>OX465291.1:64882278-66365611 GCA_949987695.1 Merzomyia westermanni
AAAAATCGGAAAAATGAGTTGCTTGTACTGATTATTTTTTGTCTAAACAGCCATCAGAGAAATCAAGGAAAACACTTAATAAATGCTCCATCAGCTTGAATGGTTAGAAGTGGTATACTGGACGTACGAGAACAAGTGAAGCCGTACGTTCAGGTGGCCCAAGAAAACTCCTTTCGCCAGAACTATTTTTTAAATCCGTGGAATAATACTAGACGATGGCTGACTAGAAGCGAATGAATTACCTGAATATTCCCAAAACTGAATTTTAGAAAGAATGTCGAAGAGAGATCAAAGAAGTCTCTGCCAGCGTACATCACCTGTAAGAGAGCATCCGAGAAGAACTGGGGGCTATCAGCCTATGCAACCAATGGTATGTACAACGCAGTCATCCAACCGATACTAAGGTATGGAGCTCCAGTCTAGTGGAAGGTGCAAGATAAAAAGATTAGTCAAGTCAAAGCTGGGAAAGTACAGATAGTAGCGTGCCTAGGTATAGCAAACGCGATTAGTAGAGCACCTCAAGAAGAGCTAAACGTACGTTTTGTCGCAAAATGGAAATGGAAGTGGGCTGTGCTATTATTTGAACATAAAAACGCTAACAGAGTGATGAGTGGCTTGATAGCTCACACTCGGTCATAAGCGTAACCTTGTAAAAACTTCAGAGGAGTGGTGTAACTGTTACACTACAACAACATGGCATGTTTTTCTATTAAAGTCCCCTCCCATTATTTCCTTTATCTTCCATACCTGAAAAACCTATTAATTTATTTGAATTGGAAATTCGAAAAAGGCTTTACCAGCCTTAAAGAAGAAGGTAGAAAAATTAAATATCACACTTTTTTTTTACTGTCGAAAAAAGGTTTTTTACTAAAACAGTCACCGAGTCTCGATGTCTGTACATTGCAGATATTTAAGAAAAATCAATAGGAGGGACTATCATTAAGCCAATGGAAGCCAAATCAACAGTTTTTAGAATTTTTGTTTGTCTGTCTGTATGTTAGGTCGCGCACCAATCGAAAACGGATGAATGAAATTGATTGGAACTTTTACTGTTGCATTGCTAGACGTTTAACTTAGAATTTAAAAAACTCGGCAAGTTTCGCAGAGATCGACCGATATGTGGACTATAGTGATCCAAAATGTGTTTAGTACAATATGGATATCAAACGAAAGGTGATAATGAGTGCTGCAATAAGCGATGTAATTAATTTCCATATCTTATCTCATATAGGATATAATGATTAAAATCGAACTCATATTATTATTAGTTCTGAGACGCAGCGAAGCGAGCCGGTTTTACTAGTTACAAATAAAGCACGAATAGCTCTGTTCAGTACTTCACACTAATTTCTAAATCATCTAACTAAAACATTGCACATCATAAATATGTAATACTTACGCGTGCTATTGATATATTAACAAAAAATGCAGAAAAAAATTATTTTGCTTAGTTGCAGAAGTAGAATGAAAAAAGAAAAAACAAATTACATTCTGCATGAATTATTTTGGCTCGTTTTGAAAGGCAAATCCCTTAAATAACTACAAAAAATACAAAAAAAATGTGTATTTAGTTGGCAAAGCAATGAGCTTGTTTGTATTTAGAGCTATATCTGCATAGATAAATAAACTTGTTTGTATGTATTTATATACAATGTGTGCTTGTCTATAGATTTATGCCTGATTATAAATATTGGTCACGCTGCTTATTCATTAGAGCGATTTAGCGGCGAGGCCAAGCATACCGATAATTTTTGCAGCTGTTATTTGCAGCTGTTTGAAAATGATTCGAGAGCGATTATTAAAATTTTTGATGATTTTCAAAAGAGGTGAATAAAACTAAGCAGATAAATACCCATGCGGTTAATCTATGCATATCCCCACTTTAAAATAACAACGCTCCTTCTATTGCTGCCCTGGTTGGTTGTGGTAGTAGTAAAAAAGTCGAACGGGAGTCCTAGGAAGCTTTAGAGTTTGTGAAAAAGTGGAATTTCCTTAGACGGGGTTGTCCTGCTAAACATATATGTTGTCAGGATTCGGTTGGGATAAATAAAGAATTCACTGCTCTCCAAATAAAGAATTCGCAAGTTCATTCCTGATATGTGTAATCAATCTATTTGAATCGAAGCCCTAGGAAACAATCAGTTTAAATGTTGTTGGAACATAAGTCTATTCCATTAAGCGGTTTGGCATGTCAGGTTTTAGTCTAGGTTTGTACGAATTTAACGCAATATTCGGGTGACAGTTTAGCCAGAGCCACACGTTTCCCTTTGAAATTGCATTTCTCTACAGTTTCGATTCGGTCCCAGACCGATTCATTGGTGGTGCAGGACCGACAGAATTTGACCACGGAAGCAGTGGCCTCACCGAGAGAAAGTGAATAAGTGCGACTCCTCAAAGTCCCAGACCCTTGAATAAAAGACC
Source organism: Merzomyia westermanni (assembly GCA_949987695.1). NCBI lineage: Eukaryota > Metazoa > Arthropoda > Insecta > Diptera > Tephritidae > Merzomyia > Merzomyia westermanni. The sequence goes on from OX465291.1 coordinate 64,884,700, forward strand.
ACAAAGCCAAAATCCGAAAAACATCAAACATAAATTGACCAAATGGAAATAACAGCTTGAGGGATGCAACCTCTTAGTCGTGTTAATCGAACTTTTGGTCTACTTTGAAAGCTTTGTCAAATCCTAAGAAATAAAACTACAAAGTTTCCGTAGCCCTTAGAGACATTGTCAAAGCATACCTTTTGCGTCTTCCGGCTGATAGGTGGAAGAACCCAATCCTTCGCCGGGCTCGCAAATGTAGATGGTGCATATTTCCTTCACTGTCTCGGAGGTCAAGGAAGCCATCATGAAGTCCGAGCCCTAAAAATCTACCACCTCCGGCATTCCTGTGATATGGAAAAATGCGAGAAGGTTCCCCTCCTTTAAAACTGGGAAACGGAAAACATGAGAGCATCAACAATTTTGATACAGTCAACTATGCCACACTCCTACAAGATCTAGATGAATCAAAGGTTTCAGCCGGGATGTTTACTTATGTCATCTTAGGCTAACCTCCATCAAAGGGCAAAAATGCTCAATGTCAGAGAGCACCCAGAATTATCAAGCAGATAGTTTTTAATGAACTGCCATAAACATACACATCCACACAGACTTCTGTTTGACGAATAAATAAGGAAGGATCTGCATTATGAGGAGATACGGTACGACGTCAGTTAGCCCTTTGAGTCAGTGAATATTTTTCTCAGATATCGGAAAATGATGATTCTTAACATCCAACCATCTGAAATAGCTGAAGAGGAGCGCACCCTAGAGCGACTACAGTCATTTTGGCCCAACTTTGATCTGGACATTGTAACAAGTTAAACTTTTACTTATGCAGAATAAACCCCACCTAAACCATGCCCTGAATGTAGTATATCGCCCCATGATACCATACTGTTCAATAGAGCCCACTCTTCTAACATTAATCTCGCAAAAATGTTGGAACAGCCAGTTTTCGTGGAGGTCTATTAAAAAGATAACGATCCACAGAATAGTCGTGCCCGTTAGGTACAGCAAAGCACTCTCAACAACATAAACACTGCCGGTTTGCCGGTTTTTCGTAGAAATACGCTAGACAGAACCATATATGAGATTTGGTTTTACGTTTTTTCCATCATCATAGAAGGGAGTGTTGGCCTCATAATTTTTTTTGGACATCTGGAAGTACGGAAAAATGTCTCTCTAGACCTTAGTTCCACGCTATATATCAGTTAAAAGGTAGGCAATATTGCTCCCGAAGGAATGCGCCCGGTCTGACAACCTTCTATCGTCCATCGGATGTTTCATTTACATTTTCGGACAGTATTTCGAGCAGCCACCATCTTTAGCTCATCAAACATGGGGGTTTTAGCCTCGCGTTTCTTTATAGAAATGAATCCATTACACTCTGGTACCTAAACCGTCTGGCTGTAGCTCAACTGTAGCGGGGATGACGATCGATTTCAACGATTTTAATACAGCTTCCGATCTGGAAAAGGCCCACGAAAAAAGAATTAACTTTGTTTTTGCCGGTTTCAAAGCCTTGACGGAGCGGCTGTTAGTTCTATCAGCACTGGGAAGGGTTTCTTAGAGCCATTAAAGACCAAACGTTATTTTAGTCAAGGTGAATCCCCACAAATGCTTATTTTATCTTGTAGCCTGATCAAGCAATGCCAGGAACAATATTTATCTGCCGTTCGCTTGTCGGCCTTAGCACCATGAGCTTTTCTTTTCCTGTCTCTACAAAAAGAGGAAGAAATATTAAGCCTGATTTTGAATAAAGATCAGATGACCAAGTTGCTGTCATTGAGTGATACAAAAGTGCACTTGGCACATATCAGTCATGACACTCAATGCAGATCTTCATTGATTGGAAACCAGTTTTACCACGACAAACAATGTCATCCTAGAAAATCAACTAAGAATTAGACTTTCAAAGAAGTGCTTTGGACTGAGTATACAATTGAGAATTATAAGCGTCTATCGAAGCACAAAAACTATGCTCAAAAGCCTCTCTTCATATATGTGGCTGAAGTATGGCCCGGAATCATGGGCACGCCTTCGATTATTCAATTCGGAAAATTTAAGGGCCGATGAACGATGCGAAAAGTGACTATCAAATGCGATGTGTTTGTGAGCTGAGCGATCCTTTCGCTGACATCGACTAAGTGAATTCAATAAATATCCGGCTCCGTTGGCTAAGCTATGTTATGTTTGAGATCAGTCAAGTGCCCTGTGACCTTCATATTATACAATAACTTTCTTTTACAATATAATCAAACATGTTTTAATTCATTATTTTTAATTTTACTGGACAAGGAAAAAAATGCAATTAGGCATATCAAAGCGACTACAGAAAAAATTACAGCCGTCTGAAAACATCTGTTGTTAAACATGCGAAAATGTACCCTTTGAAGATACATCAATATGGCCATTGTAATACTATGTGAGATATGTACTTGAGATTTTAAGCACCTTTGCCATAATTAAAAAAATTTCCATAAATAATAATTAGCTACAATGTAAATAGCTCAAAGTTAATCACCTTATAGAATTATCTTCAGGCATCATAAGCCCTACAACCACGACTACATGGCAAACCATTTGCGGTAGAAAAAAAATGTACCGGTATACAGGTGTCGAAACCGTTTCCAGCTTGATGAAAAAAAAACGGAATTAACTGGCTCCCCACGTTTTTCGACAGTGCAAACGTTTGCTAAAGCGCTAAATGCGATTTTTTGTTTATTTTTTAATAACGTAAAAAAGGTTGTAACTAAAGTTCTATACAACCACCAGAAGATTTTACGAACATTTACACATACATTTTCAAAGCGATAGCACTCAATACGCTTGGAAATGAAAGCCAATATTTGCTAAAAATTTGTGATAAAAAAAGATGCAAAAGGCTTTTAGGCGCGAGTGCCTGTTGCTAAGGCCAAATGTAAGCAAAACTTAAGACAAAAAATCAACAAAAACAAATGCGCATTTAAGCTGCTTACAAAATATTTGAACGCGTTTTAATACCTAGATTTCAACGCACATACAAACATACATATTTCGACAGCAAAACACTAAAGGGTTGAAATGAAAAATGTAAATTAATGAAACGGGAAACAAAGGATACAAAGGATTGCAAGTCAAAAAGTAAAATTCTCTTCTTCACGTTGTAGGTGTAACAAGCGAACAGATTGGAAGTTTACTTTAAATGAAGACATTATGCCACTGCCACTGCCAAAAGCTGAATGGTAAGTAAAGAAAAATTGATACGTGCGATAGACGGACATGTAAAGTAATGAAATCCAACAAGTGAACACGCATCACGGTTTTAAGAGTCCAATCCTTACTTAAAGTAAGTACAAACTCTGCAAAATTAGATCGTCTTACCCTGCTAATTTAAAGATGCAAGGACCAAACCCCGTTAATCGAAAAAATGCGTTGTATGGGGCTATATGATATATTGGTCCAATCTTAATAATTTTCACTACACACATTACATATGTAAAAGGTACTGTAACTGCCAAATTTTTTGTTCCTCGCTATTAAATTGCGAGAGTTTTACCCTAAACACTATTGATCGGAAAAATCGATTCTATGGGAGCTATTAGTTATGTTGGTCAGACTTGGCTGATTTCCATTAGGTATATTACGTATATAATATATAAATTTTGGCGTTCCCAGCTCTTTAATTGCAAGAATTATTGCCCAAAACCCGTCTATAGCAAAACAATCGATTGTTGAGAGCAATGCGTTGTATTGGTCTGATTTTGTTGGTTCCGACAAATCTCATAAATAACAAGTAAGGAAGTCTTAGTTCGGGTGAATCCGAACATTACATACCCAGCTGTGCACTTGAAACGCTGTTATTATTTGTTTTGTGTGGTTAATGGTAAAAGGCTGCGCAATAATACATATGTATACGAGTATGGTTCTATCCTGAACTCATTTTCGTTTAAAACAAGCAAAAAGGATACAGAGGCTAACACTAATGACCTAGTAATAACGGGTAATAACGCAGTTTTCCTTCAGATATGGGGATTTGCCTACAAAAACTGTTTTTTTTTTTTTAAATAAAGATATAACAGAACAATAAACATAAACACGCAAATGCTATTGTGCTAAAAAGATTATTGCACACTAAGGGTTGTTTTTTACCTGTCTATGCAATAACCAAAAACGCATCGCTGCAATAGTAATGTGTGTTACATAGTAGCAGGTAGTAAATGATTTAGGCTTTTGTTAACTGAGGAATTAAAATTTTTGGTAACCATTGTCCTGTTAAATATCTATGTGGAAAGGTTTGACGAGCGACCTAATATTTTGAGTAAAAAGCGTTTTTTTCAAAACGTTAAAAAAACCAAAAAAAAAAGTTTTAATAAATATATATGTAAATTAAAAGAGTGCTAAAGCGGAATATTAATTACTTATATAACATAAACTAAAGACTAACTATTTAAAGAAAGTGATTAGTGTTATTTTTTTGTGCTCACAATTCAAACGCGTTTTTTTTTCAAAACATTTCAAAAAAGTTCGAAGAAAAACATTTATTAAAGGAGTGATTTGTGTTTGCGTTATTATCAAAATTGTGTAGAAGCAGTTTGAAAGAAGCGAAATCCATCAAAAAAGCTTACAGTGCAGACGAAGGAAGGACCCAATTACCACCATCACCAGAAAATACCCAAAAGTTTGAATAAAGTAAAACAAAATTGATAAATATTTTATATACATACATTTCACACCTTACATACATTTCACACCTTAGGCTAAGTAGAAAATCTGGTAATATTAGACGCGTCGCAGCTAAGAGAGAAATGCACGTACTTCGAAATCCATGGAATAAGCACCGAGAACAACAAATACTCTTGCGCGTAGAACTGTCCGTAGAAGAGCTCGGGTAGAAAGCTCTAGACGAAGCCGTCCAAGTCAATTCCGAGTACATCGTCATAGAGTAAATTTACAAAATAGACGAAATGAAAATGAAAGGCAGGCAGATAGAAATCGCTCAATGAGAGAAAATGAGGGTCGGGAGAACGAAGATATCCTAAATGATGCAGGATTGGCAGATTTTTGACAAACATATTTTAGGAATATAAGGAAGAGACCAACATAGGTTTGCATTTGCTGCGGTGGGCTATGGTTTCCATACCAAGTACAGCCGTTACATTTCAATATAATTTCCCAAAGTCATCCAGATGTTGCATCTGCCTTTTATTTATCCGATAAATTTCCCATTGAAGATGGTAGCTATAAATTCTGTGATACTTGCCGAAATGCTATTAAAAGGAACACCCTTCCAAAGATATGCTTGGCTAATGGTTTAGATTTTTCTGAGCTCCCAGAATTCCTAAAAGATCTTACGCATTTAGAGGAACGCCTAATAATGCCATGATTACCTTTTATGACTATTCGTCCTTTGGGATTCAATGTCAGAGCTCATTAAGGAGGGAAGTTGTTAACATTCCTATTTCAATTAACGAAATTGTTACTTCCCTCCCAAGATCATTCCATCAAGCGCATGTGATTCAAATCCATTTAAGAAGACGTATGGAGTATAATCATGACTATATGACTGATACCATACGTCCCGCGAAAATTATGGAAGCCTTGCGATATTTAGTGAATACTCCATTATATCAAGACACAATATACATATTAACGAAGAGTGGGTTGCAGGTTTTGGTGATAGTGAAGAAATTCCATTTATTGCATCGCTCTAAAGTTTGCGACATTGCCTAGCAGAGAATAATCGCCCCTTAGAACCTGCGGTTGAAGAAATAAACCAAGGTGGGCTTGATACTCTTCTCGATAATGTTCCAGTAGAAAATATGGACATAAATCGTTTGATAATTGCACCAGGTGAAGGCCAAAGACCCCTGGATATCATTCAAGACAACAACTCTGAAGAACTTTCATTTGAAAGTATTTATACTGGGCAGAAGCGAACTTGTACAGCGACATACAGCAAGATTGTTCGAACTGAGATTCGCCGATACGATAGGAGGGCTTGCACTATTCCTAAGCTTTTCTTTAATTACAAGAAGTTAGAACTGCTTCAGATTAAGAATAGTACATCGATTTGCCTACGAAAGTTTTCTGGAAGCAATCGAGTTACTGCCCAAAATGTTTTAAAGGAAAATTTTGTTCAGAATTTAATCCAGCATGACAATGGATATAGAGTCTTTAAATGTGTTAGATCTTCCCCAGCTCACTGGAAGGCAGAGAAAAAAAGGCAATTGCAATGATCCGCCAATTCGGCCTTCCAACCTTTTTTATAACGTGGTCTGCCGCTGAATCTCATTGGATCGAATCACTGGTTATTTTGGATAAAACTGTGGACTTAAGAACTATTTCTGAAGAAGAGGCCAATAATTTATGTACACAAGAAGGATATCGTCTAATTCGCTCAAATGCAGGCACATGCGCTAGATATTTTGACTATCGTTATCGTCAGTTGCTTAAGCTTTTTAAAGAAAATGGAGGTATTTTCGACGAGCATTTTGTTGAGCATTTTTACTGGCGGATTGAGTTCCAACAAAGGGGCTCACCTCACGTGCATGGCATGTATTGGCTGAAGAATGCTCCTAAGATCGATCTTAGCGAACTTTAATCCGAATACTGTTAGTTTCATTGACAAATATGTCTCTACAGATGGATCCATAAGTCATTTAGAAAATTTCATTGAGTACCAAAGGCATAACCATAGCCGATCCTGTACCACAATAATAAGAGGACAGCAAGTTTGCCGATTTGGTATATCATATCCACCCATGCCTTCCACCCAAATCTTATTACCACTTCCAGATGACATAGAAAATTTAGAAACACATAGGGAAAACTACTCAAAGATTCAAAATCTTTTAAATTCTAATTTAACTTCTTCTGATATTGCCTGCTTAAATGATTTTGAAGCTCTTCTCTCTGATACGACAGTAAATTTGTCATTCGATGTCTATTTACTTGCTCTCAGATCAAGTTTAATGAAACCTAACGTTTTTCTTAAAAGGAAGTTCTAAGACCGCTCAATTAATGCTTATAACCCGGTTATCTTAGAACTACAACATGGATATTAAATTCAGATTGGATGCATATGCTTGCTGTTCCTACATAATAAATTATATTAATAAATCAAATAGGGGCATCGCTAGGCTTTTAAATGAAGCAATGGTAGAAGTTAATACTGGAAACTACACAGTCAAGCAGAAACTTCAGAATATAGGCTATAAATTCATTTCCGGAACAGAAATTTCCGCCCAAGAGGCAGTTTATTGCTGCATTGGTCTTCATCTTTCGGAAGCTAGCAATCAGAAATATTTATTAATACCTCTCGTCCTGAAGAACGAGTGCGGATGGTTAAACCTAGAGCACAACTTCAGAATCTTGCTGAAGGTTCTACCGATATTTTTGTGGCGGGTTTGTTAGAGCATTATACTGAAAGGCCTAACCTTCTTGATAATGTTTGTCTAGCTGATTTTGCAGCTTTGTTTACTTTTGTAAAATCAGCTATAATGACACAAGGTAACTCCGATAATGAAGAAGATATAGAAGGCGAAAATTCTTTAGTTGAGGGTTGGCAGTGGTTATGTAAAGAAACATACCAAACCGTGTATAGTTCGGTCAAGAAGGTTTAGTCCAGACACGGCTAGGGACGATAATTTCAGAGAAATGGAAAGGCGCTACCAACCGTGGTGGTATAAACAACTGGATATTATAGATAATAATAATGAGCAAACCTGCTTAGAAAACGAATTGCTATAGAGGAAAATCGAAAAAAATATGACGTGTTTGAACAGAGGGAGCTCGAAAATGTTCTGGACAGATTAAGGGAGGAGGAAATTTGCATACCAGTTAAAATAGATAGGCCAGATATTGTTGACAATGCGTTAAGGGTACTGGCGCTTCCAGAAATAAACCCTGACATAAATTTCTTAAACCTTGATTATAGTGACCCCGAAATCAATAAGAATGACTCCAATGGCACTCTTAGACTCATTAAACTTCCGCCCTTAGTTCCCGTTGAGGAACTGCTTGCATCCATTCAGACGCTAAACATGAGGCAGAGAATATACTTAACTCATTTGCTACACAATTTTAAAAGAGATCAGCCTTTTTATGACTTTGCAGGTGGCGGGGCTGGCGTTGGAAAAAGCCGCCTAATATCATGAATATATCAAACTCACAATTACCGTTTTAATTGCTTACCTGGATCAAATCGAACCTCTCTGAAGGTACTTCTTTGTGCTCCTACAGGAAAAGCAGCATTTGGGATAGGCGATTTGGCACTGCATTCTATATTTTCACCGCCTGTGAATCAGTCCAATAAGGAATTACGGCCGCTTAGCAACGATATTGTGAACTCAATCTATACTATATTATGTGATTTGAAGTTGATAATTATAGATGAAATTTCAATGGTTGGCGCCCGAATGTTTTGTTATATTGACGCCAGACTAAAGCAGATGTTCAAGAATAATATTCCATTTTTTGGTATACCTGTTATTGTTTTTGGCGACTTGAAACAATTGTCTCTTGTAGGTGATAGATGGATTTTTCACCGAATCCAAGCTATGCTTACAGCGTTTTAGTCGCCTCGCCATTATGGGCGCTCTTTAAATATTATGAATTGAATGAAATAATGAGACAACGTGGGGATCAACCGTTTGCTATTGCTTTGAATAATATGGCCTCTGGGGCTATGACCAGTGAAGACATATCTTTGATTGCAAATAGAGTCGTTAACTCTGATCAGGTTCCCGACGAAGCAATTCACTTATTTTGGTCAAACGAGGAATCTGCCAACTATAATGCCCTTAAACTGAGTCAAATTCCTTCTACAGCAGTTTTCTCAATTGCGAAAGACGTGGTAAAGGAATTGCCGTTAGTGGCCAAAATGCTAATATCTTAGAACGGGTCAGACTATTCAAAACTTCAGAAACTCAAGGCTCTCTTCTATATGCTTCTTGTGTAAGAGGTGTTCTTTCCAATCTTTGTACTGCCTTAGCGCTGCATTTTTATGTTGTTGTGGGTGGTTCGAGGTATTATGTATTACCTGCCTCAATCAACCACACAAAAAACCGATCGATGAAAAACCACCCCCGTTTCTGAATGTACACACACAACACATGCACACACGTACACAAACAGGCACCCATGCTGACGTTACCTGCTACCTACTATAAATACAAGACAAACGACCACAACAGATCAGAACGAAAATCGACACTGATGATGGCACAACGCCGAAACCGGTTTGTCTCAAAACCAAATTTGACAAGGGATGACGAAAAATCGTTCCAATATACATCAATTATTCACCCTGTCGGAAAAACAACAAAAAAAATAAAATCTTACGTATAGCTTAACGCTAAAAACCGCGGCCAAATATATGATGACAGTGAATATCAACACAGGCGACGGTTTGGTAAATGGTGCAACTGGATTATGCAGATAGATTTAGATTCATCGGTTCCAATAACACTGTGGATGAAATTTTTAGAAACTTCTGTTGGTTTGATGGCTAGATCGAAAAAGACCCATCCCAACCAACCTTCGTGGACACCAATTGAGAGGACTGTTAGGGCCTTTCAATATAAGAGAAATTAGCAGATAACAATTGAAATAAACCAGTTTCCAATTGTTCCTACTGAGGCAATAACCATTCACAAAAGTCAGGGTGCTACGTATAACAAAGTGGTTGTTCACACCCGACCTAGAATGCCAAGATCATCTTTATATGTAGCCTGCAGTCGAGCTACTAGTGCTGATGGTCTATTTATATTAGGTAATTTCATTCCACCCAATCCTTTTTGTGAATCTGATCCTGCATTTAGGCAGTTGAAAGATTTGACCACAAGAAAAGCTTTACCTCCAACATTTAATTTTATGCTTTCTCGAACATCGAGCCTTCAAATTATATTTCATAATGTTCAGAGTCTTCATGCCCACATGAATGATATAAATAATGACACCCTGATATCCTGTGCTTTGTCGAGACGTGGAGTTATCCATATGAACATTTTGAAATTTCAGGGTTTATTTCACTAAATGCTTTACGGACAGACAACACCGAAACGGGCGTTGCCACGCCCACATTCCAAAGTTTTACCGAACTTGTGTTTTGCGTTATAAAATCAATCCACCTACCAAATTTCTTTAATTTAGTGGTATTCGTTTTCGAATTATCAAATCTTTTCCATTTTTCGATATTTTTGATATAGGGAAAGGGGGCGTGTTTATCTTCCGATTTCGCTCAGTTTCAATACGAAGCTATTCTGAGTCTAAATAAGCCCGCATACCGAATTTGGTGAAGATATCTCAATATTTGCTCAAGTTATCGTGTTAACGGACGGAATTTTTTTTTCGATCCTGGTCATTTTGATATATGGAAGTATATATCTATCTCGATTCCTTTATACCTGTACATCCAACCGTTATCTCAACAAAGTGGGCGGTGCAACGCCTACATATTTTGTGTTTTCTTTGTGCTTCATTAATGTCCACGGTTTATTTACGATATCTCTGAAACTCTCACGGTAGGTTCAGAAGTTCGTTGGGCACGACACAAGTTAGTTGGAAAAGCCCCCAGGTTATATAAAGCTGCATTTCTGTAAAGCTAGGAATTTATTCGTTAAAATTTAATGATATTTTATATGCAGATAAGTGTTCTATATATCAAAAAAACCTTGGAAAAGGTAAGCGGTACCAAGACCCAAAAAAAGTTAAGTCGCTATATCTTCGAAACTATGTACATTTCAGTACCCGCAGAGGAAAAGGGGCTAGAAGAGGAGTAGAAATAAAGAATTTGAGAGTTAGAGGACGTGTTAGAGGAAAATGAAGCCGGGGTGGGGGAAAAGCAAAAGTAGAAAGAAAAAATAAGATATGGGAATAAATTACGATGAAGCGCCAGTGGGGAGAAAAGAGAGTACAATTTGTTAAATATAAGCAACTAAAATTTTGCTAAAATCTGCTAGTGATTAATTTATTACAAAATGGCAGCCCATACCAAATTTCAGTGAGATGTCTCCAAAACTGAGGGACTAGTTGGCGTTGAAATATAAAGACGGACGGGCGTACGAACATGGCTAAATCGACTTGGCTTATCGCACAGATCAATTATACTTATTGGGGAGTCAATCTCTTCTTCTTCTCATACTTACAAACATCGGCCAAAAGTTATAACATCACAGAAAGCGCTAAAAATCGATTTAATAAAAACTAAAAAAATTAACTGGAATATCTTCCTTGTCGTACCTCGTTTTCTAACCTTCTGCCAATATCTCAGCAAATTCTTTTGCTCCACTTGCTAGTCGTCCAAACGTTTGTCGGCATTCGAGCCGCATAATATTATTAATAATTTCCTCGTCTTTAAAAGAGTTAGTGTAATGCGAAACGTGTTGTCAAAGCATCAACCAATTTGTTGGATGATTATGTAAGACTTTGTGTCGCCAGCACTCACATAGATTTTTCCTATATAATACCAAATTAACTACTAAATCCCTTCCTATTTCAAAACTTATCGTCAGCCACCGACGGTAGTGAACGTTCGGATATCACACCAAGTTCGCTTCATACAAAAGAAAGTGAGTCACAGTAGGTTTATTGCGTTTTACATAATCAGCACCTTGGTAAATCTTAAAAGGTTGACTGAACGCTTGGTTAAAATATCACTCCAGAAGGATTAAGTTATCTAAAAGGGTTCAGTTTAACAGATACCTAAGAAAAGGCTGCCATCATCGCTCCAACAGGTTACTGATTTAGCATATAATCGTGGTATGTTGTACCGGTAGTAAGTGCAGCTAAAGCCTGCGTTCGACGAAGTTAAACAGGCAAATCTCGATAGAGTTAGGCTAGTACATCAGATGGAGCTCGTAAAGCAGTGTACCAAATTATTACCGTCAAGGGACTGCCCAAAAAACTGATTTCCCTTTTTTTTGATTGGTGCATGGAAAATCAAATTCCTAGTGACAAATTTGGGAGGCATATGCTCATCGCACCATGTTCGAAATACGATTTTATGAAAACCTTATATCTTATCACTAAAAGATTGATCAGTCAATTTCTTCCTTAATATTTTCAAGAAATGGATGGCTCTACAAAAAAGATCCGATATACTTTTTTCATTAATGTGACTTTTACAAAGTTATTCAAGGTCAAAATTTAGCCAATTTCGGATACTTATAAAAAAAATTTAAGGTTCTATAAAAAAGTTTTCCCGTAATTTTGTATAGAAAACCGATACCGCATTCCAAAGAAAACAGAACCATGTATCAAATTTGTAGGACGAACACTAAATCGGAGATAAAATAATTTGCAAAAATGCTACCGAAATCAGAAAATTATTTTGCATTCGTTTTATGCCTTCGTTCCTATTGTTCCAATGTTTTGTATATGGCTCACCAACAAGGAAAGATCGATACGACATAAAATATTTTGATTGAAATGCTATTAGGTTATAGTAGTCAGCATGGCAGGAGAGCCAATTAAGGTCGGTTAACCTATTGAATACAACGGGTTTAATGCACCACAATTGGTCTTTATTTCAGCATAGCGTAGCTCCGAATTCTATACGACTCTTGATAATCGCAGGGAATTCATGCAACACTTTCTGCCTCCACCTCGTCCGCAGAGACAGAAGCCATTCACGGGTATTACTTTGTGCTCACCATGTTGTCATATCAGACAGTGCATATGTTTCCTAACTGGTTTCCTCCTCTGTTCAGCGGCCGTTATTCTTAGAAGGAGTGCAGCCCAATTACCATCAACACCACTGTGCGTGTCTTACTAGGGCAACTATATGCATCCCGTAAATTTTAAATATTTGAAAAACTTCCAGGCTTAGTATGCTTCTGTTCTGATAAGCTATAGAAAAATCATTTTCTGATTAACTTTAGATAAAAGCTATTATATCCCAATACAATCGGATAAGTACCGCAACTAATCTTATATTTATCTTAACGCCACGCACTTTAATGTTTACATCTCTTTTTAGAATCTTTTTGAGCATCCAGTTTGGTTATTCCCCTTTAAGGCTCGCTCCGAAGGTCGCACGTAATATTGTAATCTTCATATTTAGTTCTTAAAAACTGTAACCGCCTCTTTTTACACCACCAGCGTAATATTTTCAAAACCGTAAAATGCGCAAAGGCATGAAAATATAAAAGAATTATATGTAAAAACGTGCCAATTTTTTGTAAATTTTTGTATAACTATTGTTATCCCTTTTCACAAAAATATCGAACAAAAAGATAAATTTTTGGCACAGTCTTAAGCCTCTCCTGCTGTCAATGTTATGGGAAAATTGTTTTTTTCAATATACGGAAATTAAGAGTAAAAGTAGCTCTTTGTGTTACCGGTTACAAGTATATGGGTAACAAGCCAGAATAGGGGATGCTAAAGCCCCATTAAAAATTCTAGTTTTTGAGTATCAGCCGAAAAGTCGAAAAGCATGGCATATTGAAAAGACGAATATTATTTGGTTTTAATTAAAGCAATCTGACTTGCTAAATGTTCTTGCATATCTCTCTTCAATCAATGAACAAATGCCAATTAGTTTGTAAAGAAAAGTCTATTTTAATCCATAAAAAAGAAATATTAGAGCTATGGAATTTAATAGAATACAAAATATCTTTGGTCATAAATCGCTTTAAATTACCTTTAAAGATATTTACTTAATAACGGAATTGTCACTTAACTGTTGAAACGATTTTCATGTTTTTTCCAACATATCTTGGCGGATGCTGTTTGCTTTACGAAATCGCGCACCACAGGGTTTGGAATTATTCACCTCTTACCCCTTTTTTGAAAGGTGATTAAATCTTCGAATTGCGCCTTAATAAAATTTTGGGTGTGTCCCCATAAGCACCAATTTTGCACGTTAACCTGTTGTTGTTGTTGTTGTGGTAATGACAAAAACACTCCCCGAAGGTTTTGGGGAGTGTTGTTGAATTAAAAGTGCTTGGCCGGATTTGAATCCGGTACGCTCCGGTACTCCCTTCCGGTACTGCCCGACTGTCGTGGTAGCGATTTATGATCAGTGAAACCTTCTAGGTCATGTCACCCCTCCTTCCGTAAGGAAGGATAAGATGGGTAATGAGAGGTGAGAGGCATCATATCCGTAGATCAACCATCGAGTTGCACGTCATTACCTTTGTACATATTAGTCGCCTCTTACGACCGGGCATATTCTAAACCCCTAACCTGCAGGGTGTCAAGTGTGAGTACCTGGCACGACCGGCCAGAGGAGGTGGACATTTTTGCTAAAGCTTCGGCTAGACTTCGGTTAGTGGCATTGAGCTCTAGGTAAAATATTAGTGGTCTTAGGCAAGTTAGAGTTTACTAAGAATTTTCCGAAATACCCAATATTATTATACCACTTAAGTGAGGCTTTCGGCAAACGTCAGTTGTTCTTTATTGATTCTAATGGATTTCGAATCATTGAGATGATTAGGGTGCCCCGAACTGTATCGACTATAGTGCACGGCTTTTAAACACCGCGGCTTTAGAAGAAATTAAATATTTTTGGGCAACCTCCAGTCTTTTTCTTCGATTTCGAACAAAAAAATGTAGCTCTAAACTTTTTTTGTCCGGCAAATTTCAAATTACACTTTACAGCAGACGCACATCGCACAGACGTCTACAAGCAAGGATAAATTAAAATTTAAAAAGGAATAAATGGTTCGTAGGTAGTTGAGGCCCCAAGGAAATATGTAGTCGAATGCTTCTTCATTATTGCCATTAAAAAGTGAAAAAACTTAAACAAACATAACAAATACATATATAAATATGCACAGCAACAATTTATATATAAAAGATAATAACCGTAATAAAGGAATTTTGTTCAGTGGCAACATTAATGATGCGCACAATACACTATAGAGGCGCTAATTTCGTTGTAATTTTTGTTGCCTTTTTACTTGCGTAAAGACTTTCCTCCTGCTGCGGGCGTACAATGCGAGCGCGCTCTAAGATACTCCTTCAATAGCGTACACGTAGTCTGTGTGTGATGTGTGAAACTATGCTTCTGCGTACGGCTTTAGCTGCAAGCTCCCTGTAGGGAAAATCTCTAGAACTTAACTGGTGCGCCTCTAGTACATTCGGATCCACTGCTAATATGCTAATTGGATTTATTGCCTTCCGTACCTGTGGTGGACATTTTTGCTAAAGCTTCAACTCCCACTATGTGTAGTTATGAATCTGGAAAAAAATTCTAGATATTTTACTTAGTACTTAGTGTTTTAAGAACTCGGGTTCCAATCCCGTTACCGTATTTGGAAGCTAGATGAACAAACTGTTTCTTTATAAGCACATAACATTAAACTTCATATTTTCATTTGATTTGGACTAGTATGAAGTAGGTCTAATTTGGCACTTAAGATTTAGCTCTGAACCAGAAATTGTCTGACTACTTAATGAGTTCCCTGCAGGCCTGTAATACGTAGGCGCTGTTGTGTGTATTCTATTTTTTTGAAATTAATAAAACGTCTAAATTAAAATCGTGTGTGAAAGTCAGCAGAGAGTTGGCGGCAAAGAGGGGGAAAAAGGAAGTTATGGTTGTTAGAAACTTCACAAGGAGAATTAGAATGCAGCAAGCAACAGGCAGCAGATATCCTATAGACCCAGCAAAAAATGGTATAAGCTATAAGGAAAAAGGTAAGAAATGAGGCAAACGGCAGCAAAAGATATACCTTTGTCAATAAAAAAACGATGGTCGTATTATTAGTGGTTTACTCGTTTATGAACGAGCAACGAGGTAAGATGTAAGCACGGATCGTTTGCTGAATTGAATTGCATACTTGGGCAGTATTAAAACCTAAAAACGACGAAAGAATGTAACAATTTGTGTGAGTTGAACGGACTTAATTGTGCCATGAAACCCATATGATCTACATAAATTATCGTAGAGAATGTCGAATAATAAAGCCACTCGAGACTACGTAGCCTAACTTCACATTGACATCCTCACCTATCTTTGGTATCCTGTGTCGACCACTTTCGCAACGCAATTTAAAAATCGGAAGCCTATTTGCAATGATCTCGCCAGAAAGAGCACAATATTTATTGATTGTCAAATACCATGTGGGAAGCCAAAGTCTAAGCCAGCTCGGGTATAAAGATCGAGTTCCTTTCATAAAACCCTTTAGAATTTCTAGGTATAGTTATATGCCCCTTTGCTGTCTACCTCGAAATTGTAAATATAAAGATAAACGGAATGACTACTGATTTTAGGACACAGTCAATGGCGGCCCACTCACCAAAGAGGCTTACGCTAGTTAATTTGGGCCGTCCTGATTTGCACACAAGATTCTAGATAATCGATCAGGGGGCCTTAAGGTCAGCTTTTTAATTTTTCTATAAAGCGCTTCGAAAATGTAGAATGTTATCTGAAATCATGGTAATTTGTGTGTTAAAAGATTTGTGTATGGAGAACTCAATGCTGGTAAAAACTAATTTTCGTCTACTCTGGGGTGTGTCTGTTATTGCTTGTTGCCACAAATATGTTGCATACAAATTAATTCCCTAGAAATTTCCCAGCCTTCGTTATGAAACATTTGATTACATTAAATAAGCCTTATATAAGGTGCAAATAATTTAAGGGACATGTACGGACTGGTTGAATTGGGTAACCAAGTGAAGTTGTAATTCTAGACGACGTAGCAGGGTGTGATAAGATTTACAATAAGCTACAGTTACAATAACGATGGCTCATTTACAATCCTTAGGCATAATTTATTATTAGTCTTGGGAGGAAAGAGTAATGCACAAATACATACATTCGTATTCATATTAATTGTATATAGTCCCCTAGCGGTAACAACCAAAATCATGACAGTATTTAATGATATCAACATAAAAAAACGCATTACAATGTTGGGATGGAGGTGTAAATGATTTTTTGTGGCCGTAACAAGGATTTAGATTATGACTTAGGGACCCATGTGGGTAGGAGTGCTGTTTATACATAATTGGTCTTAAAACTCTTGACAACATGCGTAACCCATAAGCCCCATAGGAAGAAGTTGTTGCCAACGGTTTAGAAACTCATTGACAGCTTCTGGTAACTCTGAGTAGTTGACTGCCTTAGCAAAAACAGCAGAAAATTAGTCCTTCATTGAGAATTTAGTTTAAATGAGCAAGTGCCGGCTCGAAACTAAATCATCGTTAATAATTTAAGAGCCAGAACGAAAGCTCATTTGAACAGTTGGGAAAAACAGCCTCACATTACATGGATGCACTTCCGTTGAATTAAATGGTCCATCTAACCAACTAAGTCATATTTGATCATATTAAAGCGAAAAACCTCGACAGAGTCGTGGATGACATAGCTTTTACGTGCGAATGGGCGTAATCAGCATAACATAGCTAATTGGATCTCAACAGTGCGGTCTCCGGCCGGATAAGTCAAATGTATATCAGTTACAATACGAAAAGGAAGGACTCATTGAGCTTCAAGCCCTGTTTCTAGATGTCTTAGCATTGGTAGAGGGATGCATAATTCCTGGTAACACGATGAGCTTCTGCCTTCTAAAAGAGCCAAACGATTTTTCATTCTTCTTTCACATATTTGGGTAGCTAACTAGTAGCTCGTAGCTGCCATTGCCTAGAGTGGAACAATAAAAAGGCCATGACTAGCTTTCGTTTTTGTTCATATTCATGTTTCGCACATTTGTCGGTTATTAAGAAGAAAAGATAATTGCTAAAAGTCGAAGCTGAGCTGCTTTATCGCCCTTCCTTTGAAATCCTGTTTCCTACAAAAACTTGATTCATACGTTTATTGCAGCGACAATGAAAAAGTATACACAAGTTTATAAAAGTTGTCCCATTTACTTATAAATGTTTATCATTTGATGATGATAAGTAGCACCCATAACCGCCTGGCGGTGTAATGGCTCATTTCACAGTATTTATTTTCAAATAAGCACGAGAACTTTATAATAAAAAGAGGAAGACATTTGCCCAAACACATACTCATGTACAAAGATGTATGTATGATGCAAAGAAAGGACGAGGAAGTTCTTAAAAAAGATTTACACTTTTCATGGTCGTTACAATTTACAATTTCCGCCAACAAATTATAAACATTTAACGCTTAAGTCGTTTCGCCTTCGTCGTGCAACAAGACTTGCCACACAAACGAGCGTAATGAGGAGAATGTAGCGTAGATGTGTAAATGTATTAAAATTTCATTAGCATGTAATGCTAATTAATTTCATCCTGTTTACGCATGAATTATGATTTCGAACAACTCGCCTTTTTAATATTTTTCTAAGAAAGAAGCAAAAACACATCCGCTAGTCTTTATGAGTTTACAAGTGATTGCGAAGAGAGTGAGTATATGGTGTTTATACCCAGATGTTGTAGAATACAGAAGATTATAACTTTACTCTTTTTCATAAATGTAAATGTGTGAGGAGATGATGTGAAGAAGTCGTGATGTATGAAGAGAATCATAGAATCTCATCAGATAGTAAGAGAGAAGTTGATTGAGCTTTGCCATGCCTGTCAGTCGGTCTGTTTGTCTGCGTTAAAGATAACCGAAGTAAATGTAAATGTATGTGGTTTGCTTAACCATGATAGCTGTGGAGGTAATTCAAAATCTGACAGCCCTGCCGATTATCTTATCATCGGTATTCTTTAGGATTTGGACTGCCTTAGAGATCTAATCTATGGTAGACTTACCAGATCTCAAGCCGCTCTAAAAGGACCTAGTTAGTTAGTTAACCACAGCATATAGCCCAAATGTAAAATAGAATCTTGTATGGTTGAAGCGGTTTTGCAGAATCTAATTTCTTGTCTCAATCTACACTCGGCCAACCATATGTTGCATAAGAGTTTATGCATGCTTTTGATCAACTCTTCGTCCCCGTGCTTGAAAAGTTTGTATTTAGTAAAGCAGAGCTGGAAAGTTCCATATTTAACTACGGTTTTTTGTCAAGAAGCCTATATATTAAGGAGCTCTTAAGATAGATCAAAAAAGTATTTTACGGGTAAACGCTAATGTACGTATATTAGCTAAAATTTGTTTCACTTCGGACTTAATATTTACGCGAAAGCACGCAGCTGGGTATATAAGGTTTGGTTTTACTCGAGCTCATACTTCCTTATTTCTTTAAATATTTTCTGATGAAGAAGAAAAACAAATCAGCTCATTTTTATAGCTTTACAGCCCAACAAGCATTTCTATAAATTTTTCAAAAAATAAATTTAAACAAACTTCCTCGAGCAAGCGATAGATTAACGTTTTCAATATTGATTTTATTTGGAGGCTTAAAGCAATCTTCTTATTGATATCAAGAATGAATTTTTATAAGTGATAGTTTATACCAGACCTGTTAAATAATGACTACTAATCGTAATGATTACCGGTTTGGTTGATTATTTTATTATTTAAACTTTTTTAATGATGAATTTTCAATTAATTCAAAAAATAATTAAAAATACATGATTTTTGCGATTATAAAAGAAGTTGTTTTGATTACTTTTGATTTTTTTGATATTTTTTTGATTATTTTTAATTCCTTTTTTGTGCCAACAATTTTTGTTGATTTTACGGCCTGTATATTTTCAAGTATTCATGAAACGAGCCCAAGGCCAAGAAAATTATTATTCTTTTCTTTCACTTTTTTTTAATTTTTATAAAAAATATTATTGTTTTTATTTTTTTAATAATCATTTTTAATTAATTATTAATAGTTTTTGATTGAATAGAGTAGGAAAAATGGGTTGAGACAACTGCCATAGATTTTCTTATAGATCCATTTCGGAAGCTGCTAGGCTTCTTCATCAGAGAAATTTTGGCACATTATCGAAAAAAAAAATCGGAAAAATCAAAGAAAAAAAAAGCACAAATTATCAGAAGTAATCAAAACAACTTTTTTTTTGATTTTTTCAAATCGTAATCAATTAATAATTGCGTTTTCTTGAAAACCAATTACTATTATCATTACCAATTAAAAAAGCCGTCTAATTAATCGATTACTAATTACTAATCAAATTTAACAGGTCTGCTTTATACGAGTACGTTGTAACTCCACGTTTCTGTAAAAATAAGCGAAATAAATAAAATAACTTTTACGGCGCCCCTTTTTCCCTTATCGCAAATCTATCTGCAGGTGGAAGAATTAAATTTTATATAACTAACTCCCTCATTTCAGTTGTAGAGCGTGAATATTTCTAGAGATATGCTATATATAAATTCCTACGGATGGTGCCACACTCCGTTTTACTTTATCTCCAGTCTTAATGGAGTTGTTAGATATTAACTCTTCTGCGGAATATCAGTGGACTGTCTGGAGATATGCAATATGAAAAGTATCACGGGTATGGGAGACGCCATGCCCCTTTCCCCTATCCCCCTTGATATATCAATATTATTCTTACGCGTAGCATACCTGGAATATACATATTTAACTAGAAAGGTGTAATACAAATATTTACGAAAATTTAGAAAAAACAGTTTCTAAATTTTTTCGTCAACATAAAAATAATGGGTAAAATTACAGCACTGACTGTATGATTGAAAAAAAAAAGTTAAAAATATATTGCAATGGCTAATATAATAAATATCAAGTTGAAATAAATAAATAAAGCTTGGAAAAGCATTCGTAAAAAGCTTTGATGGAAAATTGTTTTATTGGTTAAACTCGTTAACTTGTAACCAACTTGTAATAAACGTTTTGTAATCTTACCAAAATTTTAGAAAATAAAATTGGTAAATAAAGCTGTTATAGTTTAACGCCCATATTCATAAAAAATAAAAAAGCTTTATAAAGCTTTTAGAATTCTAAATTTGTATGGAAATGTCATTTCAAAAAGCTTTATAAGCCCATTTTACGAATATTAGGGTGAATGTTGAAAATTTAATTTAAAAAGCTTTACAAATCGTGTTTATTTTTTATGAACTGGTGGGTAGTGTTTATTTTAATAAGCTTTTTGAAATTTGCTTAAGTTAGTTAAAAAAGGTAAATTTGTTTGTTGGGAAGTAACTAAGAGGGTGTGGGTGTATAATTTTTTTAGTGGCGCCAATGAAGCATTTACTTCCCTTAATTTGTGTTTAAGTCACTTTTTTCCACGAGTATTTTACACTGCATTGTTAACTCAGCACTGTGCCTAAAATTGTTTTGCTCTCCACTTTTGACTTATTTTACGCAACAGATAAATTTTTGTAATCGGTTTCAACCCTTTGCTCAGCAAAAAAAAAAAAAATTAGATTTAATAATTTTGCACTTCCATTTTAAGTATATGGATGAGAAATGCGAGCGTATATATGATTGAAAAGTTGTTTGACGTAAAAGGTTGGAAACGAATAATTAATATTCGCAGTGATTAGCTTAGCTTCGGGGAATTATTCCATTTTTTTTATAGCATGCACATTCTTCAGGTATCTGCAGGAATTTTTCTTCTAATGAAATCCGGATAATTTATTATGAGTATGGATTCATATGTACATGTATGTGTAGGTATATATCCATAGATGAGAAGTTACTTTTATTTGCTTGATTAATTACCCAAGCAGTTGAACATAATTTTTCATTACTTCAGAAAGGGAGAAACTCATTAGACACATTTTTATCTAAATTTTATATTTTGATTTAGAATAAGGGGATTTTGAATATATGCCAGTGGTTGGATTATACAAAAATTTTGATAATTTCCATGAATGCGACGAAAACAGATACAACAAGTAAGAAGGTAGTAAGGGGTTGTTACATGACCTAGAAGATTGCACTGGCTAATACCGCAAGGAGAACCGGGGCTTACCGGGTCCACATCCGGCAAAGGACTGTCACATAGACAACACTCCCAAGTCCTTCGGGAACTCTAAAAAACCCAACACACAAAAGTCTAACTTAGGGTGAAACCGGACATTAAATACCCAAACGTATAAAAACGGGTGCGGTTGGTATGTGAGTACGAGTTTTCATGTTTCTATATTAACTTGTGCAAGTTTTGTAAATGTACCCTTTTTCAAATAATCATAAAAGAAACTACTGAGTGGTGTCAAACTTCGCCCTTTTGACCCTTATCAGTCTCTTCCCCTACATGCTTTTGAGAAAATTTTGAGTTGACGCTAGCAAGCAACCTACATTGGCCGGAAAACAACCTGCATGCCAAATTTGATTTTGTTTAGATATAGGCCGAGTTATATGATGTCGGATGTGTGAGTATGTTAGTGATTTAGTGAGTATGTTAGTCTGCCTCAATCAGTAGGCTGGGCTGGAATTTTAACAATTGGCGGCAAGAGACTCTTGAAAACAAAATGGTTTTATTCCGAAACACTTAAGTTTTATTCAAAAAGTTACCGAGCTTTCACACTGCGGCGTTCAATTAATCTTACCCTCTCCTTAATACGTCTCCATGGTACACATCTGAAGCGGAAGCATATTATTTTGAACTTACCTGCAAAGAAATGAAAAACAAGTCAATTAGTGCTGAATAACGAGTATTTTACGACATTCAGTATACAAACACGTGTGAAAAGCTTATTATAGTAGGCACGGATAAATTATAGTGAATAAGATATAGAACATGAAAATATTTACCTATAACAGCACTGATAATACTGTCCGATATGATTTGAACAAATTTACAACAAACCGGAACAACAAGAGCTTGAAAATAAAAACGCTACCTACAGGCTATTTGGTGTAAGAGACGAAGGCGTAGTGGGATAGAACGAATCGTGAACTTGTTCGAATATAATAATATAAGCAGACCCGCCAGATATTGTCCTGCCTAAAATTTGGCGTGCCTACATTTAATAAATTGTACTCTTTTCCCTCCCCACTTTTAGTTTCTTCTACTTTTATCCTTATCTCCTCCTTTTCTTTCAACTTCTTCTCTTCTTTACCCTCTTAATTTTCCTCTAACACCACCTCTATATCTCAAATTTCTATTCCTACTCCCCTTCTTCTCCCATTTCCTCTGCGGGTACTGATATGTACATAGTTTAGAAGATATATCGAATAACCTTTTATTTGATCTTGGTACTGCTTTCTGTTTCCAAGGTTTTTTGATATATAGAACACATATCTGTATATAAAATATCATTAACTTGAACCAAATTAGTTCCTAGCTTTGCCGAATTGCTACTTTAAATAGCCTGGAGTCTGTACCAAAAACTAAATAAGGCCTGTGTAGTTTCACAGAGATCGACAATAAACTTTGGCCATTAACGGCACAAAAAAAAACGAAAAATTTTAACGTGGCTCCTCCCACTTTTCCAAAACTTTTTAAATCTTGACTAAATTTCACGTACCCACCGAACTTCTGAGCCTAGCGTGAAAGTTTCATAGAACGACTATAAATTTGGGCACATTAATGAAGCACAAACCAAAGACAAAATATGTGGGCGTGGCACCCCACTTTTTCAAAATTATGTAAAACTTAACTAAAGGACACATTATATAAATATCATTATTATAGACCAAATAGGTTCAGGGTTATGACGAATTGAGATTTTATATAGCCTGGGGGCTGGCACCGCCTACTTTTCCAAAACTACATATAGCCTATGCCGTACCCAGCCAAACTTCTGAACCTATCGGGAAAGTTTCTTAGATATCGACTATAAACTTTGGACCTTAATGAAGAACAAGAAAAACACAAAAAATGTGGGCGTGGCACTGTCCACTTTTCCAATATAATGTAAAACTTGACTAAAGGACACATGTATATAAATATCATTATTATAGACCAAATACGTTCAGAGTTATGACGAATTGTAATTTCATATAGCCTGGGGGCGTGGCACCGCCTACTTTTCCGAAACTATATATAGCCTATGCTTTAACCTGTGATCCTAAGAATATACTGTGTAAATTCATAAACATCGGTTGAGGACACACGACACGCAGACACACAGACACACAGACACACATTCATTTTTATTTATAAGATTGTGGCGAATATTCTCAAGCATGTACCATCCCTAACTCAATAACACTCCCACCACTAGTTAAACACAACAGAAATAACTATGGCTACGCATATACCAAGAAAGAGTACGATGCCAAGAGGAGATGCCAATAAATAACACCGATCCTTCGAGAACACGAAGAGGGAACAACTAAGAAACTTCTGGGTGCGTAGGGTAGCACCCTGTCGGACTATATAAGGCAGTGACCAAGCAAGAAAGGTTGATCGGTTTATTTTCAAGTGTTGTTCAGTGAAGTTACCAAACTCTTAAATTTGTATTGCGTTTATTTCAAGTAAATAAAACTAGCTATTAGTTACAGTATCTAATGATACGGCGCTCGGAAGGAATCAAGTCCGTAGGTCGCTCGATTGAAAAGATAATTGGTAATTGGTGGTCAGATGCCAGTTGATGAGTCCTGCGCTCTCGATGGAGATGTCCGGTGAGGTATGGCAGTCGGCTGTCACTCTGGGGGGCATCTTCGTTCACTGTACAGAATGCCGAGTCATCAATTTGCTCTGAAAGTGTATGCCTTTAGCTGTCTGCTGGCAAGTAAGAGTGCCAGAGATCGTGGTGTGCGTTGAAGTCGCCGAGGATTAAACGATTATCATCCCTTAGCGGTCGACATCGCGTGACTGGACCACTATATCTTGTCATTCTTAGGTAGAGTCCCTTGAGTCGATGTCGAAAAAAAATTTATTATATTATACCGTGTGACCGCGATGTACAGCTCGTCGAGTCAGATCTTGTGTTTCATCTCTTGAATCGTAGCGATATTGATGTTGTTTAGCTTCATGAATTCAGTTATCTCCTCGATATTGCCAGCTAATCCGTTACAATTTTGAAGTGCGCCGTTGGCGAGATAGACATTATACTCGGCATGAGGGACGCCTGGGTCTGCCTGGGTCGTGGTATGCTGATGTCCAAGCTGTGTGACAGTCTAGAAGGTAATGAGCTTGAAGTTTTCATTGTGAGGCCAGTTTATCTGGTGTGGAATTAGGCGGTGTATTGGAACAATGCGCTAAGAACTTAACAGTTCAGATTTTTCTGCTAGCGAGCCCAGAGCAAATAAGAACGCGACACAGGCCACGGCAATTTTTGCACTTGCCCGATGAAGGGAAAGACATTGAGGGCAGATAAATTCTGATCTATTCCGGAGGGGATAGAAGTGAAAACGCTGTTGAGCTTGAGCTACAGTCGGGAGTAGGTGAGGTCGGCATTGCAGCAGTACTGCTAGTCGTGGAAACTCGGCCACCATTGTGGCCGCTTGAAGATGGTAGGGGCGGAGGGAGTGCGCTAGAGCGACATGAGAAAGTGGATCAACAAGAGTTTGCTCCGAGGATGACAATTTGAGGGTGGTACACTGATATAACAGTCTTTGGCCGGGTAAAAAAACCCGTGTCGTTTCGGTACAATAGAACCGGCTATTGCGAGAATATTTCACATTCCTGTTTGAGCAGGGGTGGACAGTAATTTCCCTTATAGTCAAAGTCGGGTGCTGAAACGCTTTTACTAATGCCAGGGACTTCGGTTTCATGCGCATCACCTCTCATGCTATTAGGCACGGAAAAGTGATAGTCTTGAAACCTTCCCAAGCTATTTGCAAAAAATCCGTTTTGGTCTTACATGGAATCTGACCTTATAAGGCAACGGAATTTACGGCCACATTATATTATAATTTAATTTAACCTGGTAACTATTTACATGTTGATAGGGCAAGGGGTGGCACCACGTGTAGTTATGCTTTCTGTAAATCTAAAACAAAACGTAAAATTACATTGAACAATACAAGAAAGATAAGGCAATCGAAAAAACTTAATATATTTTCTTTTATCTTTATATAATTTTTCTACTTACAGTGCGTTTCATAATTATACATGTTTAATAATTTATATACCATTATTTAAGTTTCAATACTTTAATAATAATTCTATTTTAGGAGTTTTATAAATCTGTATTAGAAACATTGTATGAAAAAGTTCAAAAAGAGTTAAAAATGTTTCAAGAATTTTTGGCAGATGAATTCTTAATCAGAAAACGGAAAGTATGGCTACCAAACTCATCAATTTAAGTATAATGAACTATAAATTTAAAATTTTAGAAGTCTCTATACTTCAACCATTTGGATGAACTTTTGTAGATATGTAATATACTACAATTCAAGCTACCCGACTCAAGTGTTGCCACAAAGAATGTTATTCCACTAATAAGTATCTAGAAAAACCTGAATTATGTGGCAGCCTTAAAAATAAATGTCGTTCATGGAATTAAGTGGACTGGAATAAATAAACAAAATTTAGGGAAATTCCTAAAAAACCTAAAAGATTTATTTTGTTACACAACAATTTAAGGGGCTACAAAACTGAATTTTTGGTTCCTGATATAATATTATTTTAATTTGCATACTTTATTCATATAAATCAGTATTTTATATATTCTTGTTTTTTGAGAGTGCAAATAATAATATGAATACAAACCAAATACAAACATACAACTCGCGCTGACCAGAATCACTAGCAGCATAAACCCAATTGTCATGGATACGTTCCAACAGTTGCATAAAGAGTTACGCCAACTATTCGCTATCACGTGCAACATGGGACCATCAGCACGTGCAGCATATCATTAACAGCACGTACTCTGCAGACTGCAACAATACTACAACAACTCAACAATACAACAACATATACATTTTTCACACAAATATGATTAAATAATAACAACAAAAACATACCTTCAATAGAGATATACGGACGCGGTGAAACATTATCGAACGAACGATTAATTACGCCACTCTCACGTGGCTGATGATGCAATCCGTCTGCAGACTCAACAACTACTTCCACATAACCCCCGCGTAGCTGCTTGTTGTTGCTTTCATCTGTAAGCAGTTCCTGTTGTTGCTGTCGTTGATTGTCAAAACCCTTTTGGCTTTCAAACTCAGCGTAGCCGGTACCATAACCCGCCTGCGATGATTGACCTCGCATTTGTGATTTACCAGTTGTGTAGATGGAGGACGAGGTTGAATCATCTCTCACATGCCTGTCAGCTAACAAATATGTTGTTTGTATTTGCCTATTTGTGGGAGTGGTGTAAGTGTGTGCCTTAATGTGTTTGGGTGTTGTGTTCTGATCAACGTGTCCTACACTTGCCGATTTCGACTGTAGCCTGCCATCAAGTGTTGAAGGCATTGAAAAGCCTAACGATGAAGATGATGTCGTTAAAGAGATTGGTGTGGTAGATGTAGTTTGAGTTGTTGTAGTTTGTGAAGGTGTTGACGTAATTTTTCTAGCATGACTGTGTTGCCTATCAACCACATCATCTTCATCATCAGTAGCTTCTGCATCCGCATAATGCGTGACCGCGCTATGTGTGAGTGCTTTGTCCATTTCAATTTGTGACGACTTAGTGCTCTTTTGCTGTTTTGGTGATGGCGCTGTAGGTGTACGCACCAATAATCCAATATTATGACCTTCCACTTGTGCCACATAGTCCGTCAAATGAGAGCGCGCAATATGCACGTCATAAGCGTTGGCGACGGCTTTCATATCGAAGTTCCCGCCTTTCTGTTGTTGGAGGTGTCGAGCGTTTTGTTGTGGGTCATTATCATCTGCACCAATGGCGTATGCGGTGTCATCAATCAATTCGCTAATGTCAATTGGATTGAGACCAAAAGGTGACGCTGCTCGTGTATTTACATGGGGTTCAATTAGTGCAGCTGGATATTTGCGTATTGGAGGCGGTGACAACGACGGTATGGTGCACTGCATATGTGGACTCACGAAGCGACTATGTGAGCTACGTACCGTGCGCCCTAGCTTCGGTGCTAGCGTTGTCTGTTTATTGCAGGTATTGGAAGAAGAGCCAGTGGTATTAAATCCGAAAATGGAAGCGGAACGTGTTGGTATATGAGGTTCAATAAGAGGAGCGGGGTATTTACGTATTGGGGACGAAGACGAAGACTTGGAGTTGCGTTGTATACGTGGGCTAAGAGAACGACTTTGTGAGCGGCACATTGTGCGAGTTACTGATGATTGTGCTGGCGCATTGGTGCAAGCATCTATTGGATTGGGGCGGAGAGGTGAGGAGGGACGTTGCGGTGCATGCGGTTCAATAAGCGCAGCAGGATACTTGCGTATTGGTGACGATGACCGGCTGTGAAGCGTACGCGGACTAGCCGAACGACTATGCGAGTGACGTATTGTGTCGACAGCATTTAGTCCAAAAGTAGATGCGCTCGTTTTCAGCGCATGTGGTTCAATAAGTGCAGCGGGATATTTGCGTATTGGCGACAAAGACTGGCTGTTGTGTTGAGTGCGTGGACTGATAGAACGACTGTGTGAGCGACGCATCAGTGGTGTTTGTGCTTTTGCATTGAGCATAGAATCGACGGCAATGAGTCCAAAAGGTAAGGCATCACGTTTGGGCACATGCGGTTCTATAAGAGCAGCAGGATGTTTTCGTACTGGAGACAATGACGGGCTGTCAGCACAACACTGTGTGCTCCGCACTGTGGGTGCTAGCTGAGCTTGTGTGCTTATTCTTGTTTTAGTGCAAGTATCTGTTGCGGCTGCGCCAGACTTTCTAGTTGGCTGTTCCTCAACAGTTGACTGTCGTGGTGTGGCGGGTGGTGATAAATTGGTGTTGGCTGAACTCATCACTTGCGCCGTATTCAGCGTTTGTTCCGGTGCACTTGATGCACCAATTCGCACTTCTTTGTTTTCTGCATGTTCATCTCGCACGTCAGCTACACCATCAGTAGCATTTTGGGGCGCATCGCTTCTATGTTGCCAAACTATTTGTCGTTTAAAAATGGGACTTGGTATTTCGTAAGTGGCTTTGTATGTATCAAACGCATCATCTGTGAGCTTGATTGCTTCATTTTTTTTGTTATTGCTTGCATTGATTTTTAGTCTTAGTGTGCCATGTTGCCCGTTAAAGACTCCCCGCTTAGCACGCTCTTCTACAGCTTCACTTTTTATGACCTCCTCCGCCACCGTCTTTTGCGTGGCCATTGCTGCGGCTTCTACTGCCGCTGCTGCTATCATGTTGTGCGCTGCTTTTATATCTTTCTGCTTCTTCGCGTTGAGTTTGCAACTTGCTACAGAAAGATGGCTTGTTTGTATATTCGGTTGATTGCATAAGTTGCGGTTAATCTTCGTTATGGCAAAACTTGCTGATTGCTGTTGATTTACTAATTGTTTGGCTGCTTCATCATCGACGCTAGTTAAACTAGATTTTAGTTGCTTGTGATTTGCGGTTTTGTGACCAGCTCTTAGTTGATTATTGTGCATATCTTTGGGTTTGTCTGCAATGTGAGCTTCACTTGTGTCTTGTTGATTCTTCGTCGGCGACTGCTGCTGCTCTGATTTTGGCTTCTGAGTTTGCTGTGGCTTTTGTTTCAAGTGACGAGGCTGTGAATAGTGTCCTAGTTTTTGTTGTTGTTGCACTTCATCTGATTTCTGCGACTCATCTGTCTCTAGCACATCGATTACGTGTTCAACCAGCTGTTCTTGCGATTGATGCGTTGAAATATAACCGGAAACCACATTTTTGCATAAATCCTTTGGCAGACTGCCTGCACGTGAAGTACCGGTTGTGTGTTGTTGTTGTGTTGTTATGCGCAGCGGTAGTGGTGGTGGTGGCGGTGGTATTGGCACCATCGTTGCTAGCTTCAGCTTCTCTTGCAAACGTTGTTGTTGTTGTTGCCTTTGCTCTGATTCCGTTATAGACCGCATGTTGTGGGTTTCATGCGTATCAGCTGCGAATGTGTTGCTTGGTGTTGTTGTTGTTGGTTCTTCCTCAACCAAAGACACTGGACGTCGTCTGGATACAGGCGTTGTGGGTGCAGATCTTGTTGCTGTTATAGGTGTAGTGGAGGAGCATTGCTGTACCTCACGGGCAGTTTGTTTGCTCATTCCCTGCCTTTGCTCTATTTGTTGTTTTGGTTTTTCTTGTTGCTTTTGTTTTTCTTGTTGCTTTTGTTTTTGTTGTTTTTCTTTCTGTTGCCTTTGTGTGTGTCCAAATGTTTCGTCTTGTGTCATTTTGTCTCCTCCGATCGTCGCTTTTGTTGTTATTGCCGCTGGCTTTTGCATAAATTTCTGCTCATAATTGACTACAACATCGACACCATGCTCGGGCTCATTGGCATCAGCAGTTGCGCTGCTGATATTTACAGTGCTTTTGATTGTATCAATACCATGAGCTCTCAGAGCAATTTCTCGCTGCTTCAACTTGTCTCTAGCTTCCGAGCCTAAACGTGCCGTGCTAATACACACAAACTTTCCATTTTCATTGACCTCAATTAACTTATCAATAGTTTCAATTTCCTCGAGCTTAGTAATATCCTCAATATCATTGCTGCTGCTATTACTTTTTTTCTCGCTTCCCACTTCCCTTTCCACTGTCAAATCATCATCAGCATCGCACATATTGGGCACACCATCAACTTTGCCATTTGCTATTGCCGCAATCTCAATGCCATCTTCATCACTGCTAACATTGCTCACCTTATCAATTTCAATTAGTCGTATATTATTTGGCTTGACTCGCTTTAGACGACCAGCATCAGCTACAATTGCATCATCAAGATTTTCCAATATCGTCACACGTTTGGCCAACGTGGCGCGGGGCACAACGTGATGCTCGACTGCCGAAAATTTCACAGCATCACCATCTGTCGGTGGCTTGTCTATTTGTGTCACTTTGGCAGCTCTGGGGGTGGATTTGGACTGTACCGCAACCAGTTGGCGCATTAACGGTTGCAATATACTGCCGCCAACTGCACGTTTCGTTTGATTATTATCTAAGTCAGCATCTACATGCTTGTCGGCAGCATGGTTTGCTTGTGTGTCTTTTGTTGTTGCATCAGCGCTATCCACGTTTAGCTCGGACAGAGCTTGAAGTGCACGCTCAACCACAGGCATATTTTCCAACACAATGGGATGCAGTACGTGTGGTGCGCTCATTGCATGTAGATTTTCATCACCAACATTAGAGGTGACACTAGCAAGATGTAACGGCTGTTGGGGGAGTAGCTGTCGTGCTAGCGCACGTAAGGGACTCTCATTAAATAGAAATGCGACGGAGGCGCTTTGTGCGTTTGGGGCTTGGGTTTCAATATTTTGTGAAATTGATTGCATGGTTAGTAGCTCTTTTTTCTGTTGGCACCGCTGTTGTTGTTGTTTTTGTTCTTGTGCATTTGCATGCTCTTCTTGCTCCTTTTTTTCCTCCTCCTCATTCGCATCACTATTTTGCTCTTGTTGTTGTTCTAAGCTACGACTGAGCGTTAGTTTTGCATTTTCCATATAAGCATCAATCTGTCTAAGATGCTCTGCAATGGATTGCTGAAAGTGACCATATTTTGCTTCGAGCGCTGTAATTTCGGCTGCATTTTGTTCAACTTTTGTGTGTCCATTGCGTGCTACCGCTGGTGGCGCGCTTGGGGAGCGCGC
The DNA here is from genome assembly GCA_949987695.1 of Merzomyia westermanni. Taxonomy (NCBI): domain Eukaryota; kingdom Metazoa; phylum Arthropoda; class Insecta; order Diptera; family Tephritidae; genus Merzomyia; species Merzomyia westermanni. The sequence continues at coordinate 64,916,020 of OX465291.1, forward strand.
ACTCTTCAGCTGCTGTTTTTGCTGTGTCTTCTGTGTTTGTTGTTGTATTGCATTTGTGTGTTTTTGATGTTCGTCCTGTTGCACATGTGTTGCAGTTTCAGTTTTCCCTTTCAAAACGCTTCTATTAACGCACTCGCCATAGCCAGTTGCCTCAGTAAAAGGACCATACAAATACTCACCATCCGTGTAGTAAATGCCGCGAGGACGTTCCGCGCGCAATCTTTGTGCGCTTTGCTGTCCTAAAGCAGCCGCGACATGAGCCTTGCTTGTGGCTGCTTCATTTGCGTTAACTTTTCCCATTGATTTTACCTGCGGTTGTGTTTGTTGATTACGCGTTTGCGATCCATTGCTCATTTGTTGCTTGGCGTTCAATTTATGGCAAGCGGTTTTGTGTGCGTCGCTCTCAGCTTGAGTTCTACTTGTAGCGTTTGCATTTTTGTTGTTTTTTGAGGGCTGCACTTCATACTGGTTGCTTCTATTATTATGTTTGTGCTCTATTTTGTCGCTATATAATCGCTGTCTCAAATTTTTATTAGAATCACAAACAAAATTTGATGGTTTTTTTTCATTCAACGCTTGCTTTATTGGTGCGATAGCGCCGGTATGATTTGAGTCACGATTCGTTGCGGCTGGCGATGGAGACGAATATTGTGTTTTTGTTGTCGTTCCACTGCTGCACTCCTCTTCCTCTTTGCTCTCTTGTCTTGTTACAATGCCTGATTTAAGGTTTTGCGTATGCTCACCTCTCGACCAGCGCTGCAACATTTCCTCGGTAGGCGATGGTACTATAGTGATCGCGGCTGGTATATAAGCTATAGTACGATCATCTAAATCGATTGAACGTAAGTATATACAAGCATCATCGTAAAGTTGATCCGCACTCACTGTGCTTAAGTCGCGATGCGGTGGCGCTTGGTACGTGGACGTCCGCAAAGCTCCTTTTACCTGATGCTCCTGCTCAATGGGTATAATGCGTGTTGTGTGCGCGCCGCTCTCGCTAGAGCTGCGTTGATGGCGGCGCAGTTGTGGTAAGTGTCGCTGTTCTGGTTCCTGATTCTGCAACAGTTCAGGCTTTTTGAGTTGCCTTTGTTCTCGGTGCTGCTCTTGCTCTGCTTGCCCCCGTTTTCGTGCGCGCTCTACGTCAAGTCTTCGAGTTGTGGAAAAATCAGCAAGTCCATGTTTAGTTGTAGCTGCAGTTGATACTGCTTGCTCTTCCAGCGGTGTTGGTGGTAGTGGCAAGTGCTCCAGATCGCTTGAATGTCGCTTTTGACTCGAATCTTCACCAGGAACACCCTCACTCGAGACAAACTTTAGTGGCATGGATTTTTCTATTTCAGTTGCAGGTTTTTCTGTTCCTGTTCCCTCTGTGACTTTTGTTTGTTTTGCTCTTGCTCGCAAATCACCACTGTCACCAACAGCTAAATTACTTCCATGTCCACCATAACCAAAAACTACATCAACCGCTTCTTCGGCGTTAATGTCATTGTAACATATTTTTATTTCCGTTGCCAATTTAATGGCGCGTCGTTGTATGCGTGACGGCGGTGACATGCTACTATGCGCTTGTGATGAATTGCCTGTTGGCGCTACACGACCACTGCCAGTGGTACTCCCTTCGCTGTTACTTGCTATTACATTTACTTCACTAGCCGAGCGTGCTGGTGTTATGCGCCCAACTGAACTAGTGACCTCACTCGCCGTAGCACTGCAGCTTCCGCCACCGCTTCCAGAGCGCGGTTTTAATGGTGGCAATTGTTCGCGTCTACGTTGCTGTTGTGTGGCGTGTCCACGATCTAGCGATTGTGATTGTCGATTATTATTGATGGCGGTTGCTGTTGTAGTGTTTCCTCTGGCAGTTGGTTGGTGTTGTTGTTGTGATGCCATCACTCCATCTGCTGTAGCTGCTAAAATATTGTCGTAACTAAACCATTTTTTTGGCACTCCTGGCTCAAGGCGCGCCGCTAGTTGCTCAAAATAATTACGACGCGGTTCTACCAGTCCAATATTTTCATCAGCAGCTTTAGTTTCGGGTGCAGAAAAACCGCGCGCCTTTGGAGTATTCAAATCATCCCAAATATTGTTAGATTCTTTCGTGCGTTCAATATTACAAGCATCTCTATCAGCACCAATTTCCATGGCTTCAGGCCAAGGAAGTTTTGTTGCTGCCACTGTATTTGTAGCCGCCGCATTGACCGATGATGTATTGGCCATGTTATTGTGCACATTTGTCAATGTTTGTTGTTGCGACATCGAATCACCAACAATGCCAATAGTCCATTTGCTCGTGCGCTGCCCCATCTCTTGGGTGCTATCATCATCGTTGACGCGTGCTGATTTATTTGTCGCATTCTTTTGCTGTTTTATTTCTATTTTTTGCTTTTGTAAATGTGATTGTTTCATTTTATAGCGCTGTTGCCGCAATTCAGTGGGCGTCGGTTCAATTATTCGCGTGGGACTATTGAATTTCTCACGTATTGCATCGATGCCATGACGCTTACATACACTCTCTGCAAAGTGTACTGCATTGTTGGTACAACTACACTTTTCATTCGAAGCGCTACGCGATTGTGTGAGTGATTGCGTTCCATGATTGCGCGCCATAATTTCGTCTCTATTGCCACTAACTTCACGTCGGCACTCGTCTCCATCACCACTTTCCGTATAATCATTGCTAGGTGGCGGCCAGCTATGGTCGCGTTTATGTAAATTCCTGCGTGTGGCAAGGCGATTTATCTTCAAAACGGTATCACGGTCGATGGTGATATCGTGCTGATGGCACAGGTATTGCGTTTTGATTTGTTCCAGTTGCTGTTGGTGTACTGGCGTATGAATGGCTTCCTCGTAGTATTGTTTATAAAAATAGTCTGACGCTGTAGGGTGTTGACGCCGTTGCCGTGATCGACTCTGTCGTTTACAACTTTCATCTAAATATTCCAAATAAGCGCACGTGTTGCAAGTCCACGTTGACGAGATTAGTGTTTTTTTTTGTTGCGGTTATGCACGTTGGTGGTCGGTCATTATGGTTGGCCATTTGTTGTTGGTTGTTAGCGTTTGATTTGAATGTTAGTGATATTTTAGTTAAGTTGTTGTCGTTAAAGTCGTTGTAAATTTGTTGTCGTTCATTGACGTTGTGTGTTTATGTTGTGGTGTTCGTTATGTTTTGTTATTGATGTTGTTGTTTTTGGTATCGTTGTTTTTGTTGTTTATGTTATTGAGGGACAATCACGCACACACATAAAAGAATAGACTTGCATTAGTTTTTATTCTCTGCATGAAAATTTCTCATTATTGTTTGTTATGACAAATCGCACAATCAACATAAAAAATTGCTTACGCACTTTTTGCTCACGTGACTTGTTAACGTGCACATCTGGAATTGTAAACTTAAACGACATCGAAACACACCACTGTTGGTAAAAACAATATTAAATGTTGTTAATATTACATATTATATACAGATAATCAGCGGAAACACGTTAATTTTGTCACCGGGTAATTATGGGACTTTTTTGGAGTTAAACTTCCCTGTATTTGTACGAGTAGTGGAAATATTATAGAATAAACAAATTTTTTAAAGAATCCATGGTAGATAATTTCAAACCATGCCTCGTTCAAGATTTCAAAAATAGGTATAACTGGAACCAGCTGCCGTGCTTAGGGTGCATAACCATAAAGCGTTAAGAACTTCACTTTGAAGAAGTGTGTTTTATGTATGTCTTTTTTTATTGTTAGAATAATTCTGATCCAATAATGAAAACTTAACATATGCTGAAATTCGAAAGCTTTGGAATAATTACGTCTGACAATGACATAATTAAGTATGAGTGGGAGATCGATGATGGCAGCAATGGAGTTTTTTTTTTGATCTACTAGGATCTTACATTCACCAAAAATTTTCAGAGGTGAAATCGATGTGAACTACCATTTAATCGAAGAACCCATCATCTTCTAAATTTTCAACAAAAATAATCAAGGACTGAACGTAGCCGAAACTAAACCAGTTATTTGAATTTTAAAGAGAACGCAGCCGAAACCGTTGCAGACATCGGAACCGGTTTCAAATGCTTTCGAGCTTTTACTTGTTTTGTTTATAGATACGAAAATTGTCGAGCGTTTAAAATGTCCAAAACGTTCAAAACTCCGCAACTATTTTGAGTATAAATGCGCTCAAGGCCAGGAATAGTGATTTTTATAAAAACTGTTAAAAACCACCATAGCTTTTATTATACTTTTCATGGTATTATAAATTTGGTCCGAAGTTTGTAAGTATGAGAAGAAGAAGAGATAGCCCCAACCAATAAGTATACCGAAAAGATCAGGGCGATGAGCTTAGTTGGTTTAGCCATGTCCGTCTGCCGGGCTTCTGTTCGTCGGTCTGTCTGTTTTTGAGATATCTCGATGAAATTTGGTAAGGGGTTGCCATTTCGTAATATATTAATAATTTTTCGGAGCAAGCAAGATCGGACCAATACAACGCATAGCACCCATACAACCTCGAGTTCCGATAAGAGGGGTTTGACCTACAAATCCTTCAGTTAAAGAGCTAGGAACTTAAAATTTTGCAGGTTTGGCACATATTATATACGTAATGTGGCTGGTGAAAATCAGCCAGATCGAACCAACACAACATATAGCTCCCATACAACCTCGAGTTTCGATAAATGGGTTTTGGCTTATAACTCTTGCAATTAAAAAATTAGGAACGTACAATTTTGCCGATTCGGTACATATTACATACGTAATGTGACGACTGAAAATCAGCAACATCGGACCTACATAAAATAAAGCGCCCATACAATCGATTGTTCCCATATATGGGCTTTGGGCTATAACTATTGCAATTTGATAGCGAGGAACACAAAATTTGACAGCTACAGTACTTATTACATATGTAATGTGTGTACTGAAAACCATCAAGATTCGAACAATATATCGCATAGCCCCAATGCAACACATTTTTCCGATCAACGAGGTTTGGGCTAGGTATCTTTAAATTAACCTGATACGACCATCAAAATTTTGCAGAGTTTGTACTTATTGTAAGTAAGGATTGGACACTTAAAACCGTTATTCGTATTCATGAAAGGTATAAAGCCCTCGGCACAGGCGAAGACAGCGCTTTCCTTACTTGTTATAGATACATACATGGCTTCGTCATCAGAGAAATTTTGGCACGCTGGTTTTCCTGTCAACTAAACTCCTATTTCTATTCATTCCACCATATCTACAAGCAAGCACTGCCATCTGGCGGTATTGCCCATGATGGATTTTTTGTTTTATTGTGTCAGTATTATCGACAATTGATGAGGGCACAATGCGAGCCAATTCTGCTGGTTATAACATAAATAATTTAGATGCATTCCACGAACTAAACGTGCCGTTTTTTATTTGCCATCATCTTATTAAGTTGACAGTAAACCTACCAAATAAAGGGTGTTTTTTTTAGGGGTATAGAACTTCGAATTGAAATAAAACACAAGAAAATCGTTTTAAGGTCTATCAATTTCGCTTTATTGGAAGGATAATTTTATGCCATTAATGTTTAAATATGATTTCGGGCATGTGGCCACCGCGGCTGGCTCGAATAAAGCCAATTCTACAGGTCCAATTTTCAACCACTTTTTCGAGCATATGGGGCCGTATGTCGGCAATAACGCCACGAATGTTGACTTCCAATTCCCCTAACGTTTCTGGTTTGTTGGTGTAGACGAGCGACTTTACATATCCCCAAAGAAAATAATCCAATGGTGTCAAATCACACGACCTTGGTGGCCAATTGACAGGTCCATTCCGCGAAATTATGCGCTCATCGAATGTTTCCTTCAATAAATCGATTGTGACGTGCGCTGTGTGGCATGTAGCGCCGTCTTGTTGGAACCACAACTCATCCACATTCATGCCATCCAATTCGGGAACAAAATAGTCGGTTATCATGGCTCTATACCGGTCTCCATTAACGGTAGCTGCCTCTCCAGCATTATTGCGGAAGAAGTATGGCCCAATGACTCCACCAGCCTATAGAGCACACCAAACAGTCAGTTTTTGTGGATGTAATGGCGTTTCAAGAGTCTCATGTGGATTCTCTTCACTCCAAATGCGGCAATTTTGCTTGTTGACGTAGCCATTCAACCAAAAATTAGCCTCATCACTGAACAAAATTTTGCGATGAAAATCAGCATCGAAATCAATCTCATTTTCGGCCCATACACCAAAATCACGACGCATTGCATGGTCTCGCGGCTTTAATTCTTGCACAAGCTGGATCTTGTAAGGTCGCAAGCCAAGATCTTTGCGCAAAATCTTCCATAAAGTTGATGGACAAAGCTCCAATTGCTGTGCACGGTGGCGAATCGATTCATTCGGGTCCTCTTCAACACTTTGCTCTACAGCGGCAATTGTTTCTTCGGTGCGCACTGTTCGACGTCTCTGCGGATGCGTATTATCACATAGAGTAAACATAGTGCGAAAACGATCCATGGTTAACCGAATTAATTGCTCTGATGGACGATTATGTCGACCATAAAATGGACGGAGCTCACGGTAAACTTCGCGAACTGAACCATTATTTTCGAAATAAATTTGCACGATTTGCAAGCGTTGTTCTTTTGTCAACCTGTTCATGATGAAATGGCAAACCAAACTGAACATAAATGACATTAGAGTTGCCAGATTTGACCACGAAATGCCAGTTTTATCTCTATTCGAAAAACAAACCTGTAAAAAAAACACCCTGTATTATTTGTTCCATATCACAGCACTTATGCACTTTTTTATGAAAGTTATTAAATTTTAGCAAAAACTTAAGGAGCATTACTGCTGAATGTGACAATAAATTCCATATTTTGAAATAGTTGCCAACAACCACAACAACATTTTCAACATTTTTCCTCTAATGTGCCATTTTTACATTGTTTGGCACATATGGTGTGGCGGTAGTTTTGCTGGCCTACCACACCAAAGGTCCAAGGTTCCAGCCCTGGGACAGGTGACATCAAATGTGGTTTTTTCAAACACGTAAGGAAGTCTAAGTTTGGGTGGAACCGAACATTATATACCTAGTAGTGAACTATTATGGCATCCGAATTTACGCAGGTTAATTTATGTATATAAATAGCATCGCTACCAATCGCTGCTAACCACATTTTTTCAAAATACCAACACATGTACATTTTATGTTTGAATAATTTGAGTCAAATACACAGACGGACATGGATACAGACGGACGGAGAGACGGACTGAGAGACGGACATGGCTAAATCAACTCAGCTCATCGTCCTGATCATTTCAGTATGATGGGTCATCTCTTCATGAAAGGTATGAAAATCAAGGGGTATTAAGTACTTGCCCGGATATTTTGCTTGTGTGTTATCCGATTTGCCTGATTGAAATTACAAGCAATCACCTTTGAAAATAGCAGAGCGTTTATACTGAAAAGTGGGCGGCGTCACACCTACTTTCCCAAAATCGACGATTTTTTTTTGGCGTTTGGGGTTTGCTTAAACACTTATACCTTGCATAGTTATAGAAATATCGCGTTTTAAATTTTACAAACAAACCATGTAAGCCGATTACTCCCGTTTTGACAATAAACAGTTACCTTTATGTATTCAACATTTTCGCCAAATATCGTTTCGACAAATAAATTTTTGCCGGAGTTATGGCAAACAAAGTTTTGTGGAATAATCCGATATAAAAGGGGCGGGGTCACGCCCATTTCCGATAATTCTACGTTCGCGGACACTTTGAAAGTAAAATAGAAATGATATAAATCTATTTTACGCAAAGTTATTGCATATTAAATATGTCTATGATCCTTTCAAAATCTTTCATATAAAAGTAGGCGTGGACCTTAACCGATTTCGTCCAATTTTTCCCGGGACATTCCTTATATTAATGGAAATCTGTGTGCTAAATTTCGTTTCGATATCTTGAACGATTTTTGATTTGTGATAAATAATATTTCTAAATTTGACTTAATTAAAAGTGGGCGGTGCCATGCCCATTTTCAAAAATTACTGCAAAAATTTGTTTTCTGCTTTAATGTTAATATACGCACATAATTTTATCCTTATAGGTGTTTTATGTACCGAATAGTGACTTTTTTGTATTTTCTAAAATATTCTATATATAAAAAGTTGGCGTGGCTATAAGCCGATTTCACCCGTTTTAAATAGCTCTCGGAGATCATTGCCAAGGAAATTGCATACCAAATTTCAAAAAGATATCTTAAAATTTACTCAAGTTATCGTGTTCACAGACGGACGGACATAGCTTAATCAATTTCTCTTTTCTTCCTGAACATTTTGATATATAGATATATCTATCCCGATTCGTTTATGACGTTATATACTACCTTTAGGCGTTAGTGTATGTAACACTAATAGGTTTATTTATTTATTTATTTATTTCGTCTATGATAAAAAATCTTACAGACTAGTACTATGACATATAACAGTAAAGTAACGACAAGTACGATAAAGTATTAAGCAAAAGTTAAATTATTTCTTTATCATTAAAAATAAATATCAAGAGTTGACTTGAAAGTAGTTCTCGAGAGAGAAAAATCAATAGAAAGAGTCCTTGAGAGTTTATTAAATTCTTTGAGGGCGCGAAAAATAGGGTCGAAATAGTAATAATTGGCCCTGGTAGCATACAAATAAAAAGGCAAGAATGATCTTAAGCACCTATTTGGCACATTAAATGATACCTTCTCAAGAAGAGCTGAACAATTCAAAGAGCCAGTAATGAGGTCATAGACGAACATAAGTAATTGCATTACCCGCCTGGATTCGAGGGGTTGCAAATTAATAAGCTTACAGCGCGAAGTGTAAGAGGGAATCGGGTCATCAAAATTTAACGATATAAGACAGAACCGGATAAATTTCCTTTGTACCCTTTCGATTCTAGCTGAGTGGCAGCTGTATATTGGATTCCACACAATCGAGGCGTACTCTAACTTTGAACGCACTAAGGATATATAAAGTGACTTCCTAGTATATGGATCTTGAAAGTCCTTTGCATATCGACGAAGGAGGTTTAAATACGGGGTCGCCCCTAGGCAATGGCTTGGAAAACTCTCCGAGTGTACTTCTGTCATGGAAATCTTCTCTCCGTTAGGAGCCGCCAAAAACCGGTAGGTCCCGCCAATCTTTAGGAAAAATTAGAAGCAGCAAAGCACAAATTGGCCTTAATCTCCTCTGAGGTATAACGCGCCAAATATTTTTTTTATACATAGCACAGATGCACTGGGAAACATTTAGAATTTTTTAGAAAAACATAGACTTTTTTTTTGATATTATATTGAAAGTATTGTGAGTATTGATTAGATTTTTTATGACTGATATCATTTGTAGGCTTAAGTTACTTTGCAAAAGTTATTCAATATATCATTTGGAAAAAAGAAATTCCTGTATATTCTGGTCTTGACCCAATTTTATCGTTCAATGGAATTAAATTATATTCTACGTAATCTAAAAATATTCATACGCTTAATACAAAGTAAGCGAAAAAGTAAGTATATGTATGAGAATTGTCAGAAGTAGCAACAAACCTAGGCAGGGGTTGGTGGTCGAAGCTGTTGAATCGAATCATAACCAACGCAGGAGTGTGTTCGGAGCCCACTCCCAGAGATGTATCGTGGTATCATCGAAACATCTGTCGGTTTGTCCACGCGCTGTACGTGGCTGCTATTTTTCTCTCAAAAATTTGTAATAATTTTATTTTTCCACCCCAATAAATATTACGTACCTACGAGTCACTTTACAAACAACATGTAACTTGTACATGCCGAATACACTTTATATGCATGTGGGAGCGCAAGACCCGCAAAGAGCAAGTCTTACAAGTTTATAGTCCCATAATTTAAGTTATTGGCAGTTATGGAATTTAACGCAATTAAACTTGTGGATATACAAGTAAAGACCAAGGTATGTTGTTCGGTATTACTTTCACACTGTTGGTACTTAGTGTGCGGTTTGCTAAAACGTGAGTCTCGCGCTAAAGTGCCAAATTATTTTATTCATTATAAATCAGAAAAAGTGCAAACCTTTTAGTTGTACTAAAACAGATATGGGCTATTTGGTTTCTGGCCAACAAAATCTACACTTATGGTGCAATAGCATGAAAATTTATGTGATCATAAATCTTAATTCGGAGAATGCGATGTTGGATATAGCTCAGTTTCTTCATATCACGTCTTAGGCTGTTTGTTTTAAAAATATGTTTGAACTAACCTTTAAAATTAATATTGATAACTACAAGTTATCATCAACAAGACGATGTTCAGTGTAACCATGTACATACGAGTATATACATACTACGTAGCTGCAAAGAAGACTTTGGGTTAATTTGTTGGGTTAATTTGATAAAGTTGTTTTGAGAAATGTGGCTTGTTAGTTCAACTCACTTTTAATTGGCTATGTAAATTGTAATGTCTCAAGTTAGTTAATCTTAACTTAGTAGACATAAGTTTATATCTGCCATAAACGCTTAAGTTAACATAGAGTGATAAATATCATTTGCAAAAACAGCTAAGTTGTTTCAATGCAAAAATGTCTTTAAATTTTCTTGCATCCCAAAAAGGGTTACGGGCCCTTATAATCCTTTTCCTAATCTATCATCTTCATCACTTTGCTTTAATGGTAAAACTTAAAACTCGAATTTAAGGCTTAAGCTGTTATTGCAAATCGGCAAATATATATCTATATATAGTATGTACTCATTGTTTATGTTCAAGAAATGGAAATACAAACATAAGTAGTTTGTCTTTTGTTTATGAAACTAACAATGCACGACGTTGAAAGCTTGTTGCATGCCATATAAGATAATAGTATAAACTTAAACATAACAACACGCATACATACGCAACTGCGCCAATAAAGGAAGTTTAATATGTAGTTGGAAGATAGAGCGAAACGCTGTAGTGAGTCCATTTACAAAATTCCCAGAAATCTACGTAAAAATTTACATAAAATGAAGACAAAATTTTAGATTATTCAAGCGCTCAATTTGCTGTCATCGATGAAGTTAATGGAGATTTTACCAAAAGCAAAAAATTGTAAAGATTAAATATTCCCCTGTGTTGATGTATACTCTAGGAGCAGGCGTGAGAAACGATTGCGGGTGGGTAGTGACCTTCACTACGACTAGGTAGCGATCCTAGTGGATATTGGGCCCACGAAATGTGGCTCGTATAAAAGGCTGAAAGCATACTACCGCAATGTAGCTTGATGTTGTTCAATAGTAGTCCTGGATGTGACTATATCTCGGCACCTATAAAGTCGATAAGCCTAAATATATTAGGCGCGTATGGACTATCTTTCCGCAGCGTCGTTCTGCTCCGTGAGCATAGCTGCACGAAATCTTTCTTTTTATCGCATCTCTTGTATCTCGTTGGTAGCTTCTCTATGACATCAACCTTCCGGCAGTGGCTGTAGTTGTTTGCCATAAGCCTTACTACTTTGTTCAGTGGCTGTCAAAAACAAGCAAGAACTAAAAGAAAGGTTTTCGTTGTCCACAGGTAAATGGTGTTCAGGAAAAGTCACCAAATCCTTGCACGCGGCCTTCACCTTCACAATATATAGGCTCTGAAAAAAAAAGTGTCGTTGAAAGTTGGCTAGACCAACCCTATCTTATTAGCTAAATTTAGTGAGAAATTTCTCTCACGATCAATATGTTAAGCAGGGAAACCAGCATCATTTTACAAAATAATATCTTTTTAAAAAATGGATGTGTTTCCAGGGAATTTTCTTAATTTTTCCAAGAAATACTTTCAAGAACAATTTTATTAAATTTTATTGTGATATTTATGGCTTCCAAATCATTGTGAACACTTTTCGAAATAGTAAGATTGGCAATTCAACTTATGAGCTTTATAAACAGTTCGATTATTAAAAATTTCTATTTCTAGACTATGGTTTTCCTACTTGAATCTCCGGTGCCTATAGAAAGGAGAATGTAAACCCCTTTTTATAATAGGAAGCAAACCAGATTGGTAGTAAAATGTATTGGTATTAAAAAAAATTTAGAATCCGCATAAACCATACATTTTCTTACTCGACATCCTAACAAGGATACCCTGTATGGCTGTATAACTTGTTGCTGTTGTTTGTAACGACAAAAACACTCCCCGAAGGGTTTTCGGAGTGTTGTCGAAAGTGACAGTACTTTGCTGGATATGAACCCGGTACGATACGTCCAGTGCAACCTTATAGGTAGTGTAACACCTCCTTCGGTAGGGAAGGAGACTATGCGTAACGAGAGGTGAGAGGCATCATATCGGTAGATCAACCATCGAGATGCACGCCAATACTTTTGTGTTGAACGCTTCTTACTACCGGTTTGCCTACCTCGGGCATTTGCAAGCTTCTGCTGCGGGCATTTTACTCAGTAAAACTTGCGAGTTGAAAACAGCAACACAAACATAAAATTTTGAGCTATTAGTCATAAAAAAAGCAACAGTTGTTTTGCTTGCAAGTTTTTACAAATTCCTGTTTGGTGGAAGCTTTTTACTTTTTGCGTTTCGAGAGAGTTTTACGTCATTATCTCTTTACTGAAAGTTATTTTCAAGTTTTGTCATCGAACACACCTATTATGTGGACAGAACTATAATAGCCACCAGTAGCATTTTTGATAGCGCTTCAGGCAGTAAGACTTATTTTTAAGTTCTGTTTTTCTCATACGCTTTTGTTGAATTTCATTGGAACGTTGTCTTATGTGGTGGGTCCCAAACCCAACGCACAACCCGTTTCACGGGAGGTTGAATTCTATTACACGTTTGTATAGCGAGCCGCTTGATCCAAGACAGACGCCCGCTTGCAGCCGCACCATCTGGTGATCAGACGCTGCCGTTTGAACCCCCAGCAAGCCCTTAAACCGATTATGTCGGAGTGGCCTTACCAGGTTGTCGCCTTCTCACGTTTAGCTCACCACCAAACGGGTGTTCGGTGGATACCCAGAGGATACTTGGGCGCAAAGCCCGGAAGTAGTGAGCTGCTTGAACCGCATGCAAAAGAATCGCTCTGGCCATTCCCAGGTGAATGGCGATCAGAAACTTTCCCCACTTGCGTGGACTTCTGCACACGGCCCCATCCTCCGTGCAACTGTTGGCATACGAGGTGTGTTCAAAAAGTATCGCGAATTTTGTGTTTTTTCAAAAATTATTTATTTATTCATGAATATCTATTTTGTCCCCTTCAAAGTAATCCCCATGAGATATTATACACTTGTGCCAACGGTTTTTCCAATCTTCGAAGCACTTCAAAAAATCATTTTTTTGTATCTTGTTCAGCTCCTCCTTCGATGCCGTCTTTATCTCGTCAAGAGAAGCGTAACGTCCTCCTTTCATGGGCCTCTTCAGTTTAGGGAACAAGAAAAAGTCACAGGGGGCCAGATCTGGGGAATACGGTGGCTGCGGCATCATTAGTGTGTTGTTTTTGGCCAAAAAGTCGCGCACAAGCAACGATGCGTGAGCAGGGGCGTTATCGTGGTGCAAAAGCCAATTTTTGTTCTTCCAAAAATCCGAGTGATTCTGGCGGATTGCTTCGCGCAAATTGCGCATAACTTGCAGGTAATATTCCTTATTGACCGTTCTTCCCTGTGTCAAGAACTAATGATGCACCACGCCCCTGCAATCGAAGAAAACTGTCAGCAAAACTTTCACATTCGACCGAACTTGGCGCGCTTTTTTCAAGCAAAGCAGCTGTCAACAATTAACTGAACATTCAAAATGGCCGAGCTTGTCGGCATAAGTGAGAGACATGAGTACCAACATAACGCCACAAAAAATTCGAAATTCGAATATACGTAACCAGCGAAAATTCAAAATTCGCGATACTTTTTGAACACACCTCGTATGCTGACGATATTGATATCATTGGCCTTAACAACCGCGCCGTAACTTCTGCTTACTCCAAATTAGAAAAAGAAGCGGAGAAAATGGGATTGGTGGTGAACGAGGGCAAAACGAAGTACCTTCTGTCATCATGCAAAGAGTCAGCGCATTCGCGCCTTGGCAACCAAGCCACTGTTGGCAGCAATAATTTCGAAATAGTAAAGGACTTCGTTTACCTGGGAACCAGCATTAACACCAACAATAATGTTAGCCTAGAAATCCGACGAAGAATCACTCTTGCAAACAAATGCTACTTCGGACTGAGTAGGCAATTGAAAAGTAAAGTCCTCTCTCGACGAACGAAAATAACACTCTACAAGTCACTCATCGCACCCGTCCTGCTATATGGTGCAGAAGCGTGGACACTAACAACATCTGATGAGGCGGCTCTGGGAGTATTCGAGAGAAAGGTTCTTCGAAAGATTTGTGGACCTCTACGCGTTGGCGACGGCGAGTACCGAAGAAGATTTAATGATGAGCTGTATGAACTTTACGCAGACGCCGACATAGTTCAGCGAATTAAAACACAGCGGCTTCGCTGGCTAGGCCACGTAGTGCGAATGAGCGAAGATGCTCCAGCCCAGAAGGTATTTTTATCGGCACCCGCCGGTGGAAGCAGAGGAAGAGGGAGACCACCACTCCGATGGAAGGACCAAGTGGAGACCGATTTGCGATCCCGCGGTGTTTCCAATTGGCGCCAGTTGGCGCAACGAAGAAACGACTGGCGAGCTATGTTGGACGGTCAAAATCGCCCAGGCGGTTAGATGACCATTTAAAGAAGAAGAAGTTTTTCTCATAACATTAATTGAACCAGCTAGAGTTTTAAACAAATGCACCTAAGTGTTGTATGCAGGTTCCAAATGACATATCCAAATGCAGTTGCATTTTCGTTGAGAGGGGCTTTCATCGCCATAATAGACTCGAAGAATTTGTGACCACTGCCTAGGGCGATCCCATTTTTAAAAAACACTTTTTCCAAAAAGTTTGTTCTTAATTTTGCCGTCACCGAACCGGGGACTTTCGGTGTGGTAGGCCAGAAGCACTACAATTAAAAATGTGAAATATATTCACAAGAGTCTCGCTTGGGACTGTTAATTGTATTTTCAACGATTACTGAGGCATACTTGTTTATTGAGTTATTAGCTGGTATCAATGTCTTGTACATGGACCATACCAGTCTTATAGCTTACCCATTCCTAAATATGCCAGCACATATGCATACAGAGACAAGTCTTATCTACTTACATATGTTTCGTAAGTCCCATAAATAAATGCAAGAATATATTCCATGTGGAGTGTGAACGAACTAGTCGCAACCCTTACAACAACACAGTATGCAACCTGAGCTAGTTGACAAACTGCTTTTTCCATATAAACACAGAGTACCACCAACTGCTGAAGCCATGTTAGCCTTAAAACATCAGGTTTGCTGTGTTGTCTTTCACGTTTGCTCAGACTCGTGATTCTAGTATATTACAAACTGTAAATTTTTATTTTCTAGAAGTCTATCCGTTTTTGAGCAATTCATAAATTTCTGGCTAGTTATGAACCAATGATTTTGCTGACTAGTCAGATGTTCTCTTATATAAGCTTTTATTTGCTTGCATCAATAGCACACATCCAAAGTTAAACGACTTGCCCAATGAATTAAGCGTCCTTTAATAAGCTGGCCTGCAATTTCAGTTATCAGTGCCATAGAAGTATGTACATGTGTAAGACTATGCAATATTTCGAACATATGTGAAAGTCATATTGGTGTTCTACAAGGGTTAGAAGAGTTTTATTTACAAACAAACCAAAGCAATATACAAGTGCATTAGACGGGGCAAAAAATTTTTTTTTTTGTTATTCATGACTCAGAATGAGATCAGAGCCTAGAATCATAATTGTTATCAAAATTATTGGTGTTTTTACTTTATCCATTTTGGAAACTGCTAGACTGCTCCATCAAAGAAATTTTGGCACGTTCTGTTAACCATTAGGCTCTCAGAACAATGGTTTGCTGGCAGCTTAACTGATATTTCTATTAATTTTGACCATCCAGTGCGAAAAATACTTAAAGAGAATGGAATGCTGAATCCGATTTAAAAACTACTTACTTTTCGGTTTTAACCCAAAAAAAAAAAAACCCACAGTGCCTTCATTTTATTCATCGAGGTTAGGACCAAAAATACAAGGATGGCTTTACCAGATCCGTCTACTTTTTCGAAATGAGATCACTGCTAAAAAATCTAAATTAATAATTATAGACAAACAAAAATGTATTTTAAGGCCTAAAACATTCTTCTTTCAATGTTCAAAAAATAGATGATTGTCCAGTCGAATGTGCGAATATGCAGTACATATTTCTTAAAGCGGAAGAGGATATGCTCCCAAAGATTTCATAAACATACATGGCTAGAGTTAGCTGCTAATATCTGTCTCTTGAACAGACATGTATACATATTTGCATGCTTTATATGGGTACAGCTTCCAACTTCAATGTACGAGGTGTGTTCAAAAAGTATCGCGAATTTTGAATTTTCGCTGGTTACGTATATTCGAATTTCGAATTTTTTGTGGCGTTATGTTGGTACTCATGTCTCTCACTTATGCCGACAAGCTCGGCCATTTTGAATGTTCAGTTAATTGTTGACAGCTGCTTTGCTTGCACGTGCTTGGGATCGTCTTCGATTTTTACCTATTTTTTTACCAAAATTGCTCAATTGTGACCAAAAACAGCATCGCATGAACATTCCTAATGAGATGTTAAACTCTGTCAGCGACGACCCAAATTTGCTCCAGAGGGTCATAATTGGTGACGAATCGTGGGTTTATGGTTATGACGTGGAAACCAAAGCTCAATCATCTCAATGGAAGCTGCTGCACGAACCAAGACCGAAAAAAGCGCGCCAAGTTCGGTCGAATGTGAAAGTTTTGCTGACAGTTTTCTTCGATTGCAGGGGCGTGGTGCATCATGAGTTCTTGACACAGGGAAGAACGGTCAATAAGGAATATTACCTGCAAGTTATGCGCAATTTGCGCGAAGCAGTCCGCCAGAATCACTCGGATTTTTGGAAGAACAAAAATTGGATTTTGCACCACGATAACGCCCCTGCTCACGCATCGTTGCTTGTGCGCGACTTTTTGGCCAAAAACAACACACTAATGATGCCGCAGCCACCGTATACCCCAGATCTGGCCCCCTGTGACTTTTTCTTGTTCCCTAAACTGAAGAGGCCCATGAAAGGACGACGTTACGCTTCTCTTGACGAGATGAAGACGGCATCGAAGGAGGAGCTGAACAAGATACAAAAAAATGATTTTTTGAAGTGCTTCGAAGATTGGAAAAACCGTTGGCACAAGTGGGGATTACTTTGAAGGGGACAAAATAGATATTCATGTATAAAAAAATAATTTTTGAAAAAACACAAAATTCGCAATACTTTTTGAACACACCTCGTATTGCCAATTATGGGACATTCATTTTAACAATTAATTTACTGTTATTAAAGTGCAGAAGATATTAACCATAAGCCAGTCAGACAACGACGAAATGGGGAACTTAGATAAGGGGGAAGTCAACATTCATGTATGCGTCAATTTAACACACTAACGTGTAAAGTTTCAAACAATTCTGCTTTAATTTTTGAGAAGTTTAGGTGTAACATGCGCAGAACTGAGGAATCTTGCAACATAATTTTAAAAATTTTTAAAAATACTTGAAAATCTACTACAAATACAATCAACAACGAGAAAGGAAAAAACTCCCAAAAGAAATAAGTCCCAAACAAAAAAAAGAAATAAGTCCCAAATATTTTTAATACAAAATGGGACTTGTTTCATTATGAAATAACCCCCAACGGTTTCACAATTTTTGGCTGGGAGTTATTTAATTTCTTAATTTGGAAGTTTTTTCATTTCTAAAAGTTGGGTGTTGTTTCATTTTTTTTGGGACTTATTCCATTTGGGACTTAACTCGTGGTACCAGATTCTGCTTGGTGGTAAAGGATTTAAAAAACTGAATAAATTCTTTCAGTAACCTCGAAGTACAAAATTTGGAACACAGTTCATCACCCGGTCACAGTTCATTATAAGGAAGTTGAAAATGAACACGGTGTACTTTGCAGTGAGATATAGGGTCAAAGTAGGGTCGGTATCATGATAGCTTTACTAAACAGGCCAATGCCTTTCCATTGAGGAGGTGTGCTAAAAATCAAATGGTTATCCCCCCATATTATTATATCTGGTTTGTTGCGCCTTGCGGTATTAGCATTGCCACCTGGCTAATTCTCGACAACGCTTTTGAAGATATGAATCGCGTATGTAAATATATTTTAAGGCATCCACACCTGTAGCAGTATGCTGCCAACGGCAAACTAGCCCAAAATGTTCGATGTGACCTTTGATGACATGTTCATTTTCGTTGTTCATTCAACCCCGCTTGCTACCACTAAATTTTAGTCACCTCTTATAAGAGTCCTACCTTACCGCCGATGTATACAAACCACGTGATGAGTCTACTTCCGCCGACTTGCTGAGATGACCACGAAATACAGTTCGCCGATAGTTTTGCACAGCTTCGCCTATCCACCACCCACAAGTGCAACGCTCATGGCATATTTTGATACAAATCAATCGGTATCAATCGCACATGCACCGTTCATCGGCGAAGATTCTCCATCTGACCAGCTTCAGCTCAACTGTAATATACGCATCCATAGGTAATAATTTAATGATACCATGGCTTCATCGACCCAAAACTCACCTGTGCGTGTTTTATGAGTAAATTTGGCAACCATATACCGTACTTGATAACCCATTCAAATATTCGCCGCTCACCAGCGTCTGCCTACCTGCTCTCCTCAGTGTCTCTCAAGGAAAGGCTGGAGAAGAGACAGAGTAAGAGATGGTGAATCACTCTCGTTATACACCGACGGATCAAAAAAGGTCTGTCTAGTTGGAGCACGATTGTTTTCAGGGCAGCTGAAAGTAGGAATACAGATTGCTTCTTGAGAGATGGCTCACTTTGAGGACGCGACGATAATTAAGCAGCACACATAGCTCTTACATCCCTTATCGCATCATTTCTCAAATATCAAGTTCATTTGGATACCCGGCCATAGAAACATTGAGAGCAACAAGAAGGTAGACGAACTGGCAAAAGCTGGAACCGTTTTGGATGCTTCTGAGGTAGTTATGACGCATTAACCAATCACAGTAATTAAAGGAAACATACAACGCAGACTCCCGGATATTGTGGTTTGGACCTGTCACTACACCGATGCGTGTAAGATTACCGAACAAACTTGGCCAAGCTACAACAAAAAGTGAATAGAAGACCAGCTTAACAGTTCAAGGAAAAAAGGATTTCGAATTACAGCCACCTGGGCACTGGCCATTGGGCCATCAAGCGGAAAGAAAGGATATCCCGTTCAACAATAGATTCAGTAGCTGTGACGAAGAGAGCTGCAAAGAAACTGTTTTGTATTACCTGTGCGAATATCCATAATGCCAGAACTTAAGGGAAATATGAAATGCCCAATAAGGAACATTAGTCACTTTTAAGACGGAACCAAATGGCTTGAACGTCACTAGCAAACCAACAACAGCATCCTATAATTGGACAGTTTCAGAAAAGTGCATTAAATTGGGTCCAGTATGCTGAGGGTTTTCTTCTCAAAGCCCGGTACAGCAACCAAACAACCTACTGGCCATTGAAAGTCGGGATCCACCATGAACCCATTCACCGTTCACCGGTAACTTTGGTGTCAGTCTCCACTACATCATTCGACGATCCCAGCGCTTGGCATCAGCAAGCCGTACACTCTTCGGAAATTTCGCCCACCACCGCTTACATCGTTATAATACTACTTCCCTAACGTATCTACTACACTAGGCCACGTTTTGTGCTTCGAATTAACGTGTACTCATTACTTAAGCATATGAGACCAGGTTATTGATACCCATTGTTCTACTAGCAGTTTTCGCACAGCTGGTTCTTGGTAATTTAATTGTCATTGAAATAAGTTACAACTTTGCAAAAGTCTCGAAATTTATCTTAAATCATCTAAGTAATCACAGACTTCCATAATCATGTAAAATAATAAATAATGTGCAATGTGTAAATACAAAATATTACTAATTCTAGACTAACTGTAGATATATTTACTCATCGAACATTAGCTACTTTATTATATTTATGTGTATTGATGTGTAAAATAAATCTGTTAAATGTTTCTATAATAAATAGTTTACGGCTTGTGCATAAATTAATGACTATTGAGTAAGCCGCATGATTGTGGTATACTTGTGCATGTGTGTGTGAATGTACGTTTGTAAGTATTGCAGACAGCCAAAAGAAGCCAATCCGATGCTTTCGTATGCATTCTAATTGTTTTCAAATTATATATTGAACTAATTGATATGACCGAAACAGAATGGACAAGGAGTTCTACCGCAATTAGAGCGGAAAAGTGTCTGGCAGACAACCACGTCAGTAATGAGGCAGGTGTCTGAGAGACAACCACGTCAGCATTTGTGTTACATTTTTGTAACGTATCCTTAACAACATTTTAGTGAAATTGTTTAAATACTTTGTAAATCTGGTCAGTTTTGTTTTAATTGATAACCAGAAAACTTTGCTCAATATGTCCATCAAAAATAAAAAAATTACCAGATATTTTACTGTGACTGCTCCAAGCCAATTCACCTGTAGTGCTCAAAGTAATTGTAAGAAATCTGCCAAAATATGTAATTCTTATCAAACTTTTAATATGATCCCTTGCTGGAGAGGCTGAGTAGATTTTAAAATACGCTATACGTAATATGATAAATTTTGTTTATAAGTATAAGGGTTGGAAAGTCAAACTGTGAAATTTTAATATTTAACATAAAAAATATTTTTATTCAACCACTGAATTTTTCTCTTTTTTGTATAAACGAATAAACTTAAGTGTATTTTACAAGAATTAAAAACTTAGAAAAAAAAAAATTATCGTTTGAAGTACTTTTTTGTTGTTTTGTACAAAGGTATATGTTTTTTAGGCTTAGTTTAATATTTGAACTAAAAATGGCGATGGTTTCATTAAGTTCTTGAAACAGGACGAGACGAGATAAACCATTGAAATGGTGTCTGCTGGACTACCACGTCAGTGGAATAGTGATGAGAAATGCAGGTCAGTCGCAGAGGGTTAACCCTTTGATGTATGCGGGCTAAATGTGAGCAATGAAAAAGCTAAATTTTTCAATTAATTTACACAAGTAAATGCAGTGTATACAGTGTGCGACAAAACTAAAGCACAGATATTCTTTTAAAACATTTTACTCAAAAAAATCGTAAGTACATTTTCTATAATGTTTAGTCCTTTTTATTAAGGAAGAATACATATAAAGTATTATAGATTTGAATAAATAAAAACAGTTTACCAGCCCATCCAAAAAATTGTGTAGAAAACAATGATCTCAAAAAGCGGAGCCACAAAACTAAAGCGCAATCAAATATCTATGGGACAAACCTGGGTTTTTTCGTTATTTCGTGGAATATCCGTAGCTCTTTATGACTGGCTCACATCGTGTTGGTATTGAGTGTATTAGTTAAGTAAAACATCTGCGAAAATAATTTTCCACGCCTGCTCAACTTATCGGAATAATGAATGCTTGTTGCTGCAATTTTCCTCCCGATTTTTAAGATCAATCATTTTCTTTAGATTCTTTGTTCGGTTAAAAATCACGGGCCACGACAATACGTCAACATTATTCCTTCTTACCTATTTTTTTGAGGCGAATCGCTATACGTTTCGGCAGAATGTCTTCCTGATATATCCACCTTAATGAAATTCCTCCCCCTAAATAAATAGGACGAAGATTTTATGAATATCTTTGTACATGAAGTGATCCAATACCAACTCAATCGTATGAATTGGACCCTCTCCATGACCGGAGAAACGTCTAGAAACCTTTACACTGCCTTAACCGTGTTTCACCGATCAAAAAGTATACTAAAAGTGAGCGCTGCAGTGCTTAGGGAACCAGTTGAATGGAAAAATATTTGTAGTACGTTAAATAGGGCCATTAAAACTGTGAAAACATTTTGAAATAGTATTTCCGGATTTCCCTTAATTAAATATGAGTAAAATTCTTTCGCGAAGTACCACCAAATAGTTATTTTCAGCAAATATTTTCGACTTCTACAGATCACCCAACCTCGTTTAACGGCTAAATAAAAGAACGGGCACCGTTGTTTGAAATGTTTTGAAATATATCTGCGTGCTTATTGTTTACGTTTACCACGATTTTACGGTTTTTACAACACAATCATTTCGTGCTTTAGTTTTGTCGAACAAATTTGTTAGTTAGCCTAAAAAGTTGAATTAAGTTTTTTAACGGACCGTTAAAATGGGGTTTCTGTGTCATATTTCAAATAACTAATATGTGGCCTTTATCAGTAAAAACAAATAAAAAATTCAAAACCACCACATAGAATTTTGTTTAATCATGTTAAGCAGATGGACTTTTCGTGCTTTAATTTTGTCGTACACTGTACGAGTATACACCAACTTCGTTCATACATATTTTTGGTTAAAGAACTTTGTTGAAATAATAAAAAAAAAAAACGTGTTCTGTTTTGGGGTATTTGAGGTCTCCAAAAGTTTTCTGTTAATTTTTTGATGCAAAACCCTGAGAGCAATCTCATATGATGTAGTTATCGTATGTAATATATCCGCACCCATTTAGGATAGGAAATAGGTTTACAGACGTCTTTGATATGGAAATCTAGGCTAATAGCTGTTAAACTGACAACCGCGTGTTGAAAGAATTTGGTCATTGAAAAAAGATTGCTTCTTTACTTTCATAAGTGCCGCCAATTCGAAGTACTAAGCCATCGGTTGTTGTTGTTGTGTTAGACATACTTCGTTCTCAGTTGAGCAGACAATTATATGGTCAGTGTCATGGGGAGACACACCGCATGCCTGGAAGACATTTGGCATGTCGGAGTTCAGTCTGAATAGGTAAGAGTTTAATCTGGCACAATATCCAGAACGAAGTTGGGCCAGCATGGCTCTTGTCTCCCTAGGCAGTTCGCGCACAGGTGGAGTTTGTGCCTGAATGAAGGAATTCACTGGGCGAGAGTTGACAGGAATTTAACGACTCTGTGTGGCTGAGATATCTCAAATCGGTCTCCAATTAGCCCTTCCAAAGCGCTCCTTCTTGAACTATTTGAGCGGATAGATGTAGATGAGAAAAGCTTCTGAATTTGGGATTGAGATTGTTGAAATATCTCAACGCGTGGAATTGTATAGATTATAGCAGAACGTTTTCTCATGACAAGAGAAATAGTGGAAATCTGGTCGATAGTAGATATACCAATTCTCAAAACTCACTGATAAAGTACAATCAATGAGTCCAAGAAGGGTTTCAAAATAGTTGAAAGAACTTTGTTTCTGAATCGTCAGGTATGTAATAGACATCAGAGATGCCACTACTCAAGGAGAATCAGCTCCATTGCCATCGATTGTATGTTCGGCTTATTATTATTAACATTTCTTTATATTAATTGTTATTATGGAAGTTATTCATTGTCAGTAGTATCTTGTAAGTGACAGGAGGCTGGAAAACCTATGGCATGTCTGTTTTCAGCCTGAATACATATGATATTGCAACATACAGATCGAGGTAGGGGTACAGGTGAGTTTCGATGATGGTGCCAGAGATAAGCGTCCGCTGTTTTGGGCGAGTTATCCCTGAAGAAAGATGAGAAACACTCATTCGGAATAGCTCTGGGAAATGACCGAATATCCGCCGAGAGTTTCTTAAACGGAGTTGCAGAAACAGTCAAATCATGCACCAACATACAGTGAGACGAGAAGATAGCGGCATTTTTTCTTCACATCAAATTGTCATTGGCTAGGAACTATTTTCCAAGATTCAAGATTTCTCATTTTGCACAAACAATAGAACAACGTAATATGAAGTTTGCAAAAAGCAGCAATTTCACATGGTTACAAACACGGCTTTCACTTCATTTCTTGCTTGAAGCAGCACTGTGCTTCACCAGCGAGCATGACAACCAACAGCCACTTAATATAATTAAGTAAGTAATTATATTAATTATATTAATTCATAAGTAAATAAGTTTTCAATCGATCAAATCACTAAAATAAACTAGGAACGAGGTGTTAAAATCGCATTTATTATAAAATTAGCATACCTATATTTTATATATGATAAATACATACATACTTACACACTATAATTACGTTGTGCATGAATTGCTTATTAGAATCATGTTTGCATCTAAAACGTACATCACTCATACGCACTGGCAGTTGTTCCACTCCGCTTTAGATGTGAATGTAGTTGAAACACGCACAGAAAGGTTATACAATTACTAATCATAGTTATTTTATTGCGAAGCACGTGTCTGGGCAATGCAAATCATTTGTGTCAGCTCGAAGTACGTATGTACTTAATTTCAATTGCTATTGTTGTTATTGTTTTTAAAAACAAAGTTGTTTGTGCTTTGCGCCTTATTACAAAGTAATTTGGCAAATAATAAATTTTGTCGCTGAGGCACGTGCCGCCTAACATACAAGTACAAAACATAATAAAATATATACGAACATGTATGCATGTAAATTAGAGTGTACCAAAAACTAAAGATTGTTAGGCTCGTAATTTTATTCACTACGCAACTACTTTTTTTCAAGACCGGTTTGGAGGTGAAATTGGTTATACTACAATTTAAAATAAATTTTAAATAAATTTCCCCCGTGGTTGAAATTGAATCACAAAACTTTATTTAATTTTATTATATATATTCTCTGTTCTTTTAAATCGCCTATTTTATTTTGTACAGATGGAAATTTTCAATAAACTATATTTGCTAGAAGACACATGTTTTTGCAGTGTTCCATTATGCTTTACACGGCCCATTTCCTTTCCCATGCTTTATACGTACATGCTAATGTATTTGCAAGTGTAAACAAACAGCTTATTTTAATATAACGTTTGTATTTGTGCGTACAATTTGACTTGTATCTGTGACGAGGTTATAAACCCTGCAAAAAATAATGAGACTTATCTCTAAGGAGAGTGAACCGCGATTAATTCCTTTAATTCCTATAACTTAATATACATATCTAAATTTTTATTTGTGTAGCATACCTATAGGAGTTAAAACTACCCGTTGGGATAGAAAGTGGTTTAGTCCTTTCGTACCCGTTTGGGTATAAATGGCTGCAATTGGTCTTTCCATAGGACATGCTCAAACAAAAGAGATCACTTCCACCCATACAAACCCTCCAAAAAATGCGATTAGTTTAGGACGCATCCGGGATGAGTCGCAAAGGAGGATACGCCTAATGCCAGTTCTGATTTCTTCACTACAAAAAATCGTGTGACTAATCTCTTGTAGCATACTTATAGGAGTTAAAAGTACCCGTTTAGATGGAAAGTGGTTTATCCCTTTCGTACCCGTTTGGGTATAAATGGCAATTGGTCTCTCCATGGGACATGCTCAAACAAAAGAGATCACTTCCACCCATAAAAACCCTGCAAAAAGTGCGATTAGTTTAGGATCCATCCGGGTCGCAAAGGAGCATGGGAATAATGCCAGTTTTGGTCACTTTGTATGGGTTGAACTGTTCACATTTGTTTGAGCATGTCCTATGGAGAGACCAATTGTACCCATTTATACCCAAAAGGGTACGCAAGGACTAATTCACTTTCTACCTAAACGGGGACTTTTAACTCCGATATGTATGCTGCAAAAAGTAAAATTGACTTGCACCCCCATGAGTATGCTACACAAATAAAAATTTACATATGTATATTGAATTATAGCCAACTGTAGACTAAAGGGATTAATTGCGGACCGCTCTCTTTAGAGATTAGTCCCACGATTTTTTGTAGTGAAGAAATCAGAAGTGGCATTAGGCGCATCCTCCGTTGCGACTCATCCCGTATGCATCCTAATCGCATTTTTTGGAGGGTACATAAAGAAAATTGAATAGTTAGTGTATGGTGTTATGTTTGTAAGTTAATTCAATTGTTGTTGTTATTTTATGTTGGCTCTAGAAGTCGTCATTTCATTTGCATAAATTACAAATTCTGTGAAGCCGACATACATTACAGTATTTATTATGTTGTAAGCTTACAAAAGGCTTACACTTTATTAGTAATGCTTATATAAGCCTGTTGCTCATCAAATTTGAATATTAATAAATTTTTATTAACCCAGCTGAAGATTCCAGTAGTGAACTGCTGAGTTCGACATTATTGTTTGGCAAGATTCCGTCACTCAATGCATAATACCAAAAGTGCCCACGTTAGTGTTGTTAATCTTCACTTTTTAGTTGAAATATAAAGTCTTTTTAAAATGAAACTGTTCAGCTTTCAAATAAAGTTTTAAAACTCAGCTGAGCATAGAGAGTCAATAAATGTATTAAATTGGGCCGAAAAAATGTTTTATTTTTTTTTTAAGTTATACTCATATTAGTTCTTAGAATGAATACAACATTTTGATACCTTTATATCTATTCTTAGTGGCAATGAGTGGACACTTGGAATTGTTTTGAAAAGCAACTTTATAAAGAAATGTTTTGAGAATTTGCGCTTATATGTGTTCTACATAGATTTTTGCTTTTTTGTCAAAAAAGGAAAACATTATGCAGTAAACTTTTTACTTTAACAACTTGGCACTTTTAAAGCAAGAATTCAATCAGCCTAAAAAAAGCTAAAGATGCAATTATAGAACGTTAATAACTAATACTATGCCTTGCTACTTTTACAGACATTTTTGTCGCTATTCTAAAATATTATAAAAATATAATTAAAGAAATATTTAATTTGGAAATACTTTTTTTGCCGTAGCCTACAATGCATATTATTTTATTACCTACATAAGTTGCTTTTTTAATATCACCATATTTCTGTAAAGTTATCACACGAAAGGCTTCAAACTAGTACCGTAACTAGGACCCTAAGTGGTAACTGTTCCACTACACATACCCAAAAAAATAGTTTTCGAGCCTGCGAAATTTAATTTTTTTGACTTTTTTTGACTTTGATTTTTAAGGTTTTTTTAAATGACCTACCAAAAAAATTTTCGTTTGATTTTAAAATTTTCATGCATACCCTGTACGACCCAAAAATGTCCACTAAAAACGTTGGCGATAACAGTTTTTTGAAAAAAACAATATTTTTTGGGCTTTGGGGGGTGTTTTGGTCAAAAAATTTACCCTTTCGCCATTTTTTTTAAGGGGTTTTTCAGCATACATGCAAAAATGTTTTCGATGAAAACGAATTTGTCTCATATTTCCTGTCCCACTTAAAATTATGCGCTAAAAACGTTGGCGATAACAGTTTTTTGAAAAAAATGTTATTTTCGGGTTTTGGAAAAGTCGATTCTTCGACCAAAACAAGTCCCAAACCTCGAAAATAAAATCGAAACCAGCACTGTTCTTGTAACAAACAAAATTTTATATTCTTTTTATTTACAAGTCGTTTCAATATCTTCAACAAGCAAACCGAATGTATAACTTCTAACTACTAATGTTCTAGTATAACATATTATAACATATCTTATAATAGTGCAACTATTAAGTCTTTTAAAAATCGTCCTGAGTTTTCAAAACTTTAAGAATTTAAGAAAAATTTTGAAATTTTTTCAAAAGATGAGAACAAATTTTAGAGTACTGACAAATTAAAATTGTATTGAAATTAAAACGATAGTACCCATATGATTCAAATGTGTGAATTCCGTGTGCGTTAAAGTTATGAAACGCACTATATGTGTGTATGCATTAGTACCCGATCGAATGTTCGCCCTAGCTTCGGTATTCGGCCGACTAAGCATTATAGAAGTAGATGGTAGCAACATAATTAAGTTTAGCTAGGAATTTATAGAAGTTTTTCAATATGTGCTAGATTAAGTTTCCATGGGAAGTAATTAAAAAATGGTTGCGAAAGCTATCAAATCTGACAAACTTCTTTCTTCGGCATTAAAGATAAAGCTTTTCAAGGTTGAATGCCATTAACGTTAAGACTTAACTATTTATACCTTTTGCTCTTGTTTCCAACTACGTTTTCCTCTAAGTTGCTTCTTTTATTATGGTGATTTTTATGGAATAAACAGTAAGACACTTAAGTTTGTATTTTTTTATATTTTTTAATATACATAAAATTTAATTTAGTTAATTTGGAGCTTTTAGGCTGATATATAATTTAATTTTAGTATTTGACTTCGGCTTCGGTGTATAGTAGAATATTGGATAATGCCTTATATTCGGCTATGCCAAATTCAAGCTTCGGTAGGTCAACAGAATGTTTGTAAGTCACCTTGTATACATTTTATATACCACAAAATATTGTTAAAATAGGATTTCGTGTGTCAAATAATACGATATTTTGTAAAAACTACTTCGAATGTGTGTGGCTTTAGTTCGTTAAATGCTCTATTGAATTCTAATTAGTACATAGAAAATTGATTTTGTGTAGTTTAATTGCACATTAGGAGGTAGACGAATGAAGCTATTATCCAGAGCTTCCTTAATTGGAGGTAATTACAATTACAATTGATTTCAATTATGTTTCAATAAGATATATTTTAGTTTTTGTTTATAAATTTTTTATTCAGTTGTACAGGTTGAAAGGCGAAAAGTTATAAATATATTTATTAAATATAATTTTGTGAAAAATTCGCATTTAACAAAACTTGAGCCGTTTATAAAATACCTTTAAGCTTAAGTTATCATATATGAAGTCTTAATAAAAAGAAAAAAAAACGTAAAGGAAAGGGGCGAATATAATTTTTAACAGAAGTTTCAAGAAAAACACTAAAATGAAGATTTTCACTTAAAACCGCATTTTTATTGAAATATCGAAGTTAAGAAGTAGATAACAACATTTATTGATATTGTAATCATAAGTAATTGGTCATGGTTCTTTTTTGATCGCCTCGTTTTTTTTTCTTCGCTTAGCAGGCCTAAAGACAAGCTATAGTAAAATTGTTTTAAAATATTTTTATAGAAAATTTTAACCGGCAAGTAATCTCTTAAATAGAATTTTATTTCGGAAACATTAAAACTGAGCCAAATCGATCATTTCTTCTTCTTTAAATGGTCATCTAACCGCCTGGGCGATTTTGACCGTCCAACATAGCTCGCCAGTCGTTTCTTCGTTGCGCCAACTGGCGCCAATTGGAAACACCGCGGGATCGCAAATCGGTCTCCACTTGGTCCTTCCATCGGAGTGGTGGTCTCCCTCTTCCTCTGCTTCCACCGGCGGGTGCCGATAAGAATACCTTCTGGGCTGGAGCATCTTCGCTCATTCGCACTACGTAGCCTAGCCAGCGAAGCCGCTGTGTTTTAATTCGCTGAACTATGTCGGCGTCTGCGTAAAGTTCATACAGCTCATCATTAAATCTTCTTCGGTACTCGCCGTCGCCAACGCGTAGAGGTCCACAAATCTTTCGAAGAACCTTTCTCTCGAATACTCCCAGGGCCGCCTCATCAGATGTTGTTAGTGTCCACGCTTCTGCACCATAAAGCAGGACGGCTGCGATGAGTGACTTGTAGAGTGTTATTTTCGTTCGTCGAGAGAGGACTTTACTTTTCAATTGCCTACTCAGTCCGAAGTAGCATTTGTTTGTAAGAGTGATTCTTCGTCGGATTTCTAGGCTAACATTATTGTTGGTATTAATGCTGGTTCCCAGGTAAACGAAGTCCTTTACTATTTCGAAATTATTGCTGCCAACAGTGGCTTGGTTGCCAAGGCGCGAGTGCGCTGACTCTTTGCATGATGACAGAAGGTACTTCGTTTTGTCCTGGTTCACCACCAATCCCATTTTCTCCGCTTCTTTTTCTAATTTGGAGTAAGCAGAAGTTACGGCGCGGTTGTTAAGGCCAATGATATCAATATCGTCAGCATATGCCAACAGTTGCACGCTTTTATAAAATATTGTTCCAGCGCGGTTAAGTTCTGCAGCTTGTATTATTTTCTCCAGCATTAAATTAAAGAAATCGCACGATAGAGGGTCACCCTGTCTGAAACCTCGTTTAGTTTCGAACGGCTCGGAGAGGTACTTCCCAATTCTGACCGAGCTGGCGGTGTTGCTGAAGGTCATTTTGCATAGCCGTATAAGTTTTGCGGGGAAACCAAATTCAGACATAGCGGCATATAGGCAGCTAATTTTCGTGCTATCGAAAGCCGATTTAAAATCAACAAAGTGATGATGCGTGTCGATTCTTTTTTCACGGGTTTTTTCAAAGATTTGGCGTATTGTAAAAATCTGGTCGATGGTAGATTTACCAGGTCTGAAGCCACACTGATAAGGTCCAATCAGTCTGTTGACATCAGGCTTCAGTCTTTCGCACAATACGCTTGATAGGACCTTATATGCGATATTCAACAAGGCTGATTCCGCGATAGTTGGCGCAGTTTGCAGGATCGCCCTTCTTGTGGATTGGGCAGAGAACACTTAGATTCCAATCTTCAGGCATGCATTCATCCAACCATATTCTGCATAGAAGCTGATGCATGCGCCTTACCAGCTCCTCGCCTCCGTGTTTGAATAGCTCAGCAGGCAAACCATCAGCGCCAGCTGCTTTATTGTTTTTCAATCGGGATATTGCTATTCGCACCTCATTATAGTCGGGTTGTGGAACGTCAATTCCATCATCTTCGATTGTGGGCTCGGGTTCGGCATCTTCTCTGGTTTCTTGCTCAGTTTCTCCATTTAAAAGGGCAGAGAAGTGATCCCTACATATTCTGAGTGTTCTCTGAACATCGGTCACCAGGTCGCCGTTCTCATTCTTACAGGAGTTTGCCCCGGGTTTGAAACCTTCTGTCATTCGCCGAATTTTTTGATAGAATTTTCGGGCATTATTCTCGTTGGCCAGCATCTCAAGCTCCTTTATTTCACGCTTTTCTGCCTCTCTTTTTTTCGCCCGGAAAAGCCGCCTCGCTTCCCTCTTCAACTCGCGGTAGTGTTCACACACACTCCTCGTTGCATTCGATCTCAGCGTTGCCTTGTAGGCTTCGTCCTTTCTTTTCATTGCAGCGCGGCACTCTTCGATCGATCATTTACTGCAAACATATTCCGCTCCGATATTAATTCGAAATGTCTTTTTTCCGTTTATTACTAAAACAATTGGGGTGGAAAAGCTGCGAATTTAAAGTGTCTGTAGAAGAATAATCTTTAAGCGAAATGGGGTGTCCAATGGCTTAGTGCGATAAAGCATTGAGTTAAACACTACCATTTGCAGACGTAATTGTCCGAGAAGAAAACCGATGAGTGAGTTGAGAAACTTCTGAAGAAAGCATTGCATCCATAGCCATCTTTAATTTGGTAAATTTTCCTCCACATTACAAACGAAACCCAACTTTTGCTTTCTATCGATATAATAGAGGGTGTTTTTTTTAGGGGTATAAAACTTTGAATTGAAATAAAACACAAGAAAATCGTTTCAAGGTCCATCAATTTGGCTTTATTGGAAGGATAATTTTATGCCATTAATGCTTAAATATGATTTCGGGCATGTGGCCGCCGCGGCTGGCTCGAATAAAGCCAATTCTACAGGTCCAATTTTCAACCACTTTTTCGAGCATATGGGGCCGTATGTCGGCAATAACGCCACGAATGTTGGCTTCCAATTCCCCTAACGTTTCTGGTTTGTTGGTGTAGACGAGCGACTTCACATATCCCCAAAGAAAATAATCCAATGGTGTCAAATCATACGACCTTGGTGGCCAATTGACAGGTCCATTCCGCGAAATTATGCGCTCATCGAATGTTTCCTTCAATAAATCGATTGTGACGTGCGCTGTGTGGCATGTAGCGCCGTCTTGTTGGAACCACAACTCATCCACATTCATGCCATCCAATTCGGGAACAAAATAGTCGGTTATCATGGCTCTATACCGGTCTCCATTAACGGTAGCTGCCTCTCCAGCATTATTGCGGAAGAAGTATGGCCCAATGACTCCACCAGCCCATAGAGCACACCAAACAGTCAGTTTTTGTGGATGTAATGGCGTTTCAAGGGTCTCATGTGGATTCTCTTCACTCCAAATGCGGCAATTTTGCTTGTTGACGTAGCCATTCAACCAAAAATGAGCCTCATCACTGAACAAAATTTTGCGATGAAAATCAGCATCGAAATCAATCTCATTTTCGGCCCATACACCAAAATCACGACGCATTGCATGGTCTCGCGGCTTTAATTCTTGCACAAGCTGGATCTTGTAAGGTCGCAAGCCAAGATCTTTGCGCAAAATCTTCCATAAAGTTGATGGACAAAGCTCCAATTGCTGTGCACGGTGGCGAATCGATTCATTCGGGTCCTCTTCAACACTTTGCTCTACAGCGGCAATTGTTTCTTCGGTGCGCACTGTTCGACGTCTCTGCGGATGCGTATTATCACATAGAGTAAACGTAGTGCGAAAACGATCCATGGTTAACCGAATTAATTGCTCTGATGGACGATTATGTCGACCATAAAATGGACGGAGCTCACGGTAAACTTCGCACACTGAACCATTATTTTCGAAATAAATTTGCACGATTTGCAAGCGTTGTTCTTTTGTCAACCTGTTCATGATGAAATGGCAAACCAAACTGAACATAAATGACATTAGAGTTGCCAGATTTGACCACAAAATGCCAGTTTTATCTCTATTCGAAAAACAAACCTGTAAAAAAAACACCCTGTATTATTTCAGAAAATTGTTTAACTGAAATTCATGAATTGAAGATAGAATATATGTAAGTCATGTATAGAGCTCCGAATATATGAAAAATGCCTAATTTTGTGCACCATAATATTTACAAGTAAAAACAGGGACGGTTTAACGAGTGCTTCCGTGCCGTAGTCTCCCGTTAAGGCAATGTTAAATAAGACTATTACATATGTAATTCGTTTTAGTTTAAACCTAATACTGAAACTAATAAAAACAAGTAAGGAAAAAGCTGTCTTCGACTGTGCCGAAGACTTTATACCTTTCATGAATACGCATCACTGGTTTAAGTGTCCGATCCTTAATCACAATTAGTACAAACTCTGCAAAACTGTTAATTTAAAGATACATAGCCCAAACCCTATTTATGGGAAAAACGGATTATATGGGATCTATATGTTATGTATGTCCGATCGTGGTGATTTTCACTACATACACTACATATATAAAGGGTGTTTTTTTTAGGGGTATAAAACTTCGAATTGAAATAAAACACAAGAAAATCGTTTTAAGGTCCATCAATTTGGCTTTATTGGAAGGATAATTTTATGCCATTAATGTTTAAATATGATTTCGGGCATGTGGCCGCCGCGGCTGGCTCGAATAAAGCCAATTCTACAGGTCCAATTTTCAACCACTTTTTCGAGCATATGGGGCCGTATGTCGGCAATAACGCCACGAATGTTGGCTTCCAATTCCCCTAACGTTTCTGGTTTGTTGGTGTAGACGAGCGACTTCACATATCCCCAAAGAAAATAATCCAATGGTGTCAAATCACACGACCTTGGTGGCCAATTGACAGGTCCATTCCGCGAAATTATGCGCTCATCGAATGTTTCCTTCAATAAATCGATTGTGACGTGCGCTGTGTGGCATGTAGCGCCGTCTTGTTGGAACCACAACTCATCCACATTCATGCCATCCAATTCGGGAACAAAATAGTCGGTTATCATGGCTCTATACCGGTCTCCATTAACGGTAGCTGCCTCTCCAGCATTATTGCGGAAGAAGTATGGCCCAATGACTCCACCAGCCCATAGAGCACACCAAACAGTCAGTTTTTGTGGATGTAATGGCGTTTCAAGGGTCTCATGTGGATTCTCTTCACTCCAAATGCGGCAATTTTGCTTGTTGACGTATCCATTCAACCAAAAATGAGCCTCATCACTGAACAAAACTTTGCGATGAAAATCAGCATCGAAATCAATCTCATTTTCGGCCCATACGCCAAAATCACGACGCATTGCATGGTCTCGCGGGTTTAATTCTTGCACAAGCTGGATCTTGTAAGGTCGCAAGCCAAGATCTTTGCGCAAAATCTTCCATAAAGTTGATGGACAAAGCTCCAATTGCTGTGCACGGTGGCGAATCGATTCATTCGGGTCCTCTTCAACACTTTGCTCTACAGCGGCAATTGTTTCTTCGGTGCGCACTGTTCGACGTCTCTGCGGATGCGTATTATCACATAGAGTAAACGTAGTGCGAAAACGATCCATGGTTAACCGAATTAATTGCTCTGATGGACGATTATGTCGACCATAAAATGGACGGAGCTCACGGTAAACTTCGCACACTGAACCATTATTTTCGAAATAAATTTGCACGATTTGCAAGCGTTGTTCTTTTGTCAACCTGTTCATGATGAAATGGCAAACCAAACTGAACATAAATGACATTAGAGTTGCCAGATTTGACCACAAAATGCCAGTTTTATCTCTATTCGAAAAACAAACCTGTAAAAAAAACACCCTATAGTATGTAGAAAACCTGCAAAATTTTTGCGTACCTAGCTTTTTAATTGCAAAATTTATAGCCCAAACCCCATTTATCGAAGCTATCGATTGTATGGGAGCTATGCGTTGTATTGGTCCGATCATGCTGGTTCCGACAAATGATTAATGCTTTACAAAATGGTTGGCTCTTATCGAATTTCATCGAGATATCTCTAGAACTGAGGGACTGGTTTGCGTTCAAACAGACAGACGGAGATGGCTAAATCAACTCAGCTCAACGCCCTGATCATTTCGGTATACTTACTGGTGGGTCTATCTCTTCTTCTTCTTCTCATATTCATGTTAATGAAAAGTATAAAAATGTATCGTTGAATAATGGCAATAAAATTGAGCATTCATAAAAAAGAGTTTTTTTAAGTTTTTCGCCTAAGAAGTTTAAAAACTGCCTTTGGACAAAGTTTCAAAAATCACATATTTTCCGACACACTTTCTCTAAAAATAATTCTGTGGCAATGCGCGGAAAAGGCAAAACTCAAGTTTGGTCGAAAACGAGATAGCACCACCACTGTGTTCCCCCTGCTAAGATCTATAATCACACAAAATTTAATGGCTTTGGCTCAAACATTGTGGATTTTAAGGACAAAAACCTATATCTGAATATCATACATTCACACTGCAATTTCAACTTTCAAAGCGCTTTACTCAAAACTTCCAAAAAATTACCTTGGTACTTTTCCCTTATTGCCACAAAATTGCGAGAAATTCTCTAGCCACCGACTTTGCGTGCATAAATTTAGGCGCATTTTAAGCTTATACTCACGTCAAGTAATCACCAAAAGAGGTAAAACTGCCCTGCAAAAAATGCGATTAGTCTAGGATGCATCCAGGTTGAGTCGCAAAAGTAGGATGCGACTAATGTCAGTTCTGATCTCTTTGTACGGGTTGAACTGTTCACATTTGTTTGAGAATGTCCTATCGAGAGACCAATTGTACCCATTTATACCCGAACAGGTACGAAAGCACTAATCCACAAGAGCTTCCTTTGTTATTATTATCTTACAATTAGGGTAAGCGCATATTATCAAGTAGTACCCTGTACACGATCATCTTGGATCAAAAAGCGCTGCTCTATGCCTTGCTATCCTCACAAACACCTTTAAACTCTCACAGCCAATTCTTACCATCAACTATTACAATATTAAAGTCTCTTAATGCAAGAGAACTGAAATAATTTACACTAAAAGTGTGAAATTTATTACAGGCTAGGAAAAGTTTTCCCACTAAACAAAGTAGCTGGCAAACGAAAAAGTATGCAAATAGGTAATTGCGAGCACAAACTT
The DNA here is from genome assembly GCA_949987695.1 of Merzomyia westermanni. Taxonomy (NCBI): domain Eukaryota; kingdom Metazoa; phylum Arthropoda; class Insecta; order Diptera; family Tephritidae; genus Merzomyia; species Merzomyia westermanni. Next base: position 64,951,701 of record OX465291.1, read on the forward strand.
GCTGCAAACTGTAACTAGTATGAACTGCAGGTAAACATTGTAAATAAAAAAAAAACAACAACCACAATAAATACTGTAACTACATGAACGCAGACTGTAAATAATAAACCTCTAACAAAAACAAAAAGTGGCTAACAAAAAAAAAATTGGGTTAAAATGCCTGTAATTTAGAGTTACCTCAGAGTTTAGTAGTATACTTTTGGGCAGACTCATAAGGTTTGTAACATGTGTAAAAAGCTAAATTACATTATATGAGAACTACATTGGCCCAACTGGTTGAGACACAACAACCAAGTCAAACTGGCTAACTAAGTATCTTGGCCATTTGGCAGTTAAGTCGATCGCTGAAAAAAGTCTACATGAAAAACAAAAAGCATACCAACAACAATGTGAATTTACTTGCTACACGAACGATAAAGTTTTTAATTGTTAAACTCGTACGTTGCTCACAAACAAGAATGCGCCGCATATGCAACACGCAATAAAAGGCATACACGCACGGTCACTAACGCATTCATACACATTCATACGTACATATGTGCATACGCTTGAACACTTTTCTGATGCATTGTGATTCACTAGATGCAGTTTGAAGTTAGGTGAAAAAACAAAAACAAAACTTGGCTACAGAAGGAAGTTTATGGATTTTATTTTGTGTAAAAAGCCAGGCTGCAAAAGACAAATACTAACAGTGTGTTTATAAGAATATAGACTTATGTGTGTGTATTAGACTGAATGAAATATTTTTTTGTTTTGAAATTATATTGATATTAGTGGGCTATTGTTGCTAATTTAAACAAGTGAAGTAAAAGTATGTGATTGGGTGCGTCGTATTCGAGTAATAAAAATTTAAACATTTACATGGCTTTTGCTTTCACGCTCTTACATTGGACATTTTTCTAAAACGTTAAAATTAATGCAAAAAAAATATAAATATATTGACAAATCGATTTTCAGTCATCCCTTGGCAAATTTGGTTTGGTTCCGAAAGTAAACAATATACATAAACTTTTCACCCTGTCGGAATAATAACAAACACAATAAATAAAAATATGTTTTTAAAGACAATTGAATGCTGAACCACTATCAGAATTTAATAAAACAATTATGAAAGTCTAGGTTCGAAGGGAATAAAATACTAAAGTGGAAAATTGTTTTACATTATGACCTGTACAGGTTTTAAATTATTTCTACCACCATGTGGGCAATACCGTTCGCATTCTCTTTTATATGCTTTTCGAAATGTGTGATATAGGTTTACAAACAGACATCAGAATATTTACTTATGAATTTTTGGCAATATTTATTTGTCGATTTATCGAAGGTTAACAGTGTGGTACAGGAATCATAATATAACGTATTTATATAATGTAGTTATAAGACTAATTCGCCTGGAAATGCTTAATTCCACAAACCAATACATTTTTTTTGCTTATGCTAACAACATGCCTTTGAAAATAATATACCAGAGGAACAAAATTAGTATCACCATGATTTCCAGTCAACTTTTATGAAAAAGTAAACGTCTTCAGCTAGCGATTTTGCATTTTTTCATTATTCATACTTTCTTCTGATAGAATAATCCTAGCAGAAACATTTTTTTTGTGGCTCTGAAGTTATTAACAGTCAATGTTTGACATTTCTTTCACTCATGCGAGAGTGGTGCCACGCCCATTCTTCAAAAGTTTAGTAGACTCCTTAAAATTATCTAGTTAATATAGCTACGAAATTTTAATATTTTAGTCGCTACTGTTAATGAATTATCAAATCTTTTGAAATTTTTGATACAAAAAAAGGGCTGGCTATGGTCCGATTCCGGCTATTTTAAATTGCAACCTCCTACGACAGTAAAGTAAAATGTATGCCAAATGTAATTCAAATACATGAAATAGTCCAACTATCGTGTTCTAAGACCTTTGATATACGGTACTCTATATCTGCCTCGCTCATTACTGTTACGAGCCCCGTTATGTGGACAAAACTATAATACCCTAGGCACTACACTGTTAGAAATTTGAGATTAAATTTTGCACTTTTTTTGGGCTACATATATGTGCAAACAAAATTTGGTTTAGAATCAAAACTATGCCAGGTTTCGAAAAAATGCGCGTGATGAAAAGAGTTTAAATTTTAAATCAGAAATGTCTTAAATAAAAACAATTAAAGGAAGAACTGTCTTCGACTGTGCCGAAGACTTTATACCTTTCATGAATACGCTTCACGGTTTTAAGTGCCCGATCCTTACTCACAATTAGTACAAACTCTGCAAAACTGTTACTTTAAAGATACATAGCCCAAACACCATTTACCGCAACAATCAATTGTATGGGAGCAATGCGTTCTATTGTATCGATCTTGCTGGTTCCGACAAGTGATTAATGTTTTAAAAAATGGCGCCCCTTAGCAAATTTCATCGAGATACCTCAAAAACTGAGGGACTAGTTTGCGTTCAAACAGACAGACGGAAGGACGGATGGACAGACGGATGGGCGGGCAGACGGACATGGCTAAATCAACTCAGCTCATTGCCCTGATCATTTCGGTATTCTTATTGGTGGGTCTATCTCTTCTTCTTCTCATACTTGCAAACATCGGACCAAAGTTATAATACCATTTCATGTTCATGAAAGGTATAACAAAATTTAAAAAATTTGTGTCATTTGACAGGACTTGAACACATGCCTCCCGCATCAGGGTTTAGGGCTCTACCAGGTGAGATATGGCTCACATATTGATGGTGTGAGAAAAGTATACATTTGTACTGTTGTGTTGTTGTGCATACGTTTTTTCCACTTAAGTTTTAAATCTAAACCGAAAAACGAAGGTGTAGGTAACAAAAAGTGTGGAGTTTACTACAAAAAGGTTTAAGAAATTGCGTAAAAATGAATGGTTTAAAATTTAATCTCAAATTGTATGCCGTGTAGTTGTGTATAATAAAACGTGTTTTAGTTTTTTGAGGGTAGGGCAGAACAACCATTTGGTAGGTAAAGTATGCAGGCATATTTGGATTCAGCTCATCAAAATACATGACGAAACGTATATCGGCCCATTCATTTTTCGCAGAGTAAACAGATGTTGAGCCAGAATAATCTTGAATATATCCCAATTGAGCTAGCGGAAATTTCTAGAAGCAACACATTTGATGGTGTTTCGCTGAAGATGTTGAAGGTAGATGAGAGGAATTCATTCAGTGTCTGAATTTTCAGAGCTACAGCTAGATTTTGTTACCTTAATCAATCTTCAGTTTTAAAGGAAAATCAGAACTGTCTTTAAAAATCTAAACTATCTCTGATTTCCCTAAAAATAGCCAATAATCACATCTGAAACTTCACATTATTCTTGCTTGTCTTTAGTAAACCATTTTTTGGGCCAGTTTAATACGTACATCGATATCTTTTTATTTCTTTACTCTCTTTGAATGTACTAAACTAACTTACTTACCGAATTTAGCCGACTTGGCCAGTGTGCTGATGAAAGTTTTACGCTTTTTAAAAAAAGTTTCGAAAAACTTTCTGGAAAAAAAAAGAAATGTTTGTAATGCGTCTACGTGCGTGCATATTTGTGTATTAGCTAGCTCGCTAAAGGCAGAACTTATAAATACACATAAAGGTTAGAAGTGAGCAACTCAACTAAATTCACAACTACTAAATGTAACACGCAACTTGCCTAGTTCTTGTCTACTTGTCAGTAGTTTCGCTCTTTTACGCGTTTTATTGTTGTTTTTGTAATAAAGAAATAGTTCATGTGCATTCTAGGTTTTTGGACTTATGTGCATCGAAATGCACATGTATGCATACATACATACAAGCACATTTACCCTGCAAAAAACGGAAATACTCCGTTTCGTACTCCAAAGAATACTCCTAAAGGAGTATCAGAGTACTCCAACACATATCCTCCTTCATATAAAAAAGGTGGTACAATTTACATGGCAATGTCCGGTGACTGGATCACCTAATCCATCTTGGAGTACTCCGTTTCTTTGCTTTTGAATACTCTATAGACCACCTACGTGAGAGTACTCTCAAAATACTCCCATGGTATTACTCTATAGAGTATTTAACGGCAAAGCGAGAGTGGGAGTAGGTGGTCCTCAAAAGAACACATACTTCCTTCTCGCTTTTGTCTAGAATACTTTTGGCAGCATTTTCAAAGTACTCCAACGTAGGTGCTCTATAGACTATTCGGAAGCAAAGTAAATGGTACTCCGAGTAGGATTAGGTGATTCAATAACCGGACATCGCTATGTAAATTGGATCACCTTTTTTATAAGAATGAGGATAAGTGTTGGAGTACTCTGACGCTCCAACGTTTTTTACAGGGTAGAAGCAGCATACGAGTATTTAGATTGCGCTCAATAACTTAGCATTTGTGAATACAATGTGAAGCTAACAACGTCGGTATGAGGAAACAACCCTGCAGAAAATTGGAATAGCTCAGAACTATCCCTGGGCTAAACCGTAGGACAGCACCACCAGTTCTAGCCCAATACCCAAGCAATGCTTTCAACTGTCCACTTTTACATGGCGATGTCATTGGCGGTGGTGATTGTCGCCAGTGCATTCATTTGCAACTCGTTCTGAACCAGAAGAGTAGTTAGTATTACGAAGAAAGTCTCGTAGATGAAAAGACGTTGCCTATTGGGCTAATATACGTATATAAGCGAAGTGTGGTGCAAATAACTAGACAGACTAAGAAGGTCATGTGAAGCTCAAGGACGTATGTATGAAGCTCTTAACGCTACCTGTTAGGAATAATACAAGTACATTATAAAAAATTATCAGATGACATAACTTCTGACAATGAAGACTTTGTAGCCAACACCCGACTCTTGCGAGTACGCAATGTCAATTTCTAGGTCTGGATATGACAGCATACACTTGCAGTGGATTATGTCTACAAGATTATGATCTGCTGCAAGGAATTATCTACTAAAGCAAAATCTTAAACAAATTTTAGAATAGGAAGTGGGTTTTTCTAAAGTCTTGAATGTATATCAGAACTCTCAAGGCATAGATATATCACAGTTTTTCCGAGTACAACTGCCCCATAATGAGAGCAATATTTCACTTTCATTGAAGAGTTTTGTTCGGAAATAAATAATCGTTACAATTTTGCACCTCCCACAATTTGACACAATCACTGACCAATTCAATGGCAACAAGATCGCCGATTTTAAGCGATATCAACGACTAGGAATCCATATCTTGGGGCATATCTGCCTTGTAAGCAAATAATGCGACCCGTAACGTATAACGTAGACGGTTGATCCAAAAATGCATCGGCTGACCCTCAACCTCATCCAAACAGAGTCCCTAATTTTCTGTGGCAAGTCCATTCCGGAAGGTGAAATACTCCACAATAAAGTACCCTCAATAACTTAAGAAGAATTCGACCTTTGTAGGGAGTCACAGGTGAATTCTGGCAGTATAAACCCAAAAATATCTATTGTACGCGATAATGGCATGTGTTTGTATCCGACACAAGCCAGCTGAACATCTGTTCAACAGAACAAACTCTTTTATGAACAATTTCATTATGGTATAACACTGCGAAAGCTAGTTGCAAGTTCCTTAGAACTTAGTCGGAAGAGGTTAGCTACATTTCCCAGTATTATGGCAACAGTTAGAAAGGATGAAGTACTGTTACTACATCAACAACTTCTCCACTTATGAAAGTATGAGACGTAAGAGTTCATGGGAAAACACACAAATGTAATATAGTATTGGGAGACAAAGTAGCATGCATTTTTAATGCAAATCATAATTCACATATCCGCAAAAAATTGTATTGTATTTATTTGACTTACCGCACTTAACTTGCTCTTCTTCTTCAACCGCGCGCAACACAGCTGAATTGCCCAAGTTTAATGGCTTGGAAATTTCAGGGTCGACTTCAATCCTAAAAGAAAAAAAGTTAAATCAATCATTGAGAAATTCAATTAAACATGTATATTTAAAAGGAAATAATATCGAATATATTCTAACAAATATTATGAATACATTATAAGGAGCCGCCATGGCGTATACATTACGTACAGTGGCGGACATAAGTGTACATACAGTCGTTTTCTGCGATATTCACCAATTTTGGCCTTAATAAAATTATTTTATCAAAGACTATATAAAAGCATGTGTCAGGTTCTATTACAAGAACTACAGGGTGGTGCAAAAGTAATCCTCCTATCAGAAAATGCTATACATTTTGCGATTGGCCCCTAAAGTCAGTTCCGTTTTGACATTTGTGTAGTAAACACATGCGAAATACACGTTAATAAACAATGTTACGCTACACTGCTCCAGAACGCGGAATATTGCTGACTATTTATTTGACCAATAATCGGTCGGGGCCAAACGGTTACTGTGAATGGTGAGCGCTACAGAGCAATGATCAACGAGTTCTTTTTGCCGCAACTTGATGAATTGGGATTGGAAAACATGTGGTTCCAACAAGACGGTGCCACAACCGATATGCTGAACATCGGAAGCTTACTTTTGCGCCACCTTGTATAAGTTTTGTTTTAAAAAATGTACGCAAAATTCCCGAAAATTCCAAGAAGTTTTAGCAAAATTTTCAACTTTTTTCATAAATTTTCAGAAATTTTTAGAGTATGCAGTTTTGCAGGCCATGAAATTTTAGTATGGTAATGTGTTAATCTTAAGTTTATGACACATTTTGCTGACTTTTGGCAGTTGTTTTTTTCCGCCGAGCTAAATTATTTTCTTTCAACAAAAAAAAATTACGTTCATAAACTTGTATGAAGGAAAATGCAGAAGCCTTCAAGAAAAAAATTGTCAAAAATCAGAAAAATGTGTCACGAACTTAATATTAACACCTTATAAAAAATTTAACGGGCTACAAAACTGCATACTCCAAAAAATTCTAAAAACTCTGGAAAAAAAATTAAACATTTTCATAAAATTTCTTTGAATTTCCACTAATTTTGTGTAAATTTTTAAAACAAAATTTATAGGTGTTGTAAAGGGTGTTTTTTAGGGGCATAGAATTTCGAATTGAAATAAAACACAAGAAAATCGTTTTAAGGTCCATCAATTTGGCTTTATTGGAAGGATAATTTTATGCCATTAATGTTTAAATATGATTTCGGGCATGTGGCGGCTCGAATAAAGCCAATTCTACAGGTCCAATTTTCAACCACTTTTTCGAGCATATGGGGCCGTATGTCGGCAATAACGCCACGAATGTTGGCTTCCAATTCCCCTAACGTTTCTGGTTTGTTGGTGTAGACGAGCGACTTCACATATCCCCAAAGAAAATAATCCAATGGTGTCAAATCACACGACCTTGGTGGCCAATTGACAGGTCCATTCCGCGAAATTATGCGCTCATCGAATGTTTCCTTCAATAAATCGATTGTGACGTGCGCTGTGTGGCATGTAGCGCCGTCTTGTTGGAACAACAACTCATCCACATTCATGCCATCCAATTCGGGAACAAAATAGTCGGTTATCATGGCTCTATACCGGTCTCCATTAACGGTAGCTGCCTCTCCAGCATTATTGCGGAAGAAGTATGGCCCAATGACTCCACCAGCCCATAGAGCACACCAAACAGTCAGTTTTTGTGGATGTAATGGCGTTTCAAGGGTCTCATGTGGATTCTCTTCACTCCAAATGCGGCAATTTTGCTTGTTGACGTAGCCATTCAACAAAAAATGAGCCTCATCACTGAACAAAATTTTGCGATGAAAATCAGCATCGAAATCAATCTCATTTTCGGCCCATACACCAAAATCACGACGCATTGCATGGTCTCGCAGCTTTAATTCTTGCACAAGCTGGATCTTGTAAGGTCGCAAGCCAAGATCTTTGCGCAAAATCTTCCATAAAGTTGATGGACAAAGCTCCAATTGCTGTGCACGGTGGCGAATCGATTCATTCGGGTCCTCTCCAACACTTTGCTCTACAGCGGCAATTGTTTCTTCGGTGCGCACTGTTCGACGTCTCTGCGGATGCGTATTATCACATAGAGTAAACGTAGTGCGAAAACGATCCATGGTTAACCGAATTAATTGCTCTGATGGACGATTATGTCGACCATAAAATGGACGGAGCTCACGGTAAACTTCGCGAACTGAACCAATATTTTCGAAATAAATTTGCACGATGTGCAAGCGTTGTTCTTTTGTCAACCTGTTCATGATGAAATGGCAAACCAAACTGAACATAAATGACATTAGAGTTGCCAGATTTGACCACAAAATGCCAGTTTTATCTCTATTCGAAAAACAAACCTGTAAAAAAAACACCCTGTATTAGACCTTGACACATGTTTTTACTCAAACTTTGTTAAAATAAATTTATTAAGGCCAAAATTTGTGAAAATCGCCTGTATGTACACTTACGTCCGCCACTGTATGTACTCCTCTGTAGCCCACCACTAGGCAAACACTCTGAGGGAAATATTTCACTGAATTTTGTTGAAAATTTTCAATGGCGAATTTTTAAAAATCCATTGAATAATAAATTACGTAATATTTGTAGCTAGTAATCAGCACCACGGGATAGCGCATTAGCCGCAGTTAGCTTAACATGGTCGGACGCAAACGTTTAACTTTGTATGTATGCATGTATGCCTTTCTGTATTTGAGGACAACTGAAAATATCGTTGTCGATTGAAACAATTAATACCATTTTGTGTTCATATTTATAAATAATTGCTTTTAAATGCAGTTTACTATAATATAGGTGGATATATCTGTATGTGGGTAGCATGCTACATGCATAATCCAATCAAATTTATACAAGCAAAATACTTCGCATGCATGTATATCCATGTTTATAAATCGTCATCCTCTTGCCAGAAGCAAGTAAGTGCTGACTATCCGATTTTGAGTTAATATATTCGCTGGATTAAAGTTTTTTGTAATTTGACAAAAACTCCTACTATAATGGGTAGAAAGAAATCACAAATATCTGCAATCAAAGTTACCTCAATTAACTAAAATATATTGATTTTTCGAAAGAAATATAGTTTTAAATAATGCTTTACTAACATCTTCATTTTAGCGTATTCTAGCTTTTGTCAAGAGGGCGACGACATGTACTTATTTCATACTCTGCAACGAGCTGTATTTGCTTCGCCTGTGAGTGCTTATTTAGTCCGGAATGAAATAATCACACAAGTTCAAAATAATTTTTGACTGTGAGTTTTCCTCGACATGTACTTATTTCATACTCTGCAACGAGCTGTATTTGCTTCGCCTGTGAGTGCTTATTTAGTCCGGAATGAAATAATCACACAAGTTCAAAATAATTTTTGACTGTGAGTTTTCCTCACTTTAATTGGGTTGAATAAATGCAAAACTGCAATTTTTGGGAAATGTAAACTGGCGGATATACAGCACAGCCCGGTATGACCATATATTAATCTTATAAATAAAAATGAATGTCCGTTTTACTGTAGGCTCAAGTGATCAGTGTGTACAGAATAGGCTAAATATAATTTTGAAAAGTCAAAGGTCTCACGCTACTTAAGGGTGCATGAGATATGGAGGATTTATGTGTATTTATTTGTTTCTTTGTGCTTTTCATCTCGCAGTCTGAGATCTCTCCCTTTTTCTAAATGCATATCCAATCCCTCGCTCTTTTCCACACAATTCTACTCCAAGAGATATATTACACCGCTCCCCTCGATCACTATCTGTTTATATTTTTATTTGTTTCCTTCTATCGAATCGTCTGAACACAGCTACTTTTCCATAGCTATAGATTTTGCTTTAGGTTCTAGTCGATTTTACTTCAAATCTCCCACTCTTGCTCACTACTGCTGTGTCTCGCTTGGCTGATTCATTATATCGCTCGAAATCCCCTTTTACTCTTTCTGTGTCTCATAAAAACTTAGGGTGAAAGGCGATATTGTAGTTATACGTTTTCGTGCAGTTCAGGAAAGCCCTGGCGAAGTTCTGAGTAACCTCATAGATTACTAGCCCTTTCGTACCCTCGCTTAAGTTGAGGCATGGTGCGACCCTCTAATATTCAGAGAGTTCAGCTTAAATTCCAAAAGTAAACATTTCTGTATCACTATGAGTTTATTTAAATTTCCGCAGCAACCATTCAACCCGATTAAAAAATAACGATCCGGTTTCAAATCGGACTCTGCAAAATGCTTCGGCTTACAAAACCAGTTTCGGGCTTCCGATTTGTACTGGCTGCCGTGTCAAGATGACAGGCATACATAAACACTGGCCTGACTTATACAAGGTGGCGCAAAAGTAAGCTTCCGATGTTCAGCATATCGGTTGTGGCACGTGCAGTGTGTGCTGTTGCACCGTCTTGTTGGAACCACATGTTTTCCAATCCCAATTCATCAAGTTGCGGCAAAAACAACTCGTTGATCATTTCTCTGTAGCGCTCACCATTCACAGTAACCGTTTGGCCCCGACCGATTATTGGTCAAATAAATAGTCAGCAATATTCCGCGTTCTGGAGCAGTGCAGCGTAACATTGTTTATTAACGTGTATTTCGCATGTGTTTACTACACAAATGTCAAAACATAACTGACTTTAGGGACCAATCGCAAAATTTATAGCATTTTCTGATAGGAGGATTACTTTTGCGCCACCTTGTACTTTCTATGGCTCATTGGTGTGGAAGGCTGTAGATGTAGTAGGAGTGGCTCTTAGAATATCAACCTCGTGCTCTGGCTATTGATAACACTATAGCAAAGTTGTTTGGTGCAGGATTATTATTAGACTTTAAGTATATTAGTATAATCTTACTAGTTTCTACTTGTTCGCCTTATCTTGGAGCGGCTTGTGATACAACCCGATTTCGTTTTGGCATAACTTAATACCGTTTTGGCCAAGACAAATGAACAAAAGTAGTAAGAGGTTAAACTGATATATATACAGAGAGTAAATGAATAAGTGGCAGTTTAAATACCTGGCGGTATATGTGCGTTGAACGCTTCTCTGCGTGAACGCCATTGAGCTTAATTTTACGTATTTCAAATAAAACGCCGTCAGTTCGGATTATTTTTACAATTTTTTTATTAACATGTATTTCGCATGTGTTTACTACACAAATGTCAAAACAGAACTGACTTTAGGGGCCAATCGCAAAATTTATAGCATTTTCTGATAGGAGGATTACTTTTGCGCCACCCTGTAGAACAAATAGAAAGTAAATCGTGTGGCTTACCCCGCTTTTCTTTGAATTTAGTGAAAAATGAAGTAAATAAACTTCACTAAAATCACATATACATTACATTTGCATTATCCACTATATTCTATTTGTTTTTGCTTTACTTTCATATTCAGAGGGTAAATTTTATTTTGAAATACTTGCATGCAAATTTTTTGATGCTATCAAAATATACACTTTTTCAATTTTCTTCACTCAACTCTTTTTGCAATCAATAAAATGAATCCTTTAACAGTTCCACAGTAACCTATACAGTGAAACCTTTACACCTCTCACAACGGGAAACAAGTTTGGATATCAAGAAAATTTATTTGTCACCGTAACCGTAGCTAGACTAAACCCAGACATAAAATTACACGAATACACTTTTAGGCTACTCAACGCAGTAGACTCTTCCAAAGAATAAACTCAGGGTGGTCCATCCTATTGAAACTTACAATTTCGATAATTGACTACTACAACAAACCAATAATTATTGTTACGGTTATGTTATAGCTACTGCTATGTTCTTCGTGTTGCGTTAAAGGTTCTTGCCTTCGTGTACATTTCCATATATACTAGCAACAAAGACCCATGCGCTCCTTCCTTTGAAAGAGAAACCGGTTCAAAGTAGCTCTCTTTTACTTAGCCCTACCATCGGAGTGCTGTTCTCCCTGTTCATGCATTCGAATAGAGCGACCTAGCCAATGAACTACTGGGGTTTAATTGATCGTTACTAGCCGCGTAGCGTTGCATAAATCTTTCGATAGAAATTTTTTTCCGAAAAGGTCCAAACGCAAATCGTTAGATATGCCCATGCAGCAAGGACGGTGATTAGTGATTAAAAGAGCGTGATATCTCTTCATCTGAAAAGAAATTTACTTCCCAAATGTCCAAAATATCAATTGTTTGTGAAAGGTACTCCACTTCTTTCTCAACTTCTATCAGCTTCCGTTACCAAACTCTTTTTAATTTTTTCACTGTCAATTTTCCCCGCTGTTCCTTTTCCCATTTCTTGTTTTCTCATGCTTTTAACTCTGTTTTTTTTTTTTACAAATATTGTCCCCTTCCTAAGTCTTTCTTTTGTTTCCTAATTGTCTGCTCTTGTGAATTAAACCATGGTTTAACTCCATTTTATTCAGAGGCGGGCTAATAAATTTAGCTTTTACTTCCGTAATTGAATTCATACAAGCGCCCAAAAATGGAGTAGCAAACTTAGGGGTTCTACTGTATTCATTTTATAAACTTACCGCAAGTGTTTACGCTCCCTGTATACCTTCTACATGCTTACATAAATATAATCGAAACTTAAAAACAATATCAGCCTTGGTTTGAAAGATGTGGTTTATCGTTCCCTTAAGTGGCATTTCGCGTAAAATACAACATACTTTATCAGTTTTTATTTGTAGTTACAATACATTGTATATATAAGTAGACATAAATAAGTCGAGCCATATGTTACACAGCGTATGCAGGTATGTGCGTGAGAAAGTATGTGAGACGTTTCCACGTAAGTATTTAAGTCGGCGCAAAAATATGAGAAATAATTACGCCTGCACGCCAGGAGCTGATTACAATAAAGAACTGTGCAAGTGTTTTAAACACATTCACTTACGCACACTTATCTACATACATATATGTATGTATACATATGTAAATGTATTATAAGTACATTATTGTACTTTAAGCAACCGAAAAAAATATATAAGCATTTATGATAAATACAGTATAATTAAATATTTGATAATGCTAGGATGGCGGCGCGCGTAAGGAAGTTGTAAGCACATTTTGCTTAGCCATCATCACCAATAATGATTGCTAAATTGTAGTCTACAAATAATCTATAATCATAAATTGCTTTCAATTTCGATTCCCTTTTATGATTAAAAAAATAGTCTTCTATTGTCGATAATTAATTGTAAGAAAATCATTTGAATACTAACAATCGATATGTCTGGTATTTGAAAAAGATTTCAGTACTATGTATATTCAGTGATTGCAATCAAAACTAAAAGAATTTTTTTGTTCAGTTCTGAGTTGGCACAAACAAATTTTAGTTTGCTTAATGCCGATTGATTGATGATATGAGATTATTATTACACAACCCAACGAGCATTTCTGTAAACGCTTTAGTTTGCTTAATGCCGATTGATTGATGATATGAGATTATTATTACACAACCCAACGAGCATTTCTGTATACGCTTTAAATGTGTTTGAAGGTTAAACGAAAAATCAGCGTTTTGTAAGCTTACTACGAATTTCAAAAATAAAATTAATCCAATATACATTAAAAATTTACTTTACTTCTACCTTGCTTTTTGGGAAAAACCCGTAATCTCCTTCTCAATTGCCCTCACTAGAACTTTTCATAGTTTCCGCGGAGTTAATTGTCAAACATGGTGGACCAATATCATACAAGAAACCTAGGGTGCATTTGCAAGGGATCTACGATAGTTTCACAAACAATAGTCTCGCACAGTGACCTATCTACGCTCTATAAATCCGTCCAAGGAGACGATTTTCCACTATGACCTAAGGTCCCTTACTCTTTAATTTTTTCCGGATGTGAAACCTCCTACATCCGCAGGAAATCTAGTAAGAACTGTAAGGCATTATGCCCTATCGGCGTTGATTTTAATTTTTTCAAGCAGATGTCTTTCTTCCCTTACGCATACTATCAAAGCGCAATATTACTAAAGATTTACGGGAGCCTTAACGATATGGACAGTCATTTGTTGGATATGGACCCGGTACGCTCCGGTACTAGCAGCTCCTACTACTAGGCAGTACGCGGTGAACCTGGGAGACCTAGATTTTACGACGATAAAAGAATCTCTGTCTCTTTCTTGCTAAGACGCTACACGCTACAATAACAAACTTTGAGATGCTGATAACAAAGAAGTCTTTTGAGCTTTGATTTTAATTAGAGAAGGTAGCCAGCAATATCTTTGGACTTTTTGAGAATTATATTTTGCGCCCCAATCTATTGCGCAAGCGGCAAAAAGATATATCATTGTCCCCGCGGTAAAAGCTGCTAAGTCCAATTTTCACTTAAAACGACTTTTCATGCTATTGAAAGTTTGGGAAATATCTGCACGAGGTGGTGAAAAAAAATTATGGGTTTAACGTTTTGAAACGCTGAACTTTTAAAAAAGAAAATCTGCTAATCCAAGCAAAAATATATGAAAGGTAGCTAAAATTATGAAAAGCTGCTTACATAAACTGTTTATTTATATTGAGTTTTAATAACTGTATGGTAGTGTGTAGATTTTTAATTCAATTGAGATATCCGATTGCACTGACAATTTTAGAACGGAGTAGCAGCTTTTACCGCGGGGCCTAAAATGTAAAAACAATTCTGAATATCTGGCAATATGGTAGCTTATTTAATGCTCACAATGTAAGAGTTGTGCGTGTGTGATGTAGCGAAAACCGCACACAGTAGCAGACACAACCACAGCCTCAGCCGTTGAGGTATTCACACAACCGTCTCCCAGCAACTAACTAAGAAACCGCATAACCGAATAAGCGGAGAAATCGAACAGCCGAATCAGCAAACATTAAATGGCAAAGCGAGTAAGCTGTCAAGTGAGACGGTAAGCAACCTTCAGTGTGTGAAGCAGATACTTATGATGGATGCAGACAGTATCATGGTTGTGCGAGGCGAAGAAGAGTAGAGCAGTATGTAGCAATCAATGGAATTTATGCAACATACCACATGCATATGTATGAACATGTAAAATAAAGAGCTATAATAACCCTGCAGGGAACTCAGTAACTAGTTAAACATATTTCATGGTCGGAAAATAAGAGCTAGTTCGGTAAAAACATATTTTGTCTAGTTAAAATCCGGCAGTTTACTAAACACGTTATTTTCTGTGGTATTGAAAATAATAATACGATGTCATTTAAAGCAAAAGATTCCGCCACCTCCGTAGTAAAAGTGGCAGCTTTCACCGCCAAGACCGGTACTCTAATATAATCCCAATCCACCTGGATAATCGTGGTTCCGAATTCACTAGATGCAAACTAGTTCAGAACTGGTGATTTTTCCCACAGGGTGTATAGCCAACGATTGTCTGCCAGCAATGATGCTTTTACAGCCTTTACAACCTTTTGTATGCCTCAGTCTGTGATATGCCTTAAAATAAGCGAATTTACTTCGTGCATAAATTATCATATTAAATGGCAAACAGGCGATAGTCAAGAGCCAGAAGCCTGAAGCCGGTAGTTAGCAGTCAGCAAGCTGCAGCCAATGGAGAAACAGCGAAGCGAGCATTCACAATAGCGAACATGATTTCAAGGGGATGCTGTTGGAGGCATTGCTCATGATGCTGAAGGTGGGGACGGTGACGGTGATGGGGATGCTGATGGTGATGGTGGTTTAACTTATGCTCATACTTATATAAAAGCGGCGCATATACTCGTATACTTTTGAGCGATATTTTGATATGGTTATGGAGTAGGGCCGATATTGCAATCTGCAGAAGCATATACTCGTACTTGTCACACGTTAGTTATCTTGGTGCAACTAAATACTTATGTATGTGTAGATGCGTGTGAGTGTTGCGAGCCACCTTTCGTGATGTACACTGTGGTGCTAATTACACATGTGTTTATGCGATAAATTAGATTCAAAATTGTATATTTATAAAATATTTTGCTCCTCCTTGATAGGCGGTATATTTATAAAATATTTTGCTCCTCCTTGATAGGATGTCCAGGTAATGGAGTGGATACCACCTAAGCGTGCAATACTGTTCTCTCTTGTGATATCACTGCATCGAAACTTTCTTTTTTCACATCATATTTGGAGCGTATTCCTCTGTTATCTGTGGTTTTTGCAACTATAAATACTGTCAGGGTCGGAACATTTATACAGATCCTTTAATCTTGTTCAGTACAAGAGGTCCTTTTGCAAAATCCGGTGGAATGGGAGGAGATTCTCAACATCGTAAAATTAGACATAAATGGTCTGCTTGCTTTGCGCTGGGAGGGCGTGACTTACTTGTCAGTGCTTTGTCTAGCTTCACCCCAGACTATTAATAAGCGAGACCACTTAATGAGTATTTTCAAAGAATTTGCATGACTTTTCTTTTATGGTGTCAGATGACCGTCTTACCTCGATCCTAATCAGCTCAATGTTCTTCAACAGATCGTTCTTCTGCGCCGAAGTGCCAATTTATTAGAAATACGATAAGTTTCAAGGTTACACTTATAATGAACTAGAAATTCGGTATAAAGTCATGCGACTTTAATGCCAAGGACGGCAAGATATAGTTCCTTGTGCTTACAGAAAAAAAAAGCTTTTACGACCTAGTCTCTCTCAAAAGCGAAATAAGGTTATCCTAAGTCCTTCGAAAAAGATCCACATAGCCACCTGCCTGTGTCCTGATCACTGAATAAGAATAAAAAAAAAATCATGTCGGGAATCACGTGCATAGATGTGATACCATAAATACAAATGCACTCTATAGAAGTCAAAATATCAACGTTGAATTGCTAATACTCACATGCCCGTGTGGAGCAAAGAGGATGCTTAAACCGATAGGAAATTTAGCCGTCGCGATGCTGCACGGTCCGATATATGACAATTAGAAAGAGAGTAACTGGGATAATGTTGCCTACACAACTGATCCTAAAGCAATAGAGGTTTGAAACGTATTTGTGTGGAGTTTTGGAAGCAAGACTATAGAAATACAAATCTAAGAATTTGATCATGGAGTATTTCAGAGTGAAAGTTCCCCTAAAGACTTATGTTCCTTAGAGGTTTTATTAAACCTTTCGAGGCTTTCTCAAGTATGAAATACTTAGCGTTTTATATAACAACGCTGAAAAGAAGTTTTGTAGAAATAAATTTTTTCCAAAAGATCCATCAGGCCCACAGTGCCAGTCCTTTGCACAAGCTCCTTCTTCTCAAGTGTGTAAACATGAGCGCGAGCCTGTAACTACGTACTTTTTACATCGTTCAAGTGATGCGACATTCAAGTGACGCGATTGCTGCACATCGCTTGTGCAAGTATTCATACTATTACTGTGAGATTGCATCGTTCGGTGCATCCGTAGATACTCACCCTGATGGAAAATTCTCTAATTATGAACTGCTGTGCATTCTAGTGAGTTTGGAATCACTACTAACTCGACCTCAATCTCTTTACACGATTCGTACTCAATCTCTTTTCAGAAATTGAAAAATTTGATATAGCTATCTCCTACGCGGCTGCATTACCTTTTTTATACTTTCGACTGATATATTATTTATTAGGCCCATTTCCTTGGTTCCGAGCAAGAATAAACTCTACACAGTGACACTAGCACGACTAAAACCGCATATTCCGATAGCATAGGTTTTAGGCATTTAATAAATATACACTAAAATAGGTTAAAAAAAATGTGTTCCACCTATAAATGTTGACTAAAATTGTTTTAAATTAAATTAAAATGTGCTGTTTTTAAAAAGTACAAATTCTATGGGGAGGAACTCTAATATACACATGTTTTTCGTCAAGCCATTTCGGGACTAATTTGTTTGATGTACAAAATATTAATATTTAATTAACTTTTAATTTAATAAAACAATTTTATTTGTTCAAACATGAAACTCAAAAAATTCATTCAATTTCACTTAAATGGTTTCTCATTAAGAATATTTTAAAATAGGGTGATATTCCACTCAGCCTATGAAATGTGTTTGGGAGAAGAACCATTTTTTATACCTTTCATGAACATGAAATGGTATATTAACTTTGGTCCGATGTTTGTAACATTTAGAAATATAAGAGATAGACCCACCATTAAGTATACCAAATTGATCAGGACGATGAACTGAGTTGATACAGCCATGTCCGTCTCTCCGTCTGTCCGTCCGTCCGTCCGTCTGTTTGAACGCAAACTAGTCCCTCAATTTTTGAGATATCTCGATGAAATTTGGCACACGGATGTATTTTTGTATTATATTAGACATTTGTCGGATCCGGTATAATCGGGTCACTATAGCATATATCTCCTATACAACCGATCGTTCAAAGAAGAGGATTATGACCATTTCTCCCTCATTTTCAAAGATTAAATCTTGAAACTTGGTGAGATATTTTCTTATGGATAGCAAAAGATTTCGTAAAAAATCATCAAGATCGGAGCTATATATAATATATGTCCCATACAGCCGATCGTTCAGATAAGAGGATTATGGCCATTTTACCCTCATTTTGAAATATTAAAACTTGAAACTTGGTGAGATATTTGCTTATAGATTGTAAAAGATTTGGTAAAAAAAATCACCAAGATCGGAGCTATATATAATATATATCCCATACAGCCGGTCGTTCAGATAAGAGGATTATGGCCATTTTTACCCTCATTTTGAAATATTAAAACTTGAAACTTGGTGAGATATTTGCTTATAGATTGTAAAAGATTTGGTAAAAAAAATCACCAAGATCGGAGCTATATATAATATATATCCCATACAGCCGATCGTTCAGATAAGAGGATTATGGCCATTTTACCATCATTTTGAAATATTAAAACTTGAAACTTGGTGAGATATTTGCTTATAGATGGTAAAAGATTTGGTAAAAAAATCACCAAGATCGGAGCTCTATATAGTATATATCCCTTATAACCGATCGTTCAGATAAGAGGATTATGGCCATTTATCCCTCATTTTGGAAGATTAAAACTAAAAAAAAAAATTTAATGTATTGCTGACAAAGTTTTAGAAAACTTTAAACAATGCGTATTTAAGTTTGCACGTATTCATGAAAGGTATAAAGCCTTCGGCACAGCCGAAGACAGCGCCGTCCTTACTTGTTTTAAATACATTTCAAAACGCCTTGTAAAGGTTATACGACTTCCAGCTTTTAGCAGCGAAAACCTAGTTACTAGAAAACTAGTTCTTACTTGTTACTTTATATCTATCCTAAACGGAAAGAATGTCTCACTAGCTGTGGAGCTCTCTGCAGAGCATGTTCCTACATACATAGATATATTTATACATAGTGCATGTACTTGATTACACAATTCCGTTGCACACTTACGTTTGTTACAAGATGCTTGAATGTATGTGTGCCCGCGACTAATATGTTAGGTGCATGTGTTCTCATTAATTTAAAATTTTAATTTCATTGATTAATTATTCTTATTCAAACTAATCGAGTAACAAGTTAAACACTTGTCCCGCCTAATTGGAGGGTGTACAAGTAGGCGTTTGTTGACACTTAAATGTGTAAATTATATTAACATACTCAGCATTAGGGATGCCAATTGCCAAGATTTCTTGCCTCTCGGGATTTGAAATTTCAACTCCGGGAATCGTCCCGAAATTGGCACCCCATATCTATGTAACAAAGTAGACTAAGTTATCGTAATTCATACAAGCATGTATTTACTAAGACAGTTATTTTTATAAAGAACGAAAAGTTACATTAAATTTGTAACTCAAACTTACTATTCAGGAACTTGAAACATAAGTTGTTTGTACTACAGGTACAAATAGCCAATATACATACATATTTGATACATTAATAACGACTTATATATATAAATGACTAAAAATTCTTAAGCGATAGTGGCGAAAACCCCGTACATAGTTATTTTTAAAATAAAATTTTTTGCATATGGTCTCCGGAAATTCAGATATTCATAGTACTAATAAAAATTGCATTTCAGATAAAAATAAAAAGTAATGTCATTTGACAAGTAGAAAAATTACTTTTTCTGAAGTCAGAAGTGTGATTTTAAAGAAATAATTGCATTAGTATTGTCGTCTCTTAACCTGGACCTGAATTTGTTGCATATGTAGCCTGCATTCGAAAAACATCGTTCTGCCTCAACACTTGTGGGTTGAACTGTTGACAAAAAGTCAAATGCTTTCTGAAGGTAGTAGCATTTGTTGCCTCCATACAAAAAATATCAATTTCTTTCCCCAAACCTTTTTTTAATTTATATTCGTTCCTATTGTAGGACATTTGGGAGCTACTAGTCAAAACTACTAGTCAACTTCAACCACTTCGTCGGTGATATTAGTATTGTTTCGTTATGAAGCATGTTGTCTGTATTACGAAGGATGCTCTCGAGATCCCCCCCCAATGACAGATAAGCTAATTTTTTTAGAAAATGCATACTTTCAATCATATATACTACTCGGATTAAATAAAAAGGCTTAACATCGGAGAGAATTGTTCTCCGTTGCTTTATCCTTTCAACGAGTTTATTATACAAGTTCTTGCTCAAAGTAGACTTCTTCCCTTTAATTTCCTGTTACATAAAATTCATGGCAACATCGCACTTGAATAAGTCCATACAAAAATATTGACGTTGAAGAAATGTTTATTCGCTGTATACGTCCATTCATCAAAAACCAGACTGAATATGTTTCCTTGGTTTTTCAAAGATGTAAATTCTGCAATGGTATTAGCATTGATTTTCTGATAGCATTTTCGCATTATAGTTGCTATGATCATTCTAGACTTAGGCGCATCAAGGCCGTAATTCTCCATCATGCATCGCAAATCCACAGAGTTTGTAAAGGTAGAAAATAGTAGGCCGTCTACGGCAATCATTCGCGACAAAACCACCGGAAAACTTTTGTCCTCACTGCTTTCATAAAATGTTGTAATTTTTGCTAGCTTTGCCTTTCCAGAAATACTTGGCAATTCATCACTCGCTAGCTTACGTTTTTCTGAAAGATTTATATTGTGAGCTTTTAAATGGGTATGCAAGCCTTTCGTTGACTCTTCTTTTGTTTGTAAAATCTGTCTGCACTCAATGCATTTTGCAACTTCACTCTTATCCCGGGCGACAAGAAAATGCGACCAAACGGATAGTGAATCTTCTGATTTGGACTTACGAGGAATAAACTCTACAAATAAAAGCAAAAGAAAACTTAAAAAGCAATTCCATCAAACATTTATATTAAATAATTTACCTGGAGAACTGTGCGTATCAGTCATTTTAGTAAACAAATGCCTTGCGCTGCTAAAACATTGATGAGTTTACAGAAATTAAGGGCCGGTTTCACCAACGCGACTAAGACTAAAACTAAGTCGTGACTTAAGTTAGCACAGATTCGAGACTAACTTAATTTTGGGTTTCACCAACTGAGCGACTTAAATAATTTTGAGCACAACAACCCGATCAGCTGTTTTATGCATAGTAGTATTTTTTCATACCAGACAACTCTGCGCACCCCAATACGTATTGATCTCACACCCATTTCTCTTTAGTTGGAAGGTACTAAAATTAGCGCGTAATTGAAAACGATAGTTTCGTAATGGTTGCATGCTAGAAAACAAGCTTTCACATGCATCTACGCGTACGCCGTTAAAGTCATGCTAAACGAATTTTCCGGCTGGGACATTTTTATTTATTTTTTTTTATTTATTTATTTATTTTTTTTTGAACGACAGCAACACTGACCTAGTCGAGAATAAGTCAGCTGGCAGGCTGACTAAGTTGTGACTTAGTTAAGTAAGATGTTGAAACTGAAAAAGTGAGACACTCGACTTAACTAAGTTAAGTGAGCTGGTGAAATCGGCCCTAAATGTTTCGCTTAGCATAAAATCAGCTGTTTTACCTAAACGGTGTTGCAAACGCATGTAGTAATGCTTATTTTTCCCTCAAAGTGGGGTGTTTTTGTTAGAAGTTTAGAATCATTCAGAATCATGTTTTATTTAAAGTAAATATATAGAAGATAACTTAAATGTATATCAAAATTTATTTTCGGTGAACCCGGGATTTTAGTCTAGTAATCCCTAGATTTTCGTGGCCTAAAACACAGCATATACATATGTTTATACGAGACTGGGCCAAACATTTATTTAGAATCATTTTTGAGAAGGCCGAAAAAATACTACAAAAGTTTCAGAGCTTAATATTATTTTTTAGTGATCTAAAATGATTTTTTAAAATTTTTAGGACTGATTTAGTTTTTGTTTTAAAACTGCTAAACTTCTGAACTAATAAAAATTGGCTGTTTGCAGTTTTGTATTAAGTTGAATCCTCCACAAAAAAAAAATTGGAATGAGAGTGATAAAGCTATAGACATTTTCATGGTTTTTTGATTCACGTTTTTACTTTGGAAATTTTATAAAAACGAAAAAATCAAAAAAAATAAATGTACATATATTCTTAAAAGGAATTGACTACTGAATTCGAAAAAGTAAAAGTAAAACTGCTCTTCTAAGTGAACCTATTGAACAAGAATAAGCTTGAATGTATTATGAAATTCGTATGTTTTAGTAATATGATTTATAAAGTATTGATTATAAATGTAAATTGATTAAATAAAATGAAAATTTATGTCATAAGCAAAAAAAAAATATTATTTATAGTTATATATAATTAATAAATAAGTTTGGCGGTGTTACTAAAAGATTACATCAGCCCTTAAAAATCTAAACTAGCAAAGATAGACCTCTGCAAATTCGTATTAAGGTCTGAAACTTTCACAATACTTTTTTGCGAAAAATTAAAAAATTACATTTTTTTTAAATTATGTTATATTTTTGCGCAGTCTAATAGGTATATACTACATGCTTGTATGTGACTTTAAGTACGAATAAGCGTCTGTATATGCCCTTAACTTTGTATGCTCATCTCCTGCCACTTTTTGTGATTCACATTTTTTCAAGGCTTTCAATATCAATCAAAATGTCTGACTTAATATAAAGATACTTACAGGCTTGACTAGTGAAGTGCTCTGCCACTTGACAACTATAAACATGGATTAAGAGGCATTTGATTAAAATATGATGCGCTGGCTCGAAAAAGTCGCTTATATAATTATTGATGCGTTTTAATTTTTTTAATTTTTACTGCAGTAAAAAACAAAACGCAATGCAGAAGTCACACACATACTTTAAAAGATTTTCGAATTAAAAATTACCAGTATGTTACCTGCAAAAATGTTTTGTCTCTGTTTGGCAATTCGTACTTTTCCAAAACTATGCTGTAACCACTGAACCCAAGGATATACAGTGAAAATTTCAGGAAGATCGGTTGAGTACTTTGGACACCTATAAAAGACACTAGGATGCACATTCATTTCTATTTATAAGACTATGGACTATATAAATGAAAGTTACAAAAGCTTAGGGGTTGATTATGTAAGTCCCCGTGACACTTTGCGTCGCAGTCACTTACATTCACCTTCACCAGTATGTATTACCAAACAAATTCGTTTAATGACACTCACTGAAGGGATTGGAAGCCTTTACATAACAATAATTGTTAAAGCATTTGAGCATAACTTAGTTTTGTTTTCTTCACTTTAAAATTTGTGTTAATAAAAGTTGGGATTATATGGGATTTGTTTAAAGAGCAAAAATTATTAAAAGTGTATTGGAGTTGAGCTGATGTTCGGATATCCATGAATTGATTGAAACTGGCCCCACCCTAAAGAGTTATGTCATAAAGGTTCGAAGATGATACAAAAGCGGTAAGCATGTGACATATATATTTTCGCATATAGATATACTTTTAAGTATATGTACATACCTATATGTACATACCTAATGCAATTGGCATGTTGTGGGCAATGTGTCATAGTTAAGCCTAACTCGATTTAGCAGTGAGCGCATATGTTACACTTATAGCCAGCCTACATATTTTATCAGACAATATATTGTAACATACAATATTGATGTTGCAGCAAATAATATTAGTAATACTAACAAATACAGGGTGTTTTTTTTACAGGTTTGTTTTTCGAATAGAGATAAAACTGGCATTTTGTGGTCAAATCTGGCAACTCTAATGTCATTTATGTTCAGTTTGGTTTGCCATTTCATCATGAACAGGTTGACAAAAGAACAACGCTTGCAAATCGTGCAAATTTATTTCGAAAATAATGGTTCAGTTCGCGAAGTTTACCGTGAGCTCCGTCCATTTTATGGTCGACATAATCGTCCATCAGAGCAATTAATTCGGTTAACCATGGATCGTTTTCGCACTACGTTTACTCTATGTGATAATACGCATCCGCAGAGACGTCGAACAGTACGCACCGAAGAAACAATTGCCGCTGTAGAGCAAAGTGTTGAAGAGGACCCGAATGAATCGATTCGCCACCGTGCACAGCAATTGGAGCTTTGTCCATCAACTTTATGGAAGATTTTGCGCAAAGATCTTGGCTTGCGACCTTACAAGATCCAGCTTGTGCAAGAATTAAAGCCGCGAGACCATGCAATGCGTCGTGATTTTGGTGTATGGGCCGAAAATGAGATTGATTTCGATGCTGATTTTCATCGCAAAATTTTGTTCAGTGATGAGGCTCATTTTTGGTTGAATGGCTACGTCAACAAGCAAAATTGCCGCATTTGGAGTGAAGAGAATCCACATGAGACCCTTGAAACGCCATTACATCCACAAAAACTGACTGTTTGGTGTGCTCTATGGGCTGGTGGAGTCATTGGGCCATACTTCTTCCGCAATAATGCTGGAGAGGCAGCTACCGTTAATGGAGACCGGTATAGAGCCATGATAACCGACTATTTTGTTCCCGAATTGGATGACATGAATGTGGATGAGTTGTGGTTCCAACAAGACGGCGCTACATGCCACACAGCGCACGTCACAATCGATTTATTGAAGGAAACATTCGATGAGCGCATAATTTCGCGGAATGGACCTGTCAATTGGCCACCAAGGTCGTGTGATTTGACACCATTGGATTATTTTCTTTGGGGATATGTGAAGTCGCTCGTCTACACCAACAAACCAGAAACGTTAGGGGAATTGGAAGCCAACATTCGTGGCGTTATTGCCGACATACGGCCCCATATGCTCGAAAAAGTGGTTGAAAATTGGACCTGTAGAATTGGCTTTATTCGAGCCAGCCGCGGCGGCCACATGCCCGAAATCATATTTAAACATTAATGGCATAAAATTATCCTTCCAATAAAGCCAAATTGATGGACCTTAAAACGATTTTTTTGTGTTTTATTTCAATTCGAAGGTCTATACCCCTAAAAAAAGCACCCTTTATTAGCAACAACATGCGCAACATTACTCACAGCATGAGCGCATTAGCCATATAACTAATATATACCAACCACATAGATATGTATATACATATATATATGTATATATATAATATATACACATGTATACTTAAGCTTATGTGCATAGTGGAAATTAGATAACACAATCATTATCATAACTACAACACACCACAAACAGAGGACTACACACACACGCACAGGCTCATACAATTGCACAATATCCAGGTAGTGTGTCGGTCATTGATGTCGTCTGTTGACTGCTGTTGCTTGCTGACCGACAACCGGTAGCTGTTGCCAAAACGTGCTGCAACAAAAGCCAAATGAGGCAACATCTGTTCAATGTTGTTGACTTTTTTGTTGCTCATTCAACCGCCGCCAATTCACTGCATATGATGTATATTCATAAATGATCGTATGTATGCAATTAATATATAGCCCATCACTGTGAGTGCTCACTACTTGGCAGCGTCAGCCTACCATGTATGTTGGTACTATTCATTGTCCTGATTGCTGACATTTGTGTGCCCTCAATGTGACAGTAGTTGATCATGTGGCAAACCACAATTTACATGCGCTGCTTGCTCACACCAATAACGATGCTGTTGTCGTTGACGCTTCAGTTGCTGCTCCTGCCGCTGCTTTATATCACTCTTTCATACACCTTGCTCATACAAAAACACTGGTGTGCACATTAGAATGTCCGTTGTTTAACAAATAGTTTTCTCTTCTCTTGCTGACGTCTGTAGTATCTGCTTTTATACCAAAATGGATGAGTATCACTTAAAGAAGCTTAAAACTTTTAATAGATTTATTAATGTACGAGGTGTGTTCAAAAAGTATAGCGAATTTTGAATTTTCGCTGGTTACGTATATTCGAATTTCGAAGTTTTTTGTGGCGTTATGTTGGTACTCATGTCTCTCACTTATGCCGACAAGCTCGGCCATTTTGAATGTTCAGTTCGTACCAAAATTGCTCAATTGTGACCAAAAACAGCATCGCATGAACATTGCTAATAAGATGTTAAACTCTGTCCGCGACGAGCCAAATTTGCTCCAGAGGGTCATAACTGGTGACGAATCGTGAGTTTATGGTTATGACGTGGAAACCAAAGCTCAATCATCTCAATGGAAGCTGCCGCACGAACCAAGACCGAAAAAAGCGCGCCAAGTTCGGTCGAATTCTTCGATTGCAGGGGCGTGGTGCATCATGAGTTCTTGACACAGGGGAGAACGGTCAATAAGGAATATTACCTGCAAGTTATGCGCAATTTGCGCGAAGCAATCCGCCAGAATCACTCGGATTTGTGGAAGAACAAAAATTGGCTTTTGCACCACGATAACGCCCCTGCTCATGCATCGTTGCTTGTGCGCGACTTTTTGGCCAAAAACAACACACTAATGATGCCGCAGCCACCGTATTCCCCAGATCTGGCCCCCTGTGACTTTTTCTTGTTCACTAAACTGAAGAGGCCCATGAAAGGACGACGTTACGCTTCTCTTGACGAGATAAAGACGGCATCGAAGGAGGAGCTGAACAAGATACAAAAAAATGATTTTTTGAAGTGCTTCGAAGATTGGAAAAACCGTTGGCACAAGTGTATAATATCTCATGGGGATTACTTTGAAGGGGACAAAATAGATATTCATGAATAAATAAATAATTTTTGAAAAAACACAAAATTCGCGATACTTTTTGAACACACCTCGTATGTTGGAACGATTTTCCGTCATCCCTTGTCAAATTTGGTTTTGTAACAAACCGGTTTCGGCGTTCCGCCATCCTCAGTGTAGAACAAAGCTATACCAGAACAAAGCTGACCAGGGATGACGGGAAATCGTTGCAATATACATCACTTTTAATAGACTTGTGCGGATTGATGTATAATTTGTTCTTTCTTATTAAATAAAATATATCGAAACAGTTATCACAAACCGGAAACGATTCCCGTGGAATGTTGGTGTACATACATGGATATTTATCTAACAGAAAATACTTCTTTTTCTACCGACAGGCTGGAGAACGACGAAAAAATGGCACTGGTACCTAGTTGAGCCTACCTGTCGGTAAAACAACAATATCAACAAATATACAAAATGTGTAAGCAGCACGGAGACAGCTTAAGATTTCAATATTTTGAGTACTTTGAGGTGAGAATTTTGAAAACCGCGATTCTCTCATATGAGCAAATGCAGTAATATAGTGCTCACATGAGTAGAAATTTCGTCGAACAAAATCTTGCTCTCCTCACATGAGTGACAACTTTATTGGATAAAATTGTGCTTACCTATCATGATTAAAAATTTTATAGGAATTTCGTTGATCTCCGCTACCAATAAATAAAATTTTTTAAATGTACGATCAAGTAACGTTTTATGAACGGTTTTGGCAAAATTTTGGACCAAAGGCGTCGTACTGTCCACACTCTAATAAAACAAATATAA
The DNA here is from genome assembly GCA_949987695.1 of Merzomyia westermanni. Taxonomy (NCBI): domain Eukaryota; kingdom Metazoa; phylum Arthropoda; class Insecta; order Diptera; family Tephritidae; genus Merzomyia; species Merzomyia westermanni. The sequence continues at coordinate 64,979,293 of OX465291.1, forward strand.
AACTGGTATAGCTCATAACTTCATAACAAGAGATCGGAATAAGAATGTCGGAATAAGGTTTATACTGAATATGCAACTAAAATATTTGTATACATACCTATTCTCACATTTTTTGTATATTTTATACATATTTTCATAATTTTGGAATAGGTTTTTGCAAAATTTTTCTCATATTTTTGGCATATTTGTTGAATATTTTTTGGATACTTGCATAATTGCAATCCTTTCACTTAGAACTACGACCTTCTGCGAGTTGTGATATTTCGTAGGAGAATTCAATATTTTATGAACTGAAAAAAGTAACCATGATATTAAAAAATAAAGTATGGCTTTCTTCGTCTTGATAGTAAACTGTGATTCAGAGTATTTGTTTGAAATAATTAGCGGGATTAAAGAGATAACCTATTATTTAATTCATCACACATGTAATCAATATCGTGGTTGCCCAAGAAATGGATTCCCGAAAATATATTTTTTCGAATGTAATTTTTCCGACCGGTTGCGTCTTCAAAGTATATTCGCAAAAGCAGATTTTCAGCATATAATTTTTGGGTCCCATTTGAAACTCTAACCGAACTTTTGCAGAATTTATAAAGATCTAAAGCCTAGGTTCGGCGATGAGTTGAAATCACGAATTGATTATAATAATAAAGCCAAAATTGAGTAGTTGCTATTGTAAAAGATCAAGAAAGTATCCAGAGACGAATGGAAAAGCGTAAACGACTGCAGACGAGTAATCGCCAAACATGCCTATCAGAGGAACTTAGCACCAGTTTAGAGACAGACGAAGAAGTAGTGAAGGCGGCCATCATTCTGATAACATTCTTTCCCCTTAAGGTGTTATGTATGTTGAGGTGCGGGAAAATGGGGAAAATTTTGATTTTCTGTAGAGGTATGTATTAATTGAATACTTGTTATACGTCTTGCGTAGTACAATGTCTAATTTGTAAAATCAGCTCAAGAACATAAAAAAATACTAACAATTGTCAAAGTTATGACAGTATACGCAAAACGCGTTTTATTCAAAGAGGTTTGCCGTGACTACGATTCCAGTCCATCAGCTCAACTAAAAGCATAAAATAAATAAATTTCGTTAATATGGGGACTTGTGGTATCCTTGAACAATTCATTGAAATGAGAACATTTTTTGTACCTGCAAACGTGGACGATTTTCTCAAAAAGGCTACTTTTTTCATCTGATGAAATGTATTGAAAAATGCATAACATTGATATTAAAATTTCAACGAAAAAATTTATGTCGTTCAAGGATACGCCAAATAAATTATAAAAAATTTGAAAAAAAAAGAAAATTGAAATCGGTTGAAAACTCTTTCGGCAATCCAAGTCACCGTAACGACGTTTTCGGAAAAACATGATTTCGAGATAATCGCGTTTAAAGTTCCGAGTACACGCCACGACTTCGTAAGGGAGCAAGATACAAAACGCTATAACTTCCCTTCTACTGCTCAAATCTCTATAAACATTTGAGATAACATTCTTAAGAACCTATACTTTAAGATGAAAGAATAAAAAATTTTCGATGTTTTGACCGACTTCAACATATATAACGCCTTAATTCAAAGCAAACCTCTAGTTAGCTAGTTATCGGCATGGAAAGTAGCTTGCCTTGGTCAGCATTTGAAATTACCAGGTAATAGAACTTATACACATTCACGTCGTTTGTAGCCATATGTCCTTTTATATTAGGTGTGGCGATTGACGATACTCTCACCTTCATGCAATACTCAACCATGACTTTCACTAAAGCTCAAAGCCGTAATAAAATCCTCAAGCCACTAGCTGGCTCTTCTTGGGGATGATATTAATAAACAGCCATAGAAACGTGCGTGGCATTTGGCCAATCAACCACGATTAAAGCGTGGAAAACTGCGGGTCAGTCAAAACAAATTGATATCGGATGTCACCTTATGACTCCTTAATATCTTTTATATTGCCATAAAAAAGTGCTAAAAACCACGTGATCCGAAACTTCTGCACAAAAACGAAAAAATATCCACAAAAAAGCTGTGAATTCTTTTATCAAACCATGTTCACTATTAAACCATGTCGTATGTTTTCATTGGGGGCGCGAGCAATTGGAGATCTGACATATCAGCGGGGGATTGTCTAACTCATTCTAGCTGGGAAAAACCCCGGTTGGGGATTGCAAACATAAACTATATCTTTCGAATAACTTTTTTCTTCAATTTGATGGCGGCACTAATGCGCACATTCATACAAACATGCTGCTACTATTCATGGCTTTGTTTTCGTTACATACATATGCCGTGCATTGTGCTCTTGCGGTCAACTGCATGAAGCTCAATCGCATATGACACTGAGTTTATGTTTAAGTTAATTTCAACCAAGCTAAGCACAGTTGGTGGAAGAAAGAATGCAGGCGATGCGGCTAATTTGGTTGACAGTTGCATATGAATGGATAATATCCGACCAAAGCTAGCACAAATACAGAAACACACACACACTTACATGCATAGGCTGATTTGCAATTGTCACATTAATAAACCCTACAGAGATTCGACAAGTCTAGAACTACCCTAGATCTAAACCAATTGACGACACTACTGGTCGAGCTCAATACCCAAACAATGCTTTCAGCTGTCCACTTTTACATGGTGATGACATTGGTGGTGGTTGTCGCCCAGTGCAACTGGTTCCCGGTTGGACAGTTTTAAAGTACATTAGCTTTGGTTAGTTCCCAACCGGTTCTATTTTGTAAAATGTTTGTAGTTCTGGTTGTGAATGAGTGGTTATCTATATGCGATATTTTAAAGTGTCTTTTACTTATCACTTTGTAACTGGTACAGAACGATTGTCGCAGTATGTAGTTCGAAGACGGTATTTTTTGGGGAGTGGTTCGCAATTTTACTGCAAGTATATACACACTTACAGTTGTGTTCAATGTAATAGTAGTAAAATTAAATTGCATATCGTTCGACGAAATAAAAAGAAGGTAATAATTTTCATTTAAAATATAGTGAATTCCATAACACAAACCAAATAAAAAGAAATTTCAAAGTTTTGGGCAGAATTTTTAAAAAAATACTGAGCACGCAGTTTTATCTCTCTATCTCTATGGCGCGATATACAACAGGTATATCATCATAAACCTCCTAAGAGATTTTTGCGCCAAGCTTCTCTTCCAATTTGTGGTGCGCCGATTTGAATTTTCCCTACAAATTGGTGGGACCTACAGTTTTTTGCCGACTCCGAACGGCATCTACAAAGGAGACGCATTTTTGCTGAGAAGCCTGTCATGGCAGAAATACACTCGGAGAGTTTGCCAAACCACTGCCGAGGGGCGACCCCGTTTGAAACACTTTTTTCAAATCACTTTTGATGTTACCTGTACCAGGGCTCGAACCATGGACCTTCGGTGTGGTAGGCCGGCAACACTACCTTCACACCACGGCGGCCGCAGTTTTATAGCTCATTTAATTTTAGCATAATAATGCGCAAGTAAGATGTACCTTTTAATTTCAAAAATTATTTTTTCTTCATGCGTTGTGTGGAAGAAATCACTCAACAGCCTTGACGAAAAAAGTTCTGAAATTACAGGGAAATTTTTAAACGAGTTCTTACTCGCACAATCTATATAAATAAAAATTAAATGTCTTTCGTATGGCCGCGATGTATGTCTAAACGGCTGAACCGATTTCTATTATGTGAAATGTAGTTTCTTGGACCTTCTGTGTAGAAGGGTTTTCGATAAAATATTATTCACAACTTTTAGTTGTTGCCACCGAAAATTGAATACTGCTGAGAGGTCACGATCTCGCAATTTTGGTTGAGTTTCAGTACATTGTATGCCACCAAACTACTACACCGCTTAACAGATTTGGTTCATATTTGGAACATGTGTTGTTGCTTTGGGGTACGTTTCTATCAAAAATTCACTCTATACATAGATGGCGCTGGAGTCAGTCCGAGTTATTTACCAAAAAGTGGCCGAGGTGTGGCCCTGGACGGTGTTTCCACGAAATAGGTATCAAATGAAAGGTGTTGATGAGGGTTTTAATACGTAAAAGTTTTTAGTAACATGTGCGACACCGTTTTCGAGATATTTACCAAAATGTAGTGTGGCCCTAGAAAATGTTTGTACAATATGGGTATCAAATGAAAGGTGTGGATGAAGGTTTCAAGTGGTTAAGCAGAATAAAGAAGGGAGACTTAAGTAAATTTTTGTCAGAACAACGTCTGCGGGGTCTGCTAGTGTTGTACTTAAATTGATTGGTCTACAAAACGGTGTACTCAAAGACTTGTCTACAAATTTTGCCAACAATTTTGCAGATTTTGATTGCCGTTTTTTAAAGTTTAATTGACTTTCCTGAACTTTTTGTAAACTTTGAAATTTCTATTTATGTGGATTTTGTTATGACATTTTCTATATCTTATATGAAAATTATTAAAATCACAGCTTCGAATCGGCGATCGATATACATTTTAATTTCACTACTATTATATTCAACGCAGCTGTATAAAGATTTATGTATGCAAATTTTCGTAAATTCATAGTGTGTGATACATCATTTGATTAAATTTCCATTAGCTATGCATGCATAAAACGCACTGGAGCTAGTCAGTTTGTAATTTTGTATTGGCAATATTACAACAGATGCCTGCCATTGATTTTGAATGGCGTTAAATTTTCTTATTTCCTCTCATTTGTTCATTCAACCAAAATTGTTAGGTTACTAACTTTTATAGTGCACGTTCAATTTGAGCTCGTAATATCTGCTGTGGGAGATTTTTGTAAATGCCTATAAACCGATTACTATTCAATCCTCCCTGTAAATGTATGCGTTTACATACATACATACGAGTAACTAAAGAGCTTCTTCATTATTGATTTAATTAGTTTTTAAACCTAATTTATTTACAAAATGTGTTCCTGTTTCTGATCTAAAATCAAATTTGACGTTTAATGCGAAATAGTAACCAATTACAATTAATTGAAAATCGCAACAAGTGAAACTATCTGATTTCGGCTGAAGTAGAACCTTTCGTAAATTGCTGACAAGTACCAGGACCAATTTTAATTTGTTCCCTTTAGCTAAGGACGGTTGAAAACGATAGGGGAGTCCATGCCCTCCGGTAACTTTTTCTTTCCAACGAAGTGTTAAAACGCTTCAACTTTCTTCTTTGGTATAGGGGGTAGTGTGTTGGCCTACCATGCCGAAGGTCTCAGGGTTTACAGCTGAACATTATATGCAGAGCTTTGCGCTTAAGTGATAATGTGTATACTAATTAATGTTCTGCCGCTTGAAATTAGGCGAGTTGTTCAAAATCTAATGTTTATCGTTGACATATTTTCCGGAGGCATTGATTCTTCAGCTCTTCTTGGGCAGATATGTTTCAATATCCCCAATAGAGCACTGCACCCTAGTAACATTTTTTATATTGGTATTCTGAGATCGAATTATCTCAGCTTCGCCCAATTTATACTAGGGCTCACTAAGTTTAATCGAATCTATAGGATACTTGATCTTGGTTTTGCAATGCCAAGGTTCCAGTTTAAGGCACATATTGAGTCTTACTACCGAGACAATTGAATTGCTAGTTAATCTAATGTTTAATTAGTCTTAAGCTGGATTTATTTACCTAGTCAGTAAGATATTTTGCCATTGACTTAATAAATAAAAAATAAATAAATAAATAAATATTTTTGGTTTACGTGAGCTAAAATTTCAAAAGTTCAACTCTTCTTTTTCAGAGGTATAGCTTTTCCAAATTGGCTAAGGCACTTTTTCTTCACTTTATCAAAAGCGGGTATGGTTCTCAAACGATTTGTCTTATTTCTAAAGCAAAATGTTTTTCTTTATACGTGAAATATATTTAAGAAAATTTGTAATGATACGTACTTTCCTCTTAAAATAGGCTTCGGAAATATTTATTTTTTTTTTTATCTCTTTTACAACGAAGCTATGAAAGTACAAAAGAATTGAAACAATAAAATAGTTTTTAGCAAAAGGAGATTACATCATTATTCATACCAAGGGTAGTCAGTTTTTGATTCATGATTTATAACATGTATTCGTGAAATTGACTTTGTTAGAAAGTGGCCGATGTCAGTCCCATTTTAAAAAATGCATACAAAAATCAGTTCACTAACGGACCGCGGCCTTGGCTGGATCAATTTATTTTTTTGATATATATTTATATGTGAGTCTACAAATATGTCGATTCGTTTATGCCATTAGGCGAATAAAAATAAAACTTGCTTGCAAAATTTGGAAACTTTATGTGTACGAGTAAGTTAGTGTATTTAAAAATGTTTTATGACTTGCATTCCATTTGCATTTATTGTGCATATATGAACTAATTTTATACCGACATACAAAGCAGCTCTGGGCAATTTGAATATAAAACAAATTCGCAATTCGATGCTCTGCACCAAAAAATCAATTCGCTTATTCTACAAGGTGGCGCAAAAGTAATCCTCCTATCAGAAAATGCTATAAATTTTGCGATTGTCCCCTAAAGTCAGTTCTGTTTTGACATTTGTGTAGTAAACACATGCGAAATACACGTTAATAAACAATGTTACGCTACACTGCTCCAGAACGCGGAATATTGCTGACTATTTATTTGACCAATAATCGGTCGGGGCCAAACGGTTACTGTGAATGGTGAGCGCTACAGAGCAATGATCAACGAGTTCTTTTTGCCGCAACTTGATGAATTGGGATTGGAAAACATGTGGTTCAAACAAGACGGTGCAACAGCACACACTGCACGTGCCACAACCGATATGCTGAACATCGGAAGCTTACTTTTGCGCCACCTTGTATTATATACTGGTAAACCCGGCCACGCTTCGCTGCGTCTCAAAACCTTTAACAGACCGGGTCTAATTTTAATCATTAAATCTCTAAAACATTTTCAGAAATGGAACTTAATCACATTCCTCGCTTATTGCAGCATACATTAGCACCTTTTGTTTGATACCCATATTATACTAACACATTTTGGGTCACCCTGTTCCACGTATTGGTCGATAACTCTGAAATAGGTCTAGTTATCGAAATAACGGATATCATCAATTTTAAGTTTGACGCAACGGTGAAAATTTCAATCAACAATTTTCAGCTGTTTCTAAGTGACACGCGCCCAAACATACAGACAGACAAAAATTCTAAAAACGGTTGATTTGGACTCCGTTGGCTTAAAACTTATACCTCCTATAAAATTTTCTTGAATATCTACAATGTCATCGACCTCTTACAATTTTATTATAGGTAGGGATGAAACAGAGTAGATTTAATACAGGAATTAGCGTTTTCATAAATTTGGGTGATGAGTGACGACAAAATAACAAAAAAAAAATTTTGATGAGTGAAATATTATTGGTTATTTAAAAAATGTTGAATAAAAAATAGAATTTAAATTTTTATTCAAGCTTTTGAAAACGAAAAATAACACATCGGGATACAGCAAAACTATACCCATATAGACATAATGTGTATTTATAAAGATTTTTCGGTTATTTCTGCATAAATTGAGATTCACTGAGTTGATTGGATGCAAGTTCGGGACCATTGCTGGACAAAATAAGATGGCGGGATTCCTTTGATGTTTTCGGGATAGTTTTAGGAACCATTTTGTGACTTTTATAGGGTAATTTCGGGGCATATGCTGAATTGTGTTGTGGGCTTTAACGGGTAATTTCATTGATGTTTTGAAATCATTGCGAGACTTTTTTGGAGTAATTTCTCTGAAAAAGTCCCACAAAGATCCCTTAAATAATTCAAATATCAACACAAAAAAGTCTTAATATAAATCCATCAATCAATTACAAAATGGTGTTTAAAAAATTCCCAAAATTATCCAAATAAAAGAATGGTAAGCAATTATGCGTAATGCGCGATGTCAGAGTCCATATTACAACAAAGAAATGGAGTATGCAGACTTTTATGATTTGAAAAAGCTTCTCGATAGTTTTCCATCAAATTTTAAGAAAGATTCGGGTGGCGAAAACGTATCATGGCTTCAAGTAAAAGTAATTAAGGTTTGCAAGCATGATAGCAGTCAAGTTTTCTTTCAAACGGATTGGGAAGCTGAGCAGTTCAACAGTATACCGCTTAATCCACCAAAGAGAACTCAAAAAGCGGGGAATTCAAAAGCCGTTAAACTAAAAAGAAAATATTCGTCCTATCTTCCAGTGTCTGCAGCCAAAAAGCGGGACTTATTAAAACTATGTGATGAAGGACTGTTGAATAAAGATGCTAAATTGTTTTTTGAAAACTTACAGTCTTTGCCATTGGTAAGAGATTGTTTACCGGAACCAGATATTTTCGAAGATGATGAAAGCGATAATTAAATTAATTGCATAAGTATGCTAAACCAAATGCTTTTCCTATTCCGTATTATTTAATAACCTAAATTTACGTACACTTACCTTTTAGTGTAAATTACTTACCTCACTGTTGTTTATATACACATACATACATGCACACACAAACTTAACTTTATAATTATTTCACATACATTTGTTTATATATTCAAATTTAAACGAGTATGTCCTGTCAATAATTGTGTAACGATCAATGAATAAAAAATCATTCGCAGTTTGAACCGCGGATCTATTCCCTCTATTCACTTACGTTATTTTATTTTGTTCTATCTTCGCTTGAAATTAAAGATACAAAACAGTGTATTATCAGAAATGAAATGGTGTATCCTATACAAATAAAATAGTGTATAATGGTTTCATATAAAAATGTTCAAACACAAAGTAGTGTATATGCAGATACTTTCAGACAAATACATTTAACTGGTATTGCTAAGCAAACATGATGGATAAGATTCTGCGGATTAACAGATAAGGACTCAATCAAAAGTATGATGTGTTCAAAATATGGATATTTTGAATGAGGCGCAAGTAATGGAAGTTTAAAGTTGATCGATAAGTTTGTAGAAACTTTAAACTCATTTTTGTCAAAACAATACTTTTCATTTTACATTGTTTCACTATTCCAGCGACGATTTGTTCATTCACGGCAGACAAAATTTGGTTTTTAATGTTTCACGCATGCTAAGGTAAGTGGAAGCACATGTGGCTTATACATTCAAAAGAAATTAATTTCATTTACATATTTTCACACAAGTTTTAATATCTCTGCATATGTCTATCTTATAAATAACAAGTAAGGAAGTCTAAGTTCGGGTGGAACCGAACATTAAATACCAAGCTCTGTATAAGAGGTCGTGGTAAATTGTTGTGGAGTTATGACTTATAGTGGTTTTAAAATTTTTCTACTACCATGTGGACACATCTTATAAATAAAAATTAATTTTTGTCTGCGTGTCTGGTCCAAGGTACTTAATTATTGTACTCAAGCTATCGCGTCCACGGACGAACGGACGGACGGACATGTCTTAATGAATTCCTCTGTTCATTCTAAGAACTTTGATACATGGAAGTCCATGTGTATCTCTATTATTTTGTACCGTTTCAACCACCGTTATATGACCAAAACTATAATACCCTGTGTACTAGTACACGCTGGGTATAAAAATGAATTTGTGTCTGTGTGTCCTTTGTAGGCGTCCAAAGTACTCAATTGATGAAAGATATGAAATTTTCAAAGTATTTTCTTTGGATCACTGGTTACAGCATAGGCTATATATAGTTTTGGAAAAGTGAGCGCTGCCACGACCCAGGCTATATAAAATAGCTCTGAACGTATTTGTTCTAAATTAACGATATTTGTCCTTTAGTCAAGATTTACATAATTTTCCAAAAGTGGGCGGTGCCACGCCTACACATTTTTGTGTGTTGTTTGTCCTTCTTTCATGCACAAAGTTTATTGTTGATCTCAATGAAACTTTCAATGTTGGTTCAGGACTTATCTGGAGACAACACAGACCATATATAGTTTTTGGAAAAGCCCCCAGGCTATTTGAGGTAGCAATTCGGCATAGCTAGGAATTTATTTGGTTCAAGTTAATGATATTTTATATATAGATAAGTGTTCTTTATATCAAAAAAAGCTTGGAAAAGGTAAACGGTACCAAGACCAAACAAAAATTAAACCGCTATATCTTCGAAACTATGTTCATATCAGTACCCGCAGAGGAAAAGGTGGTAGAAGGGAAGTAGGAATAGGGAATGTAGAGGTGTTAGAGGAAAATAAAAAGTTTAAAGAAGAGTAACGGTATATGGGGGTGGGGGAAAAGCAAAAGTAGAAGGAAAAGGGAAGATGGAAGGATAAACGAAGAAGGAGCGCCAAGTGAGGAGGGAAAATAGTACAATTTGTTAAATGTGTGTTTGTCTGTATGTTTGGTCGCGCATTGCTCAAAAACTGCTGAATGGAATTGAATTGAACTTTTACCCACATTTAACTTAAAATTTAAAACATCATCTGTTCCGATCGCTGGACGATTTCAGAGACATAGACCGATATGTGGACAAAGGTGACCCAAAAGGGTTTGTGCAATAAGGGCATCAAACGAAAGGTGATAATGAGTGCTGCAGTAAGCGATGTAATTAAGTTCCATATCTTACATGGTATCGAATATAATGGCTGAAATCGGACCCGGCCTATTATTAGTTCTGAGACGCAGCGAAGCGGGCCGGGTTTGCTAGTACGTAACAAACACAAACACTAGGATACTATCGTGTTGAATTAGAAGCGGAGTCGAAAATAAGGTATTCTCGAATATGATTTTTGTTAAGGTCGAAATGAGGCAAGCCAGAGAATATTATGTATTTCTTACAACGTTTTAATTACATCTGATAGCTGCACTCTGGCCACGCCCATAAACGTGTAAAATTAATGCATTGATCTGTACACAGAGCTGGATTGTTATTTCAAAAAGGTATACAGCCATATTAACGAGGGTTAAGGGAGATACCCAAATGGAAGAAGAAGGGGGATATTAAAAGTCTGAAGTTCGGGTGGGTGGCAAAATTTGTTGTTTTTCTAATTTCTAAATTAATTTCATTCAATTCAAAACAAAGATTTATTAAATCTCTTGCTGGTTACCACAAAGTAAGCAATTATATTTGATAACGATAGCACAACTGAGATATAGCTTTGAATTAAAATTTTTGGAAAATAATCAAAGTTATTGCTCATGCCGCAATTTTTTGTTTTATTTAATGCGAGCAACTCAAAAGGATGACGCGATACTCTAAGTGAGATTATGATAGACAGCAATAATACAATTTTACTAACAAATTATTCATATAGTTCCATCACACGCAGTAACTCGAAGCAGCTTACTTGTCATTGTAAAGAATAGTTCTAAACAGAGAACACTTTTTGTACAGTGTTGTGCATTGAAATAATGACGAAACTAATTATTGAATTAATAGGCAAGGAAGAAATCAAACTATTAACTCGAATTTTAGTATTAGCAGAAAAGGTAAGAGATACCAGGAGTAGTTGGGAAATTAAAAAGTTTAGACAACACTGAATTGACTGAAGAGGTTAAAGTAACAATTACCCCTGCAAAAAAGAAGCGATTAGTCTAAGATGAATCTGGGATAAGTCGCAATGGAGCATGCGATCAATGCCAGTTTTGATTTCTTCGTATGGGTTGAAGGGATCTCTTTTGTTTGAACATGCCCTATGAAGAGACTAATTGGTCGCCCTAAAGTGTAGTGTCAGACAGATTCCCTTTGTTCCTGTACGGTTGGACAAATTTAATCCCAACAACTAAAAGTAGACTACAGAAATAAAAATCGACTTATCGTAACTATGCATATAACGGAATAGTTGAGATCGGTTGTAGCCCACTTCTGACGAAAGGTATTGAACCCGGGTCACTCTCTTTAGAGATCAGTCACACGATTTTTTGCAGGGATCAGCCAAGCTTCTTTGTCTAAGCAGAGAGGACATACAAACATTACTCGATGCTCTGCGGGCCACTGTAGTAAGTTCGATGTCCACATAAATACACAAAACTGTCGGTCTCTGCCGCATTCGCTGATAATGCATTGCCCTAACAAGCCATGAAGTTGTACTTGACTGTTCATATTAAGCCTTTCGGGATATGGGGTAAAAATCATGTGTGGGTACTTAAATTTATGTGGAGGCGTTAGTCTAAAAAATCAAATACAATAGATCTTACTCAAGGTCGCAGTGCATCAAAGTTTTATCATGCTGATATCCCTAAGACCAGGTGCAATATCGACAGACGTATTTTTCACAATTGTGATAGTAGGACCCTGGTCCTGTTAGCAGACAGATGAAATAACCGACGATAATAATATTACTGTTAAACGCAGTCCAACTGCTTTTTCCGGAAGAAACCAAAACGAGGTAGAAAGGACTAAGTCCGAAAAGACTGAGCTGCGAGCAAATTGGAAAGACCCAGTGGGCCAAGACACTAGAATACACTTGCAATAGGTAAAACTAACCTAAACTTTCATCAGGTATTTATTCTTTACACATAACACCGCGTTACACACATTCTGTCCTATGAACCAAATGTAGTGGAGAAAAATAAAAATACACATGTATCGGCGATTTTCATGTACACGTCAGAATTTTTTATTTTATGTATAATTCTTTTATGTATAATTATGCAATAAAAAAAAATTCTGACGTGTACATGAAAATCACCGATACACGTGTATTTTTATTTTTTCTCCCCTTTCCGCAAAAGTATATGTGGTTCATAGGACAGAACTAAAGCTCGCTTTTGTAACGCAGTGTAATAAATAAAGAAAAATAAAAATGGTGACCTTGATTACATAGATTATGAGAAGTAGACGAACCCACAAAACTTCATGAACTGAAACTAAAACTATATGGTGGGACTATTGTATAACTGATGGCAGAAGTCTAAGTGTTTTCTACTCATTCCACAAACCGCCCAAGTCGAAACGGAGGTAATATATGCGAATAAACAAAGGTTAGGGGTTAAGAATATGCCCGAGGTAGCATGCATAAAGGCAATGACGTGCAACTCGATGGTTGATCTACGGATATTATGCCTCTCACATCTCATTACGCCTTTACCTTTGGGGAGTGTTTTTTAGAAACAACAACAAATATAGACACAGAGATTGTTCTATCTCAAAGGTTTATTAAGTAATTATATAATTGATTAAAATTAATTTTATTCGTCAACACTGTATTTCCAAATATTAGCCTAAATTCATATATGCAAATAGCCCTCATACAATAAAGAAATAAGAAGTAAAAATATATCTAATGTGCTGCAAATAGGGCATACTTTTCAAAACTACGAGTACATACATACATCTTTTATGCTCAATTCAGCAAATGGTGAGGTTAAAATAACTTTTCAGAGTGGAATAAATGAATGCATGAGCAACTGGCCTGCTGGTCAAGTGGTCACTGCACTTTTTGTTGGCTTCATTGTAAAATTGTGCAATAATAAATATGCACATTTCAATTTTCGTTTTCAAAATGTCAGAATTTTTTCTTTTGATATATTCCATCTAGACTCTACTCTACTCATAGATAATGGCTTAGAAACTTTCCATTATGTATTTATATTGTGAAATTTTTTCTTTGTATATGCCCCTTTGATTGTGTGTAAAAAATTTAAAATGGTTGCCTGTCGAGCTACAGGATATGCAGAGACTGGCATGGCCCAAGAGGCGCCAGCACAGAAATCCTAAAGTGTTTTGCATGTAAATATTTTATTTGGAAGTAAGTAAGTTAATTTATATTAAATTGGTATGGACATGTTTTTGTGTCAGTGCCAATTTGAGGGAAGAAAGTTAAGTTTCTCTTTTTGACTAATATCGTTTGAAACTCAATATTTTTCTGATATTTTTGTCATTGAAAACTCGTATAAATCTGTATTCTAGGCTTGGTCTCAATGTTAAAAAGGTTTAAAAAAGATGTTTACCATTTTAAAGCAAGGCGACTTTAAGACCAACAATTCTTTTCCAAGATTTGGCTGACTGTAAAGATCTAATCGATGTATGGTAGCTTTATAAAGTCTGGAGCCTTACTGACAAGGTCCAATCACCATGCGAAAAAGTACGCTTGATAGAACCTCGTATTTGATATTGAAAAGGCTAATGTCGCGATAGTTGGCGCAGTCTCCGGGATTTCGCTCCTGTGGATTGGGCAAAGAACTCTTAGATTCCAATCCACACCAATATCACCATATTTTGCATAGAAGCTGATACATTCGTGTAAGCAGCTCCTCGCCATCCTGATTGCAAAGCTCAGCACACAATCCATCAGAGCCCGCTACTATATTTTTTTTTAATCGAGCTGTTGCTATTCGTTAGTATTAATAGTCGCGTGAAGGAAATATCCTGTTGTCTAGTAGCCTAAGCCCTTCGCACTAACACCTTTGTGTTTCTGCATTTTCCGCTTTTAAAATTCATCTCGAAACATAATATAGCCCTACTGAATACTAATCGTTTGACAATAACATTTTTTAAACGTTTATAGAAACATATTTTCCTTCAAATCTCTGGAATTCGCTTAGGTATCCCAAAAACCATAGACACAAATCCTATTATGTACCTTTTACTTTATATCCACGTTATTCGCAAATATATCTTGGTGGGCCATAATTCGCTCTTTAACTCACGATCCTGTTGAGATATCGAAAACACCATGGGAGCACCTTAAAGCACCTTTGAATAAATTTCGTTTAATGCCCATCCAAAATAATGTTCTTGGTTGACTATACTTATCTTTGTCTTTGTTGGAGGATATCTAAAGAGCCAAAACATGGCAAAGCAGATATTGGAGGACCATATTTTAAAAGAAAGGCATGCTAGCATCTTATAGCGCCATTAATCGCCTTTTCTTGCTTCCTCTCTTCATCTTTCTCCCCAGGACACTATTCTTACCATTTTTTTTTACATTTCATGAACAGGAAATGGTCCGATGTTTGTAAGTATGAGAAGGAGAAGAGATAGAGCCAATAATAAGTATACCGAAATGATCAGCGCCGAGAGCTGAGTCCATAAATCCATGTCCGTCTGTCTGTCCGTCTGCCTGTTTGAACGCAAAACTAGGCTCTCGGTTTTAAAGATATCTCGATGAAATTTGGTATGGGGCCGTCATATTGTAATATATTAATAATTTGTCGGAACTAGCAAGATCGGACCAATACAACGCATAGCTTCCATTCAATCGATTGTTCCGATAAACGGGTTTTGGGCTACAACTTTTGGAATTATGAAGCTAGGAACGTAAAACTTTGCAGATTTGGTACATATTATATACAGGGTGGCTAATGAAAGCCGCTACCAAAAAAAAATTAAATAACTTTTTTTCTATTTAATGAATGTGGTAAATTTTTTTTTTATTTTGCAGATTGACTTTTACATTTAACAAAAATGGATAACTGGGACACTGAAACAAGAATTTGGATTGTCCGCCGCTATCACGCACTGGAGTCCGTAGTTTCGGTTCAAAGAGAGTATAGGCGCACGTTTGGCGGCAATCCTCCGAGCAGATGGCCCATAATAAGACTTGTAAACAATTTTGCCGAGCATGGGACAGTCAACAGAAGACCTTACCATCGAAACCCTTCAGTTCGAACGGAGGAAACAATCGCTGCTGTAGCTGCTGCCATACAAAACAATCCACGTGTTTCGACAAGAAGCTTATCTGCTCAAATGGGTGTAAGCAGACAGTCATTACAGTCAATTATGCACAAAGATTTGGACTTATTCCTATATAAAATTTAAATGGCCAACAAACTGAACGCTGCAGACTTTCCGATTCGCTTGGAATTTTGCCAGAAGATGCTTCAAATGGTGGAAGAGGATGGAAACATGCTGAACTGTCTTTTCATGTCTGACGAGGCCCATTTCGATTTAAACGGCAACATAAACAAACAATATTGTCGAATATGGAGTGCTTCCAACCCACAGATACTCCATGAGACGGAATTGCATCCACTTCGTGTCACAGTGTGGTGTGCAGTTTCATCACGCTGCATTGTCGGGTCCTACTTCTTCGAAGAAAACGGTCACACCGTTACGGTTACTGGAGACCGTTACTTGAGCATGTTGAGAGAGTTTTTCTATCCAGAATTACGCCGAATGAGAATTTCTTTCCACTCTGTGTGGTTTCAGCAAGATGGTGCAGCTCCTCATATAGCCCAACCTGTTATGACAGAATTGCGACGAAAATTTCCCAATAAGCTGATATCCAGAAACTCCACATTCCGTTGGCCACCCAGGTCGCCTGACCTTACTGCACCTGACTTTTTCTTGTGGGGTTATTGCAAACAGGAAGTCTTCAGAGCAAAACCAACAAATTTGAATGAACTAAGGCAATCCATTCGAGAAACAATTGCGGCTATTCCTGTCTCAACTCTACAAGCAGTAATGAACTATTTTTTGGTAAGATGCCGCACATGCATCGACGAGCAGGGAGGGCATTTAAATTCCATTATTTTTAAAACTAATTAAGCTATAATTAATAAAATTTAATGAGCTTTAACATGAATAAAAGAAAAATGAATTCCATACACTGAAAAAAAAATTATTTGAGTTTCTTAAGCTCGCCAAAAGTTGTTCATTACTGCTTGGAGAGTTGAGACAGGAATAGCCGCAATTGTTTCTCGAATGGATTGCCTTAGTTCATTCAAATTTGTTGGTTTTGCTTTGAAGACTTCCTGTTTGCAATAACCCCACAAGAAAAAGTCAGGTGCAGTAAGGTCAGGCGACCTGGGTGGCCAACGGAATGTGGAGTTTCTGGATATCAGCTTATTGGGAAATTTTCGTCGCAATTCTGTCATAACAGGTTGGGCTATATGAGGAGCTGCACCATCTTGCTGAAACCACACAGAGTTGAAAGAAGTTCTCATTCGGCGTAAAAACTCTCTCAACATGCTCAAGTAACGGTCTCCAGTAACCGTAACGGTGTGACCGTTTTCTTCGAAGAAGTAGGGCCCGACAATGCAGCGTGATGAAACTGCACACCACACTGTGACACGAAGTGGATGCAATTCCGTCTCATGGAGTATCTGTGGGTTGGTAGCACTCCATATTCGACAATATTGTTTGTTTATGTTGCCGTTTAAATCGAAATGGGCCTCGTCAGACATGAAAAGACAGTTCAACATGTTTCCATCCTCTTCCACCATTTGAAGCATCTTCTGGCAAAATTCCAAGCGAATCGGCAAGTCTGCAGCGTTCAGTTTGTTGGCCATTTGAATTTTATATGGGAATAAGTCCAAATCTTTGTGCATAATTGACTGTAATGACTGTCTGCTTACACCCATTTGAGCAGATAAGCTACTTGTCGAAACACGTGGTTTGTTTTGTATGGCAGCAGCTACAGCAGCGATTGTTTCCTCCGTTCGAACTGAAGGGTTTCGATGGTAAGGTCTTCTGTTGACTGTCCCATGCTCGGCAAAATTGTTTACAAGTCTTATTATGGTCCATCTGCTCGGAGGATTGCCGCCAAACGTGCGCCTATACTCTCTTTGAACCGAAACTACGGACTCCAGTGCGTGATAGCGGCGGACAATCCAAATTCTTGTTTCAGTGTCCCAGTTATCCATTTTTGTTAAATGTAAAAGTCAATCTGCAAAATAAAAAAAAAATTAACCAGATTCATTAAATAGAAAAAAAGTTATTTAATTTTTTTTTGGTAGCGGCTTTCATTAGCCACCCTGTATATATTTGTGTATTCGAATATTTCCCAAATGGCTCAACCGAATTGATTGAAATTTGGTATGTACATAGGGTACCACATTCTAAGAATTCCTATCTAGGTGTTGCCTTATAGGAGTTTTTACGGAGTTGCTACCTATCAGATTTTTTTAAAAGAAATGAAATATGCCAATATGGGTATCAAACGAAAGGTATTTTCCTGCGTATTGAAAAAAAAAAAATAATAATTTCTAAGTAGGGTTGCCACTTTTGCTCGACAAGAAAAATTCGGCAAAGAAGTTCATATACCGTGCAGCTTCCAGTAAGACCAACATTTTCCATGACTGCGCATAAAGATCAGGGATAAACTTTTGAGTTTGTCGGAGTGGAGCTAAATTTATCGATGTTCATGCATGGTATGTTATATGTGGCGTGTCAAGAGTTAAGTGACCAAATACATTTAAAGTAATGTTTCCGGAAAAAAGAAACGTACTCGGAATATGGTATGGAAGGAAGTGTTGCAATAGATTTCATATGTATTGAATATAAAAGGTTTTGTATAGTTCTATCATTAAAAATAAAGAAGAAATCCCAGAATGTTGACCGATATATGGAGCTCTAACCCACAAATTTACCCATGTTACCCTAATCTTTCTTGATTATTTGATAACAGTCGACAGCTGCTAACCATACAATTCAGCAAGGAATCTTGTAAAGACTTGTCGAAAATTTGTTTGAGCAGCCACCAAGGAGTAATTATGTGTATTCAAACTTTATTACTAATAAAAAAATTGAAACATATTTTTAATATCAAGATATGTCTTTAGAACGCTTCACTGCTGGTAAGCAAAACTATTCATACAAACAACCGGAATATCTTTATTGATGATTAAATAAATAATTTAAATTGTATGGCAACCTATGAAAATGCCGAGCAAAGCTTGGTCGCCCAGGTACTATTTAAATTAACAGTGTAAGACGATTATATTTTGCAGAGTTTGTACTTCTTGTGGGAAAGGATCGAACACTTAAAACCGTGATGCGTATTCATGAAAAGTATAAACACAGCGCTCTCCTTACTTGTTTATTTTCTTTTCTATTATCTAAATCTCGTTATGGATTTTGCAATGCAAGTAGCCTATATAGCCATTTATCGCCTTTTCTTGCACCCTCTATATTTCCTTTCAAATCTTCATTTTCATTTTCATCTTCCTCCCCAACACACTTTTCTTCCATCTTTTTTTCCTTTTCTTTTCTCTCAATATCGTTATTGATTTTCTGCTGAAATTAAAAAAATTTATAAACATGTTTCCAGACAAGCTTCTTCTTTCTTTAACAGAAATTCATTCAAAAAATATTTGTATACCAACTGCAAAAAATATACATATGTATATATCTTTTTGGTCCATAAGCTTATTTTTAAGCCTAATTTAATAAAATATACCTAATTTTTCGTTCGAAGTTCTATTCCGTCCGAAAGTGATATCCACTTTATAATTCGATATTTAGTTTTAGCGCGTTTATATAGACAAGCAGACAAACGGACATCCAACAACCCTGTTACTTTTTCAAACAAATCTACTATGTAAAAATTTGACTGACTTAGACTTTTATTATAGCATAGATATACCTATATAGAAATAATGCCGTTATGGACCACTTACTCACATGTAGAAATTATTTAGTGATGCACTTACGAACCGACATACATTTGCATCGGGAAAATGGTTTAAGTTGGACATCTAGAAATGAGTGGGTGAAAATTGAATTCTATTCTATTTAGTATTCATGAAGACCGGCATTCTTTAATAACTATAATATATAAAAATCGGACTGTTGCAATTTTTTGATAACAATTAAGAATTCACACACCTGAAGACCATATGTAGAAGTGAAATAAATTACTAACGTATCATTGAGCAATACGGAAGCGCAGAATAACTTAACAACATGCCGCTTGTGTAAACAATTAAATTTTCTAAGATCTTCAAAATCGAAATACAAAAAAGGTCAACATAATAATTTCTGGTTAGTGGCATAAAACTATTCTGTTAATAAAACGTTGGGGAACAATTTTCTTACTTTTCTTTTTGCATTAGTTCACCTGCATTATAAAAACATACATATATGCATGTAAGCATATACATACACAAAGATGGTGATGTTCCAGTGTGTGCTTGCTGCTAAAGTTAGGATGGGAAATCGAATTGCTGCTAGCATGTGCTTGACAGCAAATTTGTTAGAAAAATATTTGCCAAAGTACAACAAAATATTTTAAGTGTGAGAGTGTTGGGATGCTATTGTAATCAAAGCGAATTAAATGAAAAACCGAATGACGTTTTGCATATATTTTTTGTGTATAGCTACCCCGTCGAAAACGTATCACTACTAGTACTGGGATAGATCTGAAACCTTAAATAAATATACACATTGGAAATTAATCGCCCTCACTTCTTTTCCGTAACAACATACAATTCTAGACATTTATTTATTTCTTTTTTTAATAATAATCTAGGACAATTAATATTTCCTTACAGTCTATTTCCAGATAATATTTTAAATCTAAAATATTTTCTTATCAAAAACATGAATTTAGCAATAGTTTGAATTTAAATTTGGTCAATAAAAAATCAATATCTCTAGATTTTGGAAGCAAGTTATATTCCTTCATCGCCCAAGCAATTGGTGAATTAGAAGCATAGGTCGTTCTAACTCTATCTAGAGAGAAAAAATTATAGTTTCGAAGGGTTTGAGATAAAACATTAAATTATACGTTCTAGAAGAAATGGCGAATCTATCGTCCCATTTATAACATCATAAACAAGTGTGAGCGACAAGGTAGTTCCTCTACTATTTAAAGATTTCAAACTGATTAGAAGACACCTAGAGCTATATGATGGCACGGGATTATGAAAGCGCGAAAATCGAAGAGCATAGCGAAGGAAAAATTTTTGCATACGCTCAAGTCGCTCTATATGACACGCATTTTACGTTGTTATGAGGATTATTTGGCCTTTAAATTGTACAAACTTACTTAACTTTTTGTATAGTCTGTTCGTTAAAGATCCCAACAACCAAAGCTAAATTGGAACCTTTATGATAGTAGAAGAAGCCAAAAGAAATATTTTTAAAAGTTTTTGTCTACATGTTTGTACTCACATCGCTCAAAATATGACTCACAGAATATAATGAAATTATTGTATATATATTCCTAGATGTTGAACTTAAGTACTCCTTTCACTGAAAATATATAATTTACGTTGTGTACAGTGGTGACAATAAAAACATGATACCTTTTTTCTTTACATATATGTATGTGGTGCAGCACACTGATTTCGATTTCTAACAGATGTGTGAATAAAATTGTTTTCATCGACTTTTTCTTTAGGTCTATCTAATAATATATAACACATTTTGCAGTTGTCTCTACATATACTGATTTTATTTGAGTATTAAAACAACAGAAAATCTATTGGTATTTTCTGGAACCAGAAAAATTGATCACGGAATGATCGATTTTTTTGTTTAGAGGTACATAAATCGAGTTTTTCTAATATAAAGGCCATTCGCTGAATAAGTTATTATATATTATGAATTATTCATTTAGGAGAAAATCATTGAAGATAATAAATATACAAAAAATAACTAAGTGGACAATTTTCAAAATGCATTAGTTCGGAATCCAATGAAATGAAATTATATGATGGATATTAATAGATTAATAGATACAAGGTGGCGCAAAAGTAAGCTTCCGATGTTCAGCATATCGGTTGTGGCACGTGCAGTGTGTGCTGTTGCACCGTCTTGTTGGAACCACATGTTTTCCAATCCCAATTCATCAAGTTGCGGCAAAAAGAACTCGTTGATCATTGCTCTGTAGCGCTCACCATTCACAGTAACCGTTTGGCCCCGACCGATTATTGGTCAAATAAATAGTCAGCAATATTCCGCGTTCTGGAGCAGTGTAGCGTAACATTGTTTATTAAGGTGTATTTCGCATGTGTTTACTACATAAATGTCAAAACAGAACTGACTTTAGGGGCCAATCGCAAAATTTATAGCATTTTCTGATAGGAGGATTACTTTTGCGCCACCTTGTATAAGAAAAGCTATGGCAGTTGTCTCTAAACATTTTTCCTACTCTATTCAATCAAAAAACTTTTAATAATTAATTAAAATGATTATTAATAAGTAAAAACAATAATAATTTTCATAAAAATTCAAAAAGTGAAAAATTATTATTCTTGGCCTTGAGCTCGTTTCATGAATACTTGAAAATGTACAGGCCGTAAATCAACGAAATTGTTGGTATAAAAAATCAATAACAAAACCGAGAGCACAAGGTAAGGCAGTTCTGATGATAAAACAGATCTGTCAAAAATCCATCATGATCACACTACTAACTGTCAAATGTCGGAAGTGGTCCATGCATATAGTAAAAAGAAGAATAGAACTAGGAGTTTAGATGACATCAAAACCAGCGTATCATATATATATTATTTCTGTAAGGTCTTTTTGTGTTATTTCCTAATTTTCTGCTCTCATTAGGAACCAATATTAATAAATAAGGTATCGTTTTAAAGGTGGGGGTTAGCTCTACATGCGAAACCATGTTTTAATTAGCGGAGTGCTTTTGTTTAAGCGTATTTTATAAAAATGAATTCTTTAAAATAAACGATTGTGAATGCACAAAAAAATCAATTTGTACTGCAACGCTATTGTGACTGACATTCACATGCCTCGCGACATCTACATTTGAATGCTAAGACTGAACAGTGCGCCATCTACACTTGAACATTGCTAAAATAAGTGAATAAGACTGCGTTCACATTGGGTCATAAACTCGAGTTAAAGGGACATTTTTTGAGTTAATTCATATTGACGTTGTCAATCAACTCAAGTTTATGGCTCAATGCAAATGTAATATAAGTGGTGGAATTTCAAATAGCTGTTTGCGCATATTTGTATAATTTTTTAGGGTCTCGCAACAAGTGTAGCTGAAAATCTTTTTTTATAATTTGAGAAAAGGTTTGAAAAATCCTGGACCTGGACTAATAAAAGGTTTCAAACCATTTTTGTTTTTTTTTGCGCAAGGAGCGCACGGGCCCAGCTAGTTCTTAGCTTAATGGTTAGCAATGCGTGCCAAAATTTCTCTGATGAGTGAAGTCTAGCAGCTTCCGAAATGGATCTATAAGAAAAGCTATGGCAGTTGTCTCTAAATATTTTTCCTACTCTATTCAATCAAAAAACTTTTAATAATCAATTAAAATGATTATTAATAAATAAAAACAATAATAATTTTCATAAAAATTCAAAAAGTGAAAAATTATTATTCTTGGCCTTGAGCTCGTTTCATGAATACTTGAAAATGGACAGGCCGTAAATCAACAAAAATTGTTGGTATAAAAAAGCAATGGTCTAGTTTTTCTTAAAAAGCTTATTATGTGTGCAAAATCTGATTGATATAACTTGCTTAATTGTAGAAATATCGCTTTTCAAATTTTACAAAAAAATTTTCAGAACTATGTTAAAAAACTGGGGGTGGACATTAACCGATTTCGCCCATTTTTACAGCAAACAGTTACCTTTATCTATTGAACATTATCACCAAATTTCGTTTCGACAAATTAATTTTTCGCTGTGTCATGGCATAAAAAGGTTTGTGGAATAATCCACTATAAAAGGGGCGGGGCCACGCCGATTTTCGAAAATTTTTATTTTTTGGATTTCTTAGTTTAGTCAGTATGTTTAAATGACCACCGCGTGTGGTTGTTGTTTTAAAACCAAATTCCTGTAGGTTTGTGCACAATTGTTTGTGTTTTGTTTACACTTGCGGGACATGAAAATTGTTTACATTTACGGAGTTTTTAATTCATCTACATTTATGTTTTTTTTTTGCTCTTTTGCTTTTACCAAAGGTCTCTTTGTTAATTCTGTTTAGTCGATCATACATAGCCATATGTGTAAGTCAGGTTTTCTTGCTACTGAAATGTATGTTTAAAAATGGTAATGTTTTTCTTTTCGTAGTTTTCTGATGATGACTTCAGGTTGAAGTCGAAATATCGAAAAAAATAAATATTTTAATACTACTAAAAAAGAAGTTTTAATGAAAAATCTGGCCTAAAGCTCAATAAAAATTATCAAATTAGTTTACGGAAACTTTAAAAGTGAAATATAAATGATGTAAATCTATTTTACGCAAAGTTATTGCCTATTTAATATATGTACGATCCTCTTCCAAATCTTTCATATAAACCTTAATCGATTTCACCCTCAAACATTCCTTACACACCTGGAAATTTGAGTGCTGAATTTTGTTTCGATATCTTGATCGGTGTTTGGTTTATGATTATTATTATTTTTAAATTTGACTTAATCAAAAGTGGACGGTGACAGGCCCATTTTCAAAAATTTCTTGAAAAATTTATTTTAAGCCTCAATCTTAATGTATACACCAAATTGTATCCTTATAGGTGTATTATGTACTGAGTAATCACTTTTTTCTGTGTTTTCGAAAATATTCTATATATAAAAAGTGGGCGTGGCTATCATCCGATTTCGCCCATTTTAAATGACATTAAGATATCTCAAAATTTAGTCAAGTTATCGTGTTGACAGACGGACGGACGGACTGACATGGCTTAATCAATTTCTCTTTTCGTCCTGAACATTTTGATATACATAAGGCAATATCTATCTCCATCCGTTTATGCATTACATACTGCCGTTAGGCGACTAAAGTTAATATACCTTGTGTGCGCAACACTACTAGGTATAAAACAAATCAATTAAGGTAAAAATCGTTTATTTATTCACAACCCTACTAAAAACTCAAATTTCCGGATTTGAACTAGCGAAAATGTACCTACTATAAAGAATTTTATTTGAAACTTTAGATTTAGTTCCGAAACAAACTCGGTCAATTAGTTATTGAATTCCCTGCATGGTAGTCTTGAAGGTAATGTATGTTTATATATACGTCTCAAAGACGCATAGAGTGGCACATGGTAGGAGGCGGCAAATGAAATGAAATCAAATGAAGCAAAAATGAATACGCAAATGAAAAATAAGCAGATTTCCAAAGGCAAACTGCATTCAAGAGCAGCGCATGTTTATATGTATGCAGTATACTAGTTTGAACAGCCGTTTGAACAAACTACATACATATGTATGTACATATATACAGCTGGTACAATATAATTTCCACTCGATTTGCTAGCAAACAAATTCAATCAGGATTCAATAATACCAGCACACACACACGATCTTAAACTTTCTTACACTCAAATTTTCACATTCAACTTTTTCGTAAGTTTTCAGTTTAAAGTCGTACACGAGACCGCAAAGTACGGATTTATTAGCGCTGATACTTACACAAACAAGCACACATTCAAATAGTTCGAAAGATTCTGTATTCTGTATTATTTTTAAAAACTCATTTACATATTATTATACAAACCAGTTACACAAACGGATTTTAAGCAGCTCATAACTAGTATGAACCGTAAGTGCGAGCGCACCAGTAGCTGGTAATTTGAACGGTCTCAAATCGACCACTAATATATCAGTCTCATACTAAATAAAGAAAATAAATAAAAAGTCCTTTGTGGTATGTGAAGCTAACATGCAGAGAGGCGATGGCGTGACGAGGTTCTCCTGCATATGTCCTCGCAATACCAGCCTTCTTCTGCCTTACGGAAGAAGGAGGTGACACTCCCGCATGTATCGCAAGGGAGTACCGGAGCGTAGCGGGTTTATATCCGGAAAATGACTGTCACTTTCGACATCACTCCCCAAAAAGTTGGGTGAGTGTTTTGGCGCTAAAAATAACAACAAAAGACAGAAAGAGGCGATGAGAGTGCAACTCGATAGTTGATCGACGGATATGATGCCTCTCGCATCTCATTAGTCATCTTCTTCTTTCTTAAGAAAAGTACCTCCTCCTTAAGGAAGGAGAGGTGACATGACCTAGGAGGTTGCACTTGTCATACGAAATCGCTACCACGAAAGTCGGGCGGTATGACAAGGGAGTACCGGAGCAAACTGGGCTCATATCCGGCCAAGGACTGCCAATTCTACAACACCCCCCAAAACCTTCGGCGAGTGTTTTTGTCGTTACAAACAACAAAATGATAGTAAGTGATTGGGTCAAATTGGAGAGGACTTAAAAAAACCATTACTTTGAGTTGGGTTAATAGATTTGCCGTAATTCCGTTCTTAGAGTTTTATGCCTATTGTGTTGCCCTCAGTTAGTGCTGCGAGGAGGTACTTTCGTACCAGATATTTCGCAATAAATCATTATTAAACTAAAAGTATTTACTTTGCCAAATGAACTTGAATAGGATCGCAACATCTGCTTCACCTTCCTCGGATAGATGAATGAGAAAATATGCCACCACATCTAAGTACGTGTTACTTGTAGCCCTGAGTAGGGAATAAGGATGTAATGAAATTTGTTGTTGTTGTCTGGGGCAGCAAAATACTCCCAGAATGTTAATTAGAGTGTTAAAGATGTTGAAAATACTTTAGCGGATATAGATTTGGTACAAGTCCGACCGCAGCGGGTGTACCTTTGGGTATTATATTTCAGTAGCTTGTTGCAAAAGAAGTTCTAAGCTCTCTAAAACTTTGGAAGGTGGTTTTACCTAGGTATCTACCTCACTTGTATGCATTTCGAAATCTTACTTGGCCACCACTTCGGTGACCTCAGTATTCTCGATATTGCTAAGGAAGGGCACAAAGCTTTTAAAACATTTTTATGCATTAATGGGGACCAAGCGGTCGGCTTTCAGGCCAGTTTTGATACTGGCAGTGGTCGGCAACGTCCTAGTGTATTCCAGCCAAGCAAAAACTTCTCAGAAAAATGTTTCTGTCTTAGTAGAGTCAATAAAAGATATGTGATCGGCAGGCCGTCAAATTAGGACAGAATCTTAGGTATGAAGACGTAACATGATGAGATAACATACAATACATTCTAGATAGCTTTTCAACATCACAACGATAAAAAACGGTGTTTTTTTTACAAAGATATAGCTGTTAGCTGATGTTGAAGGTGTAATAAAACTTGAAATACCGTAGAGGCAAAGTTTCGCCGGCAGCTTTGTATTGTAGAGAATCTTAGAAAGGATTGTGGCTTATCGCCTCATGCAATACTTTACCAGGCAAGTGTATGACCGTCTACTCTTTTGTACTGAATCTCAGTGAGAAAGTTTAATATTGTAAATATTATAGCTCGTAAAAGTCTGGCCTAATTTGGGCTAGTTTTATTTCACTCAGCAAGTTTTAAATTTTATTTAGGTTTCTGTCTCACTGCGTGGTATATGCCCAACATCTTCCATATATGCACAGTGCGTCATTAATGTCAGTTTTCTCCATCATTTTCAATTTCACTATTCAATTTGATTTTCATTTGCTAAAAAGCTTAGAATTTGCTAATGATTTTATTTAAGGTCTCCTATCGTCGGCAGCTTTTGCTTTTGAAGTTCCTTTTTGGCATTACGCTTTTATTTTTATATTTTGGGTTTTCACAGTTTACATATCGATTGTACTCACATGGGAATATGAACATATGTATAAATGTATATGCATGTCTACTACATTTGGGCTAGTAAATTTTCCATGTCTTTTTTTTGTGCTTGAAGTCAAATTGCATGGAAGTGTTTTACGTCTGTTTATTTTCATTTTCATTAACAGCCTTTAAGCGCTTTGAAAAAGTATTGAGTGTTTTCACTTCGTATGCCAAGTGCATACTTTAATACATTTCGCATGAACACAGATACTCATAAGTAAATAGAAAAGTAACTCCCCTAGAACATGAATATTTGACTTGGAAATCATTAACACAAATCTCAAGTATTTAGAGGTTCAGACTGAAAACAAGTTAAAGTTAAATGATTTAAATAATTTTATATTTTACAAAGTTTCTAGAGTTGATTATAAAAGTTATCAATGAAATATATGAGTATGCAAGAGGCATAGAGGCACACTTTGTATATATATATATAAACCATACTTATACTCTGCATAGAGTTATTTTGTTTATCTTATTACTTTAAACGAGTTATTCTTGTATATTTGTATATTTGTATACCCACTACTATCTCAGGAACGACTTAACCGATTTGGATGAAATTTAGTATATGGGTAGTATCGTTTGTTTTAAGATTTTCTACTTTGGTGTTGCCACTTGGGGTGGTTCACAGGGTTGCCACCTATATCACTTTTTTTTAAAATATTAAGCAATATATGGGAATATGGGTATCAAATGAAAGTTATTTTAGGCCGGGTACCAACCAAAGTATTTTCGAGTAGGGTTGCCACCTAGGGTTGCCACCTGGCCGCATTTTATTTATTCCTTCAGGTATCGACCACTATCTCGGGAACGGCTAAACCGATTTCGATGAAATTTGGTAGATGGATAGTATGCTTCCTTCTAAAATTTTCTACTTGGATGTTGCCACTAAAGGAAGCTTAGAGTGTTGCCACCTTTCCGAAATTTTTTTTAAATATTAAGCAATATGTGGCAGTATGGGTATCAACCGGAAGGTATTTGAGGCCGTATACCAACCAGAATATTTTTAAGTAGGATTGCAACCTAGGGTTGCCAACTGACTGCATTTTAATTATTCCTTTTTATATCGACCACTATCTCGGTGCTCTACCTATCTGAGTGCTCTTGGTAAGTAAGATTATGCGACAAATTCGAAAAATACCGAGCAAGGCTCGGTCACCCAGGTACTTTTATTTTATTTTAGTTTATTTTATTTTAATGGATTTAATTAAATTTTTTAAATTTTATTTTACTTTATATAATTAAGTTTAATTTTTATTAAAATTTTCTATTTTATTTGTTTTTTATTTAATTTTTTTATTTGATTTAATTTTATTTTATTTTATTTCATTTCATTTCATTCCATTCCATTCCATTGCATTTCATTTCGTTTCATTTCATTTCATTTATTTTTTATTTTATTTTATTTCACTTTTTTTTATTTTGTTTTATTTAGTTTCATTTTACTTTATTTTATTATTTTGAATTTTATATGATTTTTTTTACTTTATTTTATTTTATTATATTTTGTTTTATTTTATTTTATTTTATTTTATTTTATTTTATTTTATTTTATTTTATTTTATTTTATTTTATTTTATTTTATTTTGTTTTATTTTATTTTATTTTATTTTATTTTATTTTGTTTTATTTTATTCTATTTTATTGTATTTTATTTTATTTTATATTCTTTTATTTAATTTAATTTATTTTATTTTATAGTATTTTATTTTATTTTACTTAACTTTTCATTTATTTTATAACTAGCCACAAAACTTAATCCTGAGCTCTCACTTTCACATGACTAATCACAAATTTAACTTTTAACTTTACCGAAAACTATTTGCTCTCTGATCCCTTGCTTAATTTCGAAAAAGTCATTCGTGTACATTTCAGTAGATGTGTGTCGGGCTTGCACTTTCTAAAATTTTTAGCCATTACCTGATTTATAAACCACAAACAAAAAGATAAACATACGAAAACAGCGCACAAAATGAACTGACACTGCAGTCAACAAAATGCAATGAAACTACACTAATACCAACAAGATCACCACTACCACCACTGCGATGATAACATGGGGCGAGTGCAATTACCGCACAAGTACAGTGCATAGATGATAACACGTACCACCATAGCCAGAATTATCACACGACTAGCATCGCTTTCAGAAGCAGCAGTAGTTATACTACAGGTACTGATATAAGTTGAGGTGAAAGTAAATGAGTGAGAGTGTGTGTATTTGAGTTGCTGTTTTCAACGTGTAGAAACCCTGCGGGGAAATCACACAGTTGCGTAACTCGAAAGCTTTTCAGAGGAAACCAGGCTTTCGGAAAAGCGGCATTTCTTCGTCCCTTCGTAGTCATAGTCAATTTTCTGAGTGCATTTCTCCCTTGAAAAAGCTTCTCAACAAAAATTTACTTGGCTTTTACAGGTGCCGTTCGCAGTCGGGATAAGACATGTATGTATATAGGTTCCCACCATTTTCAGGAAAAATTAGTAGCCGCACACCACGTATTGGTATAGAAGCTTTGCCTTAATCTTCTCGGAGGTATAGATATAGATGTTCAAGACAAAATCCAATATATCGTTGGTGGGAAGTCCCATATAGTTCTATCTTCCGATAAGTCATGACGCAATAGGCTAAGATAAGCCCGATCTGATCTGATTGCAGACATAACTTTTCTCTTATTAGTGCTTTGTCCAAACTGCCTAGTTTCTCTCCAAGTGAATTTCTGTGCCCCTAGCAATTATATGTCTACCTAAAATTAAATTAAGAATGCAGCCTCTGAGAAAAAAACCCGACTCACTTCTTAATCGACCAAAAGTTGTCATTTCAATATGACCCTGTTTAATCCGCATCCTTGAGTAGATGTGGCACCTAGGCAGGCTAAGTGCTGTTACAATAATAACAACAGAAGAAATGGTAACATCGCAGTCACATAGGAGTTTGTGCTGGACCGAATGTATGTTTGTTTGTATGTACTAAAATATTTTGAAAATGTAGAGCAGTAACTTAACCGAGTACTTCCGTGAGTCCTGCATACGCATACATACATACATGTGATCAACTATTTACGTGCACACATGAGTGTGTTTCATTTTTAGGCGGGAAATTCTTTTGGTCCATCTTTCTGTAGAGAGAATGAACTTGCCACACCTATGTATTTAGTGTATTCTTCAAAATCAGTAGCGCATGCCCTTTTATTTTATTAGCGCCTTGGATTACACGGCCACACGAAATTATTTGAGCCCAATGTCGGTAAGGTAAGCTCTCCAGGCAGGGGGCTAGTACCAGAAGATCCTTGTACAAGCTACTGGATCCATATCCTGCAAAAAGACTGCCCAAATCGGTAATATTCCCATTTACCTTTAGTAATTGTTTTGTTGTTACAAACACCAAGCAAAATACCTTGGGTCAAAAAAAAATATTTCACGAGTAATCCTGAGTATTTCTTTTCATGATTTGTTTAGTGGACTCCTTGTTTTTTTTTGTTATCGTACTGCCGACACGGTTGCTTGGTTATCTTTCAGGTATCTGAAGAGAACTAATTTCTTATGGTGATTTTTCTGTATCTGATATATACATCTCTTTTGATTGCTGTAAGTTGAAGGTGCCGTGACCGCTTATTTAACCTTTAAAGATGTTCCAGCTTTTGGTAGTCATCTGATTTCTCGTTGTCCTCAATATTTTTATCTATTTACATTTAGTTACAATATATCTCACCACCAACCCTTTTTGATACCAAATACCTATGCTTACAAAAGTCTCTGAAAGAAAAATGGAAAAAAATCGTTCCCCGTTACCACACTCCTTGGCTCCGTCGTACCCCGCCAGTCTCTTCTTGATATAAAGTTCATCTTTCAGTTCTTGTCATAGTTCATATACGCCGACAGGTAGTCTGTTATTTCCCTGACGTCGTTAAGCTTGTTTCGGATACCACTGCGGCCGCCCTGCTCCTGATTCTAGCACCCTGACTCTCTGACCTGCTCAGTTGCACTTACCTGTAAATCAAGTTGCATTGATCAAGAGCTTAATTTGGAGAGTATGAAAACAGATATTTTCGATGCGATTTTCGTGAACTATCCGTTTTGGAATGAACTATGCATTTAGGGTTTCAAATAGGACAAAGAAAAAATATAGAAGCAGAAAATGAAACACCCTGTTGTGTATGTTTTCGGAAAGTATTTGCTTGTTTATTCGCCAACAGCGGTAACTTTCAGTGGGGGCATATGCTCTTGCTTACTTAGGTGAATTGGTGGTATTCGTTAACAAGCATAAACAGCAACATCAACACCAGCATCAACAGAAAATACACAACATACTCGTAACTGCAGTGGTAAAAGCAAACACCGAATAAATTGTATATCCAACTAGCTGTTAGATGGGTATTTTCAGCTCCTTTTGATCATAGTTCAAAGTTTGGGCTTTCAGTTTTAAATGGCTGATATGTACTTATGCTGCATATATACATCCGGTGCAGTGGATGTAGTAAAGCGATGCTGTATGCGTTTTATTTAAACTCCGAAATGTGTATGTGTATGCATCTATACACACCTCGTAGAGAAAATACCTAGTTCCAAACCTATGCGGTGCTGAAAATTGGCTCCGCTGCCTCTAAAGTTCTGAACTGGTTAAATCTTCCAGAGTAAATAACCAGACAAGAATATGCATTGGAACAAGTGTGTTCGCTTTAAAGTTCTAGTCGTTTACTTAGTACGACCGTTTATTGGGAAGATAACATTTATTTTAATTTTCTAATTTTGTTTGTTTAAACATGAACCCTAAACAATTTATTTTGATAGGTACCCCTTAAAATGTTTATAGAAAAATACTATAATTATATAATAAAATATATCAAAATACTATAATATATAAAAGTCGGAAGGCTATAAGGTTCCACTACTTATGCAATATCTTAACTGGTTCCGGAAATTTCGACCATAAAATGGTCCGAAAAAATCTTAAACAATAAAAATAAAAAAATAATGATATTTAATAAGGTTCTAAGATGACAACATGTTTTTAGGATACCTGACTTATTCCTGTAATTTTGTTGTAAATAAAACTTAAATGGTTGAAAAAAAAATTACATTTTTGTGTTCGGGAAATCAAAGAGTGCCGTAGACAGATTATACATACAAACATGGACATTTTTTTCGTTTTATAGTACAAAATTGAATCAAATTGAGCGACCTTAGAATATTCTGAAGGTTTTAAGACACCCGGAAATAAGTATTTTTTAAGAAAGGGGGAAAGGAATATTTAAAAATAATAAGAACCACCCTAAAATACGTAAACAATTTGAAGTATTAAATGTTTTTCGTTGAAGGACAATGTAAAAAGAATTACTAATTTTTTGCAAATTTAATTCCAAATGCCTTGTTATGCTAAAAATCTACTGCTACTTTCTCAGCATTTTAGATCTAGCTCCGAACCAGAAGCTTGCCTCACTATTTATTGAGTTTTCTTGTGGGTAACTACACGTGCGTGAAAGAGTTAAAAATAAAATAAAATCTTCGGAAAATTAAATTTCTTCTGTTAGTTTTAATTACTTCGCTTTAAAAGAAGAGAAAGTGGGTATTTGAAGAAAGTTTTGAAGTGTTTTGTGGCAGGGTGCACGTTATCAAAGCGTTCGTGGAGTAAAATAGAAAGTTTTATATGTGTGAGAATTAACAATTTTCGAATTAAATCTTTTGCATTATTTAGTTTCGCAAGAGTATAAAATAGGCTAAAACTTTTAATCGTAGTTGGAGCGTGTCAAGTGTCAATGGGATGATTTTTGAGCTAACTAACTGAGTTACACAATATTATGAAGTCTTTGAGATGGCTTAAACCTATATTCCTATCTGACATCCAATTTATAAGCTTTTTGCTAGACTGTCTTCAGGTTTTTGCGAGTAAAGTTCATCGTAGGGTTTCAGGACATTTTCTGACGATGTCGGCTATAGAAGAAGCATGCATCAAGCAACCATTTTGTTAAGTAGATACGTGTGTTACAGCTCAGCAATTTTAGAATTTCGATGAATATGGTTGCCCTGTGAAAAAATTTTCTCTCGAAAACTCCGGGTCTCTATTATTTTGATCCATGCATCTGGGTAGGTATGAGGACAACCTTACAGAGCGTTATCCCTTCAGTGAGCAAGTTAAATTTTATCCCACATTGCTATCTTCATATTCAGGTGAGAGTATATCTATTGAAAATTAAGAATATATGAGCATTTAGGATGTCGGAATGTCATGCTTTTTAGGTCCTGGAAACACGGGATTTTATTTCTTGGAATCTTGGGACTGTCGGGATTGGAAATATGTTACTAAAAACTGAAAATCATAAGCCAATAGAAGCCAAATCAACTGTTTTAAAAATTTTTGTTTGTCTGTCTGTCTGTATGTTTGGTCGCGCATCACTCAAAAACTACTAAATGGAATTGAATGGTACTTTTACCGTTACTTTACTAGACATTTAACTTAAAATTTAAGATTTTATTTGTTCTGATAGCTCGACCAGTTTAAGAGATATCGACTGATGTGTTGACCAAGGTGACCGAAAATGTGTTTATTTATTTATTTATTTATTATTACGTCTATGGTTTATAAACCTTACAGACTAAGGCGTACATAGATTTTCTCTCTCTATGGCGCGATATACAACAGGTATATCATCATAAACCTCCTAAGAGATTTTTGCGCCAAGCTTCTCTTCCAATTTTTGGTGTGCCGATTTGAATTTTTCTCTACAAATTGGTGGGACCTACAGTTTTTTGCCGACTCCGAACGGCATCTACAAAGGAGACGAATTTTTGCTGAGAAGCCTGTCATGGCAGAAATACACTCGGAGAGTTTGCCAAACCACTGCCGAGGGGCGACCCCGTTTTGAAAAACTTTTTTTTTTCAAATCACTTTTGATGTTACCTGTACCAGGGCTCGAACCATGGACCTTCGGTGTGGTAGGCCGGCAACACTACCTTCGCTCCACGGCGGCCGCCGTACAAACAAAGTTTTTCTTTAAATACATTGCGATTTACAAATATATCTAAATTTATTTCTCTACATAACAAATTAAATTCCGCTAGTAGTCTGATAATTGGTTCATTTTGAGCATACCTGGTTTTGCAGAGGTCAATAGCAAATAAATCATGATGTCGCAAGTTTCTAGCTGGAACATTGAGTTTAATACAATGCAATAAGAACGGGCAATCAATAGTCCCATTGAGGACATCTCGAATAAAAACTAAGCCAGAAATCAATCGGCTACTGGCAAGAGTAAGCAGACTGATCCGTCTGCAACGCGGAACATAAGACGGAATAGGCATAATAAACCTAATACTGGATAATGCAAATTTCAAAAACTTATTCTGTACACGTTCAAGTCTATTGGAATGCACTACATAGAACTGGTTCCAGATTATAGAAGCATATTCCAATTTGCACCTTACAAATGTACTAAACAGTAATTTTTTAGTATAAGGATCCCTAAATTCCGAACTATTTCGTCTAATAAAAGCTAGAGAGGAATATGCTTTAGGCATGATGTAATTCATGTGATCAATAAACGTGAAATTTGAATCAAAAACTACCCCAAGGTCTTTGATTTTATAACTGGAACTGAGGACAGATCCAGAAATAGAGTACGAAGATAAGAGTGGCAATCTAATTTTGTTGTAGGTGCATTTTTCGATATTAATCATTAGCATATTTCGATCACACCATTCCTGGAATTTGTTAACCTCATTTTGCATTATTTCAATATCAGCGCAGCTTGTTATATTTTCAAAAAATTTTCAATCATCGGCATAAAATAGATGCTAACACAAAGTAAAACATTCTGAGAATCATTGGTGAAAATAACAAAGAATAGAGGACCAAGGATACTACCTTGAGGAACCCCAGAGGTAGCTCTATATGAAAATGATTTTACGCCATCAACAACAACATAGTTAATTCTATCTATTAGATATGATTTAACCCATGACAAGAAAGTAGAATGTAAACCAAATTTTTCAAGTTTTTTAATTAATAGGTCGTGAGACACTCTATCAAATGCTTTTGACAAAGCAGTATAGATTGTGTCTACCTGAAAGCCATCCACAAAGGCTGAAATGTAAAAATTTGAGAAAACAGTCAGATTGGTGACCGTAGATCTGCCCGGTATAAAACCATGTTGAGTATACGAAATACAGGGTTTGATAGCAAATGATATTTTGAAGCTAATAATTTTTTCAAATAATTTAGCAATATTAGTAATTTTAGAGATAGGACGATAGTTTGAAGCCAGATTCTTACTCCCACTTTTGAAAACTGGGGTAACAGAAATCCAAAAAATAACCTGACCTAAGAGACAAATTAAACAACAAAAGTAGCGGATACACTATTGATGACTTGCATTGTTTGAGCATCTAATTGCTTGGAGCAATTTAAGTCATTTATAGCTACGAAAATGTCTTCCTCAGTTAAAACTCAAACGAAGACGCTAATTGCCCAACACTAAAAGTATCCCTCTGAACACCATTATCAACAAAATTAGATTTAAAAAATTCAGCAAAAAGATTTGCCCTTTCATTAGCGGTGCTTGCACTCATACCATTGTAAGACACTATGGACGGAATAACTGACGAGGAACGTTTTGAATTTACAAAACTCCAAAAGGCCTTGGGATT
The DNA here is from genome assembly GCA_949987695.1 of Merzomyia westermanni. NCBI lineage: Eukaryota > Metazoa > Arthropoda > Insecta > Diptera > Tephritidae > Merzomyia > Merzomyia westermanni. The sequence continues at coordinate 65,015,082 of OX465291.1, forward strand.
AGATTTAATATTCATTTCAAACCCGAGTAAATAATTTTTGTAAAGAAATTAATTTAGACAGTTGAACTCAGTCAAATATTTCTCATACATTACTTTGTGCTGCAAATTACCAGAACATTTAAAAAGCTTATGAAATTTGTTACGAAGATTCTTTAATTTTTTTAAGCTCTGATTATGCCAGGGAAGTTTATGGACGCTTGGCGATAAGCGTGGAATATTTCCAAAAGATATACTGCTTATTTTACTCTTAAAAATATCAAAACAATCAGTTACAGGCCGATATGCAAATGAGGTTGGCCAATTCTGACTTAATATAAGATTATTAACAAGATCAAAATTACATCGCGAGTAATCGAACTTAAGCATCTAGTCAGATTTGGATATTTATAAAACTCAAGTTCCAAGATAAGTGGAATGTGGTGTTTATCAGTTACAGATAAAGGAACCACGGACTTATATAATAGAAATTTTAAATCAGGACTAATGAAAATAAGATCCAAAATCCTGCTCAACTCATATTAATTTGCATTAATTGTATACTAAATAGCCCATTAATTACGCATATTTCACTACAACTATTCACATTACTTGGAATAAGCATATCTTCATCAGCAATAGTAGACCACCCAATTTTATTTAAATTAAAATCACCCAAAACACAAAGTTGCGCATTAGCATTCGGGAGATTTAAATTTAAAATATTATCAATATGTTCAAAATACAAATTATCAGAGCTATTAGGAGGAATATAAGAAACGCAAATGAAAAGCAAATCATCACCACTCGAAATTGACACACATAATTGTTCAATGCAGGAATCATTATTACTCAAAGTACTCGTACAATATGCAATAAGCGCTGTAAGTAAGTTCCATATACTATCTGGTATGGGATATAATGATTAAAATTGAACTTAGTCTGTTATTAGTTCTATGACGCAGCGAAGCGAGCGGGCTTTACTAGCTATAAATATTTTAAGAGGAGATAGTTTCGCAACCGATTTATTTACTTGTTTTTTTTTTTTTTTTTTTGTTTTAAATAAACTATTGGAAAGTAGCTAATCCAAACATCTTGTGTTGGTTACATCTGATCCTTTAAATCCCGAGATCATAAAAAACCCAAAAACAAAAAATGGCATTCCTAACACCAATGCACATGAAAGTGCAGGTGTCTCAACACTTCATACCCACCGCACTCGTTACCTCCACACACGATCATTAGTGTTGTTTTAGCAAATGGAGACAGCATCCAGCCAGTGTAAAATTATAAAGGGGAAAAATGCTTGCTTACATGTACGCACAGCGATTTGTGTTTACGTGTAGTCAAAGCATAGTCGTTGGAGAAATCGAAAACTTTTAGTTAAATTAAAGTTTTGATTTTTTGTGTGCGCCCTCGGAACTCTAAAAAATTACTTTCCTTTTGCAAAGTGTAAATGGTAATGAAATTGAAGTGAGATTTGTATTATATAAAGGTATTCAAACATAATCGTATAATCTCATTTATACGGTTTTCAATATTAACTAGCATTTACTACTCACCTATAGCAAAACTACTTGCAAAGTTGCATACAGATACATATATATGACATAAATATATTTGGTCTAATGCTATGTTTGTTTTTGGATGCCACAGTAGCAACAACATGTTTACAATTTACCGAAGTGAGAATAATATTGTATCCCAATGAACACAAAAACAAGGACGTCGTAATGCCGAATGAGGAAACCGTGTTATTGCTCACGCTCAAGGAAATCCAAAATATTCGAATCGCTTAGTATGTGTCCCTTTTGGTAATTCTCATTCATCTCATAATCATGACTAATCCGTTTTGTTTATTGGGATGTATATAACTAAGTTTGCGTGTATCAATTTTTGATTTTGTAATCTGCTGAGGTCTACTAAGCAAGTAAGTGGAGTGATTCCATTTAGTTATTCGCTTTTGGGGAACTTTTATGTAGCGTCACTTTTACCACTTAACTTAAAAGGCACTTAAATATGTTTTTACTTTTAAAAATAAAATCAAATTGTTTGTGATCACACTTAATTCATGATTTTTCCTTTTAGATATTTGGGCTCTTTAGCAGCAGCACACGTCAGATATCAATGGTCGTTTCAGCGAAAACATTTTGTATACATATCACATTTCTCCGCTGAGCTGTTCAAACATGAAGGTGAAGGCTTGTTGAAAACTTGTATGCATATTATGATCCGATGAGTGCATGCCTCCAGATTGGAACTGTATGCTCTGGCCTATTCTGACATCTGGCTTACTAGACTAACGTCCGAAAACTCTGCCAAAAGATCCGGCGTCTGACGGAAGGTTTCAAGATCGGGTCAAATTTCTGCCGGGAGAACAATGGCGACCGACGTACAGATCGCGCCACTTAAGTTATGGAGGAAACACTTCTCTTGAGCTGATGATGTAAAGAACGTCCTATCAGCAAAACTTTTGCCAACAGGTGCTACTTTGGACTCAACACGCAACTGAGAAGTAAAGTTCAATCTCGACGAACACACTTTGTGTCCCTAGGAGTAATCGACAGAAAAGTTCTCCAGAAGATTCCGTGATGCGAACATCGAGTAACTAAGGAAACTTAACGTCGAACTCTAAGCATCGAATTAAAGCGCCGAAGCTCCGCATGCTGTGTAGAGTTACGCCAAGTCAAACGCCACCTAATGCATGCTCTCGTGAAAATAAGAGTTCCTCAAATCGAAAATCGGTTGATATACCTTATTATCTTAACTCAAAGAAATCTCTAAATACACTGGATCACAAATTCCAACTTTTTTTCTGCACCAGAGACGCCATAGTGAAATTCCTATGTAAAATCACCTCCTAATTCCAAAAACCAAGGTTATTTTTACTTGAATGGTACCGTTTTTGAGATATTTACGATTTACCGTTATTTCAAAAAACAAAAAAGATGGCTCCACTTAATCGTGTATATCTCAAGAACAAACTGAGCTCTTCCAAAACGGTTTGAAAAATTTGAAAGCTTATAAAATTTACTATAATCAGTACATACAACACTTTTTGCTAGGTTCTGCAGATTCAAACATATTGAACAATCATTACGGATTTTTAAAATTTTTTTTGTAAAAATATAAAAAAATTTGTACTTTGCGAGGAAGCATCTCGAAAACTTTTTGTTTTTTTGCAGATATTTTTTCTTCCCTCTAAGCTCTGTTTTATTACAAAAAAAATAAGCTATCAGTGAACAAAATCGATGAACTAATACAAAAGTTATAAGCATTCAAGTAAATATATCCATTTAATGCTTAAGTACCCTACTGGTACATATGTGTTAGTATTCGTATATCAGTTAGTTAGCAGGTAGATTTTCGAAAAGTTATTAGATACAAAAAGCTGTTAGTGTCGTTTTCTCAAACCTAGGTACATTTTAAACAAGAGCATATTTTTGAGGCAGGTAGTGTTTTCTTTGTAGAACTAGGGAACCTTTTTGTTTAGGTAGGCTTGAATTTTTACTGGATCTAAGTATAAATAAGAGTACATGCGCCTTGTTCCTTCATAATATCTGCAAGGCTCGCCGGATACTGTTCAGTTTATAATTTCAGTTTATAACCCGTCATTTACTTAAAATAAAAAATGAATAAAAGGGCGCGAGAGTTTGAGTGTACAAATGATCCAGATATGTTCTGTTTCATCTGCGGTCAATTTATTGTTAAAAGTATGAGACGTGTGTTTTCAAATCCTTTGAAAGTTACATACTATAAGTGTTTTGGAATTGAGCCTAAAAACAATGAAAAACCATGGACACCGAACACTGTGTGCACCACATGCCGAGTCGAATTGATTTCTTCGGAAACCGGAACAAAAAGGTACGTTGTAAAAATTAGGAATTTGTTCCCTTTTAATGCACAGCTGACTAATTCCTGAAACTATCTATTTAGGCGACGTGTGAAATTTATTACACCAATGAAGTGAAGGGAACCAACTTGCCATTCAACGGACTGCTATATTTGTACTACAAAAGTACTTGGGGTTGGAAAGTCCAGAAAAGTAACCTATGCGAGCGTATCTACAGTGTCATTACCAGAACTAATTTCAACAGAAGCGACATTGCCAGAATCAAATTTAACTTTAGTTCCGGCTCCAGTTTCATTGTCAACAGTAGTATCTGATTACGCGGCATCATGTTGTACTGAATTTCAAACGGAAAACGAAAGAAATTCTTTGTCACAAGCACAACTCAATGATTGGATAAGGGATTTGGAATTGTCAAAGGAAAAGGCCGAACTACACGCCTCTCGAATGCAACAATTTAAATTTGTTTCATCCGATGTTAAGGTAACATATTATAGAACTCGTCACGAAGAATTTTCCAAGTACTATACGAAGGAGGACAGTGTTTGTTACTGCAAAGACATTGCTGGTCTATTCAAACAATTTGGTGAACCATATGATTCAAAAGAGTGGCGATTGTTCATAGACGGCAATAAATTAAGTTTAAAGGCCGTATTATTGCATATTGGCAACCAAAAGCCATCTATCCCGATCGCGCATGCAGTAAATACGAAGGAAACATATGAGATAATGCAAAAATTGCTCAAGTTAATCAAATACGAAGAACATGATTGGAAAATATGTGCCGATCTTAAAGTCGTTGGAATGCTATGTGGTCTACAAAGTGGATACACAAAATACTGTTGCTTTCTATGCAAATGGGATAGCCGAGCTCGTCAAGACCACTACATCATAAAGGATTGGCCAGAACGAATCGAGTTTCAAGTTGGGGTAGATAACATAAAATACTCTCCACTTATAAAGAAGGAAAAAATAATTCTACCTCCGCTCCACATCAAGCTCGGCCTTATCAAAAACTTTGTGAAGGCTTTGGACAAAGAAGGCGAAGCTTTTCATCATTTGAAGACAATCTTCCCAGAGATTTCAGAAGCAAAAATAAAGGAAGGGATTTTTGTGGGACCGCAAATAAGGAAAATGATGACCAACAACCATTTCAAAGAACTATTGTCACCAGTGGAGGCAGCAGCGTGGGATTCTTTTGAAAAGGTCGTTACTTCTTTTTTAGGCAAACACAAAAGTCCTAACTACTAGATGATAGTGAACGACTTAATCAAAAACTATGCGGAAATGGGTAAATAAAAAAACATACTATAATAAATTATATATTACATAAATTTACATGAGAATATATAGCCATAAATCTGAATTCATCGTCCAGTTCCGAACAAACAAGAACGGGAAAAATATAAACAAAAAATTTGTTCTGAATTGAAAGATAAATCCAGCCTAAGAAAATTATATACTAATGTGTCACTTATGTATTTATCTAATTTACTTTTTTATTTTCTTTCAGGAGTAAATATGTCTTTAAAAATTCATTTCTTACACTCCCACTTAAATTTTTTCCCGCAAAATCTTGGCGACGAAAGTGACGAGCATGGCGAAAGGTTTCACCAGCAAATGAAAGTGATTGAAAGTCGGTATCAAGGATTCTGGGATGTCGCTATGATGGGCGACTACTGTTGGTTTCTCATAAGAGAAACCGATCCTAATCTAAATAAGCGTCAAAACAAGACACATAACTTTTTCAATTATAAAATAAGATCATAGAGTTAAGACAGAACCATATGTACATATGCTATTATTTGTAGGGTACTTAAGTATTAAATGGATATATTTACTTGAATGCTTATAACTTTTGTATTAGTTCATCGATTTTGTTCACTGATAGCTTATTTTTTTTGAAATAAAACAGAGCTTAGAGGGGGGAAAAAATATCTGCAAAAAAACAAAAAGTTTTCGAGATGCTTCCTCGCAAAGTACAAATTTTTTTATATTTTTACAAAAAAAATTTAAAAAATCCGTAATGATTGTTCAATATGTTTGAATCTGCAGAATCTAGCAAAAAGTGTTGTATGTACTGATTATAGTAAATTTTATAAGCTTTCAAATTTTTCAAACCGTTTTGGAAGAGCTCAGTTTGTTCTTGAGATATACACGATTAAGTGGAGCCATCTTTTTTGTTTTTTGAAATAACGGTAAATCGTAAATATCTCAAAAACGGTACCATTCAAGTAAAAATAACCTTGGTTTTCGGAATTAGGAGGTGATTTTACATAGGAATTTCACTATGGCGTCTCTGGTGCATTTTGGCTGTAAACCAGTGATATTAATACTAATGCACTTTCAGTGACTTCTGCAGCTACTGTTACTATCTCTGCAGCTTCACACTTTAGCTCTGGTTTGGTTTCATTTTTCGACTCAAAAAGTGTGGCGGAATGCTGCGATGCTTTCCTGTTTAATATATATGAAATTTTTTTTAATAATTTGTTTACTTCCCGCGTGAAGTCATGGTATACCAAATGTCTCAAAGAAATGAAGAATCTTCGGAATGAACATTATTAACTGTATAAAGCTTCCAATAATATCCTCTATAAGGGTAAATATATTCATTTTAGTTTAAATTTTAATGTATTTGAGAAATCTTTATACAAGCAATATATTTCTAGATACAACGAAGAAAAGCTGAAGGAAAACTCTAAATCATTCCGGAAATATTTAAGCGCCAAGAAAGGTTGCTCAGACATTCCGACTTTTTCAAATTAAATTTTGTTGCAAGTAATTCGATTAGTAACTTCTGTGCGGAGGAAGCGCAAACGGTCTGCTTTGGGTCTTTGTCAATATAGGAAACTGACGTAATCAATGGTATCGTTGCCCTTGAAATTACGTTAAAATGCGATCTTAATGGACGCTCGTCATTTATATTGAACAAATGCAGTATGTCCTTTTGTATGCCTCTGAATTACATTTTTAATTTTTCACTAACGACTGATGAGTTCATTGATCGATGGAAAATAGCCTCTTATTTTTTAATCGATAATTAAATCAATAAAAATTTTCTAAATGTTTAAAACTTTTAGAGAAAGTGGTTAAATAGAAGCTGTTGTTTGCAATTAAGGGTTCCATAGATGAGTGCCAACATGCCTTTCATAGCGGTCGATCCACGGTTACGCGCCTTGCTTATTTTTTAACATTTCTGCATTTCTTCTTTTAAGACTGGTCAATAAGTAGACGTTGTCTATACCGGCTTTGAAAGGGCTTTTGATACTGTTACCCATAGTATATTATTGCAGCAGTTTAAAAAAATGGGTTTCCGTTCCACGTTTTTATGTTGGATTAGATCTTATCTCATCAACAGAATCTCCTTTGTGCGAATTGAGAGTACGAATTCATATACATTCGAAGTTACCTCTGAAGTGCCTCAGGGAACTAAATTTGAATCTATTCTATTTCTTCTTTCGTCAACGATATATTATATTCTTTTAAGAACTGGAAGTATCTGCTCTATGCAGATGACTTGAAAGTTTCAGAACCAGCGATTTTAAAGATCCCTACACTAGAAAAATTATGTGTAATAGTTTAGTGCTATCAAAACTAGAATATACATCTATAATTCGGAATCCGATTTATTCTGTTCATTCGCAGAGAATTAAAAGAGCTCAGAAAAATTTCATTCGATTTCCTCTTCAGCCGATTAGTTTCACTGAACCATTGTCATCTTGCAAAGCGCGCTGTGCCCTCATAAGCATGAAGTCGCTGGCTTCCAGGCGTTCTATTCAAACTTTGATGTTTATGTATGATTTAATTTGCGATTTGTGCAATGCGTGTTAATTACAATAATTATGACCCTATCTCGACGGCTCTAGCAGAAATTATTTTGTAGTGTTGATCTTGACTTCGCACTCCCGGGATAATGATTTGTTTCTAAAATTTCTTCTTATTATGTTTAGAATTTGCCTAGGCTTAAGTTTTGGATTTGTATTTCTAGTCTGTAAGATTTATATAATCATAGACTTAACAAAGTGAAATTGAAACAGAAGCTGTGGAACACAAGGTTCTCCTATTCGATTCCCTAATTCGGCAAGAGAGGAAAGGGGTGCCTCGACTGGGATGGAAAAATCAGGTGCAGTATGAGTATAATAATGATTCCTCACCAAACAAGAAAAAAATATGTGACTACACTTGTAATGAGCCGTCTCAAAGCAACAATAAATGTGTCGTTAGCAGATCACAAGCTTTTATTATTCGTCAAACTCCAGTTCGATAATTTAGAATGCCAAACCTCAGTTTAACTAATCTATGAACCGAAAGTAACTGAGGTTTGTATGAGTAAAAAGTCCAAAAAAAGGTGTAACCAGAGAGGATAATCGCGGGTATTTTAGATAAATTTAACTTCACCTGATTTAATCCTAATTTGATTAGTTAGATAAAAAACCTTTAAAATAATTTTATTGGAAACAATGCTTACAAATTTATTTTTATTATAAGTGAAATTCATTTAATGTGAAGATAAACAAAAACAAATAAAAACAAATACGCCAAAACCTCACTAATTATAAATTTTTACCAAATCCGTTAAATCGCTCACTTTCATGAACTTGTTGCAATTAACACAAAATGTATTAATTATGTGTTTAATAACTTCACGCCAGCTTGTACATAAAACTTACCTGCAAAAAAAAAAAAACGGAAATAAAATAAAATTGTTTTTAAGTATAAAAAGTTGTTATATGGTATAAAGTAATTGAAATTAAAAATTTATATGAAAGTGGTGTGACAACGATTCAATGTGAATTAAGTATTTCTAAAAAATAAGTTTGTTTGAGAGAGCTGAATTGCAATGAGCGCACACAAACGCATAAAAATACAAATAATTATAATTTAATACACATTTTAGTGCTTAATTGCGTCGTGCTATACATACAAATAAACATTGAAATATGTAAAAACAAATTAAATACACAACAATAAATATGTTGTTGAATTACGGATTTAACAATAACGGAAATAACGTAAATGTTGTGTTATTTGATATAAGAGTACTACGGTGGGACAAGGAAACAAGAGAATTTTTCTTTTATTGGTCCATGGAAAATCGAATGGTCTCCCGCTCTTGATTAGTGATGCATTTCTCTTCCTCTGCATCTCTAATGCGCCATTCAAGTAAAGACTTTCATCAAACGGCTAGTAAAAAGTCAAAGTTGGATGTTTACATCATTGTTTCTAGTATTCTCTCAACTCTCAAATACCTAGAAGATAAGCTACAAACTCAAACCGAACAGTTGCAATCTATATGGGATGGTATTCTATATTCTCTAGCTGACAAAGAGATTACGCTGAAACAACAGAAAGATCAAGAAACGAAAGCTAAGACAACAGAGTGGAAAAGTTCAGCTTCCTTGAAAACAAGCTGCGCCTAATAAGCAAGCAACAAGAGTAGGGTATTCTTGGATTCAGTCCAGACCAGATATATTATAAGCGAAAATCTAAAAGTGCATTTAATTTAAACTGTGGATCGACTGTCGTTTTAGCGCCAGAAATAGGGGAAAATTTAAGTCAAAACCTTGGTGAGATGGAGATGAGTAAAGTAATATTCACTGAATTCCGCAAAAATACAAAAGAGGTTCTGATTTTATGATCTGTTAGTTAGTTATAGTTTCTTTGTGATATTGATGATTACTCTAGATTTTTGTTTAGTAAGAAATGTTTGCGAACACTTATCTGCTAGTAGGATTTGTGCCTCTGATCTATTGCTTTAGGAGTTATAATTTATTGCGTTATGACCGTATGAGGAAAAGGGTATACAATACACATACTATACATAAATGTTGACTAGGAACGCTTGCGAAACATATTTTTATGTTTTTTTGTTGTTATCTAAAGCAGATATGATAAGAAATGTAGGCAACTACGAACTGTGTATTGTCAAAAAATGAATTTCTACTGCAGTTTTGAAGTATCCTCACATTGACCACGAATATTTTTTTGATAGTTAGATTTTCTTTAGGCATGATCAAAACTCCTTTAAAAATGTTTATTTTTAAGTAAGCTAAGCAAATTTTAGCAAAACGTTATGCGTCCTGTAAACATGTCCTTCCCCTTGGTGTAAAACTCATGCTTGTTCAGTTTCCTTCATTTGTAATTAGTAATTAGGCTTTATACTTTTCATGAATCGCATCAAGGTTTTAAATGTCCGATCCTTACCCACAAGAAGTACAAACTCTGCAAAATTTCATCATCTTACCCTGTTAATTTAAACATACATAGCCCAAGCCCCGTTAATCGGATAAATGTGTTGTATGGGGCTATATGATATATTGGCCAAATGTTAATAACTTTCATTACACACATTACATATAAAAAAGCTACTGTAGCCGCCAAGTTTTTTGTTACTCGCTATTAAATTGCAATAGTTATAGGCCAAACCCCATTTATGGGAACAATCGTCACATTACGTATATAATGTAAGAAACTTGCAAAATTGTAAGCTCCTAGCTCTTTAATTCCAAGATTTATGGGTCAAAACCCGTTTATCGGAACAATCGACTGTATGGGAGCTATGTGTTGTATTGATCCGGTCTTGTTGGTTTATATATTTTAAAAACTGAAGGACTAGTTTGCGTTCAAACAGAGTGACCGACGTACGGACAAACGGACAGGGCTACATCGACTCAGCTCATCGCCCTGATCATTTCGGTATACTTATTGGTGGGTCTGTCTCTTCTTCTTCTCATACTTACAAACATGGGACCAAAGTTAAAATACCGTTTCATGGTTATGTAAGGTATAAAAAAGAATTAGGTTTTTTGGCTTACCCGAAAGAGTATGTATTTGAATTTGTTTATGTGTGTGTGGGTGTGTGTAATACTAAATTAATTCAAACCCATATCGAGTTGAATGTCACAAGTGCACTTAACTTCATTAAATCAACAAAAGCCATACAAATAAAGTTGAATGCGCGTAAGCGTATTTCACCGCTAAAGTCTGTAGGGCGCTTACCGAAGTCCCGAGGTTCAAATCCGGTTGAAGGCAATATTAACTTATTACAGATCAATCATGCTCGGCATCGATAAATATACCGCGATAACGTAAAAAAGAAGGACATGGCTCAATTGATTTATTTTCTGATGCTCATTAAACATTGCTAGATATAGTCGACCAGCCTTGAGAGTAATTCTCTACATTGAGAAGCTACGCTATAAGAAAATTTGTTGACCTCACTAAGTTTTTAAAAACATTAATACAAGCACTCCTCAACCTGGGCGAGAATCTTGGCCTATTCCTCCCCAAAAAATATATCCTGTCACGTTATTGTAAGTATTACCCGGATATGTATTTATAAATGTACATACATACGAGTATATGAATAAATACTTAATAAATCACGTCGCGCATGTGTACCAGCTAGGTAGATGTTTGTTGTAAGTCTAACGAAACTTTTTGCAACAGTAAAATGCAATTTAGCACAAATATTGGTTTGTTATTTAAATCATATTTGAATTGCGTATTAACGTTTCAACATTTGCATACTCATATCCCAATATGTACATTAGGGTGGTCCTTAAAATTCTATTGAACGGAGTTTTCAAACTTAGATACCCCTAAATCGGCAACGTAACTTGCAAAAGCGATCACAGCTAAATTTTCTCTTCGATTAAAAATCAGGAGTGAAATATTAAAATAATTTTTATTCAATTTTACACAAAAAATCGATCAAACTTCTATGCATGATATGGTCGGATGAATTTTATTAAGTTTTCTCTGCCCAATCCACAAGAAAGGAGATCCTTCAAACTGCACTAACTATCTCGAAATCAGCCTTTCAATTATCGCATATTAGTTTATATATATATATATATATATATTAGGTGGGATTTTTCGATAGGTTTTGGGCTCAGGAAAAAAAAGTTCCAATACGCATATCAAAAAAAACAAATTTCGAGCCTGCGAAATTTAAATTTATTTGACTTTTTTCGACTTTGATTTTTAAGGGGGTTTTCATGACCTACTAAAAAATTTTCATTTGATTTTAAAATTTTCATGTATACCCTGTCCGACCCAAAATGCCCGCTAAAACGTTGGCGATAACAGTTTTTTGAAAACAAAAAAATATTATTTGGGTTTTGGGGAGTGTTTTGGTCAAAAAATTTACCCATTCGCCATTTTTTTTAATATTATTATGTATCGAAAATAATAATTAATAACTAAGAATTATTATCAACTGATCTTGAGGTCGTTAAGCTTACAAAGATATTATTATATATATGTTCTGTCCCACTTAAGCTTAAGCGCTAAAAACGTTGGCGATAACAGTTTTTTGAAAAAAAATTTTATTTTCGGGTTTTGGAAAACCCGAAAAAAACCGTTATCGCCAACGCTTTTAGCGCATAAGTTTAAGTGGGATAGGAAATATGAGACAAATTTGTTTTCATGGAAAACATTTTTGCATGTGTGCTGAAAAAACCCTTAAAAAATGGCGAAAGGGTCAAATTTCGCAGGCTCGAAAATGATTTTTTTGGGTATGCGTAGGGGAACTTTTTTTTCGTGAGCCCAAAACCTATCGAAAAATCGATGGCGCAACATCGGTAAATTTTCGTCCATACAAATCGACCCACCCTATTATATATATAACAGGCATGCATTCATCCGACCATATCATGCATAGAAGCAAATGCATTGCCCTTACCATGTTCACCTTCTGCTTTATTGTTTTCCAATCGGTAATTATGTTATTCAAAAAAATTTAATCTATTGAAATAGAGTCATAAATACGTAGATCTTGCTGGTAAGTATTATTGTAAATTGGATTATTAGGCTGAAATTATTTTCTGTGTTAACAGTGCTTCCCTAAAAGACAAAGTCCTTCATACTGTAGCTATCACGTGGTAACGTGCTTTCCTTGACAGAAATGCATTTAGCAAATCCTCCGTTGCAGCAGGTACTTTGTCTTGCTCGCGTTCACTGCCAAACTCATTTGCTTAGAATGAATACGCAATCTCATCCTAAAACTACGAGGCATCTTTTAGTGTGAATAACAGGATACCCAAGAAATTAAACGATATTACTTATAACAGAATGTACTTAAGCGGTTTAGTTCGCCAGCTTTGATTATCCATCAATGAATGATAACAAGTTTTTTGTAGGGTTTTTGGATGTACTTTGTAGTTTTTGAATAATTTTTAATTTTCTTGCCAACAAGTATGCCATAAACAAAACAATTTTAATCATGCGTTTTTCTAAACAGTTAAGGTGCACCCTTATACTGGTACAAGCAAGCAGTTTGCGGCATTACTATTTGTTGTATGCAAAATTTGGGTGCATTTTAGGCAATCAGTTGACCCAAATATTTTCATTACCATTAAACTTGCGTATGTGTGCGTAACATTATATATGTATTAATGGATGTGTGCTAGTATTTTAATTTAACCGAATTACTTATTTCAAACAGTAGTCGTTGAGTGTTGTTATTGTTGTTATTAGCAGTGCTTCGCCCTGCCTGGGTACGATCACTCTTAGGCCCGGTTTTTCAGTCCTTGGTTAAGCTCAGTTTAAACTAAGTTTGCTGAAACTCGGCATAAATTTAAACTCCAGTCAAACTGCAGAGCGGGTTTTTCAGTGTGAGTTTAAGGCCGCTTTTAATATTTGCTTTTTATACGGCAACATTGGTTTTTTCTTTATCTAGATACGGCAACAGATAATATTTGTATACATATTCAACGCCATTGCTTCTCCTCAGTATTGTAATAGTTAGCATTTCGCCAATTTCTGCATCACTATAATCACTTTTGTCAGATGATATAGCCAGTATTTAATTAAATATAAAAATATCGTCCTTTTTTAATTGCGTTTAGTTTATTGTTTCACAACCAAGACCATCAAATATGCAAACAGCTGACAGGTTAACTAGAGTTTAACCCTGCCAAATTGGCCACTTAAACTACGTTTAAACTTAGTTTAACTGACAAATTGAGTTGAGCTTGTACTGAAAAACCGGGCCTTAAAATAGTCACCAAGCTCTTCGAACGGAAGTTCAAGGAAACGAGCAGTTTTAAAGGGGTTGGTTTAGAGTGATATTGGTGTTAGAAGAGTAGGTTCAATTGAATAGGTAAAGGGATGTTTATTGTTATATGGGGACGTACCACACGCAGGGCAAGTATTTGGTATGGTGTTCTTCTTACTTGTTTGTGCGATAACTTTTAATCTCTGGCAAGTTAAATAATTGTAAGAAATGCCATATCATCACCAAACCAGGATTCTCAGAATTTACCTTTTTATGGATGTGCACAAAGAAAATACAGCTTTGTACCCCGTCAAATACTAGTGCAACAAAGTACAGCTTTTAAGTTTTTTACAATGACTTAAAAAAAATCAACTTGATTTTGAAAACTTGATGTTTGTATTTTGTAACTGTACAGTAAGCATCAAGAATTAAAATAAGATAGTACATGCAGATAACTACAAATCTATCAAAATCAACTTCTCACTGAGGAGCAGGAGTTGCTTTTGGATATGGTAATATTAATGGTAAATTAATAGAAATAGTAGTTTAGCTGACACAAAAACCAGCGTCCTGTTATCTTAATTGTTAACAGAACGTGCGAAAATTTCTCTGATCTAACAGCTTCCGAAACGGATCTTTAAGCTATGGTGGTTGTCTCTGAAATTTCCTTTCTATACAGTTTAAAACTTCGATGAATTAATTAAATTATTAAAATTATATAGAGTTATTAATTTTGACCTTAAGTTCGTTTATAGTCAGGGATACCGCACAGTGGTGTGTCTCTGTATACAGGGTGGCGCAAAAGTAATCCTCCTACCAGAAAATGCTATAAATTTTGCGATTGGCCCCTAAAGTCAGTTCTGTTTTGACATTTCTGTAGTAAACACATGCGAAATACACGTTAATTAACAATGTTACGCTACACTGCTCCAGAACGCGGAATATTGCTGACTATTTATTTGACCAATAATCGGTCGGGGCCAAACGGTTACTGTGAATGGTGAGCGCTACAGAGCAATGATCAACGAGTTCTTTTTGCCGCAACTTGATGAATTGGGATTGGAAAACATGTGGTTCCAACAAGACGGTGCAACAGCACACACTGCGCGTGCCACAACCGATATGCTTTTGCGCCACCTTGTATAAAGTGTGCAAAAAAAGAATAATGAGGTATTTGAGTAAAAATTCGTTGAGTACGGCGATTTCAAATCAAAGTTGTTTTTACCTACCTTTTATATTTTTCATGGAAACTGAGATTGAAATTGAAAAATTTCATTTCTAAAAGCAGTTCCAATACAAAATATTTACATTATTATTTACACCTTGCGTTTTGCTACCAGCATTTAAGGCAGGTTTATATCTTGTGAGATCAAAAAAGCCGACCTGCCGCCATTGTTCGGTACCCCCTCCCCCTTTACTTGGATCAAAAGCAAAAAATTTGGGAAGCCTGATTAAACTTTTTCCGATAACTGTGCGAAAATTTTATCCTTCTACCTATGTATTATACTTTCCGAGAAAAAAAATTCCAGAGAAATCATCAGGTTTTCGGGCCAACAAGGTAGAAACCTGCTTTAAGGCTTAGATTCATTTTAGAGGTCATTAAATACTCTAAAAGCAAAGTGAATTTGGTTTTTCCTCATTTCACCTTAAGATATGTTGAAAAAGACTGAATCAAGAATTAGTGTTTTTGAATGTAACGCTGTTTATTGAAAAATTAAACTCATCAACGTCTACTTAGAGAACGAAAATCGAAGTGGTGTTTTGCTAATGACGTTTTTTTAAATTACAACTCTAATTGGATGTTATCCTTAAACATATTCACAATCAGGCAACATTTATCTTTCTTCGACATCGACGTGACACATTCATATTTCCATCGGATTCCTTAAGAGAAATTATTGTCAAATTAGACATTGGGAAGATTTTTTTTAAATGTAATTTGTTGTGTCAAAAACGCTGTGTAGTATTCAAGGTTTCCTATTTGGTCTTCAATTAATGGAACAAAGGTATCGAGTACAATTTAATACTTCATGATTAAATCCATACTAATATTAGCAAGAAATATTATATTATCTTAAGTTTTTTTATTATTTGAAAGTTCACTAACACAGAACACCACATTAATAAATACGACGGGCTTTTACAGTATTTGTTTGGCATTTAAATAATGGAGAATACTGTTGTAGATGTAATAAGTGAATATTGTTTCTTGTAAAAAATGCATTTTATACTCTGTAAAAAAACGTCTTTATTTCGAAAACGCGTAATAAAACAGCAGTTTTTTTAAATTTTTTTGTAAAGATAAAAAAAAAATCAAAAAAAAATTTTCTACATACTTTTCAGTTAAACCTTCGCAAACTTAGGAATTTCTGAAATTTTCTGCAACGAATTTTCGGTTCTAACAATTGGCACGCCTTTCGAGTAGTCTTCTTATAGATTTTCTAATGAAAAAAATATTATGTTAAGATAAGATATAATAAATTGTATTTTGGGAAATTTTATTTTAAAGGCTCCATCTAAACACACACATTTTAAGAGCTTTTTTTAAGAAATTCATAAGTTAGAAACAAAAATTTAGACTAGATCCTCTATCTTCGATAAATTACATTTTCAACAATACCAAACACGTCCACATCCGTGACAATAAAATTTTTGGAAGCTCATAAAGCACTGTGGGCTATAAAAACAACAATTCAATTGAATTGTTGGTACACAAAAAAAAAATTTTGTTTGTAATTACGTTTTTTGAGACGACCATTCAACTATTTAAATAGATTTACAACTTCAAAAGAAATTTTGTTTAGAAAAAAAAAAAAAAATTAATAACCTAATACGTAAGAAAATTTCGACGACAACGCGTAGCTCATAACTGAAATTTGACATTGGGTTTTCGATGTTTCATAACTATGATAAATGATAGCTTACCTATAATATAAATGCAGGGAAGCTGTCCCACTTTATGGACAAACTATACATCTAAGGTATTAACAATGATATGTGTATGGATAGGTGTGGCCCAACTGCAGTTCCGCACATAAAAAAAATAAAAAAAAAATTTATTATAACATAGAAAAATTAGTTTAAAAATGACACCAACACAAATGCCAAACATGTATTCACAGTATAGAGCCGTAGTTGTTTGAGTAGACATGTCATGCATGTTATTGTATTACTCGTGTGATCGGCTCTCACTGTGAGTGCGAAGAGTTGGTAGTGTACCAATGAAAATCAAGTATTCGCACTATAGAGCCGCTGTTGTGTGAGTAAACGTGTCATGCATTTTTGCTTTAGTTGTTGTTATTGTATTGATCACTAGTTACGATGCCCAGTGTCAGCGGCCCTCCTGAGAGAATGAAGAGTTGCTTTGTTGGAGACATTAAGCATTCACACTATAGAGCCGTTGCTGTGTGAGTCAACGTGTCATACATTTTTGCTTAAGTTTTGTTTTTGTATTTTTTGTGGTTACGTTTTGTAAATTGACATGAAATAAAATAAGGTAAACCAAGCAAGTAAAGGGCTGTCTGCGACTGTGCCCAAGACTTTATACCTTTCATGAATACGCATCACGATTTTAAGTGTCCAATCCTTACTCACAATTAGTAAAAACTCTGCAAAACTGATGTTATGTAGGTCATATCTAAAAAGTACTAAACATGCAAAATTGTATGTTCCTAGCTTTTTAATTGCATAATTTATAGCCCAAAACCCATTTATCGAAACTATCAATTATATGGGAGCTATGCGCTGTATTGCTCCGATCTTGCTGATTCCGACAAATGGCTCATCTTATGGCGGTTCCATACCAAATTTCATCGAGATATCTCAAAAACTGAAGTACAAGTTTGTTTACAAACAGACAGACGGACAGACTGACATGGCTAAATCGACTCAGCTCATCGGCCTGATCATTTCGGTATATGTATTGATGGGTCTATCTCTTCTTCTTCTCGTACTTACAAATATCGGACCAAAGTCATGTTCATGAAAGGTATAAAAAAAAAAAACAAGTATGGAAGTCTAAGTTCGGGTTACGCTGGTCTATTTCAATACTTTTCAGTTCGTATTACAAAGCCAGGTGATTTGTTTTCAGTAAAAACGCTTCTGATATGAGTTTTGAGGGGTAAATTAATTTAAAAAAAATATAAATGTATGGCGCGATATACAACAGGTACATCATCACCACCTAAGAGATTTTTGCGCCGAGACTCCTTTTCAATTTGTGGTGTGCAGTTCTGAATTTTTTCCTACAAATTGGCGGGACCTACAGATGTTTGCCGACTTCGAGCGGCATCTAGAAAGCAGATGAATTTTTGCTGAGAAGCCTTCCATGGCAGAAAGACACTCGGAGAGTTTGCTAAACCACTGCCTAGGGGCGACCCCGTTTCGAAAAACTTTTTCAAACCACTTTTGATGTTACCTCTCCCAGGACTCGAACCTTGGACCATCGATGTGGTAGGCCGGCAACACTACCGCCACACCACGGCGGCCGCCATTAATTTATTTGTATATAAATAGCTTTCCTACCAACAACTGCTAACCACATTTTTTCAAAATACCAATACATGTACATTTATGTTCAAATAGACAGACGGACGGAGAGACGGACATTGCTAAATCGACTCAGATCATCGTCCTTATTATTTAAGTTTACTTATTGATGGGCCCATTTCTTCTTCTTCTCATACTTACAAACATTTCATGTTTATTAAAGGTAAGAAAATCAAAAAAGGTATATAACTTCCCTATTGCAGTGGGGTATTAACAACTTGCCCGGATATTTTTCTCGTTTGTTTTCCGATTTGCCTAAGTTTTGGAAGGAGTATACTACATACTATTGGGAACTGACCAATTTCGATTGAAATATCTAGTTCAAACTACAAGCAATCGCCTTTGCAAATATCAGAACTTTTATGCTGGAAAGTAGGCGGCGCCACGAACACTTCCCCAAAATCCGCAATATTTTTTTGCGGTTGAGTTTTGCTTAAAAAGCTTAGTATGTGTGCAAGATCTTTAATAATTCCCAACGGATTACCCACCATATCCCGCCCGACCGGCGCGAGGGGCGCATCCGCATAACGCGCGGTTTATTCGTTCGTGCCGAGTCGTTGAAAGGCTTTCGTCGAGATCTAAAACTGCTCAGCTACAGAGAAAACCTCATCAGCTAAGTAAAGTAAATATAAGATGGATTATACATTAAGAAATAACTAGTAAACAGAATAAAATTATTGTTAAAAGTTAAAATAGAAGTCAAAGAATAAAAAACAATTAGTAGCTATGAATTTAGGATAGAAAGAATTGATTTTTTTATGCTGAAAAGCGAGTCTGAAATATCAAATCTACCAGAAAGAGAGTTATAATCTTGACACAAACAGCGAAAAGGCCCATTTAACTGAAAATTGGTTAGGCACTGTTTTAAGACTAGAGGTTTTAAATGCCTTGAAGGACGAGACGGTACATTGAAGTTCACTTCACTTAGAAGAAATGGGCTGGATAGTGAACCATTTAGCAATTTAATCATAAAAATAATTCCAAGCATTTCCCTCCGACTAGAAAGTGTGTGTAGATTAATGAGTTTTAAACGATTCGTATAGGGTGGCAGATTGTACGAGGGATCCCAATGAAAATCTCTTAAGGCAAATAGTAAAAATTGGTTTTGAACTGATTCAAGGCGATCTTCATGAACCTGGTAACGCGGGTTCCAAATTATAGAACCGTATTCAAGTATCGGTTTGACTAATGTAGTGAAGAGGGCTTTAGTTACATAAGGGTCGCTAAATTCTTTAGACCATCGTTTAACGAATGCTAGGACACCTCTAGCCTTATTGACTGTTGTGTTAATATGACGGTTGAAACTGAGTTTATAGTCCATAGCAACCCCCAGGTCAACAAAATCATACACTTGCTCAAGACTATAATTTTTAATTGTATAGGAAGCTGGCTGAGAAATTCCACGCGAAAAACCCATGTGTTTACATTTTTTAAGGTTAAGTGGCATATAATTTAAATCGCACCAAGTAAAAAGTGTATCTAGATCTGATTGTAGCTTATTTCTATCTTCAAATGATGCGAATGACATGAAAAGCTTTACGTCGTCGGCATACATTAACATTTTTGAAAATTTGATTATTGTAGAAATATCATTTATAAACAACAAGAACAGAATCGGGCCAAGATGGCTTCTTTGAGGAACCCCCGAAGAGACATAAATGACATCGGATACTAAATTTTTAAACATTACTCTTTGTGTCCTGTCACTAAGGTAAGAAGAGATCCAGCGATTGAGACCCGGCTGGAAGCCCAATTTACTCAAGTTATCGTGTTAACAGACGGACGGACGCACGGACATGGCTTAATCAATTTCTCTTTTCGTCCTGAACATACTCGTATTGATATACATGAGTCAATATCTATCTCGTTCCGTATATGCCGTTACATACCACCGTTACGCGACTAAATTTAATATACCTTGAGTGCGTAGCATTACTAGGTATAATAAAATAAAATAAAATACAATAAGGAAAGGAAAGGAAAGAAAACGAAAGGAACGGAAAGGAAAGTAAAAGGAAAGGAGAGGAAAGGAAAGGAAGGGAAAGGATAAGCAAGAAAAGGAAACAATAAAATAGAAAACAAGAAAAAAATAAAAATAGTGACTCCAGACGGAAGAGGAAAACGAAGAAAACGAAAATTTACTAAAGGAAAGTAACAGCAGAGAAAGGGAAAAAAGGCGAATGAATATAGTAGAAAATAATTAAAATTAAATAAAGTTTACTGGTGGAATTTCAACCACTGAGCGATCGATAGTAAAATTAAACATGTAAATTCCGCGTAGGGTATAGTTATGAAACCCACTGTATATAACGCCATTTCTAACAAATATTTTTTTTATAAAATCATAGCAATCAGCAGAAAGAAGTCATACGTTCCCATATCATGCCACTGGAATATTTTCAATTATCATATTGACTGTTTGCAGTGGCGTAGCCAGGATTTGGGAAAGGGAGGTAGGCTGAAACAATTTTTTTTTTCCGAAACCTGAAATTTGAGACACACAATACATTTTGTTCTAAAAATGTACGCAAAATACGTGAAAATTCAAAGAAATTTAAAATTTTTTTTAACACAGTTTTTAGAATTTTTTTGAGTATGCCGTTTTGTAGTTCATTAAATTTTAATGTAACAATGTGTCAATCTTAAAGTCGTGATACATTTTTCTGATTTTTTGCAATTTTTTTTTCGAAGAGCTAAAGTTTTTTCTTTCATAACCTTTTATTGAGGAAAACGCAGTAATCGCAAAGAAAATATTAGAGTTTTTAACCTGGAAACCAGCATTAACACCAACAAAAATGTCAGCCAAAAAATCCAAAGAAGAATCACTCACGGAAACAAGTGCTACTTCTGACTGGGTTGGCAATTGGGAAGTAAAGTCCTCTGTCGAAGAACGAAAATAAATAAGTCACTTATTAAACCCGTCCTGGCTTATGGTGCAGAAGCGTGCACTGACAACATCTGATGAGGCGTCTCTGTGAGTATTCGAGAGAAAGATTCTTCGAAAGATTTACAGACCCTTACGCGTTGGCGGCGGCGAGTACCAAAGATGATTTAATGATGAGCTGTGTGAGCCATATGCAGACACGGACATAGTCCAAAGAGTTAAAACCCAACGTCTTAATTGGCTAGGTCATGTTGTGCGAATGAATGAAGATATTCCGGCCCAGAAGGGGTTTTTATCGGCACCCACCTATGGTAGCAGAGGAAGAGGGAGACCACTACTCCGATCGAAGGACGAAGTGGAGACTGATTTGCGACCCCGTGGTGTTTCCAATTGGCGCCAATTGGCAGAAACACGTAACGAGTGGCGAGCTATGGTAAAGGGCTAAAATCGCTTAGATGATCAAGCGGAATTTAAAGAAGAAGAAGGGTTGAAGAGGAGATTTCTACTGTGGAAGTGGAAACGAGGAGAATTGCAAAAATTTGAAGCAATTTGTATAAGTTATGAAATGACCTTTTTTCGCAGCTCTGAAGTGCCGAAAATGCAGTTTTTGGCGGAAGATTATGTCAATTTTAAGAACCTTCTCCATAAATTTGTATATTTTGGTTTTGAACAAGTGGTTCATAAAATTCAGAAAGCTAAATAAATTTGTGTAATTTTCCTGACTTTGGTTTGGTAAAAAAATGGAAGCGAAACCTCTACAGATTATTTTATGTTGAGTGAATCGGTACCTATATCCATTATTATATGATTAATACATAAATGGATAAAAAACAGTAATCTGGAAATAAACATCTAGGTTACATGCTTGCAGACTTTGACTAAATTTGAATCGGTTCTATTTGATTTCAATATCCATGTCACAAGTTCTGAACATTTTTTCCAAGTCATGTTCGTCGAAACAAATACGTCGTAACTCTAATACTAAGTCTTTTGCGAAATCCACTATAAGTCCTAAGTCTATCCTTATTGGTTGAAGTTTATTGCACAAAGGCAGAACGCATTGTGTTAACAAAGATGCTAAAATACTGCGTTTATTACTTAAAAAAAAAAAAATTATTTTTGTTGTTTACCTAAGAATTTTATAATACTAAGCAATAGAGAAAATGTTGAAATTCTTATCCTTTCGCATAACAAAACTGATACCATAAATTTATCAATAAATGACCATAACTAATTGGCACTATTTTCTACCAACTTCACCCTGGCACTTTATTATAAACACTAAAATTGAATAGGTCATAATACTGCGAATCCAATTTTTTTATAAAAATTCGGATTAAAAAGTGTAGAATTTTGATAAAACTTGGTTAACTTTTCCTAGGTTTTGAACAAAGTTTGAAATTTGTTCTTGAGCGTTTTTTGTTAGATAATGGGCTAAACTTTTATAAAAAGCGTGAAAACAATTCTCGTCGCTATCTATTTTTCCGCCGTTGTGTGCTCTGATTAAATTATTGAGCTGGCATACTTTGGTATTTTCAGACCACCTGAATTCGGACTTTTAAAGACGTGAGAGATAAGGGAGTAGAGTTTTAGCTCAGCAATATCAGGCCTCGAAAATTACGGCATTATTTCGATCTGTTATTTTATTGCTACCAGAACCATGTGTACGCATACCTCGAAACCGTTTTTATCGTCTTGAAAGCCTTGTGAATTTTGTATAAGGTCTGAAAAGAAGCCTATATGTATATAAGCTTAATATTCAAACGCATACTCCACTAACCGATAATTTCATATATTCATAAAACTTCGATTTGTCATTAGTAAAATAAGAAAATTATAAATCAGAAGCATAAAATGGTATTGTGTTATTCAGTCGAAAGTAAAAAAAAATAGTGGTGCATTGACGAAGGAGGGGGATCTATTCCCCAAATCTCTCCCCACCTGGCTACGCCACTGATTGTTTGTAATCACATCACTAAATCATTCTTCAGATCCAAAGACAATTTCTTCATTATATAATATACACAGCCCGATACATATGACTGTATACCATATACGATACGATATTATTTTAAAGAAGCAATTGCATCATAAGATACCCATTTGGTTTCCGCTGTTTGTTTTTCTTTTTAACTATTTTTTATTAACTCGTATCAAATAGCATGAAAGTGGACATAAAAGTTTTACTATGGTATATGACTTTATTGGAAATAGTACAAAACCTGCTTGTAGCCTTTGAGTGCAATAAAAATACCCACAAAGAATTTTATTGGAATTGCAACATATAACTTTGCAGTTGATATTATGACCTACTTTCGACGTTGCAACAGATTTAAGCACACTCAAACGAATTTTTTAATAAAGTGAAAAGTCTGAGGGCTTATGGCGAGCGACACTCAACCATTACGAGTTTATTGAAATTTAGTTTTTAATCTAACGTGATGAGTTTTTGAGAGCGCATGCATAAATACAGCAGCAACGAGTAAAATGCAATGGTATACGAGTATGAAGCTGAAAGCAGAGGTTCGAAGATTTATATTTATGATTATGGTGTGATGTAATCAAGTTATATGTATGAATTATATGTACATATCTGTATATATGGTATAACAATGGTGCAGGAAGAGCGTAAATAAATAAAAGGAAATAATTGTAGAGATTGAACGCCTATATAGACATATTTACATGTATCGTCAATGATATTAAGATTTATCTAATAAATCATTAACACACATTAACTAAGAAGAAACGTTAAGAATTTTTCAAACGCTGGTCAACGCCACAATGATATTCGTTGAGAGTGATGCACACACATCAGCATACATTCTGTGTATCTATCCTGCAAAAAAACGTTTGACTAGTCGCCAAAGAGGGCGAACCGCGACTAGTCTCTTTAGTCCCCAGTTGGCTAAAATTTAAAATACATAAGTAAATTTTTATTTGTGTAGCGTACCCATAGGAGTCAAAAGTACCCGTTTGGCAATGTTGGGCATTAATCAATTTAATTTTTAATCGATTTATTAATTGATTAAAAATTAATTGCAATTAAAAATTTAATTGCTTGCTGCAATAAAATTATTTAAAATTAAATTAATTACAATTGAAAAAATTCTAATTAACTTTTTAACTGTATTATGAAGAAATTAATGATTCTTGATTGATTTCATTCAAATATTCAATACAATTTATCAGGGGCACAGAATTTTCACGAAAGAGATATTTGAAAGAAATCAAGAAATTTTATGCCATATATATAACCTCCATGTTCTTGCAGTAGAAGTTTGTCGCAATAAGACACCAGGGTGCCCGCAATAAGACACCAGGGTGCCCAGCTAATAATATACTAGGTAGCGTGTTCATTGTTAAATTCAAAAAACAAGTGTAATTAACAAATTGTTAATTATGGAGAAACACAATTAATTGTTAATTGCGAGCATTGCAATTGATTCATAGTTAATTGTACATTTTTGCAATTACAATTAATAATTTGTTAATTGTAGAAGTTGCAATTAACAATTAAAAATTGCTAATTTTAGAAGTTGCAATTAACAATTAATTAATAATAAAACAATTATAATTTGCCCAACACTGCCGTTTGGATAGAAAGTGGATTAGTCCTTTCATATCCGTTCGGGTATAAATGGGTACAACTGTGAACAATTCAACCCATACAAAGTTATCAGAACTGGCATTCTCTTTTGTGACTCACTACGGATGCATGCTAGACTAATCGCATTTTTTGCGGGGCATGTATGTATTTATGCATGATGTATCGCACGGGCAATATAACCTCGCCGAACGTTATATACTTTGTGGCAGCGAATTTATTGATTGTTAATAGAATGAATACAAAGAGTATTGCATACTTCTAGGCACATATTTAGCAAAACCACACAACCAGACACAAGCAAATATATACCCTGCAGGAAAATCCAGAAGAAGTGACTGAATTGTTTCGTCCCCAACTAGGGATAAAACGCAAAAGCAGACACTTGTGCGATCGGAAAAAGATAATCACTTTTTCAAAAACAGTAAATTCATTCATGCATTCATTTTATTTTATATTTAAATACAGTCATTTTAGCTCATATGGCTTATCGATAAACCTTACAGCTATAGCATTGTATTTTGGGAAAAAGAGTATAGACTTTGCTAGAAATTGTATAGATAAAAGGAAAAGAAAAAGATAGCTTTGGCAATAGGAAATAAGCTTAAAAAAAAACCTTTACGCATTTTTTGATTAGAGTTAAAGTCAGTATAGGTATTTATTTTTTAATTTTAGTATATACATAATTCTATATTAGGATAACTATCAGTTATTTAGATTACAGATAAGTGGATTTGTAGATATATCACAGAGACGCTGAAATTTTTCACTAATTTTCTCAATACGGTCCGAAACCAGACTGATTTTGTTTTGGGTATGCAGCTCCATGGTCGAAAAATGCCACGGCAAATTAAACATAATTTTTAGCAGCTGGTTTTGTTTGATTTGAAGTTTTGCGATGTGTGTTTTTGCACATGCACCCCAGACAGGATATCCTTATAAAATTGTGGATTGAAAGACGACTTTAGCAATGATGGTCTTATTTTCATTACTGAGTCTAAATTTTCTGTTTATCAATGGGTACATAAGTTTTAACGCAATATTAAATTTGGTGTTGATATATTGAGTGTGATCTCGAAATTGTAATTTTGGATCGAGTACAATGCCAAGATATTTGATATTGGTCGACCAATTCACCTCAGAGTTGCAGACCCTGAGCTTGGAACTGGGATAGTAGCAAGAGCTTCTTTTTCTTGTGAAAAAGAGGGCTTGTGTTTTGTTAGCGTTAACTTTAACTTTCCATTTAAAAAAGTAGTCAGTTTGCTTGAATTTTTTTATATTTCATATATTCCCTGCAAATATTATTGGATCAAGTATTCCTTTTTCGTCATATTGGAATACTTTAGAAGATCACTTACTGCATCTTCCGATGTGCCTTTGAGTACTCCTTAGATTAATTGCTCGGGAGTTTTTGGAAAGTATTCTCTCGTTTATGTTCTATTGCGTACTCAGAAGCAAAGAAATGGACTACGCCGAGATTTAGTAGGTGATCCTCTTATGTAACTTCGCAATGTAAACTGGACCGCGAATTCTATATAAACGAGGCTTAGTTGTGGAGTTCTCTCTTACTACTTAAGAAGTATACTTTGCATTATTGAACGGAGTATACTCAGTTTTTGCAGAGCTTTGATCACTAGCAGATGATACAGCTATTTGGAATCGAATCCACATATTCGAGCAGAAGTCTGCCTAGGATTTCTGATAACATCTTAATATGTAATTTTAAACAACTCCGTATACAGTTTTTATGATTTAATTTATCTACAAATATTATGCACAAGACAATACTTGTTTCAATTTATTGAGGGAAAATGCAAAGTGTTGTTCGCGTTCAGAACCGAAGACTCACCAGATCTTTAGAAAAACCATATAATTGAATATGGCCGAGGTGGGTATGCCTGACACAAGAGGCGGCTAAAATTCACGAAATGGCAAGCGCGTCAGTCAGGCTGGTGCTTGTAAAACGGAGCATATCTGCTTTATTTCTGGCAAATAACTGTCAACTTCAGTATAGTCCTATTTGGTCCAACACATTCCATGTATTACCGGATGGCAAGTAATGCTACAACAATAATAATAATAACTACATAAAAGGGGTCGATTAGCAAACTAGATTAGTTTTGCGGAATTTAAAATACTCTAGGAACAACAGAAAAGTTGAAGCTGCGTGTGACAATTTCATTCTTAGGGATATCGCACCATTCAAGTCGTCGAATTGATTAATGTAAAATTGACAAGGACTATAAATGCACCTGAAGATATCTCACTAGCGACATACCCTACAGGGCATGTTCAGCCATTATAGCGATGCGAGAAATGTGGATGCTGATGTGAGTAAAGGAGTACTGGTTGTTGTTGTGCAAACATTGAAAATTCAATTGGAAATCTTGTGTAGTGGGGAAATAGATGATTTCAACGAAATAATGTTACAGACGCCTGTGTGAAAGTCTTTGTAAAGCTTGCGTT
The DNA here is from genome assembly GCA_949987695.1 of Merzomyia westermanni. Lineage (NCBI taxonomy): Eukaryota > Metazoa > Arthropoda > Insecta > Diptera > Tephritidae > Merzomyia > Merzomyia westermanni. The sequence goes on from OX465291.1 coordinate 65,042,413, forward strand.
GCAGTTCCCACTAAATATTGAGTGCATTTTGTGTTTTTGGCATAGATTGATGGCAAATAGTGGCTTCCAACTATGCTACATACTAAATATAACGCTCGCGTACAAACTGAGTCACCCACATCTAGACTTGGTAGCCGCGGTAGTAATACTCAACACTTCAGTAGCACTATGCTGCGCAACAAAGCTTCCGCAATAGTGATTTGAGTTTGGCACGAACTTTTTCTTGCATAGAAGCATTGATCGATAATCATTTACGTGTTTAAAAGGATTCCTTTATTAAGCGGATTTTACTAAGCTCAATGAAGTGATGAGCGGGCAGAGAGGAAGAAATAAAAAGAAGTAATGATGACAAGTGCAACAACAGCAAATACATATGTATATGATAAAGTCATGAATACGTATGTTGCATCTATGCCGGTGAAAGTAAAAAATGTGAGAGAAAGCTGTTTAGTTAGACAATTTTCAAGCGTATTTTGATGCGCGATTACCATGAAACATGCAATAAAATAAAAAAAACACTTATGCGCTTATAAGCATGTCCCAATATATGAGTGCTTTATATGTATGTATTAGGGCAGTAGATTCTAGTTGGAACTACTTAGGGGGTAGCTTGTAAATGTTTGCGCACAGCAACATCTAAAGTAATGTTTGCGGTCGAGCATCCCCTCGGCGAGAGCTTCCAATTCATTATATATTCTCAGTCACATGTCACATCAGAGTGACATTTGTTAGGATGGTGATTGAAAAAGCAAAGACGGAGAAAGGTCAGAAAATGAATAGCAAGTTGAGAAGGAGAAAAAGAGAAGGTAAAAAAGCAAAGGCAGGGATAGGGGGAAGGGTGGCAGGGTAGAGAAAGAGTGTTTTGATAGTGAGATAGAAATGTGATCAGAAAAATAATGTACAGGTAGGGAAAAGCATTCAGCATTCAGGGAAAAAGTCAAAGAAAAAATATATGGAAATGAAATGAGGGGTGGAAAAATTGGGGGAACAGGTAGACAAAGGGGGTTATAGCAGTGAAGACAGACAATGGTGTGAAAGTGCCACTTTATACTTGCTACTCAGTCTCAACTGGGTGGAATAATTTCAAATGATTATTCTGGCTTCGTTGAGAAGTCGCGGGTTAACTATATGATTCCCAAAAACGTTCGCTTATCGTAGAATGGAGTTTAGAACGCTAGCAAATACCAGTTTATTTGCTTTAGAAACGCTAAAAGCACTCCCCCAAGGGTTTATAGGAGTGTTACCGATGTGTAAAATGCTATGCCGAATATGGATACGTTGCGGTATAAGCATCTTCTCGTAAATAGCCGACTGGAGCGGGAGCGATTTGTTTGACACAGAAAAAATTTGTTCAGGCCATGGACTTACGACCACATCCTGATGAATCCCACAACAAGGACTGTTATATCGATGTAACCCTGTCTAACTCGTGACATCAGCTCTATAGGGAAATGAAAGGCCTGTAGTTCAGTTTGAAGAATCATCAGCTCCTACCCCACATAACCTTTGGTCTTGTAAACTATGAATACCATAACTTTCTAAAGCCTAGTCAACGGTCACGGTACGCAGATGTGAAAGAAAATATTGAACAACCCTTATACATTCGTAACCTACATCAACTCTAATATATTCGAGTATTTAGTAGCTCGCTGTTTCGCAGCGTAATGGAATTTATTGAGTTGAGTCGGCGGGTACTCGGCACTCGAATACACTACGCATTCTTATATCGTATTATTATTATGGAAATTAGGTTAAAATGGTAGCTAAACATTTTTGATAACATCAGCAGCAGCCCATCAAGTGGAAGCTTCTTTGTTGAGTAGGGATCTCAGTTATCAGGCGAAATGGATGCCCGCTGGAAAAAATTACGATCTAAAATGATAACAATAATACTTTTTTGATTACCTATGTAGGTATTACAGCATTTACAGGGATTATTACTCGATATTTTTGTTTTTCATAAAAAACTAAAATATTCTCAAGAGTTTTATAAAATAAAAAATAACGATGGTGAAATAAAAAACTTGCATATGAATCACTTTATACATAATCAGATTCAATGATAATACAAACAATAATTTCCTATGTTATACAACATCGAAGATTGAGAACGAGCTTCAGTTCGAGTTTGTGGTGAGATTCTTTAATTTTTTTCCATAAATTGGGCAGCCGCTAAGGCTGGTGAGTTTCTGACAAGAAAGTTCTTGTGATAGCAATACACTCTAAGGATTAGCCGGGAAATAGCGAGGGGAGACCATGGCTTACAGAAATGTGTATGACTTGCTTTGACATTGCCCAAGCCGGCACTGAGATCTGACAGCTTTGTATACATTCACTATGTAATCCACCAAAGCATGACATCCGTCATTTGTAGTTAATAAAACAATTTTTAATTCCGCTTAAAGTAGTTTTATTTCCGGCAGGGTATGCACCGAAACACATAAGTACGCCCGTGGCACCGCCTGAAAGTATGCATGGATTGGAACGTGCTTTCTAGCAAATTTCATAGGTAAAGTTTTTAATAGCTTCGAATGCAGTTTTTCGTGCAAGTTGGCAACAAATTTTCTGATAGTTTGCAAATAAAAATATAAATGAGAGGCAATAACTTTGCACATACATATCTACAGGGTGGCGCAAAAGTAATCCTCCTATCAGAAAATGCTATAAATTTTGCGATTTGCCCCTAAAGTCAGTTCTGTTTTGACATTTGTGTAGTAAACACATGCGAAATACACGTTAATAAACAATTTTACGCTACACTGCTCCAGAACGCGGAATATTGCTGACTATTTATTTGACCAATAATCAGTCGGGGCCAAACGGTTACTGTGAATGGTGAGCGCTACAGAGCAATGATCAACGAGTTCTTTTTACCGCAACTTGATGAATTGGGATTGGAAAACATGTGGTTCCAACAAGACGGTGCAACAGCACACTGCACGTGCCACAACCGATATGCTGAACATCGGAAGCTTACTTTTGCGCCACCTTGTATATGCTCTATCTGAACATAAATATGCTTGAGCATTTTATTTTATTATACCTTTAATGAACATGAAATGGTGTTATAACTTTGGTCCGATGTTTGTAAGTATGAGAAGAAGAAGAGATAGACCCACTAATAAGTACACCGAAATGATCAGGGCGATAAGCTGAGTCGATGTAGCCATGTCCGTCCGCCTGTCTGTCTGCTTGAACGCAAACTAGACCCTCAGTTTTAGAATTATCTGCTTGAAATTTGATGTGGGGCCGCCATTTTGTAATATATATTAATCATTTGCCAGAACCAACAAAATCCGACTAAGAAATCGCATAGCTCCCATACAATCGATTGTTCCAATAAACGGGGGTTGCGCTGTAACTCTTGCAATTTAATGGTTAAGAACATAAAATTTTCATTTATTTTTAATAAAAAACTTAACATTTCTTTACTGCTTATCATATCACGTTGAGGAAGGATGAGAACCCGAGTCCAATTCTTATTTTTCACTTAATTAAATCTGGGTTTTTAAATGATTGCTGAATGCAAATGGGAGGGTACGGGGGGACTCTGTCCGGGCCCGGAGTTCTCGAAGGGGCCCATACTTTTCAAGAAATTGAGTGAACAGTTCAATTAGAATTCTTTTGATAGTCGATTAATTCAAACATTTGGATTTCCATATTATTATCGACGCATTCGCTACCACCAAAGTTCGAAAAGCTCACTTCTAAGTTCCAAATAATTGAAAGTTGGAGGATTTTAAACTGCATGTTCAAAAACTTAATCACGATAGTCAACAGACTTCGGAAGAACTGTTTTTTAATTAATCAGATCGATAAATAAATGTTTGACCAAGATGTATCTGTCTTCTTATTAACTGTCAAGTCCTGCTAACCCTATATTCGTATATTCCGATAAAATCTGAATAAATATTTTAGACCAAAAGTCTTTATATAAAAAAAGTTGTCTCACCCAACATCAACTATAAAGCAAATTCAATACAGATGTGATGAACTGATGAGAGCAAAAAATGTCGTATTTGACTTATTCTTTAAAAACATTGAAGTAGTAAATAGAAACATAGCTTACGAAATTGATGCAGTATTCGAAACTTTTATGTAGAAAGGGGGGCCCACCTTTTTACCCATGAGCTCAGATTTCCTCTCGCCGGCCCGGCGTATAAACAATATGTATCAGAGAATGTTAAGGAATAATGTGAAAATAAAGGTGTATGTTAAAAATAAAATAACATCATGATGTCACAGTTTATCATAGCTGAGTTGTTAGGGAATTGGCTTTAACAGCAGCTTTGATGCAGGCACTTGGGTTCGAGTCCCAGGGTCCAGTAGTCGATCTGATGAGAAGTTGGTGACTTGGAAACATGTCATCCGATACCGACGCTGTGTAAATCATTGTAATTCTTTTGTTAATTAAAATATGGCTATAATAGTCGAATCGAGATAGATGAAAACTCGACGGACTGAGGAAGTTTTTTGGACCTTCCAATAATAACCTTTTTATAGAAAAGTACATTTTTTGGGGATTGCTGTGGAGCGTTAAGTTGCTATGTTGTTCGTTCTACCGATTTTATGTTAAATGGGGTTAATTTATCAGAGAAGTGATGATCAATTATTCCAACCACTGGCGTGAAGCTCCTATTGTTATTGGGCTATGTATTAAAACCCGAAATTTGTCAACACGAAAGATTCATTCTTAAAGTATATCCTGGCTTTTGATAGGAGTTCCATTATTATCCTACAAACTTTTGGTAACCCTATGGGCACATTCAGTATTTATGTCTGCATAGACTGACCAATTCAACCTTACTTAACATTTGTGTACATGTTTATACCAACGGAGATACTAACTTACCATGATAGAAGTACAAAGTTCGAATCACAGGCAGATAATTTAAATCTAAAACGGGATAGCGTTTCGGTTGTTGAATTAAGTCAGCAAACGCAGTTGTTACTCTATATATATATACTAAAATTTTTTAGGTATATATATTAGACTGGGTCGATTTATTAACCGATATCGCGCCGTCGATTTTTCGATAGGTTTTGGGCTCAGGAAAAAAAGTTCCCCTACGCATACCCAAAAAAATAATTTTCGAGAATGCGAAATTTAATTTTTTTAACTTTGATTTTTAAGGTTTTTTTTCATGACCTACTAAAAAAATTTTCGCTTTATTTTAAAATTTTCATGTATGCCCTGTCCGACCCAAAAATGTCCGATAAAAACGTTGGCGATAACAGTTTTTTGAAAAAAAAAAATATTTTTTGGGTTTTGGGGAGTGTTTTGGTCAAAAAATTTAACCTTTCGCCCTTTTTTAAGGGCTTTTTCACCATACATGCAAAAATGTTTTCTATCGGGTTAATGCATTTGTCTCATATTTCCTGTCCCACCTATTTTCGGGTTTTGGAAAAATCGATTTTTCGATCAAAACTAGTCCAAAAACCCAAAAAATATTTTTTTTTTTCAAAAAACTGTTAACGCCAACGTTTTTGCGGACATTTTTGGGTCGTACAGGGTATACATGAAAATTTTAAAATCAAACGAAAATTTTTTTAGTAGGTCATGAAAAAAACCTTAAATCTCAAAGTAGAAAAAAGTCAAAAAAATTAAATTTCGCAGGCTCGAAAATTATTTTTTTGGGTATGCGTAGTGGAACTTTTTTTCCAGAGCCCAAAACCTATCGAAAAATCGATGGCGCGATATCGGTTAACTTTCGTCCATACAAATCGACCCACCCTAATGTATATATGAAAGTACGTATGTATGAATATACATCCCAGTGGGAAAAGGTAATGTTTAGGAATGCATAAAGTAATGTATATCTCCTATAGACTATACATGAAAACATGCATGAATTTTTCATAGGAAAACTAATGTGTAGCTCGCAACAAACTGAAGCGACAAAGTACACATTACTTCTTATATTACTTTATAAAAATGAAAAGTTGCACTACTCTCTATGAGAGAAAAGATGCATGACCTGCGTTACTTTTTATACAGAAATATTCAAAACACAAACTAAGAGATGTCGCCTCTTAGTCCAGGAGGTGACAATGTGCCTTTGCAATATGCTGGCAGCCAGGAGGTGCACAGCACTGTCTATATATATTTTGAAGGCAACTTTGAGGGGTATCAGGGGATTTACCGCGCTATTGAGCTCTGCTGCGGAGACGAGATAAGTGCTAGCATTTGTTCACTCATCTCGCCATTTCGAGCAGCTGGGATATAAAGCAACTAAAACACAACAAGAAAAATTGGGTTCCTGCTTGTATTTGATATTTTATTTGAGTTTTAATTAATTAATTAATAAAAATAGAGCGACACGTTACTCCTTCGATTGCTTTTAGATTGATCTTTTCTTACAACAATTTTCGTATATCTTTTCATGCATGAAAAAGGTAATGCATTCCCCATTTTCCCACTGGGAGATGCCAACTTTCCAGTCGGAAATGGTCACATATAGCCATGCACGGAGGAATGTATCGATTTAAGGCTCTATACATTCCAGAGTGCAGCCAAGCCAAGGAAACGCAGAAAGGAATATTTTAGTGAGCACTGAGCATTTGTGAACATACTTTCCATTCATACTCTCTCTCTTTCTCTCCATCATATAGAATCATGGACACATGCTCGCATTAGTCTTAAAAGCAGCTAACTGTTAATGTCTTGCAATACATTCCAGAATACGTTCAGAAAACAACGAACTGCCAATTTGTGAGCTCTCTGTATCATCTTTACACGTTGAGGTCACCGACGCGCTTCACTTGAAGTCTTTTAATAAACCGCCCTACATCAAAGAAAGCAAGGGAACGCTTTCACTGTTATATTCTCGAAATATTATAAGGAAGACATCACCCTTCTGTCAATTCTACTGGTTTTTTACTAGTCAAATACTAGTTTGCCAAACCGGCTCAACTAGTTTCAGTGCTGCAATTTTTCCATATTAGCAACTGGTACTTTTATCACGGCGATGTCCTACGAGATGGTAGTTGTCCGCTTCTGTATCAGCATAATAACAATTTGCATACTAGTTAGCCTCTGCATCGGCAATATACTAGTTGACATACTGGTCAGTATATACACCAGTATCATACCAGCCGTCATACTAAACGGGCTATGCAACAGTATCAAACCAGTTACTGTACCACTTCATAGTAGGTTAGTTCATTTTGGGTTGAACAATACAAGAAAATTGCAAAATTTAATTACAAACCACTTTATTGAAAATTCAGTCATCAGATATAAAATATGTGTCTATCAAAATAAATATTACTTCACTATATTGAACAATTGAAACAAACTTCAATAAAAATATGATCGCTATTCATTGCAATTTTACCCTTGGCAAACGTTTATAAAAAGTAATTTTCTTCTTTTTTAATAATAGCCATTTTTTAATGAATTTTATAATTCATTTCAGAGGCATAAATATTTAAATTTTCTTGAAACATTATGTGGAAAAATTTAAAATTTAAATATTAATCTCAGTAGAATCTAATCCATGCTTGTAAAAATATCTTTCAAGGAAAGATTAGCTTTTAATGCTGAAAATTATTAGTTTCGGAGTTCTTTGCAAATAACCACTCGCTTATGGAATTTTAGAACGTGCTAGTCTTAACCACTTTATCATATGTATCTCTGCTCGCCGTTTTCGTTGTTGCAGCTTCTAAACGATTCCGTTAAGGATTCACTGTTGTTTTATTTATGAAAACTGCATTTCACAATCACAATAAGTCCACCGTGAAAAATAAAAACATTTCAATATTTCTATTATGCATTTGTTGTTAACTTTTTCTTGTTATTTACTTACACAATTGCTTTGACAAGTGATCGTTTTACTTTCACTTTTCTTCGTGGTTTCATTTGAGCACTGCTTACTCGTTGTTGCTTCGCTGCAAGAGTTATTTTGTTGACATACACGTATGTACATGATTTGCAACCCAAATGTACTATTTGGAGCACAAAAGTCTCAAAAGGATTATGATTTCACTATTAAAACTATTATTTACAAGAAATGAAGGATCTGATAATACCAGGCCATGTTTCATACGTAGTCTGCTCCAGAGGTGCTGCAGGAAACCCCTTTTTATTTATACCCAAACTATTATAAAAAAGGATTATCGTATATACAATGCTATTCAATAATACACCGGTATACAAAAAAATCGAAAAGTTATTTTATTTATTTTGCATATTTGTGTGGCATCCTAGGGTAAAACATGCGGGTATAAGCTAGTCTGTACCTCATCAAACGCCCTACATCCCCGGACACAACTTTTTGATGAGCACCTGACTGTGTGCTCAATAAAGATCAATAAATTTACCTTGTCTCATAGAAAACAAACTCACACAAATACAAACATACTTACATGGCTATGTAAATGCCAATGATAAAGCACTTGCCATGCTCAACACAATTATTTGTATTGTTTTTATTGATTTTGCTAATATCTTTTGTTTTGCTGTGTCGTTATCTCTAAAGTAGCATCTGCTCTATATTCACAAATATTTGTAGTTGCTCAGTCTCAGGTTCTGCGTAGCACTTGAGATAAACAATTTGTGGCATAACAAACATTATTATTTCAATTTAGAAATGCAAAATGGTGAGCAACTATTATTGTAATAAGAAAATGTAGAAAATTTAATTATCATGTACTACATTCATATCTGGTTACATGTTGCATACGAATTCCCAGTTAGACAGAAAAGCAGTAAGGCGTACATTTTGGAATGTTGCACACTTTGCCAATTAAAATATTCCAATGGCAAAGTGGTTGACAATATGGATTTGTACTCTCATATTAATATATTTCTGGCTGCAATACATTGAATGCTATTGCTCTGATGGTGTGTTGTGGCGTTGAAATATTTTGGAAATTTCAAAATGTTCACATTGATTCGTAATTTATTGGAAGCTTGCCAGGGAATTGTGGACTGTAGAGGAATGTGTTCTTCAAAATTAAGGGTACTATAGGTGACCGCATTTACGAACACAAACATTTGTGTGTATGTGTTTATATATATGTATATAAATATATGTAAGAGATAATAAAGTAAATATTCTAAAATTAAATAAGATATTAAATGTGCTTGCTTAAAATAAGTTGGACTGAATTTCTTTGCTGAACGAATTTTTATTTCGAGGTTTTCTTTGTCCAGCGAACACATTTGTTTGACAAATAGAATTGAATACTCACAAAATTATTGAGAGAAAATACAAGGTGTTTGTGAAATGGTTTTGGTTTAGCATTGCTATACAATGTTGATTGACTGGGCTGGGCCCATGTTTCGAACAGTCTCCTGAAAGGCATTTATTTAAACATCTTTCATAATTTGAAAAATACAAATACGAGTATGTGGTTATTCAGTTCGTGATACACCTATAATGAATAAATTTCTTACGCACACTAAAATAATGGGCATGGCACCGCACTATTTTGATTAAGTTAGTTTTGTAAACAAAATTAATCATAAATCAAAATCCGCTTTTACAGGAAATATTAAGGAGAAAATTACCGAAATAGGGTAAGCAACATGCTCACTTTTGAAAAATTAAAAATACACGTGTATCGGCGATTTTCATGTACACGTCAGAATTTTTGTGTGAAAGACTTTGGATCGATTTTTAACCCTTTTTCCGTCATCCAATCGTGCTGAAATGAAATGTCTGTATCACGTAAAATTAAAAAAAAAATAGATTTTTATCAATTCTCAGATTTTCCTGAATTTAAAAAAAAAAAACAAAAAAAAAAAATTTTTTTAACTTTTTCGGCATAACTTGAAGGGACTCTAAATTTTTAAACTACTAAAGCATCCCGAAAAAAAAAATTGTTTTTCGACCCATCCTACTCCATATATTTGTAGTTTATCAATAGTAACTTTCTAACACTAAACTGTTTATGGCTTTTACAACACTTATTTTTTCTCCCCTTTCTGAAAAGGTATATTTGATTCATAGGACAGAATGTGTGTAACGCGGTGTAATTATAACTGAGAAATATTTTTTTGAGTCATCCGTAATTATTATTTTGAGAATATACTTTAAAAATTTCGAAATAATAATTTACTTTAAAAATTTCGAAATAATAATTATGAGCAATTTTTATTTTTTTGACTCTTCAAAGACTTTTTCTTTGAGAATTTTATGAAAAAAAAGTCTTTCGATAATAATTATGGACAATTTAAATTTTTTTAAGTCTTCGAAAAAAATTGTTTTTATTTGTTCTGTCGTAAAATAAGTAAGTTATGCAAAGGTATTTACAATCACATTGTCAATAAAGTCCAATTAAGCTAAAGCTTAAAATGGAACATGGCCCAGGTTTGCCTTCGTGAAGGTGAAATCCAAAGAAATTGTGTCTATTACGTATGGTGTCAATATTGCTCCAAACCTAACCACACAATGGGGGTCAAGTCATCCTCCGTCTCTATTTTCCATTACATTCCAGGCCTCCTCCTTCTGCTCCTGCTAAATTCGGGTGTCGATAGGAAATTGGATAGGAAAATCGTCTGGACCAGGTCTGCTTTTTCCATTCGCATAGCAAGACCCAGCCAGCTGGGTTATGGCAATATCTGTGTGAAGCTCGTATAGCTCATCGTTAAATGCAACATCCACAGAGTCATAGATTCAGCTTCAGGCCGCCTTATTATGGTCCTTCCCGTGTAACAACGGCGAGTGTCGAACGACATTTAACAATAACCTGTGCACGATTTAGGCAGTTATGAGCACAGCTTAGCGAATTACATAAATCCCAAAGGCGCCGCTGCCTGGGTCATGCTATTCGAATGGACATAGAAGCTCCGCCTGGGAAAGCTTTCCTATCGACACCTCCCTAGGTGGCTTCGATTAATGTCATTTATCGGTAAGAAGGGATTCTGGCGTACTTTGATACGCCACGGTTTCCTTTGTTTCTACGCAGACGACTGTATTATAATGCCAACGGATCAGGACCCTAAAATTTATGAGCTTTGCTCTAAACTAAGCAATTATCTCCAGGGGTTATCCAATTTTTTCGTAGAGCAGAATCCGTCACTGTCCCCGTCAAAATCCTCGGCCTCCCAATTCCTAAGGTGGCACAAGCAGGTGAACAAGGAATTAGTTATCCAGGTTGATGGCGGCACCCTACAAACTGTCAACCAACCTAAAATCTTGAAAAAGAAAAGATAAAGAAACTTTGCTGGCAACATACAAAGCAATCGGCCAGCCGGCCGTGAGATACTATTCTCTAATATAGTTGCAGAGCCTATTAGATACACATTAGAAGAAGTTGCATCTCCGCCAGAATACCGCACTCAGGACAGCTACGGGATGTCTTCTTATGGTGGGTGAGTATGCAATTTTATTAGCTTCGCGATGTGATACGCCGAGAAATACGGCTGTACCATCCCTTGAATGTTGCACTGACGGGCCATTTTATTTGTTTTCTCTCTCGTCGCTTGAATACCTTAACTCTAGGAGATATACGTATCTAAATTAGACCTTGATATGCCCAATGAAAGTCCTTTATAAGGAGAAATTACCTATCAAACAAGGTCGTATAATCAGTTTTACTAAAGCACGTCATTGAGATACATGAGTTATATAATAAACTTTTAAAATATATCTTACAAATAACTATTACTGTGAGACTTTTATAATATAAATTACAGAATAAAAGTCTTCGAAGACTTTTAAAAATAAAAATTTCGGATAACTATTATTTCAATATCGAAATTCTAAAAGTCTTCCTATAAGTATTATGGACAATTTTTTATTTTTTCTATTGCAAAGTAATAATTTTTGAAGACTCAAAACAATATCTATTGAAATTAAATAATTATTTATTGGAACTTAGCTGCAATGATAATTTTTACACTAATAAGGAACACCAAGCAAGGTCAAGTCAAACTGTTTTTTCGTGCTTAGTCGGGCTGTCATGTCCTCGTCCATTTTATATATTTTTCGAAATGATAGGTTAAGTTTTCAATAGTAAGGTTTCTTAGATACAAAACAACTGTGCCATATACAGATAATCTTCCCATATTCTTCGTACAAACTTTTATTAATTTAACTGAATATACGCCGTTAAAAATCTCCTTTCTGTGGACAAAGTTATCTCAGATAGATATGTCTCACATCATATAGAAAGGCAAACTTATGTGTGTAATATTTAGATAAAGTCATTAAAAATGAATCACTTGATCGCGCAAATAACTAACAAGAAGAACAAGTCAATTAATTTCAAGTAAATAATATCCTACATAATTTAGCCGCCATGACGGATAATCTTGATAGCAAATTGACTTAAGCAAAGGGTAAAACTCCGACGGAGAAAAAAAAACGCAACTAGACGGCATAAAAAAGGGCTAACATAAAGGCAGATAACAAACAAATCATTTGATATGCCCGTGACATAAGAGGAGAGAAGGGTGCTACACCTACCAAGCATAAAGAACAAAATGCTTAAAACAAGGTCATGACAAGTGAAAAAAAAAAATGCCTGGCGAAAAAGCGATAACAATCTGATAAAAGAATAAATAAAGAACAAAAGCAAGCAAAAGCAACGTCCTTCAATTACAAATGAAAAAGGTCATGTCAAATTACATGCAATAAATATGTCTAGTCATATTTATGAAAAAAATAAAAAAATTGTGCGTCTTGCAGGGATGACATATTTCTTATAACACCCAGTTGTTCTTAAGATTTTCAGTATAATGAAATAAAACCTGCTTAAAACGTGAAATTTGATAACTTTGATTGCATAATTTCTTTATTTTACAAGAAGAAACTACTTACTTGCTTTTTCCCTTCTCCTTGTTGCGCTTAGCTCGAAAATTATTACATTAACTGATCCGGTTTTTTTACCTTACAGAAGTTGGCAGTACAAAGCCGCAAAAAAATCTTTGAGTCACCGACTTCCAGCACTTGGTATGTAAATTAAGACACTTTGTTTCTTTTTTTCTTTATGGCGCGATATACAACAGGTATATCATCATAAACCTCCTAAGAGATTTTTTGCGCCAAGCTTCTCTTCCAATTTGTGGTGTGCCGATTTGAATTTTCCCTACAAATTGGTGGGACCTACAGTTTTTTGCCGACTCCGAACGGCATCTACAAAGGAGACGAATTTTTGCTGAGAAGCCTGTCATGGCAGAAATACACTCGGAGAGTTTGCCAAACCACTGCCGAGGGGCGACACCGTTTTGAAAAACTTTTTTCAAATCACTTTTGATGTTACCTGTACCAGGGCTCGAACCATGGACCTTCGGTGTGGTAGGCCGGCAACACTACCTCCACACCACGGCGGCCGCCGAGCCACTTTGTTTGCAAGATACAATTATGTGTCTTTATGACGCCTCAAAACCCTTAATAGTGGGACTAAAATGCTAAAAGAACATGCATAGTGAAATGCTCAACAGGATGTTCCTTATAGTAGTTGTGTATAACAACATCCTAGTAGACAATTGCTTGAAGCAAATAGAGAAACATTACCTCGCGCAATGTAAAGATCCGTGAGCATATAAAAAGGCCATTTGTTTCAATGGTATAACGGGATATTTATAAATTTCATATTTAACACCCCAATTTTCCCGTATTTCAAACATGAATATAATAAGGACACTACTAAACAATTTTCCTTTGTTTAACTTCTTTTTATTTAGGGATATAAAGTAGCGGCAGTCATGGTATATTGGATGTGTTCTTGGCCAATTTTCCAAATTATCAAAAATGGTTTCCTTTAAATGAAATAATAAGAAATAATTCACCACAAATTGGAATAGAAGATTGGCCTTAATTTCGTCGGAGATAGAAATCTGTTATTATAATCTGGACATTAAGCTTTACATTTTGAAAACGAGACAGAGACATAATTGCATAAAATGAGTTAAATAAAAACCGCTCTTTATGAAAATTTCGAAGTAGATTCTCGGGTTCACTGGTAACAAAATAGGCTATAAAAACGTTTGGAGAAGTGGGCGGTGCCAAGCCCACATGCTGTATAAAATTACAATTCGTCATAACTCTGAACGTATTTGGTCTTAATTTGAGATATTTGGATAGATGTGTTCATTAATCAATATTTACAGAATTTTAGAAAAATGGGTTTTCGATATTTATGATACTTTCACAATTGGTTCATGGGGCCTCTGGGTGCGAAGCGATATAACATTTAAATTCATTTGATTCCAGATAATGATATTTTATATAAAAATGTCCTATATAAAAAAAAACTGTGGAAACAGTGAGTGGTGGCGGTGCCACGCTCATTTCAAAAAATTATTAATAAGATCATCAGGTCATTGTATCTTAGAAATTCTATCACTCTATTTGCGTCAATGAAGGAGATATGCATGCTCTGTTTTCCTACCTGCCTCTTAGAATTTCTGTACAAAAGTGGTGAGCGTACTGTACACTTAGATAGTATACCTCTTATCAAGTTTCGTTATTCTTTAGCTGAAATTTGATATTTTGTTTGTTCTTTTGTGGGCGGTGCCAAGCCCATTTTCCAAAATTTAAGAGAAATTACTAATAAGATTATCAGGTTATTGTAACTACCAAACTGTGGCACTCTATCTGCATCAGTGATGGAGATAGGGCATATTCCGATTTCCTACCTCTCTTTTGTAAAGAGTTAGTACAAAAGTGGGGGTGGTCGTACACCGACTTCGCTTATTTTCAGTGGGTTTACTTTACATGTCCATAGTAAAACTCGTACCGAATTTCGTAATTCTATCTTACACAATTATGAAGTTAATAACTGTCGAATTTGAAATTGGGCGGTGCTCCTTTCCAAAATTTTACAAAAATCGTATAATGAATAAGAAAATTGATGTAACTGCCAAATTATATCATTCTACCTGTATCAGTCAAAGAGATATGGGCAGTTCAGTATTTCTACCTCCTTTTCAGATAACATTTATGAAAAAGTAGGCGTGATCGAAAAGCGATTTAGCTTATTTTATATGGGTGTATTTACCATAGTATAAATCCTACCAAATTTCTTTATTCCAGCATAAACGGTTCTGTAGTTCTAAACGAAATTTGAAAATTTTTTCACTCATACGAGTATGTGTTGTTTGTAAAACCGTCAATAGGACAACCAACATAATAAATCTGCCAAAATTTCATTATTGTAACTGATTTTTTTATTGAATTATCTCATTTTAAACGTTTCTCGAAATTTTCGATATCGGGAAAAGGTGCGTGGTTATTGTTCGATTTCGCCCATTTTAAATAGCAAAATACCTTGGGCAGAAAGCAACCTGTGTGCCAAGTTTTACTCAAAATTTTTACTCAAGTTCATTCTAAGAACTTTGATATATGGCATTCTATATATATCTTCATTATTTTGTAGCGCTTCAAACCACCGCTATATGACCAAAATTATAAAACCCTGTGTAGTAGTACACGCTAGGTATAAAAATCCGCCAGGTGGCGCAGTGATCGAGGTATTTACTGACTTGGCGACAATACAAATTCGGCTAGTTTGCGGGCTAATCGAGATAACTGAAAATTCCTGAAAAACGTGGGGAATTTTGCGTTCAATATGTGCGTAACTTGGTTTGAAATATGGATTATTGTGATCGAATTTAAAATAACTACCCGGCGACCCAGAGACAACATAGTTCAGGACGCGATGACAATACAACATGTAGAAAACAAAATTCCGTCAGGTGGTGCACGCATACGTGAAAATCTCACAAAAACTAGTTAATGGTTTAAATTACTAATCATAATTGCAATTGACTTTTTGTTGTTGTTAACAGTGTTAAGCCCTGCCTGATGGGCATGGTATGGTGAAGTTGAGTCAGGATAAGTAAGAGTTTGACCTAATACAATATTCAGAACGAAGTTGCGCTAGTATAACTCTAGTCTCCTTCGGAAGGACGCGCTTCTCTTCAGCTATTTTAGGTGGTTGGATATCAAACACGGGTTCAGAGGCCGAGATCTGAGGGTTCTGTCTGTCTACTCGGTGTGGAGTTCATTTAGAACCCGAAACCCCATTTATGATTTAAGACATTTACTGCCTTAGTTTGAAAGCGTGCACTCCACCTTCATATTTCCAATTCTTCTTAATTTATTACAAAATTCACAGACCATGTATTTATCTAAGGACAAATTTGCTGTTGCTTTTTGACGACCTTAATATAAATGTAGTCTTTAAAACTTTTTATTTGCTTTTGAAGTAAGTAACTGAAAATAAGAGAAATCAAAGATTTTTGCGTTAAGAAAACAAAGCAAGCAAAGGAGACACAGATTCAAGAATTGTAAATAATTCGGTTGAATTGGTTTTAGTGTTGTCTTAAACATTTGCGTTTGTTCATGTTTGTGGTTATGTTATGTATAAAAGTAATTGAAGACGCAAAAACTTGATTTTCAAGAGCAGCAGAGGGAATGATGCACTTAAAAAGAAGCCATTGTCAATAACTTCTAATTAGTTGAAGTGCATTTGAGATGATACTTGACTGATTCTTAATGGTTTAGATTGAAAGCAATCCAAGCGAATGTTTTCTCAAGGAATGAGAAAGTTGTAGATGTTAGGTTTTATTTTATGTGATTATCAAGACTTAAGTTTGTTATACTACTTTAAAAGTATTTGTACTAGTGATGCAACTTTCTCGATCGTTTATATCTCATACAAGTTTCGCTTCAGATTTTAGAAGAATTTAGTCAAACACGGTAAAAGTTATATGTTGCAACATCTGGTAAGATCAAGGATAACCATAACTTTTTGAGTTTTATTTTATTGGTCAAAAATAAAACTGATTTTTGAGTTTAATATTTCTGATCGAAAATAAAAATTTATTCATTGAACGATATTTTATCCTTCAAGAATAGAAACTAAGTTTTGAGTTTTGAATTTTTTCGCAGATCGAAAAACTCAAAAAGCCACTGCTACTTTTCGATAAGTAATTGATCATAAATTTTGGTTGGTATAATCTCGTCAACAAATGTACCCAATAATTTAACTGTATTAGTATCTCTAGAGGTCGAAAATTTAACCAAAAAATAGTTTCTTAGATACGCTTTTTGAGTATTTCCATCGGCGAAAAAAGTTAAAACTCAAAACTTAATTTTCATTCTGGAAGAATAAAATATGGCTCAGGGAATACGTTTTGTTTTCGAACGAAACTAGGGTCTTTCAAATTGGAAGAGAAGTCCATACCTAATTTCTCAAATACTGGCGAAGGCGTAATTTTGTAAGAAACGTCATTTTCTTAATTTTGTAAATTAGTAATTTGCGGTTTGGTGTTGTTGTATTCGGAAATTAATTAGGGTTTTTTTTTGTTTTTGAACTTTCTTAAAACTTGTTTACTAAAGGTATAACAGCAAATTTTTCTTCAAGTGTCGGACGTTGTGACATGATTATGATTACATGCAAGGTGGTTTTATGGATATAATTCTTATTATGGTTATGGTTATGAATACGTATTTGGCTATGGTTATGTTTATGATTATGGTGTGTTAATGATAATTATTATGATGTCGTACTTATCATTTTTAAGTTTATGGTTGGGTTATGGTTATACCTATATTTGTGGTAATGATTGTGAATATGGTAATGATTAATAATATGAGTTATATCTTTTGTTATGGTTATGGAATTTGATTGAGGTTATGGCTATGGTTATGGTTATAATCATGGTTAACTCCAATTATTAAAGAACGAATATAAGCCAATCTCTAGTCCAATTATATTAGTTTCAGTAATCAATCAGTTTATTTCAAATATCCTCGGGCGGGTTTAAGTTTATTTTAGTTTACACATTCCTCACGTGCTTTACTTATAGCCATATGTACATAGGTCTTAACTTTTAATTCTAAATATTACCTTCATAAAATCGGTACTTGCTGTACTTACCTAAAATGAAAAGAATAAATTATGTTAACTATATAAAACGCGAAATGAGAGTAAAGCATTTTTCACAAATAAGCTATTTTTAAAACTATGAAGGAGACAATTATTAAATGCACAATTCTGTAGTACAATTCCTGGGAACTGCTTAACAATAAAACGTTCTTTATTAGGACACTAAAAATTATAATAAACGATAAACACTACATATTATGAATACGTCTTATACATATTATGTGGAAAGTTAAGCCTTGAGTTTTGAGCCTTGCAACGTTTAGACCAGAGAACTCTAATATTTGTACTTCCTTAGACATTCAATGGATATTAGGCCGATCCCGAATATATTTCTGTACTTAATTAAACAATTATTAGTTCCAATAATCGCTGAAGGCATTCAACAAGTTCACAATACAAAAATTCCCTCCAATAGCCATAACTGATTTCCCACCAAAGTTTTCGACATACCATTTTGCAATTTGTCTAACTTGTAATTACCAGGCAATCTAAAAGACATCTCAATGGTTACGATTACTTGCTTAACGTACTCTTTTCCCCGTAGCCAAAAGTTATCATAAGCCTATTTGCTATTGCCGTCAGTCAGGCAGACGCTTTGTGAGCAATTTAAGTAAATTCACATAATTGCATAATTATTGCTATGAGCTATTTAGCCCCAGAGAAAGATATTGAAAGACACGAGGGAAGAAGTAACAATAGAACTATTTACAATCATCAGCGTGCCTCTCGTTGCTTACAAAACTTTACAAACTTTTGGCAATCATTTGCGTTACATTTCTAAATGCGTCAAACCTTTGTGAGAATGCAATTAGCGCGCTAAGTATGATTATTAAGTTAATATTCCTCAGTAGACTCAAGTGCCACTTACCCCAAACCACTAAACCCAATCAACAACAAGGAACATTGTTAAGAAGCGCATTTCCTCCGCAAAAGCAATCATGAGTAATGCGTACAAAAATTTTAATGACGCTGCCTAACGGTGTTCTATGTACCAAAACGCTTTCGCCTTAGTTAGTTTGTCTGTGTTGGTGTGTTGAGGTATGCCAAATTATCCTGTCAATATGCGGCATTAATTGTATGTTCGTATAGACGTAGCAAAGGCTATATGCCGGTTATTTCGCTTGTTGTATGCTATGCTAATGATGATGACGATATTGTTGGTGTTCGTGTTTTTGGTGTAAATCTTGTAACACTTTACGACAGTGTTGTAATTGCAATTGTAATTTTTTGTTTGTCATCAAAAACATTGTAATCAGATGAAATTGCTAATTTGCCGGCTTCACGTACCTTGCTTTGCGTTGCTTTGAGTATAAAATTCGCGTTTCGAGTGCAGTCGTGATAATTAACATCCATCCTCTCTCGCTGAAATTTCCTCATTAAATCTTAGTGTCCCTCCTTATTTTAAGTCTTCAATGATATTTTTGGCATTTGTGTGTATGCTTTGGAGATTTTCAAATTGCATTTTTCAACTTTCCAATTACGTCTTTCCCTACTTTGACTTCTCTAGGTGTAAGCCATGTCGTATACGTAACTTTTGCAATTGCTTTGGGTGCATAATTTTTATACCCAATTGTGCTAATGAAGAGCATCCATACCGCCGTGCACACTGTACATATGAAAAACTTATAACAACTACAATACCTTTTACAATGCCCAGGTGATAAAACCTCAATTAGGATGTTGGATTTGTGATGTTAGAGATTCTGCCTACAAGTACTATCGTTTACGCTTGCATGAGGCCATCTCCCCACAAATCACATCGCAGCCATATTCTCTAAGCTCATTTCGATTGGTTACAAACTTTCATTAAACTTCAGTAAAAAAATATACAGCCAAAATCAAAAAACTTAAAACCAAATTGATCAATAGTATTAGTTTGAATTTTGGATTTAAATTTGTTGTAGTAAATGGCAGTCCTTTGCTCGATATTATTAGGGTTCGATTAAATTATAGTACATTTCAGTATTAGCCATATTGTCTTGCTAACTTGATATAATTACACGAGTCTTCTTAACCTTTAGTTCTGCAAGGAAATTGGTGTCACCAAAATCTCGGCTGCACACTTTCATATTTAAAACAAGTACATTTCGCTTATGTGAGATTGAAACTTTGCAGAAGCTATGTAGCTATGTATTAGCCTATTGAATCTTCAAATTACCACATTACAGCCGACTGCAGATATGAATTGGCGATTATGAACGCTGACAAAATATCCGAAAAATCATAAATTGAAAACCACTTCTCAGGCGAAAATTAAGATGTTTAAAGTAAATAATAGATGGAGGCTTCTGAAGAACCTAAAGTAATCATCTAGTTAAAGTGCGCAACTTCTGTCAGAACTAAATTCACGTCTTTGTTGGCAACAACACCTTTTGTGATACAGATGACTACCACAAACTCCAAACTTATCACAGAAGAAAATTTATTTGGGGTAATAATACCGATTAGGTTGGTATCTTGTTGGTATTACTTAAAAAAAAAACCGAAATATTGGGAGAGTACTGCTGATGTGTAAGTTCATAACTAGATAACAATTCCGTTTCCATATTTTACATTGAAATGGAATGACTGAAAGCAAGGAACTACTACGCTTGGAACATGTAATCATTAAGCTCTTTGCTACTTTACACGTTCTAGAGGCACTTTATCCCACATTCGCTACTCGCCAAAGCGGGACTTTGAATATATCAGGCTGCAATTTTTTGAGCATCCAGATCAAAGTTTTGCAAAGGTGAAGCCGATATCTGTTGATAGACTGTAATGGCCTTGTTACTTTTTTTCAAAATTTATAGCATATTCCTGAATGGGGTTCATAGTTTGATGATAACCCCATGTTGTTCTTGTTGTAGTAGCAATGCTTCGCCATGCTCAACATCTTCTAACGGAAGTTTCAGGAATCTAGTGGTTTCATTGGGTTGGACCAGAGTGAAATTGGTGTTAGCAGAGTCCGCTCTTTTGAGCAGGTAACCAGATGGTTGGTGTCATGGAGAAACGCACGTGCAAACATTCGGCATGTCATTTCCGCCATCAGCCGATTCTTTAGTACCGGTATGACTTGGAATTTAGCAAGCCAAGGGCTGTTATTTCAATGTAACTTTGTCTATGAAACCCTAAAGGGTCATATATCTGATTTTCTGACAGTCTTTTAACTTAACTTAACTTTTACCTTTTTTGAGCAAGTGAGGTGGTTTCCTCTACGCCAAGGAGGCTTGTGTCCGGTTTGCTTTCAGATTAATCTGATTTGATTATAAACTACCTTTGAAACCAGCAGCTAAGTATATATACTTCTTTTCATTTGAACTTAGTTTCCCTTACTGGTTCCTTGTAGCGTTTTGCATTGCGTGGAGAGAAAGTTTCTAGATTTAGAAATTTTTGCTAAATTTATCGTACTTTTGGAGCATATGATAACTGAGTGAAGGAAGTTAGAAGCATTTGCACATATAGACAAGGTATCGCTGTAAGTATATCTATAGTAGAGATGTGAATTTTTTTGGTTTCTCTAATCCCGGGATCACTTGATTAGTACCGAGATCGGGAAGTTTGCTACCCTCGAACAGTTTGAGTTTAAAAATGTGAAGAAACTGTTTCAAGAACTATCAAACCTTAAAATATATGCCAAATAATTGTGTTTTTGGTGGTGTTTTGTCTGAAATGAAAATTATTTCAATAACAGCATAGCGAAATCCGTTACCGGAATGTTTTTTTTTCAAAAGTTTTGGTGTTTTAAGTTACAAATAAAGGGACAATGGCGATTGTAGGTAGAATAGATCCATAGTTTGTTGTAAGTTGCAATATACAAAGAAAATTTAAATATTTAAAAATATTCCTCATGATCAAAAAAGTAAGAATAATTTGCTTCAATCAGGATTCAGGGCAAAGCACAGCTACTCCACGGCTATGTTGAACATTTTAGACGACATTAGGTGACCCTTTGATAAAAACCAAATTTGCCTTTTTATGCCTAATTGACTTCTTAAAAGTATTTGACAACATGAATCCTGACTTGCTTTTCATGAAGCTTAAAAATTATTTTGGTTCTCGGGACTGCGCTTTGCGTCTCATGCGAAGCTATTTGACAGGCAGATTTCAGCATGTCAAAGTTTTCTGCGAATCTTCTTGTCTGAAATCAAAGCTGGGCGTTTATAATCATGGTAAATGTACAGGCCGTAAAAATAACAACTCAATTCAATTGAATTGGTGGTATACAAAATAAACAAAACCGATAAGCACGAATATCGGACTGTGTGTACAAAATGAAAAAGTGCACACAAACTATCAAAAATCCATCATGAGGATGATCATGCCGCCAGATGGCGGTGCATGCTCAGTATAATACAACACAAATCTATACATAAAACATCATTAACTTTAACCAAATAAATTCCTTGCTATGCCGAATTACAGCTTAATATCTCGTAACTTGTGGCTTTTCCAAAAACTATAAACAGTCTGCGTCGTGCCCAACGAACTCCTGAACCAATCGTGAAAGTTTCCTAGACTTCGACAATAACTGTGTAATGACAATAACTGAGTAATGAAGCACAAAGAAAACACAAAATTTGTGGTCCTGCCACCGTCCATGTTTCAAAAACTATGTAAATCTTATCTAAAGGATACATATATCCAAATATCATTAATTTGGACCTAATACATTTACTATTATTATTTTCAAATGTACCTTATTATATGTATTAATACTATTGCTGTACTATAAAAGATAGCAGCTCTTATTGTACTAATGTATTGTCAATAAAATATTAAAATGATGGATAAATCACACAGATTTTGCGTTCAGTAACATATTTCTAATTGCGAACTGTAAGAAAAAAATCCTGACATTTTCGGCGCCTAAAAACGCATGCTATCGTGGAGTTCCGATATCCCGGGATTTGTATCCCTATATATTTATATGTAAATGCCCTTCTCACTTATTGCTTACGTAATTAGTTTTAGTGTGCTTCCTAATAAGATAAATGTTTGTTTGAATTAGCGTAAACATGCATACCGGTTTTACCTGTGAAAATAAAGGTAATTTCGCGCATACCCTAGCTTGAGGAAACAAAGGCCGAATTTCGGCGGACATTTGTGGTGAAGTGCTCTAGAAAAAGGCAAGCCTAGAAGAAAATATCTCTAGTTGAGTGATTTGGCATTAAGACCATTCCCAAAAACTTATTCTTTTTAGGAGAAATATATTTTTATTTGCTCCTACTTTGCATGTCGAACTCATAATCTTTTAGCTGTAGATCTGTTACATACTTACAAAGGCAGCGTCACTATCTTCTGTATATCTTCTAAAATAATTCAATATTTGATTGCATCTTACAAGTTGGTGTGTAAATATGTAGATATGCCTGTTGTGTTCAACATTTACCACGATGCCAATTAGCTGCTTACTTTGAATATGTTTGTTGTTGTAGACTAGAACTATAAGAGCCACGAAACTTTAGAAATTCACTTTTGAAAATGCGCTAGACGATATGATTTATTGATAACTAAGTGCTTAGCCGGAGGTTTCTATGTTAGATATTTGGTATATTTTGTTAAAGGGAAATTATTTTTGCATAATTTTGTGTACTGCGCAGATGTTTTGTATTTGTAAGTATGCTTTAAGTTTTTGCATTGAGTCTGTGAACATGTAAATTAATAATCAACTGGAATTTTAATAAACTTTTGATAGCGACTATAGAATTATAACTACTTGGTATCAATGCTTAGCCAGTCTCAAGTCAAGAAAAAAACACGCCAGCAGAAATAATTACTCACAATTTTGCTTGCTTTCTCGAAAGAACCAAGTTCCTGCTTGATTTTCAAAGGAAATTGAAAACTTTTGAATAAAATGTCATTAGGTTATTTTATTTCATATGTCGCTTAGGGCTTAAAAATATCAGCTAATGTATCTCAAAAAAAAAGAAAAAAAAAAAAGAAAAAAAAAACAAAATTTAAAAAATTTAGTTTAGTATCAAAATGATGTGTTATAATAATTTTTCATATGTGAGCTCAAAGGCGCACTTTCGTATTTAAGTAACTTTTTATATTTAGGAGGCTAGGATTCATATTAATTTGTTGTTGTTGTTGTTGTAGCATCATTTAACTTTTTTTTTGGAAAGCGCATCTGAATCAAAAAGTTTTCTATAGGTTGCCCTGTTTGGTGTTTATTCTGTTAATTATAGATATAAGTCCAATTTATTTAATTGTTTTACAAAATTAAAAGTTCACGTCTGTATCTCTCAAAATTAAACTACCTCTTATATTTTCCATTTATTCAATACTTAATTAAAAAATAATACGTTTTTAAAGTTAATTTTTATAAATTATACTACAGTTGAACGGAGTAATATATTGGATACCTTAACTAATTCCTACATATATGTAAGTAGGCCATAAATTGGTAGGAAAACTGGCCCTTATTCTCCTAGGAGGTATGCCGTGCCAAATATTTTTTTATTTTTATTTAACTTAGTGGTATTCTGGCGCGATTAGTGACAACAACTGTTTTGCGGTAATGTAGGAGCTCTCGCTTAATTTCGTGTCAGATATAGTGAGATCGTCAAATGCATTATATACCCTGTTCCCAAGTTTTTGTAGACATTTTTCACATAGAGGGTTTTCTTAGTTGGTCCATTTATTTATTTATTTAAATCTACTGCACCGATTACCTGACAGACTAAAAAAAGTAAGGCATTTAATACCAGCAGCGCATGAGCAACAGGCTCAATAAAAAATATTCGTAATTTTCTTTTGGAATATTGAAGCTAATCCGCTCTAGCAGGATAATGTTACTTAATTAAACAGAAAGAAAAAGAATTTTTCTTCGTATTTCCAATGAATTCTAATTAGTCAGCATGCCTCGAGAATCATAGGACGGTATCGGTTTCTCAAGCCCTGTGCAGCATGCAGAGAGTAGCAATAAGAGTCAAAGGAGAGCGCTTTTCCTTTTCGGAATGTAAATTTACCAATACATCCAATAGATATGATATCAAACTCTTTACTCTTAAAGTAATCTCTAGAAGATATGCACTTGAAGCGAAATGCTTTAAATGCTAAAATAGTGCTGTTCCACCTTCTTCGTCAGCAAAAACAAATTTTTGGAGCAAAAAAATCTTTATTAGTCTTTATTCACTGTATAATTTTTCTTCAGAAAAACTAGTTTATACACTTGTCTATCACTAAACTTTTCACATCTTTCCAAAGCCAAAAACAAACAATCTACGTTTTTGCTTTAACAAAGTTTGATTGTGACGAAAATGTAAGAAGTCTAGGTGTGCACTAAAAAAGAGTGACAAGAAATTTTTTTAAATGTGAAGAAACCAAAGTTCTTTTCTAAATTTTTCGTACTTTGTTTTGCTATCAAACGCTAAACTTCCAAAGCAGCCGAAACGAAAAACTTATTAATATGCTTTGGTAGAGAATAAAAAATGGTAGTGTACACAAATATTGTGTGGGAAGCAAAGCACAGCGAACTGAAACCCAGCAAAGCAAAGCATCAACGAAAAAATTAATTAAAATCACGATGCGCTTGCTGCACTAAATATCTGCACAAGCACAAGGGCTGAGGAAAGTATTAGATCAGTGAATTTTGTTAAAAAAAAATTACTTTTGCATGGAGGGGTGAGGCGTTGTTGCAAAACAAGGCACGGAATCACTAAAACGAAGTGTCAGTTGCTACGTACTAGATTTAGCTGCAAGCACTGCTCAATATTCGTGTATGGTTGAAAAAATGTTGAATGTTCTTGAAATCTTGGTATGAAACTCAACATGCTCAATGCTTTGTATATTTTTCATTGCACCAATACCAATTTGGATAAAATGGTACTAGTCCTGAAACTTACTCATACACGAGTACCAACTAAAAATCGAATGTTTTCAAGTACGGTAGAGTGTCAAGAAAGTTCATAGATCTGGTCAGTGAGATAGCACATACCGGTCGGAAATAAATTATACCCGTCACAGTTATATTTAATTATTATAAAAATTACCGATAATTTTAAAATGGCGTTGCAATTGCTGTTGTTGTTGTGGTAACGACAAAAACACTTCCCGAAGGTTTTTGGGAGTGTTGTTGAATTAACAGTCCTTGGCCGGATTTGAACGCGGTACTCTCCGGTACTCCCTTGCGGTACTGCCCGACTATCGTGGTAGCGATTTATGCCCAGTGAAACCTTCTAGGTCATGTCACCCCTCCTTCCGTAAGGAAGGATAAGATGGGTAATGAGAGGTGAGAGGCATCATATCCGTAGATCAACCATCGAGTTGCACGTCATTACCTTTGTGCATATTAGTCGCCTCCTACGACCGGTATGCTTACATTGGGCATATTATAAACCCCTAATCCACAGGACGTGATCAAT
This sequence comes from Merzomyia westermanni, assembly GCA_949987695.1. Taxonomy (NCBI): domain Eukaryota; kingdom Metazoa; phylum Arthropoda; class Insecta; order Diptera; family Tephritidae; genus Merzomyia; species Merzomyia westermanni. Next base: position 65,068,608 of record OX465291.1, read on the forward strand.
TAGCACCGTATAAAGACTTTTGGGGTAAAACTGTGATAGCTTGAAAAAACTAAAACAGTCCTTTGATCGTTACCGCAAAGCACTTCTTTGAAATTAATTAAATAGTATAGTAAAAACAATGAATTGTTAAATTGTACATATAAAAAGCAAATAAATGGAATCAAAACGAAAGACAGAAAATAACTGCGAAGAAGAGAAATCAAACTAAAGAAAAGAAAGGTAAGGCACAAAAAAAGATAGGTAAAATAAATAAAATGTTGTCTTTGAGTTTAAATCAGTGGCTGAAAAATCTTTACAGTTAAACACTCATTAGAAGTTCTAGAAGAAGTTCTAGAAGCTGCGTCCTTTCTTTTTTAGAATGCAGTATAATTCACGTTTTCAGCTTTGATTTGCAAATACAGTTAGGTAATCAGCTTTGCTTGAGATTTATACTAGTTTTGAGGCAGTCTCCAACTAGTTTATAAACAATAGCATACTTGGTTTTACATAAGGGCATAAATGCGAAATTGACTATGTGTATGTAGAAATCAGCGACCAAACTATCCATGTCACTTTCTTTTTACATACCACACGTCCATCTTTATGTTTCTTTGTCTTCTATAAAATTCCATTGTAGTTCTAACTTGTCGTTGGGTTTTATATTAGCTTCTCATATTCGCTGTCTTTTTATTCCCTTATGGCTCTTGGTGAGTATGCCTTTCCGTACCTTTGTTTGGGTGTAATTATGCGCATCTCTGTCATTAAGCTAGGCATCAGGTTACAATTTTCCTGTTTTTGTGTTTTAGCTCTGTACGAAAACTGTGGAGCACATTAAAAGCGCGATTCTAAGTTAGTGGTATCGTGTGTCTTGTCTGTAAAATTATTTAGTTTTAAGCATAAGAAGAAGAAATGGACCCACGAATATGTATACCGAAATGATAATGGCGAAGAGCCGCTTGAAAGTATTATACAATACATTAATCATTTGTGGGAACGAACAATATCGAACCTTTAAGACACGTAGCCCCATACAATCGGAGTCGGCATAAAATAATTTGTGGGACAAATTTTAGGCAGCACACCACAAATTGGTGTGCCTTAAACTCCTCGCAGGTAAATAGCCCCAATTTTTGATTTTCTTGTTAATTTGTCTAGTGAGAACCAGTAAGATTGCACCAAGTTAACATATTGTGGCCAATTCGATGATTCCTCGATTATTTCTACTAGGTATAGAACCAGCTTCAGCACCTTAAAGTATCTCTACTTTATTGTGGCACTTGCATTCTAGCACACTATTCATGTATCGGCATTTACTCTTTACCTCATATTCGCCGACACTACTGCTATCTCGCTTCCTTTTGCATACCTGCATTAGTGTACCCACTTCTGTTATGTCAGCTAGTGGTGGTTACATATGCCAATATATAGAATACATACGACCAATTGTTGGCCTAAACGGGGTTTGGGCTATAACTCTTGCAAATAAATAGGAATAAATAGGAACGTTAAATTCTGTCGCGATCTTCCTACTTTTTTTTATAAATATATTTTTTTCCTCTGTCTTCAACAATTTTTTTTTCTGAATGTCTTACGAATATCCTAAAACACATTCCATAAAACTATAAAAAATTAAAAAAAAAAATCACTTCACCATTTCCCTGCCAGAAAAATTAAAGTTTTCATAGCTTGCGCTGTCTTCGGATTTCCTCAGGCCAGGCGACAAAGTTAAAATGTGTAGCACTTGGGATATCCCAAACTTCGACGCCTTGACTATAGTCCCGGGCATCTACAAAGAAAGTGATGGATCGACTCCTCTTCCTTCTCAGCCTGACACCTTCTACATAAGGAGCTTTTTGGCATACGCCAATGTCCTCTGATGATACCTGCAAGTAACCCTTAACGCAGATCTGTTTAGTTTAAGAAGGAAGCTTCTTCTTTTTCTGTCTAAGAATGGCCATATGGACCTTGAGACTTTGCAGCCATCTCGGTTGGTCCATAGTAAATTCGTTGTATGAAAAGTATGCTCATCGATTTTCCTTAGCAGATTTCCTAATGGCGGTCGTACGGAGTTGTCTGCATCGTGTATGCCCATTTCTGAGCCCTTCCTGGCCATCTCATCAGCTATTTCGCCATCGACACTGCTGTGCCCGGGTACCCGGCAGAGAGAAATGTTGAGATGATCCAGAACTTTAAGCGAGGTTCGGCATTCTTAGACACCCCTAACCAGATAGTTAATATCTTAAGATTGTAACCGAAATCTTCCGAAAAACGTTCATTCCTGCTATAAATACACTCCCAGCGTATAATATTTTGCAATTTTCCTTCTTACTGAATGATACCACTTTTGAATAGGAATAGTAATATACTAAATTTCCAAGCAGATTACGTTATTGATTCTGATGTTGGTTTCGAGGCTTAACCAAGAAGCTAAACATTTTATTTTCTATGGTAAGCTTACTTATGCTTAGCCATACTTTTACCAAGTGCTTATACAATAACTGTAAAATATGGCCAAATCAGCTTAGCATATGTCGCTTAGAAGGATTAGTTTTTACAAAGTTTGAATCAAAATAGCTGACAAGGTATTAAAACATCCCAAAAAGGTTTTTATATCGAATGTGAAAGTTCAATTGTACAACATGCCGATTGTCAAAGGATCAACTAAAAAATTTCATATACTATTTGCAAACAATAAAAACTAACAAAATCCTCTTTTAGTGTAAATAATATTTTTTTGTTACCATTACGGCACTTCAGCTTTGAATTTGTCGCTGCTTGTAGTGAAACATACAACTAGAATATGTAGCTGTTACTAAACTAGGCCTAAATAGACTAAACTATCACCAGTAAAAATTCACAGTTAAGCAGACTGAAGTAAAATATCTAGAATTGGAAAAGTTCTAGCAATCATTTTATTTCAATTTGACTGTTTTTTCAATCACGGATCTTAACTAAAAACTCGACAATGTAAGTGTAACACTTTTTCACCGTGCCATGATTATACTAAGATTTTTTGGTACAGTGTGACACAGTTGAAGAATGGTGTGCTTGTGTCCGAAATTTGACAGTTGCCAACGCCCCATGTCAAAAATAAAAGCTGCTTACATCAAAAAAAGAAGAGGTTTAGCTGAGTAGTAAGCTTAAGATTAATAGTAGTCGTGAAGTAGTCTGCTGGGTAAGTTTTTTTGGAATTCGAAATCTACTACGTGTTTATATATTTATAATTTTAGTCTCATACGCTGTGTAACGGTTATTTATTTTATGGATTTTATTACTGAGTACGCTGTGCTCTATTTTACATGGAATCAACAGACTGAATTTTGTCAAAGCTCAATGGCAAATAAGTTGAAGTGGTCTAGGGGGAGGTAAATAGGTAAAATGTGTATATCAATGTGGTACAATTAAAACAGCTTGGCAAAGGTTACTTTCCAGTGCAAATATAAATATTACGAACTCTGGTAAAATAAATAAGTTTGATGCAAAGCAAAATAACAAAGTGATTGCTCAGCTAATGTTTCATGGCATGCGCTAGCACCTGGGGTGATGGATGGTAAAACAGTGTAAGTATGGTAGACCGTTCAAAAATGTTTTTGTATTTTAAACAATCTTAAAAGTTTTTTTGAACATATATATATATGACAATCTAAGAGGGAATTGCTGTACTACAGTTTTGTTAATAGAAATACCGGAATATTTGAATACCGATTTTCTTGAAATTGATTTTTTAAACTTGTTGTTGTTTTAACAGTAATTCATTTCAAATTTGTCACTTGCACAGTCTCTTTACCTTCTCATAAGTGCCACCATCGAGTTAATAAATTTACGCCAAAGGTGAGACTACTATTTGAGGTACCTCAGAGGAGGTTGCTATTTTCGACGTTGAAATATAAGTCTAATCTCTTCTGTACTTTCAATGTCGCTAATAGCGTGAACTTGGGCTTAGTCATGGTGACGTGTCATAATGTCAGTGACATTAATTGTGTATATAAAGTATAAAATGAAAATTTGGAAAAAAAAATAGCGCGCTTTTTGAAATGCGCATTAATGTCACTGACATTAATTCCATTGACATTATGATACGTCACCCTTAGTCATATGAGCACGGGTATACCTTGGAAACATCAACGCCGAGTCCATTACAACATCGTACAGGGTGGCGCAAAAGTCATCCTCCTATCAGAAAATGCTATAAATTTTGCGATTGGCCCCTAAAGTAAGTTCTGTTTTGACAATTGTGTAGTAAACACATGCCAAATACACGTTAATAACCAATGTTACGCTACACTGCTCCAGAACGCGGAATATTGCTGACTATTTATTTGAGCAATAATCGGTCGGGGCCAAACGGTTACTGTGAATGGTGAGCGCTACAGAGCAATGATCAACGAGTTCTTTTTGCCGCAACTTGATGAATTGGGATTGGAAAACATGTGGTTCCAACAAGACGGTGCAACAGCACACACTGCACGTGCCACAACTGATATGCTGAACATCGGAAGCTTACTTTTGCGCCACCTTGTACAATCATCTGCTGTTGAAACTGTGGTAACTCCTTCTGATAAAGTAGTTCAGTGTGGTGACACCCATACTTCATTTTTCCCACCTTTCAAGTAATATTGAAAGTGTAGTTTCAACGAGGTATTTTAAGGGAGTGGTGGTGTAAGATCTTGAAGGCTTTCTACACGTCTGACGTTTGCGGAAGCCATGGTAATGATTGGCCAGCCGTAAATTTGGATTAAGGTGGAACAAATCTCTCGACTGGTTTAATTACTGGTGGAAAGGGCGATAAGGAATGATATGATTCTCCTATGTTAGCTAACTTCCCAAATTTATTTTTGTGTTATAAGATCTCTAGATTCTGGAAATTAAAAAAAAAAAATTAAGTTGACGAGTTCGTTATACATATATGTTAGAGATGAATAAAATCTCTTCGTAGGTGTTTTAGCGTGAGATACAGGGTGGCTAATGAAAGCCGCTACCAAAAAAAAATTAAATAACTTTTTTCCTATTCAATGAATCTGGTTAATTTTTTTTTTATTTTGCAGATTGACTTTTACATTTCACAAAAATGGATAACTGGGACACTGAAACAAGAATTTGGATTGTCCGCCGCTATCACGAACTAGAGTCCGTAGTTTCGGTTCAAAGAGAGTATAGGCGCACGTTTGGCGGCAATCCTCCGAGCAGATGGACCATAATAAGACTTGTAAACAATTTTGCCGAGCATGGGACAGTCAACAGAAGACCTTACCATCGAAACCCTTCAGTTCGAACGGAGGAAACAATCGCTGCTGTAGCTGCTGCCATACAAAACAGTCCACGTGTTTCGACAAGAAGCTTATCTGCTCAAATGGGTGTAAGCAGACAGTCATTACAGTCAATTATGCACAAAGATTTGGACTTATTCCCATATAAAATTCAAATGGCCAACAAACTGAATGCTGCAGACTTGCCGATTCGCTTGGAATTTTGCCAGAAGATGCTTCAAATGGTGGAAGAGGATGGAAACATGTTGAACTGTCTTTTCATGTCTGACGAGGCCCATTTCGATTTAAACGGCAACATAAACAAACAAAATTGTCGAATATGGAGTGCTTTCAACCCACAGATACTCCATGAGACGGAATTGCATCCACTTCGTGTCACAGTGTGGTGTGCAGTTTCATCACGCTGCATTGTCGGGCCCTACTTCTTCGAAGAAAACGGTCACACCGTTACGGTTACTGGAGACCGTTACTTGAGCATGTTGAGAGAGTTTTTCTATCCAGAATTACGCCGAATGAGAATTTCTTTCAACTCTGTGTGGTTTCAGCAAGATGGTGCAGCTCCTCATATAGCCCAACCTGTTATGACAGAATTGCGACGAAAATTTCCCAATAAGCTGATATCCAGAAACTCCACATTCCGTTGGCCACCCAGGTCGCCTGACCTTACTGCACCTGACTTTTTCTTGTGGGGTTATTGCAAACAGGAAGTCTTCAAAGCAAAACCAACAAATTTGAATGAACTAAGGCAATCCATTCGAGAAACAATTGCGGCTATTCCTGTCTCAACTCTCCAAGCAGTAATGAACAACTTTTTGGTAAGATGCCGCACATGCATCGACATTTAAATTCCATTATTTTTAAAACTAATTAAGCTATATTTAATAAAATTTAATGAGCTTTAACATGAATAAAAGAAAAATGAATTCCATACACTGAAAAAAAAATTATTTGAGTTTCTTAATGTAGCAAAATTCATCAGCCACCCTGTACTTATGGCGTCCGTTGCCCTTGTTTATCTGTTTTAGGAGCTACAGAGACATTCGCTGGAAATAGTATTGCAACGGTTGACACTAATTTTCTAAACACAAGGAAGACTAGAAATGCAATCCGTTACGATCTCTTTCAGTTCCTTACTCAAAGATATTTTGATTCTTCTGCATCACAATGCTGAGAATGCCTTTATACTACATTTACACTGCACCGCATTTGGAAAATTCAAATGAGTAATTTTAAACCCATTTACATTAGCTCATTTGCATTTTGTTTGACAATTTCCTTTAGGCGAAACTTCAAACGCAATGCGTTCCACAAAAATGTAATGTTAAAACCGATGAAAATCAGTCATTTGGGAAATACGATTTGTATGGGAAATTGCGACGCATTTGGATTTTCGAGCTCAAAATGACTCATTTGGTGCAGTGAAAATGTAGTATTAGCCTTGAGTGACTTATAGGGCGATAATTAGCTAATATGCCGTACCTTTTTTGTTATTTGTTCTACTCTCCGGGCCGTCCAGAAAGTGGACAATAGCTGATGATCCTGTTCACGTGCCTAAGAGTGTTTCACAGAGGGCATGTTTGAATAATTTCTGGCAAGAATCCGCAATCGCATCGTAGTGGTCTTGTGACGATGTTGGTTTTGCAACTCCTGAAAGTAAGTGCTTCAGTAGTAATCATTGAAAACCTCCCTGCGATTTGGTCTTGAGTGCCCAAGGTTTTTATCCCAGAACTAAAGAAAGGTAGCGGTGGTCCTGGAAATTGAACTGACAAACTTACTTTACCGGTCATCACGATAGACTGGAGATTAAACGAGTGTCTTGATTCTACAGAGTCCATCCCTAATTATCCTGTCAAACTTTTCCAAAATGTTCGTTTTCGTTCCGTCATAAAACCAAAGAAATTAATTAAAATTTATTCTCTGAGATGGCCTAATGTACATACAACCCGGAATTTGATTACATGTGATGTGCAACTGGTGAAGAAGGACTAATAATAAGGTAGAAGAACAAAGTGCTTGTGCAGTGACTCCACTTGCAACAGAAGTGAAACTTTTTGTAAATATTTAACGGATATGTCAAATGACACTAAGTAACGGAGAGACGGACATGACTAAATCGACTCAGCTCATCGTTCTTATTATTTCAGTTTACTTATTGATGGGCCCATCTCTTCTTCTTCTCATACTTACAAAGATTTCATGTTCATTAAAGGTATGAAAATCAAAAAAGGTATATAACTTCCTTATTGCAGTGGGATATTAACAGCTTGCCCGGATATTTTACTTGTGTGTTATCCGATTTACCTAATATTTGGCAGGAGTATACTACATACTATTGAGAAGCAGCTAACCAATTTTGATTGAAATATCTAGCTGAAAGTACAAGCAATCGTCTTTGAAAATAGCAGAATTTTTATGCTGAACAGTGGCCGGCGCCACGCCTACTTCAACAAAATCCACAAAATTTTTTTGCGGTCGAGTTTTTCTTGAAAAGTTTATTAAGCATGCAAAATCTTATCGATATAGCTTGCATGGTCATAGTAATATGGCGTTTTACATTTAACAAAAAAAATTTTCAGAACTATGTTGAAAAACTGAGCGTTGCCCTGGCAGATTTCCCCCATTTTTAGAAAAAACATTTACCTTTATATATTCAACATTTTCGCCAAATATCGTTTCGACAAATCAATTTTTGGCTGAGTTATGGGATAAAAAGTTTTGAGGAATAATCCACTATAAAAGGGGAGAGGCCACGCCCATTTTCAAAAGTTTATATTTTTCGACTTTTTTCGTTTACAGACACTTTGAAAGTGAAAAAGAAATGATAAAAAGCTTTTGTACGCAAAGTTATTGCCTATCTATGATCCTTTTCGCCCATTTTTTTCCAAAATATTACTTTTATTAATATAAATATATGTGTTAAATCTCGTTTCGATATCTTGAACGGGTTTTGATTTATGATTAATATTATTTCTAAATACGACTTAATCAAAAGTGGGCGGTGCCACTCAAATTTTAAAAAATTTCTAGAAAAAATTATTTTGTGCCTTAAAGTTAATGTACACACCAAATTTCAACCTTATAAGTGTACTATGTACTGAATGATCACTTTTTTTGTAGTTTCGAAAATATTCTTTATAAAAAAAGTTTTGCGTGTATATCATCCGATTTCACCAATTTTAAATAGCGCACGGAGATGAGTGCCAAGGAACCCGCATACCAAATTTCATTAAGATATGCCTAAATTTATTCAAGTTATCGTGTTCACAGACGGACGGACGGACGGGAGGACATGGCTTAATCAATTTCTCTTTTCGTCCTAAATATTTTGATATATATAAGTCAATATCTATCTCGATCCGTTTATGCCGTTACATTCCACCGTTAGGCGATTAAAGTTAATATACCTTGTGTGCGTAGCACTACTGGGTATACAAATTATTTGAGAAAGCAGAATACTGTTCAATTACAGGCGTATGGTGTGGCATAAATATTATTTGCCTAAGCAGCAGCAGTGCATTGTGGTTGTCTCTCTAAAAATAACTGGATAAAAAGCGTGGTATTGCGGAAGACTAGGGGAGAAGTTGAAGTACTTGGCTTGGGAGCCGCGTCAGTATAAAGTTAAAAGTCCGCTCTCGTCAAAATAAGATCACGATCTCTCATGATGAATATTCAAGAATGGTAAATATATAGTAATTCACTAAAAGCACACAAAAGACAAAAAGTAGTGACTCAATATGTGAACTACTAAATCTTTCTATTGACGTTCGTGTTGTATACAGGTAAAATTTCGACTGTTTATGTGTGAGGGCCGAGAATACTTCGACTCCCAGAGATCATTGGTGCGAACTGGCATCGGTGGGAGGTGCTAATTTACACTGAATCAGACCGAAACTGTCCCCGATAGGTACCAGAAGAACCTATCAGTGCACTGTGTACAGCTCAAGGCTTTGGGAAACATTTCAAGCTGACGTGATGTGTGCATTTGAAAGCAACCCCAACGATGGTGTTAAAAAACACACTTCAAAGAAACCAAAAGAAATATGCAAATATAAAAGAAACACTGACAAAATAAAAAAATTTGTTCTGAAGTGGATAATATCGAAAAACAAATTTTATCCCTGCAATAAATCTGGTACAAATATGTTGTTGTTGTTTAGTGGGTATTGTTATTTCTACCCATACCAATACATAAATCCACACATGCTACGGTTGTTACATGTGACTCAGAGAAAGCGCAAGCATGAGAAAGAGGTAAGCTTTGCGTTGGGTTGTAGCTGTTTTGCCTTCTTTTTTTGTTATTTGCAGCGCTTCCATTTTTTACAAACATTTTTTGTTGTCTTTGTAGGCCTCTCCATGGCTCGCTGTATAACTAAGTACGTACGTGGCTAGGTTGCAGGCCTTATAAATTTATTACTTTGCCACCGCATGCCAAATGTCATGGGCCGCTGACGCTATCACCGATGCGTGTCATAGAAGCGAACTCGGTGTTAAAAGAGATATGTTTTAAATCAGTGGTGCTCACACTCATACACCACGAATTTGCATATATGTTAAGAGATGGACGAAATCACTTTTATATCCAACAAGTTTATCATTTACATTTTATAGCGTAGCAAAAACTTAAGGTTTTGTGAAAGTTAAAGCCTTTATAGAATTCTATAAATGTGTGCTTTATTTCAGAATTAATTGCAAATAACTAATTGAAGTGCATTATTAAAAAAAAACTTTAATAAAACAAGTTACTGGGCAGTATGTAAATGGGACTGGGCCAACATATTTTATTTTCAAAATTATGTTGATAAATTAGAAACAAAAAAAAACTGTAAATGCCTAAGACGTTAACAATGATTTTTGGAAGTCTATCATTGCTAGTTAAACACAAGGATCGCAAATAATGATTATTTTTATTTTTTACTCACTCTTGAGTATTATTTTATTTTTCATATTAAAACTCAAAGCGTCATATATCCTGAACTATGGGAAATTTCACCTTAAAAATTTGGGTGTACACTCCTCTTGCTCTGAAGTGGGTGATTCTAAAGACAATTTATTGAAAATTCGCCTATAAATGGTGGAAAATAATTATGAAAGAGTGCTTTCATTTCCATTTCATAAATACCCAATTCCACTGTTAAATACCCCTTTCCTCTATTTAAAGTAGAATTTTCAATAATTTATCTTTAGGATCAAGAACTTCGGAGTAAGAAGTTGGCTAGTTCAAATTTTAAAGCCGAAATTCTTCATAGTTCAGGATATATGATGCTTTGAGTTTTATTACGAAAAATAAAATAATACTCAAGAATGAGTATAACATAAGAATAATCATTATTTGCGGTCCCTGGTTAAACATGGTTGCATCTAGTTTTGTGTGGAATTAAATTAGCTATAAAAGACAATAGTGGTTTAAATAAAAATGTTCTTGAAGTAGGAAGTTCCAAAGCAACCAGGCTTTGAAATTTGGTAAACCCGTGAAAAGCAATCCAGGAAAAATATAAATGCCGATCCTTAAAGATAAAAATAAAATAATACTCAAGAATGAGTATAACATAAGAATAATCATTATTTGCGGTCCCTGGTTAAACATGGTTGCATCTAGTTTTGTGTGGAATTAAATTAGCTATAAAAGACAATAGTGGTTTAAATAAAAATGTTCTTGAAGTAGGAAGTTCCAAAGCAACCAGGCTTTGAAATTTGGTAAACCCGTGAAAAGCAATCCAGGAAAAATATAAATGCCGATCCTTAAAGATAATTTAATGTTAAATCGGAATGCCTAATCAGAATTTGAACACGATTCGAAAAATAACTTAATGCTTTATTCACGTTCAGAACCTCTGTAGTGCAGCTCTTTGTATGATTGATCCCGTAGATAGTAGCAGTACTCATCCATTTAGGCAGCCACTTTAACTCTACTCTTGTCGAGTCACGAAATATGATGCCTATAACATAAACCCAGGGAAGTGAACACAGGACAATACTCTTTGAAGTCCCCGTCCAAGCCAAGCAGCCGTATTGGCTCTAGATGCCACAAAGTTGAACGAATTTCTTGTTGCACAGGAACTTATCAAGATCCGGATCTCTCAGCACTGGGTTAGCAAGGCTTATTAAAGGTGGAAGCGTCTGCAATACTGCTGAGTGTCAAGTAGTCTGGAGGCCTTCCTACAACGAAACTCGATCTTCGACCCTTTTGTGGGTGAGTAGAACGGAACTTTTTCAGATTAGTGGGGGTGCTCACTCCGCATAGTGCAATGCCAGGCGGTACAGATGGGCCTGGAACACCATTCCTCTTGCCGCAGCTGTAAAATTTGGGAGCAGAACAGACGGTGGAGAACCTCCTGTGCGATTGTTCAGCGCACTGTTGGAGCAGAGAAACCCTGTTTCGGGAGTCTCTCGTAGCTAAGTGTCGTTAAGCTCGGACACCTTCTAAAAAGAGCTAGAGCTCAACGGCTTGGATATAGTGGGATGTGTCCTTGAGATCCTGTCAATTTTTCTTTTATATTTTTTTATATGTTAGTAGACGCGCTACTCCAAACAACCCCATCCCAACTCCCAGCTTCTCTTTTATCATTCCCGACGCAGTGCCGTCATTATTTGTTTTACATAGGGTCTTCAATATTAAAGGCATAGAGGGCATATTTTATTGCTTGCAATTGAACAAGTCCTATCTATCCAAGAAAGCAGAAAAGTGAACTATTCTCTCTCAAAAGGGATGCAGGTTCCTTAGGGCAGCCCTTTAGATAAAAATGCTGAGTAGATAACAGCTTTATCAGAAATCTGTCAAATGTGAAAACCCAGATGTAATTCGAAGGGGTTTAAAACAAACGAAGAAAGACGAAAGGGTCTAAATTCTTTCGTATTTTCCTGCACCCTGGTTTAGAGCTTTTTAGCACAAAAAGTTTAATGGAAGCCGTCTTAACGGGAAGGGCCCACGCACCAAAGCTTTCGAGTTTACCCCAGCATGCCTAGATATGACTATTGTGATAATTTTAACTATAGTACTTTTGGTGAATTTTTTTATAGTTCAAGCATGGCTCTGCTACAAATTCGATAGCTGGGGATATCGCTTTTAAAATAAAATTGGTCTGTATTGAGGGATTTCCAATGTCATATGAAATCGTTCATTGGCCAGTGGCGACCTATATCAAAAATTTAAAATGTGATGCAGCTCCATTGGGTGTTCAAGTAACAAAAGTTTTCATTCATTCATTCATTCATTTTTATTCATTATTATCTTATAAAATTCTAAGAAATTAACAATAGTACACGAGCGAAAATACAATAAACTAAATGTAATAAGATAATAGCTAATGGCGTTGAGTGTTCAAAATGAGAACAGTGATGACGCCATTTCTTGTAATGATTACAATAAAAGTTGAGAAATGTGGGGTGCAAACAAATTACATCTAAACGGATTTATAAATATTTAAAATTAATGATAAATAAATGATTAAAAAAAGTATTTGAAAATAAAATAGCAATAAATTACATAGGTGGATTTCAGAACAAATTAACTTTTTGAAGAAAAAAAGAAAGAAGTAAAAAAACATGTTGCAATGAAATTATATGATAGGCCGTAACAAAACTTCAATATCGTCATGGGTTAAACCAAGAAGCCATAATTTCACCAGCTTTAAGAAAACGCCTATGTTTCGAATTGATTGTATATGGTTTGGAAGTTTATTGAAAATCATACGCGATACGATGGTATAGAAGTTGCGATACAGAGTTGTGCGTGAGGCAGGAACTGTAACATTTGAGTGAGATTTGCTCCTTAGCATGAGTGAGGTGAATAATGGACTTCGTAAATAACCACTTCTCATAAAAAAAATTTTTAAAACTTTAAAGTAGTACAAGTGCCGTACAGGAAGAATGTTTAATCTTTTAAAGAGATTCATGGAGTGCGTTAAACGACTAGCGTTACAAATTCTACGTATAAGACACTTTTGCAACATTAAGAGTGGACGAATTTTATTAGAGTATGCACTACCCCAGCAGCTTATGCCATATTGTAGTTTAGATTGAACTAGTCCATAGTATATCATTTTCAGTACACTGCTTGCACATAGCTTTTGAAGGCGATAAAATGAGCGAACAGTTGCTAGCAAGTAAACTTTCATGGCAGAGATATGCGAAGACCAACTCAGGTTTTGATGGACTATAACACCTATATACCTAAAATTTTGAACAACTTCGACGTTGAAACACAGTTTAATTCCGGAAAATAGTTTACTCTTGACTCATTCTCCATACAAGTATGTGTACTTAGCTTGTGCCGCAAGCAACTTGCAGAGTGAAAAATAATATCACCACTTGTTACTTCCTTTCCACCAAGACTAAAATACATTAGTTTAGTCTTATTGCTTACAATAAGCTTATGAGAAGCGAACCATTCTCTTAGCAGGCTCACATCGTGATTTATATCCCCAAACAGATTAAAAGCATTGTGTGATCTATATGCAATTGCCAAGTCATCGGCAAAAGCTGTGACTTTACCTCTAAAAGGCATTTCTATTTCTCGAACAAAGCTAAATATTCAATTGAATTGTAAATAGGGTGAAGAGTGTAGAACGAAATTTAAATTCTAAATACTCTTGCCGGTGTTTTAGTAAAGCTATTTGGATTGAAGGCTCTTTGAACTCTCCTTGCGGCCGCCGTGGTGTGGCGGTAGAGTTGCCGACCTACCACACCGAAAATCCAAGATTCGAGTCCTGGGGCAGGTAACATCAAAAGTGGTTTGAAAAAGTTTTTCAAAACGGGGTCGCTTCTCGGCAGTGGCTTCGCAAACTCTCCGAGTGTCTTCTGCCATGGAAGGCCTCTCAGCAAAAATTCATGTCCTTTGTAGATGCCGTTCGGAGTCGGCAAAAAACTGCAGGTCCCTCCAATCTCTAGGAATAAACTCAAATCGGAATACCACAAATTGCAAGAGAAGCTGGGCGCTAAAATCTCTTAGAAGGTTTATGATGATATACCTGTTGTGTATCGCGCCATATGTCTTTTTTTTAAACACTCTCTGGAATTGAAACCAAATATGAATGAATGAAAGGTATTGTCAACTATCGAGAGAATTACTATGACGCACAAAATTAGTGGCCTCAAATTCTCGTCACTGTAGCTAAAGGCAAAACGTTGATACCTGACAGCAAACAGGAAGCCATACAAAAATTGAACAAAGCTGTTAAGAAATCCACAATGTTCGTCCATAAGTGGATACATAGAGACTCCTAACATTGAGATTAAGCAGTGCCATGTTTTCGGTTATGGTTAATAAGAAGCCAGTCCTTCAAAAAAGGTGTGCTTCCTCGCCAAAAGTCGTAACCAATTTGTGTAAGCTTCTGGAATACACTACAGTGGACCGGTATGGTAGTTATAAGCCACGTACTTAGAACAATAGGAAATAAGTATTTGCATCAAAGCGGCTCCCAAAGTCCTGAAAAGTGGTGTGGTTGAGAGAGCTTGACTCCGGCTCTGTTGGTCCAGATACTGTAGAATAACCAAACTGTCGTTCGGATGTCTAAGTACAATTGGTTGCTTGTTATCTGGACGTGGCGGCCTATAGGGAATTCGGGTACCACTGTGCATTTGTGATCTGCTCTTGAATTAGATGGGAAACGAATTTGCTGAGAAGACGTTAGTATTTAAATTACTTCTTGCAAAGTTCCGATGTCATTTTATCCGGATGTGATGTCTAGGCCAACATTTGGTTAACTGAAGCTCATTTAAGCTTTCATGGGACACTTTTCATGTGGTGTTTAACCAGTGTATCACAATATATTTGAAAACATTTTCCTTTAAAGGTGTACGGCTGATGATAATATGGATTCATTGCGTATTTTCATACTAAGCCGTGCAGCTTTTGCCAGAAACAGGCAAAACTACTTCGGCCTTTTATTGTCTGTTTTCCGTAGGACTTATTCAAAACCGCCATTAACCTTATTCATGACTATATAGCTGAAAAGCAGCGATTCTTAAATTATTTAGAAACTTGAAATTGTATTTATTTTATATCACAACGGACCTTCCATTGTCAAAGTGAACTTCACCTCCACGGGCTAGCTGTCACGCAACCAAACCGAATTTAACGGCTGTTTTGCAGAAAGAAATCTGAAACCATCTAAATCACTCCAATCACTTTAGTTTACCTTGTGTGCCTACATTTATTTTTGATTTACTCATTCATCCATGATATCAGAAATAAGTTTTGGAGATAAAATGTTATCCATTTTCATGTGCGCATTCAATATTTTTAAATTTGAGTCAAAGCCTATAAATATTAAAAAAGTACAAGGTAAAGTTCATATAAAAATGAAGTAATAAAAAAAGCTCTAGACTTGCAAACATACACACGCACAGAAATTGTCAAGCAGTAACAGACTTATGTAGTCAATGCATTCTATAAATGCCTCATTGTCTATTTGTCTTTGATGACAGCACTTGACTTGAATGACATAAAATCGCTGCAAAATACTCTGTGACTTACCAACTTTCATAAATACACACATACATGTATACGTAAATATATAAATGCTTATAAAATCGTACGCGACAGCCATCAGCGGCATCCAGCATAGCTTACATCCAGTGGCGTTCTTGCATTGCAGTCAAACCAACTAGGTGCAAACTACCTCATGCCTGGTTAGTAAGCATCGCAAGAACCATAATTCTGCCAACTGTGTTTTTGTATAATTACAAGATATTTTTACCATTGTGACATACTCAGAGATATCAATTGTCACATTTCGGAGGGAAAAATAACAGTCTTGTAACAGTTCCAAAAAGTTATACAAAAAAGTTACTAACATTAAGTGATAATAATTTAAATGACGACTGACATAGTGGACCAATACTCAGTTCATAAGAAACCAGTTGATGTTCACGCCTGGGTACTATAAACAGCAAAAGCTCAATGAAAAGTATTCTTCCAAAGTTGATACAAATTTAATTTTTTTCGGGCTAATTCGAAGGCAGTCAGAAATTTTTAGTTGTCAGTTAGTATTTTTCTGCCTAGTTCGGAGTTTCAATGCAGGGTGCACACTAGACTGCGCCAAGAAAAAATTGTATACCTTTCATGACCGTGAAATGACATTGTAACTTTGAGAAGAAGAAGAGATGGATGAATATATGGGCCAACTTATAAGAGAAGAAGAAGATGTGGAACCACTAATATACCGATGTGATCAAGAAGATAAGCTGAGTCGATTTAGCCACAACATAACTGGAACAATTTTTGAGACATCTTTTTAAGTATTCATGAAACGAGCTCAAAGCTAAGGATAATAATTTTTCACATTTTAATTTTTTATGAAAATTATTTTTGTTTTAATTTTTTAATAATCATTTTTTAATTAATTATTAAAAGTTGTTTAATTGCATGGAGTAGGAAAAATTTTTAGAGACAACCGCCATAGCTTTTATTATAGATCCATTTCGAAAGCTGCTATGCTTCTTCATCAGAGGAATTTTGGCACGCATTGCTAACCATTAAGTTAACAATACGCTGGTTTTGATGTCATATAAACTCCTAATTCTATTCTTCTTTTACTATATACATGAACCACTTCCGCCATCTGACCGTTAGTAGTGTGATCATAATGGATTTTTTGGCAGATCTGCTTTATCATCATCAGCACCGCGTGCTCTCGGTTTTGCTATTGCTTTATTGTACCAAATCAACAAAAAATTGTTGGTACAAAAAAGCAACATCTTTTTATATATAAAATATTGTAGAAACTACAAAAAATATAAATAATCAGTACGTATTACACCTTTAAGGGCATACATTAAAATAATGGCGCCCGATAAAATTTTTTGGAAATTTTCGAAATTGGCCCCTTCCCATAACTCGGACAAGAACTGATTGCCCGAACGAAATGTGGAGAAAGGATAATTCTTATTGCTAAAATAGGGGAAATAGAACGAGGGATGCCGGTGGGTGCCGATAAGAATACCTTCTGGGCCGGAACATCTTCATTCATTCGCACAACATGACCTAGCCAATTAAGACGTTGGGTGTTAACTCTTTGAACTATGTCCGTGTCTGCATATGACTCACACAGCTCATCATTAAATCTTCTTTGGTACTCGTCTGTAAGTCTTTCGAAGAATCTTTCCCTCGAATACTCCCAGAGCCGCCTCATCAGATGTTGTCAGTGGCCAAGATTCTGCACCATAAACCAGTTATTTTCGTTCTTCGAGAGAGGGCTTTACTTCTCAATTGCCTACTCAGTCCGAATTAGTACTTGTCTGCGTGAGTGATTCTTCATTGGATTTCTTGGCTGACATTTTTCTTGGTGTTAATGCTGGTTTCCAGGTTAAAAACTCTAAAGAAATATTTTCTTAGAGATTTCTGTAATTTCCTCAATACAAGGGTATGAAAGCAATTTCTTTCATATGAAAGAAAACACTTTAGCTTTTCGGAAAAAAAAATTACCAAAAATCAGCAAAATGTGTCACGACCTTAAGATTGACACATTACTGCATTCAAATTTAATGAACTACAGAACTGCATACTCAACAAAATAAAAAAAATTGTGAAAATAACGTGACACTTTGAAAAAATTGCTATGAATTTTCGCCAATTTTGCGTACATTTTCAAAACAAACTTTATTGTGTGTCTCAAATTTCAGGTTTCAATAAAAAAAAATTCACCCCTCCTTCCCCAAATCCTGGCTACGCCACTGCTTGTTCCATTATGATTTTTGTGTTTTTTGCAAATTTCCCAATTATAAACCTAAAAACAAAACCATACCAATATTTAAAGTTTGATTCCTGTGGAACGTCCCCGAAGAACTGAGCTCTGATCTCTCTCTCTCTATGGCGCGATATACAACAGGTATATCATCATAAACCTCCTAAGAGATTTTTGCGCCAAGCTTCTCTTCCAATTTGTGGTGTGCCGATTTGAATTTTCCCTACAAATTGGTGGGACCTACAGTTTTTTGCCGACTCCGAACGGCATCTACAAAGGAGACGAATTTTTACTGAGAAGCCTGTCATGGCAGAAATACACTCGGAGAGTTTGCCAAACCACTGCCGAGGGGCGACCCCGTTTTGAAAAACTTTTTTCAAATCACTTTTGATGTTACCTGTACCAGGGCTCGAACAATGGACCTTCGGTGTGGTAGGCCGGCAACACTACCTTCACACCACGGCGGCTCTGATGAGCTTTATTATTTTCAATCAATAATTTGGCAGTCTTGAGGCAAAAATGAGTTCAAACCAAAAAAATCCAAATCAATTATTGAATAAGAAGACGCAATATTAAAGACTGAAGCTGTTACAGTACTTTTTCGCCATTTTAAGGAGTAATTATTTGCAGCGATATACCTCCGAAGTGATTTCGGCCGAGCTTCTTTACCGATTTGTCATGCGCTGCTGCTAACTTTTCCTAAAATTTGGCGGGGCCCACGAATGCCGACTCCGAACAGCATCTGAATTTTCGCTGAGGAGCTTTTTCAAGGCAGAAATACACTCGGAAGGTTGCCGACCACTGCCGAGGGTCGACCCCGTATTGAAAACACGTTTTCAAAAAATTTTGATGCTACAGGCTCCGACACTGGATCTGGGACCTCTAGTGTGGTAGGCCTGCACACTACCAACAAACCACGGGAGTCGTAATAATAATATCAATATTTTTTAAAAATATTTGTTTGGCCAGTCTAGTGCACAAACACACCGGCACAAACATAACAACTCTTTTCGTCTTCTAGCTTCTGCCATACGAGCATAAGAACAGAACAACTTACAACTTGCTTATGCGTATCACGTGCAACATCAGCGCGCGAATTGCAGCACTAAAGGTGTTTTGGCTGGCAGCTTAGCAGCGATTCACCATTCTGCTCCAGAGCAATTCACGTTCTTCTAAATGCTCTAACCTCATTGTGGTTATGTGCGTTGCTGTCATCTTTTGTCGTCATTACGCGACGGATTTAGGGATGCTGGCGCTGTATGAACGTTCCTTCCACATTCGAGAGCATAGTTATTTAGCTAGTCGTCTTACGCCTGTCGCTTGCTGTTTGTCGTCCAACAAAAGTGTCTCCTTCAATTTTTCAGCGAATCATGCTTTTATATGTTTGTTACACATTCCTTGTTCGATCGTTATGTGAGTGGTTTTTTTTTAGATTTCTTTTGCTATTTTTTACTTCTCGTATAGTGGCTTTCGTTACAACGTAATGACACAATCTCTACAATCTACAAAGTGCTGGTAGAAGAATGTCAAATATGCTATAGTCGTCGCTTGCTGAGGGAAAGACATCGCTAGAGTGACACATGTTCGTCATACTCATATCCTAATGTCTTTGCTTTATCAGATGTGGGAATGCTTTTCTTATTGCTTTGTGCTATGGATTCGCATACAAATACTTGGAAAACTACCTTGCTTATCCTTCGCTTAATTGCTTGCAATAACATTCCTTTTTCTTTAGAGCCTTAGGGTGGTATTTCCTCCTTTTTGTGTATTGTCACTTGCGTGATCACCACTTTTAAACTATTTGATTTTATATAAAAACTCTAATCTCGAACCTAATATCATTTTATACCACATTCCATTTTATCGCGGGATATGCAATTATTGTGCTTGGTTTGGTTTTTATTCGTTATCACCTAGTTTGCACGTACTCAAATCTTTCTTTTGACATTTTGCAAGTTTTCGTACGCTACTTCCGGATGTGTCAAGTATCAGTCTTTCGAACACATATGCATGTATTTACATACGAATTCCTTTTGTAGCTTAAACATGTGCACTTTGGAAAGATGTTTAGTAAATATTTCAAAAAGCAAGATATCCTTGGCTGAGCACGCAATTTAGGCAAGCAACTGGAAAGAGTTAAACATGAATGTGAGAGACTGACGAGGAATCGTGGCTGTTTTCGAAATAGGGCTACACTTTTAGCCATATATGTTTGTTGCTTTTAAATTTTTCCATTAAAAATATCAAAAATAATAATTGAATAATAGTTACATTGGTTTACAGTCAAAAACCAACAAATACGCCGTTATGAAATTCATATGTAAAACCAAGCAATGATTCCGAAAATGGAGGATATTTTTGATTGTATGGTAACGTTTTTGAGATATTTACGATTGACCGTTCAAAAAAAAACACAAAAAAGATGGCTCCATTTAATCATGTATATCCCATGAACGATAATAATGGTTAATGAAAGCCGCTACCAAAAAAAAATTAAATAACTTTTTTTCTATTTAATGAATCTGGTTAATTTTTTTTTTATTTTGCAGATTGACTTTTACATTTAACAAAAATGGATAACTGGGACACTGAAACAAGAATTTGGATTGTCCGCCGCTATCACGCACTGGAGTCCGTAGTTTCGGTTCAAAGAGAGTATAGGCGCACGTTTGGCGGCAATCCTCCGAGCAGATGGACCATAATAAGACTTGTAAACAATTTTGCCGAGCATGTGACAGTCAACAGAAGACCTTACCATCGAAACCCTTCAGTTCGAACGGAGGAAACAATCGCTGCTGTAGCTGCTGCCATACAAAACAATCCACGTGTTTCGACAAGAAGCTTATCTGCTCAAATGGGTGTAAGCAGACAGTCATTACAGTCAATTATGCACAAAGATTTGGACTTATTCCCATATAAAATTCAAATGGCCAACAAACTGGATGCTGCAGACTTGCCGATTCGCTTGGAATTTTGCCAGAAGATGCTTCAAATGGTGGAAGAGGATGGAAACATGTTGAACTGTCTTTTCATGTCTGACGAGGCGCATTTCGATTTAAACGGCAACATAAACAAACAAAATTGTCGAATATGGAGTGCTTCCAACCCACAGATACTCCATGAGACGGAATTGCATCCACTTCGTGTCACAGTGTGGTGTGCAGTTTCATCACGCTGAATTGTCGGGCCCTACTTCTTCGAAGAAAACGGTCACACCGTTACGGTTACTGGAGACCGTTACTTGAGCATGTTGAGAGAGTTTTTCTATCCAGAATTACGCCGAATGAGAATTTCTTTCAACTCTGTGTGGTTTCAGAAAGATGGTGCAGCTCCTCATATAGCCCAACCTGTTATGACAGAATTGCGACGAAAATTTCCCAATAAGCTGATATCCAGAAACTCCACATTCCGTTGGCCACCCAGGTCGCCTGACCTTACTGCACCTGACTTTTTCTTGTGGGGTTATTGCAAACAGGAAGTCTTCAAAGCAAAACCAACAAATTTGAATGAACTAAGGCAATCCATTCGAGAAACAATTGCGGCTATTCCTGTCTCAACTCTCCAAGCAGTAATGAACAACTTTTTGGTAAGATGCCGCACATGCATTGACGAGCAGGGGGGGGCATTTAAATTCCATTATTTTTAAAACTAATTAAGCTATATTTAATAAAATTTAATGAGCTTTAACATGAATAAAAGAAAAATGAATTCCATGCACTGAAAAAAAAATTATTTGAGTTTCTTAATGTAGCAAAATTCATCAGCCACCCTGTAGGTACCCTAAAAGTATTAGTGTATACATACATATGTACATATGATACTATAGCAGTGTATGTATGACATTATTTTATACTTCAAACAGTTGTTTTTTATTTTGACGATTATTTAGATTAGGATCGGTCTCTCTTATGAGAAACCAACAGTAGTCATCCATCATTGCGACATCCCAGAATCCTTCATACCGACTCTCAATTAATTTCATTTGCTAATGAAACCTTTCGTCATGCTCGTCACCAAGATTTGGCGAAAAATATAATAATATATGAGCGCAGAAAATTAATTTGAATGAGAAAGGCATATTTACGTCTGAAAAGAAAATAAAAAAGTAAATTAGATAAATGGTGAAAAATTTGTAAATAAGCTTTTTTGGTTTACCCATTTTGGCACAATTCTTGATTAAGTCGTTCACTATCATCTCGTAATTGCGTTTGCCTAAAAAAGAAGTAACCACCTTTTCAAAAGAATTCCACGCTGCTGCCGTAACTAGTGACAATATATCTTTAAATTGCTTATTGTTAAGCTTGTTTTTTATTTGCGGTAAAACAAAAAAAGCTTATTTTATCTTTTCTTCTTCTGGAAAGATTGTTTTCAAATGATGAAAGGCTTTGCTTTCTTTGTCCAAAGCCTTAACAAAGTTTCTGATGAGGCCCAGCTTGATGTGTAAGGGGGGTAGAACTATTTTTTTTCTTTACAAGAGGCAAGTATTTGATGTTTCCACATCAATTTGAAACTTTATGACATAGTGGTATTGACGAGCTCGGCTATCCAAATTGCACAGAAAGCAGCAGTATTTTGTGTAGCCACTTTGTAGACCGCATAGCATTCCAAAGACTTAAAGATCGGCACATATTTCCTAATTATGCTCTTCATATTTGATAAATTCAATTAATGTTTCAATTGCCTTGTAGGTCTTCTTCGTGCTTACTGCATTTCGTTTTCCGTTCGAAATTCAGTACAACTTGATGCCGCGCAATCAGATATTGTCCATTTCTTGAGGAGAAACTCATTGCCTGTATTGCCCCTTGCTTTCTGGTGTAATGTGATAGATCCATGTTTCATCTACTCGTACGTTAACATAATATTGCAAAAAATTCAATCGAATTATTATTGAGCATCGACTAACAGTGTAAGCAATCTCGTCACACATTACGCGCAAAGCTTCTCATGCCATTCCACCTACTTACACTGCGTTATGAAAACGAGCTTTAGTTCTGTCCTATGAACCAAATATACTTTTTCGGAAATGGGATAAAAAATAAAAAAAAGGGTTAAAAATCGATCCAAAGTCTTTCACATAGGCGGACAGACGGACACTACGACCTTTATACTTTATACATAAAAAAAACAAAAATTCTGACGTTACATAAAAATCGCCGGTACACGTGTATTTTTATTTTTTCTCCCCTTTCCGAAAAAGTATATTTGGTTCATAGTGTGTAAGGCGGTGTTATAGACGATTTTTCGAGTGACTACTTTTGGCCGGCGTGACCACAACAGAACTTAAGTAAGCCACTTGTAAGCAAAAAAATAATAATAAATCCGCACCCTGAATTCGTTTTCTTTATTTTTGTTAAAACTCACTAGGGTTTGTTCTTTTAATGGCTGTAAATAATATGACAAATGGCGGCAGCTTGTTCGAGCTTTTCCAGTACTCTTTGAAGAGATTATATGATGAATTTAAAACAATAGAATGCTCCACAGTCTACATTAAGTCTTTCGACAAACTGTTTTAAATGCAATTAGAGCCACGAGCACAATTATCGAAACATTACTCTCTTCAATTTTGAATGGACTTCGCTGTGCATATGGGTGACTAAAATTTTGATCGGTTATTAGTTTAGGTAACTTTAGCTTAAACCAACAACACAACAACACAACAATGATACTCATATCAGCGACTCTTTACGTATGGTTTGTTGAAAAAATGGTGTAATTTTTATCAAACGCCTTTTTTTGTTTGGTTTTAGCTAATTTTTCTTATCTACAAACAAGTCTTAGATGTAACAAAAGTTTATTGCGATTTTAACACATTTTGTATCACTGAATTACACAGCTTTGAACGCATGTAGCTTTGGCAAAAATATTAACATTTTGAATCCATTTTAGCCTTTGCAAACATAATCAAACAAAGTTATATCTCGTTGAAAACAGAATTAACAGGAAGTTGTTTCGAAATAATCATTTTACATATAAACTGGTAAATAAATTAGCGAAAATAAAGTGATTACACATTATAAGCTATATCTCGGTCGGCATATAATTAATTTAATTTTTGTTTTCTTGATTATATCAATTTCCAATATATTTTATACAATGACGTACCAAGATTAAACTTTAAACTACTTTAAATAAATTTATTGCGAGTTTTTTGCTGGTCTCTCTTTTATAAGTTTTGTGCAGCACATTTGCGGATTGCAATGGGCGCATCATTTGTCGAACTAATTTTGAGATCTTCTGCTTCTTTGCATTTTTCATTCAATTTATTTTGCCTGTAACCCAGTATATCTTTATCTTTATACCTTTCATGAACATGAAATGGTATTATATCTTTGGTCTGATGTTTGTAAATATGAGAAGAAGAAAATGGACGAACCAATAAATATACCGAAATGATCAGGGCGACTAGCTGAGTCGATTGAGAAATGTCCGTCTGCCTGTCTGTTTGAACGCAAATAAGTCATTCAGTTTTAGAGTTATCTGATTAAAATTTATATTAAACATTTGTGGGAACCAACAAGATCGAACCAATACAACGCATAGCTCCCATACAATCGATTATTCCGATAACGGGTATTGGCCTATAAGTCTAGCAGGTTTCGTACATATTATATATGTAATGTGGCTAGTGAAAATCATCAAGTTTCGACTAATATATCGTATACCCCTATGCAAAAAATTTGTCCGATAAACGGGGTTTGGGCTATGTATCTTTAAACCAACAGGGCAAAGCCGTAAAATTTTGTAGAATTTGTACTTACTGTAAGTAAGGATCATACACTTTAAACCATGATGCGTGTTCATGAAAGGTATAAAGCCTTCGGCACAGCCGAAGACAAAGCTTTCCTTACTTGTTTTATCTTACATAATTTTATTTTAAAAGAGCAGTAGTAGGTTTAGAATTCTGAACAGTACCGAAATCAAGCCAACATATTGCAAACTTAGCATGCTCACATGATACACTCCGTTCTATACCCTAAATTTTGGGTATGCAGTCCTTGTGTGTTGGGTAAGGCCTACAACATACAAGGTGTGTTCAAAAAGTATCGCGAATTTTGTCTTTTTTCAAAAATTATTTATTTATTCATGAATATCTATTTTGTCCCCTTCAAAGTAATCCCTAAGAGATATTATACACTTGTGCCAACGGTTTTTCCAATCTTCGAAGCACTTCAAAAAATCATTTTTTTGTATCTTGTTCAGCTCCTCCTTCGATGCCGTCTTTATCTCGTCAAGAGAAGCGTAACGTCGTCCTTTCATGGGCCTCTTCAGTTTAGGGAACAAGAAAAAGTCACAGGGGGCCAGATCTGGGGAATACGGTGGCTGCGGCATCATTAGTGTGTTGTTTTTGGCCAAAAAGTCGCGCACAAGCAACGATGCGTGAGCAGGGGCGTTATCGTGGGGCAAAAGCCAATTTTTGTTCTTCCACAAATCCGGGCGTTTCTGGCGGATTTCTTCGCGCAAATTGCGCATAACTTGCAGGTAATATTCCTGTGGCAAGAACTCATGATGCACCACGCCCCTGCAGTCGAAGAAAACTGTCAGCAAAACCTTCACATTCGACCGAACTTGGTTCGTGCGGCAGCTTCCATTGAGATGATTGCGCTTTGGTTTCCACGTCATAACCATAAACCCACGATTCGTCACCAGTTATGACCCTTTGGAGCAAATTTGGCTCGTCGCGGACAGAGTTTAACATCTCATTAGCAATGTTCATGCGATGCTGTTTTTGGTCACAATTGAGCAATTTGGTAAAAAAATAGGTAAAAATCGAAGACGATCCAAAACACGTGCAAGCAAAGCAGCTGTCAACAATTAACTGAACATTCAAAATGGCCGAGCTTGTCGGCATAAGTGAGAGACATGAGTACCAACATAACGCCACAAAAAATTCTAAATTCGAATATACGTAACCAGCGAAAATTCAAAATTCGCGATACTTTTTGAACACACCTCGTATATGAACCTAGAAAGGAGTTTTTTTTAATTAATTATCATTTTTTTCGCATGGTGTAATCTAAGGTGATAGCTGACCTTAGCAAATGTGTAAAGATATAAAACAAATCGCAAAAAGTTGAAGCAAAGGCAAAAATCAAATGCCTAAAAAGCCCATGCATTGAAAACTAATTGAAAGAAAAAAACATAACAAAAGTTTTATATACTACATACATAAATACACCTGACAAATAAAAAGCGGCATAAACTTATTTTAGAATGAATGAATCAGCAATGCAAACAACTTGATCCAAACATACAAATTAATCATGTGCACATACTCTTCAACCTACGAATGTACACTGGTATAAAATTAATCGCGTAAGTAGTCTATATTGTTGTACACATGTATGTACATTTCTATATTCATGCATACAAAAAGAAAGAAAATCGTACAAATGTACGCTGTCTAGCTTTTCAGTGGTTTTTCATTTATCAACAGGTAGATGAATAAGCAAGCAGAAACGGCCAAATCGATCATCGGTTGCATTAGTTGATTCAAACTGTTTTTTTATTTCTTTACTTTTTGAGAATACTGTAGGTATATGGCATGTTGCCATTGTATTGTCTTATCGTTTTTGTATTATTGTCATGTTTCATGGTCGAAGATATCCTTGAGCTTAACGCATATTGTTTTGAACAGGTGCATGAATTGGTTATTCACGTATGAGTAACTGTGCTCTTGAGAGTGTTTGAAATGTATTTGTGATATAGCAAAAATGTATTATTAAATATTTCAGAAAATACTGTAATTAAGACCAACTGCGGCCATCATGCGCGTACGACCTTACTATTTATGGACGAGTTATCTGATGTTGATTATAATAATTTCTATCAGTTATTTGTTTGTTCCTTATGAAAATCAAAAAAGAGTTAGATCAAACAGTTCAGAGTATTAAGCTAAGTATAGCCTAAAGCACCCTCGTTAATTGCTTATGAAAATTTATTGTACTTTCAGTAATTTTTTAAAAAAAATATTCAATGTACCGACACGACTTTTTTGAGTTTCATTATAGTATAGATTGGAATTAAAATTAATTTTTGTGCCTGATCCCCCATCTCAAGAGCCGAGGATGCATTTTTGTTCGTTTGTAATTGTAGTCTTTGAATTAGATGATTTTTCAGCTGGCTTTTTCAAGACCGATTGCAGAAACCAATAAACAAGCGAAAGATAAATATTGTAAAATAAAATCACACACAGAAATCTGTAAGCGCTCCCAAGCGGTTCTATTTGGGGTTCCTTTTTAGTCCCTTATTCGGAGCGCTCCTTGTGGCAAGTGTAGGAGTTAATTATAACTCGGGCTTCATCTCCTTGAAGTTTAATAATTTGAAAGCTGAGATAAGCCGTTTTTGAACAAATTCTGAGATGACCCGTCATACAAAAATATTCTTCAATATGGTGAACATCCACTCTGTGGTATCAAATATTGAATCGTTTTGGCTAGATGTCAATAGACAACTTTTTTGCGAGAAACCTAAAATAATGTTTCGGGGTTTCCAAGGAATGTGGTTCTCCTCACTTTATTTAAAACAATTTTAATTACTAATTAATAATATTTTACGACAAGGTTCTCCCACACGCAGAAACAAATTTTATTTATTTTTAGCATCTTGACAGCCGTATTGATTAGTGTTGAGCAATCCATATATCCTTGTAGCACTTTTGTTTTTGTTTTGCTCTCAAATATAGGCACAGATACAAAATTACACTTTCAATACATAAAAAATTCCATTAGTAATTAGTAATCAATTAATTAGACGGCTGTTTTAATTGGTAATGATTATTTTAATTGTTTTTCAAGAAAAATCAATTATTAATTGACTACGATTAGAGAAAGTCAAAACTAATTCAAAGAAAATAAAAAAATAATCAAAAAAAAGTTGTTTTGATTGCTTTGGATTATTTTTTTTTTTTATTTTTTTTACAATTTTTGATTTTTTCAGCATGGTTGATGTGTATATTTATGCACTTCTACAACGACACTGAAAAAAATCAAAAATAATAAAAAAAAAAAATAATATAAATAAATCAAAAGTAGTCAAAACAACTTTTTTTTTTTTATTTATTTTAATAATCGTCAAAAATCATTGTTGTTTTTAATTATTTTTTGGAAAATAATCATTAAAAATTGAAAGTAATTTTAACCAATCATTAAATGGATTCTCGAAAAAATAACTAATCAAACCGGTAATCATTACAATTAGTTATCATTATTTAACATTTCTGTTTCATAGGACATAGGCAAAAGCCTTTCGGTATGGAGCTGAGGCGCGTCGGCATGAAATAGAAATTTACACTAACAAATTGACAGTAATTTTTTTTTTTAATTTTGAAACACTCAGAAAAATTCATAGAAAGAATTGGTTCCTCAATATAAGTGTATTCGATCTAAATTGAACCAAGAGAAACGAAAATGGACCGAAGGTCCATGGTTCGAGCCCTGGTACAGGTAACATCAAAAGTGATTTGAAAAAGTTTTTCAAAACGGGGTCGCCCCTCGGCAGTGGTTTGGCAAACTCTCCGAGTGTATTTCTGCCATGGCAGGCTTCTCAGCAAAAATTCGTCTCCTTTGTAGATGCCGTTCGGAGTCGGCAAAAAACTGTAGGTCCCACCAATTTGTAGGGAAAAATTCAAATCGGCACACCACAAATTGGAAGAGAAGCTTGGCGCAAAAATCTCTTAGGAGGCTTATGATGATATACCTGTTGTATATCGCGCCATAGAGAGAGAGAGAAGAAAATCGAAAAACAATACCATGGAACCTTAAACCGAAAATAAGAACATAGGACTAATTTTTATAGACAGGGTTACGCGCTGGCAGAACTGCTCCGGGATGTCGTCTTATGTCATTTGAGTCTCACCTTTATCAAAAACGAAACATTTTTAATGTGTAAATTCTAATGAACGACGAAGAAGGCGAGCGTTCTTTCTAGGGATACTAAAGTCACTCTAAACTCTAAGTTGTCCGTACTAAACCTCACCATTCCAAATACTTGCTCTGTATGTGGCATACTGGTCCAACCCTGTTAAAACTGCCTTCTGTTAAAAAAACTTGATGACGATTGTCAGAGTGATCATGTTCATTAGGCAGGGCGAAACACCATAACCATTTTCAAGAGAATTCACTCATTTCTGCTTCGGAAACTATGTACATACCGAAGAGATGTATGTAAATTGTGTTATATCTTGAGCTTATGCAGTTACTTAAACGAGAAAAAGAATCTGCACGAATAGAAAAAGTAACCTTACCTCCTGAACCCATCTCGCTTGGTACAGGCCTACTTAGGCCGGTTGTTAAAAAACCTGGCTTTAAAATTCTTTTTGAAATATAATTTTAAGTGGATAATTTGTTGTCAAGAAAACACGTCTAGATAGTTAAGTTTAAAGGGCTGAATGCAGTTCGCAAGAAAACGCTCAAGAAATTTTTTTATTTTTTACCTTTAAGCCAAATTTGAAGTTATTTTTATTTGAAAGTTTGTATATGGCCTTCTTTAAGGATTTTCTTTATAAAATGTCTTTCAATGTGCCTCTGGCATGATCAGATTCGAGTCAGGAAGGAAAACCTTCCTAACCCGAATGTGATCATTCGGGGTGCATTTTGAAAGACATTTTATATACAAAATCCTTAGAAAAGGCCACACAAGAAATTTCAAAATAAAAATAACTTCAAAGTTGGCTTCCAGGTTGAAAAAAAAAAAAAAATCATGAGCGTTTTCTTGCGAACTGCATTCAGGCCTTAAAAGTTTCCAATTCGAAGCGTAATGTGAGCTATGTTTTGTGATGCCCCTCAAACAGTTTCATAAATAATTTTTCTTAATTTCCTTAACCAAACAAAAAATTTCAGTGTGAAACGTTTTTATAACTGTATTGTGATTTACACTTCCATATAAAAACATTTAAACACCATTGCGTCGAAAAATTAAAGTACCGAGTAAATTGAACATGCGCTTTAACTTTGAAGCTTTGCTTTGATACAAATAGCGATTTTAAGACAGTATCTTTCCTTTCTTATAATATAAAAGAAAATGCTTTGAGCTTAGACAAAAGTAGTAAATTATTTTGGACTCGAACCTGGAACCTTCGGTATGGCACCCAGTATACTAAGAATGCTGCCAAACAAATAAATAATCATAACGTACAAACAACTAAATATTTCGCTCGTCGCTTTTCATTTGATTGCAGGTATATATAGATATACAAATCCATGTGTGAATATTAGGGTGGTACACCATGCAAAGAACGTAGCTTTAACTGAAGCGTGAAACTTTGTGTAACCACTTAAATACTTCCTTCAGAAATCTAAACTATAGTTTGTTTTATTAATGTATATTGGAACGATTTTTCGTCATCCCTTGTCAAATTTGGTTTTGAGACAAACCGGTTTCGGCGTTGTGCCATCATCAGTGTCGATTTTCGTTCTGATCTGTTGTGGTCGTTTGTCTTGTATTTATAGTAGGTAGCGGGTAACGTCAGCATGGGTGTCTGCTTGTGTACGTGTGTGCATGTGTTGTGCGTGTACATTCAGAAACGGGGGTGGTTTGCATCGATCGGTTTTTTTGTGGTTGACTGAGGCAGGTAAAAGTTGGTGATTTTTGTTGTTTGACCTTTTTTGCTTGTTTGTTGTTTTTGATCTTTTGCTGTTTTGTGCTTATTTGTCGGTGCGTGTGTGTCTGTTGTACCTGAGTGGTTGCTTTGTTTTTTGTAAACCAATTTTAAAGGTTCGAATATTGTGTCGGAAACAGTGTTTGTCTGTTCGTTTATTATTCTACCGTCGAATGTTTTTTGTTTGTAGATTTCCATGTTTTCGAGTACGTTCAGACGTCTGCCTTTTGCTTGTACATGTAGGACCTTGACTGTTTTTTTGATGTTTCCGGGGGGGCATTTATTCTCCGCCATGTGATTCGCAAAGTTGGACTCTGGTATGATGGTTGGATTCCGTATCTTTTTGTTGTAATCTGTAATGTGTTCTCTGAACCTCGTTCTTACTTGTCGTCCGGTTTGTCCTATGTAACTGTGCTGGCTCTCACAAGTGAGCTTGTATACACCATGGCTGCTAAATGGATCTTCTGAGTTAGTTTTGGTTCTTAGCTTCCGTCCTAAATTGTTCGATGTTTTGAACGCTGTGTTGATGTTGTATTTTCTAAGGAAATTTGCTAATTTATATGTTGCCCTTCCAGTATATGTCATTGTCGTCCAGGTTTGTGTACTTTCTTCTCCATTGTTTCTTTTTTGTTCTCTAAGGTCTCTCCTGAGTTTATCTACTAGTGATTTTTTATATCCGTTGTTTGTAGCGATGTTATATATTATTCCAAGCTCTCTTCTATATGCTTCTTGTGTAAGAGGTGTTCTTTCCAATCTTTGTACTAAGTGCCTTAGCGCTGCATTTTTATGTTGTTGTGGGTGGTTCGATTTATTATGTATTATTGTGTCGGTGGCCGTTGGTTTCCTATATATGTCGTAGTTGAATTTATTGCTAGCTTTATCAATACTTATTGTGAGGTCCAGATAATTGATTCCTCCGTCTTTTTCGGTTTCCATTGTGAATTTTATGTTCCCGTGCTGCTTGTTGAGGTACTCCAGTACTTGCTCTTCGTTGTTGGTAGTTAAAACGCATATGATATCATCCACGTACCTTGCGTAAAATAACACTCCTAATTTGGAACTTAATTCCTGTATATACTCTTTTTCCAGGTTTTGCATAAACGCTTCCATAAGAATAGCCGATGTTGGGTTTCCCATCGCAAGTCCGTTTGTTTTTCTGTATATTTTATTGTTGAATTGAAAATAGTTTTGACGTAGTGTGGTTCTTACCGTGTTCGTGATTTGCGTACTTTTTACTTTATCTCTTGTTTTACGTAGTATTATAGAGTTTACTATGTTCAATGTCTCTGCTAGTGGTATTGATGTGTATAGATCTTTTATGTCGAAAGATACCAATTTGCTGTCCTTTGTCACTTCAACGGTCCTAAGTTTGTTTATTAGTTCAGATGTATTAGTTATGGTGTGTTCGTTGCTAAGTTCCAGTGTGTCCTTCAATACTGTTTTTAAATATTTAGATAGCTTATAGCATGGTGCCGATTTAAAATTAATGATTGGTCTCATTGGATTTCCTGGGTTGTGGATTTTTGGTAGCGCAATCAGTGGTGGAGTTGACGGGTTCATTTGGACTAATGTATATGCCGAGTTTGTATCTATTATATTTGTTGCAGTTTTTATAGCCACTTTGACTTCTTTCTGGTATTCATCCGTGGGGTTCATTCTTATTCTACGACATTCCATATCCTCGATAAGTTTTTCGGTTTTTGTTATATACTTATCTTTTGCAATTAGCACAGTTTTGTTGCCTTTGTCCGCCTTCGTTGCGACAATGTTGTTTATCCTGCGTTTATGTTGTAGGTTCTTGACTGTTTTTGCTCCGTGTTTCTCTTCTGTCCTTCCTTTGCTTTCACTTCCTTGTTTATTATTTCTCTGCACATGTGTCTTGCGTGCTCTTGTTCCTCAACTGGTATTAACGATATTGCGACCTCTGCGTCTACGATCGCCTGTTCCGTTTTTCTTTTTTCGTTTTGGTCTATAATATTGTGTTTCAGTCCCTTTTTAAGAAGTTGTTCTTCCGCCGCGGTGATGGCTACTGTCGTAAGGTTTACGAGCCTGGCATGGAAATGGTGCGGTTGTTGGTTGTTGTCCCGTTCGCGACGTCCTGTCAGCTTATCTAGTTTCCGGTTCAGCGTCCTGTATTTCTGTTGTAGTTCATGTTCGACCTCAGTCCTTATGCGCTCGAAGCATTCCATTAACGTATTACGGAATCCAAATTGGTTTACAAAAAACAAAGCAACCACTCAGGTACAACAGACACACACGCACCGACAAATAAGCACAAAACAGCAAAAGATCAAAAACAACAAACAAGTAAAAAAGGTCAAGCAACAAAAATCACCAACTTTTACCTGCCTCAGTCAACCACAAAAAAACCGATCGATGCAAACCACCCCCGTTTCTGAATGTACACGCACAACACATGCACACACGTACACAAGCAGACACCCATGCTGACGTTACCCGCTACCTACTATAAATACAAGACAAACGACCACAACAGATCAGAACGAAAATCGACGCTGATGATGGCACAACGCCGAAACCGGTTTGTCTCAAAACCAAATTTGACAAGGGATGACGAAAAATCGTTCCAATATACATCAATCATTCACCCTGTCGGAAAAACAACAAAACAAAATAAAACATTTGTTTTATTAAGCTGTTATACGATCTGGTTTTTTCGAAATATTTTACATAATACTTTTATTTCAAGAAGTCATTCTGAGGCACTGTCTGCTTCACTTTACCCAAAGTGTTTTTTCCTAAATAGATTCAGCTTCAACTTTGTTTCTATTCTGTTTCACTATTTCTACCTTTCATGAGATATCTCACAGAAATTTGGTATGCGATCGCGATTTTATAATCTATATACTGGTATATAAAAGAAAGTGACGTTAGTTGCAACGCTCATAACTCAAGAACGCCTGCACCGATTTGGATGATTGACACTAATTTAGATTGTTCTCTGACCAGAATAGGAGAATACCCAATAAAATTTCTGAAAAATTCCTGAAAAAAAAAATTTTATTTTCCCATACATTTTGTATGGTGCGAGTTTTTATAATTTTTTTTTTTTGTTAGAAAAGCTCAATAATGGATCGAACGATGATAAAGTGGAATTGTGTGTGTGTGAAATAGTTACATCTATAGGGATAGGCATAAGGATAGTGATAGAGATAATGATAGGGATAGTGATAGAGATAATGATAGGGATAGGAAAAGCCAATATTTCTAGATCCATTCAGGTAAATATCTGGGCAGGACAAAGTCCGCCGGTCCCTCTAGTATATTCATAAAACAGTGCTACAGTGATTTTGTATTTTTAAAGCGACCTAATAGAGGTTGTTCATCTGGTCGAATTTAACACCCCAAAATCTTTTTTTACAGTCAAAAAACCGTTTTTTCAGTTTTTTCGTGTTAAAAAATTCATTAAAAAACAAATTTTCAATCGATTAAAAAATTCTCAACGGTTTTGGATAGCTGATTGTTGACAATTTTGAAATATATAAAGTGTTTTGTTCATTTGAAAAGAGTAACACGTGTTTTTACGCGAGGAGTTGAATTTTTTGGAAATTTCCCCTTTTTTCCAATAGGACATTAATTATAATTTTAAATAACAAATAGTCGTTCTTGACTATAGTTTGATTCATAGTATCTATATTTCATAAAATTTTACACTCATTTTTTTTTAAATTAGATACATTTCAGACAAAACAATGAATTTTTACATAGAATTATGCTGCATAACTTGAAAACCTAAAATCTTTTCCAAAAAAAAAAGTGATTGGTATCTTTAAGTAGTAATAGTCTGTCGATTATATACATCCGAAATTTATCATTCATTCCCAATTAGTGCCAAAAAAATGAAGTCAAATTCGGAAAAACGGGGAATTTTCCAAAAAATTAAACTTCTCGCGTAAAAACACGTGTTACTCTTTCCAAATGAACAAAACACTATATATATTTCGAAAGAGTCAACATTCAGCTATTCAAAACCTTTGGGTTTCTTTTTTGAAAATTTGTTTTTTAATGAATTTTAAACACGAAAAAACTAAAAAAAAACGGGTTTTTGACTTTAAAAAAAGATTTTGGGGGTGTTAAAAATTTTTTGAGCATGATTTCGTATATCATTCGACCAGATGCACAATCTCTACTAGGTCGCTTTAAAAGTATGTTAAATTTTTTTCTAGCACTTTAAAGACCTATGTATCAGTATGTTTGATAATTAGTCTCAACCGACAAGATCGTGCTGTAAGAAATATAGATGTAATATCGATACATTGATGTGTTTTTTCTATTATCATTTGAATCGATAGCTTAAACAGTACAGCTTGTAATAATCGACTAATAGGATATGAGAATTATTCGAATGCTATAACACCCGATTATAAACATTGAATTAGTCACGATTATTCGAATGTTGAAAATCGAATAAACATAAGTGCAAGAATATCAATAAACTACGATTTATAGCACATCGAATGCATCCAGTTAGATGCGAGCAAAACGTTTAAAAATTGCAATCAATATCTGTCATAAGCCGCCTATTTTTGTAGTGCAAAGACAGTAGCCTAATACTTTGATGTAGTATATAGGCTCTCCGTGGTTTAACAATATTTTCAGACACCGAAAAATTTACTCTCAGACTCTGCAGATATATTTCATGGCCAAACTGAACAGCGGAGGATGGAAAGCACGATGATTTCTTCAGCATGTTCGTGGTGGTTCAGCCATAAAGAAATCAATTTGGGACTTATCACTATTTGTTAAGGTTTGAAAATCAAATATCGGTAGATTATATATTTCTTGATTTCTGTGAAAGGTCATTGGTTGCTTGCTGCTGACACTTGATAAAGCCATATGTGCAATGAAGCAATTAAGGGAGGCTACTTGATTGCCTTCACTGCATTTCGTATGCAAACTTCACACCCAGGTTATTCTTTTCGCGCTAATTTTCAAACCAAAATAATTTAAAACTTAAGAAAAAAAAAATTATTTGGATATTTTTGTAAGAACATTTACTTGCAACGAAAAAATATTCAAATCTTATGGAATTCGAATAATCTTTGTGTGGCCCTCCTTACCAAAATATCTGTTTATACTAAATTTTCCCAAGTAGAATTCAAATGACCCCCAAAATTTTCATTTAAGTTTTATAATTCTAATAACAAAACGCCGAGTAAGACAGTCTAATGATCATGTTGCATACATACATGTTTGCTTTGTTGGTAATTTTCAAGGTAGAAGCTAGCAGCAGTCGTTTGGTGTTATTGTTATGGTTGTATTTATAATTAACGTTGGAAAAATATTTAGTTCAAGTTCTATCACTTAATTATGAATCGCAATTTCTATTTTTTTTGTAATGTTTTGTGATCGAGTTCTATTTATTTGTAATATTCCTATTTTCTGGTTCAGAGTGTAGCCGATCGATTTTGGGCTCTGTATTTTAAACCGCTTTAAATTTTTTGTCAAGAATTTCAAAACACTGTTAAGAACTTCAACAAAAAGCACCTTTAACTCTCGTGGAGTTATTTTTTTCGACACTGAATTTATTATTTATTTTTTTGTGCTCGTTCAACTAGACACTTGACTTCATCAACTAACTGAATGCCTTAGTTAAGTTGTTAGGTTTTTATCTCGTTTGCTGGTTATCTATTGTTAAAAAAATATTCGTATGTATGTTTGTATGGGATTTGTTTGGTTTTGCTTTAAGCGCACATTGATTGTCACCGCCAAACGTTTACCACTCCGAAACAATAAAAGACTAAAAAATATGTCGCCGTTTTGCCAGTGCAAAGGCCGCAAAATTTTAAACGCAATATGTAGTAGCTAACAACAATATGTATGTATGTCGGTATATAAGGCAGCAGCTACTAAAAAAACTGACTGAGCCCAATGTTGGATGCCGCAAAACGTGCTATATTTGAATTGTTGTTGCAATTTGCTGGCTGTTGATGCTGCTGCTGTTGGTGTTGATGTTGATGTTGTTGCTGCATCTGCCAACATTTGCTGTCAGTGATGGCGTTTTTCTTTTTGTCTGAAAGCATGCTGGCATGGCTGCTGTTTTGTTATTGTTGCTGTTAGTATTTAATAGCGTCGACAGCACTTTTCGTAGCTACAATTAAAGTGTTCAAGCAAATAATCTGCAAGATAATACAAATGTGCACACAGATTTATATACGAGTATATAATACAAAAGAGAGATATATATTCCCCATCAAAAAATTATGTAAGATATAAGAGAAAATGATAAGAAATAGAGAAGCGTCGGTACTTGCTCTACAATCAATCAGATCTTCACGATACACCAAAATCTGAAAAGACAATCGACACATACCATCTCATCGTCGATGTCAAATAAACTCTTGACAGCAAAAAAATAGCCACCTACTCGCTGCCACTTCTGAATTATATGGCTCCGAGCAAAAGGAAACTAAGCCGCACTGGTATAACCTATTACAAGTTCGTGCAATTGATGGCATATGCTGATGATACTGGTATAATTTGCTTTACCAAGAGCATCGCAAGCTCTATTATCTCTGTAGTGAAGTAGGATAAGTCGAAGTATTTCATCGAAGCTATTTTCGCCATTGTTTATCAAATGATGCCAGTAATATGTCGCCAACTGGCTCCAATTGGAAACACCAAGGAGGGTTGAGTTCTCCTGAACGCGTTTTGTTCACTGCAGTGGACTTCTCCCTTTCCTATGCAGCCAAATTCTTATAGAAATAGGATTTGGACTGACAGCCTGTTCTAAGTGTTTGAATGAAATGCAATAAGCATTTCATAAGATGTAAATTTGTTGGTGGAACTCTTAGTACTCAGGTATGTGTATCAAACATACAAACAGCAGATATTTGTGTGGGGCTGCGTTTCATCTGGGTTTGAAGGTGAATTAATACACATAGAAATATGTATTTTTATGTTTCAGTATATTCCATGTAAATCTTTAAAATTGGAATTTTTTCGCATTGTTTTTAAAAGATGTTTTGGAACATTTGCTTTGCTCAATTTTTTAAGGGTATTCACCTAAAATTTTTACAGTGTTGGTTTATAGCAGACCTGTTTAGTTATGATTACTATTCCTACCCACCCCTTATCCACTTTTTTCATTTTTTTCTGATTATTTTAAAAAATGATGGGGAAAAAACTTATTAAAAAAAATGTTTAAAAATCCAAAAACAATAAAAATATTTTTTGATTACTTATTCTTTATTTTTGCAGACAAACATAAGCACATGCTGCAAAATAATTAGAAATAATCAAAAAACCATTAAAATTAAAAAATAAAATCGTGATTGATTGAAATAGCCATCCAATGAATTGATTACTAATGGGAATTCAACAGGTCTGGTTTATACTAAAGTTGTATCAAATGGAATTTAAAGAGTTGGATAGTGTCGTGCCTGACTGTGTATATATATCACTATATCTTGTTTTGAAGATTGTCTCATGTTGGCAACAACTACATATATAAAGTGTTATTAATAAAAAAATGTAAGTGTTTATCGAATATTTTTGGAAAGTTTTTTATTTTACAAGAAAGTCGAAAGGAATTGTTTTGAAATCCCATTCTTACAGAGTTTGATCCAGAATATGTAAAACTGTAAGTAAAACCATACAAACTTATGATATTATAAAAATTCCGCGTACATATCTACATATTAGACCTGTTAAATAATGATTGTTAATTATAATGTTTATTGGCTGAATTCCTTGACAACCCGCTAAATTAGTAGTTCATTGTTTTTCAACGAATAGTTTCAAACCTTTTAAACAAAAAACCCCACCCCAGTACTAACAAATCAAAAGTAGTGACTGAAAGCAAAGTACTTTTTTATGATAATCCTAAAGATGCATGATCAATTCTAGAAACAAATGAAAGAGCAGTGGCCAATTAAAATAATCATCTAATCAATGGATTACTAGTCTAAATTATAACTGAACAGGTCTCATACATATTTCAAGAAACTCTTGGTAAAACATAGTAAATTGGTCTTCAATTTTGTGCCTTTTCTCATTTTTGTTGTACTTTTTTGCCAGCTCTTATTACTGTAGTATTTTTTGATGTTTGTAGTAGAGATGGTTTTTGTGTATTTTTGTTAATCTTATTTTGTTAGTGTCTGTTCTTGATCTTTTGGTCCTAGTCCACACACAAACTCTGCTAAACTTGACAGTCTTACCATGTTAAATTAAATATGCATAGCCCAAACTCCGTTTATCGAAAGAGAGGTTGTGTGAGGGCTATATGATATATTGATCCAAACTTTCTAATATTTACGAACCTCATCACGTATGTAATAAGTACTAAAGCTGCAAAATTTTATGTTCCTAACTATTGAATTGCACGAGTTATGGCCCAAACTCCATTTATCAGAACAATCTGTATGGGCGCTATATGTTAAGTTGCTCCAATCTGTCTGATTTTCACTAACCACATTACGCATATAATATGTACAAACATGGCTAAGTCGAGTCAGCTCATCGGCCTGATCATTTCGGGATGCTTATTGGTGGGTCTATCTCTTCTTCTTCTCATACTTACACACATCGGACCAAAGTTATAATATCATTTTAAGTTCATGAAGGGTATAAAAACAGTTGTACCTACCTATTTAAGAGGTGTAAAGAACCTTCTTCTTACCAGTAATGAAATCATAATTTTGGTATTCGGCCGACGATATTTTGAGGGATAATTTCGAACCAAAAAGTATGTGATTTCCCAAAAATTTTTCCTTTTCAATTTACAAAAATTAGACCGATTTCAACCCTTGGTAACAATACCCCGGAATATTTTAGTTGAAATAATTCGATAAATACTTTCCGTTTGGTAAATATAGGACATATTAATTCGACGTAAAATAGTTTTTGTTTGATGTCCACATTCGTATATTTCACTTAATAAAAGAAAAATCAAATAATTGGAGACCTAGCGAAAACATTATTAGTGGCAGCATCTATGTATCTAGAAAATATAAGAATGTAGTGTAGTCAATTTTATCCGAATCGTATATGTAGTAAAGTACATGGGCGACCGATCTTTGCTTGGAATTTTTCGAGGTTACCCTACATTTTAGTCTACGCTCATTGATAAATATATTCTGGTCATGTTTATATACATATACTTATGGGGTTATTTACCAACCGTGTGTATTTATTAATTCGTTCAATTAGGTGTTGGTGGGGATATCGAAAAAATATATATAGCAATAGGTGGTAACCCCACTTAGAAATGCATAAATTTTTAATTATTTTAAAAAGGTAAAGATCCAAGCGGTAACGCTTAAGTTGGAAAGCTTAAAATGTATGATATTGCGTATGGTAAAAAGTTCATTAGTTATTCATAATATATTTTTACTTGTAGATTCTTACATGCACTTTTCGTTTAAAATGTCTATTTTTGAACAGAAATCGAATGTTTTCTCAAAAAATCAATATATCCCTAAACAAAGGTATCTATCATCGAGTAATTGTTTTTTCCAAACTCGAGGTCACAGCCGTGAGTGTATGTACAAAAATATCTCCTTTGAATTTTTAAGAAATTTATAAATAACTATTTCATATTCGTACAACTACTATAAATTATAGCTTTTTAATCCATTAAAATATTTTTAAATTTCTTTATTTATTTTCTCTGTGCATCATCTACATATATATGTACATATGCATAGAAATACTAACATCCATACACGCATGCATTCATCTTTCTCTGCTTTCGTTTGCATATCCATGCATACCAACATGCATACTTACCCATTACTATTTGCTTCACAGGTGAAATACACAATTTTTAAATATCTCACGATAGCTCAGTTGGAAAATATACACACAGATGTGCTTACAGAATTCATATTTTCTCTCTCTGCTTTGAAAACTATTCGTTGAATTAACTAATTGTGTTAGCGCATCAAAAACATTTTTTATGTTTAATTGAAAATACAGCAACATGTTGCTAAGAGAAGAGCAAGGGTTAGACATGTTTACGAGATGGTTGCTTTATGTTGTTGTTGAATATATTGTTACCTATACTGAAGGTGAATAGATATGCATATGGTATGGTATTCGCTACAGTCAACGCCATTGTACCTGAACTAGATTTGATGTAACTCGGTGTCAATAAGCGTTGCACTTTTTTTCTGGCAACAAGTAATAAGTCAGTGTTTGGAAATCCTAGCAACTTTACCTGAAATCGGGAATTTCAAAGTTCACTCTATTTCGGCTGCGAGTTCTAAAGAATATTTTAGATCAACACTTTAATCATAAGATAGGGCTTTCTTCAACGAAATTCTGACAGGTAGCCGGAGAACCACTGGTACAACAACCGCAAGGTGAGGCTCACTCAGCCATCGAAATAAACAATTCAACTCTGAAATCTGAAAATGTTTATTTAACTCTGCCTGTTATACCAATATGTTTCTAGTTGCTTATTTTAAGTTAGGTCATTATTCTAGACGAACAAAAACCATATTTAAGTAACAAAGTGATACTTTGTTGTTATAAAGAAATGTGAGTAGCTTCAACTTTTTTAACAACCAATATAAAGTTCAACTGCTTTTAAAAATACAAGCAAGCTAAAACGCGACTTTGGCTGTTATATTTTTTGTTAGCGTTGCCACCAATTGGGATAAAATGTTGCATATAGCAAATATGCTACATATTAAGCAGTTCTAAGTTAGAGTTGCGACTAAGGATGGTCTTTATTGATAAGTATCCAGAACGAACAAAATCTGACGGCAACCTCTCAACTTGCCGAGCAACACTCACATACTAATGATTGCAACCGAA
Organism: Merzomyia westermanni; assembly: GCA_949987695.1. Classification (NCBI taxonomy): domain Eukaryota; kingdom Metazoa; phylum Arthropoda; class Insecta; order Diptera; family Tephritidae; genus Merzomyia; species Merzomyia westermanni. Next base: position 65,109,914 of record OX465291.1, read on the forward strand.
TAATGATAATTGCGGCATGTCATAACTTTGGTTGGTTTGTTGGTTGGCTGAAGTGGTGAGTCCCATATGACTCAAATTAGCACTAATGCGCCCTTTTGATACCACATCTCTTGAATTAACCAATGAAAAACTATAGAAGAAAGCTGGCAAGATTTCAAGGACCGTGGTGGGAACCCCGTCCCGCTATATCCATGCCGTTGAGTTCAAAAATTTTAGAAGTTCACCGGGATTAATATTTTCAAGTTTGGAGAGGCTCTCGAAGAGGGGTTTCCCTAGAAATTTTACTCTGCTGCGGCAGTGCGCTAGATCACCGTACAGCAGGTGCTCCACCGTCTCATTCGCCCCCGGAAGGTTGCAATTACCGCACGAGGTATTTTGCCCTAGACCCAAGTTCTGAGAGATCCGACTCTGATAAGTCTGAGGGGTGCAAGGACCTCCTTCGCCTCTGAGGCATCGGAGCCGAACCACGCCGTGCTAGCACATCGGCCATCTCGCTTGCCTGTATGTTACGATGCTCGGGCACCCATACTAGAGAAATGATATGTCGACTAGCCAGGTTCGTGGTCCACTCGATGCACTGACTAACCAGGCTCGATGTGATCGTTGCTGACCCGAGAGCCCGAAGAGCCGTCTGGCTGTCACAGAAAATTGCTTTCCTATTTCCGGTGATATCCGTACACAGTAATGACCTGCATGCCCCCCTGAATAGCACCACAGGTAGCTGGATGAACTTTGCTTAGCATTTTGCTAATGTAGTTCACCTCGACTGCCTTCCACCACACTATTGCCCCGTAGGCTACCATCGGTCGAATAACTGCTAGGGACACGAATTTCGATAAGATACGACACCATTCGATACTTTTCCCTTCGATACAGATATTTTCTACTCGATACTTTTGCAGAGATATTTCTTGGCATCGAGTATTTAGTTCCCGGTATCGTATCGAAATTGTAGAAAAATGTGGCAATTGACAAAGGAAAAAACTACTAGACCACAGACACTGCTCTGTTGGTTTTCCCTTTCTAACTGGAAGGAAAGTATCTATGAGTTTCCGTTGCTCGGTGATCATTCTTATAGCGCCATGTACTTATTTCGTTTTGAATTTCTACTGCGAAATAGAAAAATCGTAATGAAAAAACACACTTCTTACTATAATGTATTGAATGCCGTACGAATTGCGCACTACAAAAAAATGCTGAAAAAACCAGAAAATGTTTATGAAAATTCGTCAACAATTTTATAACATATTTTACATTTTTTGTATATAATTTCGACCTATTATTTAAAAGAAAATGATTTTAAATAATTTCACTAAAGCCAAAATTGGTGAACATGTTAAGGCATGAAGCCAGACTTATTCTGCCTAGTGGTAAGTTATTGTAAACAGAAACTTCAGGTACATATCAATTTCTGTAAACTTATTCATTATAAATAAGCATTAGATGATATAAATATATATGCATGTGCAATTAAATTATTATTTTTATCGTTGGTTTATCTAGAATTCCAGATTAAGCCACAACTTTACGTGATTGAACTGCTTATTTATGTGTAAATTGATAATCGATACTTTGACTATCAAGTCTCGGATACCTGATACTTTTACAGCGATACTTCAAATGAGTACAGGATCGTTACTTTGCATTCGATATCGTTCCCCTAATAACTGCTTTGTACATCCATGCTATGAGTTCTGGAAGTTCTACACAATTATTTTCTATGAGTCGCAAAATCGTCTGTATCATTTCGTTAATTCTCCGTTTACGGTTTGCTGCTCTGCATTGTGGGACTCACTATATCGTCTTATGTAGTTACCTTTTTGTCAGAAAATATTCTCTCTTCTCGCGTAATTGCTTTAAGGCAGTATGATTTCAAGCGTCAAGAAGAATGTTGAGTAAATTTCTTGCATAATTTTTCGTTCGAAGCCAACTCAGCCACCTTTAACATTATCGTTCTTGCAGACATTTAAAATAATTTTTTCTTATGTTAACTAAATACTGCTCATTGGATAACAAGAACTTCGCAGCTCCTTTTATGGCATACTAATCTTAAAATAGAAATCCGACGAAGAATCACTCTTGCAAACAAATGCTACTTCGGACTGAGTAGGCAATTGAAAAGTAAAGTCCTCTCTCGACGAACGAAAATAACACTCTACAAGTCACTCATCGCACCCGTCCTGCTATATGGTGCAGAAGCGTGGACACTAACAACATCTGATGAGGCGGCTCTGGGAGTATTCGAGAGAAAAGTTCTTCGAAAGATTTGTGGACCTCTACGCGTTGGCGACGGCGAGTACCGAAGAAGATTTAATGATGAGCTGTATGAACTTTACGCAGACGCCGACATAGTTCAGCGAATTAAAACACAGCGGCTTCGCTGGCTAGGCCACGTAGTGCGAATGAGCGAAGATGCTCCAGCCCAGAAGGTATTCTTATCGGCACCCGCCGGTGGAAGCAGAGGAAGAGGGAGACCACCACTCCGATGGAAGGACCAAGTGGAGACCGATTTGCGATCCCGCGGTGTTTCCAATTGGCGCCAGTTGGCGCAACGAAGAAACGACTGGCGAGCTATGTTGGACGGTCAAAATCGCCCAGGCGGTTAGATGACCATTTAAAGAAGAATCTTAAAATAGTGTCTTATAGTTAAATGAACTGGGATATTTTTCAAACAAATTGGAAAGAGATAAGTTTTCAACCAAGTTTTTAGACGGGACGGTTGCTCTATAACTAAGCCTTCAGGTTGTGCATTCAAGAAAAAGCTCAAGAATGGTGGTCTTGAACCGTTTGTGTGTTTTAGTAATTAGTTGAGAGTTCATGCGTTCGACTTATTTATTTATTTCCTGTACTGCATACTGCTCCTGATGATAGAATTCGATGAAGCGGTTCTTGAAACGATAAAAAGCAAGTAAGGAAATTGCACAGTCGAAGACTTTATACCTTTCATGAATACGAATTATGGGTTTAAGTGTCCGAATCTTACTTACTAAGTACAAACTCTGCTAAAATTTGACGGTGTTACTCTGTAAATGTAAAGATATATAGCCCAAAACTCGTTAATCGGAACAATCGATTGTATGGGAGGTATGCGTTTTATTGGCCCGATCTTGTTGATTCCGACAAATGATTAATATATTACAAAATGGCGGCCCTATACCAAATTTCAGCGAGATATCTCCAAAACTGAGGGACTAGTTTCCGTTCAAACAGACAAACGGACGTACAGACTGACCGACGTGGCGAAATCGACTCGCTCATCGCCGTGATCATTTCGGTATACTTATTTTTAGGTATATCTCCTTTTCTTCTCATACGTACATATATCGGAACAAAGTTATCATACCATTTCATGGTCATGAAAGGTATAATAAAGCTCTGTAATTAGTTCCCACTTGGTGACAGTATACCCGCGGAAAAAATAACTAAAATGTAATTAAGTAAAAAAAAATTTATATGCAGCCAGATTTTTGTAATAATTATTTTGAAACACAAATTTCACGTAGTCCCCTTGGTACCGGTATGGGAGTATAATATTTATTTCTCTTAGAGTTTTTTTTACAACAGGACGTACTTTCAGATACATATGTATATTTATACATAACAACATACGTACTACGGTGGGTCGATTTGTAGGGACGAAAGTTAACCGATATCGCGATTATGTCGATTTTTCGACCAAAACAAGTCCCAAAAACCGAAAATTTTTTTTCAAAAAACCGAAAGGGTAAATTTTTTGACCAAAACACTCCCCGAAACCCAAAAAATATTTTTTTTTTCAAAAAACTGTTATCGCCAACGTTTTTAGCGGACATCTTTGGGTCGGACAGTGTATACATGAAAATTTTAAAATCAAACGAAAATTTTTTTAGTAGGTCATGAAAAAAAACCTTAAAAATCAAAGTCGAGAACAGTTAAAAAAATTAAGTTTCGCATTCTCGAAAATTATTTTTTTGGGTATGCGTAGTGGAACTTTTTTTTCCTGAGCCCAAAAACTATCAAAAAATCGATGGCGCCATATCGGTTAATGAATCGACTCAGTGTAATACACACATATGTAATACGGATTTGTATAATAAATTCTTTTTTCCTTAATGTTAATAAATTCACAAAGTGTCACAGCGTCGATGGCGGAGAAAAAAAAAAAAAAAAGTACGAGGCGATTTGTATTTTCTAATTTTTAGGTTGTTTTCAAGGAAAAACATACTTCACTACCTATGTGTATGTTTGTGCGTATATTAGATTAAATAAGAAACATGTTTATAGAATTCGTCGTAATTTTGGTCCGATGTTTGTAAGTAAAACAAGAAGAAAAATGAAACCCATCAATAAACTGATTTATTTTTTTGTGTTGATCTTCCGACAGGTTAGTAAGCTGATTTTTGTTGGAACGATTTTCCGTCATCCCTTGTCAAGTTTGGTTTTGTGACGTTCAGAACGAAGATAGGCATTAAAAATGGCAGAACGCCGAAACCGGTTTGTCACAAAACCAAACTTGACAAGGGATGATGGAAAATCGTTCCAACAAAAACCCTCAATAAACACCGAAATGATCAAGACCATCATTCAAGCTCCATTCACCTTTTTGTGAATATGTGCTAGCCTCTTTCTAGTTGAAAGCAAATTAGAACCTCAGTTTTCGAGAGATCGTACTTTTATGAGACTGTCTAATCTACTTATTTACATATGTACATACATGCATTTATATACAGCTATATCGCTAAAATTATCCACACATAAATTAGTCATGACTTGTGCTAACATTCTCCCCATCCTCAACGTCGTCTACTTTTTTGCCCAATCACCCAATTATCCAATCGTTCGTTAGCCTGCTCTCAACTGACTCACTCGTTGACCACTTGCTATTTGCCACTTGCCACTCGCTGTTTGCTGTTTGTTGCACATTTATTGCTTGCAACAAGCAATCGACAGTTAAGTGTATGTGTGTCTGTATATTTATATGTAATTACATTGTTGTTATTATTGTAATTATTCTTGTTATCTTTGCGAACGTTTTCGTTTTTTATTGTAACCACAAATGTGGTAGAAAGACATTGTGGTTGTTGCATTGTACTTTTAATGTAGTTAATTTGTTTTCATTGCCACTTATATTCGTACATATGCTCGTATGTATGTGTGTTTGATGACTGGCTAAAGTTTTCCATTTTTTTTGGAATGAGTTAGGGATGCCAACTTTTTGGATTTCTGTAATCCCGAGATTTTTGGGATCTGATTTTGTAGTCCAGGTATCTTTTGATTTAGAAATTCGTTACTCTCCAACGGTTTATTTTGAAAAAAAAAAGAAATTGTTTCAGAAACTATTTAACCCTAAAATAATTGACTATCTAATTATCAGATTGAAAATATGAAAGATGTGTGAATGGATGGATAGACAAACCAAAAAATTTAATTCGTAAATTTGTTGGCACGCCACTGCATCTATACTCGAAATTGATTTTCAATTAAGGTGAAATTGCCAAAAAAGTAAACAAAAATTTTACTAAGGCACTTTTTGATATTTTTTTGAGAAACTAAGGGCACTTTGCTTCATATAAATCTATTTGAATGGAAATTTTTCCCAAAGCTACCTCATTTAAATATGTTTTTCGTTTTCGTTTATCAAGCTGTTACAAGCTGTCCAGCAGTGAAAAATCCAGTTTCAGAGATCCTTAAGTTTCAACAGATAAACAGGCAGACAACATTTTTAAAGGGGTTCAGGTGAACTCTAGAGCATTCCCTACGTCACCTTCAGTCATTTTTTCAAAGAAATATTCATTGTAAAGACAATACTTTTTTAGAGTATTTTTATAGTAAAGATTTAAATAGTTAATTATTTAGTTTATTGATATTAGAGAAAAGTAGAAAAAAACTTTGGTCAGCGATAATTGCAATGTCATTCGACACTAACAATGGAAATGGAACGCGAGCGCCCGTGTCAATGATGAAATTTTCTCCAATTTCGCCTTTCTGGTGCATATATTTTATTTGGTAACACAGAACATGTAGCATATTCCAGGGATCGTTCATAGTTGTTTTAATACTTCCGGGTTTGAATATTATACATACGCGTGGTATCAATATCAAAATTTTTGAGCTTATGTGTTCGTCCCCAACATTTATATGAAATTTGTCATAAAGAAATCCCGTATGCATCTAAAATCGCACGGGATCATGGTGCTGCCATTCGCACAATGGTTGCATTGTCTGTATGTATGTAGATATGTAATAAATATTGTTATTATTAGCAACTATGAGATTGTTGGCTGTTTACTTTGTTATTATTTTTTCCTATGTCATTACACTTTTGCTTTATTGTTTATTTGATTTAATGAATTTTTGTAGTTTAACACCATTTTAGCAAGTTGACTTTGGTGCGTTTGCTTTTTTGTAAAATTAAGTTGTCCTTACCAAAACGGTAATTCAAAAATAAGTATAATTATTAGACTGGGTTAAAACAATTTTTTTTGAAGCTATATGGGTCTTTCTAATAGTAATGTTTTCTTGGCAAAGGTCAGAAGCCTACTTGGGCCTATTTCTGTAAGTGAATCTAGGTTGAGCAATTGCCCCTTTCCAAAAGTTTTCAGCCGCAGTCTGGACAGTGCGGGGCATGTGCACATAACATGCTCCACAGTCTCCGTCTGCGCTTTGCACTTTCTACACATACTGTCGGAAACAAGACCCATCTTGTGGGCATGGCCTGCCAAAAGGCAGTGCCCTGTAAGGATGCCAATTAGCAGTCTACAGTCATCCCTTTTGAGAGATACCACTATTTTTGTAAGTTTCATGTCGTAGATTTACACATGGTTTTTGTGATCTTACAGCCTTGCACTTCTTTCCATGCCTTATCTGCTTGTTTAACTATGTGTAAATCGCACTTTCGTTTTACTTCCCTTAGTGGAATACGTACATCAATACTGTTGCTCGCATCTACGCCATTCTTTGTTAGCTCATCATCTTCGCCGGTAGATGCAAAATGGCGTGTAACGCGGCTGTAGGTGCGGTTTTCAGCGCGCCCGTTATGCTAATCATGGATATTCTATACACTTTATACTGTCTTCATATACGTTTTCTTCATTAATGCGGTGCACCAGACCAGGGACCCATAGAATAAAATTGGTCTTACAATCGCGTTGAAAACTCAATATGAAGGGGCAGGTGACATACCCCAAGTGCAGCCCAACATTATCTTACACGTATACAGAGCAGCTGAAGCTTTTTCGACCGTTCCTGTACATTGAGTTTCCAACTCAACTTGCTGTCCAGTATAATACCTAAATATTTGGTGCTAACCTTTGGTTCTAATACCACTTCTTCTAATTTTGGCTTTACCCAACTTGGTACTTTGTGAATAGTGTTAGATCTGTCTTATCAGCACTTGTGGTCAGCCCGACTTTGCAGGCCCAGTTATAGATGACCTTAAGCGCCTGGTTCATCGGCGAGCTGAGCGTCGATGGACATTTCCCGTTTATTATGACTGCAACGTCATCTGCATACCCTGCCAGTTTTACTGGCTCTACAGCAACGGCGATAGTACTCCACCCTGCGGGGTGCCTCTATGTACTAGTTTTGTGGTTTCGGGACCGCCACAACTGGAAGTGATCTTTCAGCATGCAGCCGATCCAATTTTCCAAGGCGGGGTCCACCTCAATGAGTCTTAGTCCGTCCATTATGGCTCGCTTTGAGATATTGTTACAAGCCATTGCTATGTCTAAGAAGACACCCATTGCAAATTCCCCATGTTCTAGGGCTTTCTCTATGTGCATAACTACCGTATACAGGGCTGTGTCCACAGACCTGCCCTTGGTATTTTCGTGTTGTGTATTGGAAATTAAATCCTCCTACACATTTAACTTAATGTGAGTATCTATTAACCTCTCTAGGGTTTTTAGTAGAAATGAAGTTAGACTAATTGGCCTGTAATCCCCAGTGTACACGTGACTGCTTTTTCCTGCTTTACTTCCGGCACGTGCTCCAGCCTTATGCAACCTTCGAATATTACACTAAGCCATTCTATGGTTCTCTTTCCGACCATTTGAAGCATGGCAGGGAAGATCCCATCTGGGCCTTAAACTTGGAAAACGAGTTTAGTGCCCACTTGATTTCAATAGCACGCTCACAAATGCGTTCTTCCGATGGAAAGTGGGCATTGATAAGTGCTTCGAGGGATTCTGCACTGTTGCGCGCCCATTCCCCATTCTCCTTTTTTATAAGGCCCTGAACTTGTACGCCCTTCGAAAGCAGCTTTCTTAATCTCGCAGTCTCATTTGAACTTTCTATATCACCACAGGACTTTTGCCAAGAGGCTCTTTTTGCTATACGAATTTCCTTCTTGTACCTCTTTAACATATCCCTGTACTCTTCCCAGCATTCAGCTGAATCCGCTTAAATAGGGCTCTAGTCTGGCTCCTTAGTGCACCCAGCTCTTTACTCCACCATGGTGGTGTCGTTTTGTTTCTGGGTTTCCTAAGGGGACAGGCTGATTTATACGCTTTTGTTAGTGTTGTTGTTAGGATATCTGTCACTTTCTCCAGACCCTCAACACTATTGATCGTCTCTGGTTACCGATGCCTTGGTGGTGTGCATTTGCATCCGCGCCAATGACGATACTACGCCCTACGCACCTGCAGCTTGCCTCCAGCGTCTTCAGCTCACCCGGGGGAGCTCAACATCGTGGGCCATGCAGCAGGATGCTATTACGAGAGCATCAGTACCGAAATTATGCAAAATATATGAGTTAAGTGTTTTATTTACCAAAACAGCTGCTCTAATTCTATCTTCGACGTTCGAATAATACTTCGTGACGCCATGTGTGTTAAGTCCAGATACCGTTCCTCCTGCAGAGAGCCATGACTCCTGGACTAGCGTCACATTGAACGACTTCTCCCCTAGCATCAGGAGAAGCTCTCTCGAAGCTACCTAACTCTGATGGAGGTTTATTGGAAGGACCCTTAACATCACCAATGTTTCTGTCCGCCTCCACCTCCATCGCCTTCTTCTCTCCTTCGTTTTCCACGATCCTCAGGCTCTCGAGTTCCTTCTCGACTTCCCCTGCTTCGATCGTATTGTAGTTACCGTCCTCCGGGTCTCTCTTCTTGAGGCGCAGAAAAACACCGCCAACGCCCCAAGACATCTTCCCGAACTCCGGGTACAATAAGTCTTCCGCCTCTTTGTTGATTTGGAGGAAATAGCACTGACCCTCCTCCGTGGACCTAAATACTTGAAGTATCTTTCAATCCTGAGTCGGTATGTTCGGGTTTTGACGTTGCAGCAAGCGCAGCGCATCATCCGACTTCACCACATTCGGTAGCGTTATGTATCGACGGGATCAGTGCTCTCTCCACCACTTCGAACATAGCGCTAGTTTGCTTCTGTCAGTACAAGTAGTCTGTCTCGCAGCCCTGGAATTGGATGGCATGAAGTCACCCTTCCGCCGCTTGAGGTCAGACTTCTCGCCCTCGGCCGAACGCTGCCTTTTCTTGCCGCCGCTAAGCTGTTGCTCCTCAATACTGTTGCAGTACCTGCAGCAACTGTCTCACGGTCCAATTCCAAATGCTCTCTGTTGCGCGCTCTCTTTTCCTCTCTTGTCGGTTTTCAGCACGTCCCGATCCCATACTGAGCTCACTGACTCCGCACTGCAATCCGAGTCCGAGCTGGCGCCAAGCGCGCTATCTGCTGTTGTTGTTGTGGTAACGACAAAAACACTCCCAGAAGGTTTTAAGCAGTGTTGCCGAATTAGCAGTCCTTGGCCGGATTTGAACCCGGTACGCTTCGGTACCCTCTTGCGGTACTGCCCGACTGTAGTGGTAGCGATTTATGACCAGTGAAAGCTTCTAGGTCAAGTCACCCCTCCTTCCGTAAAGAAGGATAAGATAGGTAACGAGAGGTGAGAGGCATCATATCCGTAGATCAACCATCGAGTTGCACGTCATTACCTTTGTACATATTAGTCGCCTCTTACGACCGGTATGCCTACCTCGTGCATATTCTAAACCCCTAACCCGAGCGTTATCTCGAACTCCTTTCTTCCATCCTTTCTTGCTTTCCTCTCTTCCATCCGTGGTTTTTTTGTTTGAGCTCATCTTGGTCGTACGACCACCTGCCCGACAAGGCGGGCAGGATGTGGAAAGGGATGGGTGTATGGTTTTGGATTAAGGAAGGTCATTTGGCAGTTCTAAGTCACCAACCACCATTGCTCAGCCATGGACAAAACGTCAGAAATACTAGCACTTGCTTCGTTCTGCCACGTAGCTTTCCCGGCGCATGGGGGTTGGCTTAAGCCTTCGTACCAACGGCAAGGTTCCTGCCCCAGCGAAGGCAGGCTCCTAGCCAAAATTTCATTGTGTTGAAAAAACTAACTTTTTCCAGGAAGGTAAATTCTTTCTTTGATGCCAGCAGGTTCCAAGCGTGAAAGCTTTAAACATGGATTAGACCTCTTAAAATTAATATTAAGTACTAAGTGTCTCAACGTTTTTTTTTTTTCAATCTCAAATTGTTATAAATATAATTTAAAAAAGACTTACAATTTTACAAAAAAAAATGTTACCATTCTTATAGTTTTGCTTTTACTAATCTATGTTATGTTGTATATTAGTGAGAGAACTTGACCTTCAAAGTATACAAAATCCATCGCCATACTTTTCTCCATTTTTGTTGCTGCAGAAAGGGCAGATGTTAGTGTGTGAGTCGCGTGTGACCTAAACAAAAGCGGGTGAGCATTTCATTAAATTTTGTATAAGCTTTGCTGGTCTAAAGCTTGAAACACAATAAGAAAACGCTGCTAACATCGCCTTGTCAAAATAGAAACTGATTAATTACATGAAATTGAACACAATCAAAATCAAGTGGAATATTCGCCCGACGGCATTTTGCGACGATAGATTTATTTCTATCGTTGCCGGCGGGCGATGACGGCATGCATGCTAAAGGTGGCCGCATATTTTTTTATAGTGCAAAATACTTTAATTTTTTTTGTTTAAATTTTAGGTCATATTTTACATTCTTCGTCAACTGCTAAAACGCTTCAAAAATGTTGCGAGGGGTGTAAAATCATAATTCGATGGGCAAAGTGATACTATTAATCGTATAGAAATTATAAAGGTGTTTTGCGAAGAAATACTGCTTACCGTGAAGCTGTCGTAGGACAGGCTAACGGTTATTTTTTTGAAACGCTGCAATGCAGAAGGATGTTCTGCAAATTTGTAAAGCCAAATATTGCATTTTTATACGATTATTTGGTATGTGATACATAGTGTTGAAGGTGCAGAAGAATATTAGTTGTGTTTGGTTTTTTTGGAGTGCTACTTTGTTAGCTAATATTTTTTCGAAGGTTTCAGCTATACAGGGCAAAAGGGTGTGTGTAGCAGCATATGAGTGATTTCTGGCCAAGGGAGGTTGCTATTTAAAATGGACGAAATCGAACCATAACCACACCCCTTTTTTCCAAATCGAAAAAACGTTTAAAATGAGATAATTTAATAATAAAATCAGCCACAATAATGAAATTTATTATAGTTATTTAGTTGGAAAAGGGGCATGGCACCGCCCACATATGAGTGAACAAATTTTCATAGTTCGACTGTTAATAACTACAGAGCTGTTTATGCTAGAATAACGAAATTTGATAGGAGGTATACTATGGTTGTAGTACATATATCCATAGAAAATAAGCGACATCGCTTTTCGACCACGCCTACTTTTTCATAAAAGTTATCTGAAAAGTAGGTAGAAATACTGAACTGCCATATTCATTGACTGGTAGAATGATATAATTTTCCAGTTACATAAATTTTCTTATTCTTTATACGATTTTTTTTAAAATTTTGTAAAGTGGGCGTGGCATCGCCCACTTATGAGTCAAGCTATTTTCAAATTCGACTGATAATAATTATAGAACGGTGTAAGAGAGAATTACAAAGCTTGATATGAGGTTGAGAGTACTTTCACGCCCACTTTTGTACTAAAGAATAAGAAACCAGAAGATGCCATATCCCCTTCACTGGCGAAGATAAAGTGCTAGCATTTGGTAGTTATAATGACCCGATAATCTTTTTAATATTTTAATTTTTTTTTAATTTTGAGAAGTGGGTGTGGTACCTCTCACAGATAAATAAACATTTACAACCGCTTATCTTTTCCCAACTTTTCCCAAATTTTTTTTTTATATATAGGACACGCTTATATAAAATATCATTATCTGGAATCAAATTAATCCCAACTTTATGTAGCGTCGCACCCAGAGGCCCCCTGAATCCACTGTGAAAGAATCATAAATATTCACAGCACACTTTTCTAAAATTATAAATATTGATTAATGAACACATATATCCAAATATCATTAATTAAGATCAAATAAGTTCAGAGTTATGACGAATTGTAATTTTATACAGCATGAGGGCATGGCACCGCCCACTTTTCTAAAATTTTATGTAGCCTTTACTATAACCAATGAATCCGAAAATCTACTGGGAAAATTTCATAAAGATCGGATGAGTACTTTGGACGCCAGACACACATACATTTTTATTTATAAGATTTGCTCACATGGTAGTAGAAAAAGTTTAAAACCTTTATAGGTCATACTCCACAACAATTTTCCACGACCGCTTTTACACAGCTGGGTATTTAATGTTCGGTTCCAACCGAACTTAGACTTCCTTACTTGTTTTTCATTTAAGTTTAAAATTCAAACCTTTTCACAACAATACATTTCCCGATAACCAACCTGCCCAGACAATCTTCGCTGCCCAACTTTACGTATACTGTTTTGCAAACTTTGATCTGCTAATGTCTCCAAAGATCCATCAAAACGCCACTTCTCCAGAAATCTTGTTGCATGCACTGGCGTTTTCTGGACTCTGTTATGACCACATTTCAAGTGTTTCATGCATTTTTTTATAAACATATAAATATTATAGTACCTAAGAATTAAATGATTATTATTATCGCTGTTGTTGTTATTGTAAGTACACAGCGTGTTGTTAATACAGCTATTGTCGTAATTCTCACCGCTTTGTGGCTTTTAGTCAAATACACGCTCATTACACAAACACATACAAAGACATTCTATACTGTTGCAAGAGGCGATGGCGTTGTCATGTAATCGCTATGCCACATTCGCCGTCATAATATTACAAGCAAGCACACACATACATGCAGTAAATGCATTTTCACGTGAAAATGGCGTGTGTGTTTCACATTGACTAGCTGTAGGTAGCACCTGCTTCTTTTTGCCACATACTTTATTTTATTTCACTTTTTCCTTTGGCTTTTCGCTACATGAATAATACAACAAAAACACACAGTAAAATGCAGACCTGGACAAAACTTAAAAGTGAAACACCACAAAATAAAAAGAAAACTCTAGAAAGCCAACAGTAGTAGTGGAGCACAAAACAACCAAACAGTGGCCAATGCGTTGCGGCATTCCGCAGTAATGTAATAAAGTTATGTTTGTATGCGAGTGAGTATCAATGTTTATGTACAGACATATGCTGTTGCAACAACGGCAAATGCGTGAAAATCCGTAACCAGTAACGGCTAGGAAAATAATGCGGCCTGGCTCATAACATAATTTATAACCAGGTCACTGGGTAGAAAATTGTAAAGTTGCGGTGAAACGTGCAACACACTGATTGCATGCCGCCACGCATTGGCTCCAGGTGCATGGAGGCTACACTCTTCTACTTATCTAGGTATGTATGATAAGGAACGTGGCGTAGGTATTTTTATACCTAGCTGCACTAGTAAGAAAGCTTTTTTTAATATTTTTGGATATGCTTAGATGTGAACAGATCTTTGAATTTAGACAGATACTTAACACCAACAAAAGGGAAATCAAAAACGACCTTGGTTCGTTGTCTGTACTCAACATGTTTAGCCCCTATGGAGGTTCATTGGGATCACTTTTTTTTCTTTAAGGGCTCACTTTAAGAAGGAGAGCAGCCAAGAGTGCAGTGTTCTGCTGGGATCAGTCTTTTGTTTTGGAGCTGGAACTAAAGATATAAAGGTGTAAATATTTCTCAATCATTAAGTTTGGATCAAGAGGGTGCGGATATGATCCTCGTCTTATCACTTCTCTGTTTTTGAGGAAGCGATATGATTAGAGGATAGTCATCTAGAATATCCACAGTATTTCATTGCCATTGTGTGTATAAAAACCGAAACAAGGATTGTTCTCGATAAATGAAAAAAAGTCGCAAAAAGCCTTCTCAAAATTATAGATTGTGCCCAACTGATTTCATACTGTTTTTTGTTATTATGATGGGCTATAAAGCTTCTTATTGGAAGAAATGGGCAGCTTTACAATAAGCACACCAATTTTTCAGCCATCTTCCTATTTTCGATATGTTTAGTTCAATTAAAAGTATATTCTGCATAATGGTGCTTCAAAAATTTCGTCCTTTTTAGACACCAAATTTTTGCGATACATCGCACGGATCCCTCTGAAACAAATCGCTGAGCTGAACCCTGCGTCAATGGAGGAGTCTGGCAAAAATTGCCTCCACGTAGGGTTTGCATTGCTGTCGAATCGTGAAATTAAATAAAGTAGGACAGTTTAAAAGCCTTGTTTCAAGAATTTGACTTTAGAATCGCAAATATCAGGGTGCGGGATGTCACCTCAAACCAGAAAGTGTTCATCGAGCAAAGTCTACACGAACTGCCAAACACTGAAAGGGACCCATTAACTGGGCGCACCGCAGAGAAATAGCAGCATAACCAAATCGCTCAGTATGCAAATTGTATATGATCATAATGATATATTGAAATTACCAACCTATAATTTCAACAAAGAATAACTACTGCCAATCATTGATACTTTAGACCGAGCAAATAAAACAAGGGTGCCGCTAGGTGGTGTTCTCTCTCCCCTTTTGTTTAACTTCTATATTCCGAGACTCCCCTCTCTACCAGAGGGAGTCTCCATTGTTTCCTACGCTGACGACTGCACTATAATGGCCTTGGGCAAGGGTCCCTCCATTGACGAACCCTGTACTAGAATCAACAGATACCTCCGTTACCTTTCCAACTTCTTCACCGAGCGAAATCTGACCCTATCTCCACTACACGCGGAACTCTTGAGTAGATAGTTCCTTCTGAACTGTCATAAATCCAGTCATCCAAATCGACATCTATTGGATGTAGCCCCGCCCCCCAGAGACATAAGGAGACATCTTCGTAAGCACTACGATGAGATCCGGCACCATATCTCTTTGCCGTTTGATCTGCGGAAACATAGACGGGCTCTAAATGACCTCCACACCGAGTCGGTCAATACTCAGCCACCTGAATTGGCTAAAGAGGAGCGCGTACTTCCGAGGGAGACTAGTCATGCTAGCACAACTTCGCTCTGGATATTGTAATAGGTTAAACTCTTACTTATCCAGACTGAACCCCAGCATACCAAACACATGCCCTGCATGTAATATGTCCCCTCATGATACAAAACATCTCTTCTCCTATTCAGTCGAAACTACTCTTCTAACACCTACATCACTCTGGTCCAACCCTGTGGAAACTGCGCGTTTCCTCGGACTTTCGTTAGAAGAGCCTGATGACAATTTAGAGTGATCGAGCCCATTGGGCAGGGCGAAGCACTGTTAACAACAACAACAACTGAGCAAACTATAAGGAAGTTAACGTCTCTTTCTGTGAACAGAAAAACTGATCGGTCCGCCAGCACGGACGATGGCACCATAAGACAAGAAGACCTTTGAAATATTCGAAATAAAATTTCTTTAGAACAAAGCATTCCCAGCCTCATTCGCTTTCAAGAAGTAGTCGAAATTTCATGTCTAAGTTCACTGATGATGCATCACAGCTGGTTATATAATGCTGCATTTCACTCGACCTTATTTTTGGATACTTGTTTCGTATTAAAATCGGCATTGCAGTAAACATGCACCTTGTACATAGATAAGTGTTTACATAGGACTGCAAGCATTGGCTTCGTCTGTTGTTAACAAACCCTGGGACTCTGCGAGATTACCCACGGTTGACTGTTGCGTGCGTTGCTTAATCGTATAATCGTATTTTGAGGAAATGCTGTTAGTATTATCGTTATCTCAAACTTTAAGCACGTTATTCTAACTTACAAATATTATGGTTCACATGTGGAAAGCAATAAAAACTGCATCAAATAAATTATTACTTAAGGGTGCAAAGTCGAAAAGAGTGTTGAGTTTCCAAAGTGATAACTGAAACGAAAGCCCATCAAAGAATATCACTGCTGGTCGAGAAGTTCATGTGCAAGTGCGTGATTGCAAGGGACTGTTGGCGGTATTACTATTACTATTAGAAAGAAGGGGAACAACTTAATATTAGCCGTGTTTTTTTTTATCCGCATCTGCGTTTGCGCTTAATATTTGTACTATTTCATGGTTGCAGATCCACAGATGCGGATAAAAAAAAAACACGGTTATTATTCCGGGGTTCTTGTGGGAAATGAGAAACTTTTGAGATAGTTAGTTGGTAAACTTCAAAATAGGTGGCATACTGCATCGTTTGTAGTGAAATGCTAACACTCTCTTTAACTTTTATTCCAAATATTTTATTTTGATCTTAAGTACATCGTCAAATGAAGATAAAATACAGGACCGTGAATATTTTTTAACCATATAGCAAGGGGAGTGCGTAACGTACAACAACTGCTTTACAAACACTTAGGTATATTGGTTCGAACAGGAAGAACAAAAAAGAAAATACTTGTAAAATAAGTATTTCCATAGGGTTCGTATGTGAACCTTCGAGAGCTTTGCAAGTGACGAAACCATACAACTCATGCGGTTGTTGGAACTATATTTACCGATTTTCCAAGAACTAGACCCTGACTTTATTAAATGTGCTACAAACATTTATTTTTTTCAGTTTCACTGATCATTAAATCGCTTCTTGGAATAAAATTGTAGTTTTATAAAGTAATTACTAACAGTCAAGATTGAACTTATATGCATGCCTAATTGAAACGCACAAATTGTCCAGTACAAAAATTCTAAAGTTGACCGAAAGCACTATACCCCAGCCTTCCCACCTTACGTTACGTGTTTCGCGTATTTTATGGAATGTCTGTGTCATAGTCATCAAATAGAATTCATTGCGTCCATTTTCGTTGCAAACACGTTTTGCAAATATTTGCCAAATGATAGAAAAATTGCTCTCTTGCCAAGCATGCACTTACACAGGCATCACACTAAGCTACACATTTAGTCAAAAAGAGGTCAGAAGTGAAGTGTAGTGTAGTGAACAACTAACTAACTGTCATGCTCATTGCTGGCGCATATTTGTGACTGCCCAACCGACCAAGGAACCCACTTAATGCTACCGAGTGTGCCTCAAGTGTTCCGCTGACATCGTCTTTCTCCAAGTTGACTTTTAATGTCATTGTGATCTTTGGCATTTGCTTTTGTTCCGTTAGCTGGTTATTACAAGCAGCTGTGCATATTCTGAGTGCCAAGAGTGTGCAGATCTGTGAAGGAAGCAGTGAATGTAGTGAACAAAACAGTCTATGCAAAAATGTGAGCCAAACAAATGAATAATAAAAGGAAAACTAAAAAATTTAATGTAGAAAATCATTAAGAGGTATTTTCTCTCATACAGTGAGCTGCTGCATTTTGTACAAAATGTGTCAAAGAGAGTAGGCGTAAGAATTTAAAAATGGAATTTTTGAATTAATTCAAATTTTAATTCACTTTCCCACTTAGATTTATTTGACTCTATTACGAATTACTTTTGATGAAAGTGCTTACTGCTAGCTTTATTATCTGCAGTCGTTCTCTGCTTGATTATCCCCTCAGCCTGGTGGTCTCGCTCCTGCTCTGACTCCTCCGTTGATACTAATACCTTCTGGGCCAGGCATAGTCATTCATTATCGTAACATGGCCTGGCAATTGAAAACACCAACGTAGAGGTATATACATATTTCGAAGCAAATTTTTTTAACTAAGAACAGATATTGTCAGCCAATCTACTACACCGCACAGCAAGATGGGTACTACAAGTGAGTCATAGGGCCGTTTAAAAATCTGATTTTGTGATAAATTGTTTTGCTAACAAACTCTGCAAGTAATACGAGATTAAAAATTTAATAATATCCTTATAAAGAAATATCACAATCGAAATTTGTACTCCAAAATAGTTCATTTAAAATTGTAAACAAGAGCAGCTGTCATATTTTATGCGTTCGCAATGCAAATTCGTTCACAATGACCAACTTTATCAGGATAACTTAATCAGAGTTTTGTGTAAACGAAAATTTCATTCTGAGGCAAGCCATTATAAGGTTATCATGTGATAAAGTTTACCATCAGCAGACTTTGAGTAAACGGCTCATAGGTTGTTATTTTGTTCTAAGGGAGAGACTTTAATTTCTTAGTTATTTTCTCAATGCAAAGCCCAATTCATTCCATGTCCAAATACAACAACGTAGTATTTAATAAAACTAGAGATGCGGCGAAGAGCCTGAGATTTTATAACATATTTGAGAAAAAATTAGCTCGAAATTATAATCTCTGTCAAGTACTTGATCCTTTCGGTTTGAATTGCAGAAATGCTAATAAGACCCAGTGGCTAGTTCAGTTTTCGTCTGTGATTGCTTTAACAAGTTGCACCTTTTCTAAGTATTTCCAGGAGATTTATATATAGCCGTCCCACCGTGCACTGTCTTCATACGAACTAAGCGCAACACATTGTTGGCAAGTGCTCGTCTCGTAAACATGCACGTGTAATTATTTTTTTTATTTACAAAGCTTTGTCCAGCTGGAAGTGCTTGATTTTCTTTTTTTTTCTGCTAAAAACGTCTAGTGTTGCCAGCATCGCTCAACGCCTTTCGTGCAGGCACTTGCAAATATTACCCACACAAATAAACGCATAGCTGTACACATGCTCAAGATAGTACACGTTTTTCAATGCTACTTTTTGGTTTCTTTTTACTACCTTTATATCAAGTCACTTTCTTGTTTGTCCACTCATTTCCATACGAATATTCGGAATCTTGCAAATCCTTTTTGGGAACTTCTCGTTGAGCTAGACGCTTGAAACTTTTAACATAGTTCCGAACTCCGTGACAATGCAATGTGGATGAAAAAAATATCCGATAGGTGGAGCACTAATCGAGATATACGGAATTTTTTTTTTAAATTTTGTATTTTGCGATTGATTTTTAAGTAACTAGAGCATTGAAATTTGACATATCAGCTATGAAATGCCATGCAATACCTTGTATACAAAATTCCACTAGATGGCGCGCTTATCAAGAAAACTGAAAATACCTGAAAAACGGGGGGGGGGGGGGGCGGAATCTTCCGATCGATTACTGAAACCCTTCTCAATGAGCAAGAAATTCGAAACTTGTCACATAGTTCGGAACCAGGTGGAAGTGCAATATTTCATTAAAGAAATTTCGGTAGGTGGCACACGGATCAACATATTTTGAAAAACTCGTTTGAAATTGGGAATTTTGCCATCGATTTTTAACTAACTTTTTCTTGACCTAGGGACTTGAAACTTAGCACATATGTTAGGACGCTATGACAATATAATTTTTAGAAAACAAAGTTCCACTAGGTGGTGCTCTGATCGAGATAATTTAAAATCGCTCAAAATCTTTAAAAACCGCGCGGAATTTTGCGATCGATTTTTGAGCAACTTCCCGGTAAGCTACAGACTTGAAACTAAACACATGCTTCATAACCCGGCGACAATGCAATATTTGGGGAAACAATTTTCGCTAGTTGCCGCACAGATCTACCAACTTTGAAAATTAACTTGAAATTGGAAATTTTGCGATCGACTTTTAATTAACTTTCTCTTGACCTAGGGACTTGAAACTTAGCACATCGGTCAGGACGCTAAGACAATATAATTTTTAGAAATAAAAATTTCTCTAGGTGGTACGCTTATCGTGATAACTGAGAATCGCTGAAAAATGTGGGGAATCTGGCTATCGGGTTTTAAATAATTTCTCGTCGACCTAAGGAATTGAAGCTTAGCATATAGGTCAGGACCCGATGACAGTATGGTTTGATGAAAATGAAAATAGATTTGAAACTATAAAGGTGGAGTGCACGTTTCCAATTGACAAAACATTTCAATTCTATTAATTGCACTACACCTCAAATCTCAGAAATTGATTGCAATTGGTATGATTAAAATTTTAAAACTAGAACTAACAGATACCATGACTTTGTTTAAGGACATATTTGCTGGTATAAACGTAGTCTTAAAAATTTTTTTGCTTTTGTTACTTTTTGCTACTTCTTTTACATTCTTTGGTTGGCATAAGAAGAATATCTGCGATTTTCACGTTCGCATAAAAGTTTCTTGTGCTCTTGTAGTTGCCACATAGCCGCAACATGATACTCATAGCAACGCCAAAGAGAATGACAGCTACGACAGCGCAGAGCTGTAGTAACGCCGCAATGTTGGGCAATAATTTTTCAGATGCTTTTTCACCTATTTTTTTGCTATACCAAGTAAATGTAAATTGAGTTGTACATTCACGGGGAGCGAACTTTTTCTCCAATTTCCTTACCCAAGAAATAATGGCTAGATATACATACGTTCATGCGTACATTCATTCATTGAAGACTGCAGCGACATGCGCTCCAGCTGTGAATGCCACAAACTTTGAAAAGGTTTAAAATTTCATATACCAATTATGTTCCTGGAGTGAATTGATTTACAGAAAAAATGAAAATAGCAATGGAAGAAACTGAAACAAATTTGGTGCCCTATCTGTCGTGTTTTTTGTGCTTTTTCTAGCGCCTTTCTAATCCTCACGTTTCGGACTTCAAAACGGAGTTAAAGTTTTTGTACCGTAGATTTCTTGTTTTTTGTATGCCTTGGGCTTTCGAATGCTGAAAAATAGTTCATTTTCTCTTTCTTCTTCTTTTTAGTTAAGTGGTTGCGACTCAGAGGCAAGAGTGTTTTAAGCACTTCCTCTTTAAATTAGAGAACATACACCAACTTGCAGTCTGATTTTTTGTTTAGCCTCAAGCAATTTAGATAGTTAATTTATATCTGACGTTGAATGTGTTCTGTTTTTAATTTGCCTTTTGTTTTCCTGAAATTAGTAAGCAAGTCCACTAAGGCTCGGACATTTACTGACAGTAAAACTGCAACACATTTTACAAATTTATTTACACAATATTTTGAGATCTGTTTTCACCTAGATAATGCAGGATTTTATTTCCATATCTAAAAAATTGTTATGGGAAAGGATTGGATTTTACGACTTTAAAACTTTGCTGCTCTCGCATAAGTAGAGAGAAGGGGAAGTGGCGACGTATGGTGAAACATAATTTTATCTAATTACATTACACTAACTGCTCCAGCATTTTCTTCAAAAAAGCCCAGAAGAAGACATTTTTCTCTTACAGCTTAGCATCACTAGAAAGTCTAAGGTTTGGAAAAGAATTTCATCAAGCTGTTAATTCCATTCTGCAAGAAAGCCAAAAGAGTCGCAAATACAAACAATTCCGATCCTCACTGATGTACTGCTGTCTGTAAGTAACTTTGTGGTGTCCCAGTCCATAAAATCATCTGCATTTGGGGCAACAAAAGAAGGATTATAATTTCTTTGGAAATTTCAGTGGAAGAAGACTTATACTACTAGACTATTAAAGAAGAACCTCCATTAGGTTTCTTATCAACCTCGTACTCATACTCAGAATAATAACTATCAGACGGTAAAGGCTAAAAAGTTTCTGAATTTTATCACCTGATTAGTTTTTATTGTTTTTTTTCAAAATGCTTCATAAATCTATAATCTAGATTTATTTTGCTTTGTTGATTTTCCGACAGGGTGGAAAGTTGATGGATATTGGAACGATTTTGCATCATCCCTTTTCAAATTTGGTTTTGCAACCAGCGTTCCGCCATGCTCAGTGTTTAGTTGCGTTCTATGAAAATAAATACATGTAGCATAGTGTAATAAACAAGGTGAAGTAAATAAAAAGAGACAGAAAACGTACGCTATCTGAAATGGTAGGGGTGTATTTTCCAGGTACGCAGGAGGGTAAAATCTTAAAGAATTTTTGCCCGTTTTTGTAAAAAAGGAGTAAAAAATTTCTAACTTTCTAACATTAACAATAGCAGACATTTTGTTTTTGTATTTAAATCTAACGTGAAGAATAAACAGGTGATCAAACGCGAGAGGTGAAACGTGTCACATCCATGAATAAGTCATTGACTGGTACTTTACTACCTTTTACGACTCTTGAATGGTTTCATGCCTTTCACTCTGGTATGGAAAATTTTACAATTAAAATATGTAGCTTTACAGAGGCTTCTCGGCTAGAATCGATCCAAATGGCTTCTTACTAAAACAATTTCAAGATTGATGGGGGAGTGTCGGTTCGAGTCCTGCCAACTGATACAAATGTTTTTTATGTTTCTTAATTGTTAAAACATTTCTGGCTTAAAATTTAAACTCTTTTCTTCACGATAATTTTCTCGAAAACTGGCACAATTTAAATTCTAAACCAAATTTGGTTTTGACCATAGATGTTAAGTAATGATTAGATAATGCTAATGATTGCTAATTAACCTTCATTTGCGAAAGTCTCCAATTCATTAAATAACTAGAATTAGTTCAACTAATTCCCATTAGATAATTGAAATTTTTATTCCAATGGTAAATCTAATTGCAATTAGTTGCCATTAGCAAAAAAAAATTGGTTTACCTTTACAATTAGAAATCTAATTGACTTCTGCTAATGCAATTAGATATTCAATTAGCTCGAATTAGAATCAATTATTTTGATAAAAATACATTTTTTTTCAGAAAATTATTGAAGTGAACGAATAATGATGTAAGTCACTGTGTTATTGTTATTTTTTTGTTTTTGAAAATATGAAAATAATTGATTCTGATTCGAGCTAATTGAATATCTAATTGCATTAGCAGAAGTCAATTAGATTTCTAATTATAAAGGTAACCCAAGTTTTCTTGCTAATGGCAACTAATTGCAATTAGATTTACCATTAGAATAAAAAATTTGAATTATCTAATGGGAATTAGTTGAACTATTTCTAATTGTTTAATGAATTAGAGAATATAAACCAATTGCATCAATTGCTAATTCTAATTGGAATTTAACATTTATGGTTTGGACATATATGTAGCATAGAAAAGTTTCAAATTTAAGTTAAAATTTTTAACCGTGTAGTACTCTCCTTGATATAGGGTTACAATCTCCAAAGATAACCGCACCTCTTCAGGGCTAACCGCACCTTTCCCTGCATGTGGTAACTCACCTCGTGACACCAAACATCTCTTCAAATGTTCCATGAAACCTAAACTTCTAACACCAATTGCCTTGTTGAAACTACAAGTTTCATAGGAAGAATTTGATGACGATTTTCCGAAAAATCGTGCTGATGGGCAGGTCAACGCACTCTTAATAACCACAACAACCTCTTCTAGACAAGTCGTCAATTTCCATGAATCACAACTTCATATTTCGCTCTATTAAATAATTTGAGAAGGCAGAACACATACCAATTTGTTTTGTTAAAAAAATGTACAGAAAAATCATCAAAATACGTTAGAAGGTCATTCGTGACATACAATTTTGCCTCAAGTTGAATTTTGCACTTCAAAGTAATTTTTTTTTCATCCTTCATCACATCTTTATCGATGACCTTATGTGTGTATTTCATTTCTTTCTCTTTTCAACTTTCAGACACATGAAACGAGCTTTTGCGCCCACTCATCACCAACGTCAACATGCTGAGTGTATTAAACGATAAAAGGTGCCTGACTCATTGTGTGTGAGCTGGCAGAGCCGTTAATCCAAAACATAAAAAAATAAATAGACAAAAGAAACCGAAAGATGGACGAAAAGCAAGAGTAAATGAATGAATAGAAAAAAGCGTTGTGACAAAGAGTGAATGGCCGTTCGCTTAGTCGCTTGGCCGCTCATTGCGTGGTTAACTGCACTTCGCTATATTCGTACAATCTCGCAGTGCTGCCGGTATTTGTGCCACACGCGCTGAACGTGAACCAACATGAATTATTGCATGACATCTATGTATATGCGGATAACACAAAGTGCATTCATAAATTTTTGTCCCTACTGCCATTGACTTCGTCGCGTGAGGTGATGTTTGGATATTTTCGCTTAAGCGCTGACAACTTTACAGTTGCTTTTAGCAGAAAGTTTTCACGGTTTGGTCATTGCTGACAGAATCTTTGGCTTGCCATTACGTTGTAAATGTGGTTGTGTGGATATATTTAAACCCTGTAGTGCTAGAACGGTATCGAACATTTAGATAACTCTATAGTTGGCTGAGTATTCAAAACGATTTTTATGCTGAGCTCGAAATCAGAACACTTTACTTAGATTCGAAGCCAGTTATGATTCCTGTGAAGACCTTCTGTTTGTAGCTGTTAAGTGCTCTCCAGTTAGCAGTCAGACAAAGGATCCGCTTTTTATCCCTTAAAATGCGATTCATTTTGTTAGTATGTGCACTTGATTATTGTGGTGGTGAAATATCCTCCGCATTGGTTTCTTAATAGGTTCCAGTTCTACAGGACTGCCTCAAATTAATATTAACATTTTCGAAAGCTGTAAGCTGTCTGAACATGAATTTGAGATACCTACATTTGTAGAGTGACACCGCATTTTTTTTATATGCAATTCTCTACAACGAAAACTTTTGCGGAAGAAAATTGGAGTTTCGTTCATGCGCTGTATGGAAGAAAATGGTCAAGATCCTAGAAAAAAACATTCTAAAAACTCAGGGAAATTTTTCACATGCTTTCAGTTTGCACAAATAAGTTTTAAACCAGAAATGTCTTAACAATTAAAAAACATGTGTATCAGTTGGCAGGACTCGAACCGACACTCCCGTAACAGAGTCGTCTGTTCTACCCACTGAGCTACGGCGCACACAAAACTGTAAAGACAAAAAGTCAATAAATTGAAGAAGCTTTCAGAAATAAATGAAAAGAAATAAAAAAAATTTTAGACGATTTTTTTCAGTTCAGTTTTAAATTTAATTCGCAATAAATTCAAAATTGGTTCAGATAATTTAACGCTTTGGAATTTATTACAAAAACGTTTAAAAAATTGGTTTAAAATTCAAGCTCAAATTTTTAGCCGTGAGAATATTATAAAACCATGCAATTTCGTTTAGTGCTGATAGCTTAGTGTCCAAGTGCTGACGCACTAAATTAATATAGACCAATAGCAGTTCCTGCTTAGAAGCCTAGCTCTTACTTAATCTAGTCCGCGTGTTTCTTACAGACTTGTATTTGTTTAAAGCTAGGTGCTACCAGCTACTGGGTACTTTATGCGCCGTTCCACTTGAACTTAGACATTCTTACCCTCTAACTACATGTATCTGGAACGTAGTTATGTATATTTTCACTTTCTTAGTTCGTGTAACTTTTGCGCGATGACAAAAAATAACCCCTGGAAACGCACTTTCTTGAAAGTTAGCCAAGCGCATGTTGCTAACGCGGAAAGAAAAGTATCAGAAGCGTCAATGGCGGTGGTGAATGTTGTCATTTGTGTTTTTTTAGTTGCATTTTAACTTACTGCTGGAGTCGCATCGTTGTTGGTAGCATTCCACTCATCATCAAAAGAACACCAACAACACCGATTAACGCATATCAACGCAATGGCAACACTTTAGCGAATACGCTATGAGCTTACAAATGACTTTACCGTTTGTTACTAGCAAACAACAACAAAGATTATACATAACTTACACCTGCTGGCATCAACAATAGCAACAAAGCAACAACAATAACATCCACGTTTCACATTGTCTAATGTTTATGTTGTTACGCTTTCAGTTTTCACGCCAGCAAATTGTCACTTAACCTAATGGATGAGTAAGTGCTGCATACGTTCATAGAATATGTACGTGTGTATGTATGCGTTTCAGTTTAGATACATATACACGCATCTGTTAATTTTTGTTTGCAATTTTTTAAGTCAGTTATTTTGATCGCAAGCTCCCTTTGTTTAGCTAAATCACAGCGCCACGTCGCGTCTTTAGCTGCTGAGAATAGCACCAGCTGCAGCATCGACTGAGCCCGAGGTGTTGGCGTCGTTTGCACCAGAGTCTGCCAAAATATTTGCCTCTTACTAGTTTTTAGCAGTCAAATGTAGTCTCGTTTGTTTGGCGTCTTTCGTATTTTTTTTGGGGAGCTTTATAAAATGGATGATTCACACGACAACGATTTGCGTTCAACGCCAGAGCAGACAAAACTTCTAGAAAAAATGGAATGTGCAATAGATGGACATAAAAGAATTTAAAGGAACGCTTTTTAAAGAGTTAAAATTGAGGCAGGTAAGTTGATTTACACTTTCGTATCCATCCCTGCTGGCCGCTCCTTAAGGTCACTGTTCAGGTCGATACTCTTCTATGTAGTGCGAACACTCCTAGAACAATATCCATTTGCATTCGGGTTATTGATTTTAGATCGGATAGATTATGCAGGTGACTAACACCATGTCAACAGATCCATTTCCATGAGAGTGGAATGGTATGGTGGGTTCACATAAGGTGGTTTTCGGCAGCTTTATCATAGCCAAGAGTGCAAGCTGTCTGATCATTATAGTGTCTTCCAAGAGTATGCTATTCAGTGCCACTTTTTTCCTGGAGTCTCGATTGCTTCGAACTGAATTAAAATTAACATACTTTTGGTCACGGAGCACGCCAATTTCGCGGACAGAAAGTGCGCTGATATATTTGCGGGAATTACAACAAACTATTGTCTGTTATTGGACAGATGGGACACGAGTCAGCTTATAAAGCGCTGAACTCCTGAGGCCAGCTCATTTTCCCGTTATAAGGAGCTGATAAGGTCCAATCAGTATTTTGACCATGGTCTTCAGTTTTGCGCACAATAGTATAGATAGAAAATATGAAGCAGCCTGATTCCGCTGTAGTAGACTTGGTGTCCCTTTCTTATAAGTTAAGTAGAGAACCTTTAACTTTTTATAGTAGCTATGTGTCGCCAGCCAACTCTGTTTCGCTATGATTGACGTCCTTTTGCGTGGAATCATGCATTCGCAGACGCTAACCAAGGTCTATTCTTGTACACTTCTTCATCTCCATGCTTAAGCTCAAATAAGCGGACGTTAGGTTACTTCTGTTAATAATAATTCAAAAGCGTGATTTGTTCTTCAGCATATCTCTCAACTGTTGCCACGATCCCATGGCTATCAGTGGCAATCTAAGGATATATGAACAAACGCCGTTTCATCAGAACTTCAAACTCGAGCTTGTCAGCATATAAGTCGGAATGAAATTTTTCCTTTGATTGGGATCAGACTTTGGTCCTGTAATCGAAAAACTTTAGGATCCTGGGAATCGTCAACAACACTAGAATTGGGTTACGATCAGAAGGTGCTGGTACCGATTCTATAATACAGCAACATGAGTCGACAACGATTAGGTTACTCGTCTGTGTTACCTAAGATACCATCACACTTCCGTGTAGCCAAAAGCAAACCATACATAAAAGGTTTTTAGAATGAACAAAAGGATCCATTAAGACATATCCGTGTGTCACGCCTAATAAATGCATCCCTAAAATATACGTAACTACCATCACTGTTGCAACTATAGTTCCAAACTACAACCGTGGCATGAAAACCATCTATCAGCGTCAGTACAGCGTGAGTAGTAGTAACGAAGAGATCGGAGCGACTAGTACGAGTGGTGTGAAATCAATACACATATGAAAGAACTTTAACTTTTTGTCTAACTACATATTTTATATGAAACTGAATATCTAATCAATTATACTATTTTAACTTTAACTATCGTGTACGATTTATTGAAAACGGACATCCTGAAATCGTAAGTAACCCATCGCGTATATACGTGTGCGTGAAGACTTCGGTATATTCGCGACACGTGCGTCCGTCCGTGGACACGATAGCTTGAGTAAAAATTGAGATATGTAAATGCAGTTTATCACACAAGTTGCTTTCCCGCCAAGGTAGGTTGCTATTTAAAATGGGGGAAATCGAACTATAACCACACCCCTTTTTATGATATCGAAAAATTTTAAAAACGTTTAAAATGAGATAATTCAATAATAAAAGCAGTTACAATAATGGGCGTGACACCGCTCACATAAAAGTAAACAAAATTTTCAAGCTTCGGCTTTTAATAACCACAGAACCGTTGGTTTTATAATAACGATATTTGTTAGGAGGTATATTATTGTACACATACACCCATAGAAAATAAGTGAAATCGCTTTTCGACCACGCCTACTAACCTGCCCATATCTCATAGACTGATACAGGTAGAACGAAATAATTTTTCAGTTACATAAATTTTCTTACTCTTTATACGATTTTTGTAAAATTTTGGTAAGTGGGAGTTGCACCGGTCAAGAAAGGGTCAAGAAAGTTTCAAATTCGACTGTTAATCAATTCATAACCGTGTAAGATAGAATTACGAAACTTTATTCGAGGTTTACTATGTTCATGTAGAGTACGTCTACGGAAAATAAGCAAACTTGTTGGACGACCACACCCACTTTTGTACTAAAGCTCTCTAAAAGAGAGGTAGGAAACCATAACATGCCATATCTCTTTCACTGATGCAGATAGAATGCTAGAACTTCGTAGTTATAATAACCTGATGATCTTATTAATAATTTTTTTTTAAATTTTGGAAAATGGGCATGGCACCACCCAGAAATGAACATTTAGTGCCGCTCACTTTTTCCTAAGTTTTTTTTATGTGAAGGACACGTTTATATAAAATATCATTATCTGGAATCAAATTAATTCCAACTTTATATAGCGTCGCATTCAAAGGCCCCTGAACCCACTGTGAAAGTATCATTAATATCCACCGCTCACTTTTCTGAAATTGTGTAGTCATTGATTAAAATAATAATTAACTTAGACCAAATACGTTCAGAGTTTAATGAATATTAATTTTATACAGCATGGGGGCGTGTCACGGCCCACTCTTCCAAAATTATATATAAGCTATGCTGTAACCAGTTAACCCGAGAATCAGCCGTAAAAATTGCATAAGGATCGGTTAAGTACTTTGGGCGCCAGGCACACAAACACACATTAATCTTTATTTATAAGATGTGCCCACATGTTTGTAGAAAAGTTTAACATCTGTACTCCCCAAAAATTTACCTATTTACTACGACCGCTCTTACACTGCTGGGTATTTAATAGTCGGTTCCACCCAAACTTAGACTTCATTGGTTGGTGAATGTATGGCGTCCTCACCTAAGTTGGCAGAGAGGTAGGAAGTATTTTACGAGAAGAAAAAATTCCACCAGCTTACACCTCATCTGTTTACGTTTTTTTTGAGCAACATTTTCTAATTAATTAAATTTGCCATTTTTTGTTATCTTACAAATCTTTCATTTTATTTATGCATTGAAATGCATATTTCTGTCACAGATTGAAGCTAGGGGAAGAGAAATGCTTAATTGAAGTGATTTCATACACCAATGAAGAATATGGAAATGCGGTGCAATGCTTTTATAATTCGTCCTATTATTTCTTTTACTAGGAAGATGCCAAATCAATTACAGTGCCAGTTTTCACAGGATTGAGGGTAGTGCATTAATACTCAGCTTCAACTAAGAGATATTGGTAAGGCAAAAACGGTCTGCACCGTACATATATATTTAGTTCTGAATGTAAAAATTAAACCTGGAGTTGCGAATGCTTTTATTCATATTTTAGCCATGCAAAAGGAAGACCAGACTGGAAAAGGAAGGCATATCTCTCGATACTATATTATTTATGTCTGCAGTACTCTCTGCAGGATGCAGCAGTAATGTTAAAGCTAATAATAAGCCTGCCGATTTTGATAAAACATAATAGTATATCTATCGAAGGAAATGTAAGGATGAAGTGTAAGAGCTCCGCGAAGGTATGACCATCGCACAGCGAAGTAAAGGTGGGTGAATCTTGGCAGCACTTAAAAGGCAATTAATTGGTATCCCTTAGTGTTTCCCATTGCCGTCAGTTATCGCTGAACTGAGATAACTGGCATGCTTTGATACGCAAATTCGAAATTCCCGGTCAGAATTTGAAATGATTTCTCCGGGCCTTTCGAACTCGAAAGAGTCTTCAGGCAAGGCTGCCCATAGTACAGTGAATTAAAGCCCTGGCGTGCTTTGATTGATATTAAGCTCCAATAAAGTACAAGAGGAGCTAAATTCATCGATTTTCATGTATGGTATGTTATATGTTGCGTTTACATGGTATGGAAGGAAGTGTTAACATGGTATGGAAGAAAGTGTTGACTTGGATTTCATTTTTATTAAATATAGAAAGTTAATCCTTATTCTGTCTTGAAAAATAAAGAATAAACCAAATATTGCTGACCGATATATAGAGCACTAACCGACAAATATACCCATGTAACACGTTTCTTTCTCGATTATTTGATAACAATTGACAGCCTATAACCATACAATTCAGCAAGAAATCTTGTTAAGACTTGTCGAAAATATGGGGAAAATTTTTTGAGCAGCCACCAAGTCTGTGTATCCAAACTTTGTTACCAATAAAAAAAGATATTTAACATCTTTCTATTATCAAGATATGTTTTCAAAATCTCTTTTTGAAAAGCTGCACTGCTGGTAAGTAAAATTAGTCATAAAAACAACCAAAATATCTTTACTGATGAGTATCTAAAGCAAGGTAAATAGTATGGCAACCTATGAAAATGCCGAGCAAAGCTTGGTGGCCCAGGTACTGTTATTAAAACGCTTAATTCACTAAAAATGAAGGGCACTACTCCCAACTATGAGGTTTTTATACCTTTAATTTTCTATATCAATGAATGATATTGGTATTGGAAAGAAGCAGAAGAGATACTACCCCAAATGATCTGGATCTAGGGATTTTTAAGAGCACTGCATAGCTTCACTGGTACAAATAATACAATTGACTCATTGCCCTATAATTAAAAGAACGAACTTCCTTCTTTAAACATCTTCTATAAGGGTACTCACGGTGCGCCTGAAATGATTCTTACCTCGAAATCGGAGTACAGTGTATTTGAAACTGAAATGATGTCAGGCAAAAACAAAAATCATCGCCAGAACCGTTTTTGAGAAAATTGCGAAATAGCCGCATATTCTAACACGCTCTTAGAAAACTATATTTCTTTTCACATATTGCATCACCCACGTGTTTTACTTTTAGCACATTATGTCACTTACTCTGAAAATGCATTTTTTGTTACTCATACGCCCGGTGGTTTTAACGAGAATTAAAACTTATAAGATGAAACCTTTAGAGTACGCAGGTTTATAGAACAGTTAGTTTTGGCATGACAAAGTCCAAATTTTCAGTACCTAGGGTTAACCGTTGATTTTTGGAGATTGTTTTTCTTAAGGTGACTCTGTTTCTATTTAATAAAAAAAGCGTTTTTGGAAGCGAGTTGGTCAGAAAAGAGACGAAAACAACATTTTGTAAATGGAGTTGAATTAAGGACGCAACTTGTCCCTTTTTTTCTTAGGGGGAAGAATTATATGTCAGTTCCTAAACGGAAGTAAGAGAATTTTATTTTTATTCGAATTCACCACGCGCTGTTACTGAGTGCATTTACGCTAGATATGCATAAATGTATTTAAGTCATAGAAGATATAAAAGCATTCGGCAACTTGGTGCAACTTGTTTATCTAATTTTTATTCAAATTGAAAATCTTAAAAAATGTAATTAAAAAAGTGTGCATTAATTAATTTCACATTGCACATTGTAACTATGTTTTATACCTAGTTGTGTTTAACACAAATATATTATTATAAGCATACCAGTTGGTTGTATGGAGCTAAAAATATGGATTAAGATATTTATTTGTCTAAATTAAAATTATCAGCATTGGAAAAGAAATCAATGCGCACGATAACTTAAGCAAAAATGAAAATAAATTTTGCCTTATAGGTGCATCAGTACCCAGAATGAAATTTGATTATAAATTGGCGATATCAGAAGATGGTGAGCTATTATTATTTTTAAACGACAGATCTTGCATCATCTAGCGCGTATGGTAGAAGGATCTTTCAAAAAATAATATTACCTTATGTAAAGTTCAACTTTTGTACGTATGTATCTAGGTATAAGCCAAGTAGCGTCCTTATTGATTAAACAATGAGAACCAAACTTAGAAGACAAACTGAAAACTTTATGGGATGGTCATATCCCCTGGGGATATCGTCAAAGGGGATCGCACCTCCACCAATGTAATTTCTCCTACTTCATGCTTTTGTAAGTATTAACAGCTAAATCTCTAACATCACTAGAAAAACAGGAGATAAAGGAAAATAGTACATGCTACATCCCATACAAATTGAACATCGTATAAGTAAAATTATTAAAATAATAAAACTAATATACAGTCAAGTGCCGTGTAAAAAACTGGTAAGACTGATAATTTATATGCGAAGACCTTATGACTCTACAAACGTGCGGCGGAGCCCACGGGTATAAACTAGTAAGCATATATTTGTGGACCGACACACCTGTGTCTTGGCAGCGAAGTCAGTGTTGATAAATACGAATTTCAAACTGTAGGGCTGTTATGATACCATATGACTGAGTGCGATAAAATCACAATCAAGGACGATGGAGGAGCAATGCTTGTCGCAAGGTAACCGCGGTGTGTGCACTGGCGTTTAGGCCCGGAGCTTCAGCTTCGTGGTATTCGATAACGCGATCAATACACCGCACTACCCTCCTCAGTCAATGGCCAACCAGGATCATTTATATTTGCACATAAGGCCTTTCATAAACAATCAAAAAAAAAAATTACCGAAAAGTTGTATTTACTTGCCACACTTCACTAACATGACCCCCCTTACCCTTACCTCTTATGTCTGGCAGCTCATTTAAGGAGATTTGGTGGCTGCCTCTGAACCCGCCCTACCATTGGCCTCATTGATGTTATCGGGGCCCCAATTACCGTACCATCAACACCCCATGCCTCAAACCAAATCAAAATTCAATTAATGACTTATTATATTATTTAATTAATTTTCAAACAAATTCATCCCATAGCAATTTAAGGTTTTCCTTAATTTAGTTAATGTTTAATCAAATAGATTAACGCTTAACAAAAAAAAGCACAAGCAACCCCCATGCATATGATGATAAAATTGTTGTGGATAAATTTATGAGACAATGTGGTCATTAATTGTGGCAAAATCTACAAAGAAAAAGACACCTCAGATTTAGAGAGCTGTTAAGGAATATTTTCACCACAAAGTATTAGGGAAAGGGACTTATAAATCGAGTTTAAGAGAATCATTTTCACTTACCATAGTATACGTATGCAGTAAGGGCTGGAATGTGAAACCCAATTTTTGACTTTTAATATTCTCGCCGGAATTCAATTGTTAATTAAAGATTGTTAACAAGAGCACGGATTTTATTCGGAAGTTTATTTTGAACATACAAATTTTCAAACTTTTACAACACTCCGAGTTAAAAATAAATTTAGCCGCGATAACTTCAACTTACGATTTTGTCGATCTTGGGATTACACAGGAAAAGAAAGATGGCTCTATTCGGAAGTTGTATTAGACCCGTGTTTAGCGCAGACGTCGTTAAGTCAGTTCAAAAACATGTTTTTGACAGTAGCTGTGTTAGTGGAGGTTTTGGAGCTCGCACAAGGGTGGCAAAGAAAAAGGTTTACGAGAAAAAATTTGGGAAGGGGAGGCAACAGCAAAAACATTTTCATCCGAAATTCAACTGAGAATCAGTCTTGGCAAATAATGCTACTTTGAACTGAGTAGGCAGCTGAGAAGTGAAGTACTGTCTGAACGAACATGCATCACGCTGTCCAACTCTCACATCAAACATGTCCAAAAGTATAGCTTGGAAGCATGGAAAGTGTCAAAAGACGATGAGAGTATTCGAAAGAAAAGTGCTACGAACGATTTATGATTCTTTTCGTGATGCCAATGGGATATGTAGTAGGAAATTTAACCATATATTATGTTAATGAAGCAAATCAAAGAATAATAGTTTCGCTGGCAAGATATGTTGTTTGAAGGAAAAAAGACTTTCAGACGCATAATATTTTACTATCAACATCAGATTTCCAGAGCCAGAGAAGAGTGCGGCCTACACTGAGTTAGAAAAGGAACACTTCAATGATTGCTTGAGTTTGTTTGGTGTGGCCGTTTGACTCCAGTTGTCGCTAAAAAGCGATGTCTAGTGTGCTTTGGTGCGCAATGGCCAAAATCGCTGAGGCCAATTAGACTTCAATGAATAATATTCTGTATATGGTTTATTCTGATCTGTTTGTTTGATTTTATTGTATTTTTGTAAGCTATCCAGATCTATAAGGTTTTGGTGCAAATAAAATACTTTATTCCACCTTACCTAAACTTATATTTCCTTACATGTTTAGTTTAAATATTCTTTCTTGTGATTTGTGCAGACGGACGAAATATTAAACAATGTTCAATTCGAAATGCAAAACAGAAGAAAAACATTTGCAGCTGAATGCAAATTGCAAATTTAGAACAATTAATCCAACGTGGCACTCTACAGGTGAACACAGTTAGGAGGGAAGAATTGCAAGAAGTTTGCATGCACACAAAACGGCGTAAAATTTGTATTTTTTATGAAAAGTTTTTATACTCGACATTGCAACAGTGCACGGACATACCGTCTACGGCATCAGCATCGTTGCTGAAGTCTTCTCATTTTTGACACAACCAAGGGACTCTACGTGAACAATTTATCTAAATTGCAATGTCCGCGAGATGAAAGAAAGGAGAATTTGCACGGCAATATTGTGGGGTGTTAAGAAAAAGATGTTATAAAAGCTAGACTTTGAAAAGGAAGAGAAAATAAAAATTTGGTGAACACAAACTGCTGATAAGTACAAACAAAATTGTGCGCCATTTGTGTAAGCACTTGGTCAGCAAAAATTGGTTTTTAGCAACAGCGACTTTTCGGTATTTGATGGTTACAAATCGGACAATTGCGACAAGTGATTCTTTCGTTTCTTTTTTGACTTTTTCTTTCTTTGCTTGATTTGATAAAATTTTCTGCAATCAAAAAAGGTTGAGCAATCGCAATTTAATATATTTATCATAAGATTTAAGCGTGCTTAAGAAATTTTTTTGTGTAGCACGTGGTAAATTAAGGTGCGAAAGATTAAAAAATCCATAACCTTGACACGGAACGGAACTTTTATGTAAATCTCTGCTTTTATATTAAAAAAAAAATCCGTTTTCGTTGTCAAAACTGCGCTTTTGAAATGTGCAGAAAAAAAATGCGTTTTCGTTTTCAAAACTGCGCTTTTGAAATGTGCAACATTTTTTAAGTAGACTTTCATCTAATCCGGTTACTATTGGTAGTACGCCTACACTCTATTCTAAATCTTTTTACTGATAATGCGACTGCACTGAGAGTGTTATTTTCTTGAAGCCGGTATTTTGATAGAGTAAGATGGTATTCTGGTTGTGTACTTAAGCAATGTTTTGTTAATTTATCCCAACCGATTTTAAAATTGTTCAAAAAATAGCTCTGGAATCGGCGTCAGTCATATCAATTTGGAAATAATTATTCATTGTAACTTTGTAGCATAAAAAATTTAGTAGATCTACTCCTAAAGCTTTTGACGAATAATTAACCAACAACTTCCAGATGAGTGTGTTCTCGAGCTATCTTCGTAACAAGACTCAAAAAGTTTTGTAGAAAATAATTATTTTAAGTAAATTAATGTACCTCGGGTTAGCCATTTAGGTGCGTTATTTTAATTATATTTGAATTAAAACCGATTCTTTCTCATTCCCGAGATCTTATGTATGCGGATGATGTAATGTTTCAACTTAAAACTGTTTCAAGTTGATAAGGACACATTTTATTAGGTGTTCATTTGTAAAGTATATATACATTGGCTTTTGTGAAAGTTTGTAATTTTAATTGAAATGAATTCATTAATTTCTTCGGTTAACAGTATGCAAGTTTTTGAAACCTTCTCTCCCTCACTGCATAACTCGCAATCGTATTCGCTGGTGACACTCCCTGCACCTAAGCGGGTCATTTTAAGAAAATGATTAGATGAGGAGCCAGGTATTGATGCTATTGTCGATCGTTTTGAAAACATTGACCGGGTGTTTTAATTATCTAAATAAAATCACACAATTTGTAACAAATCGCATTGACTGTTACTTGCAATTTTATAAAGTCTTCATGCGTTTAGAACGCATGAGCTTATTATTGCGGCCACCGCCATTTCTTTCCTCGAATCTTTATACCGTAAGTATTTAAAGCTTGGCCGTGGAGATTATCTCTTCCCATTCCTGCGTTGTATTGTGCTATCAGCTTTGGCTGATGGAGATTCACTTTGCTTCTTTCTTATCTTGACCATCGTTTGACGGTATCGCTAAGGTTCAATTCTATCAAAGTTTATTTCTACAGTCACAACGCTACCGTCATTTCACTTCACAAAAAGTATTCCTGGGATAGCATACCTACAACATTTTATACAAAATAAATATTTACAATAAACTTAGAAAAAATCAAACTCTCCACGATGTTTTTTGTAGTTCCTTGTTCGTTTTTAGATGACATTTTTTGTCCGTCGTAAGACCTACGATGTAAAGAAGTTATCGAAAAATATGATTGGGTTTGTCGGATGTGGAATGTTTCCTAAAAGTTCAAGGACGTTGTTAAGCCTAATGACCGCCTTTCTTGTACATGTTCAACCGTTTTAGCCCCCAATATGTGTTGAACTGATATAAGTAACCACAGCCACTTGTGATCATCCAATTTTTGTACCCAAAACGAAACTGCTTTCCTCTTATGAACTGTTTTGCGTAATGGCTACCAAAACACCTTACCAAAGATTCATCAATGGACAGATTTTGGTGCATATAAAAAAACTGAATTGTCGCGTAAAATATCTATGGTCTAATCTTTGCCATTTTATAGCTCAAATTCAAATTAGAGTTGTCAACAAGATGCAAGAACTGCTTTATTTCTTGAAAGTGATTGCGCGACATATTGTTGGCTATAAACGTGTTTCTGGTATCTTTATAAATCTGCCTATACACGCACTCTATAGACATTGAGTGGTAGCTACTATAGAGTAAAATTCTGATGAAAATTTTAAGATCCTCCTCAATGAAACTAAAACTATGCTTGTTATACTGCAAGGTGTATATTTTCGTTTGATCTAAAATTATCTTTACCACCTCATCGTCAAAAATCGTTACGAAAATTAAACTGGGGACTTGGTTACCAATAGAGAACTCGCTTCAAATATCGATTGTTCGTAAATATGCGTTTCCGCAACTTCTGTACTAGTTATGGTTTGTCTTCATTTTGAAATTGCATCTTTTGACAATTTTTGCCTTTTTGTAATCTAGCAAGTGGAATGTCATCATCACTGTCACTGTCACTGCTAAAATAATAATAATAATAATTTAACTTCGCCCGAAACATCCCTTGGTATATCTTAACGCAATATATTATCCTCGTCAAACTTTTAATCATCTGTGTCACAGTGAGTATTTCGAGGTAATATAGCGAATCGAAGTTGTTGTTGTTGTTGTAGCGACTACTTAACCTGCCTAGGATGTCACGCCTCGTCCAACACTGTCATCAGGCTCTTCTTACGGAAGTCCAAGGAACCTCGCGGCTTCAACAGGAGTGGACCAGAGTGAAATTGGTGTTAGAAGAGTAGGCTCAGTTGAGCAGATGAACAGATGGTTAGTATCGGGTAAGAGTTTAGTCTGTTACAGTATCCAGAACGAAGTTGAGCCAGCGTGACTCTTGTCTCCCTGGGCAGTTCGCGTTCCTCGTCGGCAACAGGTAGAGCTTGTGCCTGTAGGACTGCATTCACTGGACGAGACCTGACAAAGGAGTTTACCGACTCCGTGTGGATGAGATTGAGGGCCCGCCGGTGCACCTTTGGATCAAACGGCGAGAAAATGTGATGCCGGATCTCGTCATAGTGCTTACGGAGGTGACTCCTTATTCTCTTGGGAGGCGGATTTTCGTTGAGCAGGCTCCTGTTCGGGTGCTGCGGTTTATGGCAGTTGAACAGGAATTGCCTGGTCAACATCTCACAATGCTCTTTGACATTGAGCATTTTTGCCTCACTATGAAAATGGTGCTCAGGAGACATAAGGAGGCACCCCGTGGCAGTTCTGAGTGCGGTGTTTTGGCAAGCCTGTAACCTCCTCCAGTGTTTGTCTGCTAACCCCGGTGACCATATTGGCGTCGCGTAGCTCAGAACCGGCTGGCCGATTGCCTTGTACGTTGCCAGTAACGTTTCTTTGTCTTTCCCCAAAGTACTGCCAGCTAGTGACTTGAGGATTTGGTTACGGCTTTGTACTTTGGTGGCAATCGCGGCTACATGAGCACCGTATTTGAACATGTTATCACACGTGACCCCTAATATTTTGGGGTGCGTGACAGTCGGAAGCGTAATGCCGTCGACGTAGACGTCGAATTCCATGTTCGCCTTCGCTGTCCACGTCGTAAATAAGGTGGCCGAGGATTTGGTCGGTGACAATGTCATGTCCCGTGCAGCGAAGAAACTGGAAAGGGTTGGAAGGTAGGAATTAATTCTTGACCAGAGCTCATCAACGGAGGGTCCAGTCGCCAGGATCGTGCAGTCATCGGCGTAGGAGACGATCGAGACGCCTTCTGGTGAGGAAGGGAGCCTCGATATGTAGTAATTAAACAAAAGCGGGGATAGGACACCACCCTGTGGCACAATCTGCTTAATTATATGTGGTTTTGATCTTTCGCCTCTAAATTCAACCGATGACTGCCGACCACTCAGATAGTTGGCGGTCCAACGCTTTAGACAAAAGGAAGGTTTGAATCCTCCAGGTCGTTAATGAGTTGTGCATGATTAACAGTGTCGAAAGCTTTCGACAGATCAAGCGCAGCTAGCACGGTCCTGTCATTTGGACGAGATTGGTTGAGAACGACACCTATCTGTGTGGTGATGGCGTTTAGCGCGGTGGTAGTGCTGTGCATTTTGCGGAATCCATGCTGATGTTCGGCTAGTCGCAGGTTAGCGGTATAATAAGGGAGCAAGACCGCCTCCAGAGTATTCACTATCGGTCGATACGACTCCCCCTCGTTGGCCGGCTTGCCGGGCTTTAGTAGTGACAAAGGTGGTCATGGACAGATTGAAGACGGTTGTTAGGTACCTTACTCCCTCTTCACCGAGATGTTTTAGCTTCAGCATGGATATACCGTCTGGGCCAATAGATTTGGAGTTTTTGGGCCCCCGTATGGCCTCCCGAACCTCTGTGGTGGTGATGGCAATGGGCGCTTGGCTGTTTTTGCGCTTCCCTGATTTCACGCCTGATTTCCTTGTCAACCGGAGGATGCAGTAGAAATTGCCGGCAGAAAGCGCTCGCGCATCTCTTTTGTTTCGACTGTACCTTATCACCGAAGGTGATGGATATTTTGTCGTTAGGTTTGGTCAGATTAGACAAGGATTTAACAGTGGACCATAATTTGCCAACACCAGCAGAGCGGTTACAGGACCTTAGGTGCTCCTCCCATTTGGGGCGTTTGTGTTGATCAACTAGCCGTCTGATTTCTGCATTGAGATCCTGAATTTGGGGATCCGTAAGGTTCAAGCGTCGCACGTGGTCACGCTCGTTAGCCAGGGCCGCTGCCTCTGCGGGGAAATACGGACGTATCTCCTTAATTCTACTTGACGGAATATATTGATTGGAGGCTGAAGCTATGACCATGCGAAACGCTTTTTCCCCTTCTCGTACATCAGACGGGGTGGGAAGAGCAGCGAAGGTGCTCTCAGTGGAATTAAGAAAACCAACCCAGTCAGCTTTACTGAAGTTAGTGAAGGTGCGCTTCTCAGAAGTAACGAAGTCATTGGGGCGATCGATTGAGAGGACTATCGGCAAATGGTCCGATGCAAGAGTAAGCATTGGTCGCCATTCAACGCAGTTTATGAGGTCTGGCAAACTGGAACAATTTACCGCAACTCTCGTGGGGGCGTCCCCGTTCACAGTGCAATCGTCTGTTTGTTCAGCCAATTCCTGTCCCCTACCATCAACCTGTAGGCTTGAGTGCCACAGATCGTGGTGTACGTTGAAGTCTCCGAGGATTACACGATTATCGCCTCTGAGTAACGCACTGATGTCAGGGTGGTAATCTCTCGGAAAGAAGGTGGCAGGAGGTATATAGATGTTATTGATTTCAAGGTCGACGTCGCCTTTCCGGACAACCATTCCTTGACGTTCCAGGAGGGTGTCCCTCGGGTCGACGTCAGGCTCAAATAGACGATAATGCCCAGATTAGTGAGTAACGAAGGCGAGTCCGCCCCCAAGTCCTCTCTCTCGGTCACGCCGATGGATTTTGTAGCCTTCACAGGTCCGAAGATCTGATCGGGCGTTTAACTTTGTTTCCTAAATGGCAGCGATCTTGATGCTCTGCTTCATGAAACTCACTATTTCACTCACTTTACCGGTTAGACCGTTGCAGTTTAGAGCTAATCATTCCCACAACAGCCGGTTCTATCGTACCGGAATGACTCTGATTTTTATACCCGCCTAGGGTGTGTTGTTTCGACACTACTAATATTGTCATCCTCCGAGCAGCTCCTTGCAGCAGGGCGGCTCAAAACTCTCCTGCTCCGGGCTGGGGTCGAATCCAACCCGGGTCCAAGAGAATGGCTCTGCTGCGTCTGCTGGAAGAAGATTTACGCTAAGCGTTCACACTCCATCCAATGTAATGCTTGTAAAAGATGGTTGCACAAAACTAGGTGCTCCAGGCTAAATCCCTCCACACACAGGCCCCCAAGTTTCTAAAAAACTTTTGTGGCCCCTTGCTGTTCACGCCCTAGGAAGTCCCGTGGTCGAGCGAATCGAAGTGACTACGGCCACAGAAAGGTTGGGAAACTTCTTACTATAAAATGTTTGAACATCCATTATCAACTTAAATGAAAAACACACACGAAATGTATACCAATGCTCCCAATGTGCCCATGCGAGTACTAGAAATAAAACCTACCGAAAATCTAAAAAATATGTATGTAGGAATAGTACCAACTCAAGTTCCAAAATACTAAAACAAAGTAATCTAATTTTAAAGAAACAGAAAAGGTAACTCAGGAAAAAGAGTATAAATAGAATAGAAAAATAAGATCAGTTCAGTTCTAGAAAAAATATTAAAATAGTTTCGCCGGAAAACACAAACACAAAACTTAAATTTAAATTATATCATTTTAAAATATCTGAAAAATCAATTTCATGTTAATTTAATATTTTTAATTATTTAAATAAATGTTTAAACCTTAAAATATGTGTTTAAACTAAACGTTACTACATCTTTGGGGGCTCAACCGCAGCTATATTTAACGTATCTGCCTGTATGTGTGTGTGCGAAAATCATTTTAATTAAAGAAAAAACGATCTCATCATAAATATACGTATGTACATATATGTGTGCATAGAACATTTGCAGAAAAACTAGAAAATATATGTGTGTGCGAATCTCACATGAAAAGACATTAAAAAAAAGACAGTAAATTGAAGGAAACTTTTTCAAAATTTATTTGCCAATCAGAAATAAAAGTTTTTGAATTTTGAATTTCAATCTATCCGTTGGATTTATTTGTAAAAAATATTTCAACGTAAACAAATCGGCGTGAAATACCACCATTGGATGTAAAGAAACTGGTATCAAAATAAAAATTGTGCAAAATTTGTTACAAACGAAATCGAAGAATACTATCAAATGATGTAAGGAAGCAGAAAACGTAAATTAAGAACGCAGATGTATCGAGATGGTAGTAGAAAGAGCAGAAAATAATATTTAAAAGAAGGCAGAACGTGTACTGAAAAGACAGAAATAGGTAAAGATACTAAATAGATAAAGGGCGCAGATGTGAAGAAGAGTTAGTGCAGATCAAGACTGTAAGTGATGGCATTTTGAATTTGTGAATTTAAAAGAAAAATACGTTTGACTTATACTATTGCAATTAATTTTGTTAAATATATATATATTGTTTGTATTTAACTTTTGTATTACACAAAAACAAACATTTGTAACCGGCGTTTAGGTTTAGTTTTTGTTTAGTTGATTTAGTAAAAAATATTCAGAAATGGATCTTCAAACTACAAGGTGGCGCAAAAGTAAGCTTCCGATGTTCAGCATATCGGTTGTGGCACGTGCAGTGTGCTGTTGCACCGTCTTGTTGGAACCACATGTTTTCCAATCCCAATTCATCAAGTTGCGGCAAAAAGAACTCGTTGATCATTGCTCTGTAGCGCTCACCATTCACAGTAACCGTTTTTCACCGACCGAGTATTGGTCAAATAAATAGTCAGCAATATTCCGCGTTCTGGAGCAGTGTAGCGTAACATTGGTTATTAACGTGTATTTCGCATGTGTTTACTATACAAATGTCAAAACAGAACTGACTTTAGGGGCCAATCGCAAAATTTATAGCATTTTCTGATAGGAGGATTACTTTTGCGCCACCTTGTATTAGAAGTGCAACTGTAGCATTATTGAAAGAAAAGCTTACGGAGTTAGGTTTGGCCACAGATGGCAATAAGTCGAATTTGCAGTTGCGTTTAATCGAACATTTCGGCCTTTCTGATCGCGAAGATAGCGATGCTGAATCGGGTGTGAGTCGGTATGAGGAAGCTGCTGTAGTGGATTTACAAAGCCGCAATGTTTCACGTTTTACCCTTAAGGATATTGAAGACAGTGTATCGTCTTTTACAGGTGCATACTCACTTGACGTTAATCAGTGGGTAAGTGAGTTTGAAGATAGTGCAACTATTGTAGAGTGGAATAATTTGCAAATGTATATTTATGGCAAACAACTATTAAAAGGTGTAGCTAGGTTGTTTATTAGGGGGGTTAGTGGCATACGAGATTGGCACTCGTTAAAAAATGCTCTTATAGATGAATTTGGAGCGAAGTTGTCTTCAGCAGGGGTTCATAATCTTTTGCCAAATCGCCGTAAAAAGTATAATGAATCATTTCTTGAATATCTTTACTCCATTATAGAGATAGGAAAGCCTATCAATCTAGATAGTGAAAGCATAATTGACTATTTTATAAATGGGATACCTGACTCTAAAATAAAAAAAACAGTTTTATATCAGGCCAAAGATGTCAATGAATTAAAGAGACAAATTAAAATTTATGAGAAGATTAGTCAAACCCAACAAACGCAGAATAGAGGTACATTTTCACCACCAGGAAAACGTGTTGAATCAAAGTCAAGTGGTTTAAATACGGAATCAAAAAAATGCTTTAAATGTGGAGATGTATCTCATTTTGCTAATAGTTGTCCAGGGAAGCAATATCGTTGTTACAAATGTAACAAGATGGGGCATAGGTCTTTTGAGTGTAAAGAGGTAGTATCAAAAAACAATGATATTAAGACAGGTCAGAGTGTTAATGTTTTGCGTGACGAGTGTGGATTAATATTTAAAGATATTAAATTGTGTGGGTATAAATTGTCTGCTTTAGTAGATAAAGGATGCGATCTTTGTATTATCCGTAACGATATCTTAGTTATGATGGATAAGGAGATTCAATTAAATAGTGACAGGCGTCGACTAATGGGTTTGAAGGAAAGTGCCATTGACACTCTAGGAAGTTTTGATGTGATGGTTGATAATGATAATATAATCATGAATGTTACATTTCATGTTGTCAACGAAGTAGATTTACGTTATGCCGCTATAATGGGAAATTGTGTTCTAAAGAACGTGGATATGTTGGTTAGAGAAGGTGAGGCAATTTTCATTAAAAGATTTGCTGAAACCTTGAATGAGCGTCGCGATTTAGTAAACGAATTTGAACATATCTGCATGTCTGTGGAAGAGTTTAAGAGCAATGAAATAGCGCTTGATTTAGAACACCTAAGTAAGGAAAACGCAAGTTTGGTGTCAATAATGGTGAATTCATATAAGCAGAAATTAAAAGAGAAAGTCCTGTTGTTATGAAAATTGTACTTAAGGATGATATACCAGTGTACACCACTCCCAGAAGAACGTCTCATGTTGATCAGGTTTATATTGAAAAGCAAATAAATGAATGGTTAGAAAATGGAATAATTCAGTCCAGTACATCTGAGTATGCTTCACCAATAGTTTTGGTGTCTAAAAAGATGGTACCAAAAGGATGTGCTGTGACTATCGCAAATTAAATGAAAAAATAATTAAGGATAATTTTCCAATGGCATTGATCGATGATGTAATAGAGCGGTTACAGGGTTCACATGTTTTTACAACTTTAGACTAAGCAAATGGTTTTTTTCATGTATCTGTAGATACTCATAGCGGACAGTTTGAGTTTTTATATGTACCCTTTGGTATATCGAACTCTCCGGCAGTATTTTGCAGATTTATTAATTCCATTTTTAGAGATCTTATTCAAAATCGTACCATTGTTGTTTACATGGACGATATTATTATTCCAACAAAGGATGAAAAATCAAATATTGAAAATTTGAAAATTGTGTTTAGGCGTGCTTCATAATACGGTCTAAAAATAAGAT
The DNA here is from genome assembly GCA_949987695.1 of Merzomyia westermanni. NCBI lineage: Eukaryota > Metazoa > Arthropoda > Insecta > Diptera > Tephritidae > Merzomyia > Merzomyia westermanni. The sequence goes on from OX465291.1 coordinate 65,154,405, forward strand.
GGGACAAGTGTCAGTTCTTGAAAAGAAAGGTATCATTTTTGGGTTATTTGATAGAAAACGGCACAATAAAGCCATCAGTCGAGAAAACTCGCGCTATTACCAATTTTCCTATACCAAGTAATGCTAAGGCAGTACAACGTTTTTTGGGATTAACATCCTACTTTAGAAGATTCGTACCTGACTATGCAACTAAAGCTAGGCCTCTTTCTGATTTATTAAGGAAAAATGTTAAATTTAAAATGAGTGAAGAACAATGTTTAGCTGTTGAACAATTAAAGACAGCCTTAGTAAGTGCTCCAGTACTTAAGATATATGACCCACGAGCAATTACGGAAGTGCATACGGATGCTTGCATGTATGGATACGGAGCAGTTTTATTGCAGAAAGATACTACCGATCAGCAATATCATCCCGTTCAGTATATGAGTCGTCGTACAAGTCAACAAGAAGAAAAATATCATTCGTATGAACTGGAGGTTCTTGCTATCATTGAGGCACTTAAGAAGTGGCGTATTTATTTAATGGGACTTAAGTTCAAACTTATAACGGATTGTAATGCTTTCACTCAAACAATGAAGAAAGCTGAGGTTCCACTTAGGGTTTCAAGGTGGGCTATCTTTCTTCAAGATTTTGATTTCACAATTGAACACCGTTCTGGAACAAAGATGAAGCATGTAGATGCATTGAGTCGTGTAGCGTGTTTGGTAGTAGAGGATTCGATTAGGCATCGTTTAAAGGAGGCTCAGATGAGCGATGAATGGATTAAAGCAATACGTAAAGTACTTGAGAGAGAACAGTATTCCGACTTTTTTGTGAAATATGATTTATTATATAAAGATACTTCATCGGAACTGTTGGGAGTACCGTCTGCTATGGAGGAGGAGATAATTAAGATTGCGCATAGTAAAGGACATTTTGGCGTAAAGAAAACGCAGGAATGCTTAGAGAAAGAATTTTATATTCCACAATTACGTTCAAAAGTAGACAGGGTAGTTCGAAATTGTGTTGAGTGCATTATCACTAACAGCAAATCAGGAAAGAAAGAAGGATATCGCGCTCCAATTGATAAAGAAGATGCACCTTTAGGAACTTTTCACATAGATCATGTAGGACCTTTGGATTTGACTTCTAAGATGTACAAATACATTCTGGTAATTGTTGATGGTTTTTTTAAGTTCGTCTGGTTGTACCCAGTAAGGTCAACAGACGCTGCGTCAGTTATTGATAGTTTGGAAAAGTTGTCGTTGGATTTTGGTAATCCAAAAAGAATAATATCCGATAGGGGAACGGCATTTACGGCTGGTGTTTTTGAGGAATATTGCAGGGTACACTTTATTCAGCATTTAATGATTGCGACTGGTGTACCAAGAGGTAATGGGCAGGTGGAGAGGATCCACAGAATTGTAGTTCCGATGTTAGCGAAGTTGTGTATGGACAATCCGTCCCGATGGTATAAATACGTTGGTCGTGTACAGCAAGTTATCAATAATACGGCACCTAGGAGTACCAAGTGCTCACCATTCAAAATACTGACGGGATTGGATATGAGGTTTGCAGATGATTTAGGGTTAAATGACATATTAGATGAAGTTATGGCGGATGAGATTCATGAGGAAAGAAATAATTTGCGAAAAGAAGTAAAAAGCAATATTCAGAAGATTCAAAAAGAAAATTGCAGAAATTTTAATAGTAAACGAAAGCCAGAAAGGAAATACAAAGTCAATGATCTTGTAGCTGTAAAAAGAACTTAGTTTGGGGTGGGATTAAAGTTGAAACCCAAGTTTTTAGGGCCCTATAAAGTGATTGCAATGCTTCCAAGGTATAGGGTTTAGAAAATTGGAGATCATGAAGGCACAGTAGAAACCATTACAGTGGCGGAGCATATGAAAATATGGAACGATTCATTCGGGGCGAATGACTGATTAGGACGGCCGAATGTAGGAATAGTACCAACTCAAGTTCCAAAATACTAAAACAAAGTAATCTAATTTTAAAGAAACAGAAAAGGTAACTCAGGAAAAAGTGTATAAATAGAATAGAAAAATAAGATCAGTTCAGTTCTAGAAAAAATATTAAAATAGTTTCGCCGGAAAACACAAACACAAAACATAAATTTAAATTATATAATTTTAAAATATCTGAAAAATCAATTTCATGTTAATTTAATATTTTTAATTATTTAAATAAATGTTTAAACCTTAACATACGTGTTTAAACTAAACGTTACTACATGTATATATTATAAATATTTTTAAACTGAACTTTTTCAGCGATAAATACAATTTTACAAAACACAGAGCTTAAACTCAACCACGAAAATAATACAAATTACAAAAGTGAGTTTAAGAAGAAGTGAATAACGGATACTCCTGAAAAATAAAAGGATGGTGGTTGCAGTAAGAAACATGTACGCGTTGTCTTTTAACAACGCTTTGAAAAAGCTGGTTTTTCCGTACTCAAGCGCGTATAATGGGATCGAATCTGTTAATATATGATAAAACGCCAGCCCCATCCCTAATTTTAGCCAGACTTCTCTAAAACTGAGGGACTAGTTTCCATTCAGGTGGACGGAAGCATGGAAGAACAAATATACGGACATGGACGTATAGAGACAGCTTGTTGTCCTTATCTGCTTCTTCCCATATCCCATCTTCTTCTTATTAATTTTTGAAGTAAATTCTGATATGTGGAGTAATCTTTCGCTCAACCATCGATACGATCATTCAAGATAACTTTCATATTAAAGTGGCCGTTATTATTAACCGATTTCATCAATTTAGCTGCGATATATAGCTTGTGTACTGAATTGTTGTGATAGTTTAACAGTTTAATGGTTAAAAATATTTGTATAATAAATAAAAAATTTGCCCCACCTATTTACAAAAATTTGAATCGGGGCCAAACTTCAATCCACTTACAACATTTGATTTCGGAGTATGCGGTAGAAAGAATCTTCATAGCTCAAAGCCTTTTTGGATAGGACATATCACAGGTTGTGTGTATTTTTTAACTTTCTATGTATACGTCTAACTTCATTTTAATAGGACTCTTTCATACCTGAGAAACAAAAGTTGTTCGAAGCTTCATTAGCATATCTAAAACTAAATTCAAGTTATTGTTAAAAAAATATGTTCCAATGAGCCTACGGATGTAAGTCCAGAAAAAACGCAGTTAAAGATATTTGTAGTATTTTGTGAAAAGACAACCATATTTATATGTTGCAAGGGCAATATGAATTGGGATTGTAATCAACTTAACCATCATCAATGAAAATAATAAATACAAGCAACATGTTGGCTAAATACTCATATGTACATAAACAATAACAATATGATTGTACATTGCAAATATAGCTCAACCCCTAGACTAACAAAGGGATTGAATTAACTAAAAACAAGCAACAACAATGTCAACAAAACAAAAACACCTTGCACAAACAACAAAATTATAATGATAATGCTTTTAGCAATTGCGATGTCTGAATCCGAGTAAAATTTGTGTTGCAACTCATTACTAATGACTAAAGCCCGACAGGTAGGTTAGGTCATCCAGGTATACAAAGCATACGCGTCGTGTAATGTTGCAGCAATGACCATTGGTAAATTATCCTAATTATCAACATAAATAATTGAGTGATTTTCTGCAAGATTAATTCATGCTATCACATACTAACTGTAATGAATGAATTTGCATTGTTATTCTGGGGAAATACACAAAGGCAACAAACCAAAAGCAATAACAATCACTAAGCTAGGCGTAATTCCAAAAATTATTGTAGATGTAATTTGACTATAAAGGAGAAGAATATAAATGGATAAAATAATATATGTATATCACATGTGTCTGAATTTTGATGTGAGCTTACATTAGAGTATCGCAACAGAAAAATCTCATATAATAAATTTGTAAAAGGTCGATGTCTGTACATTGCAGATATTTAAGAAAAATCGATAGGAAGGACAGTTTTTAGAATTTTTGTCTGTATGTCTGTATGTTTGGTCGCGGATCACTCAAAAATTGCTGAATGGAATTGATTGGAACTTTTTTCATTGCATTACTAGCCGTTTAACTTGAAATTTAAGATGTCATTTGTACCGATAGCTTCACCAGGTTTGGAGATATCGACCGATATGTGGACTAAGGTGAGCCAAAATGTATTAGTACAATATGCTTACCACACGAAAGGGGACAATGAGTGCTGTAATAAGCGATGCAATTAAGTTCCATATCTTATCTGATATGGGATATAATAATGAAAATCGGACTCAGTCTATTATTAGTTCTAAACGCAGCGAAGCGGGCCGGGTTTACTAGTATTGATTAAAAACATAACCCTCTGATAAAACCAGCGAAAATTGTTATTGAATGTTCAAAATGACCTGTACTACACCCACTTAAAATTTCTTTAACATAGATAAATTCGGTTGATCTAGGTTAGCCTGTTTGCAAATTTCAAAAGTGCTACGCTTGCGGTTTAACAAAAATCGCTTTATACTATTCTCAGCAGAGTATGAAAATATCAGTAAACTGAAAAATGTAAAAAAAGTAGACGAAAAAAGCCTTAAAATTTTTTATCTGTTCGCATAACATGACCTAGTCAACGGGACCACGGCTTCTATACAACAACAGAAATGTTCTACATCTGTCCGATGACAGTATTCAATTCAATTTATATGGAGCGCCCCGGTAAAGTAACATAAGCACTCTATACGCCAATGTATTTCGCAAAGTACCGAATCCCACGACTTCATCCCAATTAACTAAGTCAAAATGCGATGGGGGTGTTAAGCTCCTCAAATTTAGTTGTTTTGGTGCAAATAAAGATTGCTTATTCCATCTTATGGCCTGACGTTTCGCTAATTTTCCTTGGCTTGTTTTAAGGGCGATTCTACATTCGAAAATTACGATATATTATAAAAAGAAATGGCGGCCGCCGTGGTGTGAAGGTAGTGTTGCCGGCCTACCACACCGAAGGTCCATGGTTCGAGCCCTGGTACAGGTAACATCAAAAGTGATTTGAAAAAAGTTTTTCAAAACGGGGTCGCCCCTCGGCAGTGGTTTGGCAAACTCTCCGAGTGTATTTCTGCCATGACAGGCTTCTCAGCAAAAATTCGTCTCCTTTGTAGATGCCGTTCGGAGTCGGCAAAAAACTGTAGGTCCCACCAATTTGTAGGGAAAATTCAAATCGGCACACCACAAATTGGAAGAGAAGCTTGGCGCAAAAATCTCTTAGGAGGTTTATGATGATATACCTGTTGTATATCGCGCCATAGAGATAGATATAAAAAGAAATTACAAGATACGTCTATAAAGATCGATGATCTCCTTGCAGGTTTCAAAACAGCCTTTCCGAATGTACTAGTAGTAAATGATGTTTGTCTTAAGAGGACTGTCAACATAGGTAACACTCGATTAGGATTTTCCTTTATAAGTCCAATAAACAAAAACAAAGTAGGCTTAGGAAGAATTGGGTTTCGTTTATGCGCCCAATTGTAAGCCAATTACACCACTTACATACTTTTATGTACTTTTTGCTGCTTTCAATTAATAATCACTTCCAAGTAAGAACTATATTCCAACCCCCTTCGGGTTAGGGGTTTAGAATATGCCCGAGGTAGGCATACCGGTTGTAAGAGGCGACTAATATGCACAAAGGTAATTACGTGAAACTCGACGGTTGATCTACGGATATGATGTCTTTCCCCTCTCATTACCCATCTTATCCTTCCTTAGGAAGGAGGGGTGACATGACCTAGAAGGTTTCACTGGTCATAAATTGCTACCACGGCAGTCGGGCAGTACCGCAAGGGAGTACCGGAGCGTACCGGGTTCAAATCCGGCCAAGGACTGTTAATTCGACAACACTCCCCAAAACCTTCGGGGAGTGTTTTTGTCGTTACCATATATAACTATATTCCAAGTGAGCAATCTTGACAATATTCTCAAATTCAATTATATTGCTGTTAATGATGGTGCGTGAAATATTTAGTAAATCTAAAGTAAAGGAAACATAAGTGGAGTTATGTGATGGTGGAAGCGAATCTATATAAAGCGATATACGTACAAGTATACAAATATAGGTTGCAACATCTTTAAAACGGGATGAGAATTTACATGAGATTTCGTTCGTATTTAAGTCATTTTATGACAGCCCTTTCATCAGTCACATTCGAGAATTGTCAATTACCATTTAACGTTCGAGTGGTACTAGTGAAAGAGACAAATGTAAATACAAAAATACAATATAGTTATAATGGACTCCAAGGAAACGCCACTTATAGCCATTCACCCATCTAATCAGAATTCAACATTTTAAAGCCAAAGATAAAGTTCAATGAATTGTTTAGCAATAAATATACATACTCGTATATTGTAAAATGGGTTATAAAAATAGGAAACTCAAACTAACGGCCAGTTTCAGGAAGCAATTTAAGTGAAAGGTGGGTTTTCCCGCTGTTATATTTCGTATAAAAATTGAGTAAAATTGTTTTTTTTTTTCATTTAAATTTCTTTTGTGAAACCGGTTGAAGATATTTTCAAAAAACTTATACATAATTTTTGCTTGGATCAATGCCTTATTTTTAAAAAGACTGATTTCAGCCTTATAAAATATGAGTTTGTGGAAGCACATGAGTTCTATTTTTGTGTTATAGACATATTCTGTTAGAGAAACGAGTTTAATTTTGATTGAGTTCGGAAGATTCCCGCACTTATTTCTTTACTAATTATGACGAAAGCCGATTTTTGTCCATTATAAGCGGAGTCCATAATAAGCAGGGTCCATTTTAGCCAAACTTCTTTGTTTTTGTGTGTCCCACTTAAATAAGAAAAATATTTAAATTAAATTTCATCATGTATGTAGATGAATAAAACATTGAAACTCTGAGTGTCCTAAAGTTATAAAAGACATTATTTATGCACGTTGATAGAGTGACCAGAGAAGTCCGAAGCTCAGGTTCTAGTTGGCGGTCAATAGAAACACATAAATATATATAGGCACCACTACAAACAAATGGCCGGCACAACTTGTGCTTGTATGATTGTGCTTACGAGAGGAGGGTGAAGTAAACCTCGATTTTGATAGCTTTCCTCCTAATTATTGCACTTAACATTTTAAATATAAAAATTACTATAATTATATGAGAACTAGTTTTTCCTTTTTGGTTTGATTTGGGAAAGGTTCAAGATAACTTAAAATTTAAATTTTTTCTTTAGTCAAGATTAAAAGTTTATAAGTAAGAAAACACCTATTTTTCAAAACTTTGAGGTTTTAAAAAAATTTTCTTTTAATAAAAATATCCGTTTTTTATTTAAAAATAATAATAAATTTGTTCATGTTTAATAATTTTTGGTTGTGTTTTTTTAGAGAAAAATATACTCTTTCTTTGAAAATAATAAAAAGTGTGTTTTTATTTAAAATAATAGTTCAGGTTTTTATCTTTTTTACATTCTTTTGTTTTGTTTTTTGAAAAAATATATACTATTTTTTATTTCAAAATAATAGTTAATGTTTTTAGTTTATTCATGTTTTTTTATTTTTGTTGTGTTTTTGAAATAAAATTATACTCCTTTTATATTGAAAAACTGAATTTAATGTTTCATGTAAATCTTTTTTTGTTTTGGTTGCGTTTTTTCTTTAAATAAATCTTTTTCATTTCAAACTAATAATTAGGCCAACTTGCATGAAGAAAGTGTATATTTTTAACTTAGAGTTGACCCCAAATGTGGGGTGAAACTCATAAGCTTTTTATAACGACCTCTGAGCTAAAAAGATAACCTGGCGCCGTGCAAGTGGAATCTTTTTTTTACCATATAATGACCTTGAACAAATTAAACATTGTGGAGTTTAGGACCATTTAAAATAAAAAGATTCTCAATTTCCCAGGCAATTTGAAACATCATAAAAGCTTTGCCCACGGTGTAGCGCAAAGCCATAAACCAGGGACTCCCGGTAATGATTATTTTTATATTTTTAACGAAAAAAATCAAAGGCTTCCCAGTATCGGAGGACAGTTTAAAGTACATGAACGTGCATGTCTCATCATGCTCAACAGAAATCTGAATTGATTGAAGAAAATTTGAGCGAAACTCATATAAATCAATCTTTTTTGAGTTCTATTTTTTTTTATCAGAAATACTCATAATTTTTTGAGTTTTATTTTTGTTTGATGAAAGTAAATTTTAAGTTTTAATTTTTTTCTAAGTTCGAAAAACTCAAAAAGCCGTTTGCATGCCAACCTATGTACATATACATATGTATGTATCTATAAATATGTTTTAATTATTGAGTACATATGTTGACGAGATTCAACCAACCAATATTTACGATCAATTACTTTCCAAAAAGGCGCAGCGGCTTTTTGAGTTTTTGATCCTTAAAAAAAAACATTAAATCTGAAAATTTCATTTTTATTCTTAAAATATAGCTTAAGGAATAAGTATTATTTTTGTCAAACATGAGTTTTATTTTGGATCAGAAAAAATTTAACTCAAAAATTAAGATTATCCTAAATTAAAAAAATTAAACTTGAAGATACCTATTATTGTTGATTTTTATTTAAAAAAATCTGAAAAAAATGATCAAATAGCGAGTTTTATAATAAAACTCATAACAGCTACGGTTCCTGACATAAACCTGTTTCTTTGACTTTTTAAAGCAATTTTACTCTCTTGACACTATAGTGCCGCTCTGCCCATGTATGATCTGGATAAACAGTGAGTAGCTTGAACCAAAATAGTGGGTAATTTTGTTCACAGGGGCTAATTTTTGAAGTCTGAGAGGCGCTTTTTGCTGCCCATATATTTCCACGAATACGCGTTGGTGTTTACATTCAAGAGACAAAACATTTGATGGTGTTTGAATCCAAGTTTTTACCTTATTAGAGGATTAGCCATGGTTATTAAACCTTAATTATTTAAGTCGAGATGAAATCTTGGGCCCACACCACCCGAAATTTTCATTTTTATAGCAACACTAACGCATAGTTAAAGAGTTTGTATATAAAACAATAAGTGCCTAAAAGTATGCAGACTCTCATGCATCACTCCTACACGAAGAATCAATTTCAACATTGTAAAAAGGTGAACTCTTCCCAACAAAATTATTTACTTTTTTTTCCCACTTTTTTGGTATTCGCGACTCACTGTTCGACAATGCGACCGCGATTAACCGCTTCTTTACAATCATCATCAGATATGACCATAGTATAAACAATTGCTAAGCTAATAGCATGCCTGGCAAAAGATAAATGAGGGGTACCTGCGATCGTCAAATGTGTGAACCCATACTGTTTTGTTTGTAAATAAGAGCACTAGTATGACGGTACATGTATGGGCACGTTTTGCGTGCATTTGATTCCTTCGATTTAGCAACTGTTGCAGCGGATGCTGAGTTGCAATAACACGAAAAACATATAAACATACAACAAGTGTGCTCCTTTAATTCCTACAGGCTTGACAACAACAATATATATATAATCGAAATTTCTCATTGTTATCTGGTAATTAGATTGATATTTAGTACCTTAGCAACGATATTAATAAGACAATTTATAACTTATGTGTACACACAGACGATCAGACCCGTCAGACGTTGTATTACCCGAAAAAGTCCAAACCTAACTTCTACATCTCGCACTTCTTATTCCTGTGTCCCTATTCCAATGCCCTTACTTCTTCCGCCTTCCCTAATTCAACAGCTATGTACTTTGGTTTCACTGGAAGTACAGTTTCGAAACTTTGTTTTCCCTAATAATGAAACTTTAACTTAAAAATCGCGTACTTGTAATCGGTTTTGAACCCTTACTTTTTCATGCAAAGTTGTTCAACAAAGGTTTACATATATGAGTATGAAGCTAAGCTTTGTTTTCATGTGAAATCTCTACTAAAAATTTTGATATTGTTTTTTGGTTGAAGTGACTTAGTTTTATGCGCTTCAGATGTGAAATATCCCTTGAGGAATTTGAGCTAGCTCAGAAGTATCAAAGAGCTAAAGCACTTGACGATACTACTAGTAACCCAGCGGATTAGTTGTTTAAATATGCCCGAGGTAGGTATGCCTGTTGTAAGGGGCGACTTAAGTCCACATCGGGGTCAACGAAATCCTTCTCAAGGTAGTCGGGCTAGTACCACAACAGTATTGTAGTGGTCCATAAAATTATTAAGGGGCATTTGATCGCAAGGGTAATTCTTCGTTGGATTTCTAAGTTTATATTATTGTTATTGTTAATAATAATTCCCAAATAAATGAAGTCATTTACTTATTTAAATGATACTTAACCATGTAAACCATTTTGGCCGTTACACATAGCGCTCCAGCAGTTACTTCTCTTTGCCACATGGCGCCAACTACGGAATCGCTTCGTCCTTCCATCAGAGTGGTGGTCTCCGTCTACCTGTGCTTCCACCGGCGGCTGCCGGTACGAATACCTTCCAGGCCGGAACAAATCTATTCATTCACACAACATGTGCTAGACAAAGAACCCGCTTTGTTTTACTTTGGTACTCACCGTCGCCAACGCATAGGGGTCTATAAATCTTTCGAAGAACCTTTCCCTCGAATGCTCCTGGCAAGAGGTAATGAGAAGTGAGAGATGTCATATCCGTAGATCAACCATCGATTTGCACGTCATTACCATTGTGGATTTTAGTTGCCTCTAACGACAGGTATACCTACCTGGGGCATATTCTAAACCCCGGGTCTCTCTTTCTTTGGTTTGACTAGTGCTATCAGAATGTAGACGGTTTGAGAAATCATTCAAAGTCAAGATGTTCTTGAATTTTTTGGTGCATCTTTTGGCGTACAGATGCCAATACTAATCTGAGCTCCCCAGTCAATGCAATAAAGGTCTTCGTATCGTGTGACAGCCATGACGTTTTTTGTGTTTAAACCTGGTGCTGGATATGACCATGCTTCGGGAACAGACGAAGCCCATCCCCCTAAATTCATTTGGCGAAGAAGTAACCGGAATTGTAAAGAAAAATGCGAAACTTATGTTACGTAGACACATTATTTTGCCATTATCCTTAGCAGCCCAATGGCTACGGAACGAAATGAAAGTGGGATTTAGGGAGGCAAGAACAAAGTTAAAGCCAGCAAGTAGGTAACTTGGTGTTTGTGATGCAGCTTAAAGCAAACGTGCCCTTCTCTATGTTATGGCAGAAATAATAATGAGTTTTGTTTGTATTGTATGTCGTATCCCAGCTTACCAAAGTCCGTAATTTGAGCTTTTTTGGAGTGTTATTTAGTAAACATCAAAAAAGCCACTTTTTTATGAAGATTCACGGAGCCTTGGGAGAAGAAATGAATACTGTAGATCGGATAAACTGCAAAGCTCAATTATATGAATGTTTTAAAGCATTTTCTGAAGTTTGTTTTTGCTTAAAAGAACGTAAAGTTTTTTTTCTCAATGTCTATCAATAGAAAAGTCAAGTAAACTGTAGTTAAAAACCAAACGAAATAATATATTTACTGATATTTATACTTTCAGATGCACTTGTACTAATATCTTTAGTTAAACTTTTTTCTTCTTCAAAGTGTAGTAAAAAAGTTTGTCTAAAAAGAGTCACAAGACTCAAACTAAGTATCAGTGAAGCATCAACAAAAGGCTCCAAAAATAGTGCAAAAAGGCTCCAAAACCCATCAGAATGGAGGAAAAATGTGCCTAAAAAGAGTCCAAAAAGGGTCCGAAGTTCATTAGAAAAGAGTCAGAAAACGCTCCAAATTCATCGGATTCGGACTCATTTCCGACTCTTTTTTATGACTCCTTTAGGTGTGCCCACGTAGAACGATTTTAGCTCCATTTGGGATCCGAAAAAAGCTCATTTCGCTCCGAGAAATGTGCGTTTTTTGGCTCCGAAAGGAGTCTTTTTTCCTACTTTTGGTTAGCTGGGATGTATCGATGTATACATGTAGTGTGTCTTAGACAGCGTTCGAACTACAGCTTTGGTTTGCTAGAAAAATAAGAAAAAGTAGTAAGAGAATCTAAGTGAGTATCATAATTGGAGTTAGGGCTAACTAAACTAAGTTCTAGCTACCAAAACAAAGGCCCTGGTGCCACGGCCATATAAAAAAAACTGGTACATAGCATTCATTTTTACAACCTCATTTTGGAAATAAACTAGAAACGATATGAAATTACCATTCCCAGAGATATAAGCTTTTATATACATCTAAGGTCCTTTTAAAAAACATAAAAGTGGGTGTGCCCATTTATTTCTATTTTCGCCGTTAAAGGGGCTTACATTTTTCTATTTGCGCATTTGTATTTATGATAAGTCTATATTTACTATATTTATTTTATTACAGCACTAAAACAATAAAATTGAGATGCTCTGTGAGCTTTGCTCAGCTGGGTATAAAAATGAAACCAGCTCATTGGATAATTGATATCTCTCGTTTGTGACGTGCGAATCCGAGGGTTGGTTGTTTTGTGTCTTTTGAATAGCGAATCCGAGGGTTGGTTGTTTTGTGTCTTTTGAATAGAAGGGTATTATAAGTTTGGTCTGATGTTTGTAAGTATGAGAAGAAGAAGAGATAGATAGATAATTAAGTTCCATATCTTATCTGCCATGGGAGATATAATGATTAAAATCGGGCCCATACTATTATAAGTTTGAGACGTAGCCAGGTTTACTAGTAGTATATAAGGTCCTACATTTATAAACGCAAAATTATATGGAAATACTTTAGAGATATTCAATGTTCTTTGAGCTCCCAAAGTAGATAGAAGAAATATAAGCAGATTTTTATTAAAAGTATGGATATACTAGTCGTAGCAGTAGGGTGTAGATATAGAAGAAAAAGTAAAGCGAGAACTACAAATCAGGTGTTTTAGTATGGTTTTGAAACACTTTTGTGCTGTGGAAAATAATATCTCGAAAGATGTACTCACAGATTTTTAAATGCACCTTTTAAAGGGGTCATCCACACATTCGCTGTCGATTACGAAAATATAAAAAATATTGTATTCAGCGACTTTTCGTTATTACCTAAAATTGAGAAGGCCACTGCTCTTAATTTAACTGCATATAACTGTAAATGTGAGTCAAAAATGAGATATACTTTAATTTTAGAACGTTAGTCATGAAGGGAATAAGGCTTTTAAAAAATTGTATGCACGTTCTTTGTTATCCTATTATATTTACAACCAATTGCCAATATACTGTTCCACATACCTAAAAAATAAAAAAAAACGGAAATAAAGCGATGATTAGTGAATCATACCGTTATTAAGCGAAACTAACTTTATCCATTAGCCCAATCATGGGTAACTCATGACTATTTGTTATTACTACGTTCGGTTTGCAGTTGCAATTTTCAGCGTTTTCGCTCCTCTATGATTTCTATACCATTCATGAATATTTAATTTAGCTGAGTGGAAGTGATAGAGCAGAATAATATGAGCGATGAACTTAGTCGACTAAGCCAAGTACAGATGTGCGCTCTCTCGCCAATCTGACTTTTCATCCTTCTGCCTGTATGTTTGTAAGTCAACTAGTCTCCCAGTTCTCAATTCATCACTATAAAATTTCGTAGGTTCACGTAGTTTAGGTTAGGTTGGGTTGAAGTGGCTGCCACAAGGGCACACCTAGGCCAGTATCAAAAAGCCCGTTGTGATGCCACGTAAAGACACAGTTACACCTCCTTTTCGAACCAATTTGAAGACTTAATGAAGGCCATGAATACGTTGATTTGGATAATGGTATCCAGGAAGGGAACTCCCAGGCAGCGCCGCCTGGCTCCGCTAATGCATGGCTGTTGGAGATGAGGTGTTCTACTGTTTCTTCCTCTTCTTCGTCTTTGCAGCTCTTACAGCAACGACGATAGCGGACATCTAGTCTCTTTGCGTGCCTCCCAATAAGGCAAAGAACCGTTTAGTATTTCTATTCCTATTTATGTATTTTAGTTTACGGTTAATCACTTTTCGGCACTCCGCTGAAGCGATCTCAACATTTTCGGCACTCCTCCCCAATTTTGATAAATTCCATAATCTGTCTTTTAGAAATTTGGTCATCTGTCCCAACATATAAAAAACGTTAGCTACGTGTCTTCCCAATGATCAACAAAGGGAAACCGCATTGTGCATAATTCCAGCCTCCTGAAGCTGCGCTAATCTCTACATACAGGTTGTTTTTTTTACAGGTTTGTTTTTCGAATAGAGATAAAACTGGTATTTTGTGGTCAAATCTGGCAACTCTAATGTCATTTATGTTCAGTTTGGTTTGCCATTTCATCATGAACAGGTTGACAAAAGAACAACGCTTGCAAATCGTGCAAATTTATTTCGAAAATAATGGTTCAGTTCGCGAAGTTTACCGTGAGCTCCGTCCATTTTATGGTCGACATAATCGTCCATCAGAGCAATTAATTCGGTTAACCATGGATCGTTTTCGCACTACGTTTACTCTATGTGATAATACGCATCCGCAGAGACGTCGAACAGTGCGCACCGAAGAAACAATTGCCGCTGTAGAGCAAAGTGTTGAAGAGGACCCGAATGAATCGATTCGCCACCGTGCACAGCAATTGGAGCTTTGTCCATCAACTTTATGGAAGATTTTGCGCAAAGATCTTGGCTTGCGACCTTACAAGATCCAGCTTGTGCAAGAATTAAAGCCGCGAGACCATGCAATGCGTCGTGATTTTGGTGTATGGGCCGAAAATGAGATTGATTTTGGAGTGAAGAGAATCCACATGGGACCCTTGAAACGCCATTACATCCACAAAAACTGACTGTTTGGTGTGCTCTATGGGCTGGTGGAGTCATTGGGCCATACTTCTTCCGCAATAATGCTGGAGAGGCAGCTACCGTTAATGGAGACCGGTATAGAGCCATGATAACCGACTATTTTGTTCCCGATTTGGATGGCATGAATGTGGATGAGTTGTGGTTCCAACAAGACGGCGCTACATGCCACACAGCGCACGTCACAATCGATTTATTGAAGGAAACATTCGATGAGCGCATAATTTCGCGGAATGGACCTGTCAATTGGCCACCAAGGTCGTGTGATTTGACACCATTGGATTATTTTCTTTGGGGATATGTGAAGTCGCTCGTCTACACCAACAAACCAGAAACGTTAGGGGAATTGGAAGCCAACATTCGTGGCGTTACTGCCGACATACGGCCCCATATGCTCGAAAAAGTGGTTGAAAATTGGACCTGTAGAATTGGCTTTATTCGAGCCAGCCGCGGCGGCCACATGCCCGAAATCATATTTAAACATTAATGGCATAAAATTATCCTTCCAATAAAGCCAAATTGATGGACCTTAAAACGATTTTCTTGTATTTTATTTCAATTCGAAGTTCTATATCCCTAAAAAAAACACCCTTTATAATAAAATTTTAACAGGTGTATATCCGCACATTGCAGATATTGAAGAAAAATTGAAAGGAGGGGCCATTATTAAGCAAATAGTAGCCAAATCAATAGTATTTACAATTTTTATCTGTCTTTTCGTCTTTCTGTTGTGTGTCTCTTTGTCTGTCTGTATATTTTTTCGCGCATCACTCAAAACTGCTCAATGGAATTGAATGGAGCATGATGGGGATAAAGGCAACCTATCAACTGACTTCCAAACCATAGTTAAGCTATTGAGGGAACACCTTTGCTAGGGGGTTGATGAAACAGATATGTAAGTCCTCGCTACTATGACGAAGAGAGATATAACGACAATTAAAATATATCAGTGGGGAATAATGCAACACTTACACATGCAACATATGGTCGGGGGAGTGCCTGCGCGTAGATATCAGCAAATCATAGTCAAACCGACTTGACCTTACCAGCACTGATTTGGATATTTTAGGTTTACTACAGATCAGATCTCCAAATTATGCCTAATCGTGAAGAAAGCCCATAATTAGAAAATCGACAAGTCTCATCTCTTTGATTTCGAAGCAAATCTGCAAGTAGCTTTTGCCTGGATTTGGGTTCAATGCAAATGGGGCTGTGATAAATGACGTAGAGCAATACCGAATTATGTTACCTGTTGCTGGAAAAGAACTTTCGGCCTGGATAAAGAAATTTAGAACTCTGGAAACCAATGTGATATTTGCCATCACGGACTGTGTCTAAACAAAGTTGGATTTGTTGATGAAATTTATCTTCGCATAAGGCACTAAATTGCTAACTTTAAAACTGAATAGCCCCTTATATATTTGCCTTCCCTTAGCTACACTTTTGTCAGAAACTCCATCAGTATTTACGAAGTAGTGGTATGTCCATAAAAGGTATGAGACCTCGGGAATACGCACACTGTCCTCATCTATTGCATGTATGTATGTGCATTTCACCGTCGCACATAAAGGGTGTTTTTTTTAGGGGTATAGAACTTCGAATTGAAATAAAACACAAGAAAATCGTTTTAAGGTCCATCAATTTGGCTTTATTGGAAGGATAATTTTATGCCATTAATGCTTAAATATGATTTCGGGCATGTGGCCGCCGCGGCTGGCTCGAATAAAGCCAATTCTACAGGTCCAATTTTCAACCACTTTTTCGAGCATATGGGGCCGTATGTCGGCAATAACGCCACGAATGTTGGCTTCCAATTCCCCTAACGTTTCTGGTTTGTTGGTGTAGACGAGCGACTTCACATATCCCCAAAGAAAATAATCCAATGGTGTCAAATCACACGACCTTGGTGGCCAATTGACAGGTCCATTCCGCGAAATTATGCGCTCATCGAATGTTTCCTTCAATAAATCGATTGTGACGTGCGCTGTGTGGCATGTAGCGCCGTCTTGTTGGAACCACAACTCATCCACATTCATGCCATCCAATTCGGGAACAAAATAGTCGGTTATCATGGCTCTATACCGGTCTCCATTAACGGTAGCTGCCTCTCCAGCATTATTGCGGAAGAAGTATCCTCAATGACTCCACCAGCCCATAGAGCACACCAAACAGTCAGTTTTTGTGGATGTAATGGCGTTTCAAGGGTCTCATGTGGATTCTCTTCACTCCAAATGCGGCAATTTTGCTTGTTGACGTAGCCATTCAACCAAAAATGAGCCTCATCACTGAACAAAATTTTGCGATGAAAATCAGCATCGAAATCAATCTCATTTTCGGCCCATGCACCAAAATCACGACGCATTGCATGGTCTCGCGGCTTTAATTCTTGCACAAGCTGGATCTTGTAAGGTCGCAAGCCAAGATCTTTGCGCAAAATCTTCCATAAAGTTGATGGACAAAGCTCCAATTGCTGTGCACGGTGGCGAATCGATTCATTCGGGTCCTCTTCAACACTTTGCTCTACAGCGGCAATTGTTTCTTCGGTGCGCACTGTTCGACGTCTCTGCGGATGCGTATTATCACATAGAGTAAACGTAGTGCGAAAACGATCCATGGTTAACCGAATTAATTGCTCTGATGGACGATTATGTCGACCATAAAATGGACGGAGCTCACGGTAAACTTCGCGAACTGAACCATTATTTTCGAAATAAATTTGCACGATTTGCAAGCGTTGTTCTTTTGTCAACCTGTTCATGATGAAATGGCAAACCAAACTGAACATAAATGACATTTGAGTTGCCAGATTTGACCACAAAATGCCAGTTTTATCTCTATTCGAAAAACAAACCTGTAAAAAAAACACCCTGTATATGTATGTACAAGGTGGCGCAAAAGTAAGCTTCCGATGTTCAGCATATCGGTTGTGGCACGTGCAGTGTGTGCTGTTGCACCGTCTTGTTGGAACCACATGTTTTCCAATCCCAATTCATCAAGTTGCGGCAAAAAGAACTCGTTGATCATTGCTCTGTAGCGCTCACCATTCACAGTAACCGTTTGGCCCCGACCGATTATTGGTCAAATAAATAGTCAGCAATATTCCGCGTTCTGGAGCAGTGTAGCATAACATTGTTTATTAACGTGTATTTCGCATGTGTTTACTACACAAATGTCAAAACAGAACTGACTTTAGGGGCCAGTCGCAAAATTTATAGCATTTTCTGATAGGAGGATTACTTTTGCGCCACCTTGTACATATGTATTTATTCTTGTATCTAACCACTTCTATCCATTTATTGGTTCAATGTTTTAAACTCAATATAGTTCATCAATAATAAGCTTTTAAAAGCTATTACTCATTTAGTTTTTGCATTGGGAGCAAAATTTTTTCGCACAACACTTCCCACGAGTGCATATTGAGCAATGCAGTTATTGACAATTGGTTAGTCACAAAAAATTTTTTTTGGCCATTTTTTTTGTAGAACGTGCTGTCATGCAGTTGAGTTTGCATGAATCGTATTAAAGCAGTGACGAACTTTTACTTGTAGCGGGCATTTGTTTAAAGAGTAAAGTTTGTGATATACTACTGATTATATCTAAGATAATAATGAGAAAATAGGTATAGGTAAACCTTCACTTATTTTTTTCATTGCGTTATGCAGTTATCATATTTCTTCGAGAAGAACAAAATTTACCAAAACGGCGAAACCTTTCAACTTTAATGTACTCGTACATACATAAAAATAAAAAAATTAAGTTAAATAGAAGAAGATTGTGATAAAAAATAAACATAA
Source organism: Merzomyia westermanni (assembly GCA_949987695.1). NCBI lineage: Eukaryota > Metazoa > Arthropoda > Insecta > Diptera > Tephritidae > Merzomyia > Merzomyia westermanni. The sequence goes on from OX465291.1 coordinate 65,172,946, forward strand.
GTTTTCTCACTCTAATATAAATACATTCTAAATCTCTTATAATATTTTCGTTTTTCTACTGAATAGAATCCAGATAGTGCCATTATGTTTACTAAGAAATACACCATAACTGCGTCACTTTAAAGTTCATCCTCTCAAAATGAAATGAAATAAGATAAATATCGAGACGGCAATGGGAGTTATTGAAACATTAGTAATCCTACTTTTTTTTCTTAGCTCAAAATTTTAAATTTCAATATATCTCGAAAACTGTTCTACTTCTATTACATATTTAGAATCAGCAGACAATTTTACATAGGAATCATTCATCAAATGTCGAGGATATGGAAATGTTTTAAAATTTGTCGGGTAGTTGAAATATAAATTAACCGGCTTAAATTACAGTACCTGGACTTTGCTCGCCATTTTCATAGGTTGCCAAACAATTTATTTTCCTTTAGATACTCATCAGTAAAAATATTCTGGTTGTTGTATTTTACTTACCAGAAGTGGAGCTTTTCAAAATAAAATTTAGAAACATATCTTGATAATAGAAAGATGCTTAGTATTTTTTTTATTGGTAAAAAAGTTTGAAAACATATAATTACTCCTTGGTGGCTGCACAAAAAAGTTTCGACAAGTCTTTACAAGATTGTATGATTAGAGACTGTCAATTGTTATCAAATTATCGAGAAAGAATATGGTCGCATGGGTATATTTGTCGGTTAGTGCACTATGTATCGATCAACATTCTTTACTTTTTTCTTAATTTTTCAAGAAAGAATCATCCAACCCTGATTAGAATTTTTTTTAATACGCAGGAAAATACATTTCGTTTGATACCCATATTGGCATATTTCATTTCAATTAAACAAAAAAAATCAGATAGGTTGCAACTCCGTAAAAACATCTCATTTGGCGACTTGGTAAAAATTCTTAGTATATGGTACCGTATGTACATACCAAATATCATCAAATTCGGTTCAGTTATTGTCAAGATATTCTAAATATAAAAATAAACAAGAATAGCTAGTTAAAAGTTATAAGATATAATAAGCCCAATTGGCAACAATAAGTGGAAACCCTACTTACAAATGTTTCTTTTTTAATATACAGGAAAATATCTATCGGGTGATACCCATACTGTCATATTTTATTTCATTTAAAAAAATTCAGATGGGTTGCAACTCCGTAAAGACATCCTACAAAATTTCATCCAAATCGGTTGATTCCAAATAGTCTGGATATACAAATATTCAAGAATAGCTCGTTTAAAGGGGGACGTGCCATAATGTCAATGGAATTAATGTCCCCAAGCTATATAAAATGTCAAAACGTCATAACTCTGGGCGGTGCTGCGCCCATATTTTTTGGGTTTTGTTTGTGCTTCATTAATATCCAAAGTTCATGGTCGATCTCTATGAAGCTTTTACGATAGGTTCAGAAAAGCCTCCAGGGTATTTTAAGTAGCAATTCGGCATAGCTAGGAACTTAGTTGGTTCAAGTTAATGATATTTTATATACAAATATCTGTTCTATACATTAAAAAACCCCTGTCAACAGAAAGCGGTGCCAGGAGCAAATAAAAGTTAATTCGATATATCTTCGAAGCTATGGACATATCAGCACCCGCAGAGGAAATGGGAGAAGAAGGGAAGTAGGAATAGAAATTTGAAATATGGTGTTAGAGAAAAATGAAGAGGATAAAGAATAGTAGCGGTATATGAGCTTGAGGGAAAAGCAAAAGCAGACAGAAAAAGGAAGATACACTGATAATTGTAAAAGAAGAGCCAATTGGGGAGGGCAAAAAGTACAATTTATTAAATATAGGCAAGTCAAATTTTAGGCAGAACAAAGTCTGTCGGGTCCGCCAGTTATCTACAAACCTGCACCTGAAATAGCAGTTGCGTTGTTATTATAGAAATTAGTAAAGCATTTATGATATTTAGCGATTCTGATATTTTGTGAAAGCAAAATAATGTCAAAATATTATGAGAATTATTGTCATTGACTTTAATTCTCTTTCCATTGACATTATGAGACGTCACCGTTTAAAGTTAGAAGATTAAAAGATTCAAAGAGGGCATTGGTTCTATTGTATATAAACCTTAAGCAGTAATCACCTTGTTGTTGTTGTCTTAGTAATGCTTCGCCCCGTGTAGTCGGTACTTTCCTCCCCTAGTATTGTCATCAAGCTCTTCTAACGGAAATCCCAGAAACCTTGCGGCTTGAAAAGGGTTGGACTTTTATCCGATCTCTCCCATTTTTAAAAGAAATAAGGGATGAAAGAAAATTAGCCTGACCACCAAATTTCAATAAGATAACTGAAAATCTGGTGAGGTTTTCTTGCTTACACATGGACGAACCGAAAGAACTTAATCAGTTCCATTTTCCTTCCTGAAAACTTGTATATGCATAACTCTATATCTATCTCGCTTCGAATATGCCGTCACGCTCTACCGCTAGTCAGCCATGCTCAGCTGAGTATAAAAACACGACAATAGACATACGCTGTAACAATAGTGCAATCGGCCGTGTTTGCAATGGTTATAGTAATAATAGTATTTGTAGAAATGAAATAATCGCTTATCCCTTTCCTATAGCCTTTTGTTCCAATATAATTGTTTCCGTTTCCGTTGCCTTTGGTTTATTGCGAATTTGTGCTTGTTGGTTGACTGATCAGTAAACAAAACAAAACACATATATACGTATATTCAACTAGTATATTTGCATGTATAATAGTGCTATTGTAAGCATTAGCAAAGTAAAAATGTATTGTTTATATCTGGCTTATTTTATTGGATCAAAATGTTTACGTGTTTCCTGAAATTCGAATAAAAATGCGATTATAATTTCAGGATATAACTCTCATGAAAATTATGGCTGAACTTCCTCCAGTTTGTGATCTGCTACTTTTAAACTTTACTATAGGGCTTAGGAACCACGGCAGCCAGGTTAAAAAAAACATGGTTTGAAGTTTTTATTGTAACTTACCATGGCCTTGAAGGAGCGACTAGTCACTTTAGCACAAAGCCATTCTTTTTTCAATTTAACTGACCTAAAGTTTTACTCTCTGTCTTTTTAAGGCAAAACTGTTATATTGCCCATCTAGGCCACAAAGAAGTCAGTCACACTTACATAAGGCCTCAATGTGAAATTATTTTATTATAGGGCGTAAAATAAGAAACTATATACTTATAATTACCTTATTTGCAAGGTCATCAACTATCGACGTAGCAGAGCTCCCAAAAAACCCTTACGGAAATTTTTTTGCTAATATTAATGTGACTGCGCTCAAATACGGAAGCGAATATCGCCGTACAACATTGCAATTAGAAGTACATGGAAATAATAATAATTGCGGCAATTGTTTATATAGCTACAACTTTATTTATGTTTGTTATGCAATTGGCAAACAGCGGATAATAAAGTAATTAGTAGTAAAAATTTTAGACCTTTTGTGTTGTTTAGTTCGGTATTGATGAAAATAAAATTTTTTTGCTGATAACAAAATTGGTATTAAGCAGTTTTTAAAACCCAAAATTATAATCATCATCGTTGGCGGGGTGCAATAAAGCCATAGGCAGTAAAGCCATGTGTCCCTATTTCTCAACATATTAAGAAATAAGGGCATATTAGTCAATGTGTTTTTTTCCACAATAAATGTGAAATAACGCCATTGTGGCATTATTGCACTTTTTTTAATATCACGTGTTATGTTTATGTATGACATGACATCGCATAAATCAAACAGCATTTTGCTGAGAGGCGCAGATTTTCATTTTATGAACTTTAGTAAAAACGCCGTTACGAGACTAGTAACGTCGGAATGGGGTGGGGCTGCGAGCCAAAGGGGACAACCATCATAGAGGCAAAATTTACATTTCACATATTTTAAATTCATATCAAAATATAAACTGGAATTTTTTTTATAACCTTAAATAAAATTTTTGCCTACCTCTCTTTTCTCTCTTTCTTTTTTAAAGGAGATTGAGGCCGAGCTTCTCTACCAATTTGTAGTGTGCTGCTTCTAATTTTTCCTACAAATTGGAAGGATCTACAGATTTCTGCCGATTCCGAACGGCATCTGCAAAGCAGATGAGCTTTTGCCGACAAGCCTTCAATGGCAGAAATACACCCAACCACTTTTGATGTTATCTGTCAAAGGACTCGAACCTTGGACTTTCGGTGTGGTAGGCCAGCAGCACTACCGCCACACCACTCCGGCCGCTGTGAAATTAATAGGACTTAATATTTTAAGTTTTTATCAAATCGCTCCATTTTTTATTACAAATTTTCGCCTGATTAAAAGGACTAAAATTTAAAAATTTAAAATTGAAAAATAAAAGGACTTAATATTTAAAATTGTTATCACAAGGCCTGTTGAAAAAAAGAATTATTGCTAGAAGTTACAAATTCTTACTTAATTTTCCGTCAAAGTGGTCATTAACGAAAGAAATTTGTAAGAGAAAAACAAACCGTGAGCGTAAGAGCTTAAGAGACTTACTAATCTTTACAAGTAAATTTTGTAAACTTAAAGAATCCGATGTCAAACCCAAACTGAAAGAAAATTAATAAATCGTTTTTATTTTAAATTTCAAAAATTAAATAAATTTTAGCTTTCAATAAATGGATAGAGAAAGAAAAATAGAACACTTTAAATGCTCAAGTACTAAATTATTAATTACTAGCAGACCCTCCCCACTTGGCACTTCTTTGTAATTTATTCCGATATTTGAATTTTTCTTTCTACTTTTGCTTTTCCTCTACCCCAATATGCCGTTAGTTTATTTTACCCTCTTTATTTTCATTAACTTGACCCAATTAATTCCTGGCTATAGCGAATTGCAGCTTTATATAATCGGGGGACTTTTCTAAAAATTATATTCAGCCTGTGTCGTGCCCAACGAACCTTTAACTTACCGTGACAGTTTCAGAGACACCGACAATAAACTGTGGACATTAATGAATCACAAAGAAAAGACAAAATATGTGGGCGTCGCACTGCTCAATTTCCAAAAATAATGTAAAACTTGATTAAAGGATACATAAAACCAAATATCATTAATTTAGATCAAATACATTTACAGTTATGACACATTAAAATTTTATATACTCTGGGGGCGTGGCACCGCCCACTATTCCAAAACTGTATATAGCCCATGTCGTACCCGGCGAACTCATAACCTATCGTGAAAGTTTGATAGACATCGACAGTAAACTGTGGATGCTAATGAAGCACATCACAAAATATGGAGGCGTGGCACCACCCACTTTTCCAAATTTATGTACATCTTGACCAAGTGACATATATCCAAATATCATTCATTTAGACCAAATACGTTCAGATTTATGACGAATTTAAATTTTATATGGCCGGGGGGTGTGGCACCTAAATTTTTTTCAAAACTATACATAGCGTGTGCTGTAGCCAATAAACCCAAGAATATACTTTGAAAATTTTATGAAGATTGGTTGAATACTTTGGCAGCTTAAAAAGGACACACATTAATTTATATTTATAAGATAGGTGACAACCCAGTTAAAACATTCTAATTAGTAAAATTAAAGTGAGAGAGCTTATGAAGTATCAGGTAACATATATCGTCGGTGACACTGCAAAACCGCGTAACCCATAAATGCAAAACCGTGAAGCCATGCATTTATTCTAAAGAAAACTACATGTTTGTTTGAAAAATAATTAGTTACAAAACATCCAAACTAAGATATCTCTTACGCGGGTTTTGCAATTGTGCGTTCGGCGGCCTTGCAGAGTCACCGACGATATACAAACATTTTTTTGGAAATAAATTTAATAGTTTTTCAGATAATTTATACACAATAGAATGAACATAATAGGAGTACGTTGCAAATCTAGATGGTAACCCTACCTTAAAAGGTTTTAGTGGGCATACGACTTGAAATAACTTTCGTTTGATACCCATATTAGCGTGTCTCATTTCATAAAGCTGAGATAAGTGGCCCTAATGGTGAATAACTCTACATGTAAATAAATATCTTTCTTACTGTACTTTCGTTTTTTTTCACAAAACCTTTTATAGAATAATTTGAACAAAAACTCAGCAATCATAACGAAATTTTGTGCAAAGAATGTTATGACAAAATTGTTTTGTGTTTAGATTCACCTGTGGTTGTATGTATATATTTATAGAGGGGAATTGTGGATTCAGCTTCAAGAACTGTCAGTTGTGACTACCCAGAAACGAACTGGTTTTATACTATGTTAGTCACAATTGCACATAAGTGTAAACTTACTCTAGCGTAACTTAGCCATTATAAATGCATATAGGAACCAACATAGTTTATACATCGGTAGATGTTTCAGGTCAGTTATTGTGGAAAATCAGTAAAAAACTTTAGACATAAGAAAGGTTTTCTGCTGCAAAACAAGTAAAATGTTTGTGTTTTATGTGTGCTGGCGAAATATATCACAACTAGTTCTCCCTGCTGGTTAAGGGGCTAGAATATGCCGAGGTAGGCACAAAGGTAATGACGTGCAACTCGATGGTTGATCTACGGATATGATGCCTCTCACCTCTTATTACCCATTTTCCCTTTTTCTTACGGAAGGAGGGGTGACATGACCTAGATGGTTCATCATACCAAATCGCTACCACGACAGTCGGGCAATACCGCAAGGGAGTACCGGAGCGTTCCAAGTACATATCCGGCAAAGGACAGTCACTTCCGAAAACCTTCGGGGAGTATTTTTGTGGCTAAAAACAACAACAAAAACAACAATCACAACTAGCTACAGGAACTTAGACATACTGGCTTGATCTATCAACTCTTATTTTGGCTCTCTGGTATTAAGTGCAATTCTCTTAGATAATGTTAAACAGAAATCCCGATTGTCTTCTCTCACGATTCCTTAATGAATTGAACGACATTCAAATGTCGCGCAATATGCAAATGCTGTGCTTCCCAATTTGCATCCTTTACATGTACCCTGTGTGGAAGTCAATAACTAGTAAGAATAATTTCTGGTTCAGGATTAGAGATAAAGTGGCTAATAAGAACTAGCGAGATAGTTACTAGACTTTCACTAGTTCGAAACCGGCAGTTGTGTAAGTATTAAAATTTAATAAAATTTAGATTCGTATTTGGAAAAATGTTTCGTTCTTGTAACGTTCTTTAAGGAAAGGTTAAAATGGCGCACGCATCAATAGTCTGAGGAAAGGTTACATATGTATACATTATGGTAGAATGGTTTAAAATGTAGGTCAAATTTTTAGCCGTGTACAAACTAACCGCAATGGTGTGGGGGTAGTGTTGTTGGACTATCACAAGAAGGTCGAAGTTTCGAGTCCTGAGAAAGGTAACATCAAAAGTTTTTTAAAAGATCTTTTCAAAACGAGGGTCGCGACCGTAGGCAGTCATTTGGAAACAAGTCTCCGAGTGTAGTTCTACCATGGAATCCTTCTCCAAATATTTTTTTTTTAATTTTAAACTAACTACATCCAAACTGCAGAATTTGAAAATAGTTCAAAACTAGAGCAATATTAGCAATAAACGAACTACATCCAAACTGTCGAATTTTTAACTACTTCGGAACTGTAGAAAAGGTAATGCAGCGGGGGACAATTTCCACCGCCTAGGACATCGCCATGTTAAATTCGCCAGTTGATTACATGTAAAAGAGATTGAAGGCGAACTACTTGTGGTTCGAAATGCACTAGATGCGCACCAGTTCAAAACTAAAGATTTCCCCACAGGGTATGTATGTGTGCATATGTATTTGTATGTGCGTTCTTCATAAGAAGTGCTTTGCATTAAAGTGCGGCAAGTGAGAGCTATGTCATTGCTCTCTAACACTATGTCAAGGTTGTCCCTAACAATCAGGGCTAACCGTGGTGAAACTTTTATTCAAACCAAACACAACCCTGCGAAAAATCGTGGGACTGATCTTTAAAGAGAGTTATCCATACCTTTTGTCTAAAGTGGACTACCATTGATCCTAACTATTCCGTTATAGATATAGTTGGAATAAGTCGACTTTAATTTCTGTAGCCTACCTTTAGGTGTTGAAAGTAAACTTAACCGACCGTACCCGTAGGGGAACAAAATGAAACTGTCCGGCACTACCTTTTTGGGCATGAAATGGACCAATTAGTCTCTCCATAGAACATGCTCAAACAAAAGAGCTCAAAGCTGGCATTGGTAGCATGCTCCTTTGCGACTCATCCCGGATTAATCCTAGACTACTCGAAATTTTTTGAGAGAATTTTTTTTTAAAACCAACGCATATTTACGGAATTTGTATGGAAAACAACAACTTTGTAAAAGTATACGAGTACAAGCCCAAAGAGCTCACACATACATGAAAAAATAATTTCAACATTTTTAAAAAGTGAACTTCTCCAAACAAAATTGCCCACTTTTTTATCCACTGGTTTGGTACGCGCGAATCACTGTTTATCCAGATTTTAATCCATTGCTGGTTGGCAGGTAATCACATGCAGTCACATAAAAAACACATACAATTACAAGTTTAAACAAGCACTTAAATACTCACTTACATACATTTGAAAAGAAAAATCGATTCTCTTGAAAATACTCTCCAATTTCCAATAAAATTTTACAACCTCATAGGTTATTAATTTTGTACTATTTTAATAGAATATTATTTATTACGAATACATGAATTCAGAAATAAATATGCGTACACCTAGGTGTATACAGTAGGGTGTTGCTGTTTCATAGCGATCCATGTTTTATATTCCTACTTGAAAATCTTGTACTTAACAGAAAATGCAGAAGTTGGGAAATTTGAACTGCGATGCCAATTTGTAAGAAAACACTTAAAAGAGCTGTTGATGAATAGATGTTTTCTGCTTCTCATACTTACAAATATCGGACACACTTCATAATACCATTACTAACGAATATTATTAAAAGCTTTTGGACAGTTGTTTCAAGCAAAAGGGACTGCAGGTGGCCAGGAAAAATGTCTGTTCCGAACTGCATAACTTTTCTATTTGTAAACCTTTCAAGAAAGGAATGGAGTGCAAGTGTTGGGTTGACAAAATTAAAGAAAAATAGAAAGGCATAAGATTTTATTATGGTCAAATTTTAAAAACGGGATGCAAACTTTGAAGTTTCTAAATGTGCAGTCTTGTAGTCTATTAAATTCTAGTTTTAAGAATAGCTAGTCTCAAGGCTCTTTCTGCCATTTTTTTCTACGTGGTGTTTGATTTTTTCTTCCATAAGAGCTTCCGAAAAATGTGCTTAGCCTAGGAAGGATTCGGAATGAGTCTCAAGGAGCATGCTACCAATGCCAGTTCTGATCTTTTTGTATGGGTTGAAGTGATCTCTTTTGTTTGACCATGCCCTATGAAGAGGCCCAAAAGGGTAGTGTCGGAAAGATTCCTTTTGTCCCCCTACGGGTACGGTCGGACAAGTTTATTTTCAACTTTGCCACTGCAGACGAAAGGTATGGATCCCGGAGCACTCTGTTTAGAGATCAGTCTCACGATTTTTTGCAGGGTTGGGGTAGTAATTCTATAACAGAAAAAACTGTATTTTTATATAAAACTAGTGAATCTGGCCACGCTTCGCTGCGTCTGAGAATTTATAATAGACTGAGTTCGATTCTAATCATTACACTGCGTTACAAAAACGAGCCTTAGCCTATGAACCAAGTATACTTTTTCGGAAAGGGGAGAAAAAATAAAAATACACGTGTATCGGCGATTTTCATGTACATCACAGAATTTTTTTTATGTATAAAGTATAAAGGTCGTAGTGTTCGTCTGTCCGCCTGGGTGAAAGGGTTAAAAATTGGTCCAAAGTCTTTCACACAGGCGGACAGACGGACACTACGATCTTTATACTTTATACATAAAAAAAAAAATTCTAACGTGTACATGAAAATCGCCGATACACGTGTATTTTAATTTTTTCTCCCCTTTCCGAGAAAGTATATTTGGTTTATAGGACCGAATGTGTGTAACACGGTGTAATTATGCCTCACATAATTTTTCTTGAATATCTGCAATGTGCAGAAATCGACCTGTTACATTTTTATTATTTGTAGAGATTAACAAATGAATTTAAACTGTAGAAGTTTTCGTAATACGATGTATTTTGGAACGATTTTCCGTCATCCCTTGTCAAGTTGGGTTTAGTTTCGTTCGAGGGATGGCTGAACGCCGAAACTGGTTTGTTACAAAACCAAATTTGACAAGGGATGACGTAAAACCGTTCCAATGATGTACAATTGCACCCTGTCGGAAAATCAAAAAAACCAAAATAAATTTTCGTAATATATTACAAGAACCAACTGGGCCATTTTGAGTGGCACTTACTGCATATAGTATAAAGATATCGGGTTATATAAATATCACACAAACACAATTTCGTCACATTTCTGCGTTAACCTCGTAACTAGCACCTGTTTGTATGCGCAAATGCATGCTTATGCAGATGATATACAACTGTATATGTCTGGAACACATGCACAAGCCTCTCTACTTTGTTCCAAGTTGAATAGCGACTTGTCAGCTATTTCGTCTTGGGCGCAAAGAAATTGTCTTTCCCTTAATATTGAAAAGTCGTATGTGTTACCCATATCTAAAAGGCAAATTAATTCTTTGGATCTCCCAGCTTTATGCATTAATAATAAGAGCCTCAAATATGTGTCTAAAGTAAAGAATCTGGTGGTGGTTATTAACTCTAGTCTCTCATGTAATGATCATATTAATGCTGTTATAAGTAAAGTTTACTACACTCTACGTAATTTACGAATGTCTGCGGCCTTCACCCCACTTGGAATAAGAAAGCGGCTTGCAATGCAACTACATGCATATACAGCAAATTAGACTCTAAATCGGCACATAAGATTGATGTCGCCTTTAATCATGTCACGCGGTATGTCTTCGGTTTGGCAAAGTATGATCATATATCTGCGTGGAGAACGAGTCTCTTAGGTTGTGAAATATCTGAGTATCTTAAGGCAAGAAACTGTATCTTTCTGTGTCGCGTGATTGCTGATAAAATGCCTACTTACTTATATAATAAGCTAACATTCTCTAGATCTGCTCGCATAAGTGATTTGATCGTGCCCAGCTACAATTATCTAAACTCTGCAAGACTTTTCTTCGTCAATGCTATCCGCATATGGAACTCTATCCCCAATCCGGTTCGCAATAGCTTAAGTAAAGGCAATTTTAAGAATGTTATATTTTCCTTCTTCGGTAAGGTATATGCAAATTAAAAACTGAGTTCAGCTGCTTTTAGCCTAGTCAATCATTGTTGTAAAATATTGTTGTTCTGTGTCCTTGTAACTATTGTCACCCTTATATTAGTACTGCTAATACTTTATTCTTTCTTGTTTTTGTTCTCAATATTGTACCTGTAATAGTATATAAATTTTTATGTTTTCAGTTTTAAGAATTATACCCAATTTATGTAATCACTGTTGCACTATAAAAGATCATCCAGGATCTTATTGTGCTAATACTGAAAATCAATAAATGAAATGAAATGAAATAAACATTTTTCAGAAAACGAAGGAAACCAACTGAGAAACATATGTTTTACATACTGAAAATGTAGATACGAGGTTACTCATGTAACACAAAAACCATGCAGATTACTTTTTATTAATAAACTGATTTCACTTCGAATTTCGCGATGTCTGAAGAGTATTTCCATATAAAATTTAGTTTTTACCAAAAGTGTAGTTACGAGCTTAACGCAGAAAAGGGACGATTTTGAACTAAAACGGGGCCCTTTAAGTATTTTATATAACTTTTGTCTGGCCAGACGACAAAGCTACGACCCTTTTACAAACTGTTGCATCCAATTGGGCACGGGACTAGGGCAGATTTTTAAAAAGCTATTCTTAATTATTTATACATCTATTTGTATATCCCCTACGATCTCCGAAAACTGGTGTAGATGATAAGCCTTTGTACCTGCCAATATGGGTTTCAAACAGCCGAAAAATTTCTAGGTAGAGTTACCACTAGGCTTGTTACCTAATCGTATAATTTTTATTTTTTTGGAATATTCGTTAGAGAATTCAAACCCAATAAACCAAAGCACTACCGGTCAGGTCCGTCTGCTAGTATAATAAAAGAACTGAGTCAACTCATACATATATACGTACATTTGAAACGAGAAATCTAGTCTCCTGCAAATACTCTGCAATTTCCAGTTCACTGTTATAACCTCAGAGTTTATTAGTAGTGTACTATTTTAATTGATGTTTATTTCTTATAAATTTATGCAATTAGAAAGAGATGTCAATGTTTGCAGGTATGCCCACTAGGGTATTGTTGTTCTAATTTACATAGTTGGAAAAATCCAAACATAGTTCGTTTTTAATGTAGCTGTTTCCGGAAGCAGGGCTCGACCCTGTAACCTTGACGATATGACTCTAGCACTTATGCCCTGTGCCCCACGGCATTGAAGTAATTATCGCTTACTATGATTGACCTAAAGTTTTAAGGCATATTCTCTAGCTTGAGACTGGCATATTTTTGTCTGAAATCTGGCCCTTGACTTCTGGTACGACATCGCCATGTAAAAGATATCCGTTGCTCGTATGTAAAAGTGCTCATATCAGTTTTAAAGTAGTTTGGAACAAGTTAGTGCGACTTCAGATATATTCATGCATATATGCGTACATTGGATCCGGGGGCGGGTGGGGGGGGGGGGGGGGGGTGTGATGGTATTATGACTAAAAATCCTATAAGCCTACCCAATCCCAGACAATAGGAACTATTGATACACAATTTACTTTATGGAAGAGGTAGTGAAGCAAAGTTGATGCCTAATCAGGGACCCCCGAAAATGATTATTTTTATATTTTTAATGAAAAAAAAATCAAAGGCTTCCCGGTATCGGAGGACAGTTTAAAGTATATGAACGTGCATGTTTCGTCATGCTCAATGGCAATCTGAATTGATTGAAGAAAATTTGAGCGAAACCTATATAAATTAAATATAATCAATCTTTTTTGAGTTTTTTTTTTTTTGATGAGAAATAATCATAATTTTTTTGATGAAAGTAAAACTTATTCCTTGACCGGTATTTTATCCTTCAAGAATAAAAATTAAATTTTAAGTTTTAATTTTTTTCACAGTTCGAAAAACTCAAAAAGCCTTTTTGCATGCCAACCTATCTACATATACATATGTATGTGTCTATAAATATGTTTTAATTATTGAGTACGTATGTTGACGAGATTATACTAAGCAATATTTATGATCAATTACTTGCCAAAAAGGCAAATCGGCTTTTTGAGTTTTTCGATTCCTGAAAAAAAATTAAAGCTCAAAATTTAATTTTTATTCTTGAATGATAAAATATCGCTCAAGGAATAAGTATTATCTTTGTCAAAAAAAAAACTCAAACATGAGTTTTATTTTCGATCAGAAAAAATAAAACAAAAAATAAACATTATCCTTAATCAAAAAAATAAAACTTAGAGATACCTGTTATTGTTAAGTTTTATTTAAAAAAATCGGAATATGATGATCAAATACCGAGTTTTATTATGAAACTCACATCATTTACGGTATCTGTGCCTAATACGACCAACAACTACACTTGAAGCTCTAAATATGTTTCAAAGTCAACTCTTCCCAAAGATTTATCAACCACGTATGCATACTGCAGAACTCTTATTCTACCTTTTGAAACAGATTTTTGTTGAACTCGACCGGCTCATAAAGGTTAAATATCTTAGCCCTCTTGAGTGTTCACGGAAGGTTTCTGTAAAAAGAAAGGACTTCGGTACTTGTACTTGAATTGTTGAAGTTTGATAACTATCAAGCTCCACCAAAATTGTTTATTTCTTTTTTTTTTTAAGTCAACTGAATTTAAAAAAAATTTCATCCTTAACCTTTTCTTTCTTTCAAAAAAGTATTTTCAAATACATACCTTCAAATCATGATAAGTACATCTACAAGTAATTTCGAATTCGAAGTACATGTATTGTTCTACTTGTACTTCGTACGTTCCTCAGTACTTGTACTTATTTTGCTGTAATAAATACAAGTCTATACTCAATACTTTACAGGTTTATTAACGTGATGTTGATCCAAAAAATCTAGATTAAGCTTAGAATAAATTTCTAAAAATCAAATTTTCGTATTTGAATTACAGCTTTAAGATTGCTTTGGATTTTTGTTGATTGTGTGAAATATTTCATTTAAATCAGATTTTTTGTTGATTCAAATACGTTTAGATAAATAAAAAAGAATTTAATTTATATAACTCCCTCTGAAAAAATAACCTTGCTACGGCCGTGCTTATATGCATACACACAACTTATTTTGTTCGTAAAAGCATTCATCCAGCATTTCAGTTATTGTCTACTCCACAGCCATTTCATTGCGCCATTATTGAGCATCCAATCCATCTCTCTCATACATATAAATAGTATGTGCAGTTATGATTAATATTTCTTTATGAATCGAGATTGATACACATGTGCACATGTGAATAGATGAATAATAACAAAAGAAAAATCATCATATTCCAGTGCATAAATTATTAGCATTGAATTGCTAATGGATTCCGTATGCATAGTTTTTAGCTCATAACGTACAAAACACGCCGCTCGTGGCCGGAAATCTCGGAAATAACATGAAAATATTGCATAAGTAGGTACAGCTGATTGAAGATATAAATGTATGTAGCTATTCTCTTGGGTCTAATATACACATTTTTATAACGCCATGGCCGATAATGTACAATAATCATGTGCGGAAATTCATATTCAATTTATCATTTATAGTAATACGATTTTATGACATATAGTTCATGCAAATAATTTATAATATACAAGGCAGCAGTGAATCTAATACATTTTTACACTTAGCATTTTCTTCGATATGAGCGAGGGTAGTCACAATGTTTGAAACAATAAATATATCATCGGAAGGATTCTAATCTCGATATAATTGTCAGTACCGTCTACAGGTATACATACATAAGTCCCGGTAGAAGCTTCCAAATTTATGTACTAACCCCAAGAATTTACTGGCACACGCTAAAAAGTTATGTACGGTTAATATATTACCTCTCCAGAAAAAATTGATCTTAAAGAAAAAGTCACGACACCTAGAAGCTATAACACTAATGCATGCTAAAATTTCAAATTCAGCTCCATATTGGAGCAGTTTGGTAAATAGTCTGTACTCGTGCTGCTTTATTTTTTAGCCGGATTTTTAGTCACTTTGCTAGCATAGCTTACAGATTATATTGAATTTTTCGTCTAACGGTAGGTCGGATATTAGAAAGGACATAACGCATGTATCACAGTTTTAAGAAAGATTCTTATGATAATTGATTCTTATATCCCAGCGCTGAGTTAATCAAAAAGCTTCTTTTAGCGCCTCCGAAGCCAGAATATATGGAAACTGAGATGCAGGCTAGAGAATGAAACCTGGCAAAAAAAAAAACGAATCGTCTTCTCGCCCCACTATATAACTAACCCTTAAATCATGGTCTGAAAATAGCAAACATATTTTCGTTCAATGTATATGTCTATGAAAGGTATTTTACACGATATGTTCTTGTCATGTGTATATGCCACAATCAACTTATAAAAACCAACATTACGTGTATACGCAACTTTAATTTTCCTTTTATACAAGCCAGAAAAATGCACATACGAAATAGAAACGTTTCTACTATTTTGTCTGAATCATATGTGCTCATATTTGTTGATTTTAATTTTTATACCTTTCATGAATATGAAATGGTACTATAACCTTGGCCCGATGTTTGTAAGTATGAGAAGAAGAGATAGACCCACCAATAAGTATACCGAAATGACAAGGGCCATGAGCTGAGTCCGTCTGTCTGTTGGAACGCAAACTAGTCCCTCAGTTTTTGAGATATTTCGATGAAATTTGGTATGCGGCATGAGATTAATAATTTGTGGGAATCAGCAAGATCGGAGCAATACAACGCATAGCTCTCATACAATCGATAGTTTCGATAAATGGGTTTTGGGCTATAAATTTTGCAAATAAAAAGCTAGGAACTTAAAACTTTACACTTTTTAGTACTTTTTAGACATGTTATGTGTGTACTGAAAATCACCCAGATCGGACCTACATAACATATAGCTCCCATACAATCGATAGTTTCGATAAATTGGGTTTTGGGCTATACATTTTGCAATTAAAAAGCTAGGAACACAAAATTTTGCAGGTTTCGTACACATTATATATGTAATGTGTGTAGTGAAAATCACCCAGATCGGACCTACATACCATATATCTCCCATACAATCGACTTTTCTGATAAATTGGGTTTGGGCTATGTATCTTTAAATTAACAGTTTTGCAGAGTTTTTACTAAATGTGAGTAAAGATCGGACACGTAAAACCGTGATGCGTATTCATGAAAGGTACAAAGTCTTCGGCACAGTCGAAGACAGGCCTTTCCTTACTTCTTTTGCATTTAGTTATTTATTGTGTAAAAAGACGCAGATAAATTGAACTGTTAGAAGTATTGAAAGTCATACGACATTACGTGAGTGTAGAAAAAGTGGCAGGTCATGTGAAAAAAAAATATCGTGTAAAAGGCCGTTAAGTATAATTTTCGCTTTTTTCGCACTCACAAACTCTAACTCAAATGCTTGACTCCAAAAGTTCTTCTATACGTATTCGTTGATAATTATGACGCGACTGAAAATGAGCAACACTTCAGTTAAATAGTTAAGTAGAAATAGATGAGGGCATAAATAATATTGTCTAAATGTAACTATAATTTTGAAGTATCTATCAAAATATTTAACATTCTGAAGACCACATTTTCCAGCCACAGAAAGTGTCAGTTGGCAATGAAAAGTAGTTTATGTTGGCAACTGTCCACGGTTCCTAATGCTTTCAACTGGTGCTGTTGCTGGTATTGTCATTATCACAGAAAGAAGCAAAATAATTGGTCACTACTGCCACACCGCCATCATCCATACCCCCTTGCTCTTAAACCAAATATAACCACAAAAGTCACAAAGTTGCAATTGCCAAAGAAAAGCCACAGGAGTCATTGTAGGCGGACACATAGCGGTTACGACGACTGGAAGCTGAGAGCACAAATTGTTGGAAAGTGTTGTTTTAACAGTTTTACAACCGCATTCTCGTGAAAATTGTACTTTTAATGATATTAGTTGTTTTTATTTTCTGTTATTTTTTGCCTTTGGGGTTTTCTTGCAAACCAACACTCAAGATGCTGCGCAGAATACAACGGAGCGGAGTTGACTTGTGTCCTGAAGGAAGTATTAGTCAAGCGTTCAGACGATAAGTTGTAAAAAGTGAAGGAGGCAAAATTTAATGTGCGATAATTTTATAATTTTATGATTTAAGTGTTTAATTAAGTACATTGTGACTGGCAAGTTGTAAGTTGAGGACGTGGCTGCTGTTGCAGTGTACGTTATCTGTCCGAATGGTCAAATGCATAACATTCGTAGTTAAAAAGTACGAAAAAGTGGCGATGCCGTTGAACCAGCGGGGAATATTACAAATGTTGCAGTAGCTGACAGCTTTTAATCAAGAATTTGCATAAAACTATGAATAAATAGCGAGCACTAGAAAGTACTTGTGTATATATGTGCATTAGGGTACCGTTTAAAAATATAAAGCTTTTTTTTCTGAGGGAATTATGAAATGCTGTCTATGCCCAGCAGTACTAGTGCACAGCGTGTTCTAGTTTTGTCTACATATAAGGAATTGTAACGTGGTAAAGAAGTCAATATAGCTATAGATGTTGATTAAAATTTGGAGCTTATTTTACTTTAAATGGGAGCAATCAAATGATGCAATAAGGGCGTGACAACACGCACATATGTGGTCAGATATTTTCAAAATTCAGGAATAAATAACTTCAGAATAATTTAAATTAGAAAGAAAAAACTTGGTACTATTTTGCTGTGAAGAGTATACCCAGCGAAATCAACTGGAAAGTACACCCACCTTTATGTTTTTTACCGTGAAATTCGGTGCATTCGAGTATATTCACTTGGTCATTCTGTCCATGTTCTTTCTACAATTTTGTAAAAAGGCCATTTTAATCCTTAATCAATGAACAAATTTTTATAGCTTGGTATTACTATAGTGCAAAGTACACCAAAAATACACTAAATTGTTTTTATTTTTATTTATTTATTTGTAAGTCTTTGGAATACATTCCTTACAGACTATGTATTAAATTAATTTATTGATAACTTACAATTCAATTCGCGCGTATAATCAAGCCACTAATAAAGCAGAATTCAACATAGTCAAAAAATCGTCTTTTGGCAGCGAAAAATTCAAAGTGACTGTATTACTTAGTGAATTAAATTCACGTACAGCACGATTTATGGGAGCATTACAAGCATAGTTCATTTTCATATTATCCCCATAGAAAGAATAAACATTACCGAGAAGCCGTTGAGGAACATTCAACCTAATCCATTGCAAAAGTATGGACAGCCAATTAAACCCTTAATAATTTTGAAAGTGAAAGGCAAGCAGAGTATAGATCTGCGACTCTCCAAAGACTTAGCACTTAAGAGACCAGCAGAATAAGATGGTATGGCTCCTCAATATTTAGCGGCCGAAGAGCATACTTAAAAAAACATTCTGTACCCTCTCCAATCTATTTATAGCTATCTGAGTACTAGGTCGCCAAATAAAGACAGCATATTCTAAGTGAGACTTGACAAACGATGTATAGAGACGTTTGATAGTATATGGACTAGAAACTTTTGCGGAATTACGCCTCACGAAACACAGCATGGAGTATGAGTTAGAGGTTACGTAATTAATATGATTACTAAAGGAACACTTACTAACAAATATAACCCCAAGGGCCTGAATCTCACTAACACATTGAAGTTCACAATAAGATATATTGTATTTTGAGCGCAGTATATTATATGACTTAAAATAGGTCACATGAAAGCATTTAGATGGATTTAAAGACAGACGTGACGTAAGACACCACGGATATAGCTTACTTATGTCATTTTGTAATGAGAACAGTTTAAGGTTGTCAGCATACAGCAGACATTTAGCTAATGAAAAGCAATTACTTATGCCATTTATAAAGAGATAAATAATAATGGATCTAATATACTCCCCTGGGGAACCCCTGAAGTGGCAACAAAGGGAATAGAAGATACACCATCAACAGTAACAACAAACTGCCTGTTGGATCGATAGGAACTTAACCATAACAGAAAGGATGAATGGAATCCAAGATATCCCAGTTTATTAATTAAGACTCTATGAGAAACCCTATCAAAAGCTTTTAGGAAATCAGTAAAGAAGAAAAAGATTCAGAGCAAAGAGCTTAGCATTGACTGCATGCTCCAAAATTTGAAAATAGTGGACAGCTTGGATATGGCTCTGTGGTTACGCACATCACTCTTGTTGCCACTTTTGAAAATAGGCGTGATTGAAGTAACCTTCCAATCATCAACGAAAGTCGCAGAAAATAGTGATTTATTGAAGATCAGTTGTAGTGGATAAATCAAGGCCGGACAATTTTTTAACAGGACAGGTGAAACCCCGTCAAAATCAGTTTGACAGGAATATTTCAAATTACTAATGGTTTCACTAATATCCTCGGATAAAAGGTAGACAGCTCCAAAATTTGAGGTAGATTCCAAGCTATTCGAAAAATCATGCGGTTGATTACTATCATCCGCAAAAAAATTTGATTTAAAAACCCCAGCAACTAATTTTGCTGGCTCACTCGGAGTTTGCGCAGAGATATCATCAATGAAAACTCCGGTGGGTACACTAGCGAAACATTTTTGGTCATAAGATATTACCAAAAGCTTTTCGGATTTGAATAAATGTTTCCCTCAATATAGCATATATAATTGGAATAAAGAGTTTTATTCAAAATATTAAAATCCTTTAAATAAAGCTTATATTTACTTAGGAAGACATGATTCTTAGTAATGTTGTATTTTTTCAAGAATTTGTTTTTAAGGTTCTTAAGTTTTTTGAATTCCTTGGTATGCCAAGGTAATTGTAGGGTATTTTTACCCTTACAGGAATTCTATACAAACATTGGATGTATAAAAAAGTTTTGAAAATGGAAAAGTAAACAGAGGTGTCAACCCCCCCAGTAACTCCTCCCAATTTCAAGTAAAGAATCATTAAGACTTGCAAAGTCACACGAATAAAAATTAAAAGTTAATATGCTCTCAGAGGTATCCGGAGGAATATGATAAAAACTAAACTCAATAACCAGTGGCAGGTGATGCCTGTCCGGAAAAGATTCGAGAAGATGTAAAGAAACTTGCGGTGTGGTACCACTACCACATATGCAAGGGTGATCAATCCAACAGTCACCATTCGTAAGTGGGACAAAGGATGCACGCAATTGATGCTTAACTGCGAAGAGAACACCACCTCCCCGAAGGCAACCAGTTTTTTCTACACCTCGATCTTTTGCGAAATACGTTGAACATATTCGGAGGTTTGCATTCGTTTCTAAATCAACTTCCAATTGAGCTAGGGTTCTGAAGCTTTTGCTATTGCTCAGGTAGCAATAAAACCAATTCCAATTTCCGTTCAAAATATTTTAAATCCAGAATTTTTCTTTCCATTACTTTCAACGCCTAGGACAGATATGGCTGATATTTGGAATATGTATTAGCATAAAAAAAGATATTGAATAAAAAAAATATTTTAAATTGTTTTTTTATGTTTTTAAAACGGACCAAAAATTATAAAACAATTTCTTCTCTCCCTAAGTATGTAGATTCTTAACCACATAGCGGTTACCCTGAAATTTGTTAATGTGAATGCCTTGTAGACGTGAAAAAGTGTTTGTAAGCGAACTAATTTATTGCCAACCCTTAAACTTCAGGACAACTTCTATATCGTTAAAAACCTCTGTCACAGTTTTTAGTTGGGTTTCTTTTTGTATACGTTATTGTTGGTACGTTATATATTGTGTTCAGTTCTGTCCAATACGACTCTTGTGTAGCAAACGTGCTGATGGGTGTATTCAAGTAGGAGTCTTAAAGCTGCATTTTTGTGCTGCTGAGGATGGCAAGATATTTGCGAATTATATGAAATGAAAGCAAAAATGTGAGTTTTTTGTAAACTTGTGTGGCAGCACCCAATGTTTAGTTTAGGCATGTATTTTTTTCAAATGCGATAGCGCGTAAACTAAGTGGCTTACTCGCATTATAATAGAGCGCAAATCTGAAATGTGCTAGTGTTCCTATATTCGTTGTAAGCCCATGTCCGTAGTCTGTTCCTTTTGTTCAAAAATATGTTTCTACTATTAATTACAAAATTAATTGTTAGAATTTAGGTAAGCGTAACAATCTCAAATCCCTATTGTACTCATACAATGGCAATGCATTATTAGCCATCATTAAAGGTTTATACATATATGTAATTGTAAACATGTATAAGTATGTACAGTGAAATTCCCCAAGACGGACAGTCCTTATAACCGGACAGCTCCAATAACCGGACAAATTTTGTGTACACAGGTTTTTCAATAATTTTTTCATACAAATATCATTCTAATAAACGGACGCTCTAATAACCGGACGCGGACATTGTATTTCAAGCCATTTCCATGAAAAAATTTCTCATAAACGGACAAAATTCAAAAACATCGCAAGCAAGCTTTGTTGTTCATTACAAAAATTAAATAGGGGATTCCCCTTTTAACATGTATGCACACATTCAAGCCGTCCGTGTCCAGTAAAAGGTGGGTTTCTATTCAGTTTGTCAAGTGCATGCGAGTGGTTGCGTTCAAAGTTAGTAATAATATGGCACCGAAAAAGAAGCTACTTTCTATTAAAGAGAAAATGGAAATTATTAATGTTTTCGAAAAAGAAAAGTTATCAGTACGTGGAATTGCAAAAAGGCAAAGTATGGTGAGTCCAAAATTTAACTTGTAGGTTCACGTTTCTTTTGCTTTAAAAGGTTCAATATTGGCAAAACGCAAGCTGCTGAAATTAATAAAAATTAAGAAAAAATTCGTTCTAAATGGGAGTCTGGATCTAATATTCACCAAAAGCGAAGTTTCCTTAAAGAAGGCGGCTCGGAAATAGACAGGATGTGTTTTGATTTTTTCGCTAAGGCTAGAAGTCAAAACCTTCCGATTTCTGGTCCCATTTTGAAAGCAAAGGCAATGGAAATTGCAAGAAAACTGGGTGTACCTAATTTTAATGCTTCGGATGGATGGCTAAATAAATAGCGATTAAGGAATAATGTTTCCTTCAAATGCATATCTTGTGAAGCTGCAGATGTGAATCAGGATGATGTCGAACAGTTTCGGACAAAGCTGCAAACTCTGTTGAATGTGTACAATCCTGAAGACATGTACAACGCCGATGAGAGTGGGCTTTTCTTTCGTGCCTTGCCGGACAAAACCCTCGCTCTTAAATCCGAAAAATGTGTGGGAGGTAAGCTATCAAAGGAAAGACTCACAATTTTGTTCTGTGCTAATATGGCTGGAGATAAGGAGCCGCTTTTGGTTATAGGGAAAGCAGCCCGTCCTCGATCCTTTAAACATGTTCCAATTGCAAAACTTCCAGTGGATTGGAAGTCTAATAAAAAAGCATGGATGACTCGAGAAGTGATGATCGAATGGCTGCAGCAGTTCAATCGAAGAATGAAAGCCCAGAATCGAAAAATTATCTTGTTTATAGATAACGCGGCTTCTCATCCAAAGGAATTAGACTTGACCAACATAAAAATTTGTTTCTTGCCACCAAATACAACGGCAGTTAGCCAACCCCTTGATCAAGGTATAATCCAAAATTTTAAAACTTTGTATAGAAGCATAGTTTTAAAACACTTGATAACTAAAATTGGCGATACAAGTTCAGCCTCAGAGCTCTCAAAATCGATTAATGTACTGGAAGCAGTGTATTTCATCAAAGCATCTTGGAATAAGGTAGAAGCCTCAACAATCCGAAAGCAGGATTTTTGGAAACTTTAGAGGATCCTTCAGATGTTGATCCCGAAGATGACATTCCACTGGCAGTCTATGCTAGGCTTCAGGAAGGACTAGATTTGGCAAATGATTTCGAAGGTTTTCTCCAAATAGATCAAAATGTTTTCACTGAGGACAACAATATAGAAATTCAATTTGACCAACCAGATGATACTATGGACTTAAGTGATTCAGAAGATGAACCTTCAGAAGAAATAAGTGACCCCATAACATCATATGATGAGGCTTTAAAACTTGTTGCGCGCTTGAAACAATATGCAAAAAATGACTATGTAGCTTTTCAGCAGGTTAAAAATATCGAGAGTCACTTTGAAAATGAAAATTTTAAATTAAAGGAATCAATGTTAAAACAAACAAGCATCACACAATTTTTTCAATCAAACTAGGCGATATTGAAATGTAAAGACTTGTACAATGTATTTAATTGATATATTTATGTATGTACGAGTATATGTAATACTAAAGTATTTAAATATTCTTTACTTCGAAAAATTTCTTAAATAAACTACAATAAATTTTATATGTGTAGTATATATTTTTTGACCTCATCCCCTATAAGCGGACATCTCCCATAACCGGACAAAAACACTGCGACCGTGAGTGTCCGGTTATGAGGAATTTCACTGTATATGAGTAGCACAAACTTACAATTTTTGGCATTTACAAGTGAGTAAAAATAAAAGCACCTGGCAACCGAGGTTCAAAAAGTTGTCTGTAGAGTATTCAAATGCGCACTAAGGCATATAAAGTTTTTCTCAAAAGCTTTGAAGGGCGGAAATACGCTCGAAGGATTTGCCGACCACTGCTGGGGGCGACACAGTACATACACACCCTCTGCTCTTGTAGTTAATTGCGTGTTGGCTTGGTTTCGTTTTTCCAACTTAATTTCCAAAGAATGCAGCTAATGTATGTACCCAGCTAATAAGCTTTTAATTTGTGCTGATGTGCACAACACAGCAATTTGTAATTAATATGTACCATTTGGTGCCAACCAAAAATAGTGGAAATTATGTAAATTAGTACTTTCCTGCGTAGGAAAATGCAAGAGCACAAGAATAAAAGTTAAATCACTGGGGATAATTAGAGTTATTGTTTGTTTCCAGTTACTCGGTTCAAGCTTCTCAGGCGCCGCAGAAACAATGTATTATATTTCATTATATCCAACTAATAATGAGTTGCTATTCTGTAGGAAAATTGGCGTCAGAAAATGGCGAGGTTACATTCATTATATGTGGTATAAGTGCCGGTAAACATGTGACTGGGTAAAAAAACGCTAAAGTATGTTACCATAATATTGAAACTCAAGTTGAGCGGGTTTCGACACAGAGCATTTTTTTATTCTTCTAAAATTAGCCAAAACGTTTGTCTTAACTTTGTTACTTGGTATAGATTTTTAAATTGAAGTGATTATTTTGGTATTGAGTAGCACTATATTTACCCTTTTGAGCTTTGGCATCAATTTCAAAAATGATACGTCCAATAATCAAGATAGAAGGAGACGAAAATTTTTTTTGTATTTAAAAAAACAGTTATTTCAATGAAACCCTTTTAATAAAGAATTTTAACAGTGTGTTTCAGATGTGGACTGACCCAATCTATTATATGTTTTATGTTTTACGCGTTTTCATGTGAATTTGTGAGAATGAAAAAGTAAGTTAAAGACACCATACAAACAAGGAGTATGTATATTAGGGTGGGTCGATTGGTATGGACGAAAGTTAACCGATATCGCGCCATCGATTTTTCGATAGGTTTTGGGCACTGGAAAAAAAAGTTTCACCACGCATACCCAAAAAAATAATTTTCGAGCCCGCGAACCTTCATTTTTTCGACTTTTTTCGACTTTGATTTGTAAGGTTTTTTTTCAAACCCCGAAAATAAAATTTTTTTCAAAAAACTGTTATCGCCAACGTTTTTAGCGCACAATTTTAAGTGGGACAGGAAATATGAGACAAATCCGTTTTCATCGAAAACATTTTGGAAAAACCACTTTAAAAAAATGGCGAAAGGGTCAATTTTTTGACCAAAACACTCCCCAAAATCCCAAAAAAAAATTTTTTTTTTTTCAAAAAACGGTTATCGCTAACGTTTTTAGCGGACATTTTTGGGTCGGACGTATACATGAAAATTTTAAAATCAAATGAAAATTTTTTTAGTAGGTCATAAAAAAAAGTATCAAAAATCAAATCAAAAATCAAAATCAAATCATAACATAAAAAATAAATTTTCATCAAACTTTGGGTATTTAAGAAAATTATTATTATGTTACTCATGATCTGAACTAAATATCAGACTATGTGGCCTATAAATGCCCCTTGCTTTTTATTCTGATACTCATAATCAGATTTACTTCATAAACTAATTACGATGATTAAAGGACGTTAAGTTCTAGTGAAACCGCACATAATAAGTAGTAGGGATCAGTTATGACATCATTTTTTAAGCATATATTTGAAAATAATTTCAATAAAATTACTACATTAACAATAACTTAGTATTTTAATAGTTTATTCTGTAGCAATAAGCGAGAAAAGTTAAACTCAAGATAGTACAAAAACGAGATATTACCAGTTTTGTGTCTCTCTAAGCTCTTATCACGCAAATTTGCATGGATTTTGTTCAAAAACTGTGGAATTTATTGAAGAAAAACCAAATCTCAATTACATACATTTACACTACAATTTAAACTTTCAAATCGGTCTACCGAAAAATTTTAAAAGAAATGACTGGTTTTTTCTCCTTATTGCCACATAAATATTGATTGTCATATTCATTTATCAAGGGCAAAGGCAATTAGAAAAATCTATATGAAAAGTAATGACATTAATCTTGAAAGGGTAATTTACAGTCACAACTCAGAAAAAGCAAGTTCTCTACACAAACGTTTTACTTAAAAACAATGGGGAAAATATTTTTGAATTCTACACAGACATTTTTCAGAGCTTTATTAAAAAAGTAGGCATAGACCTCTTACGATTTCATTCGTTTTCACCTTAACAAATCATGTTTCAAAGTCACAACTTTTCATCAGCCCCCTTTTCGGACAATGGAAATATTTGATAAAGAGTGTTGATATGTCAGAATCCCGATGATATCTAAACTTTTCTATGAACACGATTAAAAGCATGCGACTTTCTCTGTTTTAGCATATAAAATAAATATACCAAAGAGTAAAAGGAATAATATAAATTGGAACTATAGAGGAAAATATCATCGTGACGTTACACGGTATCATAGCTTAGTTAGTAGAGCATTTGCTTTAAGGCGTCCGATATAAGGTTGGTGACTTTGAAACAGGTCACTGTTGTTCATGAACATGAAATGGTATTATAACTTTGGTCCGATGTTTGTAAGTATGAGAAGAAGAAAAGATAGACCCACCAATAAGCATACCGAAATGATCAGAGCGATAAGCTGAGTCGATTTAGCCATGCCCGTCTGTCTGTTGGAACGCAAACTAGTCCCTCAGTTTTTGAGATATCTCGGTAAAATTTGGTATGGGGCCGTCATTTTGTAATATATTAATCATTTGCCGGAACCAACAAGATCCGACCAACATAACATATAGCTCCCATACAATCGATAGTTTCGATAAATGGGTTTTGGGCTATAAATTTTGCAATTAAAAGCTAGGAACGCAAAATTTTTGCAGTTTTGGTACATATTATATACGTATGTGACAAACGAAAATCAGAATGTTTCCATATATGGGGTTTGGGCTATGTATCTTTAAATTAAAAGGGTAAGACCCTCACATTTTGTAGAGTTTGTACTTATTGTAAGTAAGGGTCGGAAATTCAAAACCGTGATGCGTATTCATTCATGAAAGGTATAAAGCCCTCGGAACAGCCGAAGACAGCGCTTTCCTTACTTGTTTTTCTCTAATATCAAATCAGAAATTTTAAATTGAAAATGGGACTTGTTCCAACAGCATGTGCTGAGCCAGACTAGTATTAAAGTGAGGTGATTTTAGATTAGATTAGTTAAGGCTATTGTAATATTTTAAACGAATTATACCTGCAACCTGTTAGAAAAAAATTGGTGGAACCGGTGTCGCCAATAGAAAAGGGTCGGCGAAACCCTGAATATATTTCTGGCATGAAAATCAAAATTTGATTTGCCTTGACCAATTCGGTTAGAACTCGGAATTAAAAACCGAGGAAGTAGGAAATCACTTCCTTCCAATTGACTCACATATACTCTCTACATCGGCACAAATGGTATTCTGGGTGCAGGAAAGATACTCAGCAATGGCATTCTTAACGATCTTCAATTAGTACCGAAATATACTATTATCCGCGCAAAATGTAGCTTAGAAACAGTGCTACTACTATCCTTCTGAATCGGAATGATTGACGGAGGGGCACGATTGCTCTTGATGTCGTATTACACCGACGCGTCGCGATGGCGCCAAGATGTATTCAAGTGTCGCTTTGCAGTGTGTTTCAAGAAAAAGTTCTTGCGATTTTGCACGCATGACCATCCCTAGTGACCAGGAATATAACTGGTGAAGTGTATATATTCTCCGACAGCCTGGCAGCAATAAAGGCAATAGACGCGCCCCTGTGGGTAAGGGCTGTAAAAATGCATAAAAGGTAATGACGTCCAATTCGATGGTTGATCTACGGATATGACCTCACCTCTCATTTTCCATCTTCTGCTTTCTTAAGGAAGGAGGGTTGACATGAACTAGAAGGTTGCACTGGTCATACAAAATCGTAACGGGGTTTATATTCGGCCAAGGACTGTCAATTCGACAACACACCCAAAGCCTTCGGGGAGTGTTTTTGTAGTCACAAACTGCAAGAACAACGCGGCACATTCTAGTACAAATTAAGCACATGCAGGTAAGCAAATCTTGACTGCATTAACCGACCTTCTGGAAATATCAATGGCTATAAAATACATCCATATTAGGTTCAATGAGTTGCTATGTCATGAAAACAGCTTCTAGAAGATCCTGGCACGATCTGAGTCACAGCTACTTTACCTACCTGCCTACGTCCCTCAACGTGTATGTTCACACCATATATTTTACGCATAAACTGCTTAATCTTTATACATGAAATTAAGTGCTAACAACACTCTTAAAGGCAAGTAAAATGACAAAGAAATTGAAGCATTTGTCAAAAAGATGTACCTGTAATACTTTTGTAAAATGAATAAATTGAATATAATGGTGGCAGAAGTTGCCTGCTGATATCTTCTATTATTTTCCTATCTACGAAATATGAAAGCAGTAACCTGTGTGTCGAGTTTCGTTACAATTGTTCCACTATTCGCATATCCTATATTAATTTTTCTCCCTTGACATAATACGTAACAAAAAGAGCGGCACAAATATACACAGGACCCTGTTAAGTTACAAACATCAGGGACTTTACATCAACTTTGTCGACATACATATACACAAATATGAAAAACTTGTTCTTTTTACCAAATTCTACTTTATCCAGCTCATCTCTTGGCAATTTGGTAATTACAAAAGTTTTTCCTTCGCATGCACTTTATCGGCATTTAATGCTTCGTTAATGCTTCATTGGTGCTTTAGGATTTGTATTAAACTTTAACATTAAATCGAATTGTTGCTAATAGTTATTTGTTTCTATTTGCCTTTTTTTAATTTCTGTTTGCTTGTAATTATTCACTTGAAACTTATTTTGATTTTGCTTTTATGTATTGTACTTGTACTTGTATTTTTAATCAGGCCAAACTTTACTTTAACAATTGTCTACCATTTTATTCAATTCGGTTTATTTACTTAATTCCGGAGTTAATTCCTTTGCTCTAGTTTTTTTGCCAACAATTGTTTTAGTTGAATGTAACGAAGTTGTTCAATTTTGTATCCTGCACACTGCAATTTGTCAGTCTTCAGCTTTTATAACTTTATATAGGGTGTTTTTTTTACAGGTTTGTTGTTCGAATAGAGATAAAACTGGCATTTTGTGGTCAAATCTGGCAACTCTAATGTCATTTATGTTCAGTTTGGTTTGCCATTTCATCATGAACAGGTTAACAAAAGAACAACGCTTGCAAATCGTGCAAATTTATTTCGAAAATAATGGTTCAGTTCGCGAAGTTTACCGTGAGCTCCGTCCATTTTATGGTCGACATAATCGTCCATCAGAGCAATTAATTCGGTTAACCATGGATCGTTTTCGCACTACGTTTACTCTATGTGATAATACGCATCCGCAGAGACGTCGAACAGTGCGCACCGAAGAAACAATTGCCGCTGTAGAGCAAAGTGTTGAAGAGGACCCGAATGAATCGATTCGCCACCGTGCACAGCAATTGGAGCTTTGTCCATCAACTTTATGGAAGATTTTGCGCAAAGATCTTGGCTTGCGACCTTACAAAATCCAGCTTGTGCAAGAATTAAAGCCGCGAGACCATGCAATGCGTCGTGATTTTGGTGTATGGGCCGAAAATGAGATTGATTTCGATGCTGATTTTCATCGAAAAATTTTGTTCAGTGATGAGGCTCATTTTTAGTTGAATGGCTACGTCAACAAGCAAAATTGCCGCATTTGGAGTGAAGAGAATCCACATGAGACCCTTGAAACGCCATTACATCCACAAAAACTGACTGTTTGGTGTGCTCTGTGGGCTGGTGGAGTCATTGGGCCATACTTCTTCCGCAATAATGCTGGAGAGGCAGCTACCGTTAATGGAGACCGGTATAGAGCCATGATAACCGACTATTTTGTTCCCGAATTGGATGGCATGAATGTGGATGAGTTGTGGTTCCAACAAGACGGCGCTACATGCCACACAGCGCACGTCACAATCGATTTATTGAAGGAAACATTCGATGAGCGCATAATTTCGCGGAATGGACCTGTCAATTGGCCACCAAGGTCGTGTGATTTGACACCATTGGATTATTTTCTTTGGGGATATGTGAAGTCGCTCGTCTACACCAACAAACCAGAAACGTTAGGGGAATTGGAAGCCAACATTCGTGGCGTTATTGCCGACATACGGCCCCATATGCTCGAAAAAGTGGTTGAAAATTGGACCTGTAGAATTGGCTTTATTCGAGCCAGCCGCGGCGGCCACATGCCCGAAATCATATTTAAACATTAATGGCATAAAATTATCCTTCCAATAAAGCCAAATTGATGGACCTTAAAACGATTTTCTTGTGTTTTATTTCAATTCGAAGTTCTATACCCCTAAAAAAACACCCTTTAGTTTTTGATTTGTATCTTTTTATACCTAGTAGTGCTACACACTCAAGGTATATTAACTTTAGTCGCGTAACGGTGGTATGTAACGGCATAAACGGATGGAGATAGATATTGACTTATGTATTTATATCAAAATGTTCAGGAGGAAAAAAGAAACTGATTAAGCCATGTGTTGACACTCATCTCCGAGCGCTATTTAAAATGGGCGAAATCGGATGATAGCCACGCCCACTTTATATATATATATATATATTTATAAAATTTAACACAAATATTTATATTAATACAAGGTATGTTCTGGAAAAAATGGGCGAAATCGGTTTAGGACCACGCCCACTTATATACGAAAGATTTTGAAAAGGATCATAGATATATTTAATACACAATAACTTTGCGTACAAAAGCTTTATATCATTTATATTTCACTGTCAAAGTGTCCGTGAACGAAGAAAGTCGAAATATATAAATTTTTGAAAATGTTAGTGGCCCGCCCTTTTATAGTGGTTTATTCCACACAACTTTTTATACCATATCTCGGGCAAAAATTGATTTATCGAAACGATATTTGGCGAAAATGTTGAATGTATAAAGGAAATGTCTGTTGTAAAAATGGACCAAATCGGCCAGCGGCCACGCCCAGTTTTTTATGATAGCTCTGAAAAGTTTGTTTGTAAAATGTAAAACGCGATATTTTTAGAACCATGCAAGCTATATCAATAAGATATTGCACACATAATACGATTTTTATAAAAAACTCAACGGCAGAAAGAATTTTGGGGATATTGGGGAACTAGGCGTGGCGCTGAACACGCCGCTGCTATTTTCAAAGGCGATTGCTTGTAGCTTGAATTAGATATTTCCATCAAAATTGATCAGTTGCTTCCCAATAGTATGTTGTATACTCCTACCAAAAGTTAAGCAAATCGGATAACACACAAGTAAATATCCGGGCAAGTTGTTAATACCCCACTGTAATAAGGACGTTATATACCTAGTTTGATTATCACATTAAAAGTGGTTTATAAAAATTTTTTAAAACGCAGTGGCCGCTCGGCAGTGGTTTGGCAAGCTCTGCGAGTGTCTTTCTGCCATGGAAGGCTTCTCAACAAAGATTCATCACCTTTGTAAATGCCGTTCAAAGTCGGCAAAAATCTGTAGGTCCTGCCAATTTGTAGGAAAAAATCAAAACGGCACATCACAAATTGGGAGGGAAGCTCGGCGCCAAAATTTCTAAGGAGGTTTATCATGATATACCTGTTGTATATCGCGCCATCCAGTTATATTTTTTAAAAATTAACTTACCCTCAAAACTCATAACAGAAGGGTTTTTATTAAAAACAAACAGCTGCCTTCGTAATACGAACTAAAAAGTATTAAAATAGACTTGCGTAATTTCGTATGCCATTATAGATCACTACTAGGTATATAATGTTCGGCTCCGCGCGAACTTAGACTTCCTTACTTATTTCACTTCAATTTTATATGTCGGCCTTGTTTCTTACACCACCAAGCATTTAACTTTTGTCAAAGAAAACGGAATATCGAAAAGTTTTTGAAAGATATGTATTTAGTACATTAATATCATCAAAGAAGTCCTTTATTTTAGACTAAACAATCCAAGAATGTTTCTTTGGGCAAGCTAATTAAAGTATAACGCGGACGTATTATCGCATCACATAGAAGGGCTTTGGCCGGCCTACAACTATTTCTCTTTTAATGTCAAGCCGAATGCATTGCCGTTGGATATTGCGCTAGGACGGGCCAGGCCTAAACGCTAATCAGGTTTTGCGTTTACTCAGTCATACTTTAGATCCATTTTATCCCAGGTCCAGAGTATTGTGTGAAGGTGATTGTATCTCAGGTCAGACGGCGTTATGTGCGCAAGTGACTACCACACCACCCTTGCTAGTTAGAAAGAAACGTTATCTGGCTTGTGATCAATGTGCGCCGCCAGCTCAAGCAGCCTTGCCATTGTAGTATCTTCCAAGCGTACATAAATCAAGGACACAATGTATGTGATACTATTCAGTGCCACTACGCTTTGGGAGTTCATGTGGCTATTAGGGATATAATCACTAGTTGCTGTCTGCCACTTATATTTACGTAAATATGTTTTGCAAGAGCCTTCCTAAAGTAATGTCGTTTGGCTTTTTCATCATGGAAGGCTCTATCAAAGTCATTCATATCACAGAGGGAGGGACTCGTAGTTGGTTTGGTCGCCTATAATATATAAGAAGCAAGGTAATTCTCTAGTAAGAGGCTACGAAATCCAAGATATGAGGTTTCTCTGGGTTGAAAAAATCCGTCTATCGGTTCTACCAGGAAGATAGAACCACATTTCACAAGTGACCGTTCACACCGATGCCACTCCCCTAAAACTGCGGGAAGTGTTCTGCCATCCCAAACAACAAGAAAAACGACGGAAGAAGGGGAGAAATGAGCTAGAAAATTTGACTTGATTACATAAAATTGTTAGCGTGCTAATTCGAGCTATTGGCGCATAATCATAGTCCTGAATTAGTGCACACTTCAGTTAGAGTAATGTCAAAAAGATAGAGTGCACATAATTTTTAGGTATATAATAGTCAGTTAAGTGATGTGCTCTACCAGGAGTATACTTTAAGTAAACTTTTATTACTTACAGTAAATCTATTACTCAATTCTGACTGAGCCGTACTAATGCGGTGCTCTTCACGTGCAATTTCTTGCTTTGTTTCATTGCTTAGTAGCCTTAATTTTTAAGATTTTGTTGTTGCCTTCTCATGTTTTACACTTGCAATTTCACCCAGTAACTCCCTGTCCCAGTGAATTTCAAAATGCGCTCTCTCCCTGCAAATATTTTTTGTCGCACCATAAATAAAAAAAAATTAGAAAAGGTCGGTCCCTGGTCCACTTCCCGGAAAAAAAGAATTTAAAATATCAACAAAAGCAAATTACTACCAATATATAAAATTTCAATAAATAAAAAGTTTTGGAATAGGTCGGTCCCTGATAAACTTCTCGAACAAAACCAATCGTAAATTTTAATAAAAGCAAAAGGCTCCCAATGTACCAAATTTCAAACAAATCGTTTCCTGATTCCAACCTACCACCCCGTCAATTTTCAACCAAATCGGTTCAGCCGTTCTTGAGTCATAAACAGTTATATAGATAGTAAAATCTGCCCGCTCCACTGCATCTCAGAACTAAAAATAGACAGAGCCGATTTTCATCATTATATGCCATGGAACTTAATTACTTCGCTTATTGCAACACCATTATCTTCTTTCGTTTGATACGCTTATTGTACTAAACTAATTTTAGGCACCTTGGTCCACATATCGGTCGATATCTCCTAAACTGGTCAATCTATCGGAACATATGGTATCTTAAATTTTAAGTTAAACGTCTAACGTAAACTGCAACGGCAAAGGTTCCATTCAATTCCATCCGTTTCGAGTGATGCGCCCAAACATACAGACAAACAGACAGACCGCCAGACAAAAATTCTAAAAACAGTTGGTTTGGCTTCTATTGGCTTAATAATGGTGCCTCCTATCGGTTTTTATTAAATATCTGCCATGTACAGACATCGATCTTTTACAATTTTATTATATGTCAAATTGTTGCAACTGGTTGCTAAAATACAAAGAGTAGGTAAACTGATTATAAAACATTTAAAAATGGGTAAAATAAATTCATACATTTACAGCGCTATTCTTTGAAATTAACAAACTATCAATAAGCTGACAAATAATCAAGATTTTTATCAAGTTGATAAATTTTCTTATTCTGTGCATAACTTGACAGTCATAAAGAGCTCCAACACCTGTGCTTTTCCCCACATTGTGGTGAACTAAATATTGTAAATACAAAACAGCTGCTTAGCGCAAGCAATCATCAAATGGAGTCTGCAAAAACGTAAGTATTTACTATTTTTCATTATTATACCAAGTTTTTTAGTTAAAATTGTATTAAACCCAGTTTTTTTTTTATAGGAAATCAAAATCCGATCGTGCTATACACGAACAATTTGAGCACTATGTTTTATTTTACGGTGCTAACCCCGAAATGGGAATTAGAAAAAATAATCCAAAGTAACCGCAACAAATGCGCTGTTTATGGACGCGACTTGTGGACGAATTAGACGCATTAAGAGGCCAACACGTTCTGCAGAAAAATGGAAGGAGGTAGGTTTTAGTGATAAATGAGTGGTAATTCTGTGCATTCAACGTTAACTGCTAAAACGCGTCAACAAATGTCGGGAAAGGTGTCAAAAACGCGTTTTGACCTCAGTATCAATAATCCTAAAGCGAAAATTCGATTTTATATTTCTGTCAAGGGATATTTGCAATCAAATTTGAAAACTTTCTATCATTTTCATGTGGTGGTTGTAATAACAGATATTGAGTGTTCCGAAAAGTGCACAAGTGTGTTCTGCGCAGAAACACCGGATCGCGTAGCCAGTGTTGAGCCGGGTAAGGTTTATTTTTTTGAAGCGCGGCCGACATTTATTGGCGCGTTTTATCAGTTGACGTTGGATGGAAAGAATTACCAAATTAGTTAATGGCATTGCATATAAATTTTTTACGTTTAGACGCTTGGAGTATGGAAAATCCAGTTATGTACACGAGCACGACGTGTCAAAATGAGCCAAAGGGTTACTGGTGGTGGTCCACATATCAGGGCAATGAACGAGCGGTTGATGGTGCCGGTTTGGGAAGTAGTGAACTGAACTTGAACTGCTATCAAGAACATCTCCTTCTATACTAAAGAGTTCGTCACCAGCTGAAAGTCATGCACAATCTCTAAGCCGTGCCCCCCAGGATGAGTCCTATGCAATCCCCAACCGTTTTGGGGCAATAAAACCATACATCACCCTCATTTGCACCAATGTTGAGCCCATCACCATCGGAGAGTAATGCACTATCGTCAAGCTGTGAGCCATCGATGCATGACGTGACGTCCCAGAAACTGAAGTAAGTAATATATATAAATAGGGGGCAAGCAAATTGATTTCCGTTTTTTTCATTGGTTTATGTGTATATTTTTTCAAAAAATTTAAAACTCTACAAAATTTAAAAACTTTATTGTGTTCGAAGAAGCCTAAATCGAAAAGTAAAAACTGCGATGAGCTTGTCGTTCACGTTAATATTAAAAAATCATTTTGTAAAGTAATAAATCTTCTTCCATTTTAAAACACAATAACGTGATTTCAGCGTAAAATTGTATTATTAAGAGAGTTTGAGATATTGACTATTTGTCAACCAAAGAGCTTTTTAGTTTTGACACAGAATAACAAATACTTGATAAATAATCAAACTTGACAATTAAGCAAGGTGGTGAATTTATCAATTGCACATACTCTGTATTTATGTAGAAAAAGAAACGTGAACAAAATTTTAGTACCCATTAGTTGCTTTGTCTAGTCGATAGCAGCTATAAAATTCTTCTTCTAAAATAAATGGGTCAAAGCGTTCCTTATATATTTTTGGCTTTCTAAGTAAAAGAGATTCAACAATAATGTCCAAAGATCTTTTAACTCCTTCTTAAATCAGAATTCTGACCTAAATCCTTCAAAAGCCACTGAAATTGTAATTGAACAAAAATTACATATTTAGCAGCAGCTTTAGTGACAGGTCTTTGCTACTCTAACTTTAGCAACAGCTTT
The DNA here is from genome assembly GCA_949987695.1 of Merzomyia westermanni. Lineage (NCBI taxonomy): Eukaryota > Metazoa > Arthropoda > Insecta > Diptera > Tephritidae > Merzomyia > Merzomyia westermanni. The sequence continues at coordinate 65,208,736 of OX465291.1, forward strand.
AACTGTAGAAGCCTACTTCAGCGTCACTATGACTAGGATAAAGTATACGCTTATTAGAAGTGTAATCTAATTTATTTAGAGCACTTCTCTATCTTGACTATGATTATGCGCTATTGCCAGCAAATATTTTTATACAAATTGGATAACCTAAAGATTGACGCTCAGGACGGGAAAAAACCATCAGAATAGAATGTTTCTACTGCTTCAAAAGTTTATTTAGCTACTCTCTCGGTATATGACTGCAATTTAAAATAAAAAAAAATTGGACCCCGCCGCTAAAACTAATACGTAGAAGTTTATTTTATGGGAGAAGAAGGCTGTTGCCAACAAGCTTCCTTCTCCTGGATACCGCTTTCAAAGTATAAGTACAAATAAGGAAACGCCATATCGAACAAAATTTGCGAAAAGTTTTGTTAAGTGCAGTCACTCAGCTGTATTGGTTACTTGCGGTCGACTACCAACTCAACTTAGCTCACTTTTGTACAACCACACCAAAAGTTTTAACTTTCTCCAATCCAATTCAAATCAAATCGCATTAGTTCTATGAATTAAAAGAAACAAATGTACCTAGACAGATACATATGTACTTAAAAGAAGATTAAAGTAAGTTTTTAAGTACATTCATGTATGTATGAAAAAGTATAAAATGCATAAAAGCCTAGGCATACGTATATATAAATGTTCACACTTAACCCTATGGTGAATAAACGGGCATACAGTAATTTGCACATAGCAGAATTGCCTGGATAGTGATGCAAAGAAAGAGGGAAAGGCGAACACCATAAAATTAAGCGAGAATCTTAAGAATCTTAAGCGGGGTGCAATAAAGCCATTTGGCACTATTTCTTAACGTATTGTAAAATTAGGCCTAATTAAATATTTTTTTTTTAGTTGTGACAGCTTTTGATTTAATGTGCAATATTTCAATAGGACAAGTAAAAATGTTCTTCTTTGATGGAAATTGACTTAAAAAAAGCGCCGAAGGCTAAAATTTTGAATAAAAAATCTTCCGCAGGCGAAAATCGCCCGATTTTTTGTTCCAAATTTTCACCTGGCCCGCTTTGTTTTAATAAATGTAAAATAAATAGAACTAAATATTTTAAATTTATATCATAATGCATCTAACTCTTCGTTCCTACGGCCGCTACAGTAGCCGCTTCTCAGAAAAATGCTGTTTGATTTATGCGATGTCATTGAGATAACATGTCATACGAAAACATCACACGTGATATTAAAAGAAGTGCAATAATTCCATAGAGGCTTTATTTCTCATTCATTGTAAAAAAAGCTTTGTTGATTAATATGACTTTATTTCTCAATATGTTGTTTGGTTATACAGACAAAATTAAACAAAAGTGTGTCCCGGGCACACAAGTGGGGTATCAAGGGTTAAACCAAATGCTTACTTTAAAAAATTGTTAAGTTTATTACCTAAATTCTAGAGGGAAAGACAACTTTTCCACAATTATATGTATCAAACCGAAAACCAAATAAACAAGGGCACCTGTTAACCTGGTTATTGGCACTCGTATAATTTTTGCATCGGACGTAGGGTTACATAAGCTCTGTATCCTTACACTTAAGAACAATAACGAAAACTACTCTTCAAACCCAAAATTGTACTATTTTTTTTGCATTTTTTAAATGTGGACAAGCGTACACACATATACATACATATATCACTTCTCTAAACGGCTATACATATTTGGTATCCCAAGAAGCCAAAATAAAAATAATTTTTGAATGCTCTTCGGGTAGGTACTTAATAAAAACTTTGTGGTATTTTTATTTTGTAGCAAGATGAAAGAACTCATTTATTTAAGCCAAATGTTTAGATTTTTCGGTAAATGGATCTGGCAAGATTACTCAATCCTAACAAGAATTTCTGTAAAGGTTTCAAAAATAATTTAAATTAAACTTACTACAATAAGTGATGTGTAAGCTTTTTCAGTTTTAATTTATTTAAATGTTTAAAGTGAACATTTTATAAACTTCAAGAAAAAATCATTTTACTTCAAAATTCAAATGTTTAAAAAAATCAGAAAAAACTATTTGTCATTTTTTTCTTTTAAAGTTTAAATATTTCCAAGTCTTTTCAGAAGAGATTTTACATGAGAATGAGGATTTTACATGCGTCTTAACCACTTCCGCAATGTGGTAATATTTGGTTAAAGTTGCAGTATTCAATGGATTATTACAACTTATTTATTTATTATATTATAATAGCTAATTAAAATGAAAATGTGGTTTGAATGAAGTTTAAAAAAAAAAAATATTTATAAAAGGCTTTATTTAAAAATTTGTAATATGCTTACATTTATAAGCTTTTGATCAACGTGCCATTTTGATTATAAAACTCTTATATTCACACGTTTTATAATCGAAAAATCAGGATATTGTTAGTTTAATATTTATTTCGGAAAGCTTTTTAAAGATTTATTCTAAGCTTACTTTGCTTGTTGGATTGCTTTCCTTTTCACACTCATATTAACATACTTTGCTTCACATTAAGGCCCGGTTTTTCAGTACAAGTTTAACTCAATTTGTCAGTTAAACTAAGCTTAAACTTGTTGCGCAGTTTTTCAGTCAACTTTAAACGAAGTTTAGACGTAGTTTAAGCGGTCAATTCGGCAGGGTTAAACTCTAGTTAACCTGTCAGCTGTTTCGCATACTTGATGGTTTTGGTTGTGAAACAATAAGCTGAACGCAATTAAGAAAGGACGATATTTTTATATTTAATTAAATACTGGATATATCATCTGACGAAAGTGATTATAGTGATGCAGAAATTGGCAAAATGCTAACTATTACAATACTGAGGAGAAGCAATGGCGTTGAATATGTATACAAATATTATCTGTTGCCGTATCTAGATAAAGAAAAATCCAATGTTGCCGTATAAAAAGCAAATATTAAAAGCGGCCTTAAACTCGCACTGAAAAACCGCTCTGCAGTTTAACTGGAGTTTAAATTTATGCCGAGTTTAAGCAAACTTAGTTTAAACTGAGCTTAACCAAGGACTGAAAAACCGGGCCTAAGGGTATAAATATTTTATGAAGGTTCACTTGGAACAGGTTTATTCGTGTTCTTAGGGCAGTTTTATCACATATGTACTTAAGTGTGTTTGGCCCCTATTCATACGGAATATGCTGCCATGAGGAGATAAAGAAAGTACTAAAGTTGGGGTTTGCATGAAAAGCTCATTCCGTTTGCCAAATCTTGTTGATATCACTTGCTCAGTTACAGCGTTTGAAAGATAAATTTTTGAGAACTACGATAAAAAAGTGGGCGAGGTCTGTGGAGTAACCCACTATAAAAGAGCGGTGTCACGTCTCTTTTCGAAAATTTATAATTTACTAATTTCTTCGCACTTCGGAAGTGAAACAAAGTAAGATAGTACAACATTAACGAAAGCGTATTCTCTCTATTAGACCTTAGTCCCTAGAGTGGGGTGAAAATAACCAGTAACAGAGATCTGTGTTCGGTTATGCAGAATAACTTATGGAGGCTACATGTTATATAAACTTGACGTACTATTCATGTTCAGGAAATGTACAAAAATTGTTGTCCCAAACAAAGCGCCCTAACTTACATGTGTACAGATGTGATAAGAAGAAAAAGTATACAATTTTTAAAAACAATTTTTTGCTTAGCATAATTGGTTTTTCACCGAATCCAACCTCTGCGAAGATAAAACAGACTTCTGTAAAGCAGCACTAAACAATTCTTACCAACTCCATGATTGCAAACATTCAACCTTATTTACTAAGATCTCTTGCTGCAGATTTCTCTCCATACATTACAACTGAGACAATTGACATATAAAGCTTTATCCTGCTTCTATGTCACACAATCGCAAATTGATTGTCCAGCGTTTGTTTGCAATGCTGAAGATATTAGTGTTCCATCATCATTATCGTTATCATCATCAATCTCTGCTACTACAACTATTGTTTCTATTACTTATTTTCAAACTTGTGGCCAATAAAGTTCAATTTTGTGTGGACAATGCAGCGAAATAGGAGAACTACTAGGAAGCGGTATGGAAACGGGGAATGTGATGTAAAGTTATGCATACATTTCAAGTTGACAAAAAAATCAAGCGACTTCAGAAAGTTTATATTATGATAGAAAGGAAATAGATATTACTGGAAGGACGATCTTATGTAACTGATTTTATGAGTATCATATGAATATATTAATTTTTTTCTCATTACTATATTTTTTTTTTTGATATTAAGTAGGAGTTGCAATGAATTGAATGTGAAACAAATATAATTTTCTCAAACATACATATATGTTAGTGCATGTATATGAGCAAGTACAAGGTGGCGCAAAAGTAATCCTCCTATCAGAAAATGCTATACATTTTGCGATTGGCCCCTAAAGTCAGTTCTGTTTTGACATTTGTGTAGTAAACACATGCGAAATACACGTTAATAAACAATGTTACGCTACACTGCTCCAGAACGCGGAATATTGCTGACTATTTATTTGACCAATAATCGGTCGGGTCCAAACGGTTACTGTGAATGGTGAGCGCTACAGAGCAATGATCAACGAGTTCTTTTTGCCGCAACTTGATGAATTGGGATTGGAAAATATGTGGTTCCAACAAGACGGTGCAACAGCACACACTGCACGTGCCACAACCGATATGCTGAACATCGGAAGCTTACTTTTGCGCCACCTTGTATGTGTGTGTGTGTTGGTGTATTATTTCCTACACTCGAAGCATAATAATATGAAATCAATACGATTGATTGCAATTTCTCAAACACAAATTTCTATGTAACTATGTTTATATGTATTTTATTGTAAATTTATTGTATGCATAGACACCCAGATTTATATACACAAAGTACGAATAATAGTGTGGTTGCCTTGTATCAGACATTTTTATTTGATTTCTTTTATTTTCATTTGTTGAGGCTCTTGTACACTATTATCTTTCATGTTTATTTATTTGAAACTTTATTTGTTGTCTTTTAGTCTGTTTGAGAGACAGAGTTTTCTGTTGTTGAAAGTAGTTTACATCCACTATGGGTTATTTTTAAGAAACTGATCACAAAATCAAATATCAAAAACAAGAATAATTTTCAAGTGTGTTCCAATGTGCTATAGTTTTTAGGGCTGTTTCTATTACAAATTTCTTAGGTCAAGACCAGTATACAATAATTACTACTCAATTACTATTTTTGATTTTAATGGAAAAATTGAAAAAGCTACAAACATATATAGGCTATAGTTATAGTAGGATAAGAATTTCTGAAACGGTTCACTTGCAATTGTCAAAATTTATTTTTACTCAATAATGGTTTCATGTAGTGGTTATTGGCAATAAAAACAAATGCCTATCTTTGATTTTTGCAAAAAACAAAAAATATCCTGTTTTATCTACAGTTCAAAATTGTTGTTCTTTTTATTTTAAAGTTGATATGATGATATGTTGGGCCGATTTTAGTAAATCAAATACCGTTATTCTCGCTTTATTTCATTTATATGTAATTATTTTTCAAAACGTTGCGAAACTCATGCAAAACAATATTCCAGAGCAAGTTTTCGCCCGCCATATGGATAATTCCACACTATCAGTGTTTTTTTTAAACACAATCAAATTTCTCAACTTATAATTCTGTAAAAATCTTTGAACTCGACACAGCATTCTGTTGGAAAAAAATGTATGGCGCGATATATAAGAAGTACAGCTGTGTTCAATATAATAGTAGTGAAACTAAAATGGATATCGTTCAACAAAATAAAAAAAAAAACTGTATTTTTAATAATTTATATTTAAATTATAGCGATTTCCATAAAAGAAACCACATAAAAGGAAAGTTCAAAGTTCACACAAAGTTTACGAAAGTTAATTAAACTTTAAAAAATGGCCATTAAAATCTTCAAATTTTTTGGCAGAATTTCTAAAAAACTTTAGAGTAGGTAGTTTTATAGACCAATCAATTTTAGCATAACATTGTGCAAGTTAGAACTCGCCCAAAAATTTCCCGGAATTTTCAGAATTTTTTGTCGTCGAGGGTGTTAAGTGATTTCTTCCATGCAACGCATGAAGAAAAATTTATTTTGTATGAAAAAAAAATACCCAACATCCTTGACAAAAAAAATTCTAAAAATTCAGACTGAATTTTGAGATGCTCCTAACTTGCACGTTATTGTGCTAAAATTAAATTAGCTTTAATTCTGCCCAAAAATATTGAAATTTTGGATGTAAATTTTTAAAAGTTCAATTAACCTTCCTGAACTTTGTGTTAACTTTGAGATTTCTTTTTATAAGGTTTCTGTTTTGGAATTCGATATATTTTAAATAAGAATTATAAAAACACAGCTTCTTTTTATTTTGTCGAACGATATAGAATTAAATTTCACTAATATTATGTTGAACACAGCTGTATATCATCATGAACTATGGAACTAAGTTTTCATCTCACTTAAACCCTGCTGAAGTTTGTTTAGTAGGCCGTTTGTGAGGCAATTCTCCATATGATGCTCATGATCAATGAAATAAATTAAATTAAATTAAATAGGTGCTGAATGAAATCGAACATCCAGTCAATACGTAAGATTTATGTCCATTTACCACAGAACCACAACGGTGTGTTATTCTAGATTAATTTTATTTCATAGCTTTTGCAAACGTCTGCAAACCACAGTGCATCATAAGAGACAAAAAAATTAGAAAAGTATAGCAAACAATATATACATATGTGCTACTAATTTTTTTAAGTGACCACAGCAATAACTTTTATTTCGTATACGAGGGATTGCTTTAAAATGAGGGAACTATTAGTTTAAATAAGCAAAACGTCAAAAACGTAAAAATCAATGAAGAAACCATATCAGCAATCCGAATTAAGCTAACTGGCCTTGCTTCGTTTCTAAACTCAAAAAACCCAAAACAAATCACTGGCTAATTTTTTTAAGCGCGATGATTCAATTCTGTTCAAGAATCGGTATGTATATTTTGTCTACGTTGTATTTAAGGTTCTTACAAATTCGCGTAAAAACGAGAAACCATAAAACCATAAAAATATTTAATACTGGATTTTTGTGGAACAGCCTGCCATAAATCAATTTCCGATAAGACCTTTTATTGGAAGAAATTTGATTTCCTAAATTACTATTCGTAACTTAAGTTTGAAGTGGGGTTGGCAGTTTTAAGAAAAAATGAGAACTGTCCTAACAAATCTTAACCAGCAGTGGTAGACATGTAAAATAAACTAATTACGTCTGAAATGGCAGTTTTAAGAAAAAATGAGAACTGTCCTAACAAATCTTAACCAGCAGTGGTAGACATGTAAAATAAACTATTTACGTCTGAAATTTTTACGCTATTTTTGTTATTTGTTTTTTTTAAGATTTGTCCATTTTATCAGTTTATAATAATTATTATTCCATTATAGTTGTTATATTAAAAGAAACATTAAAAAGCAACAAACATATACAGACAGTTAGTAGTATTTTTTTGTCACTCTGAATATGGTAAGAAACAAGTAAGGAAGTCTAAGTTCGGGTGAAACCGAACATTATTTGTGCTCTATTATGGCATCCCAATTTACGTATGTCTATTTTAATACTTTCCAGTCCATATTACAAAGCCAGCTGATTGTTTTCAATAAAACCACTTCTGTTATGAGTTACTATTTAGAAGCAGCTGAGCAATTTTCATTAAAATATCTAGTCGAAATTACAAGCAATCGCCTTGAAAAAAGCAGAACTTTTATGCTGAGAAGTGGGCGGCGTCACGCCTACTTCCCCACAAGATCTTATTGATATAGCTTGCAAATTTATAGAAATATAGCGTTTTAGATTTTTCAGAACTATGTTAAAAAACTGGGCGTGGTCCTCAACCGATCGCGTCCATTTTCCCGGAACATTCCTTGTAATCATGGAAATCTGTGTGCCGATTTTCGTTTCGATACCTTGAATGGTTTTTGACTTATGATTAATAATATTTCTAAATTTTACATAATCAAAAAAGGGCGGTGCCACCCCCATTTTCAAAAATTTATAGAAAATATTATTTTGTGAATTAATGTTAATGTACACACCAAATTTCATCCTTATAAAAGTATTATGTAGTGAATAATCACGCTTTTTGTACTTTCCAAAATTTTCCATATATAAAAAGTGGGCATGGCTATCATCCGATTTCGCCCATTTTAAATAGCGCTCTCAGATGAGTGTCAAGGAACCTGCGTACGACATTTCATTAAGATAAGTATTCAATAGAATGTACTTCTAGCTCTATACAAAGAGGCTAAAGCTGGAGAATAAGTGGAATTTTTGCCTTTGTGAGTACACAGGTGTACCTTCTTGAGTAATCATGATGAAGCAGAATATTTTAAATCGTCAAATGTGATCCATTCAGCTTTCATTCATAAAGAAATCTGTGCAGAAGCTTTAAATATTATTCGCTGTTGATGGTTAAGGCAAAAATCATTAGCCAGAACCTCTTTTTTAAAATGTCTGTTCGCAAAATGCAAAAAGTCTCTGACTTATCAAGCAACATGTGTTCTCGAATACGCCAATTCACTTGTATTACTTTCATTGTTCAAATAAATGCTGAATTCGTAGAAATGTTTGAAAAGTTTGATCGAAAGGGATAATATTGTGCAAATGGTCGATCACGCATGGAATAAACAAACAATTGACAAAACATGCATACACACGCACACTTGCACACACCCGCATGCAACAGTGCACATGAATCTATTGTTGGACACTTATTCCATCTTACATATAGACGTTTATGCATTGTGGGCTACGAGTCCATATGCACAAGGATATTTCAGGGACGCATGAAATGGCTTGACTGAATGGCAACATGCAATTGTGTGTGATATACTGGACTATAGCTTCACACAAACATATATACATACATACTAATGTACAACGTAGGGTAGGGCGGGCTAGTTGAGCAATTTTTCACTTGGAACACATTTTGTATGTGCCCATTCCCGGCAAGCAACTATAGCTCAACTAACCCCAACCCGGAGTTTTAAAACAAAAGCGAGGTTATAAAACAATTGTTAGAATTATACCCAGAACCTCTCTACATATCAAAAGTACAATAATTCTCTGGAAGATTAACACTTACCTGATTGAAAACAGACAACAATTGACTAATACAGACGAAAACTTGCGATCAACGACGTTTTTACTTTTTGGTCCCAAAATAAGCAAAACGCACGGGCACATCACTCGCTCGTCCAGTGGCCACTAGCGATCGCGTGGTGATTTCCCCTCCCGCGACTCCTTCTTTCCACCATATGATGCCTATGCGTACGATGCTTGCTCCTATGCTCCTTGTTGCTGTTTCCGTACAAAACGAAAAAGGACACTGTGGATGGCACATGTCTCCAAACAAAAATTGGCAAGGGATAACGGAAAATCGTTCTAGAAAAACTCATACCTTCTTTAATTGCGCAGGATAAACATAAGAGCTTAGAATGCTCCAGAAAATAGTAGGCAAAATCACAGAAACAATTTTACTAAGCATCAACATTGTATTGTCGGATAGAATTATACACCTCTTGATTATTTTCGATAGGAAGCTGTCTGGTGAGCATTTGGTTAGTCGGAAAAGGTTGGGGCTGATACCCCTCTTCGGAGTGCTTATTTGTTGGAACACACTGGGCACAACTAGCACCGTTAGTATCTGTAATTCGAAGTGTATGCTTGATAAGTATCAAAGTCGCTGTTACCACTACACTTGCCTTTACTTTGGCTGTGATGCTGAATATACCACCAATAGACTCCCTACATCATGGTATGGCAAACAATTCGTGAGCCCCGAGCACTTCATCATTCTTGTAGATGTTTAAAGTTATTGTCGAGTCGAGCGAGATACTGTATGACTTTCTCAAACACCCTAAACTACATACATACACATGAACATATAGTAAAAGTACTTTCTGATAATTCATACAAAAATATATACGAGGTGTGCTCAAGAAGTATCGCGAATTTTGAATTTTCGCTGGTTACGTATATTCGAATTTCGAATTTTTTTTAGCGTTATGTTGGTACTCATGTCTCTCACTTATGCCGGCAAGCTCGGCCATTTTGAATGTTCAGTTAATTGTTGACAGCTGCTTTGCTTGCACGTGTTTTGGATCGTCTTCGATTTTTACGCGAAATTCGTACCAAAATTGCTCAATTGTGACCAAAAACAGCATCGCATGAACATTGCTAATGAGATGTTAAACTCTGTCCGCGACGACCCAAATTTGCTCCAGAGGGTCATAACTGGTGACGAATCGTGGGTTTATGGTTATGACGTGGAAACCAAAGCTCAATCATCTCAATGGAAGCTGCCGCACGAACCAAGACCGAAAAAAGCGCGCCAAGTTCGGTCGAATGTGAAAGTTTTGCTGACAGTTTTCTTCGATTGCAGGGGCGTGGTGCATCATAAGTTCTTGCCAGAGGGAAGAACGGTCAATAAGGAATATTACCTGCAAGTTATGCGCAATTTGCGAGAAGCAATCCGCCAGAAACGCCCGGATTTGTGGAAGAACAAAAATTGGCTTTTGCACCACGATAACGCCCCTGCTCACGCATCGTTGCTTGTGCGCGACGTATTGGCCAGAAACAACACACTAATGATGCCGCAGCCACTGTATTCCCCAGATCTGGCCCCCTGTGACTTTTTCTTGTTCCCTAAACTGAAGAGGCCCATGAAAGGACGACGTTACGCTTCTCTTGACGAGAGAAAGACGGCATCGAAGGAGGAGCTGAACAAGATACAAAAAAATGATTTTTTGAAGTGCTTCGAAGATTGGAAAAACCGTTGGCACAAGTGTAAATATCTCATGGGGATTACTTTGAAGGGGACAAAATAGATATTCATGAATAAATAAATAATTTTTGAAAAAACACAAAATTCGCGATACTTTTTGAACACACCTAATCCATTTTGGAGTACTCCGTTTCTTTGCTTTTGAATACTCTATAGACCACCTACGTGAGAGTACTCTCAAAAGACTCCTATGGAGTATTCAACAGCAAAGCGAGAGTGGGAGTAAGTGGTCCTCAAAAGAACACATACTCCCTTCTCGCTTTCGTCTAGAATACTATATAGAATAATCTTTTGGCAGCATTTTTAAAGTACTCCAACGTAGGTGCTCTGTAGACTATTCGGAAGCAAAGTAAATGGTATTCCGAGTAGGATTAGGTGATCCAATCAACGGACATCGCTATGTAAATTGGACCACCTTTTTTATATGAATGAAGATAAGTGTTGGAGTACTCTGATTCTCCATCGTTTTTCACAGGGTACATGCACATTTATATATAGAATAAAAAGGTATCTACGATGTGCACAATAAAGTCAATGTTCAATAGTAGATGATATTGAAAATCAAAAATTAATGAATTCACATATTTTCAGATACAGTTTCTCATAGTTAGCTGCAGTAAAGCAAGTACTTACAAATATATATGTACCAACCATTAAGCCCCGAAAATTCCACGATATTTTTTCTATTATACCGGGATTTTCGGAATTTTAAATCGTTACCAAGAACTTCATATTCTTGATGTAGATAACCAAGTTTAAAATAAAAATTCACACTGAAAATCAAATATTTCAAAGTTAGTTAGTTTTTCCCGTCTTTGTATTGTTTTTAATTTAAACTTTTTGAAAATAATGGATACCCAAATCCCTGGATTGTAAAGTCAGATCCCGAAAAACTAGAAAAAGTGTTATCCCTCATATAAACCCTCATGGCGTATACGCAATGACAAACTGTCTCACAGCCGCGCCGTGTCGTTTGCATTGTTGATGGCGAAGAAATGGAAATATAAATTCAATGGTCAATTTATTTGCAGTTTCGTTTTTCACAATCTAAAGTTGGCCTTGCCCGAGCATGTCACTTACAAACCATTTATTTTCCCCCTTCCTGCAGTACAACATTTTTGCTTCAAGTTTTATTATTGTTCATTTTTTTTTTTTCATTCTATTTGTCTCTATTGCGGTTGATGTCGTGATTCCTGTTGTGTTTCATGTTATTTTCTTTGTTAGCTTGATGGTTTGCTATCCTTTTGCTTTCACAACATTATATTGTGTTTTTATATGTTTTATTATTTTGTTTACTTGATTGAAGTACATCTTTTGTCTGTGTCAAAGTATTGTCTTTCTTTGAGTGCATGATTTGTTAAACAAATTTGTTCATACTTTTGTAAGGTAAGTATTTATATTGCTTACAAATTTTTAACGTGATTGATTTGGCTTCTATCGTATTTCAATTGCTATAACTGTACAGATTGGGTTGAATAAGTTTTATGACATCCTTGCGGAAAATCTAGGCAAAGTGAAGGGGCACCAAATTGTATTTCGTAGAAAATTGTATATTATAAATTCAATTATTTATTGTATCTTTTTTTCAGTTTATTTAGATTAATTGACTAAAATATACGCCAAAGCTTAAAAGATAAGTGGCGAATAAGTTACTAGTTATATATTGCTCATGGTTTACTCAATCTCAGTTATGCCACAATCAATTTGCAATCGTAGATGGATAGCATTATCATTACCATTATTACTATCGCTATTAATTGGTGCAGGTGATTTAGCCTTTGGATTACAAAGGGCGTCCATCATATCTGCACCTACCTCCATTTGATCGGAAAGTACAGTAAGTCCTCCTTGCTTTAATGGAAATGTGTGGTTTTTTCGCTTTGGTATATGACTTAACGTGAGCTGTGGGATCGCGAAAGCAGACCAAGAGCCGGCATTGTAGTAAGGGGGTCACAATTGTGAGTCGACATAGCTGTACAATCCATAAATATAAAAAACTGATATGATTGGAATACTATAACTTTTATCTCAGCAGAAGTTTGTGGGGAATGGAAGAAACTTTGAAGCAAACTTGTGTGATTTCCTAGCATACTGATGAATAGTCAAGTTCCTTTAAATCCCTCTCGAATTAAAGGGTAACAACCAGGGAGGCTTTATCTATATATTATTTTTCCTACAAAATTTTCCAGTCCTCCACATTTTATGCCGACTCCAAGGGCTCTTGATAAGGAAAATTGTATTTAATTTTAATAAATTTAAAAGAGTAAAGTAATAACTTACCCATCAGCACCAAAAGCCTGCAATTCACGATCCAATGTCTCCTTGACATTTTGTTGCGAATAAAGCCCCATGGGCGAGTTGAATTGCTTGTGTACTAATTTACGTTGAACGGCTGCCATTTTTATTGTAATAAACTCTTTGTTTTATCTTTGGTTTAATAATTTATTGAGAATTATCACTTTGCAAGTAATTTATTTACTTAGGATAGATTTCTAGTGGCAGAGTGCATAAATATGGTGTAGCGATAAAATATCTGGTGGCTGGTTATTAAAAATTATTTCAGGTTTATGAATGAGATGTTAGATATGACATTGATATATGCGATTTGTATTATTAAGGTATTCAAAATATTAAGTAATCAAGAAATAGGGATGTAAAGTAACATATAAATTTATTAATGTGATAATCGCTCGTTTATAAAAGCTTTTGATTCACTTGTGAAAAAAATTCCTATTAAATGGGAATCACGAAATTAAGACGTGTGGAGTAGTGTACAGGTGATGGCTTAAAACTCAGACAATGCTTGAGGCCAGTGTCTAATAGAAATACGAAGGAATGAGCTTAGAAGTTTAATTAAGTAAGAATTTCAAAATCCTATTTAGCGGACAAATTTATAAAATCTTTGAAATGTTAAATAAGTATTTCTTGTGAAATTTGTTGTTAATTGGTTATTGGACGTTCGTAAATGAGTCGCCGCACTTTGAGAGTCACAGAGAAAACTTGTGTTTTTTTTAATATTCATGCATTTATTTAATTTTGGTATCACTTTTGTTCTAGTGTGTGTTTAATAGTTTTTAAAAGTCTAGATATCAACTAAATTGTTTCACTTATAGGATTTTATTGCACTTGTTTAATTCATATGTATATGTATGCTTGTGAATTACTAAATTTGTACGGGTTAAAATTTCGTTTTTAAATTCGTAGATCGTTTGGTGATTCGTTCTGCAAATAAAAAAAATATATATTTATTTTTGTTTACATTCTTTAAACAGTAAAGAAGTATCTATGAAACCAAGAGCTGCATAAAGTTACAGTAAGTTTATCTATCAAACAATGAAAGCTAAACTCTATTGATTCCAAATAATTTTAATCAATTTGATTGCAACTAATTCAAGGTTTCTACCGATCATTACGATACAATTATGATTAAGATGATTAAAATTGGGGTGTGGTTGATTTTACTGTTGAAAATAACTAAAAGCTCTCTTACTTTGAAGAACGAAAAGGCCATGAAATTTGCTTATCACATAAGTAGGTGCATGGACTTTATCTTGTCTCAGCCAATTTAATACTTCAAGACATTATAATTGCTATACATTTTTGTTGCAGCAGGAACTTAATTATAGTCTAACCCAGTTCTTCAATATAGATCATCTTATTCATAATACCCTAGTAGAAATAAGCTGCCCTAGTCGAATAGACGAAGGATGCTAGCTACAAAGCCACGTTTAAGTTTGTGTGAACTCTACCGTGAACTTAAGCGGGAAGCTTCAGACGTCATTCATAAATAAACAAGTAAGGAAGTTTAAGCCTGGGTGGAACCGAAAATTATGTACCAAGTAGTGATCTATAATGGCATGCCAAATTACGCAGGTCTATTTTAATACTTTTTAGTTCATACTATAAAGGCAGCTGATTGTTTTCAATAAAAACACTCGTGTTATTAGTTTTGAGGGGTAAATTAATTAAAAAAATATATAAAAGTATGGCCCAATATACAACAGGTATATTATCATAAACCTCCTAAGAGATTTTTGCGCCGAGCTTCCATTCCATTTTCTGGTGTGCCGTTTTGAATTTCCTCCGACTTCGAACGACACCTACAAAAAAGATGAATCTTTGCTGAGAAGCCTTCCATGGCAGAAACACACTCGGAGAGTTGGCCAAACCACTTCGGAGGGCCGAACCCGTCTTGAAAAACCTTTTGAAACCACCTTTGATGCTACCTGTCCCAGGACTCGAACCTTGGACCTTAGGTGTGGTAGGCCGGCAACACTAACGCCACACCACGTCGCCGCCATTAATTTATTTGTATATAAACAACTGCCAACCAAATTTTTTCAAAATACTAATACATGCACATTTTATGTTTGAAAAATTTTTGTTCAAATAACCAGACAGAGAGACGGACATAAAGACAGACGGCCGGGGAGACGGACATGGCTAAATCGACTCAGCTCATCATCCTTATTATTTCAGTTTACTTATGGATGAGCCCATCTCTTCTTCTTCTCATACTTATAAACCTTTCATGTTCTTTAAAGGTATGAAAATCGAAAAAGGTATATAAATTCCCTATTGCAGTGGGGTATTAACAACTTGCCCGGATATTTTACTTGTGTGTTAGCCGATTTGCCTAATTTTTGGCAGGAGTATTCTACATACTATTGAAAAGCAGTTGCCGAATTTTGATTGAAATATCTAGTAGAATCTACAAGCAATCGCCTTAGAAATTAGCAGAATTTTTTAGCTGAAAAGTGGGGGCCCGCTTTCGACGGTTTTTACAAAAAACAGCTACCTTTACATATTCAACATTTTCGCGAAATATCGTTTCGATAAATCAATTTTTGCCGGAGTTATGGCATACAAATTTTTGTGGAATAATCCACTACAAAAGGGCCGGGGCCACACCCACTTTCAAAACTGTATATTTTCTTCGTTCACGCACACTTTGAAAGTGAAATAGAAATGATATAAAGCTTTTGTTCGCAAAGTTATTGTCTATTAAGTATATCTATGATCCTTTTACAAATCTTTCATATAAAAGCAGGATTGAACCTTAACCTATTTCCTATTTCGCCCATTTTTTTTTGCGAAACGTTATACATGTTCATGAAAGTATGTAGTTCGTTTCGATATCTTGAACGGTTTTTGATTTATGATTAATATTCAGGGCTGTCATGGAATCCAAGTCGCTTTTGTGCATCGGCAATTTTAATGCAAAATTTCCTTGACAAAATTTTACAAAAATTTGATTGTTTGTTGATTAAAGAAAAATTAATGAGTGAAATATGGCATCTGCAGTTGTAGCATTTATGTTTCTGGAAGAAAGCAGTTGCCAGAAAGTGAAAAGAAAAATTTTGAGAGATTGTAGTAACCCACTTGAGCTGCCCGAGACAGCGTTAGTACATTTACTTTAATTTTAGTGCTTATAAATACTTATAGCGTATTTGCAGTTTCATAGCGTATTATCGACTAAACAAAGGGGCTTTCCGAATGGTACTTGAGACCATTGACGGGCACTTGACACGTTTGAAGGTTCCACCAGTACTGCAGTTGGCAGCTTCGTTGCGATTTTTAGCTGGAGGATCTTATCAAATATCAGCTGGGAATGATTCTAGTATAAGTGTAGCTAGAAGTACGGTGCTTACGGTTATGGATCAGCTAATTTGTCAGCAGTGGGTGAAACTAGAAATGGACTTTAACGAAAAAAGCAGATCGAGATACTATTTTTATTCAAAGTGCAAAATTCCTTCGATAATTGGCTGCATCGACGGGACACACATTAAAATCATCAAGCAGGGTATTGATGAAAATTTATTTTATAATCGAAAGGGATATTTCAGTATGAATGCCATGACTGTAAGTAGTCGTGAAAACTTACTTATATATAAATATGGATTTATGTACATATGTTTAGATTTGTAATGGTGACATGAACATTCGAACGGTCGCTGCACGGTATCCCGGCTCTAGCCATGACGCATTCGTATGGAACATTAGCAAGGCCAGAAACTATTTCCTTAGGATTTATGAGTCAGGCGACCGGACATCTAGGTTATTAGGAGATTGTGGATATGGCATAGAACCTTTTTTATTAACACCTTATAGAGATCCACAGTACAATTCCAAGGAGTACAAATTTAATTTGGCCCATTCATCTGGCCGAAATATTGTGGAGCGAACAATAGGAGTGCTGGAAGGGCGCTTTCGCTGCTTATTAAGTATCTTGCACTATCGGCCAGAAAAAGTGGTGAAAATTATTAATGTCTGCTGTGCGCTGCATAACATCTGCAGAAAGTACAACGTGGAATATAACGAAGAATATCTACCAAGACCATTAAATAATATTGAAGGGAACGTGGAATCTCCGCCTAACGCGACACTGCAAAGTGAAGGTAAACGGATCAGGGATGAAATAGCCAACACTTTATAGAAAACAAAACACGAGTTTTTAGTATTGTAATGATATTAACATTTTATATTCATTTATTACAGCACAAGCATATATCTATTTATAACATATATAAATATTCATTAAAAGCAAAACAAAATAGTTCATTAAAACAAAAAGAAAATTCATTAAAAGTCTATTATATAAGTAAATAAGGTAAGATTTCAGTCAATTGTTTCTAAACCCAATGTTCATTAGGGAGGAATATTTCCAGGTACTATACTTTTGTCTTTAAAAGAGTAAATTACTTCTTTTTTTTCTCATAATCAAACTTTTGAAGTTCGAGTTCGAGATGCTGTTTTTTTATTTCATTTTTTTCTTTTAGTGCCCGCAAAACAATTGTATTGATGCGGACATATTCGTCCTTCAGATCGGTAACGGCATTTGCTATACCTTAGTTACCGTTTTCAATCGCCCTATATACTCCTCTGAGGCTGCTGGCGTTTTCTTTTTAATTTTGATGAGGTCATCCAATCTTGCAGTTATTTCTAATTTTCTGTCTTTGTCCTCATCAAGAAACTTTTTTAAACGTTCCCCAGTGCTTTCACTCCTTGGCCTTTTAGGTGTGTTTGCAATTGGAGACATTTGCCGCTTCGATGAGGTTGATGGCATTTCATCGTCTCTTTCCTTGGGAAGACCAGGTGCATTCCCAGCCACACCTACAACAGCCTTTGGCAATGCACAAATCCGCACTAAGGACTCTTCCGTTTGTGTCAGTTGCACTTTGGAAAAAGGTCCTCCACCAGTTGCTCGAGACTCGGAGTTGTTGTTTGCAAACTTTTTCTTCACATCGCTCTTCCACTCCGTCCACGTCTGTAAATATATAAGAAACTGCAATTTAAAAGCACAATTAAATTTTTAGTACCAATAATCTTTTACCTTCTTCCATGCATACGCATCTTTTTGTGGTGGACCGGCACTGTTCAGCGACTCAACTAGTTGTTGCCAAAGAGCATCAACACTTGGCTTATCCCGTTTTGTAAAACCATGCGCAATATTGGGATATTCCTCCATAAACTCTATTAGAATAGTGTTTTGCGTTGCATTTTTATGTTTTCCCCTATTACCAATAAGAATATAAGGTCGTTAATACTTAGTTTTATTTACAACCACCATTTACTTACATTTTTACTAAATTTCTAACTGGAAGTGAAAAAAAAACGTATACACAAATAAAATCCAACAGCTGCGAGTTGCTTGGATTGTTTCCGATAACAAAACCGATAATTTTGGTTCTGTGACACCTAAAACCGACATAATTCCGATTCGAACACAAAACCCATAACATTGGATTTCATGACACCAAAGCAATTTTTTTGTCGGTTTCAAATCCGATTCCGACAACAATTGGATTCCATGACAGGGGTGATAATTATTTATTCGGCTTAATCACATTGACATATTCAAAAGTTTCTTGAAGTATTTATTTTCTGCCTTAACATTAATGTACACACCAAATTTTATCCTTATAAGTGTATTATCTACTGAATAATCAATACATTTTTTTGTATTTTCGAAAATAACGTATTTATAAAAACTGAGAGTGGCTATCATCCGATTTCGCTCGGAGATGAGATGCAAGGAACCTGCATACCAAATTTCATTAAGATATCTCAAAACTTACTCAAGTTATTGTGCTAACAGGCGGACGGACGGTAGGGATCAATTTAAATGCAGAATTTAGTTTTAATAAATTTATTTAACAGTAGTTCATTATTAAACTTAAGTTACAATGTTAAAATTATACGAGTATATGTAAGTATAATTCATCTATTTTTTGATACATTCTTTGAGACTTCTCAATTAAAACTAAAACGCTAAATCATTTTATTCTCCTTATATAGTTTCATTTTTTTGTCAGTGACATTTCAATAAACAGTTCCTGAATGGGCTCCTTTTTCTTGTCTGAATCCCATATCTATCTCGATCAGTTTATGCCGTTACATACTACCGTTAGACGACTAAAGTTAATTTACCATATATCACTACTAGGTATAAAAATTCGGACTCGCCTCATGATCTCTTTGGAAAACACAGAAACTGGTCCACCATTTGGCTGACAACAATCATTTAAAGGCCTTCGTCAAATTAAGAAATATTATTAATCATCAATCAAAAACCGTGCAAGATTCGAAACGAATTTCGGAAAAAAATTGTTGACATCGGTTAAGGCCACGCCCATTTTTATACGAAAGCCTTTGAAAAGGATCATAGATGTTTAATATTAAATAAACAATAACTTTGCGTAAAATAGCTTTATATCACGCAGGGCTCCGCCCATTTTTTAGTGGATTATTCCACAAAACTTTTAACGCTATAACTTCGGCAAAAATTGATTTATCGAAACGATATTTGGCGAAAATGTTGACTATATGAAGGTAGCTGTTTGTTGTAAAAACGGTCGAAAGCGGGCCCCCCACCTTTCAGCATAAAAATTCTGCTATTTTCTAAGGCGATTGCTTGTAGATTCAACTAGATATTTCAATCAAACTTGGTCAGCTTCTTCTCAATAGTATGTAGTATACTCCTGCCAAGAATTAGGTAAATCGGATAACACAGAAGCAAGATATCTTGGCACGTAATTAATACCCAACTGCAATAGATAAGTTATATATCTTTTTTAATTTTTATACCTTTCATGAACATGAAATGTTTGTAAGTATAAGAATAAATGGGCTCATCAGTGAGCTGAGTCGATTTAGCCATGTCTGTCTTCCCGTCCGCCTGTCTGTCTATCCGTCTGTCTATTTGAACGCAAATTTTTCAAACATAAAATGTGCATGTTTTGTGTTTTGAATAAATGTGGTTGGCAGTGTTTGGTAGGGAAGCTATCTATATAAATTAATTTACCCCTCAAAACTCATAACAGAAGTGTTTTTATTGAAAACAATTAGCTGGCTTTATAGTACGAACTGAAAAGTATTAAAATAGACCTGCGTAAATTGGTACGCCATAATAGATCACTACTTGGTATATAATGTTCGGTTCCACCATAATTTAGACTTCCTTACTTGTCTTGTATACTTTTGTTTCTTTTTCAAAAAGCAAATATTTCTAAGTTATTAATTTAATGTGTATTATAACTATAGCACAACCAAGATGATTGCAAAATTTATAATACAGATTAACAGTGCTCTTTGGAAAGATTATTGTTATTAAATAACTGATTGAATCATATAAATTCTGAATTTAATTTAGTTTTGATTCTAAATAATTATAGATAAGTTCTTTAAAGTGTGGAACGTCCAATATAAGCCACTCATTTCTTGTTTTTTTTTTAGTTTTTTAATTTTTTTTTTCGGAAAAAAGGTTTTTAGCTCGTTTGAAGTGCATTCATGAAGCTTTTTCAGCTCATTAATGACTTCCGGCTCTTTTGTGTGTCAATTCCTTTCCTGTTGGAAATGTATTGAGAATTGATACTCATTTTGATATAAATTCAATTAAAATTATCGCACTGCCAATTAAATTAATCCACCTGCCAATATTATGAAATTATTTTTCTGCATATATGTACAGAGACATACATGCATACCTGAGGTGTGGTCCTTTGACTATGCAAATGTTAAAATTTACATGCGTAGTATATATGTACGTATATGCATTAGAGTGGGTCGATTTGTATGGACGAAAGTTAACCGATATCGCGCCATCGATTTTTCGATATTTTTGGCTCTGGCAAAAGAAGTTCCACTACGCATACCCAAAAAAATAATTTTCGAGCCTGCGAAATTTCATTTTTTTGACTTTTTTCGACTTTGATTTTTAAGGGGGTTTTTCATGACCTACTAAAAAAATTTTCGGTTGATTTTACAATTTTTATGTATACCCTGTTTTTATTTTCGGGTTTTGGAAAAGTCGATTTTTCGACCAAAACAAGTCCCAAAACCCGGAAATAAATTTTTTTTTCAAAAAACCGTTATCGCCAACGTTTTTAGCGCATAATTTTAGGTGGGACAGGAAATATGAGACAAATTCGTTTTCATCGAAAACATTTTTGCATGTATGCTGAAAAAACCCTTAAAAAAAATGGCGAAAACACTCCCCAAAACCCAAAAAAATTTGTTTTTTTCAAAAAACTGTTATCGCCAACGTTTTTATGGACATTTTTGGGTCGGACAGAGTATACATGAAAATTTTAAAATCAAACGAAAATTTTTTAGTAGGTCATGAAAAAAAACCGTAAAAATCAAAGTCGAGAAAAGTTAAAAAAATTAAATTTCGCATTCTCGAAAATTATTTTTTTAGGTATGCGTAGTGGAACTTTTTTTCCTGAGCCCATAACCTATCGAAAAATCGACGGCGCGATATCGGTTAATAAATCGAGTCAGTCTAATATGTATGCATAGATGTTCGTAGGTATTTTATACGGCCACGCTTTGTGACAAGTTCATGCAATAAATATGCCAAGTTGTCAGAGGACATTGGCTGTTGATATTTTAATGCTTATCATGTAGACGAAAAACTCATAGTTTGCCGATTTAAAAACAAAAAACATAAATAAGTGAACGTACATTGTCAGTACTGGTGTACAGTACGAAAGAGAAAACCGTATTTTCCGTGGTTGCTTGTCACAAAATTACTATTGAATTAACCTTTCTGGGCTCGACTGCTGTAGCAGATGACGTGGACAGCATAATCAATTTCGCCTAAAACTAAAGACTATTTCAGGAATAATAATGACCCTGGTTTGCAATTATTATGTACTTCATTGGTGTTATGAGCTGTATTGAAGACAATTATTCTGGCTGTTTAAAAAAAACGAGGTGAAAAGCATAAATTTAGATAAAACTGAAACTTATAAACTACAGTTGGCCTTCAATTTATCTGACATAAAGAGAAGTTCAAAGACGCGATCGCGCTTTTCAAAGAAATCCTCTTGTTATCTGATCCTGTAGAACTCATTAAGAAATTGAAAATTTGGTCAAATTTGGTTTTGTAACAAACCGGTTTCGGCGTTCCGCCATCCTCATTGTATAGATGTTAGTTTTTAAAAACAAGTTAAATCAACAAGAGTGAACAGGAAATAATATAATCGTACCCGTCCCTATACAATGTGAAAAATCCTGGAAGCTGGCAAACATCTGATAAGACAGTCCACTCAGATGATCTTACCGGGTGGGGATCGACTTAAATCAATTAGTGTTTCCAATTGAAAGCATTTAGAAAAATTAAGAAACTGCTGGTGTATTAGTTTTTCATTTCAGCAGAGTCGAAGCCCTTGGCTCACATTTTGGGTGCAACTCGAGGCTTTAGAAGCGTTAACTAGTTTGCTTGGCAGTATTCGTGGGGTCGAAAACATTCCAGTTTATACAACTGGTAATACATAACCTATGATATGCATGTTTTTTCATACATAGTAATAACTTGAGCGCAACATCATCATTATCGTAACAATTATGTGAAAACATTTCAGTTTTGTTCACACAGTCAAAAGCCACGGGCAAATGACTGAAGAATGTCTTGGGTAAGTGTTTGGTTCATCTATGGAAATACATTTTTAGATCTGTACATTAGATTGGGTAAAATATTTTTTATAAATCAACTTCATTGTATTTTTCAGAATGTAGCATAAAAAGAATACAAATTATTGTTTAGGTATCCAACATTAGATATTTTAAGGCTGATCTAAGTTTTCGTCTTATCTGGTATTGTAGGAAATAAAATTCGGCATGGAATTAGAATTTTTTTTCAAAATTTTTCGCGTTTCCAGTATTTAAAGGTATTTTCGCAGATTCATACATTTTTTAAAAGTGGACTAATAAATCTGCCAATAAACTTTAACCTCTTTGGAAAAAATACATGGCCACATACACTTGAAAGAAGTTAACGTCTTACTTTTACGGTATCATTTCAGGATCATTTCGGGATTGTCTTCGTAACTTTTTTGCGACCATTTCGAAATAGCTTTCGAAACTTTTCAGGACCATTTTAGGCTTATTTCGGTATTGTTTTTGGGATAATTTTAGCACTTTTTTTTATTATTATTTATGTGCTTCAAGTACCATTTGGGAAATCGAACGAGAAATCCCTCCGTTGCATAAATAAAAAGTCTCGATATACTCCAAACAAATTTGAAATTTCATTATGAATCAAAAGTTAGCGTTTTAGTGTTTTGCTTTATTTTAAAAACCATTTTGAGTTTGTAGACTTGTTATTCAGTGAAATTGAACTAAGTCGATGAATATAATAGGAAATATCTTGGCGCAAAATAGCTTTCTTTTCATTCTATTTTACTTCTATAGTAGCCGTGGATTTTCAAAAACGAACAAATTTTTTGCAGTTTGTTTTTAGCATATAAACACTGCTGTTTTGAAAGGCGAATACCCGCAATTTTATAGAGATATTTGAATGCAAATTGGGCACCTGGTATTTATTGGAATATAGAAAAAAAGAAAAAAAAAACAAGCAGCTCGGATAACAAACAAGCCACACAAAGTATCAGGCCAAGTAACTAGTCAGTACCCACCTCAAAATAAAATTTACATATCGTCGGTGACACTGCAAAACCGCGTAACGCACAAATGCAAAACCGCTTAAGTGATATCTCCGTTAGACTATTTTCCAACTACAAATCGTTTATTTTTTAGAGGTTTTCCGGTCAATTTTTATATTAATTTAAATTTTTGAGTTAGGCTCTTTTGACCATTAATTGTGAAGTGCAAATAAAAGAATTTATTCCACTTTTCCAACCCAACGTTTCGCTAGACTTCCTAGCATCCTCAGGGGTGATCTATTTATTTATTTAAAGACAGACAAAAAACAACAGTGAAAAAACAATAATAAAACTTATTTGAGACACTTATTGACAAATTTACGTGTAACAACATTTAAAACAACAAGAAACAACCCTTACACAATATGTTTTGTTAAAATCTAAAAATTAAAAATAGTACCATCATTGTTTGGTATCATCGTCATACTAAATTATAATTATAAACATAAAAGGTAAGCTGCTGCGATGTTTTGCGTGTCTTCTTTTTTGTTTACCGTATTATCTCTTTTTTCTAATATTCGCAAACTCTCTAATGTGTATCGCGCTCTCCCATATTTGTTGCGGTCTATTATTTTTGTGTTTGCTAAATCAGCTGTGTGGCCACTTGCCGTGATATGTTGTGATAAGGCAGTTGCACTTCTCTTTTTCAGTATATCGCTCTCGTGCTCTTTTAGTCTGATGTTGAGGCTTCGTTTCGTGGTTCCAATATATACCCGGTTGCAGCTTTCATCTTCTTTACCTTGACATGTTACTTCATATATTATATTATGTTGCTCGAGTTTGTCGATCGGGCTTTTTGTTCGCGTAAATATATTCGCTAGTGTGGAGTTTGACTTGTATGCTAGGGCTATGTTTTGGTTATTTATTGTTACTGCTTTGCTGATGTTTTGAGAGAGTTTGGGAATATAGGTTACACCGAAATATTGCTTAGTTTGATTTTCTCTATGTGTTGTTGTTTGGTTTCGTCTCGTGTTTGTTTCTCTTATTCCTTGTTCTGTTAGATTATTTATTAGGGCGTGTGGATAGCTATTGGTTTTTAATATTTCATGTATTTTTTGCAGGTTTTTGTTCCAGTATTGTTGGTCGCTTATGGTTAATACCTTGTTTATTAGATTTTTCGCCGTATTTATTTTATATTTCATGGGTTGGCAAGAATGAAAATTAATAAGACGACCAGATGCTAGGGACTTTGTGTACCAATCAAAGGACAGACTTCCATTATTTTTATTTTTGAAGATTCTGACGTCCAGATAAGGGATGCTATAATCATTCTCCATCTCGGTAGTGAATTTGATTTTGTTGTGATAACTATTTAAGCTTTCTTGTATTGATTCTACGTCTTTCCGTTTTACTATTGCGAGGATATCGTCAACATATTTTACTATAAATTTTACTTCGATGTTTTGTTTTTGTTTTAATATATTTAGCGTGCTGTCTAAAAGATCGTCTAAAATGATATCTGCTATTGTTGGGGATAGGGGGTTGCCCATTGGCATTCCAAAAGTTTGAGTATATACCTCGTTGTTATAGATAAAATAGTTGTTGTCGAGTAGACAAAATCTTAAAATTTCATGGAATTTGCATCTGGGTATATTAGTCATTGATTTTATATTATCCCATTTATCCATTATTATTTTTATAGCTAGATTAGTGGGAATGTTCGTGAATAATGACACGACATCGAAAGACACTAACACTTCATCTTTGCTGATTCGTAGATCAGTAAGTCTCTCTTTAAGCTTGAATACATTTCTGATGTTGTACTCTTCTGATGCTATATTTTGTATTATGTTTCCTACATATTTGGATAGTTGATGGCATGGTACGTTCATGGATGACGCGATGGGGCGCAAGGGTGTATTTGGTTTATGTATTTTTGGCAGCCCGTAGAGTCTGGGTGCATTAGCTGCTGAGCATGACAGTTTTTGTTTCTCTATGGCGGTTATGTGTTTTTGTTTATAAAGATCATCTACTAACTTATTGTTTTTCTTTTGTAGTGTGCTTGTTGGATCCGTTCTCAGTTTAATTTTAAGATAAAGAGTGACTTTATGGAAAAGTTTGCCATCAAGATCGATTCTTTTAATTGTTTTCCAAACCAACAAGTAGTTTTCTTGAGAATATATGAATAGATCTTGATTTTTTTGAAACAAATGTAGTTTACGCGGTATTGAAGTATCACCGACGTTACAAATTTTTTCGCTATTACTTTATTTTAATGTAAAACGATAGGTTTAACCAAATGATGATAGACCTCTTAAATAAATATAAAAATCTTAAACTTTGATATTTTGAAATATAAAATCAAAATTATTTGTGAGAACAAATTTTTATTTTTCTGGCTGAGTCTAATATTCATATATATTGTTGAATATAATATATTCATACTTGAGCACGTCAAAATTTGCAAAACTCGTAAGTATAATGCATATCCTTCTATGCTTCTGCCAGTTCCTGTGCGACGTTTATCTATGCCGCGGATTTTGCAAAAAACTTCGCAGCTGCGTCATATTTTCCTGTCTGATGCCTTTTGTGTATTTTTCGAACTTTTACCATTTCTTGTTTATACATAACTTTTAGTTGCATTCTTATATTTTCTTATTTTCGCAATTTAAGTCGTTTCGTGTCAAAGTTAATTGCCTTCACAGCTTTTATGTTGTATGACTTTTTTTTCATTTGTTTGGTGGATGCGCGTTTGCATGAACGAGTTGATACAGTGAGCAACTGTCAGCTATTTGCTCGTGTTGCTGAGAAACGCATCATGCAGTAATGTTGCACACACGCATGTTTACCCAGTCATATGCACCGAGATGTCTGGCAGTTGGTTTTGCAGCCAGAGGTGAAAGTTTCCAAAACTGGATAGAATTTCCGTTTATTCTCTACAACGGCATTATGGCTTGGCGTATTGCATTTTCATGAATTTTAAAATATGTTTGGTGCTTATCGATAAAAAGATTGCATATCGACGGTGGCGTAACGTAAAAACTTTAATAGGGCCCTGTCGCCAAGATCTATTCATTTATTCTCAAGAAAACTACATATTGGTATGGAAAATAATTAAAAGAATCAATCTTGATGGGAACTTTTTCCATAAAGTCAATATTCGTCTAAAAAATGAGGAGTTTGTACTTGCAAAGCAGCCAAACTGTGATATCACTTACGGGGTTTTGCAGGGTCACCGACGATATGAAGAATTTGTTATGTGTCGATTTTTTGGGTAAGGGTGTTTTAAATATTATATTCTTTTCAAACAAAAAACCGTATATGTGTTTTATATTTTCTCAAAATGTTTTGTATAAGCAGGCCCTGTTTGACATTGTTGCATTCCGATACTCACCGACGACACTACACTCAGATTGGACGTATGAAGTACGCAATTTATTCTTCGGGAGAGTTTACAACTTCTCAATTTTCTTATAAGTCGCACGTAATAATTTCATACAGGAGAGATACCATTCAAATGTCAAAGCTGAAGCTATTATACTAGTCGCCAAACCTCTCAGACTACTTGCACTCATGCTTTCGGAGCTCGTTGTCTCTTTTCTCTCACGAACACGCCAACCAGCATGATAAAATGCAATCACACATAACGTGGCCATGTAAGCAGTGCCTTTTCCCTATTTGGAAGAATTGGGCGCCTAAATCATCATCCACCTCCTTCTGCGAGTGGCTAGCTTTCACCGTTTTATACCAGCATAAAACTATGGGTACTGTAGTTGTGTCTGACCTGACTGATGTTTTAATATGCTCCATAAAGGACATAGCCAGGTTTATCAACCAAATAAAACGGCTCAAATAGTAATACGATGCTGCCATAATTTGGTCCGGTGTTTCTAGCCGAGAGGCACAGCTCTCAAAGTAGCAACACTTTTCCTGCCATTAATCATCCAAATTGTGTTCAACATTCCTCGAGTGAACTTTTGCCATGAAAAAGCTTCACATTAAACAATAGTTGCCAACTCAGTGAAACAGTGAGACAGCCGCTGACAACATGATTATTTGACAACATATATGTGAAATAATTTGTATGTGTCAGTAATTCGGTTTCATTAACCCTTTGAAAGCAACTGAACGAAAAGTTCACAAAAGCTCCAGTTACTATATCACATGCGTTTCGTATGCGAGCATAAATAATATATATATATATGGGGAGATTTCACTAGTAAGATTTCAAGTAAAAAAACCTGATCGATCGTCATTAATCAAAATAGCAACAAAAACTTTAAACTTTGTTATTGACGTATGAAGACAGCAGCAGCTGTTTTGCTAGGAAGTGTTTACAAATTCCTGTTCCTTTATAATTTTTGCGGTTTCGAGATAGCTTGACTCAATTCTTTGTTTACTTAGGCCTTGGGCTAATCGGCAGGGCCATATAATTTTTGCAAACTTTGTCGCCGAACACACCTAACGATTGCCACATACATACTGCATTTGTTTTTCAATTTACCATAATATAGCTTCTAATCTCATCTAAAATTGTATTGTGCGAAAGACTGAAGCCTGATGTGAACAGACTGATTGGACCTTACCAGTGTGGCTTCAGACCTGGTAAATCTACCATCGACCTGATTTTTACAATACGCCAAATCTTGGAAAAAACCCGTGAAAAAAGAATCGACACGCATCATCTCTTTGTTGATTTTAAAGCCGCTTTCGATAGCACGAAAAGGAGCTGCCTATATGCCGCTATGTCCGAACTTGGTTTCCCCGCAAAACTTATACGGCTATGCAAAATGACCTTGAGCAACACCGCCAGCTCGGTCAGAATTGGGAAGTACCTCTCCGAGCCGTTCGAAACTAAACGAGGTTTCAGACAGGGTGACCCCCTATCGTGCGATTTCTTTAATTTAATGCTGGAGAAAATAATACAAGCTGCAGAACTTAACCGCGCTGGAACAATATTTTATAAAAGCGTGCAACTGTAACAACCGCGCCGTAACTTCTGCTTACTCCAAATTAGAAAAAGAAGCGCAGAAAATGGGATTGCAACGAGGGCAAAACGAAGTACCTTCTGTCATCATGCAAAGAGTCAGCGCATTCGCGCCTTGGCAACCAAGCCACTGTTGGCAGCAATAAATTTCGAAATAGTAAAGGACTTCGTTTACCTGGGAACCAGCATTAACACCAACAATAATGTTAGCCTAGAAATCCGACGAAGAATTACTCTTGCAAACAAATGCTACTTCGGACTGAGTAGGCAATTGAAAAGTAAAGTCTCTCTCGACGAACGAAAAGAACACTCTACAAGTCACTCATCGCACCCGTCCTGCTATATGGTGCAGAAGCGTGGACACTAACAACATCTGATGAGGCGGCTCTGGGAGTATTCGAGAGAAAGATTCTTCGAAAGATTTGTGGACCTCTACGCGTTGGCGACGGCGAGTACCGAAGAAAATTTAATGATGAGCTGTATGAACTTTACGCAGACGCCGACATAGTTCAGCGAATTAAAACACAGCGGCTTTGCTGGCTAGGCCACGTAGTGCGAATGAGCGAAGATGCTCCAGCCCAGAAGGTATTCTTATCTGCACCCGCCGGTGGAAGCAGAGGAAGAGGGAGACCACCACTCCGATGGAAGGACCAAGTGGAGACCGATTTGTGATCCCGCGGTGTTTCCAATTGGCGCCAGTTGGCGCAACGAAGAAACGACTGGCGAGCTATGTTGGACGGTCAAAATCGCCCAGGCGGTTAGATGACCATTTAAAGAAGAAGAAGAAGCTTCTAATCTCCCCTTTCTCAATAAATTGGTGGAATTCTCCTGATAGGAGTATGTAATTCTCTGTATAAAGGACTAGAGGGTTGCAGATGATCCATGTAGTGCTATTGTGCAAATAAAACGATTTGCGCACCATGTATTTTAACAAATCGATATCTTTTCTTTTTCTACATTGAAATTAAATTTAAAGAAAAAAGCAAAATAGAATTTATACGGGTTTAAACAAACGATATTTGATGAACATTTTTAACTCATACATTCAAGTGAATTGTCAAATAAGCACGCTTACTTTTTATATTTTGGCTACTTGGCTTATTGTTACACTGTGGTTGCCAATAACCTTTGAGAAAAAAAAACATATAGGCTAGGAAAAAAATATTTAACAATGTCAGAAAATGAGGACATTGGAAAAAGTTTCGAAAAAGGCTTTCGAAAA
This sequence comes from Merzomyia westermanni, assembly GCA_949987695.1. Lineage (NCBI taxonomy): Eukaryota > Metazoa > Arthropoda > Insecta > Diptera > Tephritidae > Merzomyia > Merzomyia westermanni. The sequence goes on from OX465291.1 coordinate 65,238,648, forward strand.
ATATCATTATTTAGTTTATTGAAATAAAACTAATCATTTTGTTGTTGGTTTTTTTTTTTTTTCTAGAGGAAAACTTGAATTAAGCAGCTTGCAAAACTACACGCAGCATAGCCTATGGGTAAGGCAGCTGTGCTTGCAATCAGAGTGAGTGGGTCCGTTTCTCCACAAGATCCTCTAAAATAGCAAAACTATATGAATTAGTCAGACGAGAAAGCGTGGTTGTTTTCGAAATAGTACTATAACTATAGCCTGTATATGTTTGTTGCTTTAAATTTTTCCTCCAATCAAAAATAATAATAATTAACTAAGAATTATTACCAACTGGTCTTGAGCTCGTTAAACTTACAAAAATATCTAAACTAATCATTTTAAAAAAGATATATGGTTTTACGATTTTTTTGATACCCATATTGTATGGAAATATTAACCCTACCCACCATACGAAGATGTAGCTTAAAAACAGGGCCCTTACTCTGTAGTTCTATTCGAAAGGCTGTTCTACTCGAAAGCAAAAAGCGATTCTAATACACATATTCACTCTGTAGTTCGTTAGAATTTACTTTAGAAAATAATCCATAATAGGAGGCATCACTGTTTCAAGCGCAAAGCAAAATACAAAAACACTTTGCATAAGCCTCAAGTGCGATATTAGGCAGCGCAGTTTTACATGCCGCGATAGTGTAGGTGATAAGAATCTCGACTTCCACGCGTGTTTTTGCTGGTTCGAACGTAAGTCCTTGCACAAGTAATTTTTATTTTTTCATTTTATTTTTATTAAATAAAATTTTATTTTTTTAAATAATCTAATCCCAAAAATTTCTTTGGCTAAATTTTTCCAAATTTTTACCTATAATTCTTTAATTATTTTCTGTCAACAACGATTGCTTAACTCTTCTGCTATAAAAACTACTTCTTGATGAAAAAAAAAGACTAATTGTTTTATTATAATCATAACAAAATACATTTTTGTGGATTTCTGTTTGGTAAATTGTTGTCGAATAGAGTTTTCTAACTTTCGACCATTGTGGCATATGTTTTCGAAGTAGTGAGTACAAAATTTTCTACAATAGAAAGGGGGATAAATCAAATTCGAAGGGAACAGAATGGAACTCGAACAACGAATGCCTTCTACTCGAAAATTTCTTACAGAGTACGAATCACTCGAAAGCGAACAAATTTTGTTTCGAATAGAACTACAGAGTGAGGGCCCAGAGCTGTAAAAATGTGCAATCTCTTGGGATTATAAATCATCATATTGAGATTGGTCGTTTTCAATTCAATTTCCCCTATCGAAGAGTGTAACTAAAAATTTTCCCACCTCTTCATTACCGAGTGGAAAATAAAACTGCACACATGAGGATTTTGAAAGAAAGATTGAAAATATTGAATGAAGAAGAAATAACTTTTAACACTGAATAAGCATTCTATTGTGCACACACTTATTTAGCACCAATCCATCGATTCAAATGCACATGGTTGCTTTTGATCGCAGACATTTCAAAGCAGTTAAATAAAAAATAGTTCATTCGGCGTTATACAGCTTTCTTTTGTTTATTTAAACATTATATTATATTATATAAGTATCATAATAATATAATTTTTGAATATGCAAATGACAAATTTTTAACATCTCTGTTTTGAAAATTGTCAGGTTTCTGAATAAGTATTGCCATTGTATCAATAAAATTGTATATTCTTAAAATGTACTCATATGCATATACATGTTTGTATACATATACGTTCTCTGTCCATGAAATGAAATTTGTAAAATATGCCATTAATTATATAGAGAAACAGGAGTTTTTATGATGATTTGTTTTGCATTGTTTCTTGACCAATTTTTTTTTTTACTCCCTGTTTTAAATTTTACTCTATGGGTGTTTTCCAGAAAAAGTAAACCAACATTTCACTTCTCACGTAACGTCTAAATAATAAATATTACTATTCTAATATTATTCTTTGTGATCTTTTATATCTTACACTTCAAAATTCGTAGAAAATTGCTGACACACTCTCCTTTTGAGTAACGTCCGAAGAGAAATTTTCATCGCTAAAAGAGCGTCATCAAACTAAATTGGAGTTGTGCAAAGCGAAGTACTGACACAACAACAACGACAAAAACTTTGGTCCAATGGCACCCACTAATATCTTTTTCAAATTTGCAATGATTTATATTAGAAAATCTAATGTAGAAGAATGCAGTATGTCGAATCGAAAGTTTTTTTTCTAGAATTTGTATAATTTTTATATTTTGGTTTTTGACTTCAAACTCTACCATCGAATATTAATTTCGGAAAATCAGCTGAATTGTTTCATAAATTTGATTACGATGAACTTTTGAATGAAATTTTTCCAATTTATACCTCATTTTAATTGGCAAGTAAGTATGAATATGGCATGTTTTCATTCGAGAAACTTAAATGACGACAGGCGGTATCGATTCTGCTCACCCTGACTCTGCATCTACCCCATTTTCTGGTTTCGTTTTTCTCCCCAGTCCGCCTTCTCTCTACTCTCTTTTTTCCTCTTACTGCAAATCTTCTAATTTATTCTTCTACTATTCTGTTCTATATCGACAGTATCTACACTTATAGTATAGAGTGACTTTTTGACTAATTTCTCCCAAAATATAGAGATGACGAAGTGATGACGTCAATACTTTTTGTCCAGATTTCAGTCCAAATCTCCATAATTAAGTCGTGTTGCTAATCAAATTGTAAATCTAAACCATTATCGAGCTGCATTTGATACGCACAACAAATTTAAACAAAATCAGTCAAGCCGTTTAGGGGAAATTAGTCACAGAAGGATTTTATATATAGAGATTTCCCAGCGAAAACAATTATTTTTCAGTTCGCAAAACTGGCTCACAAGCAAAATTAAAGTTTGCACTCGTTGATTTACTAACTTAAAGGAAATCAGTCTTTTTAACATCTCTGGATAGCTAATAAGTTCAAGAAATATCTACCCTGATAAAAGCATTAGTAGTGAATGGTAAAAAGGTGTGCATTTTCAATTTTACATTCATATGAAATTGGGAAAGCTTTCTTCATTCCCATTCTGTACTGAATCAAACTCTAGCATTCAATAACACACACACTCTTTGTTTGGCTCCAATACTTTAAGCCATTCAGGAATGAAGGTTTTTTTACGCAAGCAAAAAATCAAAATTTTGAAAAGAATGTCGAGGGAATGCACACTGAATTGACTGAATATTTTTACAGCTCTGCTTGAAAATTTCGCAAAACAAACCTGACAGTTCGGCAAAGGCATGCTTTTAGGCACTGCCAAGGTGGCCGTCGCGTCGACTGCTCTATCCATAAAAGATTTTAAAATACCCAAAAAAAATTACAAATAAATTTCCAAAAACTCTTTTTTTCAGTTTTTTTATTCAATCAACGTGTTGATATAATTATAAGACAGTTGTGGCAGCCGGGCAAGAACAAATGGTGCTATTGCCGCGGTGTACCGCATTCCCTCCGGCAAAAGGCTGCCCATATCAGCAAGACTCCGCAAACTATCTGAGCATACTTTGGGCTTACAGCAATAACAAAAACGACGTAACATAATCTTCACGTAAATCAGTGCAAGTACATGAGGAAAGTGCCAAGGTACGTCTTAGCCGTGCAGGTACAATTCAACCATCTTTATAGCATGGTAACTGCCTTCGGTTTGGCATTCTTTTGCCTAGCTCTCTACTGCAAGCTTCTACAGATATTTGTTATTACTTACACTTTAATCGCTTTATCAATAAAAAGTTGAAACAAGTTAATTCCTATGTTGTCTTAAGAAGCACGTCTGAAAAATCTGTCGAAACATATAGTTTAATTCTAATATTAGCTTAATCTATATATATAAAAGAAAGTGACGTTAGTTTCAACGCTCATAACTTCAGAGCGCTTGCGCAAATTTGTATGATTGACACTAATTTATTTTGTTAATTGATATTAGAGGAAAAATTGTTCTCTGACCAGAATAGGAGAATACCCAATAAAATTTCCGAAAAATTCCTAAAAAAAAATTTATTTTCCCATACATTTTGTATGGTGCGAATTTTTATAATATTTTTGTTTGTTTGTTAGAAAAGCTCAATAATGGCTCGATCGATGGTGAAGTGGAATTGTGTGTGTGTGAAATAGTTACATCTATAGGGATAGGGATAGTGATAGAGATAATGATAGGGATAGTGATAGAGATAATGATAGGGATAGGAAAAGCCAATATATCTAGATCCATTCAGGTAAATATCTGGGTAGGACCAAGTCTGCAGGTCCCTCTAGTTTATTACATTTATGTAGCTTATTTAGTTGTACTTACTCCAACTGGCAGCAAAATACAGAAATTCTAATGACAGAAAATATAATTCATAAATATGCCCTGATGTTAGTATGCAGGAGAAAAAAATAGAAAATGTGAGTCACCCTCTTCATCACAAACGGTCGTTCTAGTACTGGGTTCTGTTTCAATAGTTAAATTGCCATTCAAGGGTCAATTGCCACCATTTACCTGAAGGGAAGTATCATTAGTCTGGATCGGATACACTCAGGGTTATAGCGAACAATATATAACAAAAAAATTACAAAACAATATATAGTCTATAACTCCTTCCAGACAATTAGCTATAAGTGTATCCAATCATCTTCACATTCAAGCATTTAAATTTATAATATTAGCAAGATGATAGTTTTAGTTATTTTTCAAAGCCGTGAATACTTCGTATACGCAAATGTGACAGATCTCAGTTATTTTGCAAAAGAAATTCCAGAGACATGTGAATAATATAACTTCCCTTCAGTGATAAGGCATTTATTTCTAGAGCCTAACGTCGTATTCTTTTCCTTAAATTCATTATTCATATAGCATCTATATTTCCTCACACATAAGTTTTCGTTTTATTTTTTACATCAAATTGAAACTTCAAAGCTTTGCTGACGATTCCTGTTCGCATATGTAATTTACTTGCTAATAGGATCCTAGTTGTGTGTTACAGACTATGACTTTTTTACATTTTATAAAATAGTTGCAAAATATATCTCGCTTACCTTTCCGCTAGTTACTATGCATACGTAAATCCGTACACTTTTTTTTTTTGGCGAAATCTAACTTCATTTAATTGACGGCACGGCGTATACATAATATCCTACAGTAACTTGGTTATTAATTTATAGAATTTTATCACCTCAAGCTCGACAACCGAATTTCAGAAATTCATGAATTACTTATAGCTCAAATGTCATGAATACATACATATGTAGTAGATGCGCTACGACTTTTATGAATACACTTGCAGTGAATAGTCTGCCTAATTACAAGCTTTCATATTCAGTAACTCAATTAGAAAGCAAGACTGTATGTTCGGTATTTAGATATTTTTACGTTCCCAAACACGTTTGTATACATATATGTATGTGAGTAGGTTTTCAAATTGCCACTTGACAGTTTCAGCATCTTTCTATCCGTGTACTATTATACAAGTTTTAGTCAGTAACTAAGGATACTTATAGGATAGTGGTATTGCAGATTTATACACATCCATACATATATATGTACAGCTGTGTTCAATATAATAGCAGTGAAATTAAATTGGATAACGTTCGACGAAATAAAAAGAAGTTTTTAATAATTTTCATTTAAAAAATAGCGAATTCCCTAACAGAAACCACATAAAAATAAATTTCAAATCAATTTTCAAATCTTTTGGCAGAATTTTTAGAAAAATTTTGAGGGCGCACTTTGGTAGACCAATCAATTTTAGTATTGTGCAAGTAAGAACGCCCTCAAAAATTTTCCTGAATTTTCAGAATTTTTTTCGCTAAGGCTGCTGAGTGATTTCTTCCATACAACGCATGAAGAAAAATTAATTTTGTAAGGAAACAAAAATAACCAACTTCCTTGACAAAAAAATTCTAAAAATTCAGGGTAATTTTGGTTTGATTATAACTTGCCCATTATCGTGTTAAAATTAAATGAGCTATTAAAAGGCGTACTCAAAAATTACTAAAAGATATTAAAATTTTATGTAAATTTTCAAAAGTTTAATTAACTTTTCTGAGAATTGTGTAAACTATTAATTTTCTTTTTATTTGGTTTCTGTTATGGAATTCGCTATTTTTGAAATGAAAACTATTAAAAACACAGCTTCTTTTTATTTCGTTGAGCGATATCAAATTTAATTTCACTTCTATTATATGGAACACAACTGTATATGTGTATGGACAAATGCAAATAGTCTTCCACTGTCTACATAAATGCTATGCAAAAATGAGCATTCAAACAGAACATTGAAATTTTCAGTCGTATAATTGCTGCTCGTATTTCTTTACCACCAATGAAAAACATTCTTCTAGTTTAGTTTTCTTATTCTTCCCTCCCTTTTTGTTGCTTTTTATGACATACGCTTTAATGTAATCTGAGCATCTGTTGGTAATTAGAGTGCAAGAATAAATAAAATTAGTAGCCGTGCATACGTGTGTATTTGAGCTCAGTTTGTGCCAGCATTTACTTGGCGCAAACAAAAATGAGTTAATTAGTGTGTAAATATGTTCATATATTTGTCCCTATAGCATTCTTGGATACGTCGGGTAGATGCAGAGATATGCATACGGTGCGTGCAACAATGTTAAAGGTGAAATGGTTTGTGAAATCAATGCGTTATATTTTGAAGCCGTTTAGAGATGCCTGGATGAATATTTTATTTAATATTTTTCATCGCCTGCTGCTATGTTATTTTAAACTTGTGGGAATACATACAACTGCAACTGACACTGCAAAACTGCGTAACGCACAAATGCAAAACCGCTTAAGTTATTTTTGTGCCAAAAACTTTCACAGGCCCCTGCCATTAAGATATATTAATTTATTACCAAAAAAAACTAAATGTTGCTTTGAAAAATAATTAAACGAAACGATCTTGATGGGAACTCTTAAAGTCATTATTCATCTTCAAATTAAGCAATTTGTAGTTTAAAAAAAATCTAAACTGAGATATCAATTGAGAGGTTTTTCATTTGTACATTGCCAGGTTTTGCAGTGTTACCGGCGATATTTATACACATGACAGAATAGCTCAAGCCAATTAATTGAATGTCATTCCCAGAAACAATGGCGGCAGAACCCACAATATATGCATGATGATAAAGAGATGTAACAAGAAACAAATCTTTTGTTTTATAACCTAAAGAAATATTGAACTTTTAAAGCAAATCAATTTCAGTTTTAAAGGTCAGTTTTCAGCGTTACCGAAAATTTTATACCTGGAAGAGTATCTAACCGATAATCAAAAGCGTTGTCAATGCAGTTCATGTAACCGCGATTCTAGCGTGCATGGCGAAAATGTCAAAAACAAACAATGCCCAAAAGAAAAACCTTCCATCCTTGAAGATAAATCTGGAAAGTGAAATAACTATTATCAGACTTTTTTTTTAAAAGTCTTCAAAGACCTTTATTCTGTAATTTACATATATTATAAAATTCTCACAGTAATAATTATTTGCAAGATACATTTTTTTAGTCCTTAAAGTTTTTTATATAAGTAGTATTTCATTGATGTGGTTTAGTAAAACTGATTTGACTGATATGACTTTGTTTAACAAATAATTTACCCTTATCAGGGACTTTCATTGGGCATATCAAGGTCTAATGTAGATACATATTCCTCCTCGAGTTAAGGTTATCAAGGGACGAGAGAGGAAACAAATCAAATGATAGATATTTGTGAATACGGCGAATGGCCCGTCAGTGCATCGGTCCAATTATAGCACAGCCGTATTTCTCAGCGTATCTCATCGCGATGCTAATGAATATGCAACTTATTCTAATGTGTATCTGCTAGGCTCTACTACTATATTAGAAAATAGTAGCTTAGAACCGCCTGGCTTTGTATGTTGCCAGCAAAGCTTCTTTATCTTTTTAATGAGGATTGCTCCGTCTGCCTTCTTTTCTGCTAAACTTGTTTGTCGATAGGAAAACTTTCTGGGCCGGAGCGTTTATGTTCATTCGAATAATATGACCCACACACACTTGTTTTAAAGCACGCTTTGGCTCAGAAATGGACCCGGCAGCTTTTCATTCGCAGTGCCGGAAGAAGATGAGATGGCTCTTGGAGTATTCGAGAGAAAAGTTCTCCGAAAGATTTATGGTCCTACCCGTGATGCCAATGGGGAGTGTCGAACTTAACGATGAGCTCTACCAGCTTTGCCTAAAAATGGCCATAAAGCAGCGAATTAAAGACCAAGGGATTCGCTGTCTAGGTCATGTTAGAATGTTATGGAAAAAACATACAGAGGATGGCTTGACCTCCCTATTTGTGAGCTAAAATCAAACAAGCGGTTAAGCGCCAAGAAAAAGCACCACCACGATTCTTAAAATATGGTTATGACAATCACGAATTTCATTCAGTGTAAATGTAGATTAGTGTATTCGGTAGAAAATTTTGGTGATTTTTTTATATACTACACATTAGTTCTTTTCATCAATCCAAAGGCTAGTGACTAAGAAAACTCAATTGAAAGATCCTTTTACCCTTTATTTTATCTATTTAGTTTTTGGATTTGTATTTGTATTTGTATTTATTTATTGAAGTTCCTAGCATAACAATTTATCTTATTACTTTAAACGAGTTATTCTTGTATATTTGTATAGTTGTATATTCCCTACAAACCCCTACCAACCACTGCTAACCACATTTCAAAAAAATACAAACACATGTACAGTGTTTCTTTGAAAAATTTCCCAAATATTGGAAATACGACAACTGTCTTCATAAATTAATTTCATAGAAGTCAAAAAAAAATGTTTGATAATTTGAAATTGTGAAAATCTTTTAATTTTTTTTGTCAGGAAATGCGTGATAAGATGATAGGTAAAACTTTATTTAATGTTTTAGAGTACCAGATTAAAGTCGTGCTGTTGTTTTTGTAGTTTCAGAACTTCGCCCTGGAAGATTTCGCTAGCGAATACTGGTCGCACTGGCATCTAGCAGGTAGCAGCACGACGCGAATGCCAACACATTTAGGAAGCAAACAAAACATTCAGAAGAAACGGCTCTGCATACATTGAATGTTAAATGTGCAACAAGAGCTACATATGCTTATCCACCCACACCAACAAAACCAGTGTCAATTTATCAATCTCTTTTGACGAAACTTCTGGGAAGCTAACAGCTTCAAGTTTGTTCCTTTGTGTGTATGAGGGCGTCTTATGATGCCGGTTTTAGTCCTAGTGCTTGTAGAGCTGTTTCCCTTTTTGCCATGGAGGCGGCTCACCTTAAATTTGTATAGCATTTTAAGTAAAAATGTGCAATGAAATATATAATTTAATGAATAATAAAATTTATTAATTTTCGTGTAATTTCATTGAAAAAGTTGGTAGATGTCGTGCATTTGACAATAACCACTATAACTGGTATTTCATTAACCAATTCAGCTAATAAAATTAACCACATGTTAGCCACTTCGGTAACCAATTCAGCTAATAAATTTCACCAAATGTTACCCAGAACAATAACCAACTAAAGGAATATTTTACACCACTGTTTAAAAACCATTTCAAAGCATATTTTCAACTACTTGATAGCCAAAACATTAGCCAGTTTTTAAAAGGGAAATTTTTGAAGGCTGGAAATTTGGAAAACACATGTGGTTAAAATCTTCACACAAAAACAAACAAAATTAGCTACTTTTTACACCGCTCGAGAAATTAATGAAACCAAGTATTTAGCTACATTGCTAACCGGTATCTGGTTTGTAGGGACCACTGCTAACCACATTTTCCAAAAGAACCAACACATACGCATTTTTAGTTTCACAAATTTGCAAAATATTGGAATTTTTTTTTTTAACCTTAAGCAACCAAAAAAAATTGTTCTAAGTCACATTGAAAAAAGTGCCCATAAGTACCAAATATCTATTCTAGGGTTAATGTGCACAAGATTTGTGAAAAAGAGAAAACCTTGCTGATTTTGTTACATTCATTATTTTATGAGTGCGAATGAAACAGCATGAGATATTGTAAAATATCCCAAAAACCAAATTCAGCGCCATTTGTTGAAAAAAATTTTCAATTCATTCGAAAACCAAAAATTCAGAGAAAAACTTTTTAAGCAAAATTTTATTTAAAATAACCACAAAATATTCCAACAATTTGCAGAAAAAGACAAGCGGCAGTAAACAAGGTATGTTGTTAAGTTTTTACCATGAATTTAATATTTAGCCAGCAATATTGGCTGAAGATTAAAAGACTATTCGGTAATTCCCTACGACAGGACGCAACCGCTAAACAATGTCCAAAAATGTCTGGAGAAGTGTCAAAAGACACATTTTGATCTCCGCATCAATGATCCAAAAGTGGAAATTAAATTTTATATTTATGTTAAGATGTATTTGTAATCAAAGTTAAAAAATTTCTGCCATTTTATTAAGTTCTTGTAAGCCCACATTTTGTTTTTCCGAAACTTGCAAAAGTTAATTTTTGATCGGCTAAGGGTTCTTTTTTTTGAAGCGCGACCGAAGGCCGCCTACGCAGAAAGGTGTTGTGCACATAAATACCTTGGATAAAGCCCCCTATTTGGGATCGGACCTAGGCAATTTTTGGGTTTTTTGCTAATAACTTTTCACTGAAACAAATTATTTAATTTCCGCTTTCGGATTATTGATACAGAGATCAAAACGCGTCGTTTGATACCTTTCCCGAGATTTTTGGACGTATATTCGCAGTTACGTGCTGTCGTATAGAATTACCGTAATATCTTCGGCACTTATAAATTTTCGGCGTTGAACTCCTTACTTTATAAGTTGCTTTGGGCTAACATTAAAAAAAATAACACGAAAAAAAGCTTTTACAATTTAATCTTTTTTTTCTAATAATTTATTCCACTTTTTATTAGGAAAAGGTACAATTTGGTGGTAAAACTTTACTTCCAACGTCAACTGTAAAAACTGCACTAAACATGTCGATATTGGTACGTAGAGACTAAAAACATTGGGTTTCCTCCATAAGATTATGATTCCTGGGAACGTAACGCCTCTCTGGTTACCAATATCGACATTTTTAGTGCAGTTGTTACAGTTAACGTTGGATGTAAAGTATTACCAATTTGGTTAAAAACAATTTACAACAGGCAAACTCGCATAATAAAGCATTTGGTAATTCTATACGACGGCACATAACTGATAGAACACGTCCAGTAATATCAAAAAATGTCTCAAAAGACTTGTTTACCTCTTTATAAATCAACACTAATGGGAGGCGTTAACCACGGTATTTATGTACACTATCTCTTCGGACATGTTTTAGCAGTTAGGCGCTGTCGTATAGAATTACCTTAATACAATTAATGAACAAAAATCTTTCTTGAGCCGAATGTTCAGTGTCTCTTAAAAAGTTTTCCAACGCTTCCAGCAAATCAAAACAAAGTCATCAAATCAAGCAACTGTTTGTTATGTGATCGAATGTGTTTATCGATCTGTTGAAAAGGTATCGATAACGTCTGCTAATTAGTCGGATTTATGCACTAGTTATGTAAGACTAGGTACAAGGTATAGCATAAAATGCCTGCTTTCGTATAAAATCCTTCACATAATACAAGTGCGTTCATATCTGCACATGACAGCGATCTAGCAACCCTATGGTTCTCGGGAGCTATGTAAAAAGACGGGTTTTGACCTCAGCATTTATGATCCGAAGGGGGAAAATAAATATTTTGTTTTAGTGAAAAGTTATTGGAAAAAAACTAAAAAATGATCTAGGTCCGATTTCAAATGGGGGGGGGGGGGGGGCGAAATCCATGGTATTTATGTGCAGAACACCTCAAAATAACCGTTAGCCGGTCCAACACCGGCCACGCGATCCTTTCCAAAACAGCTGATTCGACCAACCTTATGATAAACAATTAAATCGATTATTGGTGCTAGATAGTAATTCGATATCCGTAACGTACCTTACAGACCAATTGCATTTAGGTTTTTCTCTAAAGTTAAGGATACGACTACAGCGATAAGACAAACGCACTAATAACTCCAGCTATAACAAGGCGAAACAGCGGTTTCCAGCATGCTTTGCCTCGAAAATGAAAATTAGCTCCAAAACACGTCAATGTATACATCCTATAACATCCACCATATGTCAACTGCTAAAACACCTCAAACATATATACGAATAAACATTTCATTAAAGCATAAACATAATTTCATTCTATTACAGAACACGATCCACATAATACGATCCACCATTGCATTTGGACGACACCTTCCACTACAACTATGAAGGGAGAGGGAAGAAGGCAGCATTATTGGGGTTGAGGATTATGGACCTAGTCTTCGGTAAGTATTTATAAGTACAGCTTCTATGCAAATTATAATGTTATATTTTCCTACAGATGCTTTTGCTATTACGCCTAAAAACGTACTAATCGACGACATACGGAAGTTTGTCGCCCTTAGCCATAACCGGCAAAGCAGGTTGTTTTAAAAAAGAAAAGAATGCGGTCATAAACTGCTTATTAGTATGCATTTTAAGACTGCATTCTTTTCATTTTTATAGTGAGTCAAACTCTATCGAGTGGGCCCTCAAATACTACTTTGCCAATCTTGTATATCTTTTAGCGAATACTTGAAATATTGGATGTTGACATCAATGCTCCAATTTTTTTTTTCGGATAGAATTTTTAGTGACTTATTTTTTTATAAGTCGTTGAAACTGTTTTGGGACATGTATATTAACAACTGAGATTGCAAATATCCGCTAAAGGATATACAACATCGGCAAAGTAATATTTAGTCACCCGCTCTATAGTGTTTGACCAAATAATGTATATAGTTTCCTATATAATTATCTTAAACTAGTTTTAATCGATTCTTTATAAATACTTATTATATTATCCTGAATTGACAATAAAATATGTATATTGTAAATAGTACCACTTTTGTAAATAATCCTTGAAATAATTAGCTGTTAAAAAAGATGCATTGTAAATAATATATCTTTAAGTTTTATTGCATAACAAATAACAGATTTTTACTTATTACATGACAATAAAATATGTATATTGTAAATAGTACCACTTTTGTAAATAATCCTTGAAATAATTAACTGTTAAAAAAGATGCATTGTAAATAATATATCTTTAAGTTTTATTGCATTGTTAATAATACATCTTTACTTTTTTTAGTACAATGAACGACAATAAAATCTGAATAATGTAAATAGTACCGCTTTTGTAAATAAACCTAGTAATGATAATAGATTTAAATTATTGTAAATATTATCTTCTATTATATTTAAAAAGCATAATACAATGTTAACAATGTTTTTAATCCAAAATAAACAAAAAATATATTACTAAATACTTAGGGTCCTATCCTTTTCTACTCTAAATTAATGTTTATATACTTTACAAATGTAAATAAATACTAGTTATGATATCCTCATGGTACTCTAAATTAATTTTTATAAACTCCAACAATGTAAATAAGTCCTAGTGTTATTAATAATCGAATAACACTATTTAAATACAAAATTATAATAAAGTTTTAATATTAATAGTGGTAAAATAAAAGACTATTTATTATTTATAACAATTATAATAATTAACTATTTATTTTTACTTACTTTTTCCCACAAACTATTCAAATTTGTAAAATATTGAAAAATTTAGTTTTAATATGATATATTCGAATGTATTAAAAAACAATTTCAATAAAATATATAAATATTTAATAAAAATTATGCATTTTTGTGCAATTTATTTTTAAAAAATGTGTAGGTATCTCCATTTGACAATAACTACTATAACTGGTATTTCATTAACCAATTCAGCTAATAAAATTAACCATATGTTAGCTACTTTGGTAACCGATTCAGCCAATAATTTTCACCACATGTTAGCCAAAACAATAACTGGTTTTGGAAAGGGAAATTTTTTAAAACTGGAAATATTGAAAAGTGCAGATATAGTTTTTGTCAGTGGGAGAATTCTATGTGTGCAAGGGAGATGCGGAGTCACACATATGGTTGAAATCTTCACGTCGCCTGAACAAAAATAGCCACTTCGTAGACCATATGAGAAATTAATGAAACCAAGCATTTAGCTACATTGGTAACCGGTATATGGTTTGTAGGGTTTGCATATTTGTATATTTGTATATCCACTACAATCTCAGGAACGACTAAACCGATTTGGATGAAATTTGGTATATGGATAGTATCCTTTGTTTTAAGATTTGCTACTTTGGTGTTGCCACTTGGAGTGGTTCATAGGGTTGCCACCTATATAAATTTTTTTTAAATATTAAGCAATATATGATAATATGGGTATCAAATGAAAGGTATTTTAGGCTGTATATCAACCAAAGTATTTTAAAGTAGGGTTGCAACCTAGGGCTGCCACCTGACCGCATTTTATTTATTCCTTCAGATATCGACCACTATCTCGGTCAGGACTACATAACGTCACAAAATAAAACTTAATAAGAACTTGAATAGTAAACAAAATGATAGATGTATATTGGAACGATTTTTCGTCATCCCTTGTCAAATTTGGTTTTGAGACAAACCGGTTTCGGCGTTGTGCCATCATCAGTGTCGATTTTCGTTCTGATCTGTTGTGGTCGTTTGTCTTGTATTTATAGTAGGTAGCAGGTAACGTCAGCATGGGTGTCTGTTTGTGTACGTGTGTGCATGTGTTGTGTGTGTACATTCAGAAACGGGGGTGGTTTGCATCGATCGGTTTTTTTGTGCTTGACTGAGGCAGGTAAAAGTTGGTGATTTTTGTTGTTTGACCTTTTTTGCTTGTTTGTTGTTTTTGATCTGTTGCTGTTTTGTGCTTGTTTGTCGGTGCGTGTGTGTTTGTTGTACCTGAGTGGTTGCTTTGTTTTTTGTAAACCAATTTTAAAGGTTCGAATATTGTGTCGGAAACAGTGTTTGTCTGTTCGTTTATTATTCTACCGTCGAATGTTTTTTGTTTGTAGATTTCCATGTTTTCGAGTACGTTCAGACGTCTGCCTTTTGCTTGTACATGTAGGACCTTGACTGTTTTTTTTGATGTTTCCGGGGGGGCATTTATTCTCCGCCATGTGATTCGCAAAGTTGGACTCTGGTATGATGGTTGGATTCCGTATCTTTTTGTTGTAATCTCTAATGTGTTCTCTGAACCTCGTTCTTACTTGTCGTCCGGTTTGTCCTATGTAACTGTGCTGGCATTCACAAGTGAGCTTGTATACACCATGGCTGCTAAATGGATCTTCTGAGTTAGTTTTGGTTTTTAGCTTCCGTCCTAAATTGTTCGATGTTTTGAACGCTGTGTTGATGTTGTATTTTCTAAGGAAATTTGCTAATTTATATGTTGCTCTTCCAGTATATGTCATTGTCGTCCAGGTTTGTGTACTTTCTTCTCCATTGTTTCTTTTTTGTTCTCTAAGGTCTCTCCTGAGTTTATCTACTAGTGCTTTTTTATATCCGTTGTTTGTAGCGATGGAAAAACAACAAAACAAAATAAAACAAAATGATAGTTTTATTGTTAGATTGAGAAGTTAATACACAACAGTTAGCGAATAATGCATGAGTAACATTGTAATATCACTAAACCGATATGAAGAAAGGGGTCACTATTGGCCAGAAGGGACAAAATCGAACCTAGAAAGGGGTAGGTATGTCTAGTAGGACACATGGGCCAGACGGGACCCAACGAGCAACAGCACACCCAGGGTTGGCAACAATTGCTTCCCTGTATAATTCACCGCCGAACATATGTAAGAGGTATATGCACATTAGGGTGGATCACAAACATATGTATGAAAAAAATGTTTAGTTTTAGAGTTATAATAGGAGGGGATTGGCGCCTTATAATAAATCAATAATCCCTTTTTTATAACTTTCATGAACATCGAATGGTGTTATAACTTTGGTCCGATGTTTGTAAGTATGAGAATAAGAAGATATAGACCCATCAATAAGTATACCGAAATAATCAGGGTGATGAGCTGAGTCGATTAAGCCATGTCCGTCTGCCTGTCTGTCGGTTTGTACGCAAACTAGTCCCTCAGTTTTTGAGATATCTTGATGAAATTCGGTATGGAGCCGCTATATTGCATGAGATGAATCATTTGTCGGAATCAGCAAGATCGGAGCAATACAACGCATAGCTCCCGTACAATCGATTGTTCCGATTAACGGAGTTTGACTTATAAATATTGAAATTGAAGAGTTAGGAACTTTTAATTTTCCGGGTTTAGTTCATATTACATACGCAGTATGACTAGAGAAAATTGCCAAGATCGGACCAACATAACACATAGCTCCCATACAATCGATTGTTCCGATAAATGGGGTTTGGGATATGTACATATCTTTAAATTAACAGTTTTGCAGAGTTTTTACTAAATGTGAGTAAGGATCGGACACTTAAAACCGTGATGCGTATTCATGAAAGGTATAAAGTCTTCGGCACAGTCGAAGACAACCCTTTCCTTACTTGTTTTTGTTATAATCAATAAACATCTTTTGCCTCAGCAGTGACTTCAAAATTTATAAAAAAATCATATACGGTGAAATATTACACTTTATATATTCGTAAGAAGGAACTAAATGATAAACAATTTATAATTAAAATATTTACTAAGGTATAACTGTGAAAAGGAACATTTAAATTTTAGAAGAATTTCAAAAATTACATGAATTATTTAGCTTGAAAATCCTTTTTTGTTTCGAACTTAGGCATCAAGTTTTGCGATTCCCACTTGGCTTGTATTACACCTAATCGTGACTTTCTGGTGCACTGAGAAACTAAAGATTCTGTTGTAATCTTTACAGCTCTCTCAACAACTTGAGTATGACAGGGAACCTTTAAAAACAATGCTTTGATCTCACCACCAGATTTGACAATGTCCTGAAATTCTTGATCAGATAAATTTTATAAAAGTGGTGATTCGATTAAGTTTTCCTGCCAGTTGAATAAATCAATATACGAAGTAGCATAAACATTTATCAACAGCACGTGACTCTACTGCGTGCCTTTAGTGCGGCGTGCAGCAAGATCTTTTATATGATTTCTCTCATCTGTTATCATGGCGAGAAGAATGTTTTTTAGATGCGCGAAATATCCGTTTCCTTGGATCACAGGATCTATAATATTTTTTAAAGTTTGTGGCAGATATGTGGTGGCCGTGATAATGTTAAACAGATGACGGGTGCCATCTTCGCAAGAGGATTTGCTCTTAATTAAAAACCAGGACGGTGCATAGATTGATGTATATTGGAACGATTTTTCGTCATCCCTTGTCAAATTTGGTTTTGAGACAAACCGGTTTCGGCGTTGTGCCATCATCAGTGTCGATTTTCGTTCTGATCTGTTGTGGTCGTTTGTCTTGTATTTATAATAGGTAGCAGGTAAGGTCAGCATGGGTGTCTGTTTGTGTACGTGTGTGCATGTGTTGTGTGTGTACATTCAGAAACGGGGGTGGTTTGCATCGATCGGTTTTTTTGTGCTTGACTGAGGCAGGTAAAAGTTGGTGATTTTTGTTGTTTGACCTTTTTTGCTTGTTTGTTGTTTTTGATCTTTTGCTGTTTTGTGCTTATTTGTCGGTGCGTGTGTGCTTGTTGTACCTGAGTGGTTGCTTTGTTTTTTGTAAACCAATTTTAAAGGTTCGAATATTGTGTCGGAAACAGTGTTTGTCTGTTCGTTTATTATTCTACCGTCGAATGTTTTTTGTTTGTAGATTTCCATGTTTTCGAGTACAGTCAGACGTCAGCCTTTTGCTTGTACATGTAGGACCTTGACTGTTTGTTTGATGTTTCCGGGGGGGCATTTATTCTCCGCCATGTGATTCGCAAAGTTGGACTCTGGTATGATGGTTGGATTCCGTATCTTTTTGTTGTAATCTCTAATGTGTTCTCTGAACCTCGTTCTTACTTGTCGTCCGGTTTGTCCTATGTAACTGTGCTGGCATTCACAAGTGAGCTTGTATACACCATGGCTGCTAAATGGATCTTCTGAGCTAGTTTTCGTTCTTAGCTTCCGTCCTAAATTGTTCGATGTTTTGAACGCTGTGTTGATGTTGTATTTTCTAAGGAAATTTGCTAATTTATATGTTGCCCTTCCAGTATATGTCATTGTCGTCCAGGTTTGTGTCATTTCTTCTCCATTGTTTCTTTTTTGTTCTCTAAGGTCTCTCCTGAGTTTATCTACTAGTGCTTTTTTATATCCGTTGGTTGTAGCGATGTTATATATTATTCCAAGCTCTCTTCTATATGCTTCTTGTGTAAGAGGTGTTCTTTCCAATCTTTGTACTAAGTGCCTTAGCGCTGCATTTTTATGTTGTTGTGGGTGGTTCGAGGTATTATGTATTATTGTGTCGGTGGCCGTTGGTTTCCTATATATGTCGTAGTTGAATTTATTGCTAGCTTTATCAATACTTATTGTGAGGTCCAGATAATTGATTGCTCCGTTTTTTTCGGTTTCCATTGTGAATTTTAAGTACTGGAGTACCTCAACAAGCAGCATATATAGTATATACAGGAATTAAATTCCAAATTAGGAGTGTTATTTTACGCAAGGTACGCGGATGATATTATATGCGTTTTAACTACCAACAACGAAGAGCAAGTACTGGAGTACCTCAACAAGCAGCACGGGAACTTAAAATTCACAATGGAAACCGAAAAAAACGGAGCAATCAATTATCTGGACCTCACAATAAGTATTGATAAAGCTAGCAATAAATTCAACTACGACATATATAGGAAACCAACGGCCACCGACACAATAATACATAATACCTCGAACCACCCACAACAACATAAAAATGCAGCGCTAAGGCACTTAGTACAAAGATTGGAAAGAACACCTCTTACACAAGAAGCATATAGAAGAGAGCTTGGAATAATATATAACATCGCTACAACCAACGGATATAAAAAAGCACTAGTAGATAAACTCAGGAGAGACCTTAGAGAACAAAAAAGAAACAATGGAGAAGAAATTACACAAACCTGGACGACAATGACATATACTGGAAGGGCAACATATAAATTAGCAAATTTCCTTAGAAAATACAACATCAACACAGCGTTCAAAACATCGAACAATTTAGGACGGAAGCTAAGAACGAAAACTAACTCAGAAGATCCATTTAGCAGCCATGGTGTATACAAGCTCACTTGTGAATGCCAGCACAGTTACATAGGACAAACCGGACGACAAGTAAGAACGAGGTTCAGAGAACACATTAGAGATTACAACAAAAAGATACGGAATCCAACCATCATACCAGAGTCCAACTTTGCGAATCACATGCCGGAGAATAAATGCCCCCCCGGAAACATCAAACAAACAGTCAAGGTCCTACATGTACAAGCAAAAGGCTGACGTCTGAATGTACTCGAAAACATGGAAATCTACAAACAAAAAACATTCGACGGTAGAATAATAAACGAACAGACAAACACTGTTTCCGACACAATATTCGAACCTTTAAAATTGGTTTACAAAAAACAAAGCAACCACTCAGGTACAACAAACACACACGCACCGACAAATAAGCACAAAACAGCAAAAGATCAAAAACAACAAACAAGCAAAAAAGGTCAAACAACAAAAATCACCAACTTTTACCTGCCTCAGTCAAGCACAAAAAAACCGATCGATGCAAACCACCCCCGTTTCTGAATGTACACACACAACACATGCACACACGTACACAAACAGACACCCATGCTGACCTTACCTGCTACCTATTATAAATACAAGACAAACGACCACAACAGATCAGAACGAAAATCGACACTGATGATGGCACAACGCCGAAACCGGTTTGTCTCAAAACCAAATTTGACAAGGGATGACGAAAAATCGTTCCAATATACATCAATCTATGCACCACCGTCCTGGTTTTTAATTAAGAGCAAATCCTCTTGCGAAGATGGCACCCGTCATCTGTTTAACATTATCACGGCCACCACATATCTGCCACAAACTTTAAAAAATATTATAGATCCTGTTATCCAAGGAAACGGATATTTCGCGCATCTAAAAAACATTCTTCTTGCCATGATAACAGATGAGAGAAATCATATAAAAGATCTTGCTGCACGCCGCACTAAAGGCACGCAGTAGAGTCACGTGCTGTTGATAAATGTTTATGCTACTTCGTATATTGATTTATTCAACTGGCAGGAAAACTTAATCGAATCACCACTTTTATAAAATTTATCTGATCAAGAATTTCAGGACATTGTCAAATCTGGTGGTGAGATCAAAGCATTGTTTTTAAAGGTTCCCTGTCATACTCAAGTTGTTGAGAGAGCTGTAAAGATTACAACAGAATCTTTAGTTTCTCAGTGCACCAGAAAGTCACGATTAGGTGTAATACAAGCCAAGTGGGAATCGCAAAACTTGATGCCTAAGTTCGAAACAAAAAAGGATTTTCAAGCTAAATAATTCATGTAATTTTTGAAATTCTTCTAAAATTTAAATGTTCCTTTTCACAGTTATACCTTAGTAAATATTTTAATTATAAATTGTTTATCATTTAGTTCCTTCTTACGAATATATAAAGTGTAATATTTCACCGTATATGATTTTTTTATAAATTTTGAAGTCACTGCTGAGGCAAAAGATGTTTATTGATTATAACAAAAACAAGTAAGGAAAGGGTTGTCTTCGACTGTGCCGAAGACTTTATACCTTTCATGAATACGCATCACGGTTTTAAATGTCCGATCCTTACTCACATTTAGTAAAAACTCTGCAAAACTGTTAATTTAAAGATATGTACATATCCCAAACCCCATTTATCGGAACAATCGATTGTATGGGAGCTATGTGTTATGTTGGTCCGATCTTGGCAATTTTCTCTAGTCATACTGCGTATGTAATATGAACTAAACCCGGAAAATTAAAAGTTCCTAACTCTTCAATTTCAATATTTATAAGTCAAACTCCGTTAATCGGAACAATCGATTGTACGGGAGCTATGCGTTGTATTGCTCCGATCTTGCTGATTCCGACAAATGATTCATCTCATGCAATATAGCGGCTCCATACCGAATTTCATCAAGATATCTCAAAAACTGAGGGACTAGTTTGCGTACAAACCGACAGACAGGCAGACGGACATGGCTTAATCGACTCAGCTCATCACCCTGATTATTTCGGTATACTTATTGATGGGTCTATATCTTCTTATTCTCATACTTACAAACATCGGACCAAAGTTATAACACCATTCGATGTTCATGAAAGGTATAAAAAAGGGATTATTGATTTATTATAAGGCGCCAATCCCCTCCTATTATAACTCTAAAACTAAACATTTTTTTCATACATATGTTTGTGATCCACCCTAATGTGCATATACCTCTTACATATGTTCGGCGGTGAATTATACAGGGAAGCAATTGTTGCCAACCCTGGGTGTGCTGTTGCTCGTTGGGTCCCGTCTAGCCCATGTGTCCTACTAGACATACCTACCCCTTTCTAGGTTCGATTTTGTCCCTTCTGGCCAATAGTGACCCCTTTCTTCATATCGGTTTAGTGATATTACAATGTTACTCATGCATTATTCGCTAACTGTTGTGTATTAACTTCTCAATCTAACAATAAAACTATCATTTTGTTTTATTTTGTTTTGTTGTTTTTCCATCGCTACAAACAACGGATATAAAAAAGCACTAGTAGATAAACTCAGGAGAGACCTTAGAGAACAAAAAAGAAACAATGGAGAAGAAAGTACACAAACCTGGACGACAATGACATATACTGGAAGAGCAACATATAAATTAGCAAATTTCCTTAGAAAATACAACATCAACACAGCGTTCAAAACATCGAACAATTTAGGACGGAAGCTAAAAACCAAAACTAACTCAGAAGATCCATTTAGCAGCCATGGTGTATACAAGCTCACTTGTGAATGCCAGCACAGTTACATAGGACAAACCGGACGACAAGTAAGAACGAGGTTCAGAGAACACATTAGAGATTACAACAAAAAGATACGGAATCCAACCATCATACCAGAGTCCAACTTTGCGAATCACATGGCGGAGAATAAATGCCCCCCCGGAAACATCAAAAAAAACAGTCAAGGTCCTACATGTACAAGCAAAAGGCTGACGTCTGAACGTACTCGAAAACATGGAAATCTACAAACAAAAAACATTCGACGGTAGAATAATAAACGAACAGACAAACACTGTTTCCGACACAATATTCGAACCTTTAAAATTGGTTTACAAAAAACAAAGCAACCACTCAGGTACAACAAACACACACGCACCGACAAACAAGCACAAAACAGCAAAAGATCAAAAACAACAAACAAGCAAAAAAGGTCAAACAACAAAAATCACCAACTTTTACCTGCCTCAGTCAAGCACAAAAAAACCGATCGATGCAAACCACCCCCGTTTCTGAATGTACACACACAACACATGCACACACGTACACAAACAGACACCCATGCTGACGTTACCTGCTACCTACTATAAATACAAGACAAACGACCACAACAGATCAGAACGAAAATCGACACTGATGATGGCACAACGCCGAAACCGGTTTGTCTCAAAACCAAATTTGACAAGGGATGACGAAAAATCGTTCCAATATACATCAATCATTCACCCTGTCGGAAAAACAACAAAACAAAATAAAACGGTGCATAGACTTTAACCACAAAAGTAGCCACTGTTACCTAATTTCCCGTCGGCTTTTCAGGTGCTACATACAAAGGTAGTATTCGGTTGACACGTGTTATCCAACGAGCATTTGGAAGTTTACTGGAAACTTATTTTCCAGATCCTTTGGGAATACACCTAAAATGAAATTTCTTTACAGACAGTTTTTTTACATGTTTCTATAGCTTTTCCCAATGGACCCATATAAGACTTAGGTCCCGAAGTATACCCGTCGAGATGAAGAAACAAGTGTCTCAGAGGCAGCTCGTTCATATATAGCAAACAAATTATCCACTGAAGTGTTTCTTGCAGTTTGCAGCAACAGGTACAACATATCCTATGTAAATAGATCCCGCCTCCTGAATAAGTGGGATATGTTCCTCTACAATTGTAGTCTTGTAGCATTTCTCCCTTTTTTTAATAGTTTTAAAAGTTTTAACTCTTCTCCCATCAAAGTATAATGCTTTGAACTCTGGGAATTTTAAATTTTCCACCAAGTTTTTCCTAATTTTAGATCTTTTTCTACGTACCTTGTGTCTATCAATGACCTCGACATCAGACACAATGTCGAACAAAACAGATAAAGCTAATGCCGCTGCTACTCTGTCTGATACACCATATCTATCACATGCCTTCGATAACGTAGGAAAAGCGACGCGTACAGACTTTTTTATTTTCTTTTCGGGAGCGCTTTAAATAATGGTGCATTCTGAATTTTCTGAATCTGCTCATGCCGCCGAAGAAGTGGTATCAAAATCCGCTAACGATGTCCTTGGGCGATTTTCTCGTTGCTGCTTTCTTTTCAAAGTTCTTTGCAACTTCTTCGTAGCAGCCACGTCGATTCCACTGATTTTCATAATTCGAGACGTTCTTTGATCAATTAGAAAAGTTTGGTCTTGTTTAGGAACCTTTTTATCATTGGGACAGATGCACTGAGCTAATTCTTTGCACTTGCATGTTGCAATATCAAAAAGTGTCTTGCTACTTTGCCTAAAACTTTCTAACTTCTCCGGGGACAGCCGCTTGATAAACTTGAAAAGGTTTTTGCATTTGAAATGATTCGCTTTTAGCACCTGAATGATCCTGGTTCGTGTTACTGACAGAATAGATGCAGTTTGCCATTTGTTTCTGGATGTCGATATCTGCTTTCTTCGAAAAAATTGGCTCTCTTGTTGTTTCTAATTGCAATTTCAGTTGATGTCTCGTCCATTCATAATACTTCATCACATCTTCGTAAGTAGGTAAAACGTTCTCTTTTATTTCACAATCATCGCCAAAAATAGGACATTTGAACACACTTCGAGTCCTTTGCATAACGTGCAATTGATTCGAAGCAAGGAATACCACACTGACAACGACGCGTGGCGCGACAAGTTACGCTAAATATGTTTTCCGGTGCTTCCGAACTCAAGTTATAAACACAAGTCTGATATCTCTCTTTATTTTATATCGAAATAAGACGCAGATAGACGATTTATTATAAGTCTACGAGGATTCGACGCGCACTAATTTTCAACAAACATATTTTCAAAAAATGACTATCTTTGCAATACCTCAAATATTTTCATTATTGCTTACCTCGCCTGCTATTTGTTAGTATGTAACGTTTCTAACAAGTGTTTAATGAGACAGTGAGTGCCATTTCATCAAAGTATTTTCAGTACTCTAAATTAATAATCAGATCCAACCAGTAAACCATTTATGATAAAACAAAATAATTTGATTATTTAAATATCCTACAGACATATCAAGCCATAACACCCAAAAAAACCACCATAAAAAAGAAAAATTTACAGGGGATATATTTTTAGAATCTAAAAAATTTATGAAATGTATGAGATTTGGGTACCTGAAGTATATAACTAGACACAGTTGATTCCTATCAAAAATAAAAAATCGGAAATTGTGTAGCCTAAGCTCTTTTGCCGGTTATGGCTCGATACACTTAGCGCCTATATGGAGTTGCAAATAATGCCGCGCCGGAGGCAGTTACTTTAAACCTAATTGATTAATATTTTGCATGACTTAACTTAAGCCCAAAAGGCACTAGATTTTGACTATTACACTACAGTTTGATAAAAAAAATTATTTCGCTCCACCCTAATGCACATAGGTAGGGCTGGCTTTAACAATAGTAAGAAAGGTAATTACAATGTTTAAGTTAAATTAAAAATATATAACATTGAATAAGTACTTAATCGACATGGAAATATAGATACAGGAGGAGAAAGAAGAAAAAACTAAATAAATA
Source organism: Merzomyia westermanni (assembly GCA_949987695.1). Classification (NCBI taxonomy): domain Eukaryota; kingdom Metazoa; phylum Arthropoda; class Insecta; order Diptera; family Tephritidae; genus Merzomyia; species Merzomyia westermanni. Next base: position 65,263,567 of record OX465291.1, read on the forward strand.
AAATATAATATGTTTGAATAGAATTTTATAAGTAGGAACTATGACTATGATGCAATTGTCTTACTAGTCATTGTAGAAGCTAATTAATTCTTTTTTGAAGTGCAGTGCTTTATTTATCAGTCTTATTCTAATGGTGCGAACTTGCTGACACCGCACTTCCCACAACACGCGCATAGCTAATGCAGGTAACTTGATCTGCAACGCATGTAAAACAATTTGGATATAAGGCAGCGATATGAATTGGTTGCATAAACCAAAATGCAAATCATGGGAAGCGCAGCGTCAGCAATTAATAAGTCAAACTTTAATCTTTTAGAGCGCACATATGTGGACTCGTTAAGTGGCGCCCGAGCAGGGACCCACTGAGATGTGGGTTCCTGGAAAAAGGACCTCTTAAATGAGGGGTCCTTACATAGTGATAAAAGTGCAGGCAACTGCCAAGTGTGAGTGAGAGTGGTAGAAAAAACCTAAATATTGTGTAAAATAATGCCATAGGGGCCAATAAAGCAATATTGTTCAAACCGCGATTCACCACCTTCGGGGGGACCCTCCGGTTTATAAAGAAAATTTTTTAACAGTTAAAGTGTGAATTAAGGCTTGTACAGCCCATAACAACCATTTCAGAAACCGCGACTCACCACCTTCGGGGGCACCCTCCGGTTTATAACATAAGCTTAATTCTGCGATTCCCTTCGGGACCCTCCAGATTATAAAAGCTCCTCTCCCAAGGAGAGGTACAGTACGAGGTGTGTTCAAAAAGTATCGCGAATTTTGAATTTTCGCTGGTTACGTATTTTCGAATTTCGAATTTTTTGTGGCGTTATGTTGGTACTCATGTCTCTCACTTATGCCGACATGCTCGGCCATTTTGAATGTTCAGTTAATTGTTGACAGCTGCTTTGCTTGCACGTGTTTTGGATCGTCTTCGATTTTTACGCGAAATTCGTACCAAAATTGCTCAATTGTGACCAAAAACAGCATCGCATGAACATTGCTAATGAGATGTTAAACTCTGTCCGCGACGACCCAAATTTGCTCCAGAGGGTCATAACTGGTGACGAATCGTGGGTTTATGGTTATGACGTGGAAACCAAAGCTCAATCATCTCAATGGAAGCTGCCCCACGAACCAAGACCGAAAAAAGCGCGCCAAGTTCGGTCGAATGTGAAAGTTTTGCTGACAGTTTTCTTCGATTGCAGGGGCGTGGTGCATCATGAGTTCTTGCCACAGGGAAGAACGGTCAATAAGGAATATTACCTGCAAGTTATGCGCAATTTGCGCGAGGCAATCCGCCAGAAACGGCCGGATTTGTGGAAGAACAAAAATTGGCTTTTGCACCACGATAACGCCCCTGCTCACGCATCGTTGCTTGTGCGCGACTTTTTGGCCAAAAACAACACACTAATGATGCCGCAGCCACCGTATTCCCCAGATCTGGCCCCCTGTGACTTTTTCTTGTTCCCTAAACTGAAGAGGCGGCCGCCGTGGTGTGAAGGTAGTGTTACCGGCCTACCACACCGAAGGTCCATGGTTCGAGCCCTGGTACAGGTAACATCAAAAGTGATTTGAAAAAAGTTTTTCAAAACGGGTCCGCCCCTCGGCAGTGGTTTGGCAAACTCTCCGAGTGTATTTCTGCCATGACAGGCTTCTCAGCAAAAATTCGTCTCCTTTGTAGATGCCGTTCGGAGTCGGCAAAAAACTGTAGGTCCCACCAATTTGTAGGGAAAATTCAAATCGGCACACCACAAATTGGAAGAGAAGCTTGGCGCAAAAATCTCTTAGGAGGTTTATGATGATATACCTGTTGTATATCGCGCCATAGAGATAGAGAGAAACTGAAGAGGCCCATGAAAGGACGACGTTACGCTTCTCTTGACGAGATGAAGACGGCATCGAAGGAGGAGCTGAACAAGATACAAAAAAAATGATTTTTTGAAGTGCTTCGAAGATTGGAAAAGCCGTTGGCACAAGTGTATAATATCTCATGGGGATTACTTTGAAGGGGACAAAATAGATATTCATGAATAAATAAATAATTTTTGAAATTACACAAAATTCGCGATACTTTTTGAACACACCTCGTATAACAAAACAAATATAAGTGATAAGTGAAACAGCGAAAGCTAAGAATAACTTACTACGTCCAATCCTATAAGCCCTGAGTGGCTGAAACAGGAATAACATAAAAAGAAGCAATCCTGTGACCCCGAAGACCCTCAGGTGCGCAAGTGAAAAAATTAAAATAAAAAAAGTGAAACGTTTAGTTGTGCTTTTTAGGTGCTTTTTCCTACCGCGCCGCAACTGCAACGCAGAATGTCCTAGTACGATCACATTGGCTGGGTGGGTCCGTGTACCTATACTCCTAGGACGGATCCCACCATACCGAAGGCCAAATTATGGTTAACGAATCCTGTGGCCTTGCAATATGCACAAAAAAAGTTCGCACGCCGCGTGCTCGTTGTCGTTCCCTTAAAGATGCGTCAATAATCTCCCATTCTGTACCGGCTATCCCCAGGGTACACATAGGAACACACTGAGGATGGCTACGTTTCCTCTAGTATGGTGTTTCTAGGGTACACATCAGAACACACTAGAAACTGCCCTTTATTTCCTGCAATGACTCTAGCGTACACATAAGAACACACTGGATATTGCCATACCTGCCTTCCAGTGTACCCATACGAACACATTGGAGATTGCGTCTGGCCCAGGATTACGTTGTGGAGTAAGCTGTGCCTTAGTAGGTTGCCTTCAATCTGATTGTTGACGACTAAAAAGGATAACTCGGCCCTCCCTGACCGATATTTTTAATTTAAGGACGATGTACTGTGAAACGCTAACCGGGCACATGTCACCCTTACCATAAGAACACGGTAGAGATTTCACAAACTTACTTACAGTTCCTTTCTTGTTCTTTTGCAGGAAACTGTCAAAGCTTAAGAAAGGAGCAGTAACAACTATCAACACTAAATAAGCAATACCAAAAATTGCAACAAAATATTTAAGAGCCATTGGTTCCACTAACGTTTCGTACTGTGCTATAAGAAGCAAGAAAAAAAACAAGTGCCTATCCCTTTAAATTGTCTCACAAGTCCCTAATCATATTCTATAGACTCGATAGAAATGAAAGCTCTCACCACTAAAGTGAATGAACTTAACGGGGGTGTCAACGCTCTTCTTGAAGAGATTAGAAGGATGGAAACCCGCCTAAGTGGTATTGAAACTACCGGTGCAGCCCTTCAGGCTAGGTTAGGAAGAATTGAGTTAAACAGCACAGACTTAGACCAAAATATGTCCAGAATTGAAGAACGGTTAGGTAGCGTAGAGCAGGCTAGCGCTGGAGCGCAGGCTCAAGGAGTACCGGCAGTGGTGCGAACACCACTTTCGGAACAGGACCTGAAGGGAAGCCCCTCCCAGTACATCTCGTGGGTTCATAATGTTGAGAGTATTCTGTCCGACTACGAAGTAGTCAAGGAAAAACCTCTGTATCGTGCCATCTTGCAGCATATCAGACAAAAGATTCGGGGAGGAGCTGATACTGCTTTGGTAGCATATAACGTTTTTGAAAGCGATTGGACGGAAATAAAAAGGGTGTTATCTCTTCACTACGCTGATAAGAGGGACATTCGAACTCCCGAGCATCAGCTGAACAGGCTTGCGCAAGGAACTTCTAAGTTGGACAAATTCTACGCAACCGTCAACCACCAACTGTCGCTAATAGTCAACAAAATAAAATGCGATGATTACTCACAAGAAACAGTTTCTGTCCTTGTTGAAACCTATCGGAATAGAGCGTTAGATGTATTTATCCGCGGATTAAGTCCTGAGCTGTCCCGCATGCTTATAGTACAGAAATCAAAGACGTTGCCAGAGGCATACTTAGCTTGCCTGGACATTCAGCACCTTACCTTGCGGAACACATTAGTGCATACGAACTCGGTGAATAGGGTAATCGTCCCGACGAATAACTTGCTGCAAAGTGTGCAGAGGCCACCAATACCGCCGCGTGGACGCTCCAACTATAACTGGGTTAACAGGAACTCAAATTCGGGATATAGGAATCCTTACAACAGGTCGCAGCCAAGTCAAGGAATGAACTCATTGCCCCAGCCAGATCAACTGCCCCTAAACCCGCGGAATAAATGGAAGTTGACAGTAGTACCTTCGGGCTCAAACGCTTTTAAGAGGGGGCCTACATCGTCAAAAGGAAACTTCCAAAAACAGCAAAGATTGTACAATACAGAAACCGATAGCTATGAAAAGCAAGAGTCCTTGAATTATCTCGAATCCGGGGAGCGCGAGGCACAGGAAGTACATTTTTCAACGACCGGGCCTCCAGCCTCATACTCCAGCTTACCTTACCTTACGTGCCTTACTAACAGTAATACTGCGTTACAATTTCTCATAGACACAGGAGCAAATAAAAATTTCATCAAGCTTAATCTAGTTCCTCACTCTATAAAAGTTGACCAACCTTTCTCAGTGCAAACAGCGGCAGGACCAATTTTAATAAAAGGGGAAATTTGCGGAACATTTTTCCACAATATAGGAAACGATACCGAAACAACCTTCTACTCCTTACCAGGACTTAAATCCTTTGACGGAATAATAGGAGACGATACGCTGAAGGCACTTGGCTCTGCAAAAGATAGGAAAAATCACCTCCTCACCATTGAGCCTAACATTAAAATTCCACTAAGAAACAAAGAATCGGAAGCGTTAATTTCTCTGAAACATCCGAAATTCCCCAAGCGGTACTTCCTGTCCTAAGGCCTCTGTTCGGGCTGAAATAAAGACCACTACTGACGAACCCATACATACAAAAAGCTATCCATATCCTGTGAACATGTGGGAAGATGTAGATAAACAGATTACGGAATTGCTTGAGGAAGTTATTATCCGACCATCTAAAAGCCCCTATAATTCTCCTATCTGGGTAGTCCCAAAAAAACCCAAACCGTCTGGTGAGAAACAATATAGAATGGTAGTAGAATTCAGTTACAGTGTCAGATACTTATCCCATTCCCGACATAAACGCAACTTTGGCCAGTCTAGGCAATACCAAATACTTCACCACAATTGACCTCACCTCAGGCTTTCACCAGATTGCTATGAAGGAGGCAGATATACCCAAAACAGCGTTCTCAATATGTAAATATGAATTCCTTCGATTACCCTTTGGACTGAAAAATGCACCTGCAATATTTCAACGGCTGATCGATGATGTTTTAAAAGAATATATTGGGAGGATATGCTACGTATTCATCGACGATATTATTGTCTTTGGGAAAGATGTAGACGAACACCTAAAAAGTATGGAAATAGTATTCGAAAGGCTCGCTGATGCGAATTTAAGGGTTAATTTGGAAAAGACCAAATTTTATGAACAGAGGTAGAATTCCTGGGGTACGTAATCACGTCTAATGGGATGAAACCAGATCCTTCGAAGGTTCAAGCTATTGAGAACCTTTCACCTCCTAACACACTTAAGGAACTAAAAAGTTTCTTAGGAATGACTTCATATTACCGAAAGTTTATCCAAGACTACGCGAAGGTTGCAAAACCTTTAACCAATCTCACGCGGGGAGAAAACGCTCAAGTCAAGGCAAATCAATCGAGAAAAATACGCATTAGTTTAAACTCTGAAGCACTCCAAGCCTTCGATAATTTGAAAAAATTACTCGTCTCCTCAGACATCCTAGCATTCCCTGATTTTGAAAAACCATTTAACCTTACTACAGATGCGTCAAACTATGCCATTGGGGAGGTACTGTCTCAGGGAGAACCCGGAAGGGATCGGCCCGTCGCCTACATCTCAAGATCCTTATCTAAAACAGAGGAAAACTATGCCACAAACGAGAAAGAAATGTTGGCTATAGTTTGGGCTCTGGATAACTTGAGGTCTTAAAAAAAAATTTAGATTTTCACAGACCACCAACCTCTCACTTTCGCGTTGGGAAGTAGGAACTACAACGCAAAGTTGAAGAGGTGGAAGGCTAGAATAGAAGAGTATAACCACGAATTGATTTACACTCCTGGTAAATCAAATGTTGTGGCAGACGCTCTCTCCAGAATTAAATGCCAGGCAAATCATCTAACAGCATCGTTGGAACCTAATGAGTCATCAGCAGAAGCTGAAAGCGAAGAGGGGACGGTTCACAGTGCGGATCAGGATGCATCGGATCTTATTCCCCATGTAGAAAGCCCTATAAACGTTTTTCAAAACAAATAATTTCCACGGAAGGTAATGCAATGTCTTGCGTGGAGAATCCGCATCCAGGTTTCACTCGTCACTATGTAAGATTAGCTACTAGCTACTGAATAAAAAAAAAACGAGATAAAAAAGAAAAAATTCAAATATACATATAGAAAAGGATAAAAATGAATATAAAAAAAGAAATACAAATAGAAAACCCTATGCGGATTTATGAATTACTAGACTTATGCAATCGGGGACGGCAGTAGAAACACAGAAAAATAGGAGCATGACTCCAAGGAATTAAACAAAAAATAAAAATAAACAAAAAAAGAACCAAGCAAAATAAATTGGTTGTTATTTTTCCTCATGTTATAACTTTCAAACCATTTTCAAAACTTTGGAAAAATCGATTCAAGTTTCTTCTCTATAAATAAACTATTTATAGATATATCTAAAATGAGTTCTAAACAGGATTTAAGAAAACTAGAGAACGCCCAGTGGTTGAAATTCAACCATTAAACTTTATGTTATTTTCATTATTTGCTGCCTTTTTCCCTCCTTTCTCTGTCGTTCCTTTCCTCTAACATATTTTCGTTTTCCTTGATTTCTTCTTTTACTCTCTGCAGTCTCTATTTTGAATTTATTTTATTCTTCCCTTTCCGTACCCTTCCTTTCCTTTTCCTTCCCTTCCCTTCCCTTCCATTCCCCTACATTCCTTTCCTTTACTTTTCTTTACTTTACTTTCCTTTCCATTCCCTTTTTTTTCTTTCCTTTCCTTTCCTTACCTTTACTGTCTTTCCCTTCACTTTATTTTAATAAACTTTGTTTTATTTTTTTTTAATCTTAATTAATTTATTTTATTTTATTTTACTTTATTTCAATTTACACAAACCCAACCACAAATACAAATCAAGCTTCGGTGTTTAATACTCTTTATGAGTAATCATTTATTTTGTTTTTGTAAACCCTGTTTGTAGGTAGCAGCAATGAAGTATACATATTTGCTCATATTTGAAATCAGTGATCAATGCAATAAAAACAACTAAAGCAAAAATGCACGACACGTTTACTCACACAATAGCTGCGCTGTAATGCGAATGCTTGTTATTCATTGGTCCACTACCAACTCTTCGCATTCACAGTGAGAGCCGATCACACGAGTAATACAAAGTCGTGCATGACATATTTACTCACACAACAGCGGCTCTATAGTGTGAATAAGTGAATGTGTAGTGGTGTGACTTTTATGTACAATTTTTTATATTAAAATGATTTATGATATATAATTTGTATACCTTAGAATTATAGTTTAGCAGAAAACGGTTCCACATTGCATTCATCTTGTCTATTTATATATAAGATAATAACAACTAAATATTTTCCATATGTGTTTTTCAATTTCATTAAATTTTGCGCATTTCTTTTATTTTTCTTATCACGATCAGATTCAGTTTACTCTTAATAACTGGCGCTTGCGGCCTAAACATATACAACTATGACTCCCCTTTGGTTACAATTGAACATGGTCGTGGGTGGATCCTGAACGGACACTTTAGTCTAGTCCATGTGGTCGACCTAACATATTTTAACAAGGCATTAGAGAAATTGACCGAGTCAATACAGCACGATATCAAAAGCGAGGCTGTGCGTACTGTACTGCAATTTCACCTAAACCAAACTAAGCTGCGACTCGACGAGCTCCAAATAAGCAAGTCACGAAGAACGCGTTCCATCGACTGGATTGGTTCTGCATTGGAAGTGGATCGCTGGGTCCCCAGATGCAGCAGATTGGGATGATATCCTTCGAAGCATGAACGACGTTCTGGTAAACAACAAACACCAGTATCGCATCGATGAAAAGCTTTTCAACATTACGCGAGAGGCGATCGAAAAAGCAAACCAAATGATGCTACATATCAACGCTATAACTAAAAATATTAGCGAGGACTTTAGAGCTTTTGGAGTTGGGAAAAGTCCTAATTTTGAAGGAGCAGGTATCAGAAATAGTTCAAGCCTGTCAAATGGCAAAATCCGAGATCATAAACACAAATCTTCTTGACCGCGACGAAATCCAAAATCTATTAGTAGAGGAAGATTCGCTACCATACCAAAACACCATCGGAGCTACAGATTATGGATCGGCTTCCGTATATTCGAACGGTAGTCTCCTTTTATATGTACTGTCAATGCCAAAAGTTAAGCCAGATGGCTATAGACTTTTAATAACACGCGCCGCTATCATAAGGGGGCGACACGTCGACCTTAGTTATAGAAAGATGCTAGTAAGCGAAGAAGAAACATTCGGACTAAGGGAGGACTGTCTTTCAATAAGCAATACGACAATCTGCTCCCCAAAATCGTTAATTAAACTTCTCGAAGACGGATGCCTAGCTAGGCTAGTGAAAGGCGGTAATGCCAGATGTCACTTTGAACAAGACAACAACATAATCGTTGAAATGCTCGCCGATGCGACAATATTTACTACCAATTTCGAAGGAACATTGCGGGGGAGAAACTACTCCACGTTCCTCAATAGAACATATGTCATCTTACTAAGCAACGAAACAGTCACGGTGGGAAATCAGTCCTTCACCAGCAGATCAGTACGCACAGTGCAGGCCTTACCACCAGTTCTGACAAACGTCACAAACGAGGGCTTAAAACTGAACTTGGACTACATGCACGGGCTCAGCATGGAAAATATTCACCAACTAAGTCAATTGGGCAACAATTTTCAATTATATCGCCGACGCTATTGGCCTGGCAATATTAGCGGTCGTATGCTACATAATCTGGAAGAAACTTACGACAACGATTCATTTTCCAAAATTAAACCAGCCAACAGGTCAGGATCAGCCACAGACCCATGTCAGCGATAATCTTCGAGAACCATGTCATCAGCGGGACGCAGATGTTAAAAGGGGGGGTAGTTAACAAGAGGGCAAACACACCTAATGGTGCGAACTTGCTGACACCGCAGTTCCCACAACACGCGCATAGCCAATGCAGGTAACTTGATCTGCAACGCATGCTAAACAATTTGGCTATAAGGCAGCGATATGAATTGGTTCCATAAACCAAAATACAAATCATGGGAAGCGCAGCGTCAGCAATTAATAAGTTAAGTAAAACTGTTTAGAAGCTAAGTCGTAGGCTTAAGTAAAATTGTAACTTCACTTTTGATCGAACCGTCTATGGTAAATATACTTATTAACCGCATTTAGATTTCTTTTATTTTTCCATAGGAATGCAACTTTAATCTTTTAGATCCCACATATGTGGACTCGTTAAGTTACATATCTGGCAATATTGTTGTACACAACGTTAAGCTTCATTTTGCAGACAAAGTCACAATTAGAGTAGATCTCGCAACCATGGAGCAGGGTTGGAATTAAGTACGCTTTGGCTATTAGTAGTCGAATATGTAATAGAGTGATAGACTGAGTCAACTAAAAATCTGATCCTGCCAAGTTAATGTATTGTTGAAAACAATACCAAGATTTTTTGCCGTGTTAACGTATTCTATAATAGAATTGTCAAAAATGATGTGATCCAAGCCGTTAGTTTCGAACCTCCACATTTCAAATTCTTAGGGTTAAGACATAGTCCATTTACACAATCCCAAACACCTATTTGATACAAGCCGTAATTTATGTCGATTATGCATGAACTGGCTCGATCAATAGGACAACACGCATATAGTTAGTTGTTCGTCGTCGGCGTAAATATGAATATTTCAAAATTAAGGACCGCGGGCAAGTCATTTATGTACAGAACAAATAACAGAATATCGTAAACTAGTAGTCCGATTTTGAATATAAAACTATCTGTTATTTGTACTTTTAATTACAAGTTTTATTTTATATCAACAACTTTGTCACTCCTATTGTTGTAAAAATCGTTTTAACTTTTCCGGCACCCCTTCCATAAATAATTTTATAGTAGTATTTGACACCTTTCGAGCTGCTGAACTCCACCTTTCCCGAAAGTCTTTGGCATTCCTTGATACTTTCTTTGTTACTTTAGTTTCTTTTTTGACCAATGCCCAGTATCTTTCAATTGGCCTGAGTTCTGGACAGTTGGGCGGATTTGCTTCTCCAGGCACCAAAAGCACATTCTTTTTTGAATACCATTCCAAAGCCAATTTGCTATAATGACAAGAAGCTAGGTCAGGCCAAAAAAAGTGGACACCTTATGTCGTCTTAGGAAAGGCTTTAATCTTTTTTCGAAGCATTCTTTAATGTACGAGGTGTGTTCAAAACGTATCGCGAATTTTGAATTTTCGCTGGTTACGTATATTCGAATTTCGAATTTTTTGTGGCGTTATGTTGGTACTCATGTCTCTCACTTATGCCGACAAGCTCGGCCATTTTGAATGTTCAGTTAATTGTTGACAGCTGCTTTGCTTGCACGTGTTTTGGATCGTCTTCGATTTTTACCTATTCAAAAAAATGGATCAAAGAACCTGTATCAAATTTTGTGTGAAAAACGAAATTAAGTGCGCGGATGCATTCCGAATGTTGACTGTGGCATACGGAGAAGCTACCTTGGACCGAAGCAACGTTTATCGGTGGTAAAAAATGTTCTCAGAAGGCCGAGAAGATGTGCAAAGAAGAACAAAAATTGGCTTTTGCACCACGATAACGCCCCTGCTCACGCATCGTTGCTTGTGCGCGACTTTTTGGCCAAAAACTGTACCGGCGTACATGCATGAAATAAGACCCAAACAAACCTTTATTAAAATACCCCATTTTTTTATTTGGGTATTTCTTTATTTGCTGCGTTCACATTTCTGTGCGAAAAACAGATTCACCACACCCTTTCAGAACACTTCCGTTTATACCATTTTAGAAAACAGCTGATGGCAAGTAGTCAAAAATGAGTTTAGCTAGTTTCCCGGTAGGAAGCTATCTTTTTTTCTTTTCTGGACGAGCGATCGACAAGTTAAGGTCAGCAGAGAACGTGGTAATCCGTACATTTCAAATATAAACGTGCGAATAGTAGCTTCAGTTTTAATAAAGCTAAAAAAGTTTAAAGTACCAACTCAAACTTATTAAATTTTGCAATTTTTAAATGTTGAAAATCTCTGCTGACCACCAAAAACTCGACAGTCAGCCTATTCAGGGCACATGCCCCAACGCCAAGGAGCCTTTGAAAACCACCGCCATCGAGGGTCGCATCAGCCAGGAAACAAGGAAACCAAATTGCAGTCATCATGGTGAAGACGCTTCATGTTTATTAAATCCCTTTTTCTTGCTTTTAGTTTAACTTTTTTTTTTTATTTTTATTAAATCAATTTTTTTGGTCTTAGTTTAACTTGGTAGAAGCATTAAGCCATTATATAACTAAGAAAAAAAGAAAAAACAAAAATTTGCGCCCTCGTCGTTGAGGAAACCTAACAATTAAAAATTTAATCAATGAAATAATTTTTTTTATTTTGTTATAATAATTTGCAAAAGTCTTTTAAGGAAAATAGGAAGACAAGAAAAGAAAAAAAAAAAAAACAAAATACATACGGTAATTAAAATATATTTGTATACGTACACCTATGTAGGTATGCACAGCTTCAGGTGTACATACCCAAATCCGCTTAAAAAGAAAAAAATTGATTTTATCTAACATAGAAAAAACTTCAAAAAAAAAAAACTAATTAATTATAAATTAATTTGAGATAGTGAGGCACCCTTTGTGCAACATAAACCTTAACCAACTTATGAATTTCATGCAAAACTTAATTAGCGAAATTATCATAAAATAAATTATTTAGTTAGGCAACCTGTTTTGCTATTCCTAATAATATTTCATTCATAGATTTTAAGACAAAAGTATGTATAATCGTTGTCAAATAACTAGCCTCCCTCAACAGTAGTTTTTTTTTGTTGTTACTCTTTATCTCTAAAGTTTAGAGTCTAAACCGATCTGAGAAACAACATATATATTTCCGTACGTATGTACATATGTATGTACATACTTGAGAGATCAAAAGTATTTTCTTTTCGTTTTTTTTTTTGCATTAAATGATCTCTTATACTTCTAGCACTTTGCCTCTCACTTAAAAAAAAAGAAAGAAAAAAAAACAAAATATGGCTATAGTTTTTTTTCTCGCTTCACACTCACTTAAATAAGTGCATACGGTTATGGCCCGGTATATAGCCCAAAAAGCTTAAATTCTTACAAGAATAGATGTGAGATTTTTCTTTTTCCGATTCATTAAAAATAATCAGATATTTCCACGAGGAATGTTTTAAAGTATCCAAATTTTATAAAAATTAGCCAGGGCAGTTTAAGAAAATAGACCATTGAACATTAAATTTACAGCGCCAAGTACTACACAGCGAGGAGGCCTCAACGCTACGTGGGAATGCATCAGCGACGTAAAATGTAAGTCATATTGTTGAATCTATTTCCTCGAATATATATATATGTATATTTAAAATTTAGCATTCTTTTGGTTGTCCATATACACGTATGCTTGCGCGTATTATGTACGAGTGATTGTGTATGTAGTTTTTTTGTGGGTTTTCTGATCTAAGTCACCCACTAACGCTCACGTGCAAAAGCGCATATGTATAGATGGACAACAACTAGGAGACATAAATTTGGTTTGAGACAAGTACTCATAATCCCTCTCGTTAGTTTTTTTTGGTTTTGTTCTTTTGCGCGAGCAAAGTGTGGAGTGGTACATACGTACATATGTATGTACAAACATTCGATTAAGTCAAAGATAGTTCAATGACCATATAGATCCTTACTGTTGAGGTAGGCCAAGAATTTAGATTTACATACCCCCAAAAGAAAATCGTAAGTAGTTTACCTTCTGTACAACCTGAAAAATTGAAAGTTGTTAAGTGAAGTTATATTTAGGCTTTAAGAATTGATTCGTACTTATAAGAATGGATTGAAATGTAATAAATAGTAATTGTTATGAGTTCGTAAATTAAGTCTTTTTGGTCTGATCGGAGGGAGTGAGGGTGGTATAATGGGGCTTCGATACCAACTACGAAGCCAAGGTTGGGTGGGTTCAGCGCAGCCCAAAACCTTTTCTAGGCGCTGCACGGCAGAGGTTCTGGTACTGTGTGGACTGGAAAGTACGTAGGATGGATGTGGTAATTTAGGTAGTTTTTCTCTAGTGTGCAAAATAAATTTATCTTGTTTGTCAATGTACTAGGAAGGAGGTAGCTTGGTCTTGCCATTGTGATTTGAACTCACGAGGACTGAAGCTCCGGGTCATAAATGCCAGTGCACACGCCGCAATGGTAGGACATCAACAGGCCCTTCTAACCGACACAGTTGTTGGCATCCCAAACCTAGTACACTGTCTCATAACAGATAAAATGGCGCCCAACGTGGGGCCCACAGGATAGGCAATGACGTGTTTTTAAATGCACATTGTAAAAGTGGTTTTCATATTCGATTCCCTCTTGGAATGATATCTGTCCGTCCGTTACTTATATTTTGTTAAAGAAAAATTTCAGTGAGTCTTTGAATATCGAAACTGCAGGCTATAAGCTTAGGCTTCGATCAAGGCCACTTAGCAAAGTTGTTTTTTTTAGTTTTCAATTTAGCATAGTTCAGGCGATATGCACATCCTCCTATGTTCGGAAATCGGTTGTTTAAGCTATATGCATGAAGAGCCGACCTCATAGGACAGTGTATATTGAAACTAGCAATCTTCGATTTTCATTATCTTTAAGATCTTTGTCTGTATTAATCCATTTGGAATTCAGCTTGTTTAGACTATTTATATGCCAGACAACTTACCGATGGAGTTTCTATAGTACACTCTTGTTTTTAAAGTTATTGAATGTAAGTTTTAAATCTCAATTCCCTATTTCGAGATTTCTTTTCTAGTTTGCGTGTTAATCATGTTAGGAAACATTCGGAATTTATAGTCCTAGTTAAAGCCTATAACCGATTCCTAGCGCTTCATCAGCCATCACCGCAGATCAGCTAACGTATCCGTACCACCAGTATAGGACCCTTTTGCCAATTATACCACCTCACGACCGGAGATTTTGACCAGAAACTTTTTGAGATTTTGTTTTGACATACACACATACACATACCTGAAAAGCTTGTTTTTTTTCAAGGCAATTTAAACAATTTTTTTTTGGAAAATTAAACTCCGGTAAGAAGTTCAAAACCGGAAATAATATTTTTATTTTTGAATCTTACTCTATGTAAATATAAAATATATAAGTAAAAGCTTATTCCCTCAGAAGTGTACAATTTATTCGCCATAAATTAACTTTTTTTAGGTAATTTAGCTTCAAATCAGCCGATACAATCTGTAAAACCCTCTATATTTTTTTTTGTAATTTTCCCACATTTCGTTAGATCTTAAGGGATTTCATAGCATATCAGATAGTTAAACATGGCATTACGTCATAGCACTGAAAATTTGGGAGCACAGCCAAAGGGTTGTACGATATGTAGGAGGACTTTTAAAGATAGCGATGAAACTTTAGTAACCACATGTTCGCACCGATTTCACCGAAACTGCCTTTTGAACTGGCTCAAGAGTCATACCACCTGTCCTCTATGCCAAGCCAGGTGCTATAGTAAAGATTACTCTAATACCGGCGTTCAAACAAGATCGCAAACCACTGCTAGAATCAATGATGGGAGCAGCGATGCAAGTGCAGCTGCTGTGACAACACCACAATTACCGGAAGTACAAGCCCAGGGAGCGGCAAGCCTAACACCGGAGAGCCAAAATGGAAGACAAAACCTTATTTCACCGACCAGAGCGATTGACCAGGACGAAGACACGCGTATAAGGAACATGGTCGGAGCGGTAATCGCAGCGAGACAAGCGTCCATGATTGCAAACCTCGATCAACGTATAGCCGCGATCATCGAACAAAAAGTAGAAAGTACATTAGCAAGTGCACTGGATAGGCTAAACCTGAACGCAAACCCCCGAGCGGTATCTCAAGATGCTGCACCTCAGCCTGCACCCCCTATTAATGTGTCACAGGACAACGCGGCAAGACCCAACCGTAACTCCGCGAATTCGACACCTTTTTGGGTACGAGAAAATGCCCATGTTAATGACAATTTTGGTAGGCAGTTAGACCAATTTCGTTTCAGCGATATAAGTAGTGTTCCTAACTCAGGTAGGATAGCCCAGCTCATAGCTAGCTGGGACATAAAATTTGACGGGAGTAGTAAATTATCGGTTGACAATTTCTTATATAGAATTGAATCTCAGGTGATAGATACGTTAGGGGGCAATTTCAACTTATTATGCGAGCATGTGCAGAGCCTTTTCAGCAAGGATGCCAAGGATTGGTACTGGCGCTATAGGCGCTCAGTTGAACGTGTAACATGGCCAACACTCTGCCAAGCTCTACGTACTAATTTCCAAGAACATAGGAGTGATACGGAAATCAAGGAATTGATCCGAGGCAGAAAGCAAGGCCCTACTGAAAGTTTTGACGATTTCCGAAACTCAGTTTCGAAAATTGCCGAGGCTCTACAGATCCCTTTACCCGAGACAGAGCTTGTAGAGGTCCTACAGAGGAATTTGCGTCCACGTATTCGTCAACAGCTCCTGTACGTGTCAGTTAGCTCTTTGGCCGAACTACGTCGGTTGTGCTTAAAAGGAGAAAATCTTCTGAACGAGATCGCGAAATCCAACACCGCAGTCGAAGCAGCTCCAATCCAACGCCCGTTACCACGACGACAGCTAAATGAGGTTGGAATTAATACCGAGTCCATGGAAGAAGAAGATGAAATGTTTGAGGTCGATGGAATCACCAAAAACTTAGGCACTGCGAAAGTTGAGTGTTGGAATTGCCGAGAAGAAGGCCATCGTTTCTTTGATTGTTTAGCAGACCGCAGCGTGTTCTGTTATGGTTGTGGTACCCCACAAGTGTACAAGCCCAACTGCACGAAATGCAATCCGGGAAACTCGCAAAAGAGCGAGGCTTCGACTTCGAATCCCCGCTCCGACCAAAAGAGGAAACAGTAGAAAAGTTGCTCATACGACATGACTATCAGAAACAACGTAAAGATTCAGTAACAAATATAGTCCCTTATGATGTTCGTTTAAAAAATTACCAAATAGCACGCTCAAGAATATTTAATGATAAACCTGATATTCCATCGAATCCTCTAAATCGTTCCACTTTTAGGTTGAAAACTTTTTGGAGTAAGGTTAAAGCCAATAAAAATAACGTTAACAAATTTATATCGTCTATACAGCAGAGGTCGAAGGACACAAGGCCTTATGCTGAAATTGAAATTTTTGAAAAGAAATATATGGGTCTGCTAGATAGTGGGGCTCAAGTTTCACGTTTAGGTAGTTCTCTAGCTAAAGAAGTCTGTGAAAAAAATCAACTTCGACAGCATCAGATTTCCGTTTGCACCGCAGATGGTCAGTCTCAAATTGTATTTGGGAACATAGAAGTAGATGTTAGATTCAATAATAAAATTAGAAAAATTAACTTTTATATAATACCGAGCATAGAACAAAAAGTTATCTTAGGCGTAGACTTCTGGAGAGAATTTCAAATAGCCCCACATGTCATTTCAGAAGTAACTTGTACGTCAGTGGATGATTTCAAAGAAGAAAATAGTATTTCCTTATCTGACCAGCACGAGCGACAGCTAAGTTTTGTTAAAAGTCGATTTCCGAGTTTTGAGAAAGAGGGTTTGGGAAAAACCCATCTAATCGAGCACTTCATTGAGCTCGAACCGCACGCACGTCCGATAAAACAGCGATATTTTCCTATATCTCCCGCTGTTGAGAAGTTAGTACACGCCGAAATCGATGAGATGCTAAAGTTAGGAGTGATCGAAGAATCACCTAACAGTCCGTGGTCCATTCCGGTCGTATTAGTTAAAAAATCCAACAAAGTCCGTCTGTGTTTAGACTCAAGGAAAGTCAATGCCTTAACCATAAAAGATGCATATCCGCTTCCACATATAGATGGCATACTTAGTAGGTCGCCCAAAGCCGAATACATTAGCTCTCTCGATCTTCGTCGAGCTTTCTGGCAAATTCCATTAGCCGAAAACTCTAGAGATTTTACATGTTTCACCGTCCCAAATCGTCCGCTCTATGGCTACTGCGTTATGCCCTTCGGATTATGTAATGCGCCACAAGCCCTTTGTAGATTGATGGATCAGGTCATACCGCCGTATCTCAAAGATCAAGTGTTCGTATACCTTGATGATTTATTAGTTGTGTCCGAAGATTTTGAAACGCATATGAAAGTTTTGTCCGATGTCGCATATCAGTTAAGGAAAGCTGGATTGACTATTAATGTCCAAAAGAGCAAATTTTGCATTTGCGAAGGCAAGTACTTAGGATACATTGTGGGAAATGGTACTCTACGTACAGATCCTGACAAAATTTCGTCTGTAGTTGATTATCCGGTACCATCTAGCGTGAAGCAACTCAGACGTTTCTTAGGCATGGCAGGGTGGTATCGGCGTTTCGTCGATAATTTCGCCACGATTACAACGCCTTTAACGAATTTATTGGAAAAAAGCAGGAAATTTGAATAAACCGAATAAGCCAACAAAGCTTTTGAAATTCTCAAAGGAAAACTATGCTCGGCCCCTGTTTTGGCCAATCCGAACTACGATAAACCCTTCATCATTCAGTGCGACGCAAGTAAGCTCGGTGTTGGTGCAGTCCTTGCCCAGAAAAACGAAGACGACATTGAAGTACCCGTAGCTTATTTTTCTCAGAAGCTTAACAAAGCACAAGGGAATTACAGCGTCACTGAATTAGAGTGTTTGGCAGCAATTCTGAGCCTGAAAAAGTTCCGTGCATATGTCGAAGGACAGGACTTCACTATCGTAACGGACCATGCCAGTTTGCAATGGTTGATGCGTCAAACGGATTTGTCCGGTCGCCTGGCACGTTGGTCACTGAAGTTGCAGGGATTTCGGTTCAAAATCGAACACAGAAAGGGGTCCCAAAATGTTGTTCCGGATTGCCTATCACGTCAAAATTTCGAAGACATTATTGAAGTTAATGATCTGCATGAGATGGAGCTTAGGCCACTTATTGATTTGACGTCTCCCGAGTTTGATTCTGATGAGTACCTCAAATTAAAGCAGTATATATGCGACAATGCATCCAGGCTACCCGATCTAAAAGTAATGGACAATCACGTTTATAAGCGAACCGAATTTCCTGATGGCAACTCTGAACGCGAAGCCTTCAACTGGAAATTGTGGGTACCAAAAGGGCTGGTCCACGAGGCAGTAATGAGCGCGCATTGTCCTCCCAACAGATGTCACGGTGGAGTAGCCAAGACTATAGAACGCTTGCGCACTAACTTGTATTGGCCAAACCTCACGGTTGATGTGAAAAACGTCGTAGCAAAATGTGAGGTGTGTCGACAATCTAAGTCCCCAAATACCGTCCTTCGCCCACCTATGATTTCCCAATACACAGTTAAGCGACCATTTCAAAAGCTTTATAAAGACCTACTAGGACCCTATCCCAGATCGAAGCTTGGAAATATCGGTATTCTGATTGTACTAGATCATCTCACAAAATTTGTTCTTTTAAAACCTATTAGGAAATTCAATAGTTCACCCATTTGTGATTTTCTTAAAAAGCATGTCTTTAGTCTTTTTGGAACTCCAGAAATCATTTTGAGCGACAACGGAAAGCAGTTTAAGAGTAGCCAGTTCAACAGTTTATTAGATGATCGTGGAATAAAACATACATATACAGCGCTGTACAGTCCGCAGGCGAATGCTAGCGAACGTGTAAACCGATCAATATTGCAGGGCATACGAGCTTATCTCAAATCAGACCAGACTAAGTGGGATGTAAACCTTCCCTACATTGCAGAAGCGCTGCGAAGCTCGTACCACCAAACCATTGGATGTACACCCTACTATGCGTTATTTGGTCAACAGATGCTGACAAACGGGAAAGACTACCAACTTCTGAGACAGCTACAATCGTTGGACGAGAACGTATTGGGAAAAGCAGACAAACTGCACCTCATTCGAAAAAATTTAGCAGAAAATATTTCTAGAGCTTTCGAGGTTTCGGCTAAAAGATATAATCTTCGTAGTACAACAAAAGCTTTCAATGTAGGTGACACTGTCTTTCGAAGGAATTTTGCGCAGAGTGATGCTACCAAACGGTTTTCAGCAAAACTTGCACCGAAATTTGTAAAGTCAAAAGTGGTTGCGGTAAAGGGTAGCTGTTCGTACGAGCTGGAGGACGAAGCTACAAAGCATCGCAACGTTTACCACAGAAAGGATCTCCAGGAGTCCAAGACATAGCTATCTAGACTGCACCAACACTCTAGGTAGGGGGGTGTGTACCGGCGTACATGCATGAAATAAGACCCAAACAAACCTTTATTAAAATACCCCATTTTTTTCTTTGGGTATTTCTTTATTTGCTGCGTTCACATTTCTGTGCGAAAAACAGATTCACCACACCCTTTCAGAACACTTCCGTTTATACCATTTTAGAAAACAGCTGATGGCAAGTAGTCAAAAATGAGTTTAGCTAGTTTCCCGGAAGGAAGCTATCTTTTTTTCTTTTCTGGACGAGCGATCGACAAGGTAAGGTCAGCAGAGAACGTGGTAATCCGTACATCTTCAAATATAAACGTGCGAATAGTAGCTTCAGTTTTAATAAAGCTAAAAAAGTTAAAAAAAGTTTAAAGTACCAACTCAAACTTATTAAATTTTGCAATTTTTAAATGTTGAAAATCTCTGCTGACCACCAAAAACTCGACAGTCAGCCTATTCAGGGCACATGCCCCAACGCCAAGGAGCCTTTGAAAACCACCGCCATCGAGGGTCGCATCAGCCAGGAAACAAGGAAAACAAATTGCAGTCATCATGGTGAAGACGCTTCATGTTTATTAAATCCCTTTTTCTTGGTTTTAGTTTAACTTTTTTTTTTATTTTTATTAAATCAATTTTTTTGGTCTTAGTTTAACTTGGTAGAAGCATTAAGCCATTATATAACTAAGAAAAGAAAGAAAAAACAAAAATTTGCGCCCTCGTCGTTGAGGAAACCTAACAATTAAAAATTTAATCAAAGAAATAATTTTTTTTATTTTGTTATAATAATTTGCAAAAGTCTTTTAAGGAAAATAGGAAGACAAGAAAAGAAAAAAAAAAAAAACAAAATACATACGGTAATTAAAATATATTTGTATACGTACACCTATGTAGGTATGCACAGCTTCAGGTGTACATACCCAAATCCGCTTAAAAAGAAAAAAATTGATTTTATCTAACATAGAAAAAACTTCAAAAAAAAAAACTAATTAATTATAAATTAATTTGAGATAGTGAGGCACCCTTTGTGCAACATAAACCTTAACCAACTTATGAATTTCATGCAAAACTTAATTAGCGAAATTATCATAAAATAAATTATTTAGTTAGGCAACCTGTTTTGCTATTCCTAATAATATTTCATTCATAGATTTTAAGACAAAAGTATGTATAATCGTTGTCAAATAACTAGCCTCCCTCAACAGTAGTTTTTTTTTGTTGTTACTCTTTATCTCTAAAGCTTAGAGTCTAAACCGATCTGAGAACCAACATATATATTTCCGTACGTATGTACATATGTATGTACATACTTGAGAGATCAAAAGTCTTTTCTTTTCGTTTTTTTTTTTGCATTAAATGATCTCTTATACTTCTAGCACTTTGCCTCTCACTTAAAAAAAAAGAAAGAAAAAAAAACAAAATATGGCTATAGTTTTTTTTCTCGCTTCACACTCACTTAAATAAGTGCATACGGTTATGGCCCGGTATATAGCCCAAAAAGCTTAAATTCTTACAAGAATAGATGTGAGATTTTTCTTTTTCCGATTCATTAAAAATAATCAGATATTTCCACGAGGAATGTTTTAAAGTATCCAAATTTTATAAAAATTAGCCAGGGCAGTTTAAGAAAATAGACCATTGAACATTAAATTTACAGCGCCAAGTACTACACAGCGAGGAGGCCTCAACGCTACGTGGGAATGCATCAGCGACGTAAAATGTAAGTTATATTGTTGAATCTATTTCCTCGAATATATATATATGTATATTTAAAATTTAGCATTCTTTTGGTTGTCCATATACACGTATGCTTGCGCGTATTATGTACGAGGGATTGTGTATGTAGTTTTTTTGTGGGTTTTCTGATCTAAGTCACCCACTAACGCTCACGTGCAAAAGCGCATATGTATAGATGGACAACAACTAGGAGACATAAATTTGGTTTGAGACAAGTACTCATAATCCCTCTCGTTAGTTTTTTTTGGTTTTGTTCTTTTGCGCGAGCAAAGTGTGGGGTGGTACATACGTACATATGTATGTACAAACATTCGATTAAGTCAAAGATAGTTCAATGACCATATAGATCCTTACTGTTGAGGTAGGCCAAGAATTTAGATTTACATACCCCCAAAAGAAAATCGTAAGTAGTTTACCTTCTGTACAACCTGAAAAATTGAAAGTTGTTAAGTGAAGTTATATTTAGGCTTTAAGAATTGATTCGTACTTATAAGAATGGATTGAAATGTAATAAATAGTAATTGTTATGAGTTCGTAAATTAAGTCTTTTTGGTCTGATCGGAGGGAGTGAGGGTGGTATAATGGGGCTTCGATACCAACTACGAAGCCAAGGTTGGGTGGGTTCAGCGCAGCCCAAAACATTTTCTAGGCGCTGCACGGCAGAGGTTCTGGTACTGTGTGGACTGGAAAGTACGTAGGATGGATGTGGTAATTTAGGTAGTTTTTCTCTAGTGTGCAAAATAAATTTATCTTGTTTGTCAATGTACTAGGAAGGAGGTAGCTTGGTCTTGCCATTGTGATTTGAACTCACGAGGACTGAAGCTCCGGGTCATAAATGCCAGTGCACACGCCGCAATGGTAGGACATCAACAGGCCCTTCTAACCGACACAGTTGTTGGCATCCCAAACCTAGTACACTGTCTCATAACAAAACAACACACTAATGATGCCGCAGCCACCGTATTCCCCAGATCTGGCCCCCTGTGACTTTTTCTTGTTCCCTAAACTGAAGAGGCCCATGAAAGGATGACGTTACGCTTCTCTTGACGAGATAAAGACGGCATCGAAGGAGGAGCTGAACAAGATACAAAAAAATGATTTTTTGAAGTGCTTCGAAGATTGGAAAAACCGTTGGCACAAGTGTATAATATCTCATGGGGATTACTTTGAAGGGGACAAAATATATATTCATGAATAAATAAATAATTTTTGAAAAAACACAAAATTCGCGATACTTTTTGAACACACCTCGTATATTTGGGAGTTTGTTGTTCCCGTAGTTACAAAAGCACTGTTCCTTTCTCCACAGCTGCAGATTGTTTGCCAAACCAGGAATTTAAGAGGAAATTTTGACTGCCTTTTTGACTTAAACTTTTCGTCCACATTCCCGCGCGAGTCTGCTTTGTAAAACTCCTGGCCTGTAAGCTGCGAAAAGTCGGCTAAAGCATACGTCACGTCGTCCATGATGCAGCAATTGAATTTTTCAAAGAAACAAATTTTTGGTTTTTTTGCGCGATTTTTTGCTTCCACATTCTTCACAGAGTTTCTGTCTGGAACTTTTTGAACCTTGAACGTTTTGAAACCAGCTTCTTTTTTTGCATAACGGACAAAGAACTCGGAACATCCCACCTTTAGCGCTAGTTTTCTGCCCGAAATATTGGGGTTCTTCTGAAAAACGGTGATGATTTTCTTTTTCATGTTTTGGTCACTCATGCCCCTTTTTCTACCCAAACCTGGCTTACGGGTAACAGCCAATTTGTCCCTAAAGTTTTTTACCACCCTCGAAACAGTTTTCGGGCTTACTTTAAGTTCTCGAGCAATTTTTTTGAAAGTCCACTGGGGTGGTCATGAAAACTTTTAACAATAGTTTCTCGTACTTCCAAGTCGCTGGCAATTTTTTATGAACTACAGCATTTAGCGAAAATATTTTCAAACAGTATTTTTCTGACATTTATTTCTAATCATATTACGAAAAAAATATTCAAATCAAATAATTAAGAAAAAACTTGTTAAATAAAATAAAGGTGATATTTTTGTCAAACGCACTCCTTAACAGTCTGACAGAAATTTGTGCTCGTGCACGTATGAAGAGATCTGACAGTGCAAAACTCGTTCAACTACCTTCGACAGGAAAGGCAGTAGGCTATTGGCCTATACTCCTTGTTTTGTTTTGGGACCGGAACTAACTTAGCAGCTTTCCCACCATTTAGGAAATACACAGATCATCAGGATTGAGTTGACCAAACCTATATATATACAATTCTCGTGTCACAGTGTTTGTTGCCATACTCCTCCGAAACGGCTTAACCGATTTTAATGAAATCTCGCATATACATTCGGTAGGTCTGAGAATAGGTTTTTATCTACTTCTTATCATATCCTTAATTGTTATTGTTTAATAAATATAAAGATCTTAATTATTTAAATTTGTATATAAGCACTGACAATTGCGATGAAATTGACAGAAGGTTCATGCAAGGAGTCAACCCCGTACGCGGTATGTAACCGTTATTGTTAGTCGAGAAACAACGCTCAGTATTAGATTTCTGTCGGGATCAATGACCCAAAGACGGGGATCTGCGAGTAATGTGTCACATTCATACGCATCTTGCATAACGTTTAATCTATATATATATAAATGGATTGCTGTTCGTTAGTTTCGCTAAAACTCGAGAACGGCTAGACCGATTTCGCTAATTTTGGTCTTGAATTATTTGTGGAAGTCCAGAAAGGGGTTAAAAGGTGAATGCATATAAAAGTTCTATAGTGATAGGGATAGGCAATATTTTTAGATTCATGCAGGTAAATTTCTGGGCAAAACTAAGTCTGCCGGGCCCTCTAGTCTATATATATAAAATAGGATGTATGTATGTATGTGGTTTTTTGGACTCCAAAACTACTCGGCTGATATTCTTCAAATTTTCAAGATAAACTAGTAGGAGCCCGGAGAGTGTTTCTGTGAAGATTTTTTCTTAGGGCAGTGGACCCATTCTAAACAATTGTATATATGTGCATTTAATGCAAGATGAATCTGCCCGAATATTTTCGTAGCAGCTTTTGGATATTGGAAACCGTGTAGTTCCTATTGATCGCACAACAAATGAGATATCATTTCCATCCAACTTTTGCCAAATGCAATAGAGTATTAAAGACGTCCAAAGAACGATGATGTTAACAAATTAAATGGTCAAATTCAATTAAAAAAATTCACGGAGATACGGTTCAATATAAATCCATTAGTATGGTAATGGACAGAGATCAAGCTGTTAATTACCCATCTGAATTTCTTAATTCTTTAGAGCCACCGGTAATGCCTTCTCGCATATTAACGTTAAAAGTTAGATCACCAGTTATACATATTTGGAACTTGAACGCGCCAAAACTGTGCAACGAAGCCAGGGTAGTAATAAAAAAATTAACACCGAACTTAATCGAGGCAACAATTATCAGGGGGAACTTCAAAGCGGCTTCAATTCCCGTTGCGCCTTGCATTTGCTATAACCATAAATAAAGCACAAGGACAATCACTAACTATCGCTGGCCCGGATTTGAGAAATTCGTGTTTTTCACATTGTCAATTATACGTCGCCTGTTCAGGAGTTGGATCTCAAAAAAATTTATTTATTTACACACTTAATGAAAAAAACCAAAAATATTGTTTATCCGTTGGCATTAAGGTAAATAGAAACGTCCTTAAATGGTAAAATCTTATTCAGGTATTTTTCTTTGGCGTAGCAACGCACGCCGGGTATTACTAATAGGTTATATAGGGAAGGACTTTGAAGAGAAAAATCTTGAAGAATTTGGCACTTATACCGTCAAACCCGATAGCATTAGACTTAACAGAAAGTATGGCTTGCATAACATCAGAATCGTCAACACAAACAAACTCAAGGGGACTGCCATCAACCATAACACGATCACAGTGGGTGTCGGAAGAGATGCTATCTTCTGAGATTGGCAGGATTACAAAGTTTTTATTAATTTCGTTTACGTCGATATCACGGAAAGTAGATAGATCACCTTTGGATTTTCTAATCCCGATATTCCTGATAGAATTCCAAGTTTCCCTCGTATTTAGAGCAAAACTAAACTTATGAGTGTGTAACTACCTTGCGCTTTACTGGAACATAGTCGTTAAACAACCTATTAATATGAGATTATAGGAACAGTGCCTGATCGTGAACAGATGTCAGCGCAGGTATCACATTCCATTCGACAGACTCCACTGCCCCAGCAAGAGAACGATAGTCTATGCATCTGAAGTCACGATACGTGAAAGTACATGTTCGGTGTGATGCTTGAAAGTCGTAACATAAAAAGATGATGCCAGGTTTTGAGAAGCAAAATGCAGATAGTTGATTGCAAATGAATAACTTTTAGCCCTTTAACACGACTACTAAGTATGCGCAACAATGAACGTAAACAGTCTTTGTAACTCGATAACCCATAGTCAGAGACCATCATAATAAACCGAGTTAAGTGAGTATATGTATAGCACTGCGTGTTAATATATCACTATTTCTAAATTTGACTTAATCAAAAGTGGGCGGTGCCACGCCCATTTTGAGAAATTTATGGAAAATTGTATTTTTTGAATGAACATTAATGTACACACCAAATTTTTTCCTTATAATGTACTATTTTCATTTGTGTTGTATTTTCGACAATATTCTATATATAAAAATTGGGCGTGGCTATTATTCGATTTCGCCCATTTTTAATAGCGCTCGGAGATGAGTGCCAAGGAACCTGCATACCAAATTTTACTAAGATATCTCAAAATGTACTCAAGCTATCGTGTTCACAGACGGACGGACGGACATAGCTTAATCAATCAATCAACAACGGTGCTAATCAGTAAGGATGAATATATAGCAAAGACAGAGAAGCTCATCGAGGAAATGAAATGCCGCATTATTAGGGATAACCCCACGGATAAATACCAGACCGAAGTTAAAGAGGTTATAAAAAATGCTACCAAAATAATAGACGAGAGGATGGCATATACCCTAACACAAATGAATCCATCTGCTCCTCCACTCATTGCGTTACCTAAAATCCACAAGCAGGATACGCCGATGAGACCTATAATTAGTTTTAAGTCCGCGCCGGGTTATAAACTGTCGAAACATCTAAAAACGATTTTAAAGGACACTCTGAAACTAGGGCACGCATACACAATAAGCAATACGATAGAACTACTACAAAGACTTGAGACCGTTAAACTCACAAGCAGCAGTAAACTAGTATCCTTTGACATAAAGGACTTATACCCGTCAATACCACTAACAGATACAATGGATATAGTCAACAAAACACTACTGGACAAAACTGAAGATAAGGTAAAAACTGCGCAAATTACCAACGCGCTAAGAACAACGCTGCGGCAAAACTATTTCCGGTTCAACAACAAAATATATAGACAGACAAACGGACTAGGAATGGGTAACCCAACATCGGCCATTCTCATGGAAACATTCATGCAAAACTTGGAAGGAAAATATATACAGGAGTTAAAAACCAAGTTAGGCGTGGCATTCTACGCTAGATACGTGGATGACATCATCTGCATCCTAAATGACGATAACGAAGAGCAAATACTAGAGTTCCTCAACAGGCAACATAGCAACATAGAGTTCACAATGGAAGTAGAAAAAGATGGAATAATGAACTACCTGGACCTAACTATAGGGATTGACAAAATAACAAATAGGTTCAACTACGGCATTTATAGAAAACCGACTGCTACGGACACCATTATACACTCTACATCAAACCATCCGCAACAGCACAAAAATGCAGCATTGAGGCACTTAGTGGATAGGCTTCAGAGAACGCCGCTCACACAGGAAGCATACTGGAGAGAGCTTAATACAATATATAACATAGCGGCAAATAATGGATACAAGAAAGCACTTGTGGATAAACTCAGAAGTAGCCATGGAACACAAAAAAGAGTAAACGTAGAGGAAAATCCAATGGTTTGGACGGCAATGACATACACTGGAAAAGCGACGTACAAATTAGCAAAGTTCTTTAATCAACACATCAACACAGAATTCAGAACATCCAACAACGTCGGACAAAAACTAAGAACCGACACTAATTCTGATGACCCATTCAACAGACACGGAGTGTATAGGCTTACTTGTGAATGTCAATAAAGCTACATAGGACAAACAGGAAGGAAAATAAGCACAAGATTCCGAGAGCATATCAGGGACTACAACAAAAAAACACGAAAACCCACCATAATACCAGAATCTAATTTCGCGAACCACATGTTTGAGAACAACTGCACCCCAGCTAACATAAAAACAACGGCTCGAATACTTCACGTACAAGGAAAAGGCCGGCGGCTCAATGTACTTGAGAACATGGAGATATACAAGTTAAAAACATTTGATGGCAGGATCATAAACGAACAAACCAACACTTTCTCTGACGAAATATTTGAACCCTTAAAACTAGTTTACCAAAACCAGCACAAGCCAGCAGATACAGCAACCAAACACGTAACAATGAACAAGCAAAAACGAAATATGAACCAAACTGCAAAAATCACCGATTTCTACCTACATCAACCTACCGCTTAGCTAACAAGCGGTATGTCTACATACCTACAAAAACAACCCTTGGGACAGATAACAATTCGGACGTATCAATACCGCGCACACACACACGCATATTAACGTTACCTACCACGAAAACATAGATTGACATTACCTGCCACAGAACCCACGGACTATAAAAACAACGCAGCGGATAGACACAGACCAGAACGAAGCTAGGCATTGAAAATGGCAGAACGCCGAAACCGGTTTGTCACAAAACCAAACTTGACAAGGGCTGACGGAAAATCGTTCCAACAAAAATCAGCTTAATCAATTTCTTTTTTCCTCCTAAACATTTTGATATGTATAAGTCAATATCTATCTCGATCCGTTTATGCCGTTCCATAAAACCGCTAGACGCAGCGAGGCAGCCGGGTTTGCTAGTATTGAAATATAGGGTATTAAATTTGAGAATTGCTTACTACTAGTGAAGACTACTTATTCTTCTTAAGAATTCTAATTGTACTAGCATTGTGATTTGCTGCTTACTAATTTCCTGCTCATATACCTGTACACCTTTGGGTGAAAATGCATTTTGTAATGCTTCGCATAAGGCGATATTAAAATGTATGAATTTAGTTCCCTTTTTGGTTTTTTTACCAAACTCTATGTTTATTTAAGTAAAATTTATTGAAATAATAATTTTCCAATGGAAACATCTGACAACTTTTTATATATTTTTTTTTTTGAATTTTTAAAAGAGAAATATTTACTTATCCATTTCTAGGCAAAAGCAATGCGATGAATTGGTATTTCCAAATAGTAACATTAAAAAGCCAACACAACGGTTTTACACTTTGAAGCATGATGGAACCATATCAGGTGGAAGAGCATTGGCCAAGCTGATTGCCACTTCATTTTGCTCCAATCATTTCTTAGTGTGATGTTGACTTCAAGCCAGCGAATTACTATAACAAAATATATGGAAGACGCATATATGACTGTATGTACATATGTCTAGCAGCCACCACCTGCAACTATTATTCCGGCATGCTTACAAGTGCTGTCAAAATTCAACAATCAAGCAGTCTTTTGCTTCTCGTACAAGAAAGTTTTAGTTCATACAAAAGGCTAAGGCTTACTTTCGAAATAAGTCAACATGAATACTGAAAATGTATCAAAATACGGAATTTCATGATGAAAAAGTATCAAAGTATCACAACACGAATTTTACATAAAAAAATTTATCAAAAATGACACAATTGTATTAAAACGGCAACGCTGATTACATTGCAGCGGTGCATTCTTACATTTGTATATACCAACACGCATACAATTCTGACTAGGCATGGACTATTCGAATAGCAAATCCATTTATTCGAAGGCTATACAAAATTCGAATAATTTATACTTTTATTCGAATAGTGTTTTTCGAATAAATGACAACTATTCGAATAATAGGTTTTCATACATACAAAACGTGAATGCATGCTCATAAGTACAAGCCATGAAGACAGTGAATTTCAATACAATTATTCAATTACCACTATTCGAATAAAAATACACCGTTACGCGACTAAAGTAAATATACCTTGTGTGCGTAGCACTACTTGGTATAAAAAATAAATGTTTTTTTATAATATTAAAGATGATAGTATTTCACCTGGATGAGGAGTGTTTTATGCGTTTTCACCATCGTGACGCTCGAAATAAATGCGGTTTCAAAAGAAACATAAAGTCAAAAGCATAATATAAACTCCAAATTTGATTAAATAAGTAATGATACAGCTATGCGGTTAGCCAAATACGTTCCCGAAGTATGTAGCTGCCACCATCATGAAGCCCGCTACGTTGCCGCTATATTACTCTATCGGGGTCTTCACCATCTCTTTAGTTTTCACATAATCTATAATATAAATGCGCAAGTTGAGTTGAACTTGTCCCACTTTATGGCCAAACTATACATTTCAGGTATTAACAATTATATATGTATGGATAAGTATTGCTAAACTGCAGTGCCGTCAATCAAACAAACTTAAAAAAAAAAAATTATTATAATATTGAAAAATTTGTTTAAAAATACACTAACACAAATGCCAAACATGTATTTACACTATAGAGCCGTAGTTGTGTGAGTAGACATGTCATGCGTGTATTGTATTACTCTTGTGATCGGCTCTCACAGTGAGTGAGAAGAGTTGGTAGTGGACAAATGATAAACAAGTATTCGCACTATAGAGCCTCTGTTGTGTGAGTAAACGTGTCATGCATTTTTGTTTTAGATGTTATTATTGAATTGATCACTTGCTACGATGCCCAGTGACAGCGGCGGATACATTAAACAAGCAATGTAAAATATGAGCAAATATGTAAACTCCAATGCTGATACCTACAAACAGTGTTTACAAGAGCAAAATAAATGAAGTTTGCTTTTTATACCAACAATTTTGTTTTTTTGTTTGTGTTGTGGTTGGGTTTTAGGTGAATTGAAATAAAGTAAAATAAAATAAACGAAATGAGATAAAAAAGAATAAAACAAAGTTTATTAAACCTGGACGGTCATCCTTTTTTTTGTACATTAACGTCATCCTTCGTCAATATGACGACGACTTATTTCAAATCCATTTTCAGTAGGGTGTGAGTCGAAATAATGAACGCGTTTTATTTTTTTTAAATTATTTATTTTATTATTAATAAATACAAATTCAAAGAGAGTAAACAACCGACTATCGCTGTACGAAAGCGGAGATCAACACGAACAATAAAAAACTTATTTACAGTGAAAATAAAATAGTTCGTAGTCATTTTGACGAAGGATGACCGTCTAGGGTTAAAAGAAAGTGAAGGGAAGGACAGGAAAGGTAGTGATCGGAAAGCAAGTAAAGGAAAGGAAGGGAATGGAGAGGAAGGGAATGGAAAGTAAAGGAAAGGAAAGGAAAGGCAAGTAAAGGAAAGGAATGGAAAGGAAAGAAATTCATAAAGAGTATTCAACACCGGAGTTTGTTTTGTTTCTGTAATATTGTTGGGTTGTCTGAATGAAATAAAATAAAATAGAATAAAAAAAAAGTTTATTAAAAGAAACTGAAAGGAAGGACAGGAAGGGTGTGAGCCCCCTGCGGGTTAGGGGCTTAGGATATGATGCCTCTCACCTCTCATTACCCATGTCTCCTTCCTTACGGAAGGAGGGGTGACATGACCTAGAAGGTTCCACTGGTCATACCAAATCGCTACCACGACAGTCGGGCAGTACCGGCCAAGGACTGTCAGTTCGACAGCAACCCCCAAAACCTTCGGGGAGTGTTTTTGTCGTTACAACAACAACAATAACAGGAAGGGTGTAGAAAGGAAAGGTACTGAAAGAAAAGGAAAGCTAAGAAGTGGAAAGGAAAGTAAAGGTAAGAAAAGGAAAGGTAAAGAAAGGAAAGGAAAGTAAAGGAAGGGAAAGGAAAGGAAATGAAAGGAAAGTAAGGGAAAGCAAAGAATAAAATAAATTTAAGATATTGACTTTAGAGAGTAAAAGAAGGAATCAAAGAAAACGAAAATATGTTAGAGGAAAGAACGGCACATAAAGAAGGAAAAAAACGGAATGAAAGGTATAGCAAACAATTAAAATAAAATAAAGTTTTGTGGTTGAGTTTCGACCACTGGGCGATATCTTGTTACTTTAAGAGGGCAGAATTTTTGAAAATGTACTCCGCCGAAGTAATGCGCCGCTATAATGCGGCATGGTTTCGAGCAATTTAGAGCTTAACAACAGCACATATTCGTTTTTCAACGCTTGCTAATAACGTCACTTTATAAAAAACAATTTATTAATACGACATCCCAGTGAAAGACTATACTTTTGAATTCATTAGCAAGCATTTTCAGCGAAAGTAATTCAGATGAAGCTCAATTCCAATAAGAAAAACTCCTAGTCACAAATCAGCAACTATGGGTCACAAATCAGCAACATGTTGGTAACAGTCAAGTTTTTTAGCTAGCACAGTCGTTAGATCTAAACACCATTGAAAGAGTTTGAGTTTTTTAAAAACAGAAGTTAATCCCAATGAAATACCATCGTAAACAGCCCTGATAAATGCTTTAATGCACTGGTGAAGTGTCATAAGTACAGTGAATGCGCATAGATTGTAAAAAGTGTTCTTTAGGGGATTGCTGCTGTAATCAGCTCAATGATTTTGAGTAATTTGTCAAAGATTTTTACTTTTAAACATTCAATAAGACAGAAGAAATTGGATTGAAGCATTTAAAAGCTTTTTAGCAGGATTTTGGAAATTTATTGTAAAACAGCAACAAATAAATGGTTTATTCCATCAATAGACAAAAACTGTTTTTAATTGAATATAAATAATAGAATTGGGAGATGAATACATTCCTTAATAAGTCTTAAGAGTATTTAGAAAAAAAAAAATAAAAAATATTTGAAACAAATGCATCAGTGTAGCGAAGAAACAGCGTTGAGTTTCATATTAGTCACTTAATTTTTTTAGGCATTGGCCTTGAGCACACGAATTATTATATTATACAGGGTGGCGCAAAAGTAATCCTCCTATCAGAAAATGCTATAAATTTTGCGATTGGCCCCTAAAGTCAGTTCTGTTTTGACATTTGTGTAGTACACTGCTCCAGAACGCGGAATATTGCTGACTATTTATTTGACCAATAATCGGTCGGGGCCAAACGGTTACTGTGAATGGTGAGCGCTACAGAGCAATGATCAACGAGTTCTTTTTACCGCAACTTGATGAATTGGGATTGGAAAACATGTGGTTCCAACAAGACGGTGCAACAGCACACACTGCACGTGCCACAACCGATATGCTGAACATCGGAAGCTTACTTTTGCGCCACCTTGTATATGTGTATACTATATGCGCACACCTGCGTGAATATAGTTTCTCGTTGATTTTAAATGCACCGCACATTTGCAGTCTTCCCGTTCATTTAATACTCTTTTTTCTTAAGCGTATATGCTCATGGAAGTATGTGAATGGCCAAGTATTAATTACACAAACACACAAGAAAATTTATAAATAAAAAAACGACAATTCTGTAGTCATATTTTGCTAATTATAGATTGCACCTTCTAAATTTACTTTGTAATATAAAAGTTTCCAGACTAAACAAAAAACCTAAAGACACACACCTTGCTATGAATGCACTACTGTCACACTTAAAAATTATTTTCAAACTGACATTTGGTTAATTTCCATGTCATCTTGAAGTATTGAAAATGTCAAACAAGCAAGTGCTTAGGCCTTTATGTAGTGTGTGTGTACTACGTCAAATTTAGAGTTGAAAATGAAAAGTGCTTAAATTTATAAAATCGCTTTACATAATTTTGTATTTAACAGCTAAATGAATGCATTGTCTATAGTCTTGAAAAAATACTTCATTTAATATTTGTTATGTGCAAAGTTCATTTAGGGGAAAAGCTTCATAAAAAGTTTGATTATCATTATTTCCAATGAATGCTTTGTTAAAGTAAATCAAAGTAATTTGTTCGTAAAATATTAACATAAGCGCTTTTTATCTATGAACTTAATTTATAAGCACACATTTATTTATACATGTGTATACAGCTCTGTTCAATATAATAGTTGTGAAATTAAAATGAAAATTAAAAAGAAGCTGTGTTTTTAATAATTTTCATCTATATATATAAAAGAAAGTGACGTAAGTTCCAACGCTCATAACTCAAGAACCTACACCGATTCGGATGATTGACACTAATTTAGATTGTTCTCTGACCAGAATAGGAGAATACCCAATAAAATTTCCGAAAAATTCCTGAAAAAAAAATTTTATTTTCCCATACATTTTGCATGGTGCGAATTTTTATAATTTTTTTTTGTTAGAAAAGCTCAATAATGAATCGATCGATGGTGAAGTGGAATTGTGTGTGTGCCAAATAGTTACATCTATAGGGATAGGGATAGGAATGGGGATAGAGATAGGGATAGTGATAGAGATAATGGTAGGGATAGGAAAAGCCAATATTTCTAGATCCATTCAGGTAAATATCTGGGCAGGACAGAGTCTGCCGGTCCCTCTAGCTTAAAATATAGAGAGTTCCATAACAGAACCCCATAAAAAGAAATTTCGAAGTTTACTCAAAGTTCAAGAAAGTGAATTAAACTTTATAAAATCTTTCAATTTTTTGGCAGAGTTTTTGAGTACGCAGTTTTGTAGACCAATCAATTTTAGTATGTGCAATGTGCAAATTAAAAAGCGCTCAAAAACTCCCCTGAATTTCTAGAATTTTTATTGTTCAGGCCGTTAAAAATTTCCTTCCGTATAAAATAAAAGTTGTTGTATAGAAGAAATCACTCACAACTTGCACAATGTTATACTAAAATTGATTGGTCAACAAAACTGCGAACTCAAAAATTTTCTAGAAATTCTGCCAAAAAGTTTTAAGATTTTGATAGCAATTTTTTAAAGTTTTATTACTTTCCTAAACTTTGTGTAAAATTTGAAATTAATTTTTTTGTGATTTTTGAATTTGCCATATTTTAAACGAAAATGATTCAAATCACATCTTCCACTTATTTCGTCGAAGGATATCCAATTTAATTTCATTACTATTATTGTGGACAAAACTGTACATTCTTATATAGAATTTGTACAGTACATATATACGATAGACTGTTTCAAATATGTAAAATAAATTAATTTTTCCTTCCTTTCAGTTAGTACTGGAACAAAACGGAGTTCAGTGTGCAAAATTTTAAAAATTCTCCCTCTATTTCTATGGCGCGATATACAACAGGTATATCATCATAAACCTCCTAAGAGATTTTTGCGCCAAGCTTCTCTTCCAATTTGTGGTGTGCCGATTTGAATTTTCCCTACAAATTGGTGGGACCTACAGTTTTTTGCCGACTCCGAACGTCATCTACAAAGGAGACGAATTATTGCTGAGTAGCCTGTCATGGCAGAAATACACTCGGAGAGTTTGCCAAACCACTGCCGAGGGGCGACCCCGTTTTGAAAAACTTTTTTCAAATCACTTTTGATGTTACCTGTACCAGGGCTCGAACCATGGACCTTCGGTGTGGTAGGCCGGCAACACTACCTTCACACCACGGCGGCCGCCGTATTTATGAAGAAATAAACGGAATCAGAAAATATTCTAAAAGTATTCACTTTTTTTATCCTTTTTAACCTCTAAACTTATTTATTTTCACTATTAACAAACCGTTGCTTTAATATAGATTCTTTGAAACCTTTTACAGAACGTTTTACATTTTTCAAAGCCTTTTTAATAGTAAAACATGCTAAAAGAATTAAGTTTTTCTTGAAAACCTGTTATAATCCTTCGAAACTTTTTTTCAACTTAGCTGATTATGTAAGTGGCTGTTACACTTTGCCTCGCAGTCACGCAGATTCACTTTCACCCTTATGAATAACAAATTCGCATGGCAACTGCCATTTACTGACAACCACTGGTAAGAGTGAACACATTTATATAAACGAGAAGTAGTTACTCGTTGCGTTTTACATAATGACCCTGTAAAGCTATTTTAATTAAATAAGGGCAAAAATAACATTAATTTTTTTTACTCGCTATCATAAATAACACAACACTCAATTATTTCAAAAATTGATGACTAGTAAGCCATGCTAACTTAAAATATGGGTATACACATTATTTCTCCAATAAAACATTGAACAACCCGCGCTTGTGGAATTGGGAAAAATGTATGTACGAGTATGTAGATACTCTAGAAGTTCATTTGCAATTTCAACAAGTAAGGAAGTCTTAGTTAGGGTGGAACCAAAAATTAACACCCATATGTGTAAAAGTGGTAGTGGTAAATTGCTAAATTGTTGTAGAGTTATGACCTGTAGAGGTGAGAAGTTGGGGACTTTGAAACACGTCATCCCATACCATCCTGTGCATATTGTAGTAATTTTCCTCTAATATCAATAAACAAACAAACATAAAAATTTGAGCGCTGCTCCAACAACAATTACCATAGCACAAAAATATTTCCGACCTCATTGTTTGGAGACGTATCACATTTTTGTGTCAAATTCACATCTGTTTCTTTGCACGATGAAAACCCGGAAAAAACTCTTGAATATCCTTTGTAAGTGTAGCTTAAAAAATCGCTAGTCCTCGATATTTTTTATGTAATAATGTTTTCTACAATGCCTTCACTATTCGGTTTTATTAGTAGACCTCAGCGTGGGTTTTCTCCTAAAATCGCAATAGGAAATCGGAAAGTGTGGCACGGACATATTTCAAATCGATAATAAGAGCTGACATTTTAACAGTAAAATTTTAATAAAACAGAAACATCTTCTTTTGTATCAGCCTAATGCACAGAAGGTCTTCGCACCTATGTATATTAAATTTTGTGATGACCAATTCTATGTGTGGGCGTGAAATTATCTGGCCAATTTTGTTTTTAATATTCACTTTTTTCTTTATTTGAAAAGAGTCAAACATTTTTGTATAATGATTATATACTAGACATGTGCTTTTATGATTGTGTGTGCATTTTCACACATTTTCGAGAGAAAGTTTGTGAATTTTCTCATTAATATTTATAAATACAAAGTTGAAATATTTAAAACATTTTCACTATTGGGAAGACCGCCACTAGTTGCTTCTTCAAACAAAGATAAATCTTGTTAATTTAATTGAGATAGTGTCGACGTTTTGAAGCATATTGATGAACAACTTGACTCACTTGGATGAACTTTTGAATATAGTAATATGCAAAATTTTTAAAGCTCATACTTGAGAGTTGCCAAAAAGTTTGTTTTAACGAAAATGAGTTTGGAGTTATGCCGAAACGACTGAATAGCATGGAATGAAATTTTGCACGGCACAAATTTAGGGTCACCAACAAATAACTTTTTATTTATTTTTGTATAAACGTTATTATCTCGAAAACAATTTGAACCATTTAGATGAATTTTTCAATACGAGTATTTATAATATGCAAAATTTATAGCTTCCTCACATTAGTTTTCCACTAAGGATGTTTTTACGAGTTTGCCAACTATGGGAAATTGAATGTTTTAGCTGAATAAGGAAAACTAGGGATTTTTGCTCTTATTTGTTCAAATGACATCTAGAGAGAGTTGAGGAATTGCAAAGAACTTTTTAAAAGGAATTTTTTACACTGATTAGTACTACCCTGATATATATACAAGGTGGCGCAAAAGTAAGCTTCCGATGTTCAGCATATCGGTTGTGGCACGTGCAGTGTGCGCTGTTGCACCGTCTTGTTGGAACCACATGTTTTCCAATCCGAATTCATCAAGTTGCGGCAAAAAGAAATCGTTGATCATTGCTCTGTAGCGCTCACCATTCACAGTAACCGTTTGGCCCCGACCGATTATTGGTCAAATAAATAGTCAGCAATATTCCGCGTTCTGGAGCAGTGTAGCGTAACATTGTTTATTAGCGTGTATTTCGCATGTGTTTACTACACAAATGTCAAAACAGAACTGACTTTAGGGGCCAATCGCAAAATTTATAGCATTTTCTGATAGGAGGATTACTTTTGCGCCACCCTGTATGTATCTACATGTCATATTTTTGTACATTCTTGTGTCATGGCTACAATTCAAATTTTGTCAAATTCCGGAGTGATGTGTTGTTGGTGTCAGTTCTTTTCTGGATAATAATAATAATAAAAATTTCCCAACGGATAACGCACCATCCCGCCCACCGACCGAGTTGCTCAACCGCATAACGCACAGCACTTTTTTTGTAATATATCGGCGAATCGTCGAAAGGCAGGGGTTTGTTAAGTGTTGAAGTCTAAAACTATCAGCTGAGGAACACAAGAAATTAAAAAATATAAACAATGTATTAAGAGAAGAAAAAGTCAGTTCGATTGTAAAAAGTATATTCGCAAAGTAACTATTGATTAAGCGAGCATAGTATCGATTTTTTAATGCTCAATCAAATGTGCTGGAATGAGTGTTAAATGATCCGAATCTTGAATAATGCCCCTACAATAATTAATTCTACCACTACATTACCCTGCTTAAATTTTTTTTCCGTTGCGTCAATAAAGAATGTCGATCTACTGCAAAAAAACCTATAACTTCCCTCTCAATGAAAGAATTGCATTGCCGCCTTAGAAGTTAACTTCAAACATTTTCGATACAGAATTTTGTGAAAAATAAACGGTGAAAGAACATTTTTCGATATCTGTTGCCTTTACCTAAAATAATTGCAAAAAGGGGGAATTCTCATGAAAGTATAAAGTCTTCGCCAAAGCCGTAGAAAGCGTTTTCCTCACTTGTTTTTTTTTTTCAATTTTTTCAGCTTTTCATTTTTATTGTAGTAGACTTCGGATAGAAAAAAAACACATGGTCGGGAAAACTCGCACAATCCATTGATTTTTCGTCTAGGAAGATAGTAAATAAAACTTTGATCTACCTCTCGCAATGGACCAAACAAATGTTACATATAAAGTACGTCTGTTATAAAATCAGTATAGAAGCGTTGATCATAGACGACAATGGTGGTTTTATGGTTTATTAATAACAAGCTGAAATTTTGTGATCGGTCCTTCCCGGAGACGCCCAACTTTTTTATGTTGGAAAATTCTGGAAAGTATGACACTTGACAGGTAGGGGTCGTGCAACATTTGAATTTGGTACATGCAAATTTTTTATTAAAGTAGTTTCATTTGATTTACTGCCACTGTGTTAACAATCTCAGGAAGGTATGTGTTATACAAATTGGGTGGTATATAAGAGTGTCAGAATGTAAGTCAAAATAACATATTCTTATTAATAACAACCTGATATACGGCTTAATAAAAAACGCCGTTTACCAGTGACTTAAACAACGTCCTACGATTTCACCGATACTCGTACAGGGCCGCTACTCTTGAAGTTGTTCAGTATTTATTTCTTTTTTCAAGTACTAAGGCACAGGTACTTATTTTGAAGGTTTATTTTGGCTGCGCCAATCAATAGAATTGTAAGCTTTTGCGATTATGAAATTCTATTGATCTAAGAAAGTTACCAGATAGCATAATGAAATAATTTTTTACCATGTTCTTTATGTTGAAATAGTATTTTGCCCTGCATAGTCGGCAAGTCCATTCATAAATAGGTATTAAACAATGTTATGTTAGGTGCTTTAAACTCGACTTACGTTGATATCACGCAAGCATAGAAAAATTAAATAAGCTCGTCAGCTGGAGCATTTCGGTATACTTTCTGATTGTCCTGACTGTCCTTCTTCTTCTACTTGCAAAACTCAGGCCGCTGGACAAAAGTTATAATTCCATTTAATGGTCCAAAAGAGTATAAATATCGTCACTGATTACATATTTACTTGAAATAATTTCCCCAAAAATGCTAAAAAATAAGCAGTGCGCGAACATCAAAAAGTTAAATTTTCACACTTTTCAAACAGCTTGCTACAAAATGGAAACCAACCTCCTGCCACCAGCACTTCAAACTCCTACCCAGCTTGTAGTAATTCTCTCAACTCATTTGTTTCTCATTTCACTTTCGTAACGCGCAGGAGCTTTTACTTTTCGGCTTTTAGTTATGCTTGTGGCTGCACTTTTTATGATTTTTTCAATGTAAAATTTTATTGCTGCTTTACTTTCTTGCTGTATAAAGTTTTTACTTTTATAGTGTAAAAATATTGTGCGAATGGCATTTCACAACTTTTTTGCTTGTGTAATTTAATAAATATTTTCTTTTTTGAAGATTGCGCGCATTCGCTGTTATCAATACTTTGGCTTTTTTCTTAGCTTTTACTTCTTTCAGTTTTGGTTATTGTTAGTGTTACTGTTGGTGTTAAATTTTGACTGAAACAATTTTAGAGTTGGAGTTTTGGCAACAACTTGGCCGCAGTGGATTTGAAACTGCTGTTACTTGCCTTATCGCTCTCACAAATATTTTTGTTTTTATTATTTTGTATGCAATATTTTATTTTATGAATTTGTTTGTGTGTGCTGGCAAAAGTTTTGTTAGCTGTTCAAAAGGCATGTTGCTGAAATTTATTTGGCTATTATGAATGTCAGCGCATCTACAAGCCTAGACACAAACTAACATAGGAACAAATAACAATAACATAAAATAATAACAAATTGCTGAAAATCAAAAGTTTATAAAGTCAGCAGTTCACTTGGCAACATTTTTTTATCTCAATTCTTTTGTTACCAATTTTATACTCAGCTCATCTTAGCTCACAGAAAATAAAAAAATTTGTTCCACTAATGGTTGGTAGTAAGTTCATAAACGAATCAAGGTAGATATAGACTTATGTATTATGTATGTCTCATATTTCCTGTCCCACTTAAAATTATGCGCTAAAAACGTTGGCGATAACTATGTTCTGTTCATTTTTATATATTTTTGTAAGTTTAACGAGCTCAAGACGAGTTTATAATAATTCTTAGTTAATTATTATTATTTTTGATTAGAGGAAAAATTGATAGCAACAAACATATACACGCTATAGCACGATTGAAACTTTGTGTAAATTCGTAAGTCCTACATTTTCTTGCTTACTATTCAGGGCTATTGCTCCTTAAGTTATATATCACTTTTATAAGAAGGGACGGACACACTTCCAGTATTAAGCTGCAATTAAACCGTCAACCGTTT
Organism: Merzomyia westermanni; assembly: GCA_949987695.1. Classification (NCBI taxonomy): domain Eukaryota; kingdom Metazoa; phylum Arthropoda; class Insecta; order Diptera; family Tephritidae; genus Merzomyia; species Merzomyia westermanni. The sequence goes on from OX465291.1 coordinate 65,303,947, forward strand.
GATAAGGACGCCCGAAATCCATATAGTGATGCATGGTAAGGAAACACTAGTCCGACTTTGTGCCTAAGCTCACAACTGAGTATATAACAAAACCGCAACCTCGCCTCCTTTACCTGTTTGTTTACGCTTATCAAATTAAAGGTTTTTTGAAACTTTATGGCACATTTTTACACCCCGTTGTGTTTTCGCAGATAGTTAACTTTTTTCTCCCATAACTGTTTTCACAAACAGTTCGAAGTAGATATATACTTTATAATTAGAAGATCAGTATTAGTAAACAAGCCACTAAGCCATATCCGTCTATCTGAGCGCTGGCAAAAATTAAAATATAACCAATGATAAATTTTGGCATTGATATTTAGCCACGCCGGAAGATTGACGCTGACACGTTTTCTATAACAAAATCTTGGAAAACATAAATATCTATCGCCTTCTATCTATCTATAAAATAAATGCGCAAGTTGAGGGAAATTGCCCCACTTTATGGCCAAACTATACATCAAAGGTATTAACAATTATATATGTGTGGATTGGTATGGCCAAACAGCAGTTCCGTCAATCAAAAAAACTTAAAAAAATATTAATTGTGATATAGAAAAATTTGTTTAAAAATTACACCAACACAAATGTCAAACATATATTCACACTATAGAGCCGTAGTTGTTTGAGTAGACATGTCCAGTATTTTATTATATTGCTCTCACTGTGAGTGCGAAGAGTTGCTAGTGGATCAATGAAAACCCAGTATTCGCACTATAGAGCCGCTGTTGTGTGAGTAGACATGTCATGCGTGTATTGTATTACTCGTGTGATCGGCTCTCACTGTGAGTGAGAAGAGTTGGTAGTGGACAAATGATAAACTAGTATTTGCACTATAGAGCCTCTTTTGTGTGAGTAAACGTGTCATGCATTTTTGTTTTAGTTGTTTTTATTGTATTGATCACTTGCTACGATGCCCAGTGTCAGCGGCTCTCCTGAGAGAACGAAAATCTGTTTTGTTGGATACATTAAACAAGCAATGTAAAATATGAGCAAATATGTAAACTTCATTGTTGATACCTAAAAACAGTCTTTACAAAAACAAAATAAATGATTATTCATAAAGAGTATTCAACACCGGAGTTTGTTTTGTTTTTGTATTTGTGGTTGGGTTTGTGTGAATTGAAATAAAATAAAATAAAATAGGATAAATAGAATAAATTAAAATAAATAACATAAATAAAACAAGTAAGGAAGTCTAAGTTCGGGTGGAACCGAACATTATATACCTAGTAGTGATATATTATGTCATCCCAATTAACGCAAGTCTATTTTAATACTTTCAGTTCGTGTTTGCGTTCAAATAGACCGCCGAACAGACAGACAGACGTATCGAAAGACGGATGGCTACATCGACTCAGCTCATCCTCCTGATCATTTCAGTATACGTACAAACATTTCATGTTCATGAAAGGTATGAATATCAAAAAAGATATACAACTTCGCTCTTGCAGTGGGGTATTAACTACTTGCACGGATGTTTTACTTTTCATCCTGAAGGTTTTCATATACATTAATAAATATATATCTCGATTCGTTTATGCCGAATGAAGTAATATACCTTGTGTGCGTAACAAAAATAGATATAAAAAATGCTGTCTTGTATAGGCGACAAAGAACTCAACCGATCTTTATGAAATTTTTACAATATATACTTGAGTTCACTGTATACAGCATAGATAATATATAGTTTTGGAAAAGTAGGCGGAGCCACTCCCCCAGGCTATATAAAGTTTCAATTCGTCATAACTCCGAACTTTTTTGGTCTAAATTAATGAAATTTGGATATATGTGTCGCTTCGTCAATATCTACATAATTTTCCAAAAGTGGGCGATGCCACGCCCACATATTTTGTGTTTTGTTTTGCTCTTAAACTTTCACGATAGGTCAAGTTAATGACATTTTATATATAGATGTGTTCTATGTATCAAAATGTCAAAACAACGCCTACCGGTTAATATTCCTAACATCGATTTCATTGAGTTCAAATGCATCCGCCTTCAACTAGACAACGTCTCTATGTACTTATATGTTTGCTACATCCCTCCAGCATCAGATTTTTCAGTCTACATGCAACATGTCTCTCTGCTCAAAACTGTTAACCTTATGACTAAAGCTTCAGATTCAATTATTGTTTTGGGTGATTTTAACTTACCTCATATATCGTGGAACATATCTGATGGTAACATTATTCCAAATCCGTCCAAACTGGGGTTCAATGACTTTTTAGATGGAATTTCCGATCTTTGCCTTAATCAAACAAATTTTACCGCTAACAAGTTTGGGAAAGTCTTAGATTTAGTGTATGTTAATGATATAAACCAATTTTCTGTAAATCGTTGTGATCCGTTGGTTTTACCAGAAGACCTTTACCACCCTTCTATGGAAATAGTCTACGAAACCATAAGTAATGGCCAAGGCACTCAATGCTACTCATGTAGTAGCTTTGATTATAACTTTTCCAAAACAAATACAAGAAATTAAATAAAGAACTGTCTAAATTAACTTCGCCTGAATTTGGTTGTGATATCGATCTAAACGTCTCACATTTCAATCAAACTATTTACTGCCTATTTGAGAAGTTTATTCCTAAACGTAAAGTAACTTATGATCATCCTACGCAAGCTTGGTTTACTAAAGAGCTTAAGGCTCTTAAAAATAGGAAAACGCGATCATTTAATTTATATAAGAAATCCTGATTAAATAAACATTACCTACTGTATTCCATTCTACGTCAGAAGTACATAGATTTAAATAAAAAGTGCTATAAAGCTTATATCTCTAAAACGAAAAGAGACATTATTCTCAATCCTAAGTCATTTTATGGTTTCGTAAATTCTAAACGTAAAGTATCAGGGTTTCCCTCAGCCATGAAATATCAAGACATTATATCTAGCGATAATCAATGTATCGCAAATTTTTTTGCTCAATTTTTCACTTCTAACTATTCTGCTGTCACCAATTCAAACTTTCAAAACTATCCCTATAAGCTACACGGGACAAATTCAATTAATTCACCAATTATATGCGCCAAAGATGTTCTAATTTACCTTAAAACCTTAAAAGAATCTTTTAAATATGGTCCTGATAGGATTCCTAAATGTTTCTTGAAAAAGTGTGCGAACCATATTTACCAACCCCTTACCAATTTGTTCAATCTATCACTAAAGTGTGGTGTTTTTCCAACTGCGTGGAAAGAATCGTTTCTTCTACCGCTGCATAAAAGCGGGAGTAGGTCTTCTATAGAGAACTATCGTGGCATCGCAAAGCTTTCTGCCATCCCAAAATTGTTTGAAGCTATTGTTACAAATCAACTTACGGGTCCGATCTCTATTTTGATAGCTGACTGCCAACACGGGTTCAGTAAGGGAAAGTCCACAGTTACGAATTTACTTGAGTTTACCAGTCATGTCTCAAATGGCTTTAGAAAAAATCTGGAAACCGACGTTATTTATACGGATTTCAGCAAAGCTTTTGACAAAGTGTATCACTCATTACTTATTCATAAACTCGATCAGTTGGGCTTCCAGCCGGGTCTCAATCGCTGGACACAAAGAGTAATGTTTAAAAATTTAGTATTCGATGTCATTTATGTATCTTCGGGGGTTCCTCAAGGAAGCCATCTTGGCCCGATTCTGTTCTTGTTGTTTATAAATGATATTTCTACAATAATAAAATTTTCAAAAATGTTAATGTATGCCGACGACGTAAAGCTTTTCATGTCATTCGCGTCATTTGAAGATAGAAATAAGCTACAATCAGATCTAGATGCACTAGTTACTTGGTGCGATTTAAATTATATGCCACTTAACCTTAAAAAATGTAAACACATGGGTTTTTCGCGTGGAATTTCTCAGCCGGCTTCCTATACAATTAAAAATTATAGTCTTGAGCAAGTGTATGATTTTATTGACCTGGGGGTTACTATGGACTATAAACTCAGTTCCAACCGCCATATTAATACAACAGTCAATAAGGCTAGAGGTGTCCTAGCATTCGTTAAACGATGGTCTAAAGAATTTAGCGACCCTCATGTAACTAAAGCCCTCTTCACTACATTAGTCAGACCGATACTTGAATATGGTTCTATAATTTGGAACCCGCGTTACCAGGTTCATGTATATCGCCTTGAATCAGTTCAAAAACAATTTTTACTATTTGCCTTAAGAGATTTTCATTGGGATCCCTCGTACAATCTGCCACCCTATACGAATCGTTTAAAACTCATTAATCTACACACACTTTCTAGTCGGAGGGAAATGCTTGGAATTATTTTTATGATTAAATTGCTAAATGGTTCACTATCCAGCCCATTTCTTCTAAGTGAAGTGAACTTCAATGTACCGTCTCGTCCTTCAAGGCATTTTAAACCTCTAGTCTTAAAACAGTGCCGAACCAATTTTCAGTTAAATGAGCCTTTTCGCTGTTTGTGTCAAGATTATAACTCTCTTTCTGGTAGATTTGATATTTCAGACTCGCTTTTCAGCATAAAAAAATCAATTGTTTCTGTCCTAAATTCATAGCTACTATTTGTTTTTTATTTTTTGACTTCTATTTTAACTTTTAACAATAATTTTATTCTGTTAACTAGTTATTTCTTAATGTATAATCTATCCTATATCTACTTTACTTAGCTGATGAGGTTTTCTCTGTAGCTGAGCAGTTTTAGATCTCGACGATTAACAAACCAAAGCCTTTCAACGACTCGGCACGAACGAATAATCCGCGCGTTATGCGGATGCGCCCCTCGCGCCGGTCGGGCGGGATATGGTGAGTAATCCGTTGGGAATTATTATTATTATTATTATAAAATGGCGAAAGCAAACAACGAATTTCAGCATTCTTTTGTAAAACTGAGAGACTAGCTTGAGTTAAAATAGACAGACTGACAGACAGACAATTTTCATTGAAATATCAAGATTGAATTATAAGCGATTGCGATTATGCTGAAAAGTGGGCGACGCCACGCCTACTTCTTCGAAGTTGACAACATTTTTTTGCGGGCGAGTTTTTCTTAAAAAGCTTTTTATGTGTGCAAAATCTGATTGATATAACTGCTTGGTTGTAGAAATATTGCTTTTTAAACTTTACAAAAAAAATTTTCAGAACTACTCTAAAAAACTGGGCGTGGACATTAACCAGTTTCACCGATTTTTACAGCAACAGTTACCTTTATATATAGAACATTATCACCAAATTTCGTTTCGACAAATCAATTTTTGGCGGAGTTATGGCATAAACCGTTTTGTGGAATAGTCCACTATAAAAGGGGCGGGGCCACACCCATTTTCGAAAATTTAAAGTTTTTGGATTTTTTTGTTTACGGAAACTTTAAGAGTGAAATATAAATGATGTAAAGCTCTTTTATGCAAAGTTATTGCCTATTTAATATATCTACGATCCTCTTCAAAATCTTTCATATAAAAGTGGGCGTGGACCTTAACCGATCCCGCCCATTTTTTCCTGGAACGTTCCCTGCATATCTGAAAACCTGCGTGCTGAATTTCGTTTCGATATCTTGAACGGTTTTTGATTTATGATTAATAATATTTCTATATTTGACTTAAGCAAAAGTGGGCGGTGCCACTGCCATTTTCAAAAATTTCTTGAAAAATCTATTTTATGCCTCAATCTCAATGTATTCACCAAGTTTTATCCTTATAGGTGTATTATGTACTGAGTAATCACTTTTTTTGTGTTTTCGAAAATATTCTATATATAAAAAGGGGGCGTGGCTATCATCCGTGCAATACATATGTCAATTCAAAACCGCTTAAAAACATACTTTTCTAGAACTGCTTTCTAACTTCATTATTTACATGCGGAATGCTTTAAAATTTTTTTTTATTCCACGTGAGGAATGCAAAATCTATAATTCCTCCGGAATAACAAAAGAAATAAGGACTGCAAATTTGCATTCTTTATTCCCAAAAGTGGAATAGAGGCTGCAACCCAAAATTGTTATTCAGTGAATGGGGATGAATGGACTGCATTTCGACATAAATACATTCCTTAACAACTCTGTCTCTAGTATATTTAATAAGATATTGAAATTTTATGAGTTGACTGACCTTACTGGCATGGGTAAAAATTAAAAAAAATAAGTGTGTCATACATATAGAGACGATCAGCGCAGCATACATTCACATTTTGCGGCCATTGCGGTCCCACTAAATTGACCGGACAGCCGTCGGTTTGTTAAATCCCTCTTAATAATTTTAGAAAAATACCACTAAAGGAATTTTTAAAACAAATTGAAAAATACTCAACTAGTAAGGAGGGCGTGGCCAATTGGTTAATTGTTGTGGTGTTATGACCTGTACAGATTTAAACTTTTTCTATTACTACGACCATTCTCTTTAGCTGAATTTTCTGATTTAGCTAAATCAGTTACTTAGACATCTGATTGTATGCGTCATATAAAAGTGAGGTTAATTACAACTCAAATTGACTAATTTTTGCACATATAATCAGTCATTGAGATATTGCATATGCTTCTTTTCTTTATAATTTTCAGTAAACTTTAATGAAAAAGTGGGCATTGCGAAAACCGATTTAGCTTATTTTCAGTAAGCGTAATTTCTCTGTGTAAACCTGATTGCAGATTATTTAAGATTTGAGTCAAGGTAAGTGTTTTAGGAAACCTCATGTAATTCATCGCATTCATGATAATATGAACTCTTCACAAAACACAAATTTTTTGTCATTGAAAATTCATTGAAAGTTACAAAGCTGGATGTATTTTCTCACTTTCAAGAAGAAAAGTCTAGGGGCCGGTTTCGAGTTTTTCACTTTTTCAGTTTCACCATCTAACTTAACTAAGTCACAACTTAGTCAGCCTGCCAGCTGACTAATTCTCGACTAAGTCAGTGTTGCTGTCGTTCAAAACCTAAATGTCAGTAATGCTCCTAATTTGTTTTGTACAATGTCCCAGCCGGAAAATTTGTCAAGCATGACTTTAACGGCGTATGCGTAGATGCATGTGAACGCTTGTTTTCTAGCATGCAACCATTACGAAACTTTCGTTTTTAATTAAGCGCTAAATTTAGTACCTTCAAACTAAAGAGAAATGGGTGTAAGATCAATACATTTCTTCGTTTATGGCCATACATGCCCATTTCGCACTGGGGTATTGGGATGCACAGAGTTGTCTGGTTTGAAAAAATACTGCTATGCGTAAAACAGCTGATCGGGTTGTTGTGCTCAAAATTAGAATTTTGGGCGGAAGTCCGACAACATAAAAATTCATTGAATGAACCCTCTTTTTTAGAACTGGTCGAGTTCGTTTTAACTTTCTTGTTGTTGTTGTGGCAACGACAAAAACACTCCCCGAAGGTTTTAGGAAGTGTTATCGAATTAACAGTCCTTGGCCAGATTTGAACCCGGTATGCTCCGGTACTCCCTTGCGGTACAGCCCGACTGTAGTGGTAGCGATTTATGACTAGTGAAACCTTCTAGGTCCTTTCACCCCTCCTCCCGTAATGATAAGATGGGTAATGAGAGGTGAGAGGCATCATATCCGTAGATCAACCATCGAGTTGCACGTCATTACCTTTGTGGATATTAGTCGCCTCTTACGACCGGTATGCCTACCTCGGGCATATTCTAAGCCCCTAACTTTTTGGTATTACCTTTCAGTAATGCGGAGGTTGAAAGAATTTTTAGTGCGATGAACATTTTAAAAATTAAGTTAAGAAACGGATTAAAAATTTAAATGCTTAACTCGCTGCTTAGTATTAGATGTTCGTTAAAACGCGTATCCAAATGTTGCACTGATTTTGAAATTACCGGTGACCTCATCTCTATGATAAATATACAAATTTTGTGCGCAGACTCAAGCTCTTCTGATTCATCAGACGGAAAAGATATTATAAAATAATTAGTTTGTATTGATTTTTCTATAGTATGTCTTTCTTTGAAAAAATTTCTAGTCAAGGAAAATGTGCCTGATATGTGTGGAAACAAGAATAAATCCTTTAAGTCATGTCTACAGATTTATATATAAATAGGTTAAACTAAAATAAAAAATTTTGTTGTTGGTTTTATGGTCTGTTCATTTTTACATATTTTTGTAAGTATAACGAGCTCAAGCCCAGTTGATAATAATTTTTAGTTAATTATTATTATTTTTGATTAAAGGAAAAATTGGAAGCAACAAACATATACAGGCTATAGTTATAGTACTATTTCGAAACCAGCCACGATTTCTCGTCAGACTAATTCGTATAGTTTTGCTATTTTCAGAGGATCTTGTGGAGATCGAACCCACTCACTCTGATTGCAAGCGCAGCCGCCTAACCCATAGGCTATGCTGCGTGTAGTTTTGCAAGCTGATTAATTCAAGTTTTCCTCTAATTGTTGTTTGTTATCTTGCCAACGGTATACACAATATTTTAGACATTCTGTCTATATGTAAATCATGTATGTTGGACTTTGTTTGTATATACTTTAACTATAGCCTGTATATGTTTGTTGCTTTCAATTTTTCCTTTAATCAAAAATAATAATAATTAACTAAGAATTATTATCAACTGGTCCTGACCTCTTTATACTCACAAAACTATGTAAAATAAAAAATTTGAAAAAAAAATTTCTGACTTATTTAGCTTCTTTTTTTTTCTTAATGTTAGCCTTTTCTAACCTTTTTTTTGCAGACTTAGCTCTTTTTTTTCTATCACCTGGCCACAAGTTTACATTTCGTAGATCCTACTCTAACCCGCAAAACAGTGATATAATATATCGAGTAAGACCACTAATGGATACTTTTCGGAAACGATCACCAGTTGAGAGAAATTCTTTACGTTAACGAACAGATTATTCCATTCAAACGCCGCCTGGAAATAAATCAGTATACACGTGGAAAACTTTGGTAATGGGGTATTTTCTCTCGGAGAAAAGTGGAATGCCATATGATTGGCTGACTTCCTAAACATCAGTTTGCAATGCAACACTGCAATACGAAAAGCGCAGTGACGCATTTTCATGATGCTTTTGCGATACATTGCATACCTACATCATTTATTTTTCCTAAAATAATGTAAAGAGTAATAAATAAAGCTATTTGCTATAATAACTTGTTCTTTAATAAAATTGAAATCAATTAAAAACTCAACTAAATTTTGCATGTTTTTTCGAAACGTTACTTAATTTCCTACATTCTATATTGATTACTTAGATTTATTTGACTACTCAAACTTCTGCCCTGACCATGAATGTATGTAAGTAGTCGATTCCTGTTTTCAAAAAGATGCTTCCAGAATTTCTGACAATAATTAGCATTGCTTAGAAATGAATTTGTACCACGAACTAGTTGGCAGTAGTGAAAGGGTTAAGTTATTAACAATCGAAGTTAGAAGATTTGTTTACCTCAATTTTTTCGTTACTGAATGATGAAGTTAGTAAAGGTGGACAATTTTACTATTGCTTGTTTTAAGGAATTATTAATTTTATTTCGAAATATTCCATACCGGAAAAATCGGCTTGGTTTACCAATTTAGCCAATTTTAAATAAGGACGGGAGATGAGTGAAAAGGGAGAAAATAATTTCTCTGGTTTAAATTAAAGTTAGGAAGTAAAAAAATATCGAGTCTGCGGTACCGAAGTTGATGACCTCATAGGCATTTTCAACTTTATCTCACCAAGTAACATTGCTCCATTTCCATGAACAACGCACAAAGTCTCCCGTGACAGAACAAAACCAAGTAACTAAGATTTATACGAATTTTTGGAATTCTCATGAAAAAATCTACCATGCACTTCAATCCGTTTTAAAACCCTTATACAACCAAGTAACTTAAAATGCACTGAAATGAAGAAATCAGTTCAGAATAAAACCAAGTAACTCATGTGCTCTTTGTAAAGAACTGAACATTTTAGTACAGATAATAGGTTTTGCTAAAAAATGACACCAGAAATTAATTTTTAAACGTCACTAGAAGTTTCCGTTTTAGTTTCGCTCTCTTAGTCGATGCAAAAACCAATAAAATTCATTTGGTAATTAAGAATTGTTGAAATTTTCCCAAAACATTTAAGTTATTATTTCACACAACCAAGTAACTTTAACAGATGCTCAGTTTAGCTTATTTCACTGAAAGTCTTTGAGATGATTTCAATTGCAGGGATAGAGAGAGGAAAGAACTTGACTTCAGCTCCTACTAAAAAACGAAATTATGAAAAAATAGTTTCTTTAATGCAAAATAATGGAAAAAGCAGTTTTGGAAAAATTTGTGAGGAAATTCGATTTCGCTGCAACTCGAAGACCTCAAATTCAAGTAATTTAATAAATTTCAATTACTCTTTTGTATATGATAAAACACGAAATAGATATTAAATTTGTAACGGTATTTTCATTTTTATTAAAAGGAACGAAACGCTGATAATTTTGTTTTTATATGAAAGTGCACGACGAAACCAAATAATTTTCAAGTTAGTTGTTTCTGTTCAAACACAAATAATTTATTTATATTTCCCACGATTCTCTGTAGGATCCAATGGCATACGTCTAAATGGACACATTCAAATTTGTACCGATAAATCAGATACCGACGGTTCATGCGTGTTCAAATATAGGTCAATATAGGTAAAACCGTAAAAAGTGATTTTGTAATGTAAGGATCATTAAATTTCCTAGACCAGTTCTTAACAAATCTCAGTTCTCCTTTAGTTCGATTCAGGCATGTTTCAATATGGGATTTAAAGCCAAGTTTAAGATCCATTGTAAAACCGCGGTCAATGAAGGTAGGGACTTGCTCAAGCAGATAGATATCAATCATTTAATTATGCACCTGAAGTGATTTTCAGTTAAATTAAATATCTAAATGTACTTTTAAATATACTATACTTGTATATTTACAGTTAGTCACAGTTAAATTTCCCAGTTGGCTCTTCTAATAGAAACTTCTTCGCCTGCAATTCGTTTGTTAATTTGACATAAAACTATAGATAGTTCTTTCAAATTTAAAACAAGAGTTTCAACATGTTTTTTCGAGTATGAATTTTTGTAGCCTATTAAAGTCTAGTCTCACAAAGTGAAAATTTCGAGGATTTTTAAAATTGGGTTGCATTTTGGCAAGTTTTTTCCACATGGTGTTTGGTATTCTCTGTCATATGACCTTGTCCTAGTAAGTCAATTTATAGGGAAAAAATACCACACAGCGGGAATTTTTATCTGAAACTAAAACGTGAATTTTAGCTGCAAAAGTTTTCGTAATATATTCGAAGAACCAACATGGCTATTTAAATGGCCCACTTTGTAATTGGTAGGTACAAAAGCATGTAATATCTCATTTAACTTTAATCAAAAGTCCCTTTAATGAAATATTAATTATTTCTATGCTTCGGAAAACGCATTCCATGGCACTTCTTTAAATTTTGACAAATTTTGCGCTGTCAGCCTTTCTGCTGCTGTGACCATTTATTTACTTGCAATTAGGGTCTAACTACGTGCAATAAAACTCACAAGGCTGCAGGCCACACAATGTGGCAAAAACATGGGGACCCATCACAAGAACTCCGCAAAACTCTGTTTTAAAGATATCTATTCATATAAGCCAGGGCATTTGGAACGAAATAGAAGGCTTGGGCGTAACTTTTTGCAAAAGTTAAATTACCACAATGGTCTAGTCGGAATATTTATTGGTAAAAATTGTATACAGGGTGGCTGATGAAAGCCGCTACCAAAAAAAATTGAATAACTTTTTTTCTATTTAATGAATCTGGTTAATTTTTTTTTATTTTGCAGATTGACTTTTACATTTAACAAAAATGGATAACTGGGACACTGAAACAAGAATTTGGATTGTCCGCCGCTATCACGCACTGGAGTCCGTAGTTTCGGTTCAAAGAGAGTATAGGCACACGTTTGGCGGCAATCCTCCGAGCAGATGGACCATAATAAGACTTGTAAACAATTTTGCCGAGCATGGGACAGTCAACAGAAGACCTTACCATCGAAACCCTTCAGTTCTAACGGAGGAAACAATCGCTGCTGTAGCTGCTGCCATACAAAACAATCCACGTGTTTCGACAAGAAGCTTATCTGCTCAAATGAGTGTAAGCAGACAGTCATTACAGTCAGTTATGCACAAAGATTTGGACTTATTCCCATATAAAATTCAAATGGCCAACAAACTGAACGCTGCAGACTTGTCGATTCGCTTGGAATTTTGCCATAAGATGCTTCAAATGGTGGAAGAGGATGGAAACATGTTGAACTGTCTTTTCATGTCTGACGAGGCCCATTTCGATTTAAACGGCAACATAAACAAACAAAATTGTCGAATATGGAGTGCTTCCAACCCACAGATACTCCATGAGACGGAATTGCATCCACTTCGTGTCACAGTGTGGTGTGCAGTTTCATCACGCTGCATTGTCGGGCCCTACTTCTTCCAAGAAAACGGTCACACCGTTACGGTTACTGGAGACCGTTACTTGAGCATGTTGAGAGAGTTTTTCTATCCAGAATTACGCCGAATGAGAATTTCTTTAAACTCTGTGTGGTTTCAGCAAGATGGTGCAGCTCCTCATATAGCCCAACCTGTTATGACAGAATTGCGACGAAAATTTCCCAATAAGCTGATATCCAGAAACTCCACATTCCGTTGGCCACCCAGGTCGCCTGACCTTACTGCACCTGACTTTTTCTTGTGGGGTTATTGCGAACAGGAAGTCTTCAAAGCAAAACCAACAAATTTGAATGAACCAAGGCAATCCATTCGAGAAACAATTGCGGCTATTCCTGTCTCAACTCTCCAAGCAGTAATGAACAACTTTTTGGTAAGATGCCGCACATGCATCGACGAGCAGGGGGGGCATTGAAATTCCATTATTTTTAAAACTAATTAAGCTATATTTAATAAAATTTAATGAGCTTTAACATGAATAAAAGAAAAATGAATTCCATACACTGAAAAAAATTATTGAGTTTCTTAATGTAGCAAAATTCATCAGCCACCCTGTATTAAAGTATTTGGTTGGAAGTTAGACTATACTTGCTTTTCACTTACTAGATGGTAATAAATGCGGGATGAAATATTTTAAAAGGTGAGACAATCAATATTTAAACAAGTGAGCAGCTCTAAATTTGTTGGTTATCAACTGGTTGACTAAGTTTTTCTAAGTTTGCTTAGTCAAAGCAGTGGAATCTACCAGTTTTGATGGAAGTGGGGGTGGTTAGCAGCCCATTTTGATAATTTTTACCAAAATTGGTCGATTTAAAATTTGGGCACCGACCGCGCTGTCCGATTCCTTCTATAAAAGTCCTGCACATTCTTTGAAATAAGGTTAATTTATGGAACAAGTTTGGTCATTCTAGGTGCATCCCTTTTTTTGGTGTTTTCCAAACTATTTGCTTTGTAAAAAGTGGGCGCGGAATATTTCGCTTTCGGTCAGCGCTTGTAAGATGCGAGATGACTGTCAACGAACATGCAGTAAGCTTTGTCAAAATTTGCTCAAGTTAATGTACTCACAGACAGCACGATATACTCTAGTCTCTATCTATATCGAAGCTACGACCCACAGCTAGTCCAATAAAATGAATATACTCTGTTAGATTGTGCGCCTTAGTATACAAGCGATTGGAGGTATATTTTTAAAATTTTGTTAATGCAGAATGAAATTATTTGGTATTGAGAGTTCACTAATTTGAAAAAGATTAATTTCCATGGCTGTAAATGAAGTCAAGGCCATGTGTAATAATTTTTGAAAAGATTATGAGTGTTGTTTTATTATTATTATTATTTCTTATTAATTATTATTCTTGGTCTTGACCTCATATAAAGTCTTGCATACTTTGCAAATGTACCAGGCCGTAAGACCAACAACTCTATTGAGCTGTTTTTATACAAAAATTAGTATGTGGTGTGAAGGTAGTGTTGCCGGCCTACCACACCGAAGGTCCATGGTTCGAGCCCTGGTACAGGTAACATCAAAAGTGATTTGAAAAAAGTTTTTCAAAACGGGGTCGCCCCTCGGCAGTGGTTTGGCAAACTCTCCGAGTGTATTTCTGCCATGACAGGCTTCTCAGCAAAAATTCGTCTCCTTTGTAGATGCCGTTCGGAGTCGGCAAAAAAACTGTAGGTCCCACCAATTTGTAGGGAAAATTCAAATCGGCACACCACAAATTGGAAGAGAAGCTTGGCGCAAAAATCTCTTAGGAGGTTTATGATGATATACCTGTTGTATATCGCGCCATAGAGAGAGAGAGATTAGTTTCTTAAACTCTAATTTTTGGTTTCACATATCTTTCATTAGTTATGATCTCAGTTAAGCACTATTTTTAAGTGTGAAATGCGATCACACGTCTTAGCATTTTTTGTTAAATTTTAGTCAGCGACTTCTGAACTAATATTTTTGATATTTATTAAGATTGAATAGCAATGTATCACAAAAGCATTATGACAATGCATTGCTGTGGTTTTCATATTGCAGTTTTGCATTGAAAACTGATGTTGAGGCAATCAACCTACATTTTAAGCTACTAAACCCGGCCCGCTTCGCTGTGTCTCAGAACTAATAATAGAATGAGTCGTCTTTGTATACCATACCAGATAAGATATGGAACTTAATTACATCGCTCATTGCAGCACTCATTGTCACCTTTCGTGTGATACCCATATTGTAGTAACACATTTTGGGTCACTTTGGGTAACCTTGGTCCACAAATGACATATTAAGTTTTCAGTTAAACTTTGAGCAGGTTTTGAGTGAAAAGCGACCAAACATAGAGATAGACAGACAAAAATTCTAAAAACTACTTATTTGCCTTCTATTGGCTTAGTAATGGTCGCTCCTATCGATTTTTTTTAAATATCTGCAATGTACAGACATCGATCTTTTACAATTTTATTATATGTAGAGACTACTTCTCTCCTACCCTTGAAAATGCATTTAGGGGTTGGAGTTACAAATGGCAAAAACAACCATGTTTTGAGACAGATAAATCCAAAGCTTTAGAGAATACTTTAGAATAAAAAGAATAATACAATAGAGGTATAATTTAAAGTCAATGTAGTTCGGCTGACTATATGGATTCTGATAAGTGGAGCTCTATTCTATATCTTTTACGTTGCCTCTTTCTAGTTAACTCCTGTAAAAGATAATTTTTTTTCATATAGAGGTATTCATGTTTTGTTTGGCCTTGTTCTTCGGAATCTTGAGTTCTACTTTAGTGAAGGAAAGTTGATAACGAGAGATGGAAGGCATTTGTAAATAAATCAACCTTGTAGTTGAACATCAACGCACTTCTAGGGAATAATGTAGACCTTGCCATGACTGGCGGTCGAGCCTTACCCTTAGCCTTATGCACCTCACAGTGAATCCAAGGGAAGGAAATGTCATGAATAACCTCTGGAAATTTATGCAGATATGATTATAGGACAAAGAATAAAATATCAACGGTATGCGAGTGGGCAAATACTCGCAAGACCAATCTACTTGCACACCACACTAAAGCAGCAGATTAAGGGAGTTGGTGGCGGATGACTTTCCCTCACTTGGTGGTTTCACTGGTCGTCAGTTATTCCTAAAAAAGAATGACTGTCTTGCTTTGTTATCCAACGGCTAATCGCTTAGGCGGTTAATTGTAAATTAGATAAAAAGTTTAATATTATCGCAATATTTGAAATTTCCTCCCAAAAAACAACTTATGTACCATGGTGCATGTATGTACTCAAGTGTATATGTATGTGTATACAATGATAAAGACAACATCGGGATACCATCGCTCGGTTTACTTTGTAATGCTCCAGTTATTGTTTTTGCGCCAACAGCTGCCATGACTTTTTCGTCCGCTGCAATAAGCAGAAGAATAGAATTGTCACAGCAGAAGCAACTGCAAAGCTAACAATAATAGCAACACCAACAACGGTCATGTCGAATGGCAGTTATTGTAGGCATTTGATTGTTTCGCACGCACAACTTTCGCCTAGCCTTCCTTCTTCTTCTTCTTGTTATTTTACATCTCCTGCAGCTTATTTTACATTTTGCTCCCCGCCTTGTATGTCTAATAGTTCATATAAAATGCGCGCACTTTTCACAAGTACTTGAGTAAACAACTGCAAGTATGAGTGAGAGTTGGTGAGTGTTTGTAAGCCAGTGGCAAGCGGTAAGTGGTGGCGTTCCAACTGTGGCGTGTTGTCCCCCAAAAGTGTCTCCTCTTATAATTTTACTGGCAGCTGTTTCGAAGTTTATGTACATACATACATTTGTAAGTGTGTATGTTTGTGCGAAAGCATCTATGGTACTTGCTCATACTTGGCCTCTTGTGCACTTATTATGTGCTTGTTTGTTTTTTTGTTATTGTTGTGACATCTTTTGTTGTTAAACGTTTTCGTTTTATTTTGTAAGAGTGGACCGTAAAGCTGTTGGCTGCTATGAAGTGCCAAAGTGCTTGCTTTTTCTCGACGTTTTCATGTAATCTTTTTTTCGTGATGTGCTTTAAACCAAATTAAAAGGTCCGTTTGGTTTACTTCCACTCGAAATGCTACACAACTTTTGCAAGCTTAATTGTTTTTGGTAGTAAAAAAGCTTTCTGTGCTTAAAATTCTCAAACACGTGCTAAACATTCTGGTGATGCATTTCAGTGAGGCTTTGAAGAAGTTTAGTGTGTAATTATATTGAATTATTTGGAATATATAACTTATAATATTTATATTGCTTGTTGGTGTTGCTTCTATTGGTGGTGCTTCGCCTCGAATAACAGGCATGATCTTTATGAATCATCATAAATAATTTTTTCAACAGAAATGCAAGGAAACTACTGTTTCAGCAGGTTGGGCCAACGAGTAATCGGTGGTAGAAGAATACCCCACCGGACACCCCTGATGCTCACCAACATACCCAGACAGCTGTTTGATTATCGAAGCCTCATCTGATACTCTGTTATGAGGTAGAGCCGCACAGTTACAGCACACATACGCCTCATAACCTCAGACCTAATCATCAGCGGAGTTGTCACTGATCAAACAGCAGTGCGGTAGGAGTTGGTTCTATTAATCAGTTGAAGATATGTTTGGGTGTCATGAAGAAATATACCATATTCGGGGCATGTATTGATTATGGGGGGTTGGGTATGGATAATTAGAGCATAACCTGTCACAATGCAGAGCTCGAAAATGAGCCTCCCTGAGAAGGAACCTCTCTAAAGAAAAGTTGGATGGATTGGAGGTCCTCCAATGAATCATGGTGCTTGCGGAGATGTTTCCTTATGTCTCTAGGGGTTGGACTATTGTCCAGAAGATGTCTGTTTGAATGTCTTAGTTTGTGGTACTTAAGAAAAAAAATGTTAGTTCCAGCACTTCTTGTTGTTGTTGTTCATAACGACAAAACACTCCCTGAAAGTTTTGGGCTAGAGAACGTGACCAAGTGCGACTCAGCAATCCCGCAGACCCCCAAATAAAAGATCTTATTTCTAAAATACGAAGGACAGTCAACGAATACAATCTGACCAAGTGGAAACAACATCTTTAGACATGCAACTTCTCGGACGGGGTCGGCCAACTATGGTCGATGGTCAAATCCCTATCTAATCCGAGAAAACACAACGACAACGTCGCCAATACAAGCGCGAACTCATTTTGTCCACAGCTTATAATGCATTCACCTGCTGGTAGGGCCAAGAGACGAGCCGTCCGTCGGTCGGATACACGCAAACACAACACAGCGCCTAGTGTCATCACCGTCGCCGAGGTCCCACGCGGGACAAAGTGATTTAGTGGACCCTTTTCACCTCCCGCTAACCATCTTCGTCATTCCAGAGATATGGTTAAATGCGATTGTGGTTCCGCTACTAAAACCAGGAAAGCCGAAGAATTAAGAAGGATTATATTGCCCGATATCTCTCCTGTCGGCGGTTGCGAAGTTATTGGAGGCCATTGTGCTCCCTTACTACACTACAAGCCTGCACTTGCCAGAACACCAACATTGCTTTCTGAAATCTCGCAGCACAACATGTGCTTTGAATATCATAACGAAACAGATAAACTATGGTTTCAAAAATACCCTGCAAGCCATAGGACGGTGCTCGTGGCACTTTCCCTTTTCAAAAATTTCGACACGATCAATTTTGCAACACTCCTAAGAGACCTGAAAGAGACACTGGTCCCCTGAAAAGATGGACCGCTAACTACCCTAACGGTCGGCAAGCTACAGTCAAGTTCAGGAACAAAAAATCTCCGCCTTGAAGGAAGGAAACAAAGGTGTCACGGCTACTCGATTAGGGCTTTTTGTAACTTCCACTTCATTGATGAACTCCGTACTAGGATAAACTGTTACCTCCAAAACCTTTTCAATTTCTTCACCGAGCGAAATCTGACTGTGTCTCCGATTAAATCGACAGCGACTCTTCATACGACGTGAAACGCGCAGATTAGACAAGAATTAAACGTCCACGTAGATGAAATACCTAATCCTAATATCAAACGCCTTGAAATCTGGGGCGTGGAGTTTGACAACGGTCTCAACTTCGTTAGTAATGACAGCGCAATACCCTCAAAAGTAAAAAGCCGCAACAAGTTCCTCAAGTAATTTGCTGGCAGCACTTGGGGAAAATATATAGAATCTTTGCTTGCTACATATAAGGTCATTGGTAGACCGGTTAGTGATTATGGCGCCCATATGGTCGCCCAACCTCGCTGACACCAACTGGAGGATTTCGGAATTCTACCAAAACAGCGCTGTCAGAACTGCCAAGGGACGTCTGCTTACGTCATCTGAGTCTCACCTACCTGAAGAGACTAAAATGCTCAATGGGCGTGAGCACGCACCTATTGAGCAGACAGTTTCTACTGAACTGTCACAAACCTAGTCATCCAAACTGTCATCTATTTGACTAAGCTCCGCCTCCCAGTGACATAAGGACAATCGTAGCACTTTGATGAGATCTGGCACCATATTACCCTGCCGTTTGATCTGCGTAACCATAGGCGCTATCTAAACGACCTCCACACCGAGTCGGTAAACAAATCCTTCATATCTCGGCTGGAGAGGATCGTGTGTGAGATGATGGAAAGTAATAAAGTATTTCAGTGCTGTACACAAATTTTTGCGATTTTGTAAAGAACGAAAAAGCTAGCACTGCAAGCGAAAAATATAGCGTAATAAATTGAAAGACCCGAAGAGGATTTGATTGGCTTTTGTTGAATTATTTTACTTTTAGGGCATACGCAAGACAAGTTTTCCTGATTTCTCGTTGTATGGAGTTTCAAATATTGAAAACGATAGCTATATATATATTTATACAGTTGTGTGCAATATAATAGTAGTGAAATTAAATCGGATATCGTTCGACGAAATAAAAATAAGTTGTAATTTTAATAATTTTCATTTAAAATATATCGAATCCATAAGAGAAACACATAAAAAGAAATTTCAAAGCTTACACAAAGTTCAGGCAAGTTAAGTAAACTTTTAAAAATTTACATAATATTATTGGGCAGAGTTTTTGGAAAATTTTTGAGCACACAGTTTTATAACTCATTCAATTTTAGCACAATAACGTTGAAGTGAGAAGTACCTGGATATTTCCCATGAATTCTTAGAATTTTTTTTGTCAAGGATGTTGGGTATTTTTTTCTATGAAAAACTAATTTTTCTTAATGCCTCACTTTAAAAGAAATCACTCAACACCCTGGACGGAAAAAATTCTGGAAATTCCGGGAAATTTTTGAGCAAGTTCTATGTTGCAAAATGTTATCCTAAAATTGTTTGGTCTACAAAACTGCGTAGCCAGAAATTTTCTAGAAATTCTTCCAAAAAATTTAAAGATTGTTGTGGCCATAGTTTTCGCACGTTAGCTCCCTTTTCGTAGAACAGGTCACATATCTCAAAATTGCCTTAAGTGTTCAGATATGATAGATACAAGTCGAAATCTCACTGAGCTCAGACTCAAAATACAAGATACAATTTTCAAAAATCAAACGATATTTCAAGCTTTGAAATGATTTTAGCTTGGCTTCGCTTAAGGTTGGGAGCAGTGGAATTTTTTAAATTTTAAGTATGCTGCTATTTGGACAGATAAGCCCAAGTGTCAATCTGTTAATTTTGCTTCATCTCACACAAACTATTCGTAATTTGCGCCTATTCGCTTATTTACACGTGAAGTGCCACAATCTAGCTGCATGTGCAAAGCACTCGCAAGTAAAATGAAAAGCATATAAAAAACGCATGGGAAGAAAATGGAAAGCGAACTATAGATGTTTTTGAAAAGTTAAGCTGGGTCTAAAAATTCCAATTTTTTAACTAACTTTGTTCACCCTAATGGACATAACTATGGAAGTGTGAGCAATAATATTCCTTTATTTATATAATTTGTATTTTCTCCGACACCGTAGTGTGCGTCCACAATAACAACAAAAGCATCTACCAGCTAGTGACAAATAGCAACCAGCCATAACTAGCTAACAGTCAGTGCCATTCCAGCACGTAATTCTAAGATTGTCACGTTCGCGTTGTAAACATAAATCAGGCCTATTTTGTCATTATTTGTTGCTCGTGTTGGTGTTGGGTTGTTTTTCCTAATGCAATATTCACAAGTATGTACTGTTGTCCTGACATTTCACTTGGCATTAAGCATCAAATAAATAAATGAATGATTGTCATATTTGCCGTGAATATAGAATAAATATAAACAAACACCTCTAAGCAGAGTACAAGGAAATGGAAACACTTAGATACTCACTATCAGAATTAATATATTGACCGTTTTTATTTGTCCATTCGATGATAGTTAAGTTCTAGAAAGAAAGCAAGGATTAGCTAAGCACGCAGAATTTTTTTTGCCATCTCGAAACCGATACTGAAAGTGACACTGGACTTTCAAAGAAATTTTAAATAACAAAAAAAAAAAATTGGATTGTTATTTTATTCACATGTTGCTTACGAATAAAAATTGATCATTATAATATACACTATAATAAGTCTCTAGAAAAGTCGTGTCTGTATATTGAATATTTCTTTGAAAAAATGACTGAACTTGAAAATGAGGGAATTTGTTCGAGTTCATCTGAACCACTTTTAGAATTTTTGTCTGTCTGTTTGCCTGTTCGAACTCAATTATCTCGGAAACTAAGAAATGAATTTATATGAAGAAGATATGAATATATAAAATGAGGTACCTACAGAAAAAATGTCCATTCAAATATATTTATATGAAGCAAAGTGCACTAAGTTTCTAAAAAAATATTAAAACGTGACTTCGTAAAATTTTTGTTTACTTTTTTGTCAATTTTACCTTAATTGAAAATCAATTTCAAGTACAAAATATAAAACAGTCAACACTCAAATAAATATTCGGTGATTTTTTTCGGCATAAATTTCTTCACAAAACCTCCACCCATAATTACATAATGACTTTTTTTAATCATATTTAGCTGAAGAGCTACCTTCGTTTTCGATTTTTGCTGAAGAATTAAGCACAAAGCTTTTATTTCTGACTTATTGTACGATGTGATATGGCTTTATTTCAAAAATTTCTATGGCTTTATTTCACATTCCACATAGTGAAAATAATGCCAATCAATATGTTGAGAAATAGGGTCATATCGTCTATGGCTTTATTAGAGCCCGCCCATATTTAGTAGAGTGAGTATGATGTAATTGAGTCACCATTGCCATAATTAGTGAAATGCCGACAACATTATCAAAAACCGCGGTCTGACAGCGATGAGTCAAAAGTCAAAAGTATTAAAAAATTTGTTAACAATTTTTGCAAAAAAAAAAATATATCAAAATAAAAAATGCAGTTTCAAACGAGATACTACATTGTATATATATTTTAAAAATTAGCAAATTGGGACTGGTCAATAGCGAGAAATTAAACAAAAGAACTGAAACTTTTACTTTTTACCATTTTGTTGTTCTTTTTTTATACCTTTCTTTAAAAATTTAGTAAAAGCCGATCGTTTTTTTAACACTAGTGGACTGATATTTTGCACTTAACTATGATGTTTCAAAGGCGATCAGTGTAAAAAAATTGCAATCTTGTAATACATATATACACTCGGCGGAATAAATATGTATATATACTCGTATATATTTTTGCAATTTTGACCCATTTTTACTTTGGTAAAATTATTTTTACTAATTTTCCATAAAATAATGGGCCAAAAGCTAATACAGAAACTGTAAGCTATGATTAAAAAATGTATGCAAAATTCGCCAAAATTTGAAACATTTTCTTAAACATTTAAACATGGGTATGCAGTTTTGTAGCCCATTCAATTTTAATATAATAAAGTGTTAATCCTAAGTCTGTAACACATATTTCTGATTTTTGGCAATTTTTTTTCTTGCCTAGCTTAAGTATTTTGTATGGAAGAAAAACCACTCGTCCGGGCGAATTTCTTAAGGAATTAAAACCGGAGCGAACTCCTGAAAACTGTGAATCTCGACCTGGTGGTAAAGAGTTCTTAGATTATGGAGGGATCACTTCTTCTTCGCTAGCTAGGCCATGTTGTGAGAATGAACCAAGATGTCCCGAAGGTATGCTTTTCGATCGAAGGTCCAAGTGGAGATAGATTTCCGATCCCGCGGTGTCTCCAATTGGCACCTATTTGCAATAAAAAAAAAAGGAAAGCTAAATTTGTTGGACATTCAAAATCGGATTGGCTGTTAACTGACCATTTAAAGTAAAGTATGAATTAACAACGGTTATTAGATAACGAAGACATAAACGTTGGGATATAATAATTTCTGAGAAAAAAATATATATTCTATGTATCATATAAAAACTATTATAAAACAAATACAAAAATTTATTTCAAGTTAAAATTTTCTTTTGGCAACGAGGAAAAGTATTTCTCATCCATAACAATTCTCAACCAATGAAAAAAATAAACGTTGACAAATAACTCTTATCCCCAAATAATAAAATAAACGTTGACAAATAACTCTTATCTCCAAAAAATAAAATAAACGTTGACAAATAACTATTATCCCCAAATAATAAAATAAACGTTGACAAATAACTCTTATCCCCAAATAATAAAATAAACGTTGACAAATAACTCTTATCTCCAAAAAATAAAATAAACGTTGACAAATAAATTATATTTTTTCTTCATTGAATAAATGTTATAAAGCAACGGTTATTCGATAAGACTTATAATTGTTATGGCTCTGAGAAAAACTTGAAAATTTACGCCAACATTTTTAAAACATAATTTGCAGTTTCTGTATTAGATTTTGGCCCATTATTTTATAGAAAATTAGGAAAAATAACTTTACCACAGCAAAAATTGGTGAAAATTGCAAAAATATCTGTACGCAGACTTATTCTGCCGAGTGTGTTTATAAAGAAATAAAACAAAAATGTTAAATAAAAGGAATTGCGAAAAAGACAACAGATTCGAGACTGTTGTTAAGTTTAATTATATTTGGTTTAATTACGGTCGGCATATAGGGTATATATCGACCAAAATTTAGTAAAACAATACTCAAACTTTTTCCAATTTATGTCCACACCATAAAGACTTAACTTACAGAATCCTTATCAAGGCCAATGATGCAAATCTTTTCAGCATTCGCGAGCGATTATTCCTGTATTCGAATTAGATGTTGCTGTTCACCTTTATTAAGCTGTTCCAGCTTTAGCTTAAAGAAATCGCTAGATCGGGATTCGCCTTTTCTGAAACGTTGTTTAGCTTCCAGCATCTCCGGGAGGTTTGTCTGAATCCTCGTATTCAACGGCACTCAAATATACACCATAGTGGGTTTCAAGTATTTTCTTATTTATTAACGTTATTTGAAACCAGCTCGTCGGCTGCTTTGTGAAAACGAGAAAAGTTCCTTTTCCTTTTTATTTTCGTTAGTTAGTTCCAGAAACGTAAGTTCAACAACAACCAACTAAGCAAAAAATCGAATTCTTCAAAAAAAAAAAATTTCCGCCAAGCACAAGAGAAGTAGCAAAGTTTTATCAGTTGCCACATTTGATGTTCAATTTCTTTTATTTAGCTAACGCAACAAACATTTATCATGCAAAGTATGCTCGTCATAAATCCCGATAAGGCAACTGACCATTGAAAATGTTTACTAAATCCCTTCAACTTAAGAAAGCGGAAAATACGCTACAACAAATAAAACAAAAATGCCAACATAATTTGTTGTTAGAGACTTGAATGCAATGAAACATTGCAAGAGTGATAAATCTTTTTCGAATGTTAAATTATACACTTCATTGCAGCACTTCTGGCCTATATGTCACACTGTTTAGATAGAAAGTTCATGGCAAGTTTGCAACTCATTCAAAGAAGCTGTATATACTGTCTGTGTATGAGTTTATTTACAAAGCGCCAAGCCACACAAAATAGACGCAACTTATTTTATCACTTTGAACACCAAAACAGAATAGCAAACAAACAAGAAAACAACAACAGTAATGCAGCAACATGCAACGAAACCAAAGGCAACAACAAAGCTACACACTAAATTCGTGCTACGTCATTCCACTGATCATTCATTCAGCCATCCATCCATCTATTCGCTCATCCATTCATCCATCTATCCATCCAACTATCCAGCCAACTAAACAGTTAAGTTAGCATTTATCCAACCAGGCGGGTTTACGTTGAGAGCAGCCAACGAGTCAAGTAAGCTTCCGGTACTGTACTGCTAAACGTTGTTTTTTTGTACTCTTTGTTCACTACTTACAAGCTTGCGTTTTTGCTTATCATCATTTTGTGCGCAAACTTTGAAATTGAGCTAAAGTTTTTTGCCATCATTTGTCATTGTCTCATTACATTCAAATGCGCAGCCCCATCACGTTACGTATACGCCATGTATGCCACTCAAGGAGGAGACTTGTAACAGCACATATCATATGCATATAAGCTTATTGAACATATTTTGGTAAGTAGGTTTGTGTATGTGGCTTAAGCACTCTAGTCAGTTGTTGTTTTTCTGCATTCGACGCTAATTCCTGTCTAAATTTTTTATGATCTGTTGAACGGTAATAAAATGCGGTAGTATGTGTCATTTGTGGCTATTTCAGTTTAGTTGAGTTGACAGACCACTGTGGCCTTATGCAAACAATGTTAGCTGATGTTTGTTTACATTGGTAGTGTGCATTGCTAAAAACCTTCTATTCAATCTTCCGCCTCTTCATTTGATAGGGACAATTCAATTCAGTTTGATCGCCGCACGTATTCAGGTCATGGTAGGTTGCAGTGAAGTTAGATTTACTTTACCTTTATTAAATGAATGTTGGAACAAGCTTATGAGTATGGAAAGGATGCTTCTGCTTGATTGCCTCCTTCCTTCACCTCATCGGTTGATTATATTTTGCGTAAGCAATTTTTTATTTTGGATTCAATATAAGTGATTGGCTACTTCCACTTTGTGCGCTTGGGTCATAGTGGAACATGATAAGCCAATATTCACACGATATTGGTAATGCGGCAAGAAATTATGTTCATATCAACCAGTTGACACGTACTATAAACTTGAAATCCTTCTAAATGATAAAGCCTAACAGCCAAGTAGTTAGTTTTGAAAAACTTTCTTTAGAGAGAAAGGATGTGATGTATTATTGGCTGCCATTAGTTAGTAGAGCCCGTTAGAGTAGACCCGTTTTACCATGTGATGTCTATCCAACACTCAATTTTAACTGGTGTTTCGCTTTATTTTGAATTCTTCAGCTAACTTTCTTCAACTCTACTTACTTCATTATTTAAGTACGAAACAGGCTAAAATTAAAAAAAATCAAAAAATTGTCTGCTCGCTCCATTGGCGAAGAACAGCTTAAACCGATTTTCCCTTTACTTCAGTCTTCACCTCAATACTTTCGAAATATGCCAGCCTTCGAGTTTAAAAGCTCTTCTTCCCATTTTGTGAATAGAAGCTGATGCATGCGCTTCACCATCTGCCGTACTTGAATAATTCAGTGAAGCTTAGTTGCTTAAAGATTGTTATGGATATTGGAACTACTTAGCAGGTATTAACCATGCGCGTTCTCACACTAGCACCCTAAGATAGTTGCTCGAAAGCGCAAGAGAAATTCCTTTGCCACGGATTTACCTATGTATTTGGAAATTTTAGTTCCGTCCTTAAAAAAAATCCGTGCTTCGGCCCTATGTTGCATTTGTAACTGGTTACCGCGTGTCCATTTGACATATTTTGGAATTTTTATGAGCTCTAGATAAGTTGGTAATAATTATTATTCAAATTCATGTTATCCCATACCATCGCTGTGCAAAATCGTTGTAATTTTTCTCTAACACCAATTAACTATGAACATTTTTTTGGGTTTCAAGCTTTTTTTATTCAGCCACTTACTCAAGCTCTTCGTATTTCCTCCTTTCTACCAAAATTGGTTTCGTCTGAAAAATTATACCCACCACGCGGAGTTTAAAACCAAGCTTCTCTCCATTTTTTTAATATAAATTTCCGGGGTCTACACATTTTTTGTTGACCCTTTGCATTGCCAGAGCAGATGAACTTTTGCACAGAAGCATTTTTCATGACATAACTAAAAGCGGAATGTTTTCATCTACTGCCTAGGTCCAATCTGCTTTGAAAAAGCTTTTCCCAAACATTGTGAAAACATCCAAGCAATCTCTTGAACCTATCACTTTCGGTGGGGAAGGCCACCACCATCATGGCATGTCTTTGTTAAGACACAAGTTGATTCGATTTGCAACCGCACATTGTGAGTATTTATGCAATGAAGAATAATATAATAAATGTAATACGATTTGTTTTTAAACGTAATAATTACTAAAATTTTCTAATGCAGGCAATTCAGTGTAGTGTTTTGCATAGAGTATTTATTTAAACATGTTACTAATACATTGTTTTATAGTGAAATTTAGTGGAAATCTTTACCAACAAATTACTGCATTTTAATACTTTTTTGTCTTTTAATTCATGAGCAAATACATCAGAGAATCTTTCCACCAAGTTCCATTAGATAATTCCAAAAGATTTTCCTAAAACAAGAATTCCGTTGTTGGCTATAGCCAAATATATTTCGATGTCGTATTTAGTTTGGTTTGCAAAATTTATTGCTACTGGTGTCTTAGTTTTTGATTTTTCTACTACAAATGTCTCCTGTACGCTAATGACCTAAAATTGTTCTCAATTATTAAGACGTCTGATGATGCAATGAAATTACAAGATGACATTTCCAAGTTACATCTGTCCTTAAATGCATCTAAACGCTTTCACGTGACCTATTTTAAGTCATCTAATATTATTCGCTCAAATATAGTATATCAAGTTGTGAACTTCAATGTGTTATTGAGATTAAGGACCTTGGGGTTATATTTGATAGCAAGTTTTCTTTCAATAGTCATATTAGCCACGTAACCTCTAAATCGTACTCAATGCTGGGCTTTGTTAAGCGGAATACCGCAAAAGTTTGTGACCCATATACTTTTAAAGTTCTCTATACTTCTTTTGTCAGATCTCACTTAAAATATGCTGTCTTTATTTGGCGACCTAGTACTATGACAGCTATAAATAGACTGGAGAGAATACAAAAACACTTTCTTAAGTATGCTCTTTGACGTTAAATTTTGTGGAGCCCATACCAACTTATGCTGCTCGTCTTATGCTGATAAGTCTCAAATCCTTGAAGGTCTTTACTCTCTTTGTCCTTTACCTTCAAAATTATCAAGGGCTTAATTGACTGTCTATACTTATTAGAAAGGATTCGGTTTAATGTTCCTCAACGGCATCTTCGTAATGTGTGTCCCTTCTATGGGGTTAATACGAAAACGCAATATGCTTGTAATGCTCCTGTAAATCGTGCTTTACGAGAGTTTAATTCCCTTAGTGATGCTATCACTTTGAATTTTTCGATGCCAAGTAATGATTTTTTCTCGATGCTTAACTCTGCCTTATAAGTGTTTTGATTTTTGCACAAAATTAGTATGTAGTCTATAAATTAGTTAAGTACATAGTCTGTAAGGATTATATTTCAAATACTTATAATTAAATAAAGAAATAAAGAAATGAAAAAAGTACTCCCTAGAAACGCGTACGAATTTAAGACAATTCGAGTGTCTTGTGATTGAAGCATGGTATAGCCTAAGTTTGAATAAGTAAATTGTCATATATATCTTATAATGAAATTCATAGAAAACTAATATTTTCAATACAGTCGGACCACATTGAGTTCTGTTCTAGAGCTATTTGCTGAGATAAACATTTGAGATTTTGTGTGGTGAGGAGACATGATTCGTGCAGCAAATGCATTATTTATGCTGTTATTTATAAGGTATAAGTACTCCTTGATTAATGTATCACCACGTAGAGAAGCCATTATGACTTGGGGCTTCCTATATAAACCGCATTTTTTTTATATCATTCTTTGAGTTTAGATGATTTCATTCACTATTGGATAGTTGAACAAAATATTTACCGACTCTGTGTCTATGTTAATGACAAATTTTCTCTGAATCAAACGCCTAAGTTCAATCCATAGTATACGACAATCCTTTTCTGTTATTGTTCTAAATTTCGGTTTGCAATAAAGCACTTTTTAAAGTGGGTGCGCAGAACACTCTGTGAGGTTTCTTTAAACAAAAGGAAGCCGAGTTACATACTCGTATATGGCGTATGAGCAATAAATCAATTAGGTAAATACGCAAACTACTTCAGTATGGAAAAACGTCAGCAGTATTTGAAAACTAACCTAATAAAAGCTGCTACTAAGTAAACAACTAAAAACTACCAAATTCTTTTCGCTCCATGTTGCCAAAACTTAGATTCTAAATAGCTATACGATCGTTAAGTTAATTTAATTTGCATAAAGTGCACACTGCAACCAAGATTCCACTCCGAAAACTAATAAAAGTACAAGTGAAAATACAAGCAAAGATGTAAAGGGCGTGTTAATTGCAAAAAGCAGACAGCAAACGGACAAGAGTAACAAAAAGTCAAACAACGTAATCCACAAAAATCCATTCCAGAGGAATTTCACCAACTAACGGTGTTTGATAGAGACTTCATTAAACTGTTACCTTTTTGACGCCACTTACCCTAAAACCCTGAGTGTGGCGCCATGGCTGTTGGCAATCATTTCTTATTTTGCCATTTGCGCATTCTTTCCATTGCATTAACCAATAAACATTTATGAGCTCAAAGTATTCAAACAATTCGCAGCCTTGTGTGCGCTTCTGTGCGTGTGTGTATGTGGAAAGGTAGCCTACAAAAAATTGTGCGATTAATCTCTAAAGAGACTGATCCGCCGTTAATACCTTTAGCCTACAGTTGGCTATAATTCAATATACATAAGCAAAATTTTTATTTGTGTAGCATACTCATAGGGGTGTTTTACAATTTAAGTTTTTGTAGCACACTTTTAGGAGTTAAAAGTGTCAGTTTGGGTACAAAGCGGATTAGTCTTTTCGTAGCACTTGCTCAAACAAAATGTGAACAGTCCAGCCCATACAAAGTGATCAGAACTGGCATTAGGCGCATGTTGTTGTTGTTGTTGTAGCGACTACTTAACCTGTCCAGGGTGTCACCCCCCACCAACATTGTCATCAGGCTCTTCTAACGGAAGTCCAAGAAACCTCGCGGCTTCAACAGGGGTGGACCAGAGTGAGATTGGAGTTAGAAGAGTGGGCTCGGTTGAGCAGAGGAACAGATGGTTAGTATCGTGGGGAGACACGCCGCATGCCGGGCAGACATTTGGCATGTCGGGGTTCAGTCTGGATAAGTAAGAGTTTAGTCTGTTACAATATCCAGAACGAGGCATTAGGCGCATCATCCTTTGCGGCTCATCTAGAACGCATGCCTGACTAATCGCATTTTTTGCAGAGTAGTTAACCACAACGAAATTTTTGGTGCAATTCAACCAAATGCTTTTCGCACTTTTTACAAGCGTATGCACATACAGTTGTGCCCAATATAATAGTAGTAAATTAAATTGGATATTGTTTGACGAAATAACAAGTAAGGAAAGAACTTCGACTGTGCCGAAGACTTTATACCTTTCATGAATACGCATCACGGTTTTAAGTATCCGATCCTTACTCACAACTAGTACAAACTCTGCAAAACTGTTAATTTAAAGATTCATAGAACAACCTCAATTATCGGAGCAATCGATTGTATGGGAGCTATGCGTTGTATTGGTCCGATCATGCTGGTTCCGACAAATGATTAATGCTATACAAAATAGCTGCCTCTTGCCAAATTTCAGCCAGAGATCTCTAAAACTGAGGGACTAGTTTGCGTTCAAACAGACAGATGGACGGGCGGACAGACTGACACAGCTAAATCAACTCAGCTCATCGCCCTGAGCATTTCGGTATACTTATTCGTGGGTCTATCTCTGCTTCTTCTCATACTTACAAACATCGGACCAAAGTTATAATACCATTTGATGATCATGAAAGGTATAAAAAGAAGTTGTGATTTTAATAATTTTCATTTAAATTATAGCTAGTTCGATAAAAGAAACCTCATAAAAAGAAATTCAAAATTTACACAAAGTTCAGGAAAGTTAATTAAACTTTCAAAAATTTACATGAAAATTTCTTGTTTTCTGCGAAAGATTACAAAAATTAGAACATTTTTTAGTACGCAGTTTTATAGCCCATTCAATTCTAGCACAATAACGGGAAGTTAGAAGTACTTCAAATTTTCCCCTGCATTTTTAGAATTTTTTCTGTCAAGGGTGTTGGGTATTTTTTTCCATACAAAATTAATTTTTCTCCATGCGTTGTATGCAAGAAATCATCCAACACCCTTCACAAAAAAAATTCAGAAACAATTTTGAGCGAGTTCTAAATTGGAAAATGTTGTACTAAAATTAATTGGTCTGCAAAACTGCGTACTCAAAAAGTTTCTAAAAATTTTGCCTAAAAATTTTAAGATTTTGATGGCCATTTCTTAAGGTTTAATTAACTTTTCTGAACTTTGTGTAAACTTTGAAATTTCTTTTAGTGTAGTTTCTGTTATGGAATTCGCTATATTTTAAATGAAAATTATTAAAAGCAACACTTCTTATTTCGTCGAACGATATAAATTTTAATTTCACCAACATTATATTGAACACAGCTGTATGTGTGTAGTATTGTTGCATGAAAATAATGTGAGTTGCATTGTTGCTATACTAAAACTACATACTAAATACTATTTACCACATCATTGCACTGACAGATTGTCTGGGTGCAAATTAGTAGATATTCTTCTTTACGCTGTTTCATGTTTGCATTGAAAAACGCGTGTTACACGAACATCCAAACACATTTTAGTTAAGTGCTATTTTACACTTAATATTCGAAAGATGTTCCAATCCGCAGAAAACTTTTCGTTGGCAACAATAGCAGCTAACTGATATTAGCGATGTGCCGCATGCCGCACACACACACATAAACTTGTTTGTATACTTTTAAGAAAAACCCCAGTAAGAAAGTATGCATGTTGTAAGAGCGTGCTCTGCATATACCCAGCAGTAAATGTTTGATTTGAATTATATGTATTCACATAGTATGTTTGTTCGCAATAAAATCAGGCTCTTAGTAATCAGGGCAAAAACTGTAAGTTATAGATAGGTCTGCCTAATTTTTAGGTTTGAACTACCAATCCACACTCAGTCGTGATTATTGAAGACCTTATCCTTAAGTGCTGTCTGGTATGCTAAGCGTTAAGTTGGCAGCTAATGATTAAATGGCAGATCCGGGGAGATTGACTCTACAGACCTTTTTCCCGTCTCCATTGCTCTGGATTTATTCTGTAGAAAACATACATCCTCAACTCGGTAGGAATGGCGTAAAAGTGATGGTTTAAGCAGATAACGTCTTATTTGTTTGTATTGGGCTATTAGTTCATGGCTAGAACATGCCATCGATCTAACCCTTTATCAGACTCCTCTTAAGCTTCGGAAGATGGAGCTGTGGAAAGTGCGCATATTAAAGCTTCGTATCTGTGCCGATTTCCAATATTTGCTTAAGTCATAATTATGCATTTCATGAACATGAAATAATAATAATAATAACTCCCAACGGATTACCCACCATATCCCGCCCGACCGGCGCGAGGGGCGCATCCGCATAACGCGCGGATTATTCATTTGTGCCGAGTCGTTGAAGGGCTTTGGTTTGTCAATCGTCGAGATCTAAAACTGCTCAGCTACAGAGAAAACCTCATCAGCTAAGTAAAGTAGATATAAGAAAGATTACACATTAAGAAATAATTAGTTAACAGAATAAAATTCTTGTTATAAAAGTCAAAAAATAAGAAAAAACAAGTAAGGACGGCGAAGGCTTTATACCTTTCATGAATACGTGCAAACTTAAATACGCATTGCTTAAAGATCTCTAAAACTTTGTCAGCATGAACGATCGGTTGTATGGGATATATAAAATATAGAGCTCCGATCTTGGTGATTTTTTTTACGAAATCTTTTAATATCCATAAGAAAATATCTCACCAAGTTTCAAGTTTTAATCCCTTAAAATGAGGGAGAAATGGCCATAATCCTCTTATCTGAACGATCAGTTGTATGGGATATATACTATATATACGGACGGGCGGACGGACAGACGGACAGACAGACGGACATGGCTGTATCAACCCAGTTTATCGTCCTGATCAATTTGGTATACTTAATGGTGGGTCTATCTCTTATATTTCTAAACGTTACAAACATCGGACCAAAGTTAATATAGGATTTCATGTTCATGAAAGGTATAATTAGTTGCTATGTATTTAGCGAGTCTGAAATATCAAATCAAAATCAAAAAGAGTTATAATCTTGACACAAACAGCGAAAAGGCTCATTTAACTCAAAACTGGTTCGGCACTGTTTAAAGACTAGAAGTTTAAAATGCCTTGAAGGACGAGACGGTACATTGAAGTTCACTTTACTTAGAAGAAACGGGCTGGAGAGTGAACCATTTAGCAATTTAATCATAAAAATAATTCCAAGCATTTCCCTCCGACTAGAAGGTGTGTGAAGATTAATGACTTTTAAGCGATTCGTATAGGGTTGCAGATTATACAAGGGATCCCAATGAAAATCTCTTAAGGTGAATAGTAAAAATTGTTTTTGAACTGATTCAAGGCCATCTACATGAACCTGGTAACGCGGGTTCCAAATTATAGAACCGTATTCAAGTATCGGTCTGACTAATGTAGTGAAGAGGGCTTTAGTTACATAAGGGTCGCCAATTCTTTAGACCATCGTTTAACGAATGCCAGAACACCTTTAGACTTATTGGCTGTTGCGTTAATATGGCGATTGAAACTGAGCTTGTAGGCCATAGTAACCCCCAGGTCAACAAAATCATACACTTGCTCAAGACTATAATTTTTAATTGTATAGGAAACCGGCTGAGAAATTCCACTCAAAAACCCATGTATTTACATTTTTTAAGGTTAAGTGGCATATAATTGAAATCGCACCAAGTAACTAGTGCATCTAGATCTCATTGTAGCTTATTTCTATCTTCAAATGATGCGAATGACATGAAAAGCTTTACGGCGTCGGCATACATTAACATTTTTGAAAATTGTATTATTGTAGAAATATCATTTATAAACAACAAGAACAGAATCGGGCCAAGATGGCTTCCTTGAGGAACCCCCGAAGAGACATAAATGACATCGGGTACTAAATTTTTAAAGACTACTCTTTGTGTCCTGTTACTAAGGTAAGAAGAGATCCAGCGATTGAGACCCGGCTGAAGCCCAACTGATCGAGTTTATGAATAAGTAATGAGTGACACACTGTGTAAAAAGCTGTGCAGATTTTTTCTAAAACCATTTGAGACATGACTGGTAAACTCAAGTAAATTCGTAACTGTGGACTTTCCCTTACTGAACCCGTGTTGGCAGTCAGCTACCAAAGTAGAGATCGGACCCGTTAGTTGATTTGTAACAATAGCTTCAAACAACTTTGGGATGGCAGAAAGCTTTGTGATGCCACGATAGTGCTCTATAGAAGACCTACTCTCGCTTTTATGCAGCGGTAGAAGAAACGATTCTTTCCACGCAGTTGGAAAAACACCACACTTTAGTGATAGATTGAACAAATTGGTAAGGGGTTGGTAAATATGGTACGCACACTTTTTCAAGAAACATGTAGGAATCCTCTCAAGACCATATTTAAAAGATTCTTTTAAGGTTTAAAGGTAAATTAGAACATCTTTGGCGCATATAATTGGTGAATTAATTGAATTTGTCCCGTGTATCTTATAGGAATAATTTTGAAAGTTTGAATTGGTGACAGCAGAATAGTTCTATCTCTCTATGGCGCGATATACAACAGGTATATCATCATAAACCTCCTAAGAGATTTTTGCGCTAAGCTTCTCTTCCAATTTGTGGTGTGCCGATTTGAATTTTCCCTTCAAATTGGTGGGACCTACAGTTTTTTGCCGACTCCGAACGGCATCTACAAAGGAGACGAATTTTTGCTGAGAAGCCTGTCATGGCAGAAATACACTCGAGAGTTTGCAAACCACTTCCCAGGGGCGACCCCGTTTTGAAAAACTTTTTTCAAATCACTTTTGATGTTACCTGTACCAGGGCTCGAACCATGGACCTTCGGTGTGGTAGGCCGGCAACACTACCTTCACACCACGGCGGCCGCCGCCGACAGCAGAATAGTTAGAAGTGAAAAATTTGCGATATATTGATTATCGCTAGATATAATGTCTTGATATTTCATGGCTGAGGTAAACCCTGATACTTTACGTTTAGAATTTACGAAACCATATAATGACTTTGGATTGAGAATAATGTCTCTTTTAGTTTTAGAGATATGTTCTTTATAGCACTTTTTATTTAAATCTATGTACTTCTGACATAGAATGGAATACAGTAAGTAATGTTTATTTAATCTATTTTTAAGAGCCTTAGCTCTTCAGTAAACCAAGCTTGCTCAGGTTGATCATAAGTTAATTTACGTTTAGGAATAAACTTCTCAAATAGGTAGTAAATAGTTTGATTGAAATGTGAGACGTTTAGATCGATATCACAACCAAATTCAAATTGGACATTACTTATGGTTTCGTAGACTATTTCCATAGAAGGGTGGTGAAGGTCTTCTGTTAAAACCAACGGATCACAACGATTTACAGAAAATTGGTTTATATCATCAACATACACTAAATCTAAGACTTTCGCAAACTTGTTAGCGGTAACATTTATTTGATTAAGGCAAAGATCGGAAATTCCATCTAAAAAGTCATTGTACCCCAGTTTGGACGGATTTGGAATAATGTTACCATCAGATATGTTCCACGATATGTTAAAATCACCCAAAACAATAATTGAATCTGAAGCTTTAGTCATAAAGTTAACAGTTTTGAGCAGAGAGTTGCATGTAGACTGAAAAAGCTGATGCTGGAGGGATGTAAATGTAAATGGCATTATAACTTTGGACCGCTGTGTGCAAGTATGAGAAGAAGAAAAGATAGACCCACCAATAAGTCGATTTCGCCATGTCTGTTTGAACGCAAAGTAGTCCCTCAGTTTTTAAGATATCTCGATGAAATTTGGTATGGGGCCGCCATATTAATTATTTGTCGGAACCAACGATGATCGATAGTGCCGATAAATGGGATTTGGACTATAACTCTTGCAATTTAATGGTTAGGACCTTAAATTTTCCATTTATAGTAATTACTACATATGTGATGTTTGTAGCGAGAATCATAAGGATGGGACTAATATATGGTATATCCCTATAC
The DNA here is from genome assembly GCA_949987695.1 of Merzomyia westermanni. Taxonomy (NCBI): domain Eukaryota; kingdom Metazoa; phylum Arthropoda; class Insecta; order Diptera; family Tephritidae; genus Merzomyia; species Merzomyia westermanni. Next base: position 65,339,632 of record OX465291.1, read on the forward strand.
CACCCATTTTTCCGAATCATGTGGTTTGGGTTATATATCCTTCAATTAACGGGATAAAACTGTAAAATTTTTGCATATTTTGTTCTTTTCGTACTGAAAGATCGGACACTGAAAACCCTGATGCGTTATGAAGCCTTCGACACAGCCAAAGACAGCGCCCGCCTTCCTTGTTTAAACTGAAAGCATCTTTCGAGTAATCCGTTATCTTAGAGTAATCCATTCCATCCATTCAATTTGCATTAACTCCAAAATTCGGCATTTAATTTTTTACAGTTGGATCCACAATGGCCTGTTTAACAGATGCAGACATTTTTGCAACGAGTCCCTTCCATGTACTTATCTTTGTGGCTTCCGCACTCAACTAAATGTTTGAGCATTTTAAAGAGGATGCTTCACTTTACCAATTCTTTACCTCGCTTATCAAATCGTTAATTATCCGTCATTTTGAGTTATTTTACTGTTTTCAGCAATTGATATTGCAACTCTCATTTTGTAAAAGTGGGGCGAGCGAAGCTACATTGGATTGGTATCGAATCTGTTACTTGATTCTTCATCCCTTTAGCTATTTTATATTCATAAAAAGTATTCCTTCATAAAAATAGCATGACAGCGGTTAACGGGAACGCCTGAGGATTGCGGGGAGCATATTTAAGTCCGAATCTCGATCAATACATTATTTCCACCGCCATGTTCGAACATAACTTAACTGCGTTCTGTGCCTCTGTTACCATGTTACCATTATTGTAGCTTCAGGAGTTCGCGTTGGTTTGAAACCTTCAAATTATTTCTGTCCGCCAGCATATAGAGCAGAGTAGTTTTGTTTTTTTCTTAATACTCGACGCTATTTTCACTGCTGGGTATAATTCTGAAGTAACAATAGTTTTTCAAATTTCATGTCTAGCCTTTGGCACTATTTACGGTTTTCGGTCTTCGCGTAGCTCTTTTTGTTCAAGTTTGCTTTTAGTTAGATTTGTTATTTTGTAGTACATTCACGCCGCTCGTTTAGCTTTTAACTTCATTGCATTTTTTCCATGTTGTGCGGAAATTTGCATTTCAACTTGTAGCACACTAGAGATATACGCCACCGGAAAATGCCGCCGCCGATTTTTGTAATTTTCCTTGCGCCGCCGCCGAATCGCAAAAATGTCGGCGCGGCGGCAGCGGTGTTCGGCTCGTTTTAGTAGTTTGACCTTATACTAGATCTGCCGGCTGTTTATGGTATACATCGAAACTTGGTCCGAAATGCTCGAGTGAGGTATCAGTCGACGAGTATTAATGCCAGTATTAAAAATCCGAAAGAAAAAGTGTATATTTTTTTAAACAGTTACCAAAAACGGCAATTATTTGTGACCACCACCGAGTGTTAAAACACATCAAAAAATTCAGAAAGATATATCAAAAGACGCGTTTCGACCTCGGTATCAATGCTCCGAAAACGAAGAATAGATTTTATATTTCTGTCCAGAGATATGTGCAATCAAAGTTGAAAATTTTCTGTCATTTTCATGTGGTTATTGTAATCACACATATAGGGTGTTACGAAAAGTGCAGGAGTGTGTTCTGCGCGGAAATTTAGCCATATATAAACGACAGCGTGCAAAATTTCTCATGTTCATATAACTTGTATGAGAGCAACCGAATTTGAATGCCGTGCGTTAAAAACTAACTCAAAATCCAAAATTTGTGTGAGCGACATTTTTTTTTTTTGTTTTTGTTATTGTTATGCATTATTGTTTGGTAATTTTTCTTGGTTTCACTAATCTTATAAATAAAAATGAATGTGTATGTGTGTCCTTTATAGGTGTCCAAAGTACTCAACCGATTTTTATAAAATTTTAACACAGTATATTCTTGGGATGACTGGTTAAAGCATAGACTATATATAGTTTTGGAAAAGTGGACGATGCAAATATTTTTTGTTTCATTTATTTCCAAGGGCCATCTCTTCTTCTATAGACAATGTCCATGATTCCAAGCCTCACATTATCACAGGTATGATGACGGACTCATAAGAGTGTGATCATTGTTCGCCGAGAGAGGACTTTACTTCTTATTATTTTAAATTTCAATAGCTTAACTATTTACACAATCACGCCGGCGTGGCGCCTCCGCCGGTATTTTTTGACACCTACGCCGCCGCCGCCGATTAAGTGGTCGGCGTAAAACTCTATAGCACACCATATAACTCTACTCTTTGGCCACTTAGCCATCATAAAAGCCACGCCACACTTGCTAGTACATAATACGTATGCACCATGCCGTCCTTGCTTTACACTCTTCTTTTCGTGCGCTTTGTGTGTGGCCTCTTATTAACTTTCTCACTCGTACACACACACACACCTACTGTTTGCTCATTGGCTTCCTCAATTATTCATGCTCTCGGTTTATCGCTTGGCCGCCCACACGTTTTATCCATTTATCGTTTTAAAGTCTTTGCGTGTTAAAGAACGCAAGGCATCAAACATAAGAGAAAAAGATCAGGTATTGGTAATTATTTGCTTTTTTTTAGTAAATTTCGTTAAAATGTTCTTGTAGTTTTGTTTTAATGTTTGCATCATACCCTGTGGAGGAAATGTCTAGTTTTGGACTAATGAGCTTCTAGTGCATTCGATGCCACTTCTACTTCATTATTTACCCGTTTTACTGGCAACCGACGAATTAAATAAGGCGATGTCGTTGGATAAACTTTTTTTAGAGCTCCGAACTAGTTTAACAACCTACATCTCTGGCAACGCGGCAAAAGCTACTAAGTCCACTTTTCAGTCCGAAAAATTGTTTCATACTACTGGAAAGGTGGGAGATTTCTGTAACTCGTGGCGAAAGAAAATTATCTGTGCAATGTTCAGAATCGCTAAAAATACTGATAGGAAAACCTCTTTAAAAGCTCTCAGCTTCTTTGTGGGAAATTCTGTGGCCGACTACTATACTAGCTAACTTTTAGTCGTCTTATTGTGTCTAACAAATAGCTGGTTTCAAAGTCATTCAGTGTTCAATCGAAACATTTTATCTACAATTTTTTTAAGTACCTGAATATCTGATAAAAATATTTGATAGTAAAAAAACTCAATTGTATTTCTTTATGTGTCACTTTTTTTATTAGAGTCAATAAATTTTCATTTCATATTTCGATTTCATTGAAAATTGTGCACGCCTCAACATGTTTATGGCTTAAGACATTGGTTTCTGACCATGTTTTGAGAGCAGAACTTTCACATATTTATGCATGATATAAATGAACACACATTAACCATAATATAATTAAAATCTTATAACTTTAAACGAGTTATTCTTGTATATTTGTATAGTTGTATATTTGTATATCCACTACTATCTCAGGAACGACTTAACCGATTTGGATAAAATATGGTATATGGGTAGTATCCTTTGTTTTAAGATTTTCTACTTTGGTGTTGCCACTTGAGGTGGTTCACAGGGTTGAAACCTCTATCAATTTTTTTTAAATATTAAGCAATATATGCGAATATGGGTATCAAATGAAAGGTATTTTAGGCCGTATACCAACCAAAGTATTTTCGAGTAGGGTTGCCACCTCACCGCATTTTATTTTTTCCTTCAGATATCAACCACTATCTCGGGAACGGCTTAACCGATTTCGATGAAATTTGGTAGATGGATAGTATGCTTCCTTTTAAGATTTTCTACTTGGATCTTGCCACTAAACGAAGCTTAGAGGGTTGCCACCTTTCCGAATTTGTTTTAAATATTAAGCAATATATGGGAATATGGGTATCAAATGAAAGGTATCTTTGGCCGTATACCAACCAAAGTATTTTCGAATAGGGTTGCCACCTGACTGCATTTTAATTATTCCTTCTTATATCGACCACTATCTCGGGAACGGTTTAACCGAACATGTTTAAGTGACTTTTTGTGGTTAGTGTTCGATATTTTGGAAATCTATTTTGGAAATTTATGCTCTTGGTAAGTAAGATTATGCGACAAATTCGAAAAATACCGAGCAAGGCTCGGTCACCCAGGTACTTTATATATTAATTAACTAATAAGTATAGGAATCAAAAGTACCAAAAATTGCCTATTATTGAGCTGGGTACAAGTCAACATAAAAGTAGTCAACTTGTAGTCAGCTGAAAACCCCCTAACTTTTCGGCGCCATCGCCATGTAAAAGTAGCCAGCTAAAAGCAATGTGAAGTAGTTTAGACAACGAAAAATCTAGCTGAAAAATAGTGAACTAATAGTCGACTTATAGTTAATTGATTTCCCTAGAGGGTTCATACATTTTAGTATAATTTAAAATTTATTAAAGATTTGATCTTATAAATATAACAAAACTGTGAGAAACTATAAATACCAATATCAGAATGAGTAACAATTTCCTTGAAACGCTTTCAGCGTCCTACATACCCCTACAGAAACTAAAAATAAAGATGATCATAAGAACAGAAACACGGGATATCGAAAAAAGATGTGAGTATTAAACAATCGTGAAGTTTGATGTGTAAACATGTATATCCTGTACGAAGGTTTAATTAAATTAGATATCACCCTGTGGTTTAATGCAACAACACAACTCTCTTTTATTTTAGTCTTTCGCTATTCCTTACATTCGCCCTCTTTCCCTTCCTTTCTCTGCTGTTAATATACTTTATTATATTTTCCTCTTATTTGCTTTTCTCTCGATTCAACAGCTTCAATTTATTTTATTGAATAGCCTTCTATTGTAACTTTTTCTTCCTCTTCCTTTCCTTCACTATAATTTCTTTAGCCTTTCTTTCCCTTTCTTTCCTTTTCCTTTCTTTCCGTTTGTTTCCGTTACCATAGTTTGTTTGAATTTAATTTAATTAAATTTTATTTTACTTTATTTTATTTTATTTTTTTTTTTGCGTGCCAAAATTTCTCTGATGAAGATGCTTAGCAGCTTCCCAAATGGATCTATAAGAAAAGCTATAGCGGTTGTCTCTAAATATTTTTCCTACTCTATTCAATTAAAAAAACTTTTAATAATTGATTAAAAATTATCATTAAAAAAATAAAAAAAACCATAATAATTTTATTGTATTTTATTTTCTTTCATTTCATTTAATTTTATTTTATTTTACTTTATCTTATTTAATTTTATTTTATTTTTTTATTTCATTTGATTTTATTTCAATTTCTTTTATTTTATTCTTTTTTATTTTATTTTGGTTTAGTTTATATAATTTTATTTTATTTTATTTTATATTGCTTTTTTGCACCAACAATTTTTGTTGATTTTACGGTACATTTTCAAGTATTCATGAAACGATCTCAAGGACAAGAATAATAATTTTTCACTTTTTGAATTTTTATGAAAATTATTATTGTTTTTATTCTTTTAATAATCATTTTTTAATTACTTATTAAAAGTTGTTTAATTGAATAGAGCAGGAAAAATTTTTAGAGACAACCGCCATAGCTTTTCTTATAGATCCATTTCGGAAGCTGCTAGGCTTCTTCATCAGAGAAATATTCGCACGCATTGCTAACCACAATACGCTTCTTTTGATGTAATCTAAACTCCTAATTCTATTCTCTTTACCATATACATGAACCACTTCCGCCATCTGAAGAATTAGAAGTTTATATCTTTTGATATTTTTCTATAAAATTAAGTATTTATTCAAAAAAAAAAAAATTAATAAAAATTACAAAAATTAAGAAAAGTAAGTTAGTGATCAAATTTGATGCACTTTTTCTTTTAAAATGTCCCCAAACTTTGAAAATGACTTACAAAACTTTACGAATTCACTTGTACACAGGGAACGTTAGTGGTTTCGATTGCATACAGAAACATTTCGTTACGATTTCGTTACTCAATAAGCGGTACAAGTTTCACTCTCGGGCCATGTCTTTCATACCTGTTTAAGGTCCCGGTAGTTTTATTACCTAGAAACTCGTTACTCTTCTGGTACTCATTGGGAGCTGTTCCAATCAATCTGTTTTTATGCACAATATTGTTAGAATGCCTTTAAGGCACTTTTCAATGAAAAACATTGATTGTTTCAATTCAGAGCATCTCCTAAAAGCATGATTCCAAGGTGCCTAAGCTTTGTGGAGGGCGAGTAGTTTCTTAAGTTATTTAATTTGTATATGTTATTGGCTTAGAAAGAAAAAGGGGAGGTGCGGATCATACAGGGTGGCTAATGAAAGCCGCTACCAAAAAAAAATTAAATACCTTTTTTTCTATTTAATGAATCTTGTTAATTTTTTTTTTATTTTGCAGATTGACTTTTACATTTAACAAAAATGGATAACTGGGACACTGAAACAAGAATTTGGATTGTCCGCCGCTATCACGCACTGGAGTCCGTAGTTTCGGTTCAAAGAGAGTATAGGCGCACGTTTGGCGGCAATCCTCCGAGCAGATGGACCATAATAAGACTTGTAAACAATTTTGCCGAGCATGGGACAGTCAACAGAAGACCTTACCATCGAAACCCTTCAGTTCGAACGGAGGAAACAATCGCTGCTGTAGCTGCTGCCATACAAAACAATCCACGTGTTTCGACAAGAAGCTTATCTGCTCAAATGGGTGTAAGCAGACAGTCATTACAGTCAATTATGCACAAAGATTTGGACTTATTCCCATATAAAATTCAAATGGCCAACAAACTGAACGCTGCAGACTTGCCGATTCGCTTGGAATTTTGCCAGAAGATGCTTCAAATGGTGGAAGAGGAATGAAACATGTTGAACTGTCTTTTCATGTCTGACGAGGCCCATTTCGATTTAAACGGCAACATAAACAAACAAAATTGTCGAATATGGAGTGCTTCCAACCCACAGATACTCCATGAGACGGAATTGCATCCACTTCGTGTCACAGTGTGGTGTGCAGTTTCATCACGCTGCATTGTCGGGCCCTACTTCTTCGAAGAAAACGGTCACACCGTTACGGTTACTGGAGACCGTTACTTGAGCATGTTGAGAGAGTTTTTCTATCCAGAATTACGCCGAATGAGAATTTCTTTCAACTCTGTGTGGTTTCAGCAAGATGGTGCAGCTCCTCATATAGCCCAACCTGTTATGACAGAATTGCGACGAAAATTTCCCAATAAGCTGATATCCAGAAACTCCACATTCCGTTGGCCACCCAGGTCGCCTGACCTTACTGCACCTGACTTTTTCTTGTGGGGTTATTGCGAACAGGAAGTCTTCAAAGCAAAACCAACAAATTTGAATGAACCAAGGCAATCCATTCGAGAAACAATTGCGGCTATTCCTGTCTCAACTCTCCAAGCAGTAATGAACAACTTTTTGGTAAGATGCCGCACATGCATCGACGAGCAGGGGGGGCATTTAAATCCCATTATTTTTAAAACTAATTAAGCTATATTTAATAAAATTTAATGAGCTTTAACATGAATAAAAGAAAAATGAATTCCATACACTGGAAAAAAAATTATTTGAGTTTCTTAATGTAGCAAAATTCCCTGTATGTTTAATAGCAGTGATATTTACTTAATTTATTTAAATTATTTGTTCTATGTAGAATGGGGGGTGCGGGGCACCTTTACACCTTGTATGCATTAATTGGAGGCAAGCACTATTGGCTCCGAGGCATTGCGCGGGGTTGTCTTCCTTATTTTCGCTGTGAAATACCCACTCTTTGGGACTACAAAACATGAACTATATCTTCGATATATTGCATAAGCTGGTTGAGAATTACAAGAGATTTCAAGGCAAATGAAACAAACGTCCATGAAATTCCAACAGTTCTTCTGCAATTATGTGCTTATACATTTTTAATATAATTCCAATTTTTTCTTTTCGCAGAAGGCAAATTCAGACAAACCGTATTCAACGCTGCACATTTTCGCGCTATCGCAGTGGCTTTGAAATGGATAAAAGTTAAATTAATATCAACTTTTTTTTTGGTTTTTTTTTTGACGATAAAGCTTATTGTGACTAGAAAATCGGAATAAAACAAGCTTAGGAAGGTCTAATGAAGCTCTGATCGGTTCAATCTAACCTTCAATCTTTTGCACAGTGCCCTTGATAGAACCGCATGTTATGGATCTTCATTCTCGGAGATACCGATCAGCAGTTCTCATTCTGGTTTTTTACTAACAAGTCGAAAACCGTGGGCCCTGTGGTGAACGAGATCAAGCCGTAGTAGTTGTTGTCATCAGATAGACAATCAGCCCGCTTACACCTTTGCAGTCATGTCACTGTTGACGCTTACATATTTGAAACTGTGGATGATTTGGCCTCTCTTGATGTTTGCAATGATCGTCACTACGTCCACAATCTGATAGGAGATCAGGCGCCAATAAATGATGATGAATCGTTATATGGCTGTTAGGAAGCCTTCAAGGTCAAGTGTGGAAAAATAGTTCCACAATTTCAAATATAGGGCTCCTATTTCTCATATTTTATTTACGGCTGCATGTTCTCTCCATTTCAGATGGTAGAAGAGATCCCGCTCAATAATTTAAGTACTCTCTAATAAAGCCGTTTCTAATCACGCCTTTCTGGACTTTTTTTCTAGAAAAATTCTTCAGTTGGCTATATCATGCAGACACTCCCTTCGTTCTCTTTACAGTGAGACTTAACTTTTTCCTTCATCTAGTCATTCACTACATGTTCTTCAACAACGTACAATCCTATAAATGACTCTAAAAATATTCCAAAGGTAGGTATGTTTTTTCAAGAAATTAATTTATATCCATCTAAAGCAGGAATTTTCCAGTTTTCCACTGAGTCCAAAGAAGCACTTTCTGGCTATTCGGACCATTAAGTTTCTAGGCTGGCATAATTAAGGTAATTATTCGGTGTTGCCTAACTAGACAAAGTTCTGCATGGGCCCAAAATTGTTCATGCAAAAACTGACATGCTTTCCAGTTTTGTGTGCTAGCCAATTCTTTTTACTTTTCTGACATCTTTACATATAATAAAATTGTAACAGGTCGATGTCTGTACATTGAAGATATTCAAGAAAAACTGATAGGAGAGGTCGTTATTGGACTAGCGGAACCCAAATCTACAATTTTTGGAATTTTTGTCTGTCTTTCTGTCTGTCCGTCTGTATGATTGTGCGCGCATCATGCAAAAACTACTGAATAGAATTGCATGCAACTTTCACCATTCTAAACGTAAGGGAACGCCTAGAAAATCCCCGCTGCACAACACTCATGGCATACTTTAATCTATGTCAGCAAGACAGCTTTGCAAGAACGCTACTGTACAATGAGGTACCGTCCTACTACACGTACAATAAGAAAACGGGAGTTTTTAATAGACGAAAACGGGGACAACCTGTGGAAGGATTTCCAAATGTATTCCGCGATAACTCATTGGGGCGAGTGTACACAATACATCCAAGCAATAGTGAGTGCTATTATTTGCGACTTTTACTACACACAGTTAGACACTTTATATACATATTTGAAGACTGTTGATGGCGTGGAGCATTCCACATTTCACGGAGCTTGCTGTGCGTTACGTCTGCTGGATGACGACCGAAATTGGATGGAAACTCTTGAACAAGCTATAGTCAGTGAATCTCCCAGTCGACTACGGCATTTGTTTGCAATTATGTTGTGTTCTGTGGACTTTCTCATCCTATGCAGTTATGGGAGAAATATCAACGGTATATACTGGAAGATTTTCTTTTCGAAGTTAGGCTTATAGAATGAAATAATGTGGCAGCTTCTGACGACCGAATTATTAATCGTTGTCTTTGATCGCTTCAAGACATTGTTATTTCAATAGGTGGTAATCCTTTGTGTTATTATGGACTTCCAGAGCAGCAGGAGACTGCTGCAGTTCAGCGAGTTAGCAGAGAGTATGACAAAGTTTTAAATAGTGTCAATCAGCAGGACGGCGAAGTATTTTTTTTTGATGCCCCTGGTGGTACAGGCAAAACATTTTTGACTACAATATTACTAGCTGAGGTAAGAAGACAAGGCAAGATAGCACTAGCTGTCGCTTCTTCGGGTATTGCTGCCACTCTACTCCCTGAAGGTAAAACTGCGCACACAATGTTTAAGATACCCTTAAACCTTGACGCAAATGAAACGTATCGCGAAATAGTGACAAGGCGAAGGTTTTTGCAGAATGCAGCCTAATTGTTTAGGACGAGTGTACGATGGCTACCCCTGCGGGTTAGGGGCTTAGAATTTGCCCGAGGTAGGCATACCGGTCGTAAGAGGCGACTAATATGCACAAAGGTAATGACGTGCAACTCGATGGTTGATCTACGGATATGATGCCTCTCACCTCTCATTACCCACCTTATCCTTCCTTACGGAAGGAGGGGTGACATGACATAGAAGGTTTCACTGGTCATAAATCGCTACCACGACAGTCGGGCAGTACCGCAAGGGAGTACCGGAGCGTACCGGGTTCAAATCCGCCCAAGGACTGTTAATTCGACAACACTCCCCAAAACCTTCGGGGAGTGTTTTTGTCGTTACCACAACAACAACAACAACAGTGTACGATGGCACACAAGAAAGCTGTGGAAGCTGTCAGTCGCACTATGCAAGATATCCGGCGAAATGATTCAATCATGGGAAAGTTAACAGTTTTATTTTGTGGAGATTTCCGTCAGAAACTTCCCGTTATAACTGGGGGAACAAGGGCTGATGAAGTTAGCGCATGCCTCAAACGCTCCGTGTTCTGGCCAATGGTACATAACTTAAATCTGACGCGCAACATGAGAGCGCACATAGGTGGCAACCCCAAGGAATTTTCCAGTTTTCCACTGAGTCCAAAGAAGCACTTTCTGGCTATTCGGACCATTAAGTTTCTAGGCTGGCATAATTAAGGTAATTATTCGGTGTTGCCTAACTAGACAAAGTTCTGCATGGGCCCACAATTGTTCATGTAATAACTGACATGCTTTCCAATTTTGTGAGCTAGCCAATTCTTTTTACTTTTCTGACATAATAAGTAATTTCTTTTCAGTTAAAGCTATTGAAAAATGCTTCAGAGAGTTATATAAAAACTGAACAAAAACACATTAATGGCACGAGGAAATACGTGAGTATAATTTAAATCAGCATTGAAGTCATTATAAATGGTTTATATGTGATAGAATAAGAGCTATAGAAGCAATAATCAATGCGACAAAATTTCAAATGGAAAAATACTGTCAAACTTTACTTTAAAAGTAAGAAAACATTTGTGCCAAAAATTCAGTTGGTAAAAACGGAAATCACCGAACGACTAAGTATGTATCATTTTGTCAAAACGCAGAAGAAAAGCGAAGAATTTGAATAATTTTCAACTCAAAGTGTTTTTACTGAACGCTGCATGTTGAGTTGGAGAAGAAACATTTCGCAAAAGTGCTTTAAAATGCATACTTTTATATACATTAAACAGGGCTAAAATAAATTTTTAGTTTTTGAAATTAATATTGATTGATTTTTAGATCCATTATTAAATTCAGATGGCGTATTTGGGTTCAGCACGTCAAAGTATTTGGAAACGCATGCATGGAGTTCTACCAACTTTTTTTTGGTGGCTGTGGTATCTTACGAAAGTAAAACTTAGTAATAGCGCATTAAATAGCCACTGAGTAAAAATAATAGGGCTCTTAAAATTAAAAAATTGCCCGAATATTCGAAGCTTCGATTGTCGATTTTTTTGCTACTGGAAATCGAATGTTACTATACGAATATCTGATAAACTGTGCGTACGATTATTTGAAAACTTGTTATATTTTTACCGTTAGATCGTTTCCTTGGTTAGGGAACACTTGTCATATTTATTAAAACTTTTCTAATTTGAAAATGATCGGAAAAAAAATAAGTTGGGTTTCGAAATATTTTCAAGCGCTCGAATGGTATACAAGCCACGTATTATCATTAAATCTTCAATATTCGTACAAGTTTACGTATTTATGTATGTCTCTACGCACATACGTTTGCTAGATTGAAAATAAAATATATTTTAAAAATAGTTTTGGCTTACTATAAAAAATTAGTACCAGGCGAGTATTCGAATAATCGAACTGAAACGAATATTCGAATATTTTTATTAGAATTTCGCTATTCGAATACTGCCTTTCTCGAATAGTTCTATTATCAAGTCCTCTAAAAAGGAAGCTTCAATGCAATATGCGATTCCTAAAGTTGTATAACAATTTGTATAATATAATGTTTCTAGATGATGTGGGGTTCCATCGCGTAAACAAATTAGGATCCACAAAAAAAAAATATTTTTGTAAATTATTGCAGCCAAATATAATTTTAAATGTTACAATCTGCAGTCACTTTAAAGTAATTGATTGCAAGCATTTTTTTCCTACAATCACGCTTTACCCACGAAAAATTGATTGCAATAAAAAGAAACAATTATTCGGGTTTTTTCGTGAAATTTATTTCAATGAGTAAGGAAAAAGAATGGTAATAAAGAACAGATCAAAAGAAATCACTCACTTTCCTTTAAAAAGCTGTGAGTGGCAAAATTCGACAGATATGATATAAGTCATTTCTATATAATTTGCATATGCTGATTTCAATAGTGCTAATCGTTATACAAACCACAAAAATCTTAAGCGAAAAAAAAAATTGTTTAGCTAACTTTGCAAAACGGTTAGCACCATTGGATTCAGCGTATCCGAGAAAAGAAGAAGAAGAAAATAACGTCGCCTATTTGGGTATTAAAAAGTTTCAGGTATGCCAAGGATGCATTTAAATTTGAATGCACTACACTAGTGAAATTCAATTTTAATTACCGCGAATAATGGGTTTGGAGTGTAACTTTGTTTTTATTATTACTCAAAATTTTATTTCAGTGAATCTAACCATGCAGTGCATGTAATTTATGATTAGTTTTAAAGGAACTGTGTCTACATTATCGCTCAGACCTATGTACATATATTTACAAATTTCCATTTGAAAATAAGGAGAGAAAATTGTAAAAGCAAAGATTCTTTGTTTATGATGGTTTCTTTTAAATGAGAAAGTGTTATTATACCTTTCATGAACATAAAATGGTATTGTAACTTTGGTCCGATTTTGGTATGTGTAAGAAGAAGAAGAGAAAGATCCACCAGTAAGTGTACCTACTAAATGATCAGGGCGATGAGTTGAGTCGATTTCGCCAAGTCCGTCTGGGCATCTGTCTGTCTGTTTGAACGCAAACTGGTCCCTCAGTTTTAGACATATCTCGCTTGAATTTTTTATGCAGCCACCATTTTGTAATATATAAATCATTTGTCGGAACAAGTATAACTTCTGCAATTAAACAGCTATGAACGTAAGACTTTGTAGCTTTTGTTCTTACTTTATACGTGGTGAAAATCAGTAACATCGGACAAAAATAAAACGAAAAAATTAACGGACTTTGGGCTATGTATCTTTCATTTAAATATGTATGAACGTCAAATTCCGCAAAGTTTTTACTTATTGTAAATTAAAATCGGAAAGTCGCATTTTGTATTCACGAAAGGAATAAAGCCTTCGGCACAGCCGAAGACAACATCCTCGTTACTTGTTTTAAAAAAATATCTATCAAGTAGCATTTTTTATTGCGAATAGTTAATTGCTAAGGCGAAAACGTTAAGTATAAGAAGGAATAGTCAATTGTAAACTAGAAAGTATCAAATATAACTACGAAGCCATCATTTGCATTTGGGATGTATAATTTTCATGTGTTTTGTTTTTACTTTGCCGGCTCCTGTCAGATTGCACAACCTGTTTATTGGGCCATGAATATTAAAATGTCTGAAAACATTTAATTTTGCATTTACAAATGACTTTTAAGGATTTTCAATTTCTTTTCTATTCTTAAACTTACTATTACTCAATTTCAAGTGAGCTTTTCTCGTTAGAAATTCTCATTTCCGAATAGACTAAAATAGGATTTTTAATTTTTAAATAAAGCTTTATTATTTTTATTTGACACTTTTGCATTTACAATCTACAGGTATAATTTACGACTGACAATTCTAAGTCACGCCCTCGCATTTAATTTTGATGTAGAGTGACGTTAATGCTACGTATGTATTATTAATATAAATTAGTTTATAATGCCATATAATGTTGTCTTTAGTTTAGATTTCAGACTTATTTATTCACTAGCAGACCCGGCAGACGTTGTCCTGCCTAAAATAAGGCTTGTCTACATTTATCAAATTGTACTCTTTTCCCTCCCGACTTTTCGATTCTTCTACATTTACCCTTATCTCCTCCTTTTTCTTTCAACTTTTGCTTTTCCCATCCCCCTATACCATTACTCTTCTTTACCCTCTTAATTTTCCCCTAACACCACCTCTATATCTGAAATTTCTATTCCTACTGCCCTTCTTCTCCCATTTCCTCTGCGGCTACTGATATGTACATATTTTCGAAGATATATCGAATTACCTTGTATTTGATCCTGGTACTGCTTTCTTTTTCCAGGTTTTTTGATATATAGAACACATATCTATATATAAAATATCATTAACATGAACCAAATAAATTCCTAGCTATACCGAATTGCTTCTTTAAGTAGCCTGGAGGACTTCTCAATAACTAAATATGGCCTGTGCCGTTTCAAAGAGATCGACAGGAAATTTTGGACATTAATGAAGCACAAACAAAACACAAGAAAATTAAAGGTGGCACATCCCACTTTTCTAAAATAATGTAAAACTTGACTAAAGGACACATCCATATATATAAATACCTGTTTATAAATATCATCACAGACACACATTCATTATATCTTTCACGAACATGAAATGGTAGTATAACTTTGGTCCGATGTTTGTAAGTATGAGAAGAAGAAGAGATAGGCCCACCAACAGCTAACTCTGTTATTGATGTAAAGTAAAAACAAAATCGAACCTAAGATAGATCCCTGACGAACACCAGATGTTATAGGTTCCAAATTAGAGATTCGATCATCACATTGAACTCGCTGAAATCGCTCAGAGAGGAAACTTCGCATTAACTTTATAGGATAATGGCTGAACTTATAATCGATTTCGAGCTTACGAAGTAGTATTTTGAAGTTCACCACATCAAAAGCTCTGGAAAAATCCAGTAGTACAAGTATTGTCAGCTCTTTATTGTCGTAGGCCGGACGTATGTCTTCAAGAATCTTTAACATGGATGAAGCACAACTATGCCCTTGTCTAAATCCCGATTGCACTTCAGATAGTAAATTATTATTACTTATACAGGGTTTTTTTTTACAGGTTTGTTTTTCGAATAGAGATAAAACTGGCATTTTGTGGTCAAAGCTGGCAACTCTAATGTCATTTATGTTCAGTTTGGTTTGCCATTTCATCATGAACAGGTTGACAAAAGAACAACGCTTGCAAATCGTGCAAATTTATTTCGAAAATAATGGTTCAGTTCGCGAAGTTTACCGTGAGCTCCGTCCATTTTATGGTCGACATAATCGTCCATCAGAGCAATTAATTCGGTTAACCATGGATCGTTTTCGCACTACGTTTACTCTATGTGATAATACGCATCCGCAGAGACGTCGAACAGTGCGCACCGAAGAAACAATTGCCGCTGTAGAGCAAAGTGTTGAAGAGGACCCGAATGAATCGATTCGCCACCGTGCACAGCAATTGGAGCTTTGTCCATCAACTTTATGGAAGATTTTGCGCAAAGATCTTGGCTTGCGACCTTACAAGATCCAGCTTGTGCAAGAATTAAAGCCGCGAGACCATGCAATGCGTCGTGATTTTGGTGCATGGGCCGAAAATGAGATTGATTTCGATGCTGATTTTCATCGCAAAATTTTGTTCAGTGATGAGGCTCATTTTTGGTTGAATGGCTACGTCAACAAGCAAAATTGCCGCATTTGGAGTGAAGAGAATCCACATGAGACCCTTGAAACGCCATTACATCCACAAAAACTGACTGTTTGGTGTGCTCTATGGGCTGGTGGAGTCATTGAGGATACTTCTTCCGCAATAATGCTGGAGAGGCAGCTACCGTTAATGGAGACCGGTATAGAGCCATGATAACCGACTATTTTGTTCCCGAATTGGATGGCATGAATGTGGATGAGTTGTGGTTCCAACAAGACGGCGCTACATGCCACACAGCGCACGTCACAATCGATTTATTGAAGGAAACATTCGATGAGCGCATAATTTCGCGGAATGGACCTGTCAATTGGCCACCAAGGTCGTGTGATTTGACACCATTGGATTATTTTCTTTGGGGATATGTGAAGTCGCTCGTCTACACCAACAAACCAGAAACGTTAGGGGAATTGGAAGCCAACATTCGTGGCGTTATTGCCGACATACGGCCCCATATGCTCGAAAAAGTGGTTGAAAATTGGACCTGTAGAATTGGCTTTATTCGAGCCAGCCGCGGCGGCCACATGCCCGAAATCATATTTAAGCATTAATGGCATAAAATTATCCTTCCAATAAAGCCAAATTGATGGACCTTAAAACGATTTTCTTGTGTTTTATTTCAATTCGAAGTTCTATACCCCTAAAAAAAACACCTTTTATATAGTAATGATGTATCGTCCGTTTGTCGGATGAAAAAAGTTAAAAAACAGTACATTAGTGATATTGAACCTCAAATTACCAGCAAAATCACAGTATTTCATCACGTCTCTGAGTTGATTGCAAGCAAGTTCATTGCAAACGAAATATGGTTCAGCGCCGGATTTCAATAGATTGATTGTACACCGTAAATTTTATAATCACAATAAAAGCAATCAAATTTTATTGCAATTAAATAACCAACACAATAATTGATTGTCAAGCTAAATGATTGTAAATTTTTACAGCTTTGCGTACAGGCTTAAACATTTTCCACTACCAGATGCAGGCTGCAACGACCATTCGCCTGATATAAATTGTCTTACTATGCGGATGGAGAATGCAATATCTGTTTCACTACTCCAAATATCTTCAGGCGGTTCGTCCGATTGCAAAATTCAAAGGAGAGCCCCTGCATCGATATGCATTTTATGCTGTCAAGGGCGTCTTACAATGTAGATCTGAGTGATTATTTTGGTACTTTTCTCATTGTCTGTGTCTTTCTTTATATAAAGCAAAAAATCGTCAATATAATGGTTCCAAAACGGTGAAAAATTCATAAATTTTTCAAACAAGGCGAATTCAGTTCAAGGTTGAATTATTCGATAGCTCCTTTTTCTCGAATTTTGACACTACAAACCGCAGTACGATTTTGACATTAGACCTACGAATCATAAAAACAAAATACATGGAAAATGGGTGTTTGTTTGTTTGTAATTCGCCTTACTTCCATCTTGTATTGAATTTGCCTTGATTTCAAATAATAAAAAGGCGTTACTTGTCTTTCGTTTATGTAAAACTTATTGAAGTTAGCTGTCGAAGGCAATATTGGACCAATTAACGCATCTAAGGTACAACGTAGTGAATTGCAGTTACAATGCTTGCACTGGTATCTATGGATAATGATTATGCTGGTCGTCAGCGATGTATTTTTGCATACTCTTGTCCACAGAGTTGTATATTTTGACATGACATTACGATAAGTCTACACATATCATTGAACATAACATTTATGGTAGACGATAGTCGATTAAGAATTAAATATTTGATAAACAAAAACGGTGGCCTTTACAAAACTGTTTTTTCGTTATCAAATAACTGAAATTAAATTAGCCAAATTGACGGCAACGCTCATCGAAGTTTACAGAAAGGCGGTGTCGTTAATGACGGTGATTATAACATTCAGATGGTTGGGAATGTAATATGACGGCACCGCTTTTAAGCAAACCAAGGCTTAATTGAAATAATTTTTCGGAAGAATGCCTTGACTCAGAATATTTTTCAATAACGCTCTATCTTAAAACTTGCATTGCTTAAAAATCCTCCCAGATGTTTTTCAACAAATTTTAAGATGAGGTGTTCTTCAAACTAATTCTCCAAATCTTCCACTTAGGCCCGGTTTTTCAGTCCTTGGTTAAGCTCAGTTTAAACTAAGTTTGCTTAAACTCGGCATAAATTTAAACTCCAGTTAAACTGCAGAGCGGTTTTTCAGTGTGAGTTTAAGACCGCTTTTAATATTTGCTTTTTATACGGCAACATTGGTTTTTTCTTTATCTAGATACGGCAACAGATAATATTTGTATACATATTCAACGCCATTGCTTCTCCTCAGTATTGTAATAGTTAGCATTTCGCCAATTTCTGCATCACTATAATCACTTTCGTCAGATGATATATCCAATATTTAATTAAATATAAAAATATCGTCCTTTCTTAATTCCGTTCAGCTTATTGTTTCACAACCAAAACCATCAAATATGCAAAACAGCTGACAGGTTAACTAGAGTTTAACCCTGCCGAACTGACCGCTTAAACTACGTTTAAACTTCGTTTAAAGTTGACTGAAAAACTGCGCAACAAGTTTAAGCTTAGTTTAACTGACAAATTGAGTTAAACTTGTACTGAAAAACCGGGCCTTAGCTGTCAATTTGCGAAGTAAGAGGTATGTTACTCATGCAGCTCTCTGACATATATAATTCCAAACTTAAACATTTTATTATGCTGTACAATTCCAACTAATACTGAAATATTGTAATATACTTAAATTTAAGTATGTTGGTACTTTTATCACTTTTTGTAACCGTTTTCAAGAGAAACAAATAGGGAAGTCTAAGCTCGGATGGAATCGAACATTATATACCTAGTAGTAATCATTATGGCATACCAATTTACGCAGGTCTATTTTGATACTTTTCAGTTCGTATCGTAAAGCCAGCTGATTGTTTTCAATAAAAAACACTTCTGTTATGAGCTTTGAGGGGTAAGTTAAATTATTTGTATATAAATAGCTTCCCTACCGAACACTGCTAACTAAATTTTTTCAAAATACTAATACATGCACATTTTATACTTGAAAAATTTGCGTTCAAATAGACAGACGGATAGACAGACAGACGGACATGGTTAAATCAACTCAGCTCATCGTCCTTATTATTTGATATATTGATGGGCCCATCTTTTCTTCTTCTCATACCTACAAACATTTCATGTTCATTGAAGGTATGAAAATCAAAAAAGGTATATAACTTCCCTATTGCAGGAGTATACTACGTACGAGTACTATTGAGAAGCAGCTGACCAATTTTGATTGAAATATCTAGTTGAAACTACAAGCAATCGCCTTTGAAAATAACAGAATTTTAATGTCGAAAAGTGAGCGATGCCACGCCTACTTCCCCAAAATCTACAAACTTTTTTCGCGGTCGGGATTTACTTTAAAATCTTATTATGTGTACAAGAACTTATTGATATAGCTTGAACAGTTATAGAAATATGGCGTTTTACATTTTACAAACAAATTTTTCAGAACTATGTTAAAAAACTGGGCGTGGAGGTGGACCGATTTTGCCTGTTTTTACAACAGACATTTACTTTTATATATTCAAGATTTTCGCCAAATATCGTTTCGATAAATCAATTTTTGCCAGAGTTATGTTATAAAAAATTTTGTGGAATAATCCAGTATAAAAGGGGCGTACCCACGCCCATTTTCGAAAATTTATATTTTTCGACTTTCTTCATTTACGGGCACTTTCAAAGTGAAACAGAAATGATATAAAGCTATTTTACGCAAAGTTGTTGCCTATTAAATATATTTATGATCCTTTTCAAAATCTTTCGTATAAAAGTAGGCGTGACCTTAACCGATGTCGCCCATTTTTTTCCGTAACATTCCTTATATTATTATTTATAAATTTACATATTTTTGTAAGTTTAATGAGCTCAAGACCAGTTGATAATAATTCTTAGTTAATTATTATTATTTTTGATTAGGGGAAAAATTGAAAGCAACAAACATATACAGGCTATAGGACTACTATACTGTAAAATATGTAAAAATGAACATGAATGAATGAAAATATGTAAAAATGAACAGACCATAAAACCAACAACAAAATAAATTTAATTTTCAAAAATTTCTTGAAAAATTTATTTTCTGCCTTGATTTAATGTACACACCAAATTGTATCCTATTATGTACTGAATAATCTCTACCAGGTATAAAAATCATAAAGCTGTGCTAACAATATAATAAAATCTCTTGGTGGGAAAATACGTTTTACGGAAAAATAAAATAATGAGCGAAGAATATATTTTACGAATACAATCAAAGAGAATTTGCAACTTAACAAGAAACTAATATCAGGGTATTTTCAGCTTCATTGACAACAGCCACCTAAAGCGCAGGCATCAGCAGGCACCACCAGCAGCAGCAAAAGCGACAGAAGGAACGGAGAATTTGTCATTTATTTATTGCATTTCGCGCATTAAAGATTAAAAATGTGGAAGCTAAAGAATTGCAGCAGACATTGTATAAAGTGGTGCAAAAATAAAATAAAGTATAGTAAAAACGCTTACGACAGAGAGAATACGAGCAACACGAAACAGTTTGGGGTAACATGAACAGCGATCATCATCAGCGTCGTCAGCACCTTTTACAAATTTACGCCAATTTATTTGAGTGCAATCGATAAGCGCATTTTTCTTATAGCTAAACGTTTGTTTTTTCTTACTTTTTTCAAGTTTATTCTATTTGTTCATGGTAGTATTCTTCTTCTTGATATCATTGCCTTCTAGTTTTTAGTACCAAGTAGGGATGTTACGGAAGTAAGTTAAGGTGCAGCAGGATCTGAATCGTCTTTTTCAAGTTTGATTTATTGGAGTCAGAACCCAAATGGGAAGCTGAAGCACAGCACAAAAGATACATATCTGGCAGAGTTGTTAAAGAACAACTTTTGGAATAATTATTCCTTGGATTGCAAAATTTTGAATCGCATCCTTTATTCCATTTTTTGAATTAAAGAATGCAAATTTGAAATCCTTATTCCTTTTTGTATTCCAGAATAATTATTCCTATTTTTTATTCCTTCCTTTTTATTCACTGTATTGCATTCTTTGGATTGTATACCGAAAGGAATGTAATCCGCGTTCGCTTGTAAATTATGTACTAACTATGGTTAGGTGAGTTTTGTGTAATTGTGCTTTTAATAATTGGTTTCTATCGATTACCACAATCCTGTCAGAGATCGAGCTCGGTTCGCCACCCATTTCGGAAACTCAATCAATCCTATACTTTAAATCAAAAATAGAAAATCTTGAGATTATTCCTTTTGACTATTAGTACAAGACATATGTCAATTCAAAACTGCTTAAAAACATACTTTTCACCTAAAGACCGCTTTCTTACTTAATTTTTTACATGCGGAATACTTTTCAAGTTTTTTTATTCCACGTGAAGAATGCAAAAGGTATAATTATTCCGGAATAACACAAGAAATAAGGACTGCAAATTTGCATTATTTATTCCCAAAAGTGGAATGGAGGCTGGAACCCAAAATTGTTATTCATTGAATGGGAATGAATGGACTGCATTTCGACATAAATGCATTCCTTAACAACTCTGATATCTGTTTAAACGTAAGGAGACAATTTGTCTTTGCTCTGTCAAAATTTACATTTCTGGACCTAGCCAAACCAAAGCAAAGCCTTAAGGGTGACATAACTTCATCGGAATCAGAATCATATAAGGTTTCTACATGTTTCCTAAACTGGAATCAGAAGTTGACGCATGTTACAACAGATATCAGGTTGAGTATAAGACCTTATAGAATACTGTCAGCACAAGAAGTGGTAAAAGTTATTTTAGATGAATTGCCATTGTCTTGTGGTCTGTGAAAATTTGCTTGTTTAGGCCCGGGAAATCCTATAGCAAAGTACTATGATATATATCCTTTAATACTGTAAAAATAAGTTTAAATTCTTGTATGAAATAAGTTGATATTATATTAACCAAGTCTTATCTAGTAATCGACTTATTTATAACTACGAATCCAAACAATCCGAAGTAAAATCATTCTTTGAAATCTTAATCACCCGGAAGTATCGGCGTTTCGGTATTGGAATCGAAGCTCTATAAAATTCCTACTGCTAAACAACATTGTTGTTGCAGCTTTCTGCAATTGCTATTGCATTGCTTTTCTACACTAAGCGCTTGGCTACTAAGCATCTCCTTTTCACTGTTTTTTCCACATTCCCTTCCCATTTCGCTCATGTCCCTTCTGCTGTTACTATACCAAGTTTATTCCTTCTGCATTGAAGCACTTAGTATCACTGAGATTTTTATTTTTTTAAGCGTTTTGTACTAAACATTTTCAATTTCCGTTTTCGCAACGTTTTTTGGTTTATAGCATGAAAAGTACGGAAAATTTTGTGGTGCTGTGAGGAAATGTGCTCATTAGCAAACAATTTGCAAATGTAATGTTGATTCCGCAAATGCATTTCTTCTCGAATATCGATATACAAATGGTTATGTGCACATGTATTTGTTCGTATGTATTGATTTTGAGCGATAATCTCTAGTCATGAAAAAAGACTCTTTCAATAAATTTAGAGCCCTTATTATAAGTTCGTAATAAAATTCTTTGCATGAAAACAGCTGGCAAGTTCGTAAGAGTGGTGTGGTTGCAAGTACAAATTAACCACGGGTGCCATTAGATTTACTAAGTACATACATAATTGTTTTATAACAGGCTACCTAGTTCTTAGGTTAAGGAATTTTATTGATTTATGAGTGTAATTTAAATATTATAATTACACTGTTTAGTTGAAAAATAAGACAAACATGGTATAGGCCATTTCTAAATAATTTGGATACTCTGAATTCAATGGTGCAAACCATTTTGCAAAGCTAGCTAAAAAATAATAAACTTTTCCTTTAAACACTCCTTGAACCCACCAAAGTCTCAAGGGAAAAAAATTATTTTTTTAGCTAACGTTTCAAAAGGGTTAACAGCATTGGATTCAGCTTATCCGAAATGATCTATCGTCCGTCTGTCGGACACTACAACATTGTTATTGATAGTTCATGCTAAGGATAACTTATGTAAATTAGTGTTTTACATTAAAATCTTTATTTTTAAAAAAGGCCAAGCGAACTATTGTCCGCTCACTGACTTTATTAAGCTCAACTTAAGATTAATTACAATATGTTTCTTATTTCTACATTACACCTATGTCGACCACCAATTTGCTGACTGTTGTTTACCATAATGTTGCTTATCAATATGCTGACTGTTGTTGACTAACTATTGTTGCTGATCGATACATTTACTAATTTGATGTAAATGTTCGTGGAATGCTGATGCAGGCGTCAGCGGTTATAACGAATTCACCGGATGGGGCTATTGTCCAATTCGAGGTATTGTAAGGTGTGGTGTTAACTTGTATAGTCGAATTTTCAAAACAAAAAAGATATTGCTAAACAGCTTCGAATTCTTCTCCACACGTTATCAAAAATTAAATTCAATTTAACAAAAAAGCCATGGACGACCAGTGAGATTTTTACGAAATGGGCTCTTAACCTCGACAAGAAATTTGGTGATCAAAATTATTGCTTTTTGTTGATAACTGCACTGCGCCTGCTACAGACGTACAATACAAGTATATTATTTTAAGAAAACGAGCTTAAATGAATGAAAAATGCCTTCAGGAAACCATGTAAGGATTGGAATTAAGAGGACCTTCTGGCAAAATAAGATTTGTTTGTTTTGCAGTCTTCATTTAAAATAGTAGCAAGTATCGAAGCATCATTGAGGACTACCTCAATGTTGATATACAGCTCTGTCCAATATAAAAGTAGTGAAACTAAAATGGATGTCTTTTGACGAAATAAGAAGAAGATGTGATTTTTATTTAAAATATAGCGAATTCCATAACAAAAATGACATAAAAAAAAATTTACAAGTTTACACAAAGTTCAGAAAAGTTGATTAAACTTCAAAAAATGGCCAAAAAAATCTTCAAATTTCTTGGCAGAATTTCTGAGTACGCAGTTTTGTAGGCCAATCAATTATAATATAACATTGTGCAAGTTAGAAAGTTTCCTTGAGTTTTCAGATATTTTTTCGTCAAGGGCGTTAAGTGATTTCTTCCATACAACACATGGAAAAAAATTAATTTTATATGGAAAAAAATACCCAACAAACTTGACAAAAGTTTTTTTTTTAATTCACTGGAAATTTTGAGGTTATTCTTAATTGCACATTGTCGTGCTAAAATTAAGTAACCTAAAAAACTGCGTACTGAAACATTTTATAAAAAATTCTGCCCAAAATTATTGAAAATTTGATATAAATTTTTAAAAGTTTAATTAACTTTTCTGAGATATGTGTAAACTATTAATTTTCCTTTTATGTGGTTTCTGTTATGGAATTCGCTATATTTTAAATGAAAATTATTAAAAACCCATCTTCTTCTCATTTCGTCGCACGAAATTTCACTACCATTATATTGAACACAGCTGCAGGTGTTTCGACCTGGGACAGTCCGTTCTAAGAAGATAACTTTCTAGAAAGATGCGAGTCCTGTACCTTATAAATATTTATTCGTTTGTAGTCAAATAAAACTGTAATAAACATTGCTTCTACTTGTACATATTCAGATAACGGTGAAGATGATTTGTCTGTTTGAAGAATTTGCAGATACTGATGAGGCACTACCTACATTATTACAAGTTTCTTCGTCCATTAACCTAACTAGAACATTTGTGGAGATGAGGAGTAACGTACGGCAATTTTTTAAGGTAAGGTAGGTAAAGGCATCTTTCATTTATTCCCGTGGTACAACAATGTGCCCTTTCAGTGTACTTCTATCCCGATTTAGCCTTTGCTATGGGCTTTTGATTTGTGAAGTGCACATCCGTCAAAATTATTATGAAATTATTCTTTTGAGATTCCACTTTCGCTTTCTTCGGAATCCCCTATTTAATTTTTTAAGAGATGCATCCCTGAAGCAAGAAGAGATTACTCTTATTCCCATGACAGGCTGTCATTTCACTGTGACTCTGTCTAATTAAATGGATTATGATACTCGAATTAATCATTTCCTGAAAACTACTTTTTCTAAAGCATCTTTGATGTTATTTCCACCTGTGTTTGCGCCTCAATGTTTCGATATGGTATGCCAGTACTGTTCAAATTATACAACGGTGACCAACGAACTTTGGCAGAACTTTCATTGGGTGCATTGAGATATTGTTTTTGAGGAAAGCTCAATGCCAATCTTAGATAGTATAGGTACCTACCTTCATTAAATCGTCCATGCATCATAGACATTTACGATTTTCTTATGAAACAGAAGCGGGAGCGACTAATATGCATCGAAAGATTTTACATAAAGGTTGTGCGTGGTCCTATAGCTCATAAGTACACCTGGGTATTTCGTATTGTATTCCAGTCTAAATTAGATTTTCATGTTTTTAATACATGAGCAAGCCACCGATAAGAGATCTTCAGGTATCAGTGGCACATCAAGTTTCTAAACCTCATGTAAAAACATTCTTCATCTGACGGACACTTTTTTTATACCCTGCTCAAATAGTGCCCAGGTATTGTAGTTTTGTTCATATAATGACGAAATTATTATTTTAATATATCACCATAGCGCTGAGTTGAGAGTAAGGCAATGAAAACGACACCTTCATTGGTGTCGATTGAAGATTTTATGAAGCGAAAAACGCGATTTTTGAATACTGCTAAATTTACTGTGTGCAGGTTCCTGAGTGGCCTTATATTATTGTTGTAAGAGATTTAAATTTTTTTTTTGGATTAACGCCGAAAATAATATTAGTATGGAACTTGAACATAAAATCACTGTCACTAACAAGCGCTTCATTGGACAGCGTTAACAATTCACAAGTATGTATAGTGCTCTCTCGAAGAAGAATCGCTTGGGTTGTTTATGAAAAAGTATGCAAATGGCTTTAGCGCCAATCAACCACTTAAGACGTCTATAATATTAGAGAATGCAAGAATTGGTATTATCAGTGATATCTTCTTTATATAATCCAATATGACATTTTGCGAAAGAAGTTGTTTTCTAAATATTTAGGTACTTAATAAAGTCCAGCAAAAGTTTTGTTAGTGAGCGTGGCTTCGATCAATGAATCTATTTAGCTACATGCGTTAATGCCAGCAGCTGAGTACATAAAGTTTGACTTTACCCGAGCTTAGGCTTCCTTACATCCTGTGTTGCATGCATTTGCGCCATATCCATGATATACGCTTACAAAGAGCTTTTATGAAATTACAAAGAATTCACTCTGTGCATTCGAAAAATACCTAACTGAATCATCCTAGTGTTGTTGCTGGTATCAATGCTGCTCGGGATGCCAGACAACATCCCCCACTGGTTCGCCAAGTTGACAATGTGCACTTTGTAGAATTGAAATATGGATTCATAAAACCAACGCATTTGCATTACCCCTGTGCTTTTGTGTTGCATTACCATAATTTTTCGTTTTTTTTTTTCATGTCTACGTTTATTACATTTTATCTTTACAGCAATTGGCAGTCGACAGAATATAAACTAAAAACTATATTGGTGCACTCATATACATATAAGCACTCAGGTTTCACTCGCACCTACACTTTGCTTATACACTATGATTCTAATGGAAATCACAGAAAAATTATATCTATTTATTTAACACATTTTTATAAAGTTTTTTTCACGTATTTCGACAATAGTGACACTATCAGAATCGCTAAAGTAAGTCACATCAGGGCGTTGGTTCGTTTACAAATTCTCACTGCCATGCCATGCTGCTTTCAAGATGATATCTTTCACCTGCCACGTAATTTCGCTATAAAGGGGTCGGGACTCCTCACAAAGAATGTCCTGAAATAATTATCCTAACTAATAAATGCTGGTCTCCCAAAAATCATGACATCTGTTTTTAGTCTTTTTCGTATGTAGTATTTTGAGTACCTGTATTCTTTCTAGAGCAGAACATGTACTGGGACCACATATGTTTCAGGTAGATACCTAAGGCGAAGAAGCTTATCAATTTTGTCCCGCTAATGGCAGTAGAAAATAAATATAACAGAAGTGAAAAAGGCAATCGTTATCATTCATGGGAGGTCTGGGTAATTTCGGTTGATTCGGCACATAGAACACCAGATATGACTCTTTAGCGATAACTGACGCCAAATGGAACACCAAGCGTTTCCAAGTTAGCCTCTAACTGGTTTGTCCATCTCAGTGGGGGCCTAATACATCTTCTGCCATTAAAATCGGATACTTTGCATGTGCTTATATGAACAGAGCAAAGTCCCTAGTCAAATTCAGAGAGGAAAGAACTGGATACGCCTGGGTAGCCGAATGCCATCAGCATCAGGGTAGGCTCTTGGCACCAGCATCAGGTTAAAGAAATCCAGGTGCTTCGTGAGGTCTTTCAGAACCCTGAAAAAGCTGTTGATATTGATCAAAGTAATTTGATATCAGATAAAGCATAGTTAAATAAAACAATAGTTAGCTCTTTTTCTTTTTATTTTTTTGGGTTATGGTAAAAAGGCTTCTCTCTTCCTTCTTCGCCTCACGATAGAGGTCACTTCTACCACGGGTTGCTCCCCCCTTAAGGTATTTTCCTTCTTTTCTGAGGCAGGAAGACGTTACGCATCGTAACTATTTCTCTGTCTGCGTTTGCACGAACCTTATAAAGTAGTCAGCGAAGGTACGTACAAAGTGAGCAGGGCAGGGTACTGTCTTCGCAGGTGCGGTTTGAACTTTTGGATGCTCAGAGAATATTATGATCTGAGTGTACGAAAATTGCACTTATCGCACTTATGAAAAACTGAAACAAAATTTACCTAATTTACACGATTCTGCGAGGTCCGAGAGGAAAATGACTATATGTCGCCTGTAGCAGAATATTGAAAACCACGCAAGTACACGTCCAGTCTTAAGCGCTGTCAAGGAGAAAATGATACAAGTCGCAGCCTGTAGCTGCCTGCTTATGCCGGAGTGGGAGTGTAACTACATTATTCCACTTTAGGCCCTTTCCACAATTAGGAAATTTCACGCACGCGCACTTTAAGACGAGTATACTAAATATAAAAACCCGAACACCAGTTTTCATCAAATATTCAGTCGGTAAAAACACTTTGGGGGGAGTTTGAACCCCCCAAATCCCCCTACTCTCAGCTTACACCGTTGTTTGGGAGATATTCTCAGATAGCAGGTTCACTTCATTCGAAGCACAGAGCTTTGATCAGGGTTGATATTGGAGTCCCGCAAGGTGTATAAATCAACCAAGCTGCAGCTATGGCTGTCACAACGTGACCAGCATGGCTGTGTGACTTTCGATTAGATGATACGCTGGTTAAACGAAATCCCCGTTAAGCGATATAACATTGTGGACACTGAAGTTGTTGTTGTTGTTTTTTTCCAATGTACGATACCTAAAATTGTCTTGTTCTTCTAAAAATCTAAATATTATCCACGAAATTTGTCCTCTTTAATAAAATAATTGTTTGTAAAGGAGTACTAAAAACTCAAAATTCCATAAACAGCTTCTCAAATATTATAAGCAAATGTTTGATTGTATTGCTTTTATATAATACATACACTGACATACTTTATCTTTAAATGGTCATCTAACCGCCTGGGCGATTTTGACCGTCCAACATAGCTCACCAGTCGTTTCTTCGTTGCGCCAACTGGCGCCAATTGGAAACACCGCGGGATCGCAAATCGGTCTCCACTTGGTCCTTCCATCGGAGTGGTGGTCTCCCTCTTCCTCTGCTTCCACCGGCGGGTGCCGATAAGAATACCTTCTGGGCTGGAGCATCTTCGCTCATTCGCACTACGTGGCCTAGCCAGCGAAGCCGCTGTGTTTTAATTCGCTGAACTATGTCGGCGTCTGCGTAAAGTTCATACAGCTCATCATTAAATCTTCTTCGGTACTCGCCGTCGCCAACGCGTAGAGGTCCACAAATCTTTCGAAGAACCTTTCTCTCGAATACTCCCAGAGCCGCCTCATCAGATGTTGTTAGTGTCCACGCTTCTGCACCATATAGCAGGACGGGTGCGATGAGTGACTTGTAGAGTGTTATTTTCGTTCGTCGAGAGAGGACTTTACTTTTCAATTGCCTACTCAGTCCGAAGTAGCATTTGTTTGCAAGAGTAATTCTTCGTCGGATTTCTAGGCTAACATTATTGTTGGTGTTAATGCTGGTTCCCAGGTAAACGAAGTCCTTTACTATTTCGAAATTATTGCTGCCAACAGTGGCTTGGTTGCCAAGGCGCGAATGCGCTGACTCTTTGCATGATGACAGAAGGTACTTCGTTTTGCCCTCGTTGCAATCCCATTTTCTGCGCTTCTTTTTCTAATTTGGAGTAAGCAGAAGTTACGGCGCGGTTGTTAAGGCCAATGATATCAATATCGTCAGCATATGCCAACAGTTGCACGCTTTTATAAAATATTGTTCCAGCGCGGTTAAGTTCTGCAGCTTGTATTATTTTCTCCAGAATTAAATTAAAGAAATCGCACGATAGGGGGTCACCCTGTCTGAAACCTCGTTTAGTTTCGAACGGCTCGGAGAGGTACTTCCCAATTCTGACCGAGCTGGCGGTGTTGCTCAAGGTCATTTTACATAGCCGTATAAGTTTTGCGGGGAAACCAAATTCAGACATAGCGGCATATAGGCAGCTCCTTTTCGTGCTATCGAAAGCGGCTTTAAAATCAACAAAGAGATGATGCGTGTCGATTCTTTTTTCACGGGTTTTTTCCAAGATTTGGCGTATTGTAAAAATCTGGTCGATGGTAGATTTACCAGGTCTGAAGCCACACTGATAAGGTCCAATCAGTCTGTTCACATCAGGCTTCAGTCTTTCGCACAATACGCTTGATAGGACCTTATATGCGATATTCAAAAGGCTGATTCCGCGATAGTTGGCGCAGTTTGCAGGATCGCCCTTCTTGTGGATTGGGCAGAGAACACTTAGATTCCAATCTTCAGGCATGCATTCATCTAACCAAATTCTGCATAGAAGCTGATGCATGCGCCTTACCAGCTCCTCGCCTCCGTGTTTGAATAGCTCAGCAGGCAAACCATCAGCGCCAGCTGCTTTATTGTTTTTCAATCGGGATATTGCTATTCGCACCTCATTATAGTCGGGTTGTGGAACGTCAATTCCATCATCTTCGATTGTGGGCTCGGGTTCGGCATCTTCTCTGGTTTCTTGCTCAGTTTCTCCATTTAAAAGGGCAGAGAAGTGATCCCTCCATATTCTGAGTGTTCTCTGAACATCGGTCAACAGGTCGCCGTTCTCATTCTTACAGGAGTTTGCCCCGGGTTTGAAACCTTCTGTCATTCGCCGAATTTTTTGATAGAATTTTCGGGCATTATTCCCGTTGGCCAGCATCTCAAGCTCCTTTATTTCACGCTTTTCTGCCTCTCTTTTTTTCGCCCGGAAAAGCCGCCTCGCTTCCCTCTTCAACTCGCGGTAGTGTTCACACACACTCCTCGTTGCATTCGATCTGAGCGTTGCCTTGTAGGCTTCGTCCTTTCTTTTCGTTGCAGCGCGGCACTCTTCATCATCATACCAGGTGTTTCTTCGCGTTCGCCGGAATCCAATTACTTCTTCGGCTGCGGTATGGAGTGCTCCTGAGATATGATCCCACTGCTCATGCATTCCACTAGGTTGAATTGTGCTCTCGGAGAGCAGGTGTGAGAGGCGATCTGCGAAATAATTGGCGGTCTGTTGCGATTGCAGCTTTTCGACGTCCAGCGTTTTTTGTTGCACCTGTTTTGTCGTACAGAGGCGGGTACGAATCTTGGCTCCTACTAGGTAGTGATCAGAGTCGATGTTAGGTCCTCGTATTGTGCGAACATCTAAAACGCTGGAAGCATGCCGTCCGTCTATCACAACGTGGTCGCTCTGGTTGCGTGTTTTTCGATCGGGGGACAGCCATGTAGCCTGATGGATCTTCTTGTGCATAAACCTAGTGCTGGATATGACCATGTTTCGGGCACCGGCGAAGTCGATCAGCCTGAATCCACTGACATACGCTTGTGCATACATTTCTTAGCAGAAGAAAAAAATTTAATTTCTTTTTATCAAAGTTGACAAATTTGTGGTTACAAAAGTACCACAACTAAAAGTAACTAATTATTTGTATGCATTAAACAATACATAGCACCATATTGGTTATTGTGCAAATGCTTTTAATAAATGACTAGAGAGACGACGAAAAAGCGCAAACAACAAAAGCAAATTATTTACTTACATAAAAGTATGTTAATAGAAATACAAGGTGGCGCAAAAGTAATCCTCCTATCAGAAAATGCTATTAATTTTGCGATAGGCCCCTAAAATCAGTTCTGTTTTGACATTTGTGTAGTAAACACATGCGAAATACACGTTAATGAACAATGTTACGCTACACTGCTCCAGAACGCGGAATATTGCTGACTATTTATTTGACCAATAATCGGTCGGGGCCAAACGGTTACTGTGAATGGTGAGCGCTACAGAGCAATGATCAACGAGTTCTTTTTGCCGCAACTTGATGAATTGGGATTGGAAAACATGTGGTTCCAACAAGACGGTGCAACAGCACACACTGCACGTGCCACAACCGATA
Source organism: Merzomyia westermanni (assembly GCA_949987695.1). NCBI lineage: Eukaryota > Metazoa > Arthropoda > Insecta > Diptera > Tephritidae > Merzomyia > Merzomyia westermanni. Next base: position 65,371,018 of record OX465291.1, read on the forward strand.
TGCTGAACATCGGAAGCTTACTTTTGCGCCACCTTGTATATTCTGCCATTCAATAAATCTAAAAAAATTTTACGAATTTTTTTATTCAAATAGCTCGTCAAAAACAAAAAAGCAAATTACAAAAAGGAAACACATATTTGTGGAGGCAAAACCTATTATAGCTTGAAAGCAGACTGCCTGAAAAAGGAAAAAAAATATATATATATTTGTATATTTGTTTATATAGATACGTACTAGAGTTGCCGAACTGATTACTTTGAGGCAAAATCTTTGATCCTTATTTCCTGCTTCAGTACAGCCAACAAAAATCGTTTTATTTATTGCATTAAGGAATCGAGATATAGAGTTCTAGGTATAAAAGCTCTTAAGATGTATAGAGAAATCGATTGACATGATCATTCGTCCGCCCAACCTGGCTGCGCTCACGATAACTTGAGCAAAACTTTAGATATTTGAATGAACTGTGGTATGATAGCTACGGCCATATAGTCGATATCTTAAATCAAAAAAAAATTATACAAAGAACTGATGCAGCTAATATGCTACATTTTCATAGTTGTTTGAGAGTGGACCAATTGACCCAAAAAATAATATTTTTAGCTTGAATTTATACGCATAGTTACTTGTTACTTGGGAGGGATCAGCTCTTGATGTTTCAAAACCAAAGGAGGCCAAATCTCATCTGGAACTGGTAAGGGTTGTCAGATATTTCAATACCATTGGGGCTTTTTTTCAATATTTGGTGACACCTCTTTTAACTGTGGCAACTCAGATAAGTTTTCATTATTTTGAGCACGTAGTGTTTCCATTAAAAGTGTTGCCCTAAATGAGTTTTGTAATACGCTGCTCCAAATGTTGGGTTTCAACACCATAATGCCAACAAGTAGATGAAAAAATAATTCAAGTTTCTTAAGCTTATCGTTTTTTGAAATTTTTATGCTTAGCTGCTTTAAGTTCCAAAAATGTTAATTTAACTTCTATTCTCATATGTATATAAAAAAGAAAACAAAAGAAAAAAATTTTAAGCAGTCATCAATTTAAACCAAGTACATTCATAGTTATGGCGAATGGTAAGTTTATATAGCACGGCTCACTTTATATATAGCCTATGCTGTAAACAGCGAACCCCAATAATCTATTGTGGAAATTTCATAAAAATCGGTTGAGTACTATGCACGCCTATAAAAGACACACATTAATTTTTATTCCTCAACCATTAACCAATTTACCACGACCACTTTTACACACCTGAATATTTAATGCTCGGTTCCACCCGACCTTATACTCACTTGTTATATTATATATTTATTTTTTATTTTTTTTTTGTAAGTGGTCACAGAACTTTTTTGATCTACTTAACATCCAAAGCCTAGCTTAGTTAGATAGATAGTTACTTTTCTATTTATATACTCACATATTATATCCGCTAATACTTGCGTAGTATTCTTATTTGTCTATAGGGAAATAAACATTGCATCCTCTTTAGCTAAATGTTTGTTTCCTCTACTGAAATGCGATTATGGCTGCTAAACATTTTGTAGGATATTTGATTTGTTATCATTGAATGATATGCACCCATCAGCTAACAGAACTGCATACATACTATATGCACACAGAGAAATGCAGAAGTACCACTGCAAAAAATCGTGCGATTGATCTATAAAGAGAGTGATCGGCGATCAATACCTTTCGTCTACAGTGGGCTACAATTGATCCCAACTATTCCCTTATAGGCATAGTTACGATAAGTAGATATTAATTTCTGTAGCCTAATTTTAGGTGTTGAAAGCAAACTTGTTCGACCGTACCCGTACGGGAACAAAGGGAGTCTGTCCGACACTACCCGTTTGGGCATGAAAGGGACCAATTAGTTTCTTCATAGGATATACTGAAACAAAAGGGATTACTCCAACCCATACAAAGAGATCAATACTGGCATTGGTCGCATGCTCCTTTGCGACTGATCCCGGATGCATCCTAGACTTATCGCATTTTTTGTAGGGACACTATAGCTGCGTACACTGCACTTAACAATAACATCACAGTACCAGGTTCTATTATTTAGAGCTGGCCTCCTAAATGGGGAATCGGGCAACCGTTCAAACGGATGAACCTCAAGCCGTAATGGAAAATAATGACGATAATGTTCCCCGTAATAAACGGAAATAATAATAAAATTGCTACGACTATAACTAGGTATGAACGGCAATATCCAAGTATAAGCAGCTTATGTTAGACTTGATGCTGCAAAAAATGTATGCATCGGATACGGAAATATTCGACAGAAATGCCATATGTTGGCGACGACGAGTACCGAAGTAGATTTTTGGTTAATAAAACTAAGGGGGCAGCAAAAACCAGACCTGTTAAGTATGATTAAAATTCATAATGATTACCGGTTTGATTGATTACTTTTTGGAAGGCATATTATCATCACCCAATGTTTTCAAGTTGTAATAATTATTTTAAAAAACAATCGAAAAACAATCATGATTTAAGAAAAAAAATCAAAATAATCAAAAATAAACAAAAACAATCAAAAAATATTTTTTTGATTATTTTTAATTGTTTGATTATTTTGATTGTTTTTGGTATTGTTTCAGACAAACATAAGCACAAACATGGAAACATGTATGAGCGATGTATAAAGTTCGTGTTTATACGAGTTTTGATCAAATTAAGAATATACTTATATACAATAAAGTACATACATACTCGTAGGTAATAGTAGCACGTGAACGCTGAACCGGATCCGGCAAAAAATCGTGTCGTCGATTGTAGGCAATAAAGGAATCGGCGGCAAAGTTGCTTGTCGCAATGCTTTAAGTATAGAAAAATGACATTATATTCAGTTAAATGTTCCATGATAAGGTCGTTTTTCAAGAAGCATAGTCATATTTGTTTAAGGTTGTCTCTTATCATAAAATCATTACAGCAAACTAACATTTCTCAAGTGTTTTATTATAAAGAATGCAAGCACATTAGGCTGAGCCGAAGAATCAATTTTGCTGGAATCCGAATAGGTAATAGAAATACAGACCATATACAATTTACATAGCTATGTGTTATGCCAGCACCCCCTACTCCTGTTACTTGTGAGTACTCCAAAGCTGTTACTCCATAGAGTATCTACAGGAAAGTACTATCCAAACTACTATCTATTCTACATAGAACCAATTGCGCGATTTCATTATTTTTATACCTAGTAAGTAGTGCTCCGCACACAAAGTATATTAACTTTAGTTGCCTAACGGCAGTACGTACGCATAAACGGATCGAGATAGATATTGACTTATATATATCAAAATGTTCAGGACGAAAAGAGAAGTTGATTAAGCCAGGCCCGTCCGTCCGTCCGTCCGTCTGTGAACACGATAACTTGAGTAAATTTTGAGATATCTTAATGAAATTTGATATGCGGGTTCCTTGGCACTCATTTCCTAGCGCTATTTAAAATGGGCGAAATCTGATAATAGCCACGCCCACTTTTTATATATAGAATATTTTCGAAAACACAAACAAAGTGATTACTCAGTACATAATACACCTATAAGGATAAAATGTGGGGAATGCATTGAGATTGAAGCATAAAATAAATTCTCAGGAAATTTTTGGAAATAGGCGTGTCACCGCCCACTTTTGATTAATACAAATTTAGAAATAATATTAATCATAAATCAGAAACCGTTCAAGATATCGAAACGAAATTCAGCACGCAGGTTTCCAGGTATGCAAGGAGTGTTCCCGGAAAAAATGGGCGGGATTATTTAAGGTCTACGCCCACTTTTATATGAAGGATTTTGAAGAGGATCGTAGATATATTAAATAGGCAATAACTTTGCGTAAAATAGCTTTACATCATTTATATTTCACTTTTAAAGTTTCCGTAAACAAAGAAACCCAAAACCTCAAATTTTCGAAAACGGGCGTGGCCCCGCCCCTTTTATATTGGACTATTCCACAAAAATTTTTATGCCATATCTCCGCCAAAAATTGATCTGTCGAAACGAAGTTTGGTGATAATGTTCTATAAATAAAGGTAACTGTTTGCTGTTAATATTCACGCCCAGGTTTTTAACATAGTTCTGAAATTTTTTTTTTTAATTTATAAAGCGATATTTCTACAACTAAGCAAGTTATATAATCAGCTTTTGCACACATAATAAGCTTTTTAAGAAAAACTCGGCCGCTAAAAAATTTTTTCAATTTTGAAAAAGTAGGCGTGGCGCCGCCCAATTTTCGGAATAAACTTTCTGCTATTTTCAAAGGCAATCGCTTATAATTCAATCTTGATATTTCAATGAAAATTGGTCAGCTGCTTCTCAGTAGTACGCATTATACTGATGCCAAAAATTAGCCAAATCGGGAAACACACAAGCAAAATATTCTGGCACGTAGTTAATAGCCCACTGCAATAGCGAAGTTATATATTGTTTTTGATTTTCATATTTTTCATAAACAATAAATGTATGTAAGGATGAGAACAAGAAGAGAAAAGTTCATTAAAATGGTCAGCACGATGAGCGGAGTCGACTTAGCCATGCCCGTCTCTTCGTCCGTCTGTCTGTCTGTCCGTCTGTCTATTTGAACGCAAACTAGTCTCTCAGTTTTACAAAAGAATGCTGAAATTCGTGGTTTGCTTTGGCCGTTTTATAATATACTAGCAAACCCGATAGACGTTGTTTTGACGTTTTGATATATAGAACACATCTATATATAAAATTTCATTCACTTGAACCAAATAAACTCCTATCTATACCGAACTGCAGCTTTACATGACCTGGGGGATTTTGCAAAAGCTATATACAGACTGTGTCGTGCCCAGCGAACTCGTGAACTTATCGTGAAAGTTCAAGAGCAAAACAAAACACAAAATATGTGGGCGTGGCACCGCCCACTTTTTAAAAATGATGTAGATATTGACTACGTGACACATATATCCAAATTTCATTAATTTAGACCAAAAAAGTTCGGAATTATGACGAATTGAAATTTTATATAGCCTGGGGGCGTGGCTGCGCCTACTTTTCCAATACTATATACTCTCTATGCTGTACCCAGTGAACCCAAGTATATATTGTGAAAATTTCATAAAGAGCGGTTGAGTTCTTTCGCGCCTTTAAAAGACACCCTTTTTATATCTATTTTTGTTACGCACACAAGGTATATTACTTCATTCGGCATAAACGAATCGAGATATATATTAATTAATGTATATCACAACGTTCAGGATGAAAAGTAAAATATCCGGGCAAGTAGTTAATACCCCACTGCAAAAGCGAAGTTGTATATCTTTTTTGATATTCATACCTTTCATGAACATGAAATGTCTCTCGATACATCTATCTGTCTGTCCGTCTGTTATTTGAAAGCAAATAGGAACTGAAAGTATTAAAATAGACCTGCGTAAATTGGGATGACCTAATAGATCACTACTAGGTATATAATGTTCGATTCCACCCGAACTTTGACTTTCTTACTTGTTATTATTAGTTTTATATTTCTTGACAACTCAGCCCAATAGCATTCGCAGAGATTGGGTTGGAATAAGCTGAGATGGCCCGATAACGCACTGAAAGGAGTACTCTAAGAGTACTCCAACATAACACAGAATTCAATGGTTTTTGTATCGTCACGGTTCAGTACTAATAATAATAATACTAATAATTTTGCGCAATATACTCCGAGTAGATTAAGACCGAGGTTTTTTTCCAATTTTGTAGTGTGCTGCTTTAATTATTCCTGCGAAGCTTTTTCGTAGAATAAATCCCTCGGAAGGTTGCCTACTACTGCCGAAGGTGACCCTGGTTGAAAACTACTTTTTTCAAACGTTTTGATGTCCCTGTCCAGTTATTTGAAGGTTAGATCTTCGGTGTGGAGGCTGCCACGGTTCACGACTACATCTTAAAAATACTCATAAATGTACTGTTATATACATATTAGAATACGCGGACTGTGATGTTTCTTATAACGATACAGCAAAATAATCAAAAAAAAAAGTCTAAATTAATCAAAAACAATCAAAATTTTTTTTGTTGATTAATTTTGATTACTTTGATTTTTAAATTTTTTTGATTATTTTAGATTTTTTTTTTTGATTTTTTTTAAATTCTAATCAATTAGTAAATAAAAATTTCTGAAAACAATTAAAATAATCATTAATGATTGAAAAAGCTATTTAATCAATCGATTACTAATTACTAATCAAATTTAACAGGTCTGAGCAAAACAAACACTTACGCCTTTCTCTGATCAACATAATTCTCCATTTGCTATGCAGCTGCATACATATCTTCTACATACTGAATTTTGTATACACTCTAAGCGTGGAATAGAATAAGATGCAGACGAGTACCCAAACGCAGTTCACCACAACCATTCATGTCATCTTCGGAATGAATGCAGTGTTTATACATCGGATAAGCTAACGAACCAAGACATCTTGTTTGATGGCGATGTGCAAATATAATTTCATGTTTACGTAGCGAAAAATTACTGAGGGAAGTCGAAAATTTGTACAACATTTTGAAATTGGCTTCCTTTTCTGTGATGATATATTCAAATATGCAAAAGAAAATATTCTAAGACTGCCAAGTGCGAATGGCACAAAAACTTATGGTCCTACAAATCCTTAAAAAAACTTTTCAAATTCGTATAAAATAATCAGGGGAACGTCTGAATTATACCATTAGAGAATTTTATCAGACCAAATTTTCACGAAACGTTAAATCTTAGAAAAGACCCATTAGAGAAAAGTATAACGCAATATCTTTTCATCGATTTCAAAACTAATATCTGCCCTACAAGAAGGACCCATATCAAGGAGCCCTATGCGCCAAAAAGACGTAAGAACCATGATTTTCGATTTTAGCTTTTTGATGAAAATCGATTACTTATTAACACATACATAAAAAAAAATTGATTATTCAGTATATAATACATCTGTAAAGATAAAATTTGGTGTGTTCATTAACATTAAGACAGAAAATAAATGTTCCAAGAAATTTTTTAAAATGGGAGTGGCAAGATTTTGGAAAGGAACATAAATATATTTAGTAGTCAATAACTTTGCGTTAAATAGCTTGATATCATTTCTATTCCACTTTTAAAGTGTCCGTGAACGAAGAAATTCGAAATATATAAATTTTTTATTCCACAAAACTTTTATTCCATAACTCCGGCAATTGATGATTGTCAAAACGAAATTTGGAATATATAAAGGTAATTGTTTATTGTAAAAATGGGCAAAGTCGGTTAAGGGCCACGCCCACTTCTGAAACAAGTGTTTGGAAAATTTAAAACGAAATATTTTTATAACAATGCAAGCTATATCAATAAGATATTGTACACATAATAAGCTTTTTAAGCAAAACTCGACGGCACTCATTTGATTTTGGAGAAGTAGGCGTGTCGCCGCCCACTTTTCAAAAGGCGAGTGCTTGTAATTTCAACTAGATATTTCAATGAAAATTGGTTAGCTGCTTCTCAATAGTAGGGAAGTCATATATTTTTTAGAATTTGCGTATGATTCCTGAACATGTAATGTTTGTAAGAATGAAAAGAAGAAGAGATGGCCCATCAATAAGTAGACTAAAACAATAAGGATGATAAGCTGGGTCGCCTTGGCCATGCCCGTCTATTCGTCGGTCTATTTGATAGCCAATTTTTTTAACATAAAATCTGCATGTATTAGTGTTTTAAAAAAATGTAGGTAGCAGTGCTTTGTAAGGAAGCTATTTATGTACAAAGAAATTAAACTCATAACAAAACTCATAACAGAAGTGTTTTTATTAAAAAAGATCTTATGGCTTTATAATACGAGCTCAAAAGTATTAAAGTAGATCTGCGTAGATCATTACAAGGTATACAATGTTAGTTTCCACCTGAACTTGGAACGGCTTACTTGTTTTATCTCATGTTTGCAGCAAGTATGTATGATTTTAAAACAACTTAAATTGTTTTCCAAAATATATTCATCCCATACTAAATCGTTTTTAAATTTTCGAGGCTTTTGGAAAATTTTTTTCAGGATTTTGTCTTCAGTCAAATCAATCCGGTTATGGATATTCAAAGAAGCTAGACCATTGAAACGCTCCTGTCCTATCGTATTTCTCAAATAATTCTTGATTCTTCGTAAGGTTGAAAATTAACGTTCTGTAGTCGCTGTAGTAACTGGCAATACTGTCGAAACTCGCAATAACGTATTTGAATTTTTGAACCAACCAATATATAAAACTCGAGGGTGTGAAATTGTTAGATTGTCGGCAGAAGTTATTCAAGTAAAGTTGTTATCGTATATAAGGGGTTTATCTATACCACGTATACAAAACCAGGACTCAAAAGAGGAGTCGTGTCCCACAATGAGTATTTAAGGTATTTTTAAAGTGAATTGTTTATAACAAATCTCTTTATTTCAAGTATTTTGCGATATAGATGGCAAAGAAAAAGCCGAAAAAGAATATCGGAATGTACATGAAGAAGTTATGAAAAGGAAGAACAAAGGAAGAGTATTCGTGACAGTGAGTAACTGGTGCTCCGCCACCCTAGTTGCGTGCTTTGACAGGGCTGCGACTTCTTCCAATGCTTTCGGTAAAAAGGGAGCGAGAGAAGTGGAACAGAAAGAAAGATAATAAAAAAATAGATAGACAAATACTGTAAAGATAAAGGGAGAATATAATAGAAAGAATGGGAATAGCACAAATTGTTCCCAAACGCTGCTCTGTCCGGTCTGCTAGTAATAATAAGAATTTAGCGCATTATAGCTCCGATGCGATTGATCCGTTTCAAATTGTGTGATGCTGCTTCTTATTTTTATACCACAAATTGGCGGACCTAACATTAATAAGCACTTCTGCAGAAAATTGGACTAGCTCAGAACTATGCCTGAGCTAAACCGTTTGACGACACCAACAGTTCTAGCTCAATACCCAAGCAATGCTGACAACTGCCACCTTTCACACGGCGATGTCATTTGCAGTGGCAATTGTCGCCAGTGCATTACTTTGCAACTCGTTCTTAACCGGTTGGCATTTTCGATAGTTCTAAAATAGCTTGGATTTGGCTGGTTCTCAACCTATGCCATTTCGAAAGTTTGGGTGTAGTTTTGGTTGTGAATGAGTGATTATCGGATATCGGATATTTCAAACTGTCTTTAAACTATTACTTTTGTAACCGACACAGGACGATTCACAAAGTGTCGAGCTCAAGACTGTCTCTTTTGGAGACTGGTTCACAATTTTAGTGCAGGGACAGTGCGTCACAGAAAGGACAACCATGAGACTTATTTTGATGGAGAGGGCGTTCTGAGCTATAGAAAATAAACAGTAATGGACATAAAACGTTTTGTTTTATTACGTCAACCTTAACTCATCTTGAGATTTTTGTAGCGGAGGCATCTTGTTTCTGTACTAAGCCTTCCCTCATTTAAACCTTAAAAACATTTTGAAAGAAGGATTCTTCCAAAGAAAGAGAAAAAAATACAAAGTGAATTCCGTTTCAAGTTTGTCTAATGATCACATATTCATAAATTTGTGTTTATGAGCCTGCACACAAATCCATACTCTTATCATCCCTGCAGAGAAGCACTAAACTAGTGAGAAAAACTGAAAGATCTAACCAGTGACCTCTCCCATGGTAGCCGGGCAGTAATCAACCATGTAAAGAGGCATTTGAATTGTTAACCACTAAAATTGAACTGTGACATTTTTATTATCTTTGAAATAGTTGAGACTGGTAAGTTTTGTTATATATCTGTCAATTGGCTACCTTGGGTTTTTTGGTGTTTATATTAGTTTCGAAGTAGTTTAGAACTAGTGGCTATGACTGCAGGGATGCTAACAAACAAGCTCGTGATTAATCATTAGTACTAATCGATAATGAAATTTGCTGCCAATTGAAGTGGTTGAGCGGATGTGTGTATGTGTGTGAGGGCGATGAAGCGTATGGCTCCTGAAATGGCTTACATAAGATCGAATTGGATTGAATCGATTGTAGTGCAAAACGAATGGCAGCTAATCGAATATTTTACGGCAATTGGCTATTGTGTAAGATATCGTTTTAATGCACACATCTATACATGGCAAAGTATGTGGGAATGAGTGAGTTTGCGGGAGGCGGGGTGCAATAAAGCTAGAGTCTGTACACATATTGAGAAATACGGCCATATTAATCAAAATGGCATTGTTTCCACTATGTGAAATATGAAATGTGAAATAAAGCCATAGAAACTTGAAAAATAAGGCCAAATAATCACATCGCACACTAAATCAGAATCAGCTACTTTCAAAAGCTGAAAAACTTTGTGTGAACGCTTAAGGATAGCGCTCTAATTTTACAAAAACAAGCACGGAGGTAGCTGTTTATCTAAGTATGATTATTACTAAGATTAATTATTGGTTTGAGTTGTGACTGTTTCTGATTTATTGTGCGGTATTTCAATATGAAAAAGTAAGTTTTTTTCTCTTTGATGAAAATTTATGAAAATTTAAAATACCAATCATTTTTTATTATGAAATGAATTTAAAATATTAAGTCCTATCAATTTTAATTTTATTAATGGTTATTTCCTGTTTGATGTTTATCTGCATGAATAACATCGAATGAAAGAAACATTAAAAAAAAACTGAAATAAATTTTCAAGTACCCGCTAAAAGTCGACAATTTTGCGGGACAACCGTCAAAGGGGCAAAATTTACTTTTCGCATAGGCATTTTAAATTCATATTAAAATAAAAAATTAAAATTTGGAATAAAAATTTTACCGATGTTTTTTAATAAATATTAAATGAATAGGACTAAGTACATATTTTCAATTCATAATAATTTAGCTCAGCTGCGCCTCAAGAAAATGCGTGATATTACCAAAAGTGCAATAATGCCATAATGGCTTTATTTCACATTCAATATGGAAAAAAACCATATTGATTAATATGGCCTTTTTTCACAATATGTTGAGAAATACGGTCATATGGCTTTATTGCCTATGACTTTATTGCACCCCGGCTTTGCAGGAAGCTACTCATGGAAGTGTTCGTATGGGAAGATTAATAGCAATAATGGTCAATCGTTTTACCCATAACAAGCAATGAACATTCCATACTTTTTCTGTTTACTAGCTGTCTAGCCAAACTTAGCTATCCACTACGTGCCGATACATAGATGTACTATGTGCTGCTAATGTGCAAACAAGATTAGCAACATCAACTAGATGCAGTACGTACAACTGCATAGCACAAAAGTATGTATGGAGAAGAAAAAAAAGTAAGACAAACCCAAATGTTTGCATTCATGGTTGCCACATGGTGATTGTGCGCATTTCAACACCTACAGCAGCATCTTCATGAATGCAGGTACTCCGGCCAATGAAAAGCTTTTGCCCATTGGAGAAGCAACATTTAGCTGGACGTCTGCTTACTTTAGGGAATTTTAATTGATGGCATTTGGTGTTACTTCAAGAAGACGTACGTTCTATACGTAGCTCATTTGTTATTTGGTACTAAAAGTACCAACAACAAACGGTGGCTTGAAATCACAAAATGATGTCGGTGGCAGTGGCTCAAGTTATCAACCAAAAACAAAAAACCTGCAAATTTCACTACTTTTAGTTTTCTCTAAAATCCAAATACCGATACACAGTACATTGAACATTGAACATTGAAAACTGATTCAGCATAAATCACACTCCTCGCCTAGTATGTTAATTACCACCTTGAAGTTAAACATTTTATTATTTAAAGCAGTTTCTTGGTCGCAGGTTCCGCATCTGATATTTATTTTATTTATTTATTTTATTAGATCAAAGAGATAATCCGCTACATGAGGTGTAGATCAACCGCTGTGGATCTTCCAACCGGCGCTGGTTTAAATGACCACAGAAGTGAAAAGTGATGATGGCGCTTCACGCTGATTACACACAAATAGTGTGACCAGGTGATAGAAAAAACGTGGCTAAATCGGCAAAAAAAGGTTAGAAAAAAGAAGCTAAAAAAAGTCAGAAATTTTTTTACGAAATCCATTTCAAAGTTTTTATTTAGTTTAAACTATTTGTATATAAAGCCGTAAACATAACTCAAAGGAACTATTCTTGTTTCAACACATATCATTCCTTGACTAGGAATTTTTTCAAAGAAATATATACTATAAAAAGATCACTACAAACTAATTAATTTTATAATATTTTTTTCGTTTGGTCAATCAGGAGTTTGAGTCTGCGTACAAAGTTTGGGTGTTTATCATAGAGAAACGATCATCGGTAATTTTAAAATCAGTGCCACATTTGAATAAGCGTTTGAATGAACATCTAAGGTTAAGCAGCGAGTTAAGCATTTTAATTTTTAATCTGTTTCTTACCTTAATTTTTAAAATGTTCATGGCACTAAAAATTCTTTCAACCTGTGCTTTACTGAAAGGTAATACCAAAACGTTAAATACGATTTCGACCAGTTCTAAAAAAGGGAGTTCGTTAAATGTATTTTTATGTTCTCGGACTTCCGCCCAAAATTCTATGGTAGAGGTCACACTTGTCCCCTGTACAGTTATTAGCTTTCGCCACTGCAGCTCAACCAATGCCACCTGAATTGAAGAATACCTAGAATTTTTTCCTGAAAATGAGAAAATACATCCCGCTTTGTAACTTTCAAAGAATTATCAACTGTAAAAAATTTATCTTTTGTAAAGAGTTCATATTATCAGGTCGCAGTTGGGTTATCAACTCCATTAAAAATATTTGAAAATTTTTACGAATTATTTTCTGTATTTCGTCATCAATACTACCTTTATTCGACTTTAATTTTAAATATTTCTCGAAGTTGTACGAAAAATATGGTGTTGGGACCAGAAAAGGTTTGGAGTAAAAAAAGGCTATAAAAAAGTTACATAGCTAAAACGAAAATTATGAGGCTAAAGGGCAAAAAAAAGGCCGAGGCTAGCCTCGAAAAGCTAACCTGGTCACACTGCACACAACACTGTATTTAACGCAATTGACATTCCCCTCTCTCTCTCTCTCGGTCCCTCGGATCCAAGGCTATCGGTATTAAAAGCCAAGGGCGTATCGTGTCTATGCGAGTTCGAAATAAATACAACAATTAATTTGTGCTTCTTAGTCGATTTTGTCCAGTTTCCTCCAGAACATTCCTTGTAATGAGGATATTTGTGTGCTGATTTTTCTCTGATATCTTAATGGTATTTGAGATACGATTAATAGTATTTCTAAAATTCAGCAGCAGAAATAGCAGATTTTCCCTTTTTTCTGCTTTTTTCCTTTGAATGGCGCTTATCCAAAGCTCTGCGAATTGTGGCAAATTGAAAACACCGCGGGATTGCAAATCGGTATCCACTGCCATCGGAGTGGTTGTCTCCCCCTCCCTCTACTTGCAGATAAGAATACCTTCTGAGCTGGAGGATCTTCCATCTTTATTAGCCCAACATAGCCTAGCCAACGAAGCCGCTGGATTTTTATTCTTTGAATTATATCAGTGCTTGCATACAGCTCGTCATTGAATCTCCTCGGCACTCGCCGTCTCCAACGCGTAAGGGTCAAGCTTAAAGCAGCCAATTTTAACGTACCCACAAGATGTAGTGTTGTTGAGTTTTCCAAAATATAAAAGTGTGCGCTATCATCAACTTTCGGCCATTAGAAATAGCGAAGGGAGATGAGTGCGAAGGGCTATGTGTACCAAAATTTCAGTACGATATCTCAAAATTTCCTAGTAGTTATCGTGCTCATAGACGCAAGGACGGGTATGACTTGTTGTTGATATTTTTAGCAACAAAAACACTCGACGAAGTAAGCAGTTCTTTGACGAATGTGAACCCGGTACGCTCTAGCGGGAGTAATTTTGTATCATCAGTGCCACTTTTCTCACCTCCTCCTTCCGTAAGTAAGAAAAAGGTTTGTAATAAGAATGGCTTTATCAACTTCCCTATTTTACCTAAACACTTTTATATAAAATGAAACACCTTTTCATTTATGGGCCCTTGAGTCTAAGTTTTGAATTTATATAACTTTTAAAAATCTTTAGAATAATTTGGAAATGCTTTATAAGCAAGAAAATCAAGCACGCTTCATCATTAAAAAAAATTTAAGATTTAGATCTACATATTTTCCTGCTAAATAATCTTAATTGATTGATTACCTTGCTATTCTGATTTTTATATGTTCTTGTTGTTGTTTGTAATCCCCTTGCTCTTCTGATTGATTCAATTTGTTTTGTGATTAATTAACGCAATTTACCTTTTATAGCTATTAGGGCTTGCTAAGGCAAAGAAAGCACATCTTTCGAAGCATAAGTCAAATTCATTATACATACATATAAACACAAGCATTTGATTGTCAAAATTTCCTAGCAGAAAAGTTGTCCCACACTTCACTCAAGAAGGCATTCCAAACCAGCTTCTTAACAAGACCAAGGCACGTTTCAGCAGCGGTCTACAAATAGCGCTTCTTGTGCTCCTTCTCGAAAAGCGAGATGGTAAGGTGTCAAGCATAAAATCCCGCAAATGCATCGAGGCATACATATATGGAGTACTTGAAGCAAAGTCGTTCCTTTGTAAGCGGTAGAAACAATGCCTTGCAAATTTGGTTCATTTCATGTCACGAATAATTAACGAATTCGTTGAAATGGTGTGGCCCCTCGACTCCGGAGAAGAGATTTCGAAAGCGTTTCGTACTCCTTCCTTTTTCAACTGGGTTGGTTGGCTAACGGATTGACAAAAATGGGCAATGGTCGTAATTACCCTTTTTAATGCTTGACTTAACTTTGAAGGGATCTTGTATAAATTTAGTAATTGTTCAGAATTTATTTCGGCAATTAATGTCGGCTTTGTAGCGGTATAGGCATAGATTTAATTGCTTTACTAAAAAATTTACATTTCTAGTATAAGAACTAACAGCTCTGCTCTTTATGGACAAGCACAAAATATTTAAGAGACAATGTATTGTGTTAAAAGAAAATGATTGGGACCATTTTACTTCTGACGACCCAAAACGAATTAAGGACAATGATTTCAGGGCATGTGCCTGGAATGCGATGGAGAAGACAAGGCATAAAGACTAGCGGACCTTGTGACATTTACTATAGTGGCCAAACCAGGAATAAAGACAAGCGAAGGCGTGGTGTTGGATTAGCGATAGGAAGGGACTCCACGGCTTAGCAGAAGCCTACGCGCCGCCTGAGGAGACACATAACGACCGGTTCTATAATAAACTAGAAGAGGTATATGGCGGCTGCTCCCAACATAATATCCAAATCGTATTTGGTGCAGTTGCCATGAGGCGAATACGGAAGAGAGAATTCCTGCAGGGACAATAATGACGACCTGGTAACCGACCTATCGGACATAACAGTTGAAAGGAACACATTGCTGAATGGCGCAATACCCGAACATGATTAAGCGAGATCGGAAATTTTCCGATGCAAAAATAATAAACTACATGAAAGTCGACCCTGCTGCATACACCAGCTATCACGGGATCAGCATCCTTAATATTGGATATAAGGTTCTATCTGTATTGTGTGAAAGACTGGAAACTATTGTGCACTAACTGATTGGACATTATCAGCGTGGCTTCAAACTCGGTAAGTTCCAAATCGATCAGATCTTCCGGATAGGACAAGCCCTGGGAAAGGCCCAAGATAAAGTAGTCGCCTGCGACCATCTTTTTATAGAGTTCAGAACGGGTTTTGAAAATGAGTACGAAGGACTCGCTTGTTTGCCTCCATGTCTGAATTTGGTTTCTCTACAAAGACATTGAGCAATAATAACTGATCCGTCAGAATTGGGAAGGAATTTTCCGAGCACTTCGAAACCAAACGAGGTTAAGACAAGGCGACTAACTTTCATTCGACTTCTTCAACTTGATACTTTGGAAGATAATTCTCGCAGCAGGACTAAACCGCACTTGTATAATCTCTACAAAAGGAAGCAATTACTGACGTATGCGGATGATAATGTTACCATTGGCCTCAACAACCGCGCCGTAATCACTAGTTTACATTGGACTGTAGTTTAAATCTACTCTATTTTATACTTGACAATTTTGGAGGATCAGAAATACAAAAATCTATACCGCTGGACACAATATGAAAACAAATACATACATACATATGTAAGTGTAAATGTATGCACGCGACATGCTCACTTAACCATACCAATCATCATCTATTTCGTGGACGATTAGACGCCGGTTGAAGGCTAATTTTATGGTGCGCCAACAAAATTTATGTAGTGTAAAGTTAATCCCATAAAATGCTATGGCTCTGTGTTTTTTTGTTGATTAGTTTTAAAAATGCTATAAGCTTAGTCGAAGGTTGCTCTGAACTTTAGTTAGCAGACAAGCTGGACAGATAGGCTGGCTTAGTGTCATTGTTGGGCTGAGATATTAGTAACAAACTGTGCTATGTATGCACAATTTGACCGAATGGAACAGAACAAAAACATATGGTTAACACATATACATATAACTATGTTAGCAAGTTCGCGTGCAAACAAGAGCAAAGTAAAAACCGAAAGCTTGGACATAAAAAAGTGCAAGTTTTCATGTTGAATATTACCGAAATCATGCCTGCTTCTGAGTTCTGCCAATTTTTCAATGTAAAAGCAAAACTCTATACAGCCAAGTTTTCTTAATTAAATGGTTTCCGGGTCTTAAACAAAAAGATCATTCCTAAAAACTTTAAAGTAGCAATCATAAACGTCAGCATTGAGTTCTCGGAAAGGTAATTTGGAAATTGTCTTATTGCATTACTCTTTAATTCTCTAATGTAAACTACATGTAATTTTTTTTAATTATAATCTTGTGAATTCTACACTTCATAATACGCGTCGGTGAGTGCCGCAAGTGGTGCGGATGAACGAAGGTTTTTCGATCCAGAAGGTATTCTTCTCGGCACCCGCCGGTGGAAGCAAAGGAGAAGGGAGATCACTACTCCGATTGAAGGACCAAGTGGAGTCCGTTTTGTGATCTAATTATCGCCAGTTGGCGCTACGTTCAGCGGTTGGATGCTTATTTACGCAAGTAAGGAAGTCTAAGTTCGGGTGGAACCGAACATTATATACCTAGTAGTGATCTATTATGTCACCCCAATTTACGCAGGCCTATTTTAATTCTTTCAGTTCTATTTGCGACAGATAGACGTATCGGAAGACGGATGGCTACATCGACTCAGCTCATCCTCCTGATCATTTCAGTATACGTACAAACATTTCATGTTTATGAAAGGTATGAAAATTAAAAAAGATATATAACTTCGCTATTGCAGTGGGCTATTAACTACGTGCCCAGATATTTTACTTTTCATCCTGAACGTTTTGATATGCATTAATAAATATATATCTCGATCCGTTTATGCCGAATGAAGTAAATGCGTAGCACTACTAGGTATAAAAAATGTGTGTCTTTTATAGGCGCCAGAGAACTCAACCGATCTTTATGAAATTTTTACAATATATACTTGGATTCACTGGGTGCAGCATAGACAATATATAGTTTGGCAAAGTACGCGGAGCCACGACCCCAGGCTATTTAAAGTTTCAGTTCGTCATAACTCCCAACTTTTTTGGTCTAAATTAATGAAATTTGGATATATGTGTCACTTAGTCAATATCTGATTAATTTTTCAAAAGTGGGCGGTACCACGCCCACATATTTTGTGTTTTGTTTCGCTTTTAAACTTTCACGATAGGTCAAGTTAATGACATTTTATATATAGAGTAGCAACCCGCACCTTGTTTCACACAGGTTGATAATGTTTAAAACAACTTTATAATTAACATTACATACATACGTCCGAAGTGAAGTAACGCTACCGAGCTCTTTCGCGAATTCATCAAATGAATGGCTCACCACAGCTGTCGCTTAAAGCACGCTGACTTATTCGGTTGGCAGCGAAGAAACACACAAACGGATTTTTTTGGAAAAAGTGCTGCTTTTTTTTAAACAATTTTGGTTAAATTAGAAGGAAATCAACAAATTTTTTTGATGCAGAACGAAAGTAAATATTTCAAAGTTTAGCTTCAAGGAAGACTCATTCTAATCGGTTGATTAGGTTATGATGTATGGCTGTGTAAACCAAAAATTTATGTTTTTTACCACATTTTGTTCGATTGCCACGCCCCCTTTATATATTCCTTCACATTATATAAAAAAAAGTCCATCTCACACAGCTAAGCTTTAAAATGCAAAAAACCGCTTTCAAATCGGAGCATTCTGTGCGAAGCCAACTCCGTACATAGCTTTTTAGCGACTTTATTTTATAAGTAGTATAGATGTGTTCTATGTATCAAAACGTCAAAACAACGTCTACCGGGTTTGCTAGTATGTTATAAAATGGCGAAAGCAATCAACGAATCTCAGCAATCTTTTGTAAAACTGAGATACTAGTTTGCGTTCAAATAGACAGACGGACGGAGAGACGGGCATGGCTAAATCGACTCCGCTCATCGTGCTAAGCATTTTAGTGAACTTTTCTCTTCTTGTTCTCATACTTACATACGAGGTGTGTTCAAAAAGTATCGCGAATTTTGAATTTTCGCTGGTTACGTATATTCGAATTTCGAATTTTTTGTGGCGTTATGTTGGTACTCATGTCTCTCACTTATGCCGAGAAGCTCGACCATTTTGAATGTTGTGCACGTGTTTTGGATCGTCTTCGATTTTTACCTATTCAAAAAAATGGATCAAAGAACCTGTATCAAATTTTGTGTGAAAAACGAAATTAAGTGCGCGGATGCATTCCGAATGTTGACTGTGGCATACGGAGAAGCTACCTTGGACCGAAGCAACGTATATCGGTGGTACAAAATGTTTTCAGAAGGCCGAGAAGATGTGCAAAGAAGAACAAAAATTGGCTTTTGCACCACGATAACGCCCCTGCTCACACATCGTTGCTTGTGCTCGACTTTTTGGCCAAAAACAACACACTAATGATACCGCAGCCACCGTATTCCCCAGATCTGGCCCCCTGTGACTTTTTCTTGTTCCCTAAACTGAAGAGGCCCATGAAAGGACGACGTTACGCTTCTCTTGACGAGATAAAGACGGCATCGAAGGAGGAGCTGAACAAGATACAAAAAAATGATTTTTTGAAGTGCTTCGAAGATTGGAAAAACCGTTGGCACAAGTGTATAATATCTCATGGGGATTACTTTGAAGGCGACAAAATAGATATTCATGAATAAATAAATAATTTTTGAAAAAACACAAAATTCGCGATACCTTTTGAACACACTTCGTACATTTAATGTTTATGCAAGGTATGAAAATCAAAAAGGATATATAACATCGCTTTTGCAGTGGGCTATTAACTACGTGCCCGAATATTGTGCTTCTGTGTTTCCCGATTTGGCTAATTTTTGGCAGAAGTAGTATAATACATACTACTGAGAAGCAGCTGACCAATTTTCATTGAAATATCAAGATTTAATTATAAGCGATTGCCCTTGAAAGTAGCAGACATTTTATGCTGAAAAGTGGGCGACGCCACGCCTACTTCTTCAAATAAAGCTATTTTACGCAATGTTATTGCCTATTTAATATATCTACGATCCTCTTCAAAATCTTTCATATAAAAGTGGGCGTGGACCTTAACCGATCCCGCCTATTTTTTCCTGGAGCATTCCTTGCATACCTGAAAACCTGCGTGCTGAATTTCGTTTCGATATCTTGAACGGAGTTTGATTTATGATTAATATTATTTCTAAATTTGACTTAGTCAAAAGTGGGTGGTGGCACGCCCATTTCCAAAAACTTCTCGAAAAATTTATTTTTATTGATTTATTTATTTATTTTTATTTGCTTATGTCTAAATACAACAGACACTTACAAATAATTAAATTAATTATAACTTAAGAAGTAAGTTTTTAATCTAAATTGCATGAGTGATTTACTATAAGTTAGATCCAACTCCAAAAAATTTGTACCTCAATCTCAATGTAGTCACCAAACTTTATTTTTATAGGTGTATTATGTACTGAGTAATCACTTTTTTTGTGTTTTTGAAAATATTCTATATATAAAAAGTGGGCGTGGCTATCTTCCTATTTCGCCCATTTTAAATAGGGCTCGGAGATGAGTGCCAAGGAACCTGCATACTAAATTTCATTAAGATATCTCAAAATTTACTCAAGTTATCGTGTTCACAGACGGACGGACGGACGGACATGGCTTAGTCAATTTCTCTTTTCGTCCTGAACATTTTGATACATAGAAGTCTATATCTATCTCGATCCGTTTATGCTGTTACGTACTGCCGTTAGGCGACTAAATTTAATATACCTTATGTGCGTAGCACTACTAGATATAAAAAGAAGAAAAATTCTTCACTTCACTGAGCTCTAAAATGCGATTCGTACACTTGCGGTGAAAACTGTTTGCTAAGTAACATTTTGGATTGCGTTGATACAGCTTTGTTTTTGGTAAATGATTATTTATTACAAAATGTTTAATTCGATTTTAAAAAGAGAGTCATTGTCCGTGACTTTATTTCTCAATATAGTATGCCATTAATTCGCTTTTGAAATGTCAGTGACATTAACTCCACTGACTTATGGGACGCCACAACTAAAAACGATTAAATTTGTAAAAAGTGAAATGTTAAAATTTTTTAAATTCTGAAGTTAACTTCAAATTTTCACTTAACTTTAAATACAAGCTGTATAGTAAAACGAGAATCGAACATCGTATCCCATACCCAGATAGCGGAGTACTCCCTTGAGAGTATTGGCTTCCTACCTTTAGGAGGGCGAGTAACAGATTAACTCCTTTTCACGTCCCAAAAAAACATTTAATGGAGTTCTTGTTATAATGAGAGAGATATTTCACGTTCCTCCTAAAAGAACAATGAAAAATCTTTGGAGAATCATGGCTCAAGCCTTCTATGGAAGCAAATGAAGGAATGGAAGCAATGGAAAAAACTCATACATAAATACCTCTCATATCCGCAAATAAGATATTAATTATGGAAAACAATAACTATATTATTTAAATCTTTATTTAAATTGTGTTTGTTTCTCATATTTGTACGATTGTACCTTTTTATTTAGAAATTTTTTTTTTGTTTGTTGAAATTTTTTTTCTTTTGTTGGCAGAGAAATTTAGCTTACAGATCAACCATATATAAACGCACACCGTTTGCCGACGCACAAAAGTTTTGAATTACAATTTCTATTGGCATAAGATATTTTTGACGAAAAATTAATTCATATGGTTGAGCTGTTACACAGATAGGTGTTAGCTAGGAGTAAAGTTGAAGAAATCTCTACTTTCGCTCCAAAAAGATATAGAAGGAAGTAATTTTTTAATAATAACTTGAGGATATCTCCCCTATTGCTCCAAGATTAGTAAAATCGAGGCACAGAGTATTGAAATCCCTGTAATTGATCCGAAAGGATGTTAAGGGTATTACTATGTTATTCATCGCTTGGGGATATCTCTCCTTGTCCTCCACAAAGAGTAGCTTAACAGCAGAAAATGTTGTTCCAAAAGGATGTCAAAGGGAGTACTCTCTTATTTATCGCTTGTGGAGATCTCGGTTTAAGTTCTACTGGGTAAGGCTTAAGTGCTTATTAATCTGCTTCCTCTTTGCTGGTTTTGCTTATGCTTAAAATTATCAATTCATTCAACGAGGATTTGATTAAGGAAGATAATATTATCCCAATCGGATGAATTTACGTATACAAGTTCATTTGAAAACGTATTAGATTAGATGGGAACAACCAGATCCATTGCCATAGCCAAAAAAGTACTAAGATTGTTTGGTTTAGACCATATTTGCCACAAAGGCTGGTTATGGAGTTTACAGATGGTATTGTAACATCACAATTATCATACTTCTCTTTTGATGACTACCATATATCCCGTGGCTGACACATTTTTGGATATAACATTTTTTTAGGTATTTAAGATGGATTTATAACTAACTTTTCAGTTAGCTAAATAATTGGAATGTAGTAGAGCACCTAATTACTAAGTAATATAAAGGTAGATAAACCGTCGGATAGGTGCTAACATCATAAACAAAATATGTTCGAACTTGCGCTACATTATGGTCGAATTTTTTGGTTAGAAAACCCACTGCTCAAAACAGAATCACAGCTTATCCAAGTTTGTAATGTTTTTTTTTTTCATGGAAGTGCTCACTACTTGGAGGAATCTTGTGGCGGAATCGTTGAAACACTTTCAATTTAGTTACTTTTTATTTTAGGTTTGCTGGTTTTGCTTTTTTTGTTCAATCAAGCATGTTTAAATGAATTAGTTATAGACCAAAATTTAAAGAAGGTTAACTATTTAAACTTTTATTTGGTCCTTAGAATCGTGCATAAAATTTAATCCCTTTACCACATGGCATGTTTCTTGAAAAAAGGAATGCAAACAAAAATTAACCCGACACCAGCAATAGCTCGTTAGTATGCATAACGAATATTGTAGTTTTCATAGCCTTGCATGTTGTTGTATGCGGCTAACATCCTTTTATGGTAGGCCCTAATTTTAATGCATGTAAATAAGCTGAAAATGTTAGTCAACGCTTTATACCAACACCCGTAAAATTTCACCACAGACGGGAATACAAAAACTTATTTACACTAAATTGCTTTATAGATATTTATGTGTATTTTTTGGGCTGTTTAGCCGTTGGGTTGATTGCGATTGAAAGGTGCAAAGTCGTCGACATTGCTTTCAGGAATTCCCAGTGGTATCATGATTTAAATAATTGCTTAAAGAACCTCAACTTGCACAAATACTCAAACTTTTAAGAATTTAGTTTGGCTAACAATAAAAAAGCGGAGTAAACATATAAACATCTGTGTATGCCAAAGCTTTTGCACTTATAAATACCAGAGATTGCCCAGTTGTTTAAAATTAACCAAAACATTTCATTTGATTCCAATTATTTGTTGTTATTTTCTCAGTATATTTTACTTAGATTTCCTCTTCCTCTGCTTTAAGTTTTCTTCCTTTTCTTGTTGTAGTTGTTTATGGTAACAGTGCTTCGCCCAGAGAATCGTCATGAACCTCTTCTAAAGGAAGGTCATGAAAAGAAGCAGTTTTAACAGGGTTGGGCCAGAGTGGTATACCTGTTAGAAGAGAATGTTCAACGATGTTCAAATCGTGAGGGAACATACCATATGCAAGTCAAGTATTTGGTATAGTGGGGTTGATTTTATGTAAGTAAGTGGTTAACCTGCTTGGGAGGACGCTCTCCTCTTCAGTTATTTCCGGATGTCTTTTACGGGGTTCAAAGGCGTGGCGGTCATGTAGAGCCTGCCTGTGATTACGCATATCATACGACTGGGTAATGTGATGCCGGATCTTATCATAGTGCTTACGGAGATCCTTCGTTATGCCTCTAGGAGGCGGAATTTCACCCAAAAGATGTCTGCTTGGATGACTGGGTTTATGGCGGTTCAGTAAAATTTGACTGCTCAACAGTTGCGCTAGCTCTCGATCATTGAGCATTTTAGTCTCTTAATTGAGCTGGGACTCAGAGGACATAAGAAGGTATCCCGTAGCAGTTCTGAAATCGGTGTTTTAGACTACTTGAAACTCCCTCTATTTGGTGTCAGAAAGATTCGGAGACCATATCGGCGCAAAGTAATCGATAACCAGTCTGATAGCCTTATATGTAGCATTCAACGTTACTTTATCCTTTTTCCAAGTGCTGCCGTCAAGTGAAGGTTCTTGTTGCGGTTCTGTATCTTTGACGCTATTGCGATGGTATGATTAGCGAAGGTTTGGCCTGTGTCAAACCTCCCACCCACAACTTTACGGTGGTAGACAGTAGGTAGAGTTACCCCATCTACGTGAACGTTTAACCCTTGCTTCATCTGAGCATTCCACGTCGTAACGACAGTCGCCGTTGATATAGTCAGTCTCAGCTGATAACTATTGATCCAAGTACAAAGTTCGTCAAGGGGGGGGGGGATAAAGTCGCCAGCTTAGGATACTATAGAGACCCCTTCGGGTGTAGGGAGAAGCCTCGATATGTAGACATCATAAAGTATGGGGGATAGGATATCATCCTGTGGCACCCCCTGTCTTAATATTCTTGCCTCAGATGTTGGGTCTCTGAATAATACTGGCGTTTGATAAACTTTAAAATAGTTAGCTGTCTACCTTCTTAGGAAGGCAGGGAGCGGTGACTCTTCCAGATCTTGAAGGAGTGTTTTATGGTTGACGGTATCAAACATATGAACATCTGTGTATGCCAAAGATTTTGCACTTATAAATATCAGAGTTTGCCCAGTGGTTGAAATTCAACCTAAATATTTTACTTTATTCCAATTTTTTGCTGTTCTTTTCCTTCACTAGCATTGTCCTGTGGTTTGGAGGCAAGCCATTGTTTATTTGTGCACTAATGGCGTTGAGAGCTGTAGTTGTGCTATCATGTTTCGAAGAAGCCATGTTGATTTTTGGCCTAGTGCAGATTTGCAACGTAGTGTAGTCAGGTTAAAAAGAGACGCTAAATGAATATGTCCTCGTGGCCAAGGTATGTCAATATCGTCAAGGCAATATTTTCCGGTCCAATTGATTGAGGGCTTTGATCTCATTATGGTTTCCATGACCTCAGAGAAGGAGCTATGTAATACCTATCTTGGCTAGCTCATGTCATGTTAATGGATGAAAGCCCTCCCGCAAAAGAGGAGTTTACTGAAGAGTTTTAATGGCATTGTTACAATGTACCTCGAGGGTGCAGGGGATATGGTAAGGTATGTCTTTCTAGCAATGAACAAGAAACCGTGGGTGTACCGCTCCCAGTATCGAAAATTATCCATTTATTTATTCGACATTTTGTCTTTAAATAAATAAAGAAATGTCACTCCGTCGAACGGTCACTTATCGTAAATATTCTGCTGTACGAGTATAGTGCAAAAGAATGGACGTAAGAAAGGTTGTTCAAAAGATTCAAATACGACGTTGAGTACCGGAGAAGATTAATTGACGAGGAAGAGGAGGCCTCCGCTTCGGTGGAAGGTTCAAGTGTAGACTGAGTTCCAATCCCGCTTTGCCAATTGGAGGCAGTTGGCAGGACGAAGTACCTCATCCACATTACAGATCTTAAAATGCGAATGCGGCAAATAGCACCAGATTCATATTGATTAAGCCAATTGTGCCTGCGTTGAGAGCCATGACTGAGTATGTGATTGCGATTATGAAAACCGTGATTGAGAACGGAAGCAGGTGCTGACACATTGAGTTAGTCTTTCAGTCGATGTGACAAGATCACAGGTACAAAAATATTTACCAACTCTATATTAAATCCTAATTATGTTAAGAAAGGAACTATACAAATTCACTTCATCGGAATCGCAACTGAGATGGGAACTTCAAGCAGAATACAAAAGGCAGATGTTTACTAATGTTACTATGAATGATTTATGTATAGATTTGCTCGTCGACATAAATTAACTTAAGCTAAAGAACCTGAGATTAATGATTGCAAAGTAGTAACTACTCTTGATATTTCTGCACTTCATAACTGTAAACCATCCAGAGAAGAGACGGAAAATATAAGTTTTAATTTTTGATCTCTTAAGATTCCGGGGTTGGATAGTGACCCGGAAAAAAATAATTATTATTTTTCCTGTTATCCCAGAATTTTCATGATCAAAATGCTGGCAACAACAAATTTTTCTTACTTCTTTGAAAAAATCCGACTTTTTTTTCTCGTTAGAGTAAAAAGTTTGCTTTGGCGAGATATTTATAATTAAATATTTTAAATTAAATAAATTTGGTATCAATTAATAAATTAATTAATGTTAATATTAGTCATTGAAAAGGACTCATATTTTGTCCTTAAAAACATCTCGCCAAAGATAAATTTTATTTTTCGTTATAAGAAAAGTAAAGGCCGTGTTGACCGATATATTTGTCTGAATAAAATAAAATAATAGAAATAACTTTTTTCTTTGAACTTTTGTTTTAAAAGGAATAAAAGTGGCGATAACTGATTCAGGGTACTTCATCTTAGTGTGACCTTTTCTACTAATCGACTTTACTTACGACTTGAAATCGAAAAATATCGAGGTTTTCTACTTAACAAAAGTTACATTAACTTTAGCTTCATATTAAATTTTAATAGAGTTCTTTAGAATCCTGGAAGCAATAATATGCTTTTATAATTTTTCAAATTAATAAAATTTTAAGTCTTTTATTTGTTTCTTAGTAACTTTTCTCATCAAGCAGTGCTTGTGTAATTTTGAATGAATAAATATGATAAATTGCCAGGAATTAGTTAAAGAAAGATTATTGCTACCATATTTAAATGATTTTAAGCCCAAAGAAAATATACATGCACCAGAGGCGGTAGAGTAAAGCTGTAACTTTGTTCGAAAGAAAAATCCCCAGACAAATAAGTACTCATAA
The DNA here is from genome assembly GCA_949987695.1 of Merzomyia westermanni. Classification (NCBI taxonomy): domain Eukaryota; kingdom Metazoa; phylum Arthropoda; class Insecta; order Diptera; family Tephritidae; genus Merzomyia; species Merzomyia westermanni. The sequence continues at coordinate 65,397,376 of OX465291.1, forward strand.
GCTTTCAAGCTTTCAGTTCTGGAACCATCACCTCAACTTTTTATTAATTTCAAAACATCTTAGTATGCTTATTCATATGATTGTATAGGCTTATGCACCTATGTATAGACAATTTAGCATTGACGTGTAAAGATTTATATGACTATGCTCTTTATATGTGCATATGTATATACATATTGTATACTTGTCAAACATCTGCTGTGCTGCTCGTCAAACAAAATAAAAACAGAATTCATAAGCAACAGCTGCAGCATATTCCCTCTATTTTTTTGACACCACCCCTATTCGTTTTAAGAATGACGGACGACTTACGCGATGATTTATATATTCAGGTGATACTTGTACGCACTTGTCGCAATGTGAACGTGCAGTAAATGCTTATGTTGGTATGTATGTATGCCTTTGTAAAATTTGTGATTTACAAAAAAAATTGCTTATGCAAACATGTCATATATTTTACACAATATATACATACATGTATGTATATGTATGTTCTACGTTAGCTATCACCTTTCGGAATCGAGTTAGGAAAATCTGGGTTACAAGCCTTAGTACATATATTCCCATTGAAAGGTATGCATGTCGTAGGAGGCAACTAGTGGCAGTCTGGCTACAACTTCAAGGTACCTGTAAGGGACCTTGACGCATCCTCAAGGTGTTCTCTGCAACATCCGGAATTAGAATCTGAGGTGCTCACATTTCTTTATGCCTACCTCGCGCTGGCGAAAATGATTTTTATACATTTCATGAACATGAATGGTATTATAACCTTGGTCCGATGTTTGTAAATATGAGAAGAAGAGATAGACCCACCAATAAGCATATCGAAATGGTCAGGGCGATGAGCTGAGTCAATTTAGCCATGTCCGTCCGTCCGTCCGTCCGTCTTTTTGTTTCAGCTCAAACTAGTCCCTCAGTTTATGAGCTATTTCAATAAAATTTGGTATGGGGCCGCCATTTTGTAATACATTAATCATTTGTTGCAACCAACAAAATCGGACGAATACAACGCATGGCTCCCATACAATCGATTGTTCCGATAAACCGGTTTTGACCTATAAATCTTGCAATTAAAGAGCTAGGAACTTAACCTTTTGATGGTTTCATACAATTTATATACGTAATGTGACTTGTGAAAATCAATCAGATCCGACCAACATAACATACAGCTCACATAAAATCGATATTTACTATGAATGGGGTTTGGGCTATAACTATTTCAATTTAATAGCGAGGTACACAAAGTTTGGCATCTAGAGTACTTATTACATATGTAATGTGTGTAGCGAAAATAATCAAGATTGGACCAATATAACGTACAGCCCCTATACAACACATTTTTCCGATAAAGGGGTTTGGGCTATGTATCTTTAAATTAACTGGGTAAGACCATCAAATTTTGCAGAGTTTGTACTTATTGTAAGTAAGGATCGGACACTTAATGGTCGGGTATAAAGCTTTCGGCGCAGCCGAGGACAGCGCTTTCCTTACTTGTTTTTATACAAATTGATACATCTCAGTTAAAGAACAGGCTTTAGTGCTGCAATTTTAAGTGCACTTTATTATACAATCGAGTCATATTCTCCAACCGGTGACAAAAGAATGCGACTACTAATCATTCAAACACAGATGTAACGTAAAATCTAAAACATAATATTTTTTTGAAGAAAAATAAATACAAAAGTAACCCCAATTTCCGAAGTATATGTTTAAAATTACCATTTTTTACAGAATAGATATGCATTTTATAATAGATAACTTGCAAAATCACCACGTAATCAATTCTACCAAATTATAGTACATCTCGCCAAAGTGACATACCCAGCATCCAATTATTTGAAACCCCGCACAGTGCAATTCCTCCGACGAAACTTAAATTCATACCACTTCCATAACTTACTATAGAAAACTGAACCTAAATATAATAACAAATCAGGAAAAGTCAGGCAATGCACTAACAAGCGGAGGAATTAAAAGAGCATATTGAAGCTATGCATATAACTATATCAGTGCCGAGAAATTTCATTCGAAGATGGCTGATTATTTATACTACAAAGTGGGCAGTACCATGTCTACCTCCTTATTTACTAGCGATTTTTACTTAAAATGCCTAGATGTTGATAAAACTACATAATTGTCACCTTTTCGACTTTACATAATTGTCACCTTTTCGACTTTAGAAACAAATTTTTCAGGCAAAGCAATAGCCAATTTCGAAAATTATTATTTTCCGAATTTCTTCTTTTTGTTTGAAAATGAAATATAATTGCTAATAAGTTACTTTACCCAGAGATATTGTCCATATGTATATATATATATATAGAATATGTATATATATAGAATATTTTCGAAAATACAATAAAAGTGATAATTCAATACATATTACAATTATAAGTATAAAATTTGGTGTGTACATTAACATTAAGGCAGAAAATAAATTTTTCAAGAAGTTTTTAAAAATGGGTGTGGCATCGTCCACTTTTGAATAAGTCAAATTTAGGAATAATATTAAATATAAATCAAAAACCGTTCAAGACATCGAAACGATTTCCATGAATACAAGGAATGTTCCGGGAAAAAATGGGCGGAATTGGTTAAGGTCCGGGCCCACTTTTATACGAAAGATTTTGAAAAGGATCGTTGATATATTTAATAGGCACTAACTTTGCGTACAATAGCGTTACATAATTTCTATTTCAATTTCGAAGTATAAGTGAACGGAGAAATTCGAAAAATATAAAATTTCGAAAGTGTACGTGGCTCGCCCTCTTTTGTGAATTATTATTCCACAAAACTTTTTATGCCATACCTCCGGAAAAAATGGCTTCGTCGGATCGAAATTTGGCGGAAATGTTGAATATATATAGGTAACTGTTTGCTGTAAAAATGGGCGAAATCGTTCAAGGCCAAGCCCAGTTTTTTAAGAAAGTTCTGAAAAATTTGCTTGCAGAATTTAAAACGCGATATTTCTATAACATGCAAGCTACAGGGTGGCTGATGAATTTTGCTACATTAAGAAACTCAAATAATTTTTTTTTCAGTGTATGGAATTCATTTTTCTTTTATTCATGTTAAAGCTCATTAAATTTTATTAAATATAGCTTAATTAGTTTTAAAAATAATGGAATTTAAATGCCCCCCCTGCTCGTCGATGCATGTGCGGCATCTTACCAAAGAGTTGTTCATTACTGCTTGGAGAGTTGAGACAGGAATAGCCGCAATTGTTTCTCGAATGGATTGCCTTAGTTCATTCAAATTTGTTGGTTTTGCTTTGAAGACTTCCTGTTTGCAATAACCCCACAAGAAAAAGTCAGGTGCAGTAAGGTCAGGCGACCTGGGTGGCCAACGGAATGTGGAGTTTCTGGATATCAGCTTATTGGGAAATTTTCGTCGCAATTCTGTCATAACAGGTTGGGCTATATGAGGAGCTGCACCATCTTGCTGAAACCACACAGAGTTGAAAGAAATTCTCATTCGGCGTAATTCTGGATAGAAAAACTCTCTCAACATGCTCAAGTAACGGTCTCCAGTAACCGTAACGGTGTGACCGTTTTCTTCGAAGAAGTAGGGCCCGACAATGCAGCGTGATGAAACTGCACACCACACTGTGACACGAAGTGGATGCAATTCCGTCTCATGGAGTATCTGTGGGTTGGAAGCACTCCATATTCGACAATTTTGTTTGTTTATGTTGCCGTTTACATCGAAATGGGCCTCGTCAGACATGAAAAGGCAGTTCAACATGTTTCCATCCTCTTCCACCATTTGAAGCATCTTCTGGCAAAATTCCAAGCGAATCGGCAAGTCTGCAGCGTTCAGTTTGTTGGCCATTTGAATTTTATATGGGAATAAGTCCAAATCTTTGTGCATAATTGACTGTAATGACTGTCTGCTTACACCCATTTGAGCAGATAAGCTTCTTGTCGAAACACGTGGATTGTTTTGTATGGCAGCAGCTACAGCAGCGATTGTTTCCTCCGTTCGAACTGAAGGGTTTCGATGGTAAGGTCTTCTGTTGACTGTCCCATGCTCGGCAAAATTGTTTACAAGTCTTATTATGGTCCATCTGCTCGGAGGATTGCCGCCAAACGTGCGCCTATACTCTCTTTGAACCGAAACTACGGACTCCAGTGCGTGATAGCGGCGGACAATCCAAATTCTTGTTTCAGTGTCCCAGTTATCCATTTTTGTTAAATGTAAAAGTCAATCTGCAAAATAAAAAAAAAATTAACCAGATTCATTAAATAGAAAAAAAGTTATTTAATTTTTTTTTGGTAGCGGCTTTCATTAGCCACCCTGTATATAAATAATATCTTGCACACATAATAAGCTTTTTAAGAAAAACTCGACCGCAGAAAATTTTTGTGAACTTTGGGAAAGTAGGCGTAGCTCACTTTTCACCATAAAAATTTTGCTATTTTCAAAGGCTATTGCTTGTAATGTCAACTAGGTATTTCAATGAAAATTTGTCAGCTTTTTTCAGAAGTATGTATGTAGTATACTCCTGGCAAAAATTAAACAAATCGGATAACATACAAGCAAAATATCCGGGCAAGTAGTTAATACGCCACTGCGATTGGGATGTTATATATTTTTTTTTTTATACCTAACGCAAATTTTTCAAACATAAAATGTGCATATATTGGTATTTTGAAAAAATGTCGTTAGCAGTGTTTGGTAGGGAAGCCACAGCGTTCTCCTGACCTACAAGTAAATAGGTTTAACAAAAGTGACGACAAAAGTGTGAATGAGGCATGGTCAGCGACCGTCCTCGAATCCGTACTCAAAAATGTGCCACCATATATGGTTTTAGAGAAAAATGGAAGTGAAATCCCAGAATAGGTATAATTTGAACTTTCGTCCCGTGCTTAGGGTCCATAATCGTATCTTGATTTTTAGCCCATTTAAATAACAAGATTTAGAAAATAATATTGAGCATACAAAAATATGACAACACGTCAGAATGAAGGCTTATTCCTAAGGAGTGGACACAGTTCGCAGGAACCTACTTCCTCCGAAGTGGGTCGCCATAAGCCATGTTCGATCCTAATGTGGTTATGTATAGCTTAAAAATATAAAAGCTAGTCAAGAGTCAAAAGGCTTATAAAAATCCCTTTGCTTGAAGTTTGGATGATCCAACCTGTTGATTTTTTTGTAAGTCAAAACTTATATTTTTCATTTCTTACGTTTGTCGACACACATTTGCTTAAGCGTTACTATGTATCATTGGTTGCGCGCATTACCACATTTATACTGCTTAGCCGAGCGTTAAAGCCGGAAATATGCGTTGCGATTTTAGCTTGAACGGAATAGGAAATGAAAACAGTATTTGTGTATGAATGAAAACCTATCAAATACAGAGTTTTTTTCTTACAAACACAAATCCAATTTTTTTTTTTCAGAGGTTATTGTGCATTGTGTACCTTGTCAAGTGTGATATCTAAGGCATAGACGTCAAAATTCCGAAGAGACTTAGTCACCTGTGTTTTTGTATTCTACTTGTATCATTCGTTAAAAGATAAGAATTCGCTTTGTACCGGATGCGCCGCCATATTGAAATGCCTTAGATGTAAACAATGCCTTCATGTTGATATGCCTTTGACATATAACATATCACCATTATTTTGATACACAATACTTTATACATACGAAGGTACATTTGCATCAGAGTTGGGTAGTTTTTTACCACTAAATTCAAGTTCAAAGCTTCTGCTAACAGAAAACGGCATCTAACTTGGTTAGAACAAAGGTACGGTAACACTTATCCGCAGTCGAATGTTTATCTATTAACCAGAGCATCTTCATTAAAATAAAATATAATCAACGAACCGAAAATTTAAGAGAAGCCTTAACCTCGTCGGAACTAAAACTTTCGAAAATATTTGATGTCACATGCACCGATTTGTCTCCCAGTGCATTACTTGGCAAAGCTTTCCTAACCGGTTCCGACATTTTTAAGGTAGCTTCGCTTTGGCTTGTTGGCTGATTAGATTTTTGATAGTTTAAGAATATTTCTGTTGTGGTATATCTGATATTTAACTATCACTTTTGTAACCGGTACAGAACGAGTCACGAAGTTTGAAGCCTAAGACTATTTGTTTTGGAAACTGGTTAGCAATTTTACTGCACGGGGCATACTATATAAAGGTATTACATTATTCGCTGATGTGCTTATAGATCGGGTAAGTGCACCAAAAGTTCGATTGTTGGAAATAGTATGTAAATCAGCAATAATAAAACTAAGTAAATGCGTGCTTATAAATTAGTTAGTTTTAATTTGGAACAATTTGTGTTAGATTTGTGCAAATAAAATACAATAAATTACGCATATTTTTTGTAAATTTAATGAGCTCAAGACCAGTTATAAATAAACATTTCTCATCTACGTATTATTATTTTTAAGAATTGTTGCCTCTCACAAAAGAAAAAAAATTATAATTAATTGATAAGGAAAAAAATAAATAACGAAAAAATAAAAAGTCTACGTGTTGAAATAAAAGAAACAAAGAAAGGAACGGAAGGGATAGCGAAGAAATGAACCCCTAGGAGAGAAGACAATAAAATACACTAAAAAGTTTAAGTGTACATGAATAACAGTTGCTGCTATCTTAAATATACATATATCATCTGGTGTCCGCTCTAGGACCCTCATGTCATTTCAGATTTCGGGGTTCGTTAAAAGTGCATTGAGCCGTTGGTGCCCAAAACTGATGTGCATATAGATTAAGTGAAAATAGTAATAACCAAACTAACAAAGGAACTTTAAATTGTTTAACTTCCAGTTTACGAGTAAAATTTCAATGCCAAATTTTTGTTAAGATATTCTTCTTATTCCATATCTTCTCTACTTGCGCATTTTGATGCTTTTGCGATGCGATAGATGTTTTTGTTATTTGAATTATGACATAAAAAACAATCAATAGTACAATATATATCCACACACAAACATAAATATATCCATATGTACATACTAGGGAGACCCTAAACTTTCCTAAGCTTTGAACATGTTTGCTCTGAATAATTTTATTTTTGGTTTTTATTCATAATTTACCTATGTCTCCAGTAATATTTAAATAATATTATAGAGGGAACGATTTTCCGTTTTCCCTTGTCTAATTTGGCTTTGTAACAAACCGGTTTCGGCGTTCCGCCATCATCAGTGTTTGCTTTCGTTTGTTAGAACGGCGAAACGCCGAAATGCAACATCGCAACCAATTTTTTTGTTCTAAGTTTTACATTTTAAGCGTATCGGGAAATGATATACAAATAGAACTTAAGGTTAAAGTCTACGGACAAAAGGAAATAATTAAATTTAGCTATTCGGGCAATGTACGGGTCTTGCCCACAGGTGACCTGAACTTGCTTCTCCGGTTCTTTGGTAAGCATTAAACAGGTCAACATAGAAAAAACGTCGATATTTTATGTGTTTGTCCAAGTAACTACTACCCTACTAAACATACATTTTTGAGTTATCATGCAGAAATATCAAGCCCTAGTGCCATCGTTTTTGTTGTCTGTATTTTTTGCTCTCTGTCGTGTTACGCATGACTGCATTTGATGTGTTGCTGTTCATGTTGATGTGATATTTGTATGTTACATTTAGAATGTTATTTGATGTGCAGTGATACGTTGGCCATATTATGTTATGGTTTTTGTTGTGTTTAGCTATGTTCTATTGTTCATTGAAATTTCGCTATTTTTTGTAGAGTATTTGTTCTTAAACTTAAAGTGTGGAGAAGGCGAGGAGAGAATTGTTAAATATAAAAGCATTTTGTAGAAAAATGTTACAAACCTCGAAATTTTTAAATTGAATTCATAGGCTTGTATCAAACTTTAAAAGTTAGTTCACGTTTATGCTACAACAAAATTTACAGGTTCTTATAAACCATATAAAAAATCGGGATTAAGCAAACATTACAAACAGTATTCCATTTTGCCTCCGGAGTATACCGATTTAAGAAAAAAATGCTATAAAGCTTATATATCTAGAGCAAAAACTATTCTACCGTCACCAATTCACAAAAATTTTGACAAACTACACGGAAAAAATTCAATTAAATATACAATTATATGAGCCAAAGATGTTTTACTTTATCTAAAAACCTTAAAAGTATCTTTTAAATGCGACCCTGATAGGATTCCAAAATGTTTCCAAAAAAGTGTGAGAACATATTTACCAGCCTATTACAAATTCGTTCTTTTATTCTACCATTTCATAAAAGCAGAAGTAAGTCTTATATGGAAAACTAACGTAGCAAGGCAAAGTTTTCAGCCGTCCAAAAGTTGTTTGAAGTTATCTGATTCTACGTTGGTATCTGACTGTCACCATGGGTTCTGTAAGGAAAATCCACAGAAACCCGTTTACCAGCGTTTACAAGTCTTGTCTCAAACACCTTTAGAAAAATCAGCACACCTACGTTACTTACATACAATCGATAAACGTATTTTCTCCTATAACACTTAAAATTAAAGAGCGAATGAACACTGCAGACGGTTTAGTATTTTCTTTGATAAATTCCTGCTCTAGCCAGAGCAAGCCTAAAATATGCTGGTGGTCCTTTTTTGGAAAATCTTAAAAGGTTATTTTAAATAGAGATATCCTTGACTTCATTTAAAACTCTGTAACTTTTGTTGTCTTGGAGCAGTACTTATCAGTATCTTCAAATGGAAGCTCTAAGAAATTTATTACACACAAGAGAAATGTGAGTTGGGTTGGAAAATTATTCAAATACTCGATTTTGATAAGAATTTTTTCAATAAATTCATTCGTTTTAAAATTAAACAATTTGAGTTTGCTTAAGTTTTGACCCTTAACCGACGATAAATGGACTTGACTGTTATCCTTTTTCTCATTTAAGTGCCAAATAAATCTGTAATTCTTAACTTTGTGAACATTTTTACAAAATTAAATGTTGAGAGTTCCATCGTTATGAAACGCAATGTATATCCATGTGCATCCAAAATTTTCATAGATTTGACTGCAAAATACCATAAATTGCTATCTCTCCTGCTCCTTACACATGCTATTGCATATAACTCAAAACCCAATTCTATTTTTGTACTCCTGCTGCTGGTTGACCTACCTACAGGGCTATTTCTGGCACATCACCGGGCATCACGAACAGGAGTGGGCAAAGTAAAAGTGAAGATCGTGGTTTTGTATGCTGCAATAAAATGATGCATGCCCTCTGTTTACTTTTGAATTGAGCAAGGCATTTTATAAAGACAGGAGATTTGATCAATAAAGAAAACTTATTAAAAAGTAGACACGAAGCATTTCTATGGTATTCTGTGGTTTTACAGTTTGGTGCACTTATCTTATTTAAATAAATCGTTAAACGTTTGGAAATATTGAAATAGAATTAACACATTTTCCTAAATCCTTTGCATTTGATATTCAGCTCAGTGAACGGAATTATTCCAAAGAGTTATTCTTATTAAAAAATTTTACATTTTTGGAAGTGTTCCGCTGTGCAGGCTTGTAAATCAATAATAATAATCCAATTTTGCTTTAATCGACTAAATTTTTAATTATCGATTTTTTCATTGATTTTATAAATAAAAAAGAAATAAAATTTCACAGTGGAAATAACGAGTTAAACGAGTTAACGTCCTAACTTTAGTGTATTATTTAGAGTTAGAAGAAGTATATGCGCCCCACTCTCAGGATATTCAACAGAAATTTCTTTCTTTATTATAAAATCCAAAATTGTGCGCCTTTGTATTGTACCACCTCCAGACCCTTTCTGACATGTACATGTTCTCTAAAGTTGATAGGCCTTTTAAGAGTTATCGTCCTTTTTTACTTGTTTCGGCACTCAATAAATAAAGCACTCTGCCATCATTGTAACGGTGTTGGTTGAAACTATAGCTACCAAGTGCAGAATTTGTTATTTTAATCATTATTCTATAAAACCACGATCACCAATACGTAATTATTATTTAAGTATGTTGAAATTACAATTACTGTGATCGTAATCGCAGTTTTTGAAATTAACGATTACGTTACCATAATAACATATTTCTTAACATTACGATTACTGTAATAGTCGCAGACCTGTTTAATTTGATTAGTAATTAGTAATCAATTAGCTTCTAATTGCAAATTATAATTTTAATTGTTATTGAAAAAAGTGCAATTATTAATTTATTGCGATTAGAATAAATCTAAAATAAACTAATTGGAAAATAATCAGTAAAAATTGAAAGTAATAGTAATCAGTCATTAAATGGATTCTCAAGAAAATAATTTTCTCAAACCTGGTAATCATCACGACTAGTAATCATTATTTAACAGATCTATATAGTGGTAGGCCTTTACACAAAGTCGCCCCTAGGCAAGACTAATTTCTCAAAAAATATCAAAAAGGCCAGGAATTGTTAAAACACCAGCGAATGAGAATAAATCGACGAAATAGGGCGTTATTGAAACAAATTTTGATAAAGGGCGTTTTGGAAAAAGATTTTGAAATAGGTTGATCTTCCACTCAGCAGTCGAAATTTTATACTTGTGCTGCTGAAGTAATAAGTGTGTTGAACTTTAAGGCTTTCTTTCGTAAAGAATTTTTCACGAAGCACTCAAAACTAGTACAAGTATCGTATAGTTTTTGAACTATAAGCATCGGTTACTTCATGTAGATCACATTTTGGAAGTGTGGATATATATAAACACTAAAAAACGATTCTTTTAAAAATCGTATATGAAAATTATAGAAATTGTAATCCGATATGCATAGATTAACCATTACATAATTCGTATTTTAGAAATTTTTTTTTTTAATTTAATGGAAAAGTTTAATAAGCACCAAACATATTCCGGCGATACCTTAGGTCAATTTTGTAAATAAAACCGCTGTTTCTCGTCAGATCAATTACTTTAGTTTTCTTCTTCAGAAAATCCTATGGGGGCTATTTCCGAATTATATTTTTTCATAAAAATAATAATTGAATAATAACTACCATCAACTGGTATTAAGCTGGTCTAGTCATTTTATTCGATTAGTTTATTCGTTTCGCCCTACCATTAGGCGAACAAAATTTATACAATCTGGGAGATATGTTCAAGATTTTGTATACAGTAAACGTACAGTACTACTTATGACATATTGCGATGGTATTTCCGAAGCATTAGCTAGACTGAACCCTGCGGTTTACGGGGTTAGAACATGCCCGAGGTAGGTATGCGGGTCATAAGAGGCGACTAATATGCACAAATGGTAATGACGTGCAACTTAATGGTTGATGGATATGATGCGTCTCACCTCTGGTTACCAACTTTTTTCTTCCCTACGGAAAAAGGGAGTGAGATGAACTAGAAGGTTTTACTGATCACACCAAATCGCTCCCACGAGAGTCGGGCATGTACCGGAGCGTACCGGGCTCATATCCGGTAAAGGACTGTCACTTGCGACAAAACTCCCCAAAATCTTCAGGGGAAGTGAGTTTGTCGCTAAAAATAAGAGCCTTGTTGTTTTAAATTACTTACCTACACATTCGCTAGTGTTATTTTAGGTTTTGGTGCGGTCATCTTTTTTCACGTTGTTGCGTTAGCTTTTTAATTTGAATCAAAAAATTCTATTCTCACAATTTAACTTCACTTTTAACTTTCCACTTTTTTAGGCATCTTCTTGCATATTTTCTTATTAAAAAAAAAACGAACACTCGACTCATTTTATTTTATTATCACAATTTAACTTCACTTTTAACTTTCCACTTTTTTAGGCATCTTGTTGCATATTTTCTTATTAAAAAAAAAACGAACACTCGACTCATTTTATTTTATTTTATTTTATTTTATTTTTATTTTATTTTTATTTTTTTTTTTTTTTTGATCACATGAATTTTTTTGGAAGTATGGATGTATATAAACACTAAAAAACAATTCTTTTAAAAATCGTATATGAAAATTATAGAAATTGTAATCCGATATGCATAGATTAACCATTACATAATCCGTATTTTAGAAATTTTTTTTTTTAATTTAATGGAAAAGTTTAGGAAGCACCAAACATATTCCGGCGATACCTTAGGTATATTTTGTAACTAAAACCGCTCTTTCTCGTCAGATCAATTACCTTAGTTTTCTTCTTCAGAAAATCCTATGGGGGCTATTTCCGAATTATATTTTTTCATAAAAATAATAATCGAATAATAACTACCATCAACTGGTATTAAGCTGGTCTAGCCATTTTATTCGATTCGTTTATTCGTTTCGCCATACCATTAGGCGAACAAAATTTATACAATCTGGGAGATATGTTCAAGATTTTGTATACAGTAAACGGACAATACTACTTATGACATATTGCGATGGTATTTCCGAAGCATTAGCTAGACTGAACCCTGCGCTTTACGGGATTAGAACATGCCCGAGGTGGGTATGCGGGTTGTTGTTGTTGTTGTTGTTAACAGTGCTTCGCCCTGCCCCAGATTGGACAGGGTTACACTGAAATAACAGCCCTTGGCCGGGTGAAAAAACCCGGGTCATTCCGGTGCGATAGAACCGGCTGTTGTGGGAATGTATGCGGGTCATAAGAGGCGACTAATATGCACAAAGGGTAACGACGTGCAACTTAATGGTTGATGGATACGATGCGTCTCACTCTGGTTACCAACTTTTTTCTTCCTTACGGAAAAAGGGAGTGAGATGAACTAGAAGGTTTTACTGATCACATCAAATCGCTCCCACGAGAGTCGGGCATGTACCGGAGCGTACCGGGCTCATATCCGGTAAAGGACTGTCACTTGCGACAAAACTCCCCAAAATCTTCAGGGGAAGTGAGTTTGTCGCTAAAAATAAGAGCCTTGTTGTTTTAAATTACTTACCTACACATTCGCTAGTGTTATTTTAGGTTTTGGTGCGGTCATCTTTTTCCCGTTGTTGCGTTAGCTTTTTAATTTGAATCAAAAAATTCTTTTTAACCTTTATACAGTACCTAGAAGCAATACTAGTTTTCACCGAAATCAATAAACTCTTCTTAAGAAACAGCAGGATTGTAAAGTTTAAAGTATCTCACAATTTAACTTCACTTTTAACTTTCCACTTTTTTAGGCATCTTCTTGCATATTTTCTTATTAAAAAAAACGAACACACGACTCATTTTATTCACCACCCCAAACCAAAAGATTTGCAAATAAGCATTTTCATATATGTACATATCTATTTGCTTAGCAAAGATTCATGATACATATCCATTTTACTTATCGTTGGTGTGGGGTGGTGCTGCTACAGGTGTTCCACCCGTATGACCGGCACTTTATTGAAACGCTTGCAGTACACTAAATTTTTAAAGCAAGGAAATGGTTGCAAAATCATCATGTGAAGCCGGCCCGTCTCATATGTGTACACAATGTGTAAGTAAATATTACCAAATGTGTATGGGAATATCCACCAGAACTGGCACTTTCAACAAGCTCTCATCTAGGCAAAACAAATGAATAACAGTACAAAGTATGTGAATCTTGGTATTAGTTCCGATTTTGGAAACAATCCTCTATATTTTTGCTATGATCCACGTCAATGGGACCCAAATTCTTCATTAGTTTTGGCCTTTCTTGCGTTGTCCGAAAAGTCTTCAGCCTCTAGCATAACTTGACTTAGCTAGCGACATCAGTTTAATTTTTTTCAATGTCTGCCCTTAGTATGACCTAAAATAATTAGTATTGTCGTCGTTCATCGCAAGACTCAGTAATTAAAAATTTGATTTTGCATACGAGCTTTTTACGTTATTAATTCTCAATATTACTTAATTTCAGCAGTAAAATAAAGTAGACATCTCGGAGCCAAAGTTTTATTTTTTTAAAAGAAATTCTTTGTGGATTTACCCATTAGTACTCCCATCATATTATTACTTTTGTGTATGAGTATATGTATGCAATGCGTTCACACGCAGCAGTGAAAATAAATATGTAGTGCAAAACATGGAGCTCTAGATTCTTGTGAAACGGAATGTTATATACCTAGCAGTGATCTATTACTGGAGGGCCCGGCAGACTTTGTCCTGCCCAGAAATTTACCTGAATGGCTCTAGAAATATTGGCTATCCCTATCCCTATCCTTATCCCTATCCCTATCCCTATCCCTATCCCTATCCCTATCCCTATCCCTATCCCTATCCCTATCCCTATCCCTATCCCTATCCCTATCCCTATCCCTATCCCTATCCCTATCCCTATCCCTATCCCTATCCCTATCCCTATCCCTATCCCTATCCCTATCCCTATCCCTATCCCTATCCCTATCCCTATCCCTATCCCTATCCCTATCCCTATCCCTATCCCTATCCCTATCCCTATCCCTATCCCTATCCCTATCCCTATCCCTATCCCTATCCCTATCCCTATCCCTATCCCTATCCCTATCCCTATCCCTATCCCTATCCCTATCCCTATCCCTATCCCTATCCCTATCCCTATCCCTATCCCTATCCCTATCCCTATCCCTATCCCTATCCCTATCCCTATCCCTATCCCTATCCCTATCCCTATCCCTATCCCTATCCCTATCCCTATCCCTATCCCTATCCCTATCCCTATCCCTATCCCTATCCCTATCCCTATCCCTATCCCTATCCCTATCCCTATCCCTATCCCTATCCCTATCCCTATCCCTATCCCTATCCCTATCCCTATCCCTATCCCTATTCCTATCCCTACCCCTACCCCTATCCCTATCCCTATCCCTATCCCTATCCCTATCCCTATCCCTATCACTATCCCTATCCCTATCCCTATCCTTATCCCTATCCCTATCCCTATCCCTCTCCCTATCCCTATCCCTATCCCTATCCCTATCCCTATCCCTATCCCTATCCCTATCCCTATCCCTATCCCTATCAATACTCTTATCCCTATCCCTATCCCTATCCCTATCCCTATCCCTATCCCTATCCCTATCCCTATCCCTATCCCTATCCCTATCCCTATCCCTATCCCTATCCCTATCCCTATCCCTATCCCTATCCCTATCCCTATCCCTATCCCTATACCTATCCCTATCCCTATCCCTATCCCGAGTAATATTAATTTGGATTATTTCAAAAGGCTTCATGCCTTAAGGTGGTAGATGTTGACTGAGGTGCTAGAGGTTGACTGAGGGACGAGCCACGCCTCCCTTCCTCCCATTTTTTCTTTATATGTTATAATTAACCTCATATAACTCTGTAGCAGTTTTCAGTAGTCTGCCACGAATAATTCCAGAGATTTGCAGTACGAAAAATGTCATTTCTATGCTAGGTACCAAGCCCACTTCTCACTTCCTAATTTTTTTTTTTTGAGGAATTAGAGGTTGGTCTCGTTTAACTCTTTACCAATTTTCAATAATCTACCATAAATACTTTCAGAGATATGCAGTACGGAAAATCTCATTTGTATGGGAGGTGTCACGCCCACATCATTTAGTGGCTTGCAATTCGTATGATTAAAATTTAAGAATCAAAACCATGTACCTATTTAAAGAAAAGTTTTCTGCTGATTTTTTCCGACATAAACATAATGGTAGTCTTTAAAATTTTTGTATCACCTTTAAAGTTTCTTTTTTATTTCTATAAAAGGCAATTGCAGTTGTAATTTATTTAATTTTAGGTGCATATGTACACATTTTGCAGCCTACTTCGCTTTCGAAATAGTAGGGACGAGTAACACAGCAGCACACTTGGCCCATGGCTACTCTGATAACAGTTATTAGTGGATATGTTATGTAATATGGGAACCCATATGTCATATTCCCAAAATCGATTGCAAGATTCCCCCCGTTTTTCACCTACCTCGATCAGCGCGACAGCTATCGGAATTATATTTTCGACAAACCATACTGCCTGTTTCCACCTATGTGCTAAGATTGAAGGCCTTATGTCACCGGGAAATTAGTTAAAACCAATCGCAAGATTCCCAATTTCAAAGGAATTTCGTAAATAGCTCGATCCGTGGAACATCTTGTTCCATTTTTTGTTCTCTAGCTCACTGCGAAGTTACTCAAAAATCGATTGCAAGATACCCGCCATTTTTAAGCGATTTTCAGTTACCTCGATAAGCGCCACCTAGTGCATTTTTTATTTCTAAAAGTTATGTTCTCATAGCGTCCTGATCTATGTGCTAATCGCAAGATTCGAAATTTCAACCAAATTTTCGAAACAGTTAGATCCGTGCGCCATTTAGGGAATATTTTTTTCGTTCACACTGCATTGTGAAGGAAGTCGGAACTATGTTGCACGTTGCAAGAGTCTAGCTCAGCGGGACTAAAAAGACTTTGCAAGATTCTGAAAATTCGTATGGCGGTAGTAAAAAGTTTATGAAAATTCGATGCTTAGACTGCACATCATATCTATTTTGGTCAGCTTTTATATTTACAATCTGTCATAAATCTTAGCTAAGTTAGCTGTCACTTGTCATTCCGTTAAAACGCCGCACAACGCACTTGAACACATATGTATATCCCCTGCTAGAAATGCGATTAGTCTAGGATGATTCTGGGAAGAATCGCAATGCCAGTTTTTATGTCTTTATGTAGGTTGAAGTAATATCTTTTTTTGAGCATCTCCTATGAAGAGACCAGCTAGTCAGGGGTACGGCCGGAAAAGTATACTTTCAACACCTACTCGTATAAGAAAGCTACACAAATTAAATCAACTTATCACAACTATGCCTATAACGGAATAGTTGGTGCAATTAAAGCCCACTGTAAGGTATTTTTCGCGGATCACTCACGTTAGAGATCAGTCGCATTTTTTCCAGGGCCTTTTTTGACACACATACCGGTTACGTACCTATAAATCACAAATTTAATCAATGCAATTTCTGTACACTTGAGTGATGCTTTTTCCCCGAGTGCTAAAATTTGATACATATCATTTAAACATTTGAAAGCAAAACTAATAGATCTTTGTTGTTTTATTTGGACTATCTACTCTGCTAACATGACGATCTGACAACGATATGGTACTCAATACTCCTCCAAGAATTACTCATCTATTTGCAAAAATATTGAACACTTAAAAGCTGCATGTGCCAGCATCATAATAGCAGCAACACAAGTGAACAGAAACACGTACAAATTAAAGGAAGCACCGCGAATAGATGGATGAAGCATATAATCAAGATATTCGAATAAAATGTTTGCATTTCTCTCAAATATAAATATTAACAAGGAAAGCGCTCTGCCGAAGGCTTTATACCCTTTAAGAATAAGCATCACAGTTTTAAGTATCAAATTTCTATTTACAGTAAGTACCAGTCGACTTGGTTCTTCCATGGTGTCACCCTCTTCCTCTGCTACCTCCGGCGGGTGTCGATAAGAATACCTTCTGGGCCGGAACATCTTCATTCATTCGCACAACGTGGCCTAGTTAACGAAACCGCTGGGTTTTAATTCGTTGGAATATGTCTGTGTCATCATTAAATCGTCTTCGGTACTCGCCATCGCTAACGCGTAAGGGTCCGTAATTCTCTCCAATAACCATTCTCTCGAACATTCTCAGATACGCCTCATCACATATTGCTTCTGCACCATAAACCGGGAAGGATACGATAAGTGACTTATATAGTGTTATTTTCGTTCTTCTCAAAATCCTGGCGACGCCACTGCTCTAATATTATCAAAAGAGCAGAGGAAATAGCTAAATAACTTTCTCCTAAGACAGCTAACGAAAAACTTCAATAACTTGGTTCCTGAACTTTGATTGGCAGCATTCATTATGAATATGTTATGTACAGAGTATTTATATCAAGGCTATTTAAACTCAGAAGCTTAAAATTCCAGCGAGCTATTTAAATAATTGCCCAAGCAAAATGTGGCACGAGTTTACTAATACGAATGAGTACAAACATAACGAATGGTAATAGGTAATGTAAACAAAGACCGCTATAACAATAATACCAACAGCAACACAAATGTTAGTATTGCGGGCAACAATGGCTTCTTGAATGCATCAAGAATTCCGACATAGCCCATTTCTGAGCTTTTGGCGATCCTTTCAAAAGTAACAAAATTCACAACAGCAGTACGAAGAAGTAACAAACACATGGTTACCTACGTTGGCAAGAGCATGGAATAATAAGGAAAAGTGAAGAAAAAACAAAAGACATAACAGTAGCTGTGAAAAACAAAAGAATAATGAAACAAAGAGCTTATAACAATGACAGAGAAAAAAACCACAAAAAGTTCGCCACTGTTGTCGGCTGGATGGCTGTAAAAAAGGCAAGAAACTCAGCCCAAATTACATCAAAAACGACACTGGCACAAGGAAGATGAAGCTGAATTATAAGCGAGAATATACATATGTATGTATTGTGTAGGTGAAAAGAACAACGCCAGAGCACATTGTTTAAAATAAATGTGAGAAAAAAGGGTGAAATTAAGCTGCCACCCATGAAGTAGAGCAGCACAACACTAAAAAACAAAAGTAAAACCTTCACGAGCAATGAAACAATTATTTACAACACTTTAAGGCCACAAAAACAAACACAAGCATCACTAAGAATAGCAACAAATATATAAAATATTTAACAACAAGACATTCCATACACAATAGATGCAGTAGCAACAGCGTTCAGTGTAAAAAGCCATCATCACAAAAACAACAACTATTATAAAGCTCTTTTCATGTCTCACTCATTTACAAAATGAAGAGCACATTAGAGGAGGCAGGAAGTGACAAGAGTTACTGCTGGAAATTACGACACTCATAAGTAGGATATTAAGGTATGTGGCAGTGATAATGACAATGACAATTATATTAAGGCTTTTATGTACAATGTATATATATACGGGTATATATGTCGAGGCACATGAGTCCCGCTGATTTAATTGTTGTTGTGTGTAAACTATTTTGGTTCTGTATCCATGCTATACAAAAAGACAAAATACCAAATCTTACCTCTGTATTTTAGGATCACAATGCGACCATTTTGAGAAAACGATATCTACAAGAAAGACTCAGAAACGGCACATAAACCAAATCAGAATAGCAAAAAAGGAAAGTAAATAAATGAAAAAGCGAAAAGGAATGAAAATGAGAAAGCAAAAATAAAAGGCAGGAATAGCAATGGAATGCAAAAGCAGAAGGAAAGAGAGATTTCGGAGAAAACAGGAGAAAGAAAAATAGGAATAGAAAAATAAGAGGAAAGGGGGAAAGGTAAGGGAGAATTAAGACGAAAAAAATGCAATAATATAAGGGATAGTGAAGGGAAAAAAGAGGGACCAAGAGAAAGGATAAGGTAAGGGAAAATTAAATGGAATGGACGAGAAAGACAATGATAAAGAGATAACAAAAGTGAAAGGCATTGTTCACTAGCAGGTTGCTATCAGTGTGCAAAAAGCATATTCCATTGTGCGGTCGTCAACAATAGCGATCAATCTTTAAACAATGATAATTCCGAAATGTCCTTAGATTGTCAACTGCTTATATTTTATTTTTGTTTTCTGTAAATAGAGGCACCATAATATATAACTTTAAATTAACTCCAACTAGTATTTAGAATGCTGATGGGACACTAGGGTCTATCTCGCAAAGTAAGTATCCTTAAATGTTAGCTACAACAGAGGAGGACAATTTGAATGCATGAGATAAGCAGAAAAGGAAAATATTCTCGAATATTGACGAAACATGCTTCTCCTGGTTCCGAAGGAGTCGGAATAGGAAAAGCAAAATAATACTTTTTGATACTATGCACCGAGCTTTCACTTTTATTAACCCTATGGAGACGTTTTCGATGACGAATTTTGTGACAAACAAAACGTTGAAGAACATTTTTCTATGGATGCACCGAAACATTCAGAACATAATGTTTCGAAAAACTTCTACAAAACAAAACGTATCTTGCCCGAACTAGACTACCTATGCGATTAATCGATATCTTCTAACCGAAGCAATTTGGGGGTCACCCAGAGTATATTTGGTGTTAGATCAGTTGTCGAGCAGTTTAAAAAATTGTTGGTGCAAGATCCACCTGGTTGTCTGTGTGTTTGTTGGACTATATTTTGTCAACAGAGATTCTTGCCATCCAGCTGTTGATGCATATGTCTTATTCCCTCCCAACTCATAGTTTGTATTAACGTAAAGATTCGGTAAGAGGGCAACTTTTTATAAAAAAAAGTTCCGGATCGGTAGAAGTGGACATAGGAGTCTTGCGATGCAGAGTGATAGGAATAATTGGCGTTCAGCACCATACGAGTGTGAATCGCAACACACCGCGCTCGAAATCACATACAAACTTAACGAGGCTTAAACAGGGGAGTGGCCTGCGATTTTTAATTAGATAATATCTTTCCAGTAAGGGAGAAAAACTACACTGATAGGCATTACAAAAGTGTGCAATTTCCGACGTATACCATTGGTATAATTATTATAATGAATAAAATGGGTCTTGCAGTGAACTAGGATATCACTAAGCAAATATTCGGATATTTTCGCCTTAGCAGCCATGTCACTGTTGAACGTCGTGCGCTCTTCCCATATTTAAGAACCAGTGTTAAGTGCATGGGCATTTTCAATTTAGTTTGCTTTAGATACTCATCAGTAAAGATACTCTTTGTGTTTGTATGTATAATTTTACTTACTAGCAGTGGAGCTTTTCAAAAATAGGTTTTAAAAACATATTTAACACCGACCACATACAGGGCTTAAGTGAAAATAGAAAGATGTTTACTATTATTTTTTTATTGGTAGCAAAATTTTAAAACACATAAAAACACTTCAACCAAACATTTTCGATGTCTGCTTTATTTTTCAAGGTAGCCATAACTTTTTATACCATGTTCCGAGTACGTCTCTGATTTTGTTTTGAAAGCATGCAGAACCCCGATGAATTTAGCTCCACTCCAACAAGCTCAAAACTTGTTTTCTATACAGTCATGCCAAATGCTGGCCGCACTGGAAATTGATGCCGTTGCATGGTACACCCTATCGGCCCCTTGAATGAGTGTGATTCTCGGTATATGTACGTCTTTGCCGTATTGTTCGCCGATATGCATTTTAGCTTTTATCATATTATTACATAGGGGTGTCACAATACGTCTTACTCTGTTACATAGACCTTCGGTTAAATCTAAGTTACGGAACAACATGATTGTTTAATTACATACTATTCTACGGCGGCCGCCGTGGTGTGAAGGTAGTGTTGCCGGCCTACCACACCGAAGGTCCATGGTTCGAGCCCTGGTACAGGTAACATCAAAAGTGATTTGAAAAAAGTTTTTCAAAACGGGGTCGCCCCTCGGCAGTGGTTTGGCAAACTCTCCGAGTGTATTTCTGCCATGACAGGCTTCTCAGCAAAAATTCGTCTCCTTTGTAGATGCCGTTCGGAGTCGGCAAAAAAACTGTAGGTCCCACCAATTTGTAGGGAAAATTCAAATCGGCACACCACAAATTGGAAGAGAAGCTTGGCGCAAAAATCTCTTAGGAGGTTTATGATGATATACCTGTTGTATATCGCGCCATAGAGATAGAGAGATTCTACTCTAATCATATAATCTACTCCTAATTGTACTGCATAGTACTAGCACTGGCTGCACTTGATTAAGTCCGAACATTTGCACGCACAAGAACTCCGCTATACTTTAAATACATACATACATAAATGCATTTTAATAATTTGTTGCTTCTCCCACTTCTTAGCTGGGAGAAACTGTTTTGACAAATTGTAATTGCAAAAGCAAAGTAGGTCATCGACTGCTACATCAGCTGATGGCACAAGTAATAAGCAATCAACGGCATTTTGCAGCGAAGAAGAATAGGCGACCGCTAAATAAGGTGATTTGCACAGTATGTATTTGGTTTGTACATACTTATGTATAATGAAATGTATGTACACATATCGAATATTGTAGTTAGGGCGACGTTTTAAATAGCCATGTCGGCAGATTTTTCTTTTTTCTCTGTTTTTGACTGCGAAATTGGCACAACGGCTGCGCTAACAAACATTGTTCATCATCATTTGATTGGAGTTTGGTGTCTCGCAACGCCTGCGTTAATAAATATAATCAAAACTTTACATTTGGTAGTTTTTATTTCGTTTGGAATTAGTTGGTGGCGTTTCTGTTTTCAGTGGATTGTTGGTGGTTCCATTAACACAGCGAACTTGGTGGCGTGCATAGGCTGCGCCAATAGACACAGTGCAAATCTTGGCTTATTCATCTAATTTGGACTTGGTGGTTCGCAAGGGCTGCACCCATAAGCAAACCCGCATTACGCCTCTTTTGAACTGGCTGCTAAAAAAGCTTAGTGGCCACGAAACAATGATTAATGAACTTTTTTTAGATTTAATTCGTGTGATGGCAAATCTGAAATATTTATTGTATTTAGAAATTCCGTTTTAAATTTAGGTGCCCCTTTATATTGAAACGCTGTGTGCATTGGTGGAAAGATTCGTTTCCTAAGCATTGTGCTGTATGCAAACGGCTCAACACCATTCATTACATGGACATATAAAGCAACATTTACTTTCCTTAGTATTTTCTTGGTGGGTATGTTTATGTGCTAAAAGTGTAAGTTATGACTCCACAAAACCAACAGTATGCCATAACCTTTATATATATCGTTCGACACAAATTTTGGCTTTTATAATATACTAGCGGTCCTGCCTAAAAATTTACTTTCCTTCATTTAACAAATTGTACTCTTTTCCCTTCCCACTAGCTGCTTCTTCTTCATTTTTCCTTATATTTTCCTTTTTCTCCTTTAGCTTTTCCCCAACCCCCATATACCGTTAGTCTCCTTTAACCATTTTATTTTCCTCTAACATCTCCTCTACATCTCAAATTTCTGTTTCTTCTTCTCCCATTTTCTCTGCGAGTACTGATATGTACAATGTACATAGTTTTGATGATATAGCGGTTTAACTTTTTCTGGTCTTGGTACCGTTTACTTTTCCAAGATTTTTTTCATATATAGAACACTTATCTATATATAAAATATTATTTACTTGAACCAAATAAATTAATAGCTATACTGAATTGCTACTTTAAACTATATATGGCCAGAGCCGTCCTTAGAGAACCCCTGAAACCACTGTAAAAGTTTCATTGAGATCAACAATAAACCTTGTACATGAATGAAGGACAAACGATACACAAAAAAATGTGGGCGTAGCATCACCCACTTTTGCACAATTATGTAATGTCGACTAAAGGACACATATATCCAAATATCATTACTTAAGACCAAATACGTTTAGAGTTATGACGAATTAAAATTAAATATAGCCAAGGCGCGTGGTACAGCTCACTTTTCCTAAAGAATATACTGTGACAATTTCTTTCTGCAAATTGGAGACACCGTGGGCTCGCAAATCGGCCTCCATTTGGTCCTTCCATCGCTGTGGCGGTATCCGTCTTACTCTGCTTCCACCGACGGGTGCCGATAAGAATACCATCTTCGTTCATTCGCATACTTTCAACAACAAAAAAAGGTTCTGAAGTTATTGATAGCTAATTAGTGGGTGGTGGCACGCATATTGTCCTAAATTTAAAAAAAAATTATTAATAAGATCATATGGTCATTCATTGTAACTATCAAATTCTATCATTTTATCTGGATCAGTGAAAGACATATGGCATGTTCTGTTTTCGTACCTCTCTTCTACAAAACTTTGGTACAAAAGTGGGCATGGTCGTCCACTGATTTGGCTAGTTTTCCATGGGCTTACTCCACACGTTTCGTTCAAAAATTTGGTCAAATCGTCATTAGAACTATCAATCCAATAAAGCTATCAAATTTCATTATTATAGCTGCTTTTGTTATTGAATTATCTCATTTAATACGTTTTTCGAAATCCGACGAACGGACATGTCTTAGTCGATTCCTTTGTTCATTCTAAGAACTTTGATATATGGAACTCTACATCTATCTCCATTATTTTATACCGTTACAAATAACCGTTATATCGATTATACAATGTGAACTAATACTGCTGGCTATAAAAATATAAAGAAAATCGGCAATCCGTTAATGCAATTAAGGAGACTTATTATCAGGTTATTCCGAGAAGAAGAAGAGGTAACGAAATTGTACTAAGAAATATTTTATTTTTATCTTTAAAATTATTATGCTTAGACAAAAGGCAGATGTGACATACTATTGGGCATGTTGGTGAGTACCAAATATCGAAGCTGTATCAAACCACATGGGAAGTCAATTTACTACAATAAATGCAACCTATTAAACTATATTGGGAGGATGTGTCAGTCAACTCAAATTTGTTCATGTTTAACTCTGGGGAAATATAGGCACCAAAATGCCAATAGCAATATTAGTGCTGATTTTAATATACTGCATTCGACGCTTGAGATGAAACAAACCAATCAACTCAAATTGCCAATAAATTCTTGGTGTGAAAGCTATTACTTAAGTACATACATATGTACGTACATATGAATATTAGAAGGAAGAGTAGACTTTGTATATATGTATATGCATACATATATTATTTGACTAGTTGAAGGTGTCGATCATTATTAATGGCATGAAAATCGCCAACGACACAAATCAACTGAAACACCAAACTGTTCTATACAAATATAGCTATACTGCAGAAAGTTGGATCAGCTCAGAACTATCTCAGGGCTAAACTATTTGACAACACTACTAGTTCTAGATCAATACCCAAGCAATGTTTTCAACTGCCCACTTACTTATACATGCCGATGTCATTGGCGGTGGCAATTGTCGCCCAGTGCATTGCTTGGCAACTTCTTAGTAACCAGTTCACACTCGAACAGTTATAAAATAGCTTCGCTTTGTTTAGTTTAGGAATAGTTTATATATAGGAATAGTTTATCGCTAAACGATATCTCGAATTGTCTTTTAACTATCATTTTTGAAACCGGTTACGAGCGATTCGCGATGTGTATAGCTCAAGACTGTGTCTTTTGGAAACTGTTTCCCAATTTTACCCTGCAAAAAATGGAAATACTTCGTTCCATCATCCAAAGAATACTCCCTAAGGAGTATCAGAGTACTCCAACACTTACATTCATCCATTGGATCACCTAAACCATCTCGGAGTACTCCATTTCTTTGCTTTCAAATACTCCATGGAACAGCTACGTGAAAGTACTACCAAAATGCTCCCAAACGATTACTCCATGGAGTATTCAACAACAAAATGAGAGAGGGAGTAGGTAGACCTTAAAAGTACATCTACTCCTCCTTTCGCTTTTGTGTAAAATACTCCATGGAGTAGTCTTTTGGCCACCTTTTTTATATGAATGAGTATGTGTGTTGGAGTACTCTGATACTCCATTGTTTTTTACGGGGTACTGCAGGACACGTACACACACATACAGACTCTAAAAGTAATACACAGTTGATATATAAGTTTCCAGCCTAAATTCAAAGTGACATACGGCGCTGACAAGCTGAGAGTTGATGGGTCAGCTGTTGGCTGACTAGTTGTTATGCTATTCGGTAACTGTGGATAATGTTAACGACAGTAATTGACATAAAGACAAGTCAAAGTGACACTTTTTCAAATATCAAAAGTCTGCCAACCTATTCGCTACGGTCATGTATTATTTGCTATTATCCAGATTTATCATTGTATTTCAGCCTCATGTACCATGTTAGCTGAGCTGCAATCACTCGGTTAGCCAACTTGAAGGAGTAAATTTGTTTTATTTTATTTATAAAACTAATTGAAATTCCGCTGGCATTTCTTGTTGGTGGAGAAATCCAACACTGAAGCGAAGCAAAAAATGAAAGAAGCAAAGGGTTAAGAGAGGAGACATTGTAAATATTTGCTATGAGAAATATTGGTATATAAAGGTAAATACATAAAGAGAATATATATACAATTATTTACACGAGTATATATTTTTGTAAATGCAATGCTACAAACCTTGACGTCGACAAATCCCAAAGGAGCTGTCAGATTATTTGATTCAACGGCTATAAAACAATAACTCTGCCTACCTAAAAAGGGTTATGGGACAAAGTGGGTTTCGAATGTTTACGCTAGCGATGGGTTCCAACTTTTTCCACATTCAAACATGATAGGTATATATATTTGTTGTATTTTATTTTCTATTACAATATACAACTTGCTATATGTACAATATGTATTGTGTATATTTTAAACTATAAAAAGAAGTTAGGGGAGCGCTGTCTTTTTTTGGTATAGGGAATATGCATAGCGGAATTTGAATTTTAATTGCAAGAGTTGTAGCCCAAAACCCGTTTACGGAATAATCGATTGTATGAGAAGTATGTGTTATATTGGTGTGATCTTGTGAGTTCCCACAAATGATTATTACATTATTCCTCCTCTGGACCTTTCGATTATGTACCGGTCAAAAAGATAATGGAAAGAAATATTGAAAACTCAAAAAATTGGGAGGCTTACATCCTATCGTTTACATATTTTCATGTTATAATTTGAAGTGTTTGACGAAAATCCCATAAATACACGTTTTACACTTGAAACACTTTAGCGCAATCCGCAAAAAAAGTACCTTTCTCTAAAAACGGATTTTTGACACGTTACAAAATGCACTACAAATATCAACTTTTTTACATGCTTTTTATCTTAGGCACAGAGAAAAAGTGGCTTTATGTAATACTTCTATATTGCCAGTAATGTATCTTCTCAATGTGGAAAAATTACAAAATCATTTTGAGGCAGGCTAGTACCGTTTTTGTGAATGTATTGTGTATGTGTATACTATTTATAAACGAAAATTTTAAAAAACTGTCAAAGCAATCCAACAGCGGATTCCCTTGTTGGAATATCCGCTCCCATCTCACTGCATAACCGATCTTGAAATAGATAACATGCTACATTTTTCTCTGTTATAATAACCGAGGTTGTTTATCAAAAAAAAGGTATGTTTCAATAGCCTCAATTATATATTTGTGTAGTTATACATTTTTTGAGCCCAAGAATACTCACGAACTCTTAAGTTAAAAGAGCGTCTTTCGCAAAACTAATTCCTTTTTATTTTATTCTGTTTTAGAAGCAATGTGATGTTAACTCACTTGCCTAATATTGTATTCGTTCCTCTTCTGCTGGAACACACGAAACAGCCTACAGAATTGATACAATATAAAAGACTGTACCCTAGACATAGTTTATTTTCTTGTATATATATCGCTTTCAATGACCGCTGTAGTGAATTTTTCTTTTTTTTTTTTTGAAACACTCAAGAGTTTTTGAAATACTTTTGTAAATAAAAATATATGTTTGCCTCGCTCAAAAATAATATGTCTGTACTGTAATGTTTTCGAACGGTATTAGCTCTTACTGCCAATATAGAAGTAATAAATATATGGGTCTAATAATATCGCCTTTACAAAGAAAAAAAGATGGAAATTTTCATTGTGTTATTTTGTGACAAACCAAGGGGAGAAGAATATTTTTGAATAGCTGTAAATAATCTTTGCTAAAAGAGCGGAAAATGCTCTTTAAATGGGTTTTTTAAAAATCGTATCCTTACTAGTAGTCGACTTCGGTAAGCAAAAACACGGATGGTTAGGAAAACTTTCAAAAAAACCAATCTCGACTGGACTGTTTGGAGAGTGAGAGTTCTTTAATGGTCCCTTTTTGCGACCGCCGTCGTTTGGGAAAAGAATTTTCAAAAATTGAACTGTTCGGAGTCGGCATAAAATATGTAGGTCCCGCCAATTTTTAGGAAAAATCAGAAGCAGCACACGACAAATTGGTAAAAAATTAGGTCTTAATATCTTTGAAGGTAGTATATCGCGCCATTTATTTATTTATTATATTTTTTTAATCCCTATTTAGAATAATTCAGGAGAATTTCGACTTATCTTTTTTCCATCGCATTTTCAATGGAGTAGCTTTCATGTAATTTTTTCTCTATCAATCACTGTAAACAAAAATATATAAAATTCAAACAAATAAAGAGACAAAACAATTTTTAAGTCAAAATTTCTATTCAACGAAAATTGAAAAAATGGCGTGGTGCGTACATGCATGATTAAAGTTTGCCACGGAAAAGTATGAAAATTGCGCAGCAATGTTCTCCAGTAGCAACTTGGATTGAAATCAAAATTTAAGTCAGTGCGTTGCATCCATAAGCACAATCTTTATTGTTATTTACTAATTACCTCATAACTTTCAGCAAGTGAAAATTGTGGATTATTTGTCAACTTTTTTATGAATTTGCGGCAACAAATAACCAAAAGAAATAAATTATCAAACATGGGGCAAATAGACCATGCGGCTATAATGTGCCCAAAACCAAAAGACCCAACTGATGATCAAAGTTTGGGAAAAGCTGCTGTTTTGGCAACTATTGGTCTCGCAGTTGGTCTAGTGTTGTGCGCAACAACAGCGGGCACGGCTGGAGCGGTAGCGGTGGAGTGAGCAAAACAAACATTCTATTTTTTGTATTTACATATTTTTTAATATATTTTTTATTCACATTAAATCATCCATAATTGTAATAAATATATAAGGACTCAAAATTTGTAAAGGAACAACGCGGATCATTCTGGTCACAAACGTGCAGGGCTTAGCGGTTGATATATTCAGAAAATTCTTAGAAAAATAGGAAATGTTTCGACCGACCTCCAGAGCTAGACCCATGGAACTTGCAGAATAGTTTAAAACGATGCGTCGGGAAAAGTTGAAACTAGTTATGGTATTAGGTGGCGTTCGATTCGATATAATCACCAGATCTTTGCTAAGTTGAGTGTGATAACCTGGAGATTTGGAATTCAAGGAATAGCTCATAATTTGATATTCAAAAACTTGAGATATGTATGTATACGGGCATGTTCTGAAAATGAAGCTATTTTAAAAAGTTTTAATAATTCCACGATTTTGTTATGGATTTGCAGAATCCTTCAGTTTTGTTTAATTTCCAGTTTGGGGTTTTAGAACTTTTTCAATGCTATATACATACATAAATGTAATACACATTCGATTTTCGAATTTCCAAGGCTGTTGTGAATCGACATCTTGTGCAATTGAAATTGATTTCAAAGTTGACTAATGTAAACAGCTCTTTATGACCGAATTAACTTGACTTAAAAACCCTACATCTAACAAATGAGCAGTATGTGGACTTAGTTACCCAGAAAAAAACGTATCTTAGAAACTTTGAAAACTACAGATTTTAAATTTCCAAGCAAGGCGAATTCACTTACAGATGATCTCATACTAACATGAGCAGTGGCTTCTTCTGTGAAAATAAAAAAATTCTATGAATCTGACAGGAGAAGCCGCCATAGGAAAAACAAAACACATGGAGTATGTGTGTTTATACAGCAACAAGTTCGCCGTTATATCACCTGGTATAAATTCGCCTCGTTTCCAAGTTAAGTTTCTTACCTCAAAGAGGGACGTGTGAGAACTGTGCTAACATATAAATTTTTTTAAATATTTTTAATAAAATTCCTTTATATACTGTATAGCATACTAAATTTTTGGATGAATGCAATTCATATGGCAATAAGAAAGCAATACGCCAAAAAAATTTAAAAAAGGTAACACATTGAATAACAGCTCAACCATATCGCGCCCTAACAGAAATTTTGGCGTAACCAACAGAATCCTGAAATACGTATTTTGACAGATATCGAAAATTCTGGTTATTTTAACCCTCTGCGACTGACGTGCATTTATTTTCACTATTCCACTGACGTGGTAGTCTAGCAGACACGACCTCAATGGCTTATACTTTCTCGTCCTGTCTTAAGAACTTAGTAAAACCATCCCGGTTTTTAGTTCCAAGCTTAAAGTATTTAATTATTGTAATACTTTTTTTTCAAAAAAATGTTTTTTTATTTAAAACGGTACTTATTAACATGGCCCAAATTGACCCTAAAAACTTATTATGTAGGTATAAAAAAAAGTTATCCAATCACATTTTTTTTTTAAATTCTTACCCCCATATTCATATAGAATAAAAAAGTTTTATAAAGCTCTTATAATTCAAAATTTGCATGGAAATGTCACTTTAAAAATCTCTATAACCCAATTTTATTTTTTATGAATATGGGGGTTAGAATATACTCTTAAATTCATTAGTTTATAAAAGAAAGAAAAAAATTAAATGGCTAAATTAAAATATATTTTATGTTAAACATAAGAGTTTCACAGGTTGCCTTTCCAACGCTTATACCTATGGACAAAGTTTATCATATTAGGATAGAAATAAGCTAGAATCAGATCTAGATACACTAGTTACTTGGTGCGATTTAAATTATATGCCACTTAACCCTAAAAAATGTAAATAGGTTTTTCGAGTGGAATTTCTCAGCCGGTTTCCTATACAATTAAAAATTATAGTCTTGAGCAAGTGTATGATTTTGTTGACCTGGGGGTTACTATGGACCATACTCTGTTTAAACCGCCATATTAACACAACAGTCAATAAGGCTAGAGGTGTCCTAGCATTCGTTAAACGATGGTCTAAAGAATTTAGCGACCCTTATGTAACTAAAGCCCTTTTCACTACAATAGTCAGACCGATACTTGAATCTCTCTCTCTTTATGGCGCGATATACAACAGGTATATCATCATAAACCTCCTAAGAGATTTTTGCGCCAAGCTTCTCTTCCAATTTGTGGTGTGCCGATTTGAATTTTCCCTACAAATTGGTGGGACCTACAGTTTTTTGCCGACTCCGAACGGCATCTACAAAGGAGACGAATTTTTGCTGAGAAGCCTGTCATGGCAGAAATACACTCGGAGAGTTTGCCAAACCACTGCCGAGGGGCGACCCCGTTTTGAATACGGTTCTATAATTTGGAACCCGCGTTACCAGGTTCATGTAGATCGCCTAGAATCAGTTCAGAAACAATTTTTACTATTTGCCTTAAGAGATTTTCATTGGGATCCCTTGTATAATCTGCCACCCTATACGAATCGGTTAAAATTCATTAATCAACATTGCCTCCACAGCAAAAGATCATATTAAAAGTTTGATAGGAATTACATATTTTAGCAGTTTTCATACATTGGCTTTAAGGACTACAGGTAAATTGGCTCAGCGCAGTCACTGTAAAAGTATCTGGTACCTGACGTGGTTGTATGTCAGACACTTTTCCGCTCTCACCGACGCTTGCGCTTGATCATGCAATGATCATGCAATCAAAAGGTAAGTAGAGCGCGGGAGTCGATATTAATAAAACATTAGCGCAAAACACTTTTTTACATTTATTGGTGTCTGTCAGACTACCACGCCAGTTGCAGAGGGTTAAACCATCTCACAAAATATTTAAACTCTAATATGCTTTCGAATAGAAATTATGATATAAGTAACATTTTGCTTTAAATTCTTTTATACATATTTGTAAGCTAAAAATCCTTCTCCCGAAAAATTTTCTTTTTGTTGGTTACACCAAAAACAACGGTTAGGTCTCGATATATAAACGCATAGAGTTTGCCTAAGGACAGAAGCTTACACGCAAATATATGAGCAACCCAAATTTACGTATGTGCGTTGCTTTTTAGTGTCCAAAATCAATCGTTTATATATAAATTTTAGCCGTAATTTATAACTAATTCACTTGGTAAATGTTTTAAATCAACTTATTTGTATAAAATAAGTTATTTAAACTATTAAAATAACTAAACAACAATTCATAACGCAAAACAAAATTCGGATTTCGAGTTAGCTTTTAACACACGGAATTAAATTTCGGTTGTCCTCCCTCATACAAGTTATATGAACATGAGAAAGTTTTGACAGAAAATTCACGATGTGCGCTTATATATGGTTGAACTGTAATAGGCTCTCAGTCAAGGCGAATGCACTTATAGGTGATTACATATGAGCAGTGCTTTTGCAAACTCTCTAAGTGTATTTCTGCCATGGAAGGCTTCTCAGTGAAAATTCATCAGATCGGAGTCGGCAAAAAACTGTAGATCCGGTCAATTTGTAGGAAAATTAGAAGCAGCACAAATTAGTAGAGAAAATACAATTTTTTTTTAATATACAAATAAAATACAAAAATGTAACGATTTACAAAACATGTCTTATGATTAAAAATGGAAAATACGTAAGAAAGCGATTTGCCTGGGGAAAGTTGTCCAATCACATGAACTTTTTTTCAAATACGAAAGAAATTTCATTCGTATCGCGAAAAATAGTAATCTCAGTGATAGTTCACATTATAGCATCGACCACTTGAGTGAAGTTTCCATGCAATTAAGCTTACTGAAATTTTTTTGTAAATGTATTTAGCAGCTTTTGCCACCATGAAGAAACCTTTGTACATACTGAAAATATTCAAGAAGAGACACCAAACTCTAACTTGAAATAAGTCTTTAAAAAGCTTTCGAAAATAAATATCAAGTTTACAAAATTCTGAATTTTCGATTATAAAACTTTCGAAAATAAGAGTTTTATAATGAAAACGGCACGTTGATTCAACGCTATTTAATGTCAGCCTAAAAAGGAAGTCTAAGAAAGCTTTCTATAAATGTTTTTTCTGAAGCAACATTTTTTATATTATTTAGTTATTGCAATAGAATACATTGAATGCTATAACTTAAACCAATTATTAACAGATTGCGGAAGTGGTTAACACGTTCGCTGCCAGGTGACCCACCGGTGGGTCACACAATTTATTCATGAGGCCACGTGCAACGCCGGTGGGTCACAGGTACTATGGTTTTGTATATAATTTTTTTAAGCGGCCTTTTACTATTCATTTTGTAGTCCAGCACATAGACAAAGGTCGTACATCTTCTTTAAAAAAATGTTTGGTCGGCTTCCCATACAAATTTTTGGAGTTATAGCTTACCTATTTTGACCATTTTTTAAAATGAAAGGCATTTGTTACTCAAAATATATTCCACTTTTAAATAAAAATAAATTCACTTTAGTTCAAATAAGATTTTTGAAAAAAACATGATGGGCAAAAAGCAGGAGTTCCCTCGCACAGGGGTCGAATTACGTTATACGTTCAGTGATCGAAAGCGAATTTTTAAATCAAAATAGCTCTAAGCCCATAACGCGGAATGATGGCATACATGAGCAATTGGCTGGAAGTAACGGGTGGTTCAATTATGCATTATTACTATTTTAAAAAGTTGGACAGTTTAAAAGTTATCGTGACTTGAAAACCGGTTTACGATCACGGAACGAATGTCGTAATTCGGCCCCAGGTTTTTCATAGCTTCGCTTCGGCCTTCTTTTTTCGAGAGTTCTTTATAACACCTAGAGCATCGTTTTCTTATTTTGCGATTTTTATGGTCGCGATCTTCATGTTACATCAGCAACTGACTTTTCTTAGATGTCGTTGGTCCTTCATACCTGTCCCCACAGAGGCTTTCGCAAACGGACTGTCTGAAGCTCAAAATCGCTACGTTCTGGTAGGTCTTGTGCATAATCCAAGCGTTTACCATGGATGGAGGTTCGGATTGTTCATCTTTATATGATGAAGAGTCTAGCTCCAACTAGCCGGGATCGCTGTAATCTGTGTCTGATGTGACATATTCATCAAAATCAGACGGCCCAAAATCAATGAATTCGCTTCCCTCCTCCTCCTATCTAGTGCGCTTATCATAAACTATACTTGGCTTTACTGAGTAATGCGACATTTCGTTTTACTGTCTAAAAATAATAAAAATATGTAAATCAGTAATGTGACCACCGGTGGGTCACACGGCACTACATAAATAAGTGCTTATGTCAGGTGCCACGTGACCCACCGGTAGTCACACAGTTAAAACACAGAAAATACAACAAAAAAAATTCGAGCACAACACACTAACTAAGTAACTCTTAGATAAAGATCACTTTTAAACAAAAGAAACTTTGTTGGCACCAGAGTAAACCTTTTTTTTATGGCGGCAGGGAACGTGTTAAGATCCAGCCATAATTTTTGCTTTTTCGTCGTCATTCTCATGTCAAATCTTTTCTGAAAAGAATTGGAAATTTTCTATGTTGAAAAGAAAAATACTGAATGGTTTCTTTTGAATTTTTGTAAACATTCCCATTTCATGAATGATTTATAAAATTTTTTTTTTGATGTTTATAGAAAGTTTACTTTGAGCTTTCAAATAAATTTATACTGAAAAAGCTGATATATTGGTTATTTTAGCAAGTTTAATTTAAATTATTTTAAAGAACATTTACAGAAATTCTTGTTGGGATTGTACATTTTTAAAATTACTGTAAAGCATTACATGCATATACATATACATTTGTAGATACCTAAAGCTACTTTGGTATTTTTGGTTTCACGATTTTACATCTAACTGCCAAATTAGCTGTCACTTTTGTAATGACAAACCAATGAAATCCATTTACGAACTGTCGATATAATGTCACAAAATGACACGCCGCTGGCAGTTAAAATTTATAAAAATGTACATACGTGAGCATTTTTATACTCAGTTGTGCTTAAAATATATTAATGCAATGCAACGTAAAACTCCTTAATGCCCAGCAAAGATCGTGATCCTTTTATACCTGACAAACTTACAGTAACAACTTTTTTATTTTATTTACGACGTTTGCATGTTAACGAAGAATTAGCGATTTTGAATAAATAGCTCTTTAACATCACTTCCCTGCAAACTGACACACTGGCTATGAAAAATGTACTCGATACATTAACCGCGCGATAACTTGACGAAATATCTAATATCCGCCTGCCTGTTTGAACGAAACCTAGTTCCACAGTTTTAGAGATATCTGATTAAAATTTGTTGTGCGGCCGCCATTTTGTAATACGAGTATATTAATCATTTGTTGTAACCAACAAAATCAGACATATATACACATACCCTCCATACAATCAATTTCTCCCATAACCGGTTTTAGGCTATATATCTTTCAATTAACAAGTTATCAAAGTCAAATTTTGCACAGTTTATACTTATTGTAAATAAGAAATGCAGAAATCCTTCAGCACAGGCGAAGAAAATGCTCTCCTTACTTCTTTTATCAAAGAATTGTGAGTGTAATGAGTTCTCAATACTGGCCGAATCAAATAATTTTACCAGAAGATGCAGTGCATGCCAACAGATTTCATTGCCTTAGAAAATCACTGCAGTGAAAGTAATCAGCACTTGGTAACCGACTGCCAGAGCTTACTTGAGTTAAGAAGAAACAGTCTCTTCATCGCTGATAGCGGATGTGATCATGAAACTTATACCCCAATCGATAACGGTGCTACTCAAAGTTAATTAGATAAAGAGGACGTGGAGATGATCTAGAAATTTTGCATCATTCATATGAAAAATATAGCTTCAAGACCATCGGAAATGAAAAAGGTCTCGGCACTCTTTCTGGCCGAAGAAGTGTAATAATTGCGAATGTTTTGAATTCCTTGCACCTTCAAGGGAAAAGCGAAAATTGGAGCCGATTAAAGAACTGAACAGTAATACTTTTGAAAATTCCTTAACAAATAAGTATTAACAGCAGAGGGAAGAATATTTACTTATTTAAAGATCTATTCATTTCCGCTCTACTAAGATTTTTTAATAGATCCCTATAATTCATCTAAAAGCAACAGGGTGGAAAATATAGGTAAAGGAAAGCAAAAGTATCAATACAGCGTCGTAGTATTTAGGCATTCGTGTACCTAGCGGTAGCTTCCACATAATATTCTAACTTCTACACGAACATTAATGTTTTCAGAACTTGCTTATAGCATAAATTTGGATATCGACGGATTAACTTCCTTACCATTATAACTGAAAATATCTTCATTGGTAAATAATAAATTTTTATAAACATTTTTCATTTCTGGCTTACGAATAATGCCGATTTTCGACTTCATTCAATTTTCCCCTTGCTGGTCATTTGTGTGTTCATACAACTTTGTACATGTGTATCAATTTTATCCTCTTCTCAGTAATTAATCAGCAATCATTAACCAGCTTTGTTTCGCATTAACACGAACAAGTATTTCAATTAAATTCAAAAAGTCAGCGTTGACATAAGATTTAAATGTTAAGCCATCGAATATGTACCGACTTATGTGACTATCAAACAATTGAAATTGTTTTCCCTCGCATTGAATCGAATCAAATTTCTGAAAGTTAAAATGAGCATTGAGCTGTGGTGAGGCCTGAAGCGTCATTTCCCATTCTAGCCACAAACACAATCATACAAGTTCACGCATAGTCCTTTACACATATTGAAACGTAACTACATAGATACTCCGGACAAAGTCAAAGAGGAAAACAATTCGCACATTCCAAGGGAACTGTACGAAATTTCAAAGCACTTTTCAACGCTTCACATCACACAACCAATATAAACTGCAACGGAACTAGCACCAATAACAACAATAACTGACAACCAACAACCGCCAATGAATTTCATCAATCACCCGAGTTGACGGTGAAATTCCCAAAGAGTTGATGAGCCGGCGGAATGCCGCAAAATTACTTTTGTTCTGGCTCGCAGCAACGCCTTTAGTACGTAGTGCAGGAGGAGGGCGCATGGCAATAGTAATGCTTCAATAGAGCTGTGAATACCTGAGCTCAAGCGCATTGATTCAATGAAGGTTTACAAAACTTTTCCGATTAATATCAAATAAGTTTTAGTGAAGCGCGGGTAGCAGAGAAAGAAAGATTACGACAGTGTATACCTTCAACAACTTTTGCTTGGGCTACGTTATACGACTATTATAGAGTCGTTAAAATTGTTTATAACTAAAGTTGAGAAAAACTCAACTAACATTTAATGATGTCAAAACCTTCACTGTGTAAAAAACATATTCATTTCATGCAAATAATGCAGAACATATTTCTTGGAGCGGTTATGGATAGTCGAAGGTGAAATGCTTAAAGAATCGAAATAAGAACTTTTAGTCAAATTATGAACCAAATTCTGTTTGTGAAACAATTAAATCTGATGAGGGATACAAGTTCGGAATCCAACGCGATTTTTGTAAAATTAAAATAACAATCGATTTTTCCTTCAAATAAGTATTATATAATTTTATCGATCAAAATGATGTTAAAATTTCAATTTCGGATTTGTTAAATATTTAAGGGGTCTGTCAGCTGTTCCGACGGAGCTGCCGACGTAGGAAATGTAATAGATCATGAGAGGATTCAATCGATTTAATCGGAATTTGACAGTGAGTTTCGATAAAGCCGATAGAGATGACAAAACTCTACTAGAATTACTCCCCACCGGCAGTTCCACCGGAATGGTTAAAAGACCCCTAAATGTTCTGTAAATTTCTGTTAATTACAATCGATTTGTTTCTGCTATTTGTGTGCTTACCATACTATAGATTTTTGAATTTCCAAGAGTTCAATGCTTCAGCATGTCATATAATTTTTCAGACCTTACTTAACTTTTGAAAACTTGATCGATTTTAATCGATTATGCTCTATTTTGATAAAAATTTGATGATATTTACCGATTCTCTACCTCAGCTTCAGAGATAACCAAAAGCAGGAAAAAAGACTCCATTCGGAGCCATAAAACGCACATTTCTCGAAACTTTACACTCAGAATGGAGTTTTTTTCGGAGCCCAAAAGGTTCGAAAAATAGTTCTACGTGGGCACCCTAAAAGGAGTCATAAAAAACAATCCAAAATGGCTCCAAATCCGATGAATTTGAAGCTTTTTGCGACTATTTTTATATGAATTTCGGAGTCTTTTTGGAGCCTTTTTTGACTTTTTCTGGGTGCATTTTTTCATCCATTCTGAAGGTTTTTGGAACCTTTTCGGACTCTTTTTGGAGTCTTTTATTGATGTTTTTCTGAAGCTTTTTTTGACTCTTTTGAAGCACATTTTTTCCTCCATTTTAATGATTTTCGGATCCTATTTGGAGTCATATTGCAGACTTTTACTGACTCTTTTATTAAGATTTCTAAAATCATATCTGTGTCTTACTTGTCAGAAGAAAGTACTCTTTTAATTGGTTTATATATAGGGGTCTATCAGCGGGGGAGCTGGGGGCGGGGAGCAACTGTAATAAAGTTTTGTTATCTCTATCGACTTCATCGAAATTCACAGGCTATCTATCTATCTATGGCGCGATATACAACAGGTATATCATCATAAACCTCCTAAGAGATTTTTGCGCCAAGCTTCTCTTCCAATTTGTGGTGTGCCGATTTGAATTTTCCCTACAAATTGGTGGGACCTACAGTTTTTTGCCGACTCCGAACGGCATCTACAAAGGAGACGAATTTTTTGCTGAGAAGCCTGTCATGGCAGAAATACACTCGGAGAGTTTGCCAAACCACTGCCGAGGGGCGACCCCGTTTTGAAAAACTTTTTTCAAATCACTTTTGATGTTACCTGTACCAGGGCTCGAACCATGGACTTTCGGTGTGGTAGGCCGGCAACACTACCTTCACACCACGGCGGCCGCCAAAATTCACAGGCAAATTCCGATTAAATCGATTAGTTTTGGTCACGATCTATTACATATCTCCCATCGGCACCTCCGTCGGAATAGCTGATATACCCCTTAGTTTTATTTATATAACGGTAAAAATATAATGTTATTAATGCCTTTTTTAAAACAAATTTTATGTAAAAATATTTATTTAACTAAATATATAGGCAGAACTAAGCATATACATTGTTCAGTTGGTACTTATCAAAATAAAAAAACCATAAGAAAATGCTCTAAAACATTCTTATGAGTGAGCCTTGCAGTTTATACGATCCAAAATATTCATTTCTTCTCCCAAGGCTCCATGTGTCTTCATAAAAAATGTGGGGTTTTTGATGTTTATTAAATAACACTCTAAAAAAGCTCAAATTATGGACTCTTTTAGGATCATTATTTCAGGTGACGCGTCATAATGTCAATGACGTATGTATATAAATTATAAAATGAAATTTTTGCCTGCGCCGCTTTTCTGAAAATTATCAAAATTCATTTAATAAAATTTTTTTATTTCATATATGTACATACATATAGTATAAAACATGAAAATTTGGAGTAAAAGCTGCTTAGTCCATTATCTATGTAACTGCAACTGAAACAGCAGTAGCGTTGTTATTACAGAAATTAGTAAAGCATTTATGATATTTATCGTTTCTGACATTAATTCGCTTTTACTTAGAT
Source organism: Merzomyia westermanni (assembly GCA_949987695.1). Taxonomy (NCBI): domain Eukaryota; kingdom Metazoa; phylum Arthropoda; class Insecta; order Diptera; family Tephritidae; genus Merzomyia; species Merzomyia westermanni. The sequence goes on from OX465291.1 coordinate 65,436,340, forward strand.
TGGATGTCTTCTTTGAAAATAGCACGTAACCGAAGGAGAACTGCAGACAGTGCATTGTATCAACATTCGCCGTGGCAGAGAAGAGATGATTGAAATTGCCGATGAATACTTTAGATAAGTTAATTTGATTGTGAATGGTAACTGTTCGAGGTCAGCGAGTTTTTTAAAAAGGTCTGACTCAAATTGTCCTCCAAGGTCGGTGGTTATGCTGAGTGGAACACCGTTATATGCAATCCACGTTAGTATAAGTGCGTGTGCTACCCTATCGGCTGTGCAGTCAGTGAGCGGCGTGGATGTGCTCGAAGCGGTTCGAAGGTGGTTGAAAAGTTGCGATCGGTGAGACTGTATGGCATGCTTTTGCCCATCTAATGTAATCCTTGTTAATTGATGAGCAAACGAGCTGACTTGTTATGAGGCGTCTCGATGCTCGATGACCTGGGTTGGAACTGAGTGGAGTGTGTCAAAACTTCGTGTCCTCAGTGTTTGTGGAACGAAAGGATGCGCAGGCCTGTCCATATGTCACAGTAGAGTGCGACGTGCGCGGGATTGCTTCTTTTTTTCGTAGTTCTAGTGCAGTTGCGGAGCTGTTGAGTAGCTGTTGAAGCTCTGTATCATTGGTCTGCACCTGCGCGAGCGGGGCTAAGTGCTGTGTGGATTGAGTCCACTCAGGAGAGCGTATCAGCAACTATATTGTTGGAGCCAGGAAAGTGCCTTGTGTCAGTTGTGAATTGACTTATAAAGTCCAGTCTTCGGATTTGCCATGGCGACACACGTTCTGGCTTTTGTTTAAACGCATGCATTCGCGGTTTGTGGTCAGTATAGATAACAATGTGTCGCACTTAAAAAATATGGCGGAAGCATTGAACTGCTTAGTAAATAGCATTGAGTTCGCGATCGTATATTGAACGTTTTTGCACAGATGGTGAAAGTTTGCGACTAAAGAAAGGAAGTAGTTGCCAACCGACTCCGCACTCGGATGCGTCTGAGAAAAGTGCCCACTCCGTGTTGCATTGGGGTGTGCCAATTGAGTTGCTTCTGCATTCTTGCATTATGAAAATGAGTTTTCGAGTGATGCTGTCCAAATTATGGGAGTCTTACCAGAAATTGTTGGACTTTGAGTAGGTAATTGAGTGGGCTAGTGGAGCTGCTGAACGCTGAATAAATTTGCGGTAGAAATTGATTGTTCCTAAAAAGTTACGAAGCTTAGTGATGGTTGATGGTCGAGGATAGTCGATAATTGCTTGAACTCTAACTGCGCGTGGTTTTGTGCTGTGCTGCGATGAGTTGAAAGCAGGTCGCCATCTTCGTAGTACAATTATCTTTGTGAGGGTAAACTGAGACTTCGGTGCAGCAGACTTTTTACAGCAGAGTGCATCATATTTCGCCCGGTGAACTTTGAATTTGCAAAAAAGTTGAAATAAGGAACAGCTTAATATACATGGTATGATGCTCTTTTTAAATCTATTCTCCCTTCCGAAATTTCAATAGTGCAACTCTGCTTACATACTAAGGTACTTTTTTGATCCTAGTTGATATGAAAAGTCGGCATGGTTAACAAAACTATAGAAGTGGTGTCTGGTTATTATCCGATTCCAACCATTATAAATACAAGGTGGCGCAAAAGTAAGCTTCCGATGTTCAGCATATCGGTTGTGGCACGTGCAGTGTGTGCTGTTGCACCGTCTTTTGGAACCACATGTTTTCCAATCCCAATTCATCAAGTTGCGGCAAAAAGAACTCGTTGATCATTGCTCTGTAGCGCTCACCATTCAAAGTAACCGTTTGGCCCCGACCGATTATTGGTCAAATAAATAGTCAGCAATATTCCGCGTTCTGGAGCAGTGTAGCGTAACATTGTTTATTAACGTGTATTTCGCATGTGTTTACTACACAAATGTCAAAACAGAACTGACTTTAGGGGCCAATCGCAAAATTTATAGCATTTTTTGATAGGAGGATTACTTTTGCGCCAACTTGTATAGATAGGAAATAAATGCCAAGGAATGCTCATACCATATTTTAACAAGATATCAATTTCTTTTTTCACAGTTGGTTACAGAATTTTCGGTTACACTTGAAATTAAACTCCTTTATTTTTAAATTATTAACGAACATACTTAATACTTGAGACGCTTTTTGATGGACACCTGCGTTTGGACGAATGTGATTTGTTTTTGAAGAAAATAATTAAGTACGTGTAAGACAAAATCTATTCGATCAAAATGTTCACTTCTTCTACTGTTTTCTCTTAATCCTTTAGTATTTGGCTGTAATTAAAGAATAACATTAGCTTAGATTGACTCGTTCAGAAAATTTTATTTATAAACAAATATATCACTTCTACTCAAGATATTTATAGGATTGTGAGGTATAGTCTATACAACACAACAGTCCAAAAGAAAATAGTTGTATCAAGTGTTTTGAATTCTGTGTCAAAAAGTAAAATTATTATTTTTGACATACAATTTAAAAACATAAAACGCAAATATTTTTTACTTGATTATTTATCAAGATTGACAATTTGTCAAGAACACAGAATCGGGGGTTAAGTCTCTACACCGCAAATAAAGCTTTATTGTTCTGAGGGCTTGGCGTCTGTACATCGCCGAAAAGATCTACTCATCTTTGCAAATTTGTCACTCCAGCGTTTATCTCGTGATCAACCTGTAGGAAAACAGACTGAGAAACCTTTTGTCTGTATTATGTTATAGACCCGTGTCAGAACAAAACCAAGCAACTTCCAAGTAACTTTGATTTTAATTTGACTACATTTTTTGTTTTACATATAAATTAATTTTTTTGCATTTGAACAGAAACAAGCAACTTGAAAATTATTTGGTTGTGTCGTGCACTTTCATGTAGAAATGAAACTGTTACTTGTTTAATATCTACTTCATATTTTATCATATACATAAGAGCAAGGCAAATTAAACAAGGTAGAATTGACAACTGAAATATTTTGTTTTTGTAGGAATTCTTACTTCAAAAAATTATAAACAAGCGTATTAACACTTTCTAGCCCGATCCCAATGTTTGTGTCCCATCATGGGATAGTAATAGCACGGTGGTCATGTTGAAAATGGCTCCTCTAAAACGTCAAAACAGCACAGTGCAAGTTAAAGTGTAAACAAACCGACTGAAAGCAAGTTTGACAGTTTAGAGAAAATTAAAATGAAAAAAATCGAGTCAGCTGTTGAGTTCATATTACCTGTATTGGTATGCCATAGGTCCAATACAATTTTTTTTATTAAAAAATTAGTTTGGATCTGCTGAAGCCGCAAAATGATTAATATTGGGAAAGATCCTATTTGGGAACCAGCATTACCAGTCAAAAAAAGCTCCAGCATAGAAATGAAAAGGAGTTACTTTTTCTACTTTGGCATCTACGTCTTTAAGGACCATTGCCTTATGACAATGGCGAGTATAGAATATTAGTCGATTCCCGCCGGTAATAGTGCATGAAGGAGATCCCCACTGTGTTGAAAAAACTGGTGGATAAGGACTTGGTTTCTCCTAAAGTTTGTTATTGGCATCAGTGACTGAAAAAACTTCATTTATATAATGACCTTTGTAGATTTTTCGCTTAAGTGTTTCATTCTAAGAAATATCCCTTCTCTAATAAACGATTTCGAATATATACATATTAGGGTGGGTCGATTTGTATGGACGAACGTTAACCGATATCGCACCATCGATTTTTCGATAAAAAAAAAGTTGGCGATAACAGTTTTTTGAAAAAAAAATTACTTTCGGGTTTTGGGACTTGTTTTGGTCGAAAAATCGACTTTTCCAAAACCCGAAAGTACATTTTTTTTTTCAAAAAACTGTTATCGCCAACGTTTTTAGCGCTCAATTTTAAATGGGACAGGAAATATGAGACAAATTTGTTTTCATCGAAAACATTTTTCCATGTATGCTAAAAAACCCTTAAAAAAATAGCGAAAGGGTTAATGTTTTGACCAAAACACTCCCCAAAACCCAAAAAATATTTTTTTTTTTTCAAAAAACTGCTATCGCCAACGTTTTTAGAGGACATTTGTTGGTCGGACAGGGCATACATGAAAACTTTAAAATCAAACGAAAATTTTTTTAGTAGGTCATGAAAAAAAACCTTAAAAATCAAAGTCGAAAAAAGTCAAAAAAAATTAAATTTCGCAGGCTCGAAAATTATTTTTTTGGGTATGCGTAGTGGAACTTTTTTTTTCCTGTAAAATACATCGGCAATGTAGTCAAGCCCATAAACATACATTTCATCTTATTCAAGGGCTTCATCGATAACGAATCGGTTTTATTCCATTTCTGAAAATATCGCATCTGTTCCCTTTTGCTTACTATGTTACAGCCGTTTCAAAATTTTCTTCTCCAATTAGTTTTTCGACATTTCTTGCTAACATAAAATTCAAAGTCTTGGAACAAATGTATATATGTATGTATTCATATTGAAGTTGTTATTTCTTCTCAATCTTGAAAAAAATAAAAAAAATTTAAACATAATGGGTTAATAATTTTTTTTATTTGACGCAAGAATTCCTACAGAAAAGAGAGAGCTGTCAAGTTCACTACTACTTTGTTTAATATACTTTGCATAAGAGTAATAAACATTAATCAAATAATTTAAATTTAATGTGGTCGTGTTGCAGTATAGGTCTCGCAAAGTCGAATTTTGGCACAAGTTTTCTCAAAATTGCTTTATTAGTTATTTTGGATTAAAGGAACCATTTTTTCCATAATTTCCTTTTTTTAGTAGCATGGACTTCTCGTTTTTCAACGTTACTAGACACATCAATATCATTTAGGTTAACCCAACTTGTGAAAAAAACAGCTTCCTCATTAAAAGATGTTGCATGCCGGAGCAAACGATTTTTATTTTTCGGGTCATATACTACATTTTCCTTAATTATCTCTTGGATAGCGGGTTGCTCTTGAGGAAAAAGAAACTCTGGGTCAGCATTAGACTCAAGACTAAAATATTCACAATCACTGTCATAACTTGCTAATGTAGTATCTGAAGATATATTCTGGATCGCGATCTGAAGTTAAGTTCTTCGCTCTCTTCATCCCTGCAATTAAAATTATCTTAAATATTTTAAAAAATAAACTTAATTAAACATCTGTAAACGTTACTTGGTTTTGTAAAATATTTACGTAAATGAATTTTATTTGATTTTGCATCGACTTAGAGAGCCAAACTAAAACAGAAACTTCTAGTGACGTTTAAAAATTTTGTACTGAACTGTTTTCTTCAGTGCATTTTAAGTTATTTGGTTTTATAATGGTTTTGGTTTAATGTATTTAGAAACAAGGTAGGTTTTGTTCTGTCACGGGAGAATTCGTCCTTCTTTGCTACTTGTGCAGAGCACATACAGCGATTTGTTTTAGAGGAGAACTAGTAAACCAGGCCACGCTTCGCTGCGTCTCAGAACTTATAACGGACTGAGTCCAACTTTAATCATTATATCTCCGAAACCAGTTGAGATATAAAACTTAATCATATTGCATGCATAATTAGCACCTTTCCTTTGATACCCATATTGTAATATTTAGCACATTTTTGGTCACCTACGTCCATATGTATATTGATTGATATCTCGGAAACCGGCCGAGCTATCAAAGTTATATTTTACATTTTAAAATAGGCGTCTAGTAATGCAACTGTGGAAATTCTATTTCATATCATTCGACAGTTGATGCGCGCCCAAACATACAGACAGACAGACAACAATTCTAAAAACTATTGATTTGGATTCTGTTGGCTTCATAATGATCCATCCTGTTAATTTTTCTTGAATATCTGCAATGTACACACATCGACCTGTTACTATTTTTTTATTTGTAGAGATATCCAGATTAGAGTTGCTAAATATTAGTATGTGATTTTTGTCCCAACCACTGAAAGATCTCATTAAATCGCTGAGGCTTGCTACTTGCTCTAGACTGTTCTCGATCTCGACAGGAGATGGGCTAACAGAAAAGGCCCGCCCAGATTCATATGGAGTTCGAGGGAAATATCATAACATGCAAGTAAAGAAATGGCCCTAAGAACTTGTTTATAAAACCAAACCCAGATTGTGGGGAAAATATAGAAAACGTGAGCGGAGCATGATCAATATGATCAATAGGGGAAATATATCCTCTATAATTGCCATACTAACAGAGAATACTGACCAGTGGGTTGACTTGACGGAATTTTAGAAACTGCAAAGAGGAACATCTCCTTTTAATGATCCATTTTTGGATATCAATGTTGCACAATCTATTGTTAAAGAGGTAACCAAATTCTATAGACTTTTTGGCTGGGAGCATAAAATGCTTGTGATAGCACAATGGGCTTTAAGCATTTGATCGAGGTGTGATATTTTCCTAGACTGCTTCTTCTAATAAAATTTTTATATGAGAAGTTTGGCTGCCAGTGTTTCTTTGGAATCCTACCACTTATGGAAAAATTAAAGTCCGAACACTGCCAATGACACGAACGGCACATCACAATCTAACCAGTAGTAAAACTGCGCAGCAATCAGCTGATTATATTCCCCCTCTTAATGTACTTGGGGTTTCAGTCAACTCTTTTTTAACATTTTATGGTGTTGTGTTGCAAATTAAATGACCAGCAGCGGATAAAAATCTGGATAAACAGCGATTCGCTCTTACCAAAAAAGTGGTTAAACATTGACCAATTTTGTTTAGAGAGGTTCACTTTTTAGCCATGTTGAAAATGTTTTCCCATGTAGGTGGGAGTGCATACTTTTAGGCACGAATTTCCAAAATATGCGTTGGTGTTAGTAAAATTTCGTGAATTTGTGGAACCAGAACAAGCAGAAATTTAAAAAAAAAACATGTATATGTTTTTCGATTTAAGTAAAATTATGGTTATATTAGTTGGTTAGAAATCATAACGCTTTATTTGTATGTCAAACATGCTGCAAAAATATTTATGTGTTAGTATTTTCATTAAATGTTAATTACAGTGTGCCGTTCGCATCCAGATTTACTTGATATAAACTTTTTAAATTTTTCTAAACAAACGAAATATGATAAAGGTTGTTTAAAACAACAAGTAGCATATTTTGACCGAGATCTCTGATCGTAATGCCACTATTTTTGCTTAGGTTTTATGTTTTCAAAATCACATTTGTCACAGGACATAGAACATTTTACACAGAAGTATGTCGATTTCTGTGTAATATTAGCTTTTAATCTTATAAATAAAAATAAATGTGTGCCTGTTTGTCCTTCAGAGGCGTCCAAAGTACTGCACCGATTTTTACGAAATGAAACAGTATATTCTTGGGTGCACAGGTTAAAACATAGGCTATATATAGTTTCGGAAAAGTGGGTGGTGCCAAGCACCCAGGCTTTATAAAATTTTAAATGTCCCATATCTCTGAACTTATTTGGTCCAAATCAATGATATTTGGATATATAAGACCTTTTGTAAAGATTTATATAATTTTGGAAAAGTTGACTGTGCCACGCATACATTTTTTGTGTTTTGTTTGTTCTTCATTAATGTCCAAAGTACAGGGTGTTTTTTTACAGGTTTGTTTTTCGAATAGAGATAAAACTGGCATTTTGTGGTCAAATCTGGCAACTCTAATGTCATTTATGTTCAGTTTGGTTTGCCATTTCATCATGAACAGGTTGACAAAAGAACAACGCTTGCAAATCGTGCAAATTTATTTCGAAAATAATGGTTCAGTTCGCGAAGTTTACCGTGAGCTCCGTCCATTTTATGGTCGACATAATCGTCCATCAGAGCAATTAATTCGGTTAACCATGGATCGTTTTCGCACTACGTTTACTCTATGTGATAATACGCATCCGCAGAGACGTCGAACAGTGCGCACCGAAGAAACAATTGCCGCTGTAGAGCAAAGTGTTGAAGAGGACCCGAATGAATCGATTCGCCACCGTGCACAGCAATTGGAGCTTTGTCCATCAACTTTATGGAAGATTTTGCGCAAAGATCTTGGCTTGCGACCTTACAAGATCCAGCTTGTGCAAGAATTAAAGCCGCGAGACCATGCAATGCGTCGTGATTTTGGTGTATGGGCCGAAAATGAGATTGATTTCGATGCTGATTTTCATCGCAAAATTTTGTTCAGTGATGAGGCTCATTTTTGGTTGAATGGCTACGTCAACAAGCAAAATTGCCGCATTTGGAGTGAAGAGAATCCACATGAGACCCTTGAAACGCCATTACATCCACAAAAACTGACTGTTTGGTGTGCTCTATGGGCTGGTGGAGTCATTGGGCCATACTTCTTCCGCAATAATGCTGGAGAGGCAGCTACCGTTAATGGAGACCGGTATAGAGCCATGATAACCGACTATTTTGTTCCCGAATTGGATGGCATGTATGTGGATGAGTTGTGGTTCCAACAAGACGGCGCTACATGCCACACAGCGCACGTCACAATCGATTTATTGAAGGAAACATTCGATGAGCGCATAATTTCGCGGAATGGACCTGTCAATTGGCCACCAAGGTCGTGTGATTTGACACCATTGGATTATTTTCTTTGGGGATATGTGAAGTCGCTCGTCTACACCAACAAACCAGAAACGTTAGGGGAATTGGAAGCCAACATTCGTGGCGTTATTGCCGACATACGGCCCCATATGCTCGAAAAAGTGGTTGAAAATTGGACCTGTAGAATTGGCTTTATTCGAGCCAGCCGCGGCGGCCATATGCCCAAAATCATATTTAAACATTAATGGCATAAAATTATCCTTCCAATAAAGCCAAATTGATGGACCTTGGAACGATTTTCTTGTGTTTTATTTCAATTTGAAGTTATATACCCCTAAAAAAAACACCCTTTATATAGTCGATCTCTATGAAACTTTCACGCTAAGTTCAGAAGTTCGCTGGGTGCGGCTAAGGAGAAGTGGGGAGTGCCACGCCCCAAGGCGATATATAATAATTCCAACTGATCATAACTCTTACCGTAGTTGGTCTACATTAATGATATTTGGATATATGTGTAACTTAGTCAATATTTACATAATTTTGGAAAAGTGGGCTGGGCCATGCCCGCATTTGTTGTGTTTTGTTTGTGCTTCATTAATGTCCAAAATTTATTGTCGATCTCTGTGAAACGACACAGGCCATATTTAGTTATTGGCAAAGCCTTCGGGCTATTTAAAGCAGCAATTCGGTGTAGCTAGGAATTTATTTGGTTCCAGTTAATGATATTTTATATACAGATATTTGTTTTATATATCAAAAAACCTTGGAAAGAGAAAGCAGTACCAGGATGAAATAAAAGGTTATTCGATATATCTTCTAAACTATGTACATATCAGTACCCGCAGAGGAAATGAGAGAAGAAGGTAAGTAGAAATAGAAATTTGAGATATAAAGCTGGTGCTAGAGGAAAATTAAGAGGGTAAAGAAGAGTAATGGTATATGGTGATGTTGAAAAGCAAAAGTTGAAAGAAAAAGGAGGAGATAAGGATAAATGTAGAAGAAGCGAAAAGTTTGGAGGGAAAAGAGTACAATTTTTCAATATAGGCAAGCCAAATTTTATGCAGGAGAACGTCTGCGGGGTCTGCTAGTAGGTTTATAAATTGCAAGTGCATGTGCAACCAGTCTAAGTAGTTAGTTAATGAATGGAAAGTATTCCTAGCAAAGCGCGGTTAGTTTTCACTTGTATATTTGTTTTTGTCTAAAACCCTAAAAACTAATAAGGCTGGAAGGAAAAATGGCATCGAAAACTGCATTTGGTTTGCAGCACTACCAATACAAAGAAGAAAAGATAAAAGATCGCAGTTCACTAACATAAGTCCCGCCTAGAGGCAATCTTTTTTGTTGAATCGAATAATCTGTTCGTTAACGCAAAGAATTTCTCTCAACTGGTGATCGTTTCCGAATAGTATCCATTAGTGGTCTCACTCGATATATTATATCACTGTTTTTCGGGGTAGAGTAGGATCTTCTAAATGCAAATGTGTTCGTAGCTCGTTTACAGTGAGACCAGGTGATAGAAAAAAAAGTGGCTAAATCGGCAAAAACAAAGGCTAGAAAAGGTTAAAATTAAGAAAAGAATAAGCTTAAAAAAAGTCAGACATTTTTTTACGAAATCCATTTAAAATTTTTTATTTTAGTTTAAACTATTTGTATATAAAGTTGTAGACATGACTCAAAGGATTTCTTCTTGTTTCAACACATATCAGGCACATTTTCCTTGACTAGGAATTCTTTCAAAGAAATACATACTGTAGAAAAATATATATATATATTTTCTTCGTCTGATGAATCAGAAGAGCTTGAGTCTGCGTACAAAGTTTGGGTATTTATCATAGAGATGAGATCATCGGTAATTTCAAAATCAGTGCAACATTTGACTAAGCGTTTTAACGAACATCTTATATTAAGCAGCGAGTCAAGCATTTTAATTTTTAGTCTGTTCCTTAACTTAATTTTTAAAATGTTCATGGCACTAAAAATTCTTTCAACCTCCGCGTTACTGAAAGGTTATATCAAAAAGTTGAATACGAATTCGACCAGTTCGAAAAAAGGGTGTTCGTTTAATGAATTTTTATGTTCTCGGACTTCCGCCTAAAATTCTATGGTAGAGGTCACACTTGTCACTGTACGGTTATTAGCTTTCGCCACTGGAGATCAATCAATGCTACTTGATTGGGGGAATGCCTAGACATTTCTTTTTGAAAGTGAGAAAATACATCCGGCTTTTTAACTCTCAGAGAAGTATTAACTGAAAAAAAAGCATGTTAAGTAATTGGGTTATAAACTCCGTTAAAAATAGTTCACAATTTTTACGAATAATTTTCTGTATTTCGTCATCAATACTACCTTTATTCAATTTTAATTTTATATATTTCTCGAAGTTGTATGAAAAATATGATATTGCAACCAGAAAAGGTTCGGAGTAAAAAAACGCTAGAATAAACTACGAAACTAAAACCAAAATTATGAGGCTAAAGGACAAAAAAAGGCTAAATCTAGCCTCGAAATGGCTAACCTGGTTACACTGGTCGTCAACAATTACCAAACATATTATTTTATATTTAGTCATAAAATATGTGCGCTAAATGCAATTATTTTGTTGCATTACTTCTTAAGTTTTTTTTTTGGTATTGAAATGCAACCATGCGTCCATGAGATTACAAACTACAAGAAATATCAGCTCAAATTTCACAAAAATAACACATGGGTTTTGTTCTATATATTCGGATTCTATGTTCAATTCTATAAAAAAAATGCAATTACGAATCAAAAATATTTGGTTTTGTAGAAGTTATAGCGATTTGAAAATTTTGTATTTTTGCACCAGGCTAATGTAGGTCCTTTCGCGCTATGTATCGAAAAAAGATCTGCTTAAAGCACAACATACTCATCTTAAAAAAAAACCAAAAAAATGTGGCTGAGAAACAGTAAAAAGGAGATAAAAGGTACCAGATACACATGATTTTAGGTAGATTTGGCAATTCGTTAAGTACATATTAAGAAACTCATCGAAACTTTTACTGACGGATTGGCAGGCCTAGCAATAGCGCATGCCAGCTACCTGATAGCGTTTTTGGAAGTAAAATTTTTTTTAAGAAGCTGTAGTTTATTGGGTCACTCGTTGTGGGCGACACTATGTTCTTGCATATCACAGAGGAATGATGTCTTCGAGAAGTTGTAAACGAGCGGCTAATTCGTTTTGCTATATATGTGGCGAATATATTAAAAAAAGACAAAAAAGGTTTGATTTAACTAAAAACACAAGGATTTGCGAGACCTACTTAGCCTACTTCGGGCTACCTGTTAAAAACCAGAAGAAAAAATTGGCTCCACATGCTTCATGTAACTCTTGCAGAAGCATGCTGGAGCGTAAGTTTATTTTCTCTTTTTTATTGTACTAACTGTTTCATATATATATACATATATCTATATAACAGGTGGCGCAAAAGTAAGCTTCCGATGTTCAGCATATCGGTTGTGGCACGTGCAGTGTGTGCTGTTGCACCGTCTTGTTGGAACCACATGTTTTCCAATCCCAATTCATCAAGTTGCGGCAAAAAGAACTCGTTGATCATTGCTCTGTAGCGCTCACCATTCACAGTAACCGTTTGGCCCCGACCGATTATTGGTCAAATAAATAGTCAGCAATATTCCGCGTTCTGGAGCAGTGTAGCCTAACATTGTTTATTAACGTGTATTTCGCATGTGTTTACTACACAAATGTCAAAACAGAACTGACTTTAGGGGCCAATCGCAAAATTTATAGCATTTTCTGATAGGAGGATTACTTTTGCGCCACCTTGTATAATTGCATAATAACTGAAATTGTCATGAAATGCTTTACGTTTTATTATAGTTTGGTACCAGGGTGAGAAAAGAGCCATGAAGCTCGCATTGCCGAGGATTTGGAGGGAACCGAGTAATCATGACACTGATTGCTATTTTTGTGTAGTGAAACCACTGAAAGGGAAATGTTTAAGGAAAACAATATATCCGGAACTACCATCGACATCCGCTCCAGTACCACATTCGGAACCAAGCAAATATTCCCTCAAGGCAGCTTTCAAACACTGAGTTCATCTGCATCCGTACATTTCGAATTTGTTCCTCAATTTGAACCAGGAATACCAAATCTATCAAAAGACAAAGCAGAATTATTAGCATCGCGGCTTAAACAACGAAATTTACCTACTTCTGATGTTCGAATACTTCGGCAAAGAAAGCGTCATGAAGAATTTTCTTGTTTCTACAGTAAGGAAGATGGACTCTGTTTTGCTATGAGTCTAAAAGCAGTTCTACTACACAATGGGAACAAATTTCCATCTATTCCACTGACACATTCCATACATCTCAAAGAAAATTATGACAGTATTAAAATGCTATTAACTGCAATCAAATATACGGAATACCAGTGGGAAGTTATTGGAGACTTCAAGATGGTTTGTTTTTTTACTGGAATGCAAGGTGGATATACCAAACACTCCTGTTATCTTTGCCTATGGGATAGCAGAAATGATGCCGCCCACTATCGCCAAAAACATTGGCCTGAACGTACTGATTATGGAGTGGGAAGATTTAATATTAAACATGAAGCAATTGTAGATCCTAAAAACATATTGATGGCGCCATTTCATATTAAATTGGGCCTTATTAAACAATTTGTGAAGGCTCTTAATATTGAGTCTAAAGCTTTCAAATATTTGCAGACTTTTTTTCCAAAGCTGTCAGAGGCGAAAACTAAAGCTGGAGTCTTTGTTGGCCCTCAAATAAAAAAAATTATGAACTGCGATATTTTCCCGGACCTACTTAGCAATTAGGAGAAACTAGCGTGGAACAGTTTTAAGGCAGTAGTTCATGGCTTCTGGGAAATCATAGGGATGAAAATTATAAAGAGCTGATAACTGGCATGATTACGAATTTTTCCGCCATCGGATGTAGAATGTCGCTAAAGATGCACATGTTACATTCACATCTGGATAAATTTAAAGATAATATGGGAGCTTATTCAGAAGAACACGGGGACGATTCCATCAAGATATAATGGAGTTTGAGAAACGCTACCAAGGCCAGTATACGGAAAGCATGATGGGGGACTATATTTGGACGTTAATAAGAGAAAATGTTACCGAATATGGCAGGAAAAGCAGGAAAAAGCATTTTTAACCATTTAAACTGTATTCTAAAACTAAATTTATAAGAATAAATCTTAAATTGATTTTTACTATACTAGAATAAATCAAATCTATGTCAAATTTTGATGAATTTTCATGTTTTTCGTCTTTCTCATTTTTTTCGAGCAAAACCAAATCAAAAACTTTTTTATGTTCATATTCTTATTTCTGGGTGCAAAAGCAATAAAAAAAATATACGCACGACCCTTGTACAAAAATGTTGTTGACCAGTGTAATCTACTTTCACCACAGTTTGTTTACTATATAACTATGTGGCAGATTAAATAGCGGCTTAACCTCAGACATTTAGTTTGACAGATAAGTATAATGTATACTATAAGCAGGGTCTTGCCGCACCAAGTTTGTGGAATGTAGAGCGAACCAAAATGTTGAACTCTTTTGGCCCGCGTATCTGTCAGAATGTATGTCTTTCAGCCAAACTGCGATCTTTGGTGGACTGTCCGTGTCAGTCATCGCTGTAACAACATCAAAAAAAAACAAAGGTCATATGTATGATGCTTTAAAGTTTGCATTTTAGCAACAAATTTTGGCATTTTATGTTAAACAAATTGAAGTATGAATGCACACATCTTGCCTCTTTGTTCGTTCATAATCGACTTAACTAATAACACTGCGATCAATACAAAAACAAATTTCTAGACTGCTTTAAAACGAGCATTATCTTTTGCTCTCATCACCACTAAATTACCAGCATCGAAACATGACAAGCACCAACAGCCACTCTACGCTTTGGCTTTTTACGTAAATAAATTTGTTTTATTTTGCTCCATTTTATGATTCGATTTAACTTCACCATGTTTTTTTGGCCAAACTTTACTTGTGCGCCATTTTCAATAGCGATGTGGCATCACCACATTGTAACAAAACGTTTGGATATATACACTCCTCTGTATATGCATTAGGGCGTTTCCACCGGATTTCCTGTCCATGTGCTCTATATTGTTGGGGCGCAACAGAACTTTTATCCAACTAACCCATACGAAAATCTTCTGATGGAAGTCATAAGGCACAACAGTATTTTCGCATAATTAGATTGATTTTAGAAGTCTACATATTTACCATGTAAACCTTTTATAATACCTAGACCTCAGTTAAGCCACAGTTACTCGAGTATACAAAGAAAGATCTGGTTTTTATTTACTTATTGGTGGATTCGACTGTGTTCTTCCAGGCCCGTAGAAGGAATGGGATATTCCCAAATATGTGGCGGTATCTATGAAATTCTGACTATACACCTTTGCATCATTTATCGATGAACTTTACGAGCTTTAAGCAGACATGATTATAGCGAAAGTCCCGAAGGTTTTCTATTGACACCTGAATTCGAGATGAGCGGAAGTGGGACGCCTCGACTGAGGTGGAGAAAACAAAATGACTAAGAGTTTGCCTTTATTGGTACCTTTATCGCTTAAACAAACAGCTGATACACAACTAGCAAAATTTCCTAGGCGGTTAAGCGTCAACAAATGACGTTGATTAATTGTCTACGAGGTTGTCGCGGTTTCATGCTCTTTAACTTATATCATCTACTTTCTAACCACCCTAATATGCCACATGCCTGTATTTTTGGCAACTTACATCATAAATTAAGTTTGTGCTTGTTTGCTTGATTTATTTTTTCTTTTTGGAGAGGTCATAACAGAGGGCTGTTTCTATGGAGTTATGTTCATAATTCTATCACAAGCAATGCTGTATATTTTCATTGTATAAAAAAGTAACGAGACGTGAAATTTTAAATAACAAAATCATTATATGGAAAATTTGCTTATTCTTTGCTATACGCCTTTTTTTGCTTTGACTTTTTCAACGTCCAGCTACCAGCCGTAAATCCTGTACCCGGTCAAATTCCCCTCCATGTGACTCTGTTGATTGACTGTCTGCGATGTCACATGCCTATATTGAATTTCGACCATTTATATGTGCATACAACTACATATTTACAAACTAGTATTTAAGTATTGAAGCCAAGTCCTTGGACCTTTCAACTGGTTGCACTTATTGCCGATACTTCAGTTTGCAAAATCAGCAGCAAGCAACGAAGCAATGCAGGCAACTGATCTAATCAGGCATGTAAATGGAAGCTGTCGTTTCTTTAGTGACTATGTGAGACATCTTTTACTCGGTTCATAGATCCCCTTGTGTGATGGAAAATTCTCCAAACATTTTCATGGCAAATAATAAATAGTGCTACACATTGACTTAAAGAAGTTTATGTTGGCGTGTCATTGGCAACATATTAACATGCACGACATTCATACATACACATATAAAGGGTGTTTTTTTTTGAGAAGTAGTAGATTGAGCTTATATGAAATTCAACTGCCCTTTTCTATTGCAAGAGAGTTGCAAGTATATTTGGTAGGAAGCTGACTTCGAAGCCTAATGTGAAATATAGAGTTAGCTACCTTCTCCAGAGCTGGGATCTTTCGACAACAGTCCAATTTCGTTTATGCTATCTGTACTCTTCTGTGGATTTCCTATCTGATGGAAGGCACTGCGCACGATAAACACCTATAAAAGGCTAGTGTCCGCAAAAACTACTCAGACGCCTTATTTGTTTGTTATCCTGAATATAACTGCGGTCCACCATTCTTGCTACTTCGTGTGCCGGTGATTGCCCCTCTTGCTAGTTTCAATGCCGTCATTCCCTAGAGGACAAAATGGGTTGAGGGAGTCATTTGCCGCAGTGGACTTGTGAACTGTTTCATTATTACTGTATCAGTACTTCGACCTGCTTAGTCCGTTCATCAGGTCATGGAATGGGACGTGACGGACCACACAGGGTTATACTCATATTGACAGTCATTTGATACGTCCTGGTACAGGTACCTTTTGGCACCAGCCCCACTGCATGAGTGTCGATTTCTGTGCGGGCCAGCTGTAGTGTGTTCTTTCTAACTTCACTCAATACTTGAAGATTATCTCCGGAGCCCATTTTGTCTGCGAAGGTCCGTGGTTGTAGACGTGTTGGAATCATCGAGTTGCTTGATTCTTAGCTGCAAAGTATTTGTAAGAGCTATGTGGTAGTATTTCGGCTATGGATTACTTGCTTTTCTGTGGGGCTTATTCAAGGTGTAAGCCTTTTTCACAATTATATGGTTAAATGAAACACTTGGCCACTGGAATCTCCCCTAGATCACCGATGCATATCATGGTCTGTAGTGACAATATTTTAACTTATTCAAGTTAGTCCCAAACGAAGGAATTTTGAGAAAAGTTCTACCCAAAAGTACCAGAGGGTTGACATTAAAGACGCAATCCGATCCCGGTATTTTAGGTAAGTGTTAAAAAGGAAGTGGAAAAATGAACCAGACAAGGTATTGAGTAGTAGGTGGCTTAAATTTTCATCAGCTTTAACTGAATGACTTCATAAGAAATTCCACAACCTAGTTGAAAAGAAATCATACTTATTCCCTCATACATAAACTCTTCGCTTCTGACAACTTGCCAGTTTAGATTTCATTTAGACAAGAACCAAGGCCGATTAAGTACACATTGTCATACCCCTGAGTAATATGTTTATTATGTTCGGTTTAGTTGGAGTGTGGAAACAATAGCCCAGAAAAACTCAAAGAATTAGTAGAAAGTTAGTCACGATTATGTTTAGAACCATGCGGGATTAGTTAGCGATAGTCATAATTTATAATAGATTTTATAGATAAGCCACATTGTGACTATAGGAAACTTATCATAATATGTAACTTGCAAACTCACCCTTTGCATATATATGTATGAGTCAGAGCTCCGAAAGCCGACAACAAATAATTGTAGCCCAAAGGGCAAAACCGTTACATATAAAAAAGTAGCTCTCAGAAGCAGCAACAAAATTTGATACAGTACTCTAACAGGCCGTAAGACGACAGTTCAATTTGGTTTTGTCGCCTGGCCGAGTTTATATATTTTCGTATCATAAGAGCACATGCGATTTATTGTTCTGCACTTGAAGGCTTGGATGTAGAAAATTACTGGTCAAGCGACATGATTCAGCTCATTGGAGTACATTACATAATAAGTATGCTTGACAATGAAATATGGGAGAGTATGGGTTGAATTAAGATCCATCCACGTCTGCCTGTTATTTATTTTTTGTACAGATTTCGTTTGTACTTACATACTTATTTGCCTTGAGTTGAGGTCACAAGCCCAGGCGCGTGTCCTTCAATCAATATTTACACAATTTTAGAAAAGTGGGCGGTCACATATTTCTGTGTGTTGTTTGTCCTTTATTGACGTCCAAACTTCATCACCGAGTTTTATAATACTTTCATAGTGGGTTCAGGAATTCTCAGGGTACGGCACATGCGATATAAAGTTGTAATTCAGCATAACTAGCATTTATTGATTCAAAATAATTATATTTTAATTTGAAATATATATAAAAATAAATTGCTGTTCGTTAGTCTCGCTAAAACTTGAGTACGGCTGGACCGATTTGACTAATTTTGGTCTTGAGTTATTGGTGGAAGTTGTTCAGGGATAGGGATAGGGATAGGGATGGGGATAAGGTTAGGGATAGGGATAGGAATAGGGATCGGGATAGCCAATATTTCTAGAGCCATTCAGGTAAATTTCTGGGCAGGGCAAAGTCTGCCGGGCCCTCCAGTAATAGATCACTGCTAGGTATATAACATTCCGTTTCACAAGAATCTAGAGCTCTATGTTTCGCACTATATATTTATTTTCACTGCTGCGTATGAACGCATTGCATACATAAGGATAAATGTAGAATAAGCGAAAAGTGGGGAGGGAAAAGAGTACAATTTGTTAAATGTCGGCAAGTCAAATTTAAGGCAAGACAGCGTCTGCCGGGTCTACTAGTATGCATATAAAATTTCACTCAATAAATATATTTATATATGCATGAGTCCATTTTCTTACTTTAATTCCTGCTAGAGGTTTTGGGCCACATTAGAACTAGTATTTTCTTTTTTTTTCTTTTTCGAACTAGTATGATTAGACTGCAACTTTACTAGTACATTTCCTTCCATTTGAAATTACTATGAAACTAGTATTCTACGACAAGTATGATATTAGTATATTTCCACTATATACAAACTAGTATTTTATGGCTAGTAGATGGCTGGTATGTTCTGGTCGAAATCTGACAATTGAAGTCTCGTAGGACATCGCCATGTTAAAAATATCAGTTGCTTATTGGAAATACGACAGTTGGCTGACTAGTTGGGCTTGGTGCACATACTAGTTTTAAAGTAGTTTGCAATTAGTTGGTTTGACTGCAGGGTGATGACTCCACAAACCCCACAGAATGCCAAATCTTTTGTCTATATCGTTCGAAACATATTTCTGCTGTTTTCTCTATATATAATAAAATTGTAAAAGGTCGCTGTATGTACATTGCAGATATTTGAGAAAAATCGATAGGAGGGATCATTATTGAGCCAGTAGAAGCCAAATCGACCACTTTTAGAATTTTTGTCTGTCTGTCTGTATGTTTGGTCGCGCATCACTCAAAATTTGCTGAACGGCATTGAATGCAACTTTTACCGATATATTACTAGATATAAAATTAAAGGTATCACATCTTATTCGAAATGTGTGGGAGATATAATGATTAAAATCGGACTCAGTCTATTATAAGTTCTGTGACGCAGCAATGCGGGGACGATTTTACTAGTAATATATATAAAATAATAGAGCGTGAGTAGTTTTTTCTACCTGCCAACTGGTGCCAAATCGGTCTCCCCTTGATCCTGCTATCGGTGTGGCGGTCTTCCTCTTCCTCTGCTCCACCGGCGGGTGCGATATTAATCATTATTGCTTTTTTTCACAATGATTGTGAAATAAAGCCAATATGACATTATTGCACTTTTTTTAATATCACGTGTGATGTTTATGTATGACATGACATCGCATAAATTAAAGCGCATTTTCCTGAGACGCGGCTTTGTAGCGGAAGCGGGAACCAAGAGTTAGATGCAGATTTTCATTTTATATTTTGATATTAATTTAAAATATTTAGTCCTATTAATTTGACATTTTTAAAAAAAAAGCGGAGCAGGCGAAAAATATAATTGAAAAATTGTCCTATTTTTTATTTCAAATTTTCATTTTATATTACTACCTGTATTAAGTCCATTTGTTGTTTGTTCGCTCATTTCCCTACGAATTTTCGAAATCTTGCAATCATTTTAGGTATTGAAACATATGTAGTTCCAAACTCCGTGGCAATGCACTGTGAACGAAAAAAATATCCGATCGATGGCGCACGGATCGAGATACATATTACTTTATCGACATCGCTGCCCTCGCCACTTACATCATATCTAATGGAAAGAGGTCGAAATGCATACCAACTATCTTGACGCGTCGCGGGCTAGGGGTTTACAATATTCCCGAGGTAGGCATACCGTTCGTAAGAGGCGACTAATATGCACAAAGGTAATGAGGTGCAACTCGATGGTTGATCTACGGATATGATGCCTCTTGCCTCTCATTACCCACCTTATCCTTACTTACGGAAGGAGGGGTGACATGACCTAGAAGGTTAAACTGGTCAACCCAGTACTACAAGGGAGTACGGGAGCATACCGGTAAAACCTTCGGGGAATGTTTTTCTTGCTAAACACAGCAACAACAAAGATACATATACGGAAAAATAATTTAAATTTTGGTGTCTTGCAATTGATTTTTAAGTAACTTCCCGTTGAGCTAAATCATTTACACTTGACAAATACAATGAAATGACATGCCATACCCTGTATACAAAATTCCGCTAGATGGCGCCTTGGTCTAGGCAAATGAAAATCGCTGAAATATGGGGAGAATTAACTTCCCGGTGAGGTAGAGACTTGAAACTTGTCACATAGGCCTGAAATCGGTGACAGTGTAATATTTGGGCAATGAAATTTCGATAGGTGGCGCACGGATCTACCTATCTTGAAAATTCGTTTGAAATTTTTAACTTTGCGATTGATTTTTACTTCCGGGGCTTTAAACTTAGCATACAGGTCACTATGGTTTGCTGAAAATAAAAATAAAATTCCGCAAGGTGGCACGCTGATCGCGATTTGTGAAAAACGGGAAAAATCTTGCCATTGATTTTTGAGTAACTTCCCTGTGAGCTAAAGACTTTAAACTTGACATATGCACTAATAACTGTTATCAAAGTAGCATTGGGCCAACTGTGCTGCTGTGTTACTCGTCCACACTATTTTGTGAGAATCCGAATCTTTAAAATGCAAAGTAGACTAAAATAATCTCAATTGCAATTGCATTTTTGTAGGTAGCACTAAAAATAGTAAGTAAAAAGATGACAAAAAAATTGTAAAGACTGGAGTTGGTGTATTTTTTATATTTGTGGTCGGGTTTGTGTGAATTGAAATAAAATAAAATAAAATAAAATAAAATAAAATAAAATAAAATGTATTAAAAGAAAAGAAAAGAAAAGAAAAGGAAAGAAAAGAAAAGAAAAGAAAAGAAAAGAAAAGAAAAGAAAAGAAAAGAAAAGAAAAGAAAAGAAAAGAAAAGAAAAGAAAAGAAAAGAAAAGAAAAGAAAAGAAAAGAAAAGAAAAGAAAATAAAAGAAAGAAAAGAAAAGAAAAGAAAACGAAAGCCAACAATAAAATAAATTAAAAATGGAGACTGTGGAGAGAAGAATAAATTAAAGAAAACGAATATATATTAAATCAAAGGAACCGCGGATAGGGAAACGGGAAAAAGGTGATTGAAAGGAACAGCAAATAATTAAAATAAAGTTTCGTGGTTGAATTTGAACCACTGGGCGATGTCTAGTACCATTTAATGTGCATGAAAGGTACAAAAAGATTATTCAGTAGCTACATATAACAAAATTATACATGTACAAAATTAAGACAATGAATTGGCTTTGGAAATGTCTGAAAATAGGGATATTCTATTTGAGCACTTCTCTAAAGATACGTATAAAATAAGCCTTCTTAAGGGATGAAGTTGGCTCCTGATGTTAATAAAATTCCTCGGAGAAGCAGTTTTTTTCAGTTTTTTACGTCTTCAAAATTTGTGCAACTTTTCTCAGCAGATCGGGAAAATAAAATCTATAAACAATCGCGATTACGTCATTTTAGATTTAAAATACATTTAAGAGCTTAAACCGTGTTTTAATTTGGCTTTGGTCCTTTATGTTTAAGATCATCTTAGCAAAACATTATCAAGTCAAAATCAAACGAGCTGTATACTTGAGTGCTTAGATTATGACGACCTTCATCTGCGAATATTCAATTCAGCTACAGCGCTCTTGATGAAACTTTAAAAGCTGCAATCGCTAAACAGACCACGCGATGAAGTGCAGGCTCAAGTGACTACCAGTCACTATTTGATGCCACTAAAAGCGATATATTTTATACATGTTATGTACTTTTATACAAGGTATCTGTATATCCTTACGGTTAAATAAATAGGTAATGTGCTTCAGCGAAGCGGTACTTGTGAAAAAGGTGTCCTCTTGTGCTATATATTTTTAATTTATTTGTGGCATTTTTCTGCACGCTCTACTCTGCACTCTAGCTTCATCATCAACGTCATCACAAAATTAATTAAAAATATTTTTCTTACACTTTTGTAGCTTACATACAAACTTACAAGTACATATGCACATACCATATTCCATTTCTTTAATTGCATGTACACGAAGAGCGCATCAGTAAATGGCAAATACTTGACACAATTTCCTGATATTTGTATGCCGGCGACAACATTCTTGAATACATTTGTGAGTGTGTAGCATACCTAGCTAAAAATTTTGTAAGCCGTAAGGTAAAAAGTTACGACATTACTTGTTCCGATGATAGGTCAGCTTTATAGTAAGACAATTAAAGTAAATTTTCAATAATGACAAGTATTATAAAAAAACAGAGCGGGGACTACCCTGGAGATCGCATTCACTAAGCTTGTTTTAAGGCTATAACTAGCGAGCCATTTTTATTGAGTCATAATAATTGCATTAAAGTTTAGAGCGGACGTTTGCATAATCTTTTCAGACCGTCAAAAAAACTCACAAAAAGCAAATCATTACGGATTTACTTTCGAAACCATTAATTCGTTACTGCATTCAACTTTACTTTGTGAAATTAACCCTGAGCTACATTGTGATTTAAATATATTAAAGTACGACCACATTCGCAAAGCTTTAAATTTGCCGTAACAGCTTAAAGGTGATGACACACGCGAGCAACAGATTTCGAGAATAGTCTTAAATAGCATTCATGCGTCCACTGCAATAGATAGGGTGAATGATTTCTGCTACGATAATTATGTAGGGGGAGAGTAGATATGTTTAAATGAAGGGGAGTATGGTGATGACGACTACAAGGTTATTATATTAAATTTTGCTTACAGCTTTGCATTTCGGTATACGGTAATCGATTTTTTTTTCATCAGTGCTTAGGACTTATTTTATGTTGATCGAAACAACTAATAAAAACGGCTACTATTTAACTTTATGTTTTGCTGTTTAAAAAACGTTAAGTATAAATTAAAACATTTTAGATACTTCAGTAATGTAATAAACATTTTTATAAGTTTATGAAATAAGCGATGTTGAAAAAGCGCGTGACTGTCACTACATTTCGCCCATTTCAAAAAGCAACTTTCCACCAGGGCTTGGCTCAATGGACTACTTTATTCATTCTAAGAACTTTGATATTGCAATACAATAGGGTATAAAAAGGCAAGCGAGAGAATTAAGAAAATTTAGGAAAGGACACGAGAAGGTTGGTGGATTGAAGATAACACAAGGAAAGAAAACGATAAAATTAAATAATAATTTTTTCTGCTCCACACAGCACTTGGTTGAATAAGTTTTGCAATATCGGCACTTGATTATTTTTAGGGACTAAATACTGAGTTTTACTTAAATTGAACATGTGGTATAATGAAATATGACTACTTTGAATGATAAAAAAGTTATCATCATATTGAAATCACTTTTCGCAATCAATTTTGAACAATTCTTATGATGAAATTCGGAGTTACCATAAAATTGAACAGGGGGAGTAATTAAATGCGTACACTTTTAAAGATGAAAAACCAACAATAATTTTTCTATCACCTTTTCGAATTATATTTGATCACTACTGGTGACTAAATACTTGTGGCGTCATAAATTTGCATAAAATCTAGAGTGAAATATGTTCATTTTTGATGATAACAAACTGATAATCCTTTTTGTATCACCTTTCCGAAGCACATTTGATTACTTGTAGAGACTAAATGCTTGTGAAATAAAATAACTAAATGTATAATAAAATATTTTCACCTTTGATGATCCAAAACTGCGAACAATATATTTTGTACCTTATAATACTTATTATAGTTTACAATTAAAATTTAATTTTTCTCCATTTGAACACATTTTTTTTATCATGATATTAAGATAAATTATGATATAAAACATTTATTGAAAGTCCGTTAAACAATCTTCTCATAGAAAATGCTTCAACATAATAGCTTGCTCACTGCTTCTAAACAATTTTCTTATTCCATATAACCATTTAGATATATGATGACAATGAATACAATCAAAAAATAATTATATAGTATTCATAAACAAGTAGGAAAGGGCTGTCTTCGACTGTGCCGAGGACTTTATACCTTTCATGAGTACGCATTACAGTTTTAAGTGTCTGATCCTTACTTACAATTAGTAAAAACTCTGCAAAACTGTTAATTTAAAGATACATAGCCCAAACCCCATTTATCGGAAAAAGCGATTGTATGGGAGCTATATGTCTGACTGATTTTCACTACACAAATTACACATACAAAAAGTAACAAACCTGCAAACTTTCATGTTCCTAGTTTTTTAATTGCAAAATTTATAACCCAAAACCCGTTTACCGAAACCATTGATTATATAGGAGCTATATGTTATGTTGGTCCGATCCGGGGGATTTTACCTACACACATTACATACATAATATGTACCAAACGCACGAAATTTTAGGTTCCTAGCTTTTTAATTGCAAGAGTAATAGGCCAAGACCCGTTTATAGGAACAATCGATTGTATGGGAGCTATGCGTTGTATTGGTCCGATCTTGTTGATTCCGACGAATGATAAATGTTTTACGAAATGGCGGATCCATATCATATTTCATCGAGATATCTCTAAAACTGAGGGAATAGTTTGCGTTTAAACAGACAAACGTACGGACAGGAGGATATGGCTAAATCGAGTCAGCTCATCGCTCTGATCATTTCGGTATACTTACTGGTGGGCCTATCTCTTCTTCTCATACTTACAAACATCAGAACAAAGTTATAATACCATTTCATGTTCATGAAAGGTATAAAAATAATCAATTATGTTTCTGAAATCAAATTAAAAGCGATCACAAAATTATTGCGAAATTCAGTCAAATGTGATCACAAAAGAAATTAAACACGACCTTCCAATGATATAAAATACGACGAAAAATTGTTTAAAAAGTGTTCAAAAATATGAATCTTTGATGATTATTCATGGATA
The DNA here is from genome assembly GCA_949987695.1 of Merzomyia westermanni. NCBI lineage: Eukaryota > Metazoa > Arthropoda > Insecta > Diptera > Tephritidae > Merzomyia > Merzomyia westermanni. The sequence goes on from OX465291.1 coordinate 65,461,464, forward strand.
GTCATATTTAGGGTAAACTTTTCTCCTGACGGACAGTGGTTTCGTGAGGTTCAAAACCACCTAGAGGGCACAAAACTTAACCGATTTTTAAAATTTAAACGGGGTTTTGTTCAGCAGCTAAAAATCAAAAGATTGTCGACGCGTTTTTTTTTATTTTTTTGTCTAAAAAAATTACACTGTGCAACAAAATTACAAAGTTTCGACTGTTCTACAGATTCTAGACCACATAAAGCATACAATAACTGTATACTAAAAATTACCACTACCCCCCGCCCCCCCTAAATCTGGAATTAGGGGCAAAAGACCCCTTTAAAGTTCAAAACCACCTATACAAATTTTGAGTATGCAGTTATTGTATGCTTTTTTTAAACAAAAAATTAAAAAAAACGCATCGACAATCTCTTGCTTTTTAGCTCCTGAACAATACGCCGTTTAAATTTTAAAAATCGGTTAAGTTTTGTGGCCTCTAGGTGGCTTTGAACCAAATATGCCCTTTTGCGACCACTGTGTGACGGTACGTTAATATTCGATTGGAAAAGGTTTTCCAATTTGATCATTTGTAATCATCTGGAATACTTTTTGTTCAAAATTTTAAAAAAATACTACCTTAAATGTATGTGATAAATTTGAAGATATTCTGGTAAAACCTTTGTATCTTATCATAAGCCTTCTGACTTATTGCAATAATCCTTACGGTGGGTGAAAGTTTTTTGTTGGGTATGTAAATATATGTCAGTCCGGTGGCTGGGTAATGTGCTAGTAGATAGTAAAATCGCAACCACGACAAGTCATAAAATATTTACACGCCATTTCTGTCATTGCAAGATTCATAGACGACCGACCGTGTGCACGCCTGCTCACGATCATTCAAAGCAATCTATAAAACCTATTGGTAAAGACAGACTTCTCAAAGTCTTTTTCCCTTCATCTAGCTACTTTTGAATAATGCCAGAGATGAGTAGCATAAGTACAAAGTATAGTATGTCCTGCAGGAACTATTCCTATCAAACAAGGACTTATGAGTTTGCATGGAACCGAATACTATATACCCACATGCGCGTTTTAACAATGCGCTTGTTTGCTTGTTTGAGTGTGAGTTGCCGAAACAAAATTTTATTTAATTGCTACTATCGGACACAAGCCCAGCAAACAGTTAGGCTAGAGGACGATTAGAAAACGACTTAAATTACGATGTATTTCTCTAAGGTAGAAGATTAGAGAACGGTTTGAGATACTGTCGATATATATAGCATTCTCTACAAGAAGGGGGCTTAGTTCTCGATATCGAGAAAAAGGTAAGTTATCTAATCGAATTCTAACGTGAAATTCGAATTGGTTTCTAATGTTAACGTTTTTCTAGTGTTTTTCTAATCGCTCTCTAATCGATTTTTAGCCTAGGTCTCTAACATGATTTTCGATTAGAGAACTACATTATAACTTTAATGTAAAATTACAATATTTCTCTAACGTTTGAGATTGTGTTTGCTGGGAGTAAACATCATGAAAAATAACTATCTCCTTTAACTACTGAGTCGTATCGATAGTTTTCCAAATTTGCTCTGGTTATATTAACTATCTCCCCATTCAGGCCATTGAAAATGAGTTGCAATACCAATATCAAATTCGTAAAAGGAGAATTTTACAGCAACAACAGTACTCTTCTAACCCCTTACTCGATTCAATATTCTTTTAAGCAGGCTGATACTATGCTTGCTCCCGAAATGACTATTTTGAAGAAGCGACTGCTCAAAGCAATGCCGTTCGCAGTCGGAAAGGAATCGACGGAATGTTAATAACCCAACTGTTCACGTTAGAATGGCGTAACTTGATACGAGATTTACTGTGGACGTATATCGATTTGACTACCACGGCCTATTTTGTATTAATGTTTTCTAAAGGGATCTATGAAGACAAAACACGCCATATCTCCTTTACCTGTGCAGATAGAATGCTAAAGTTTGGTAGGTACATTAACCTGATCATCTGATAAATAATTTTTGGAAAGGGAGTGGCACCGCCCACTTATGAAGGCATTACTTACGGCACGGTTGTTTAGGCCAATGGGCTGCTTTACTTGCACAGCTGGGTATAACAACAGTTAGCAGCTGGCACACAGCACTCACGTATACCACCGTAAGCCAGATTTATCACGCAAACACATACTCACTGAAAGCAAAGCTACTTTCAAATGCATAAATTTTCACAAGATGTACGAGCAATAACTGTTTCTCGGTTCTTGGTTAGCTGATACTCATGAGAGTATATACCATAACTCTAACCAACAAACTATTGAAGGCTACTGGTGTCTGTTGGTGGCATTCCTTTAGCCGTAAATGGATAAAACAAAATGTTAACATAAATAAATGAACATTGTCACTGGACGTATTAAGATTGATGTTGTTCTAATTGATTTGGCTGACTGAGTAAATTAATAGCTGCTTGTACAGTTGAATTGTTAGCACTATAGTTGCTGGATTGGTATTCTCGAAAACGTTGTTTACTCTTGGTATGGGCGGGCAGGCGACTAGAAGAATGGTGTCGCTAAGAGCCGACTATTTGAGTTGGCTAGCTCTTCATAAAATTGGAATGCCGGTTGGCTCACAGCAGTGAAGCGCTAATATTTTCAGAATTTTCAGAAAATCGTACAAAAGCATAAACAGACATTCATCAATTTCTGGAAACAAAATGAATTGTGTAGTTTCGCGCTTCGCTTAAAAGCTTTGTCAATTTCGAGCCGCTTGTTTATGTGGCTTTTGGTGGAAATTTAATTATGAATGAGTGGATGAGCGTATTGTTTTGTGGAAATTTTACATGCGTAAACTAGAGAACAAGTTCATACTACGACGGTGGCAATTAATTTCGCGGAAATTATTAAATTTGTATGCATGTGAACGAATTTTAGAAGAATGTGTGGGTATGTGCTGCGATACTCTAACCTAGATGCCAGATTCAAATGTTGCGACAGGTAAATTTTTGAAGAATACTTTAGAAATTTTTTTTTTTTAAAACATGGAAAAATTAAAAGTAGCTTGCTACAAATTGGAAGGCAAACTTAGAGTTTTCTCCTCTGGTGTATTACACTTATGTGTGCATTAGGAATGCCAATTCCCGGGCCTCAGTATTTTGGATTTTGCACTATATCATTAAAGACTATATATAAGTGTTTTATTTATGAATCATATCTTAATTTTTAAAGTGAGAACAACACTGAAAACATGCTATGATTTTTTTTGATGTGTAAGCATCTTTCGGCTCGGTAGGGGCTGTCCAGAAAAATTACGCACCGCTGCCTGTAAGCGTGCCTCTTCCGCTTCTTGTAATTCTGATACTGTTGTTACAAAGTTAAGACAATTGACATCTGACTGTGCCATTTTGTTGATGTTTGCTCTCCCTGCAAAAAAACGAAAATACTCCCTTCCATCATCCAAAAAATACTCCTTAAGGAGTATCAGAGTACTCTTTGGTTTTGAATACTCCATGGAGCACCTATGTGATATTACTCTCAAAATGCTCTGATACTCTATCGTTTTTTTACAGGGATGTGTACGCATTTTATGGGCGTCCAAAGTACTTAAAGTAGGCTCATGTCGTCACTGGGCATAGCATAAGTCATATAAATTTTCGAAAAATAGGCGGAGCCACAATTCGTCATATAACAGCAAATGATTGATTAAGGTTTTTGATATTTGTATGTACATACAGTGTGCGACAAAACTTAAGCACCGAAATTCCCTTTAAAACATTGTACTCAAAAAAATCGTAAGTACAAGTTCTATAGTGTTTAGTCCTTTTTATTTAAGAATAATAAATATTAGGTATTAATTTGAATAAGCACACCCAACAAATTTTGTACAAAGAATCCGCTAAAGTGGAGCAAAAAAACTAAAGCCACATCAAACATCTATGGGACAAACCCGGTTTTTTTTGTTATTTCGTTGCAAATCAGTGGCTCTTTGTGGTAGGTTCGCATCGTGTTGGCATTGAGTATATTTTTTAAGTAAAATATCTTATTGGCCCTAAACTATTTTTTTAAGCAAATCGTTATCCGTTTCGGCAAAATGTCTTCCTGATAGATCCACCTTAATGGCATTGCGTTCTTCACAAGAAATAGGACAAAGATTTTATGAATATCTTTGTACATGAATCAATCCAATACCAGTTCAATCGTATGAATTGGACCCACTATTCTTTAGTCCTGTGAACAAGCTTCAGAGCGTCCAAATATTTGCAAAAACTTTTATTTGCCAGAAAATAGGATTCCTCGTCGTATTGTACTACTCTAACTTATGTGGAATCTTGGATACCCTTAATTCTCTTCTATATGAAATCAAAGGAGTTTCAAAGCTCCGAAGTGAAGTTATTGGTCTTAAAGAGCACGTCTTGGAAAGGGGTGGGGCGGATATCACAAGTTCCTTCATAAAACTTCTTGTGGAAACAAATAAAGCCATGAAAAATTTTTTTACATTTTGAAATAGTATTTATTGATTTCGTTGATTGAATTGGAGTAAAATTCTTTTGCGCAGTATCGCGAAATAATTATTTCCAGCTAATTTTGTAGACCTCGTTTAGCTGCTAAATAAAAGAAGAAAACCGTTGTTTTAAATGTTTCGAAATACATCGGTGTGGTTATTGTGGCTCAAATTTACCGCAATTTTACAACACATTTAAGGAAAAACAAGACCTACCTTGATTTGGTGCTTTAGTTTGTCGCACACATTTTTTAGTTAGCCTGAACAGTGCAATTAGTTTATTGTAATGAACCATGGAAACCGTTTTTTGTTTGATATTTCAAATAAGCAATATGTCGAATTCATCAATAAAAACAAATACAAAATTTAAAACCTGCACATAGAATTGTATTTAATCATGTTTGGGAGAGGGCCTTATGGTGCTCTAGTTTTATTGTACACTGTATAAGGTACTTTTATGAAGCGGTAAAAATGAAATAGGGAGAGAACAGGAAGAAGAAGAAAGGAAAGGGGAGATATAGAGGAAGAATTAGACCAAAGTGATCAGAAAAAAAAAAACAAAAAAGAAGGAGACAGAGGTAGAGGGAGAGGGTTGAGGGATGAGGAAGAGGTAGTATGTTCCAGTAAAAAAAAGAAAGAGGAGAACGGAAAAAAGTACTTAAAAAGATTTCACGCGGTACAATGTCTGCGGAGGCTACTAGTAGGCAAATAAAAGTATGTACATATGTTGTGCAGGTTTACGTAGAAAAGTAATGTACAGTATACAGCATGTATGTATGTATAATTAAATTGTATTTTTTATCACATTTTGGTCGTTTATTATTTATCAACACAATCCATTTCCCTATTTACTATATTCTTTCTAAGACCGTCGATATATATAATTCTACATCTGTCTAGATAACGTTAAACCGATCCCCGTTAAGGGGCAAAACTATCATAATCTCTGCTTTACTACAGTTGTAATATATGTAAATATGATGTTATTGTTTTTTAATCGTTCCCGGGTAGAAAATGATCTATGAAAATATATGAACCCAGGGCTTAAAAGGTTTTTGCATGGAATGGGGAATGCCTAGCTTTTCCATGTTACGCCTGCATTGGAAAATAGCAAGGGGCTGCTTAGTTTTTCCACGAGTTTTCAATGTGCGGGCAATATGCCATAAAACCTGTAAACGTCGTACCAAAGACAGTTCTTTCCCTGTTTTGTTTTTATTTCGCATTGCCTTGGAAAAACTAGGCAGGTCCTAGAAAGGCGCTTCTACCCAGGCTCTGTCTAAAAAAAGAGGTGTGAGTACCAAGTACTCGTGGAGTTTGATGTGTAAACATGTGTATCCTGTCAAAAATTTTATTTCTTTCCTTTCCTTTCTTTCGTTTCCTTTCCATTCCCTTCACTTCTATTGCTACCCGTTATGGTAGTTCCTCTAAAATAAACTACATTTAATTAAATTTTATTTGGTTTTATTTATCTTATTTAATATTATATTATATAATTTCTTTTAACATTTCATTCCATAAATAAACCCACAAAGATTAAACGAACAAAACAAATTTACTACCGTCTTGAGTATTCTGTGCTAAAATTAATTCAACATGAATAATCACTTATCGTTTTTTTGCAGACACTGTGTATATTCATGATAAGTCCGTTGCCTTCGTCTCTTGCCGATTGATGGCATTCATCGTCATTAGGTTCACGATTACCGAATAACAACAATCAACAAAGCACTTGCATACACACACATCCACACCCTGCAAAAAACGGAAATACTCCGTTTCATACTCCATAGAATACTCCTAAAGGAGTATCAGAGTACTCCAACACATATCCTCATTCATATAAAAAAGGTGGTCCAATTTACATGGCAATGCCCGGTGATTGCATCACCTAATCTATCTCGGAGTACTCCGTTTCTTTGCTTTTGATTACTCTATAGACCACCTACGTGAGAGTACTCTCAAAATACTCCCATGGGATTACTCTATGGAGTATTCAACAGCAAAGCGAGAGCGGGAGTAGGTGGTCCTAAAAAGAACACATACTCTATAGAGTAATCTTTTGGCAGCATTTTCAAAGTACTCCAACGTAGGTGCTCTATAGACTATTCAGAAGCAAAGTAAATGGTACTCCGAATAGGATTAGGAGGTCCAATCACTGGGCATCGCCATGTAAATTGGACCACCATTTTTATATGAATGACGATAAGTGTTGGAGTACTCTGATGCTCCAACGCTTTTTACAGGGCATAAGCAGAGCGTCACATACAAGCAGCGACGCGTAACTTTACTGCACAACCCTCACCGAGCCGAAAGATATTTACACATCAAAAAGCATTAACTCGCTAAGGCCCATGATTTTAATAGGAAATATCTAGCCTTTCCCTAGGCAGAATTTACTAATTTTCTGCCCCAGTGTCTTTGCTTTTTTAAACTATATTAATTATATAAAGCGAATACTGAAATTACACTGGTCAACAACATTTTTGTACATGGGTCGTGCGTATATTTTTTTTATTGCTTTTGCACCCAGAAATAAGAATATGAACATAAAAAAGTTTTTGATTTGGTTTTGTTCGAAAAAAATGAGAAAAACGAAAAACATGAAAATTCATCAAAATTTGGCATAGATTTGATTTATTATAGTATAGTAAAAATCAATTTAAGATTTATTCTTATAAATTTAGCTTTAGAATACAGTTTAAATGGTTAAAAATGCTTTTTCCTTTTTTTCCTGCCATATTCGGTAACATTTTCTCTTATTAACGTCCAAAAATAGGTCCCCATCATGCTTTCCGTATACTAGCCTTGGTAGCTTTTCTCAAACTCCATTTTATCTTGATGGAATCGCTCCCCGTGTTCTTCTGAATAAGCTCCCATATTATCTTTGAATTTATCCAGGTGTGAATGTAACACGTGCATCTTTAGCGACTTTCTACATCCGATGGCGGAAAAATTCGTAATCATGTCAGTTATCAGCTCTTCATAATTTTCATCCCTATGATTTCCAAGAAAGCCATGAACTACTGCCTTAAAACTGTTCCACGCTAGTTTCTCCTCATTGCTAAGTAGGTCCGGGAAAATATCGCAGTTCATAATTGTTTTTATTTGATTGCCAACAAACACTCCAGCTTTAATTTTCGCCTCTGACAGCTTTGGAAAAAAGGTCTGCAAATATTTGAAAGCTTTAGACTCAATATTAAGAGCCTTCACAAATTGTTTAATAAGGCCCAATTTAATATGAAATGGCGCAATCAATATGTTTTTAGGATCGACAATTGCTTCATGTTTAATATTAAATCATCCCACTCCATACTCAGTACGTTCAGGCCAATGTTTTTGGTGATAGTGGGCGGCATCATTTCTGCTATCCTATAGGCAAAGATAACAGGAGTGTTTGGTATATGCACCTTGCATTTCAGTAAAAAAAACAAACCATCTTGAAGTCTCCAATAACTTCCCACTTGTATTCCGTATATTTGATTGCAGTTAATAGCATTTTAATACTGTCATAATTTTCTTTGAGATGTATGGAATGTGCCAGAGGAATAGATGGAAATTTGTTCCCATTGTGTAGTAGAACTGCTTTTAGACCTTTTGTTGAGCTGTCGATAAAGAGCCGCCATTCATTTGTATTACAAGGAATACCAATTGCTTCAAATAAACCTTTAACGTCATAGCAAAAACAGAGTCCATCTTCCTTACTGTAGAAACAAGAAAATTCTTCATGACGATTACTTTGCCGAGATATTCCAACATCAGAAGTAAGTAGATTTCGTTGTTTAAGCCGCGATGCTAATAACTCTGCTTTGTCTTTTGATAGATTTAATTCTCTTATTAAGTCATTGAGATCTTCAGAGTTGATGAGATGTGGTATTCCTGGTTCAAATTGAGAAACAAATTCGGAATGTACGGATGCAGATGAACTCGGTGTTTGAAAGCTGCCTTGAGGGAATACACAAAAATAGCAATCAGTGACATGATTCCTCGGTTACCTCCAAATCCTCGGCACTGCGAACTTCATGGCTATTTTCTCACCCTGGTACCAAACTATAATAAAACGTAAGATATTTCATAACAATTTCAGTTATTATGCAATTATATATAGATATGTGTATATATATGTTAGCACGACACACGCCAAATAATAAATATATTTACATACATTCCTATAATTACGCAAGAAGACACCTGTTGCACAAGCCAGACAAATAAATTCCATAACGGAATATAACACCACGAAAATAAGTAGGAATGCAACAAACGGTGGGAAGCGCACTGTCAGCAAGTTCACAAGGAGGCAACAGCAGCGCAGTTGGTAGAGCGGCGACAAAATAAGCTAGATGTAAGAATATAATATTTTGTAAAGTTAGTTCTAATTTGGGCATTAACAAATAAAGGAGCCTTAGCTTCCAATAAAATCATTTTTTTTCGTATTAATAACGTTCTGTAATTTAACTGGCGCCCGAGCAGGGACCAGCGCGAGTGCCGTAAAGTAGTAGTGCCTGAAAATCTAAAAGTAAGGCCACGCGAGTGACGTATGTAACAAAACGATAAAAGTGCCCGAAAAATAACAAGTAAGGCCACGCGTCTACAGCGGCATCGGGAAGTGGAATAAGCAGTACGACCGAGGTACCCAAGTACTAGGAGGGAAAGGGACGAACACCGAAGCGGCAAGAACCCCACATCCAGCGTTGGACATGATACTAGCGTAAGATTAGTGATAAGTAAATAATTGGAAACAAAAAAATAATAACAATTTCAATAAAAAAAGAGGAAAGTAAATTATTGTGAAAAGTAAATTTAATTGCGTTTTGTGAACCAAAGGAAAAATTAACAAGAAATTAGCAAACAAATCCATACAATTTAAGAATAAAATTTATACAGAAATCATTGTGAAAAGTAAATTGAGTTGCGCTTTGTGAAACAAAAGGAAAAATTAGCAAGAAGTTAGCAAAGGAATCCAGGAAAAAAATAAAAATAGAAATAATAAAAATTTTTTTTTATACAGAAATCATTGCGAAAAGTAAGTTGAGTTGCGTTTTGTGAACCAAAAGAAAAATTAACAATAAAATTTAAGGAAAAAGGAAGTTATACAGAAATCATTGGTAAAAGTAAATTGAGCTGAGCCTTGTGAAATAAAAAAGGGACTAACAGGAAATTAGCAACAAATCAAATAAAAAAAAAAAAAAATAAATAAAAAAAATTTTTAGGAAAATGCCAGGATCCGCGGAAGAACTCGTTGATCAACTGAACCAACTTAGGTTGGAATATAGAGGTGCCCATCAGGGAAATCCTCCCGTCGCGAATCCGACTGGAATAGAACCAGCAGTTAGGGAGATGTTAGGTGAAATGAATAGGGCTTCCCTTAACGATCTGCCACCAGATCATAGTGTGACATTAAATGCACAAAACATAAATGATTTAGACAGGGTACCAGACATGGTAAAATGCCTGAGAGAATTCTCAGGACGACCAGGAGAGTTTAGCTCCTGGAGAAAGAGTGTCGATAGGATACTAAAAGCATACGAGTTCTTGCAAAATACACCCAAATATTTCGCCATATTACACACAATTAGACACAAAATTGTCGGCGATGCCGACACGGCTCTCGAATCATATAGCACTCCACTAGATTGGACACACATTAGGAAGTGCCTCATGATGCACTATTCCGACAAGAGGGATATCGGTACTCTAGAGTACCAAATGACTACATTAGCCCAACGCCACGATGATATTTCTACCTTCTATCAGAGGGTCTATCAACACCTTTCAGTAATCCTCGACAAAATTTCCTGCCTCGACTTGGGCGAAGAGTCCATCAGAGCCATGACAAACTCCTACAGGGAGAAAGCTCTGGATACGTTTATCCGCGGGCTTAACGGAGACCTTCCCCGTCTCCTCAGTATTCGTGAACCAACCACCCTGCCACAGGCACTGCACCTGTGTCAAAAACTTGATAACATGTCCTTCCGAATGAACCACGCGAACACTGTGAATAGATCAATTAACAACGGACCGCCACGACCACCACGAAATACCACAAATTATAACAATAACAGACCCTTCTATCCCGAGCTGACTTATTCCTCAGCACCAAAACCTAGCTTTGCACCGAGGTTGCAACAGTTTAATCGACAAACAAATAGGTACCCAAACAATCCATTCATTCCACAGACAAATCGTCCTAGCAACTACAATAACCCCGGATATGATCAAGGATTCCGCACGGGATATAACGGCCAAACAAATTATCCCCGGTATAACCCAAATTTCCGTTCGAATCCAACAGGATACAATAATCAAAATAATTACCCTAATAATAACAGAAGTAATCTACCACCAAAACCACCAGTACCCATGGACGTAGACCAGTCCATACATTCCAGACAGGTCAATTATCAAAACCGGCCGCAGAATAACCAAAACAATTTCGCGCAGAAGCGCCCTCTTTCTACCCAACATCCTCACGCACCTAATAAAATGCAAAGAACTTTTTACGCCGATACGGGCTACACTAAACCGGACGAATATTATGATCAAGCAGATCCTAACCAAATCTACGAGGATAATCCCGTCCCAAATAATTACGGAAGCGAAAATCAACTGGAACATGTACCAAAAAGCAACCTTAACTTAATCACAAACAACAATCCGGCCCCGTACGACCTGGATTGCACTGAACTAGATACGATTCATTTTTTAGATTAACGCCATCTTCACTCCCCTATTACGAGTTCATTGCTAAGAGTGGAGATGGACTAGACTTTTTAATAGATACCGGCTCAAATAAAAATTACATACAATCCTCTAGGATAAGAAATCCAATTCCTAATGAGCATACCTTTAAAGTTAACTCTGTCGCAGGAGACATAGAAATCACTCACCACACATACGTGGATATCTTCGGACACAGCGTAGGCAAAATTAAATTTTTCATTTTACCAACATTAAACTCCTTTCATGGAATAATAGGTAACGATACGCTCAAACAACTACAAGCAACAATCCACACCGATAAAAATATGATGACAATTTTCGAGAATATAGCTATCCCTCTAAAGCAAAGAGTGTCACAAGAAGTGAATAATGTAGGAATAGAAATGCCACATCTTTCTGCCGAAATGCAATCAAAAATTAATAACATAATTGGGAAATGCCCCAATCTATTCTCGGATCCCGATGAAAAACTAACATATACTACCTTAGTGAAGGGCGAAATCCGCACTACTAGCGACACACCCATATATTCCAAGCCTTATCCAATGGCGCTTAAAGAAGAAATCGAACGACAAATAGAGGAACTTCTAGATAACGGGATAATTAGGAAATCGAAATCCCCCTATAACTCACCAGTCTGGATAGTCGGCAAAAAGTTGGATGCCTCCGGTAAAAATAAATACCGGATGGTGATCGATTATCGCAAGCTCAATTCATTTACAATCCCCGATAAGTACCCCATACCAGAAATAAATGAAGTTCTTGCAAACCTCGGAAACAATTCACTATTTACCGTTATTGATCTTAAAAGTGGATTCCACCAGATACCACTCCGTGAGTCCGATATCGAGAAAACGGCATTTTCCGTAAACAACGGAAAGTACGAATTTCTCCGATTGCCATTTGGGCTTAAGAATGCTCCGTCCACATTTCAACGAGCACTGGATGACATCCTCCGGCAACATATCGGTGTAAGATGTTACGTCTACATCGACGCCGTGATAATATTTGGGAAAAACGAAGAGGAGCACTTAAAAAATATTGAATTAGTGTTCAGAACCCTAGAAAGAGCAAACATGAAAATACAGTTGGATAAGTGTGAGTTTGCTAAAAAGGAAGTCGAATTCCTGGGGTACGTTGTTACTCCGGGAGGAATAAAAACAAACCCAAAAAAGATAGAAGCCATAGTCAATATGCCTCCTCCTAAAAATCTTAAGGAACTGCGTTCGTTCCTTGGCATGGCAGGCTATTATAGAAGATTTATTCAGGACTTTGCCAAGATAGCTAAGCCACTTACGGCCATTTTGCGAGGCGAATTCGGAAATATTTCCAAAAACGCATCAAGAAGGCAATCCATTACCCTAGCTCAGGAAGCATTAAATGCATTCGATAAAATAAAAAACACCCTTACTTCACGAGACATCGTTCTGTCCCATCCGAATTTCGAAAAGGACTTCGAACTGACCACAGACGCATCCGACTTCGCAATAGGCGCCGTACTATCACAAAATAAAAAACCCATAACATACATATCTAGAACCCTCAACAAAACCGAAGAATCTTATGCAACCAATGAAAAGGAGATGCTGGCCATTATATGGTCCTTAAGCTCCTTAAGGAATTACTTGTACGGGTCAAGAAAAGTAAATATATTTACCGATCATCAACCGCTTACATATGCCTTAAGTACAAAGAATACGAATAGCAAAATGAAACGATGGAAAGCCATCTTAGAGGAATATGATTACGAACTGAGGTACAAACCAGGAAAATCAAATGTAGTAGCGGACGCACTGTCAAGGATACCGAACCAAGTTAATTCACTCACACCCACCACTCATAGTGATGAGAGTTCAGGTCATAATTTGATACCATGCGCGGAGGTACCAATAAATGTTTTCAAGAATCAGATTTTTCTTAGGGAAGCAGAAACAGCATCATACCAATTTAGAATAATCTTTCCGACCATTCACCGGCATATAATAGAAGAACCACGATTCAACGAACAAAATATCGTGGCATTGTTTAAAAGATATCTAAATCCGTCCGTAATAAACGGTATCCATACAAACGAAAGGACAATGGGAATAATCCAAAACATTTTCCCACAACATTTTAGGAATATCAAATGCAGGTACACGCAAAAATTGGTCGAGGACATTACCAGCGAACAAGAACAGGAGGAAATTATCCTGAAAGAACATCTCAGAGCCCATAGAAATGCTAAGGAAAATAAAATTCAGATTTTGGAGGGCAGCTATTTTCCCGGTATGGTGAACAAAATTAAACGAATCGTGGGAAATTGTGCAGTGTGCAAGGAAAACAAATACGAGAGGCACCCTAATCAGCCAAAATTGGCAGCCACCCCACTGCCAACCTTTCCGGGACATACAATACACATAGATATATTTCTGACTGAGGGAAAAAGAGTCATGACCGCCCTAGACAAATTTACGAAATATGCGGTAACGAAAATGTTAAATAGTAGGGCAATAGAAGACGTTAGGAGACCGTTACGAGAAATTTTGTTTTCATTTGGCGTCCCAAGGATAGTGGTAATCGACAACGAGCCATCACTCAACTCAAATTCCATCATGTTTATGATGAGGGATGAGTTGGGGATCGAGGTCTATACTACCCCACCATATAAGAGTCAAGCAAACGGACAGGTGGAGAGATTCCACTCCACCTTAACCGAAATTATGCGCTGCATTAAAGAGAACGGCGGGCATAGGAATTTCGAGGAACTGCTGGAGCGAGCGGTTTCCGAATACAACCACAGCATCCACTCCGTTACGGCAAAAAGGCCAGTGGACCTATTTTTTTGTAGGAACGTGACCTTCACACCAGAGGATATAGAACGTACAAGACAAAATAACCTGCAAAAGCTAGCAGAAAAACAAAGAAAGGATATCGAATACCACAACAGAGATAAGCAGGAAATTAAGGAATACCTACCCGGACAGGTCATTTTTGTTAAGAAAAATAAAAGATTAGGTACGAAATTAGGTAAACCATACAGTAAAGAAATAGTTAGGGAAAATAGGAATAGCACAGTACTAACGGAAAAGGGACGAGTTATACACAAAAGTAGAATAAGAAACTGACTAACGTTTTCCTTCCTACAGGCTTCTTCTGCCAATGTGCCTCGCAGAGGTACAGATTCTCGACTACTCTAACTCCCAACTTGCAACAATAGAAAAAGGAACGGCCAAACTACAGACTGGAACATTTAGAATGATACATGAAATCGACATTGACAAATACAACGAAATCCTGGAGCATATAGAAATGAAAACGCAAGCAGAAGAACTCTATAAAAATCCGAATTATCCCTTCTTACCCCTTCTTATATCACAAATCAGAGGTCATCTAAATAATCTAAAAATAGAAGGAAGATCGAAAAGATCACTAAATTTCATAGGTAGTGCGTGGAAATGGATTGCAGGAAATCCAGACCACGAAGATCACGAAATAGTTTTGAATAAATTAAATAACGTTCTTGAAAATAATAATAATCAGGTCATTATTAACAAACTAACAATAGAAAAGATAAACGAAATTACAGATATTACAAACAATATTACTAAAGAATTGAAAAATGACAAAACCAGAGAAATAGGAGCATTTTTGAAATTGAAATATAAATTAGAAATTTTGAAGGAAGAAATTATAAATATTGCATACGCAATCCATTGGGCCAAAGCCAATATAACAAATTCATATATCATGTCAAGCGAAGAAGTAGATATGGCCAAACAAATTTTCGAAAAAGATAACATTCCATTTATAAATTTAGACGAGGCTTTAGAGTTTTCACAAATTAAAATAGCAACAAATGGCAAAATAATCCTTTATATCATAAGTCTACCTACGGTAGAAGCACAAACTTGTAAAACAGTAGACATTAGAGCAATAAAGAAAAACAATAAGATTAATAAAATAAATTTCAAATCAATACTTATCTGCGAAAGCAACCTTTATGGCATACAAAAAAATTGTAAACAATACAACTCACTTCAGATATGTTCAAAAAATAATTTGTTAGATTTAAGTAAGGACTATTGTATAAGTAATCTCTTAAACAGCCGCTTGCCAAACTGCACAGTGACCAACAGTCAACACATACCGGAATTCGAAGCACTCTCACCAGACATCCTATTTTTGAACGACTTTGAAGGAG
Organism: Merzomyia westermanni; assembly: GCA_949987695.1. Taxonomy (NCBI): domain Eukaryota; kingdom Metazoa; phylum Arthropoda; class Insecta; order Diptera; family Tephritidae; genus Merzomyia; species Merzomyia westermanni. The sequence goes on from OX465291.1 coordinate 65,476,836, forward strand.
AAATCCTAATAAACGAAGAAACTACATCTCTTAACGGTACATTTATAATACATTACAACAACGCTACAATTACAATCAACGGAAAAAAATTTTCCAATACGGAAAAACGCACAAGCAAGCCCCTACCCGCTATACTACAGCCATTTTCGGAATCAAACAGAACCGAAGAAATATTGTCCTTGCAAATGTTAAAGCAGATAAACATAAATAACACAAAACTAATAGAATACACAAAATCTGCAACCCATTTCAACTATGCCACTAATATCAGCATTGCGCTGGTAGCAATAATCATCATTATATTCGTTACAAAGTCAAGATTACCCCTCAAAAAGGTCAATCAGAACCAGTCCATCGAATTAACAGAAACTGCAATAGAGGGGCTTAATCAAATATTCCAAAAACCCAGCACTTCAAACGAGGACGTTTGAACTTCAGGGGGGGAGCTGTTAGCACGACACACGCCAAATAATAAATATATTTACATACATTCCTATAATTACGCAAGAAGACACCTGTTGCACAAGCCAGACAAATAAATTCCATAACGGAATATAACACCACGAAAATAAGTAGGAATGCAACAAACGGTGGGAAGCGCACTGTCAGCAAGTTCACAAGGAGGCAACAGCAGCGCAGTTGGTAGAGCGGCGACAAAATAAGCTAGATGTAAGAATATAATATTTTGTAAAGTTAGTTCTAATTTGGGCATTAACAAATAAAGGAGCCTTAGCTCCCAATAAAATCATTTTTTTTCGTATTAATAACGTTCTGTAATTTAACTTATATATGAAACAGTTAGTGCAATAAAAAAGAGAAAATAAACTTACGCTCCAGAATGCTTCTGCAAGAGTTACATGAAATATGTGGAGCCCATTTTTTGTCCTGGTTTTTAACAGGTAGATCGCAGTAGGCTAGGTAGGTCTCGAAAATCCTTGCGTTTTTAGTCAAATCAAACTTTTTTTGTCTTCTTTTATTACATTCGCCACATATACAGCAAAACGAATTAGCCGCTCGTTTACAACTTCTCGAAGAAAACATTCCTCTGTGATATGCAAAAACATAGTGTCGCCCACAACGAGTGACCCAATAAACTACAGCTTCTTAAAAAAAATTTTACTTGCAAAAACGCTATCAGGTAGTTGGCATGCTCTATTGCTAGGCCTGCCAATCCGTCAGTAAAAGTTTCGATAGGTTTCTTAATATGTACTTAACGAATTGCCAAATCTACCTAAAATCATGTGTATCTGGGACATTTTATCTCCTTTTTACTGTTTCTCAGCCACATTTTTTTGTTTTTTTTTTTAAAGATGAGTATGTTGTGCTTTAAATAGATCTTTTTTCGATGCACCGCTGCATCAGGTAGCTACCCGCCGCCCTCTATCGACCGAAATAGCGCGAAAGGACCTACATTAGCCTGGTGCAAAAATGCAATATTTTCAAATAGCTATAACTTCTACAAAACCAAATATTTTTGATTCGTAATTCCTTTTTTTTTTATAGAATTGAACATAGAATCCGAATATATAAAGCAAAACTCATGTACAGAAAAAATTTGTTTGTTAATTGATATTAGAGGAAAAATTACAACGATATGCACAGCGATGGTATGGGATGACATGTTTCGAAGTGCCCAACTTCTCATCAGACCCCTTCTCGGACACTGGGATATGAACCCAAGTGTCTGCACTAAAGCCGCTGTTAGAGTACTCCAACAACAAAGCTATGATGCCCTGTAGCGTCACGATGCACTTTTCCTCTAATGTGCCATTTGCTTATTCCTTTTATACATTCTTTGGTACATATATTTTATATGTCAACTCAAGGAAAGTGGAATATTTTTAGGCGCGTCTGATGAGAAGTTGGGCACTTCGAAACATGTCATCCCATACCATCGCTGTGCATATCGTTGTAATTTTTCCTCTAATATCAATTGACAAACAAACATAAAAAATTCGAGCTTTGCTCCAACAACAAATCACCATAACTATAATTGATACAGGTACAGTGCGGGTGCATAACAAATAAGACGGAAGTGTTGATATGCAAAAAAGCCCTTCTGTATCTAAAACTGTTCTATGAACGCGCCTAAAAATATTCCACTTTCCTTGAGTTGACATATAAAATATATGTACCAAAGAATGTATAAAAGGAATAAGCAAATGGCACATTAGAGGAAAAGTGCATCGTGACGCTACAGGGCATCATAGCTTAGTTGTTAGAGTACTCTAACAGCGGCTTTGGTGCAGACACTTGGGTTTATATCCCAGTGTCCGAGAAGGGGTCTGATGAGAAGTTGGGCACTTCGAAACATGTCATCCCATACCATCGCTGTGCATATCGTTGTAATTTTTCCTCTAATATCAATTAACAAACAAACATAAAAAATTCGAGCTTTGCTCCAACAACAAATCACCAATTTTTTTTTTGTTGACCTGTGTTTTCGGACTAATCCCTTGTCCCTGGATTGGTGATGTCATAAATACTGTATCCCTATTAGCATCATAATCTATAAGCATTTCAATTGCTAAATTTACTTTCAGATGTTAAGATATCAATTGTTAAATGCCAGAAAATTGCTAAATTATCCGATCTCATCTGTCGTATCACTCATCTAGCATATCTCAAGTTTGTAAGATGTTGTTTGATGTAAGACAACTTTTTTTTGAGTTATTACAATATACTTTACTAACAGGTCGATGGCATTATGTTCATTATTATACAATACTCAATGAGTTGAAAATAAGTGACTTAGATTTCTTTGCATCTTTGTCATATTAATTTTATAAATTTTTACCGTAAAACATTTCTAATAAAGTGGTTAAATTCAGAGTTGCACCACCTTTGCTCATTCAAAATACTTTGATTTTTAAATGCATAAATTCAATCTTTATTTCAATAACAAAAGAAAGTATTTTTCGTTATTTGTTTCTGTAACTGTAGTACGAGGTGTGTTCAAAAAGTATCGCGAATTTTGAATTTTCGCTGGTTACGTATATTCGAATTTCGAATTTTTTGTGGCGTTATGTTGGTACTCATGTCTCTCACTTATGCCGACAAGCTCGGCCATTTTGAATGTTCAGTTAATTGTTGACAGCTGCTTTGCTTGCACGTGTTTTGGATCGTCTTCGATTTTTACGCGAAATTCGTACCAAAATTGCTCAATTCTGACCAAAAACAGCATCGCATGAACATTGCTAATGAGATGTTAAACTCTGTCCGCGACGACCCAAATTTGCTCCAGAGGGTCATAACTGGTGACGAATCGTGGGTTTATGGTTATTACGTGGAAACCAAAGCTCAATCATCTCAATGGAAGCTGCCGCACGAACCAAGACCGAAAAAAGCGCGCCAAGTTCGGTCGAATGTGAAAGTTTTGCTGACAGTTTTCTTCGATTGCAGGGGCGTGGTGCATCATGAGTTCTTGCCACAGGGAAGAACGGTCAATAAGGAATATTACCTGCAAGCTATGCGCAATTTGCGCGAAGCAATCCGCCAGAAACGCCCGGATTTGTAGAAGAACAAAAATTGGCTTTTGCACCACGATAACGCCCCTGTTCACGCATCGTTGCTTGTGCGCGACTTTTTGGCCAAAAACAACACACTAATGATGCCGCAGCCACCGTATTCCCCAGATCTGGCCTCCTGTGACTTTTTCTTGTTCCCTAAACTGAAGAGGCCCATGAAAGGACGACGTTACGCTTCTCTTAATGAGATAAAGACGGCATCGAAGGAGGAGCTGAACAAGATACAAAAAAATGATTTTTTGAAGTGCTTCGAAGATTGGAAAAACCGTTGGCACAAGTGTATACTATCTCATGGGGATTACTTTGAAGGGGGCAAAATAGATATTCATGAATAAATAAATAATTTTTGAAAAAACACAAAATTCGCGATACTTTTTGAACACACCTCGTATACTCCCTGAAAGCACTTTTGGCTGTTGGAGTTTTTTGTAGTTAAGTGAATTAACTCTGAATGCAAACTGCTTAACAATAATACTAATATATTTTGTACCGATATACTAGGCTTAGCTAACTGTGTAATTATATGGAATGTAAAAGAAAGAATTTAAATTTAGTCAAACTTTTGAATAACTACTTTAAATAACTTTATATGTAAATTACTAGTAAGCACAGTAATTCCTATTTTCTTTCTATAAATCCATTAAACATACTACTAAATTGAGACCCCCTGTAACATGAAATTCCTCACATACCCAAAGCATAAGTTTCATTAAATAGAAAGGCTAACATGCAAAATCAGGTGGCAAACCTAAATTGAGAGCTGTTAGTCGTCCCTTAAGTGTAAATAGAAAATAACTTTGAAACAATTAAAGTATAGTCTACCTATATTAAGGGTAACATATACCAGTGTAGGTAACTGCTTGCTGTTGTTGTTGTGTCTATGACGGAAAATATATAATGAATATCCTTCTGTCACGCAATAACTACAATGACCTTCTATTCTACCAGTCATCAGAAGCTCGAACACCACATAGACACCCATAAATTGCATGTAGTAATCGTAAGAGCATGTGTTTTCTGTGTGGTGTGTGTTTATGAGTTTTAGCTCTTTGAAAATCTTGATCGTGCCATGTGAACATATAAAGAGTACTCCATCAGGGCTAAAGAAAGTGGTTCAGAAAAACCATAGGAGTACATACTTTCTGGCCCGCTTAGCCACTGTGCATGTGTTTGCTGTGTATACAGGCTAAAGTTAAACCTGGTAGCAAAACTGCTCGTAAGCGCAATTCCCAGCCAGTTTTAAGGCATTCTGGAAGCATGTGAGGCTGAAAATGGCAAAAGTTTAAGTATTAAAAAATTGCAGTAGTTATAGTTGTGTCGTCGAGATGGATTGACTGATGCTGAAACAGAGGAATTTTTTTGTTGATGAAGATGACGATCAATGAGATGATATAGATGGTAAGTTTATCCTTCAGGGATCTGCGTCCGATGATGAAGACGGCGAATTTAGGGCAGAAATAAATATGGATGAAGAAATTGATGATATTGATATTGGAGCATACGAAGACAGGTGCACTAGGTCATTAAGTTTTGAACCCAACGATGCATCTTTTGGACCCCCATAAAATTTATGTGTCGAAAACATATCACCCCTGTTACGTTCATCAATATTAACCAAAACAACATTGATGCGCACAAATTTGCAATGCTAATTTCATTTCTACTTTGTACGTATCAATATTGTTTTTGTCAATATTGACAACCATAATAAGGGGTAGTACAAACATATCAAAAAGGTAATGAAAGTATGCTAATCGGATATTTGAAATATTTTCAGCTAGCAGAAGTAAGTAACCTGCCCGAGATATTAATATAAGTTCTAAACATTATAATATTTAATATTATAATTTCAATGTTAGATCTGGATGCGGAAAATAAAACTTGATAAAACAGATAACATTTGTTTTTCACAGACTATTCCTGTCTCAATACATTAGCTACATTATATAAGTAGTCACCCGGGTGACTAATACCATAACCAAGGGTAAACATGTACGAACAAGTTAGAAAAAAATTTTATATATAGTTTAAAATAATCTGAAATTAAATCGTAGTAAACTTCGATCTTCAACCTTGCAACATCTACTGGAGTGGGCATGAAGACAAGCGCAGATTCGGCGTGGGATTTGTGGTGGGAGAGAGATTCCGTCACCGAGTACTGTCGTTCACACCCGTGAACGAGCGTCTCGCTGCAATCCGCATAAAAGTACGATTTTTCACCATATCGTTTATCTGCGCTCATGCACCGACGGAAGAGAAGGACGACGTGGAAAAGGATGCATTCTACGAGCGCCTGGAAGAAGCATACGAGCGCTGCCCCCGTCAAGATATCAAAGTCGTGCTTGGCGACTTTAACGCCAGGGTGGGTAAGGAGCGTGTATTTGGCCCCACTGTCGGGAAGTTCAGTCTCCACGATCAGACTTCGCCAAATGGATTCAGGCTGATCGACTTCGCCGGTGCCCGAAACATGGTCATATCCAGCACTAGGTTCATGCACAAGAAGATCCATCAAGCTACATGGCTGTCCCCCGATCGAAAAACACGCAACCAGATCGACCACGTTGTGATAGACGGACGGCATGCTTCCATCGTTTTAGATGTTCGCACAATACGAGGACTTAACATCGACTCTGATCACTACCTAGTAGCAGCCAAGATTCGTACCCGCCTCTGTACGACAAAACAGGTGCAACAAAAAACACAGGGAAAGCTAGACGTCGAAAAGCTGCAATCGCAACAGACCGCCAATTATTTCGCAGATCGCAGATCTCACACCTGCTCTCCGAGAGCACAATTCAACCTAGTGGAATGCATGAGCAGTGAGATCATATCTCAGGAGCACTCCGTACCGCAGCCGAAGGATTAATTGGATTCCGGCGAATCCGAAGAAACAACTGGTATGATGATGAAGAGTGCCGCGCTGCAACGAAAAGAAAGGACGAAGCCTACAAGGCAACGCTGAGATCGAATGCAACGAGGAGTGTGTGTGAACACTGCCGCGAGTTGAAGAGGAAAGCGAGGCGGCTTTTCCGGCCGAAAAAAAGAGAGGCAGAAAAGCGTGAAATAAAGGAGCTTGAGATGCTGGCCAACAGGAATAATGTACGAAAATTCTATCAAAAAATTCGGCGAATGACAGAAGGTTTTAAACCCGGGGCAAACTCCTGTAAGAATGAGAACGGCGACCTGGTGCCCGATGTTCAGAGAGCACTCAGAATATGGAGGGATCACTTCTCTGCCCTTTTAAATGGAGAAACTGAGCAAGAAACCAGAGCAGATGCCGAACCCGAGCCCACAATCGAAGATGATGGAATTGACGTTCCACAACCCGGCTATAATGAGGTGCGAATAGCAATATCCCGATTGAAAAACAATAAAGCAGCTGGCGCTGATGGTTTGCCTGCTGAGCTATTCAAACAAGGAGGCGAAGAGCTGGTAAGGCGCATGCATCAGCTTCTATGCAGAATATGGTCGGATGAATGCATGCCTGAAGATTGGAATCTAAGTGTTCTCTGCCCAATCCACAAGAAGGGCGATCCTGCAAACTGCGCCAACTATCGCGGAATCAGCATTTTGAATATCGCATAAAGGTCCTATCAAACGTATTGTGCGAAAGACTGAAGACTGATGTGAACAGACTGATTGGACCTTACCAGTGTGGCTTCAGACCTGGTAAATCTACCATCGACCAGATTTTTACAATACGCCAAATCTTGGAAAAAACCCGTGAAAAGAGAATCGACACACATCATCTCTTTGTTGATTTTAAAGCCGTTTTCGATAGCACGAAAAGGAGCTGCCTATATGCCGCTATGTCTGAATTTGGTTTCCCCGCAAAACTTATACGGCTATACAAAATGACCTTGAGCAACACCGCCAGCTCGGTCAGAATTGGGAAGTACCTCTCCGAGCCGTTCGAAACTAAACGAGGTTTCAGACAGGGTGACCCCCTATCGTGCGATTTCTTTAATTTAATGCTGGAGAAAATAATACAAGCTGCAGAACTTAACCGCGCTGGAACAATATTTTATAAAAGCGTGCAACTGTTGGCATATGCTGACGATATTGATATCATTGGCCTTAACAACCGCGCCGTAACTTCTGCTTACTCCAAATTAGAAAGAGAAGCGGAGAAAATGGGATTGGTGGTGAACGAGGGCAACACGAAGTACCTTCTGTCATCATGCAAATGTCAGCGCATTCGCGCTTGGCAACCAAGCCACTGTTGGCAGAAATAATTTCGAAATAGTGGACTTCGTTTACCTGGGAACCAGCATTAACACCAACAATAATGTTAGCCTAGAAATCCGGCGAAGAATTACTCTTGCAAACAAATGCTACTTCGGACTGAGTAGGCAATTGAAAAGTAAAGTCCTCTCTCGACGAACGAAAAGAACACTCTACAAGTCACTCATCGCACCCGTCCTGCTATATGGTGCAGAAGCGTGGACACTAACAACATCTGATGAGGCGGCTCTGGGAGTATTCGAGAGAAAGGTTCTTCGAAAGATTTGTTGACCTCTACGCGTTGGCGACGGCGAGTACCGAAGAAGATTTAATGATGAGCTGTATGAACTTTACGCAGACGCCGACATAGTTCAGCGAATTAAAACACAACGGCTTCGCTAGCTAGGCCACGTAGTGCGAATGAGCGAAGATGCTCCAGCCCAGAAGGTATTCTTATCGGCACCCGCCGGTGGAAGCAGAGGAAGAGGGAGACCACCACTCCGATGGAAGGACCAAGTGGAGACCGATTTGCGATCCCGCGGTGTTTGCAATTGGCGCCAGTTGGCGCAACGAAGAAACGACTGGCGAGCTATGTTGGACGGTCAAAATCGCCCAGGCGGTTAGGTGACCATTTAAAGAAGAAGGAGAAACTTGGATCTTCATAGCACAAACTTTTATTTATTCCAGCTAAAAATCGAACTATTAAATATTTTCTTTGCGGGCGGCCATCCCCAAATCACTACTTGACTTCGAATTTGTTAGAGATTCTACAACTTTATCAAGTTCAAGATAACAATTTAAAAGCTTATCAAATGTTCAGAGCAAATAAGGATGATAACAAATGAAGAATATATTGCTTTGGTATGTATATATGTGCATAAAGTATGAATATTAGAACCAATCGGGCGTAGAAGCCAGTGGCGGGATTCTCGCTGACTTTTAACTCTTTTAATTTATCTTTTTGATTAGTACTTAAATTCACAGAACTATGTATGTGTTTAACAAGATATAATTACAACACTTTTATCGTCTTGCACTGAGTATCGAAAGCGATTATATAAATACCTTTAGCTCTCAAAAGAGCGATGAATGTCAAGCTGGAAGTTCTCTGAAGCCCCCCCCCCCCGCGTTAATAGAAAGTAATTCCTTAGTATCCTTGTTCACCGCCAGAAAGATATATCATTGTATTGTATAATTTTCGTCTACTGAATGATAGAGGAGTACTTGGAAAACACTCCAATATGACACAAGTTTACCACAGGTTCCGCCGTTTTATGCTGGGTTTATGAGAATGTGTATATTCTCGCGTAATTGAAATTGAAATGTAAATCTTCCTACCATCCAACTTAAGAGCGCTACTTATGTAAATATGTATAAACGTATATATACATATATTATACTTACCTCGAATACACTCGTCACACTCCCACATTTATCTTCTCCCATTCTCAATGTTTAAGACGCCCAGCGAAATGGAAGTAAAGTGTCAACTAAGTGGATTTGAATTGAATTTGATTGTGGTGGCAATTGCTTTAGGCATGGCAAGTGTAATAGGACAGTGTTTAAATAAAAATACACCGAAAGAAATAATAATATTAAACATTTCTATGCGAACAATTTAAAGTATCGCTGTGATATTTTTTAGTGAATGCCTACAGATAAAGGGGACGGGTGCTGTTCGAAACAAGAAAATGATTCGTTTTTTTCAAATCACGGCAATAGTTGACAAGCCCTCCGTGTGTATTAAGCTTCTCAGCAAAAATTCGTCCGCGCGAAGGCCTCGAATATCTTAATATGCATACACTAGATTTATTAGGACATTTAAAGGTAGTGAAAGAATACCCAAATAAGTTCAGCATCACCTTTCTTAACATGAAAAGATAAGGCAATTTAATTTTTTTTCTGTGTACTCTTGCAGACCTTATTTTTTGCCAATGCTCTTCGCCTCTGCACATTTATCGTATGCATAAGTATATATATATACAGTCAGTCTTATTATTATTAAAGAAATGATAATTTAGCACGTATTTACCCTTGATAAGTTCCAGGCCAAGTTTCTCCAGCTTTTTTTGATATGTAAATTTAAACGTACAAAGTGGAAAGGTCTATAAGTTGATATCGCAATGAAATGGTTTTGCTCAATGTCAAATTAGTTAAGAGAGGGGTTCAATTTTATTAAGAAATTTACACAGAATTATTGTTGAGTTTAAGTAAGCTTCTGGAAAACTTCTTATTAACAGTTGGCAACTAAATTTGAAATGAAAGGTTTGACCGTATATTTTCAGTATATTTCCACATTTTATTACTTAGTGTGTTATATAAAGTTAAAATAAAATGAAATTTCATTAGACAGCTATAATACCTTTTATTAGGGCAATTAAAGGCAATATTGGCTGCACTTTTAATTAGAAAAGTAGTTTGTTATATCAAATTGTATTTGGTACGCGGAGTTCGAAGGTGGCGTTTGATATTGAAGTAAAGGGTGTTTTTTTAGGGGTATAGAACTTCGAATTGAAATAAAACACAAGAAAATCGTTTTAAGGTCCATGAATTTGGCTTTATTGGAAGGATAATTTTATGCCATTAATGTTTAAATATGATTTCGGGCATGTGGCCGCCGCGGCTGGCTCGAATAAAGCCAATTCTACAGGTCCAATTTTCAACCACTTTTTCGAGCATATGGGGCCGTATGTCGGCAATAACGCCACGAATGTTGGCTTCCAATTCCCCTAACGTTTCTGGTTTGTTGGTGTAGACGAGCGACTTCACATATCCCCAAAGAAAATAATCCAATGGTGTCAAATCACACGACCTTGGTGGCCAATTGACAGGTCCATTCCGCGAAATTATGCGCTCATCGAATGTTTCCTTCAATAAATCGATTGTGACGTGCGCTGTGTGGCATGTAGCGCCGTCTTGTTGGAACCACAACTCATCCACATTCATGCCATCCAATTCGGGAACAAAATAGTCGGTTATCATGGCTCTATACCGGTCTCCATTAACGGTAGCTGCCTCTCCAGCATTATTGCGGACTCCACCAGCCCATAGAGCACACCAAACAGTCAGTTTTTGTGGATGTAATGGCGTTTCAAGGGTCTCATGTGGATTCTCTTCACTCCAAATGCGGCAATTTTGCTTGTTGACGTAGCCATTCAACCAAAAATGAGCCTCATCACTGAACAAAATTTTGCGATGAAAATCAGCATCGAAATCAATCTCATTTTCGGCCCATACACCAAAATCACGACGCATTGCATGGTCTCGCGGCTTTAATTCTTGCACAAGCTGGATCTTGTAAGGTCGCAAGCCAAGATCTTTGCGCAAAATCTTCCATAAAGTTGATGTACAAAGCTCCAATTGCTGTGCACGGTGGCGAATCGATTCATTCGGGTCCTCTTCAACACTTTGCTCTACAGCGGCAATTGTTTCTTCGGTGCGCACTGTTCGACGTCTCTGCGGATGCGTATTATCACATAGAGTAAACGTAGTGCGAAAACGATCCATGGTTAACCGAATTAATTGCTCTGATGGACGATTATGTCGACCATAAAATGGACGGAGCTCACGGTAAACTTCGCGAACTGAACCATTATTTTCGAAATAAATTTGCACGATTTGCAAGCGTTGTTCTTTTGTCAACCTGTTCATGATGAAATGGCAAACCAAACTGAACATAAATGACATTAGAGTTGCCAGATTTGACCACAAAATGCCAGATTTATCTCTATTCGAAAAACAAACCTGTAAAAAAAACACCCTGTATTATTGCCTTCGGTAAAAGTGTGGATTTCCGTTGATCTCCGTAAGGCTACCCTGTTCCCATGTACATATGTATGTATGTATGAATCTCGATGAAGAATGAACGAAAAAGTTAAATAAATTCTTTTTATTTCAGATTTTGCGTTCTTGCCACTGTTTTAGAGATAGTGTTTTTTCTGTGTTCAATCAAGTAAAACTTCCGTTAGTATATAGATCTATAGTTTATCAAAGAAATCTTACTAATATTATAAATGCGCAAGTTTGTGAGTTTGTTTGCGGGTCTTTGACGTCTTAACTACTTAACCAATCTATACAAAATTTCGTACACTTATTCTCAGGCTCATAGAATAGACAACAGATTCATGCGATTCCGGAAAACTGGACCAAGGACCGACATATTCAAAAAAACCGTTTTATATTGCGATTTGCTTTAAATTCCGTACCTTGGTGGACCTTTGACTTTGTTAAAATTCAAGATACTTTCATTTCCGAAAAGTGGACTAGGAATCTATTAAAAAAAATCTTATTTATGACGCTATTGGCTGATAAATAAACATTTCTTCAAAATAACTTTCGTTATTTTTCTTATTTTTCTCGTGCGGGCGGAGCCGCTGGTAAAAGCTAGTATCTAATAAAACGTGACAGGGAAACGAACAATATAAAAATAAAATTTGACTGCATTTGGGTAAAAATTTGTGAACTTATTTGCCACTTTATTCCTTGTTTATATATCACAACAACAACGTAAAAATACGTTTGGACCAATTGTCCGGAATTCGAATTATTTTCAAATTTATGGCTATTTTCGAAGCTCCATAGCTTTCGTAAGTTTTCTCGCGATTGTTCGAACCGATTTGACTTATCTCTAAATATAGTAAAATTGTAAAAAATCGATGTCTGTACATAGCAGATATTTAAAAAAGGTAATTGTTTCCTTTAGGAGACAACTGCTAAAACACGTCCAAAAATATCGGGAAAGTTATCTAAAGACGCGTTTTGACCTCGGTAACAATAATCCGGCAGCGGATTTTCGAGTTTTTGTTTCAGTGAAGAGATATTTGCCATCAAACTTGACAATTTTCTGACATTTTCATGTGGTTGTTGTAATCACAGATTAGGGTGTACCAAAAAGTGCCGAAGGCCGCCTACGCAGAAAAGTGTTCTGCACATAAATACCTTGGATCAAGCCCCCTATTTGGGATCGGACCTGGGCAATTTTTGGGGTTTTTGCGAATAACTTTTCACTGAAACAAAAAATTGAAAATCCGCTTTCGGATTGTTGATACCGAAGTCAAAACGCGTTGTTTGATACCTCTACCGATATTTTCGGACGTGTTTTAGCAGTTGTCTCCTAAAGGAAACAATTACCAAGAAAAATCTATAAAATTATTTGATGAAAGACATAATAAGGAACGAGTACCGTGATCGTAATTTCACAAAAGCTGAAATTACGATTACGTAATCGTTAATGTCAAAACCTACGATGACGATTACGTAATCGTTAATTGCAAAACTTACGATTACAGTAATCGTAATCGTAAACCTTATCGCCCAGCTCTGATGTATACATATACCCATTCTAGGCTTTATTTAGGTATAACCTTTCACGACCAACACACAAACAAAATAGGTCCAATAAGAGAATATGATCTATGCTATGACATGTATTTTGATGTCGCTGGCTGTGTCGAAACTCAAAGTAACCGCAGTAAGCAAAGAACGTTTGCAGAGCATACCATCTTGCAAAGCGGAATTGCCATCTGCTTTCTTGGAATGTGGCCAAATCGATTTGTAAAAACACAGAAAACCAATTCACTGGCGCTCTGATTTGAGCTGCAATCCGGCATTTCAACTCCCCAATCTACCATTCCCGGCCACTTTCACCTTCTGTCTTTTGCACTTCAGCATGCCTCTTTCCCCTGTGGTTTTATTCATATTATTCCTTTGATAAGCATTCAAGAATTTCATATAAGCACAATAAGATGAACTAAAATAAACAAAAAGGGTGCACTAAAATTTCAGTGTAAACGATTTATTTCCCTATGACTTCTTAAATCCTTGATGGTGAAGCTAACCAGTGTGGTACCTTGGGACAACGTATAAAGAGCGGAACCTCAATTTTATACACTATGTCATACTCGTCCATGAGGAATGTAATTCAAACAAGATTCTGCTTTGAGCAATAACAACCGGACCCAAATGAGTGAATCTACCTCTGTTTATGTCCTTTTTAGGGTGACGACTTGGTAACGATCATGCATTAGATCTTACGTAAATATGTCATAACGTAAGCAAGCCTCCAGATTGGATTTCAAGCGTGCTCTTCCCAACCCATAGAAAAGGAAATCCCGCAAAAAGCGCCAGTTATATCCAGTGAAACAGATTATGTGAAAAACTGGAACATAGGGTTGGCGAAATTTTTGATTTTAGAAATGTGGCTTAAGCGCTTAAATTTCTAAGCCTACTACAGACAATATCTCAGTGAGATAAACTTTGATAAGTGGTTTTGCAGTTTATCTTTAGTTCATATTATCGACCCGCAGTGGTACAGTGAACGGTTAAATACGTCCTGGCTAACCTCTTACTATAAAATATTCAGATGTCCAAACTCTGTTGGTAGGCCCTGTAAATGCATATACATATTTATATCCAGATCTCCTGTACTACGCCCCTACTTTACAATGTCCTTGTATACCAATGTCACGTTGCCAAAACGCCAGCTGTGCTGCCCGTACAAGATGTCTTTGCGGTCTCTTTACCACTTTTATGAGAATATGTTTATGCGGTTGTGTTGAGTAATGGCAAATAATTCGCTTGCCAAAAATCAAAATGAAATAATAAGAGATGAAATTAAAAATTTAAGTCAATGTTTATGGCACAGTTCTGGTGGAGGATACTTGGCTTGTAAATTAGTTATGGAAATGCTTGAGTATATTGAAAAAAAACTATTTATTGTACACCATACAAACTTAAATATAAATTCTTATTTATTTATGATTCAAGAGAAGTTATGGAATTTTTTCGAGAACACCGAAAAAGGATATTTTGTGGTTGGAGGAAACAAAAAAAAAAACAAATCACAACATCAGAGATAAGCTTTAGTAAGTGTGTGTTTTAGTTTAAAATTCATTAAAAATTTTAATTGGATATTGTACTCAAGGAACAAGTTCAAGTACTTACTACAAACCGCAAATCATTTATAACGACATAGTCCATATTTAAAGTTTTACAAAATTTTTTTTTTATATGCTATAGATTTCAAAATGTCTTGGCTTGTTTGGTATGAGTTTATACCCTAAGCGTTTTAGGGTAATGAAATAAATCGTTCGGAAACTTTTTTCATTTTCGAAAAAAACCACTATCTTCCCCTAGAAAGGCATACGTTTTGAAACTATAACGAATAAAGCAGAAAATACGCAGTACATAGATCGATACGAATCGTCGTGGTATGGTGGTAGTGTTTCCGGCCTACCCCACGTAAATTTTTTCAAAACGGCAGTGGTCGACAACCCTCCCAGCGTATTTCTACGACAGAAAATCTTCTTAGAATAATTTAATATGACTTTGAAGATGCCATTCGGAGTCGGCAGAAAACACGAAAGTGGGAAAAATTATATATACATAACACTAGTTCTACATAGAAATATTTTTGTTGAGAAATATGACTTTAAATGCCATTTGTTTGATATTCACATTGGCATATCTTATTTGATTATTAAAATTTCAGATAGGTGGCAACTCGGTTAAAAGCCCTTATAAGTGGCAACACAAAGCAAATGTGAAAATACATTGTCGTAATAATAGCGTATATAAAAAAAAAAATATATTTGAATGTTTTGGTTAAAATGCGATGAAAAATAGCTTCCTTTTGATACTAATTTTAGCATATATCCATCCATTTAAAAAATTTGAAAATGGGTGGTAACCCTGTAAGACTTCTTAGTTCCAAAATTAAGCAGGATAGCATGTTGCCTGTATTCGGGAGTTTGCGTCAAGCCGCTTTCGAAATAAAAGTGAACATGCAAAAAAAAACCCTAACTTTAAATATATTTTTTTTGAATACAACGGTAAATACCTTTCTATTTATACCTATATTGGCATATTACAGTTCACTACAAAATATCGGATAGCTGGCAGCTTCGACTAAGAGTCGCTTTCGAGATTTAGTAAACCGAGTTCTTTTTGAAGTTTATGTAAGAGGGTGGGAGAGGAACTGAGGTCTTTCTGGGCCTAATACCCTCAGAGCCGTCAATATACTGCGGCAAATTTCACTGAATCAGAGCGGACATCTGAAAAGCTAGTGATTTTTCGAAAAATTCAGTATCCATGTTTACTATGTCAGTTGAGTAGGTCAGTTAGTCTGCTCGCATATATCCCTTCTATATATCTTAGGGATGGCTGAAAACCTTAAAAGGGTTCTGCAATATTTTCCATCTGTTAGTAGGCTAATTGAGCCAATGCTGACAAAGCGTTCTTTGATAAGAGGCAGCGACGCATGAACCATTGCTTTCCGGCTTTTATACAACATTTTTATACCTTTCATGAACATGGAATGGTATATTAACTTTGGTCCGATGTTTGTAACGTTTAGAAATATAAGAGATATACGCACCATTAAGCATGCCAAATTGATCAGGACGAGGAACTGAGTTGATACAGCCATGCCCGTCCGTCCGTCCGTCTGTTTGAACGCAAACTAGTCCCTCAATTTTTGAGATATCTCGATGAAATTTGGCACACGGATGTATTTTTGTATTATATTAGACATTTGTCGGATCCGGTATAATCGGGTCACTATAGCATAGATCAACCGATCGTTCAAATAAGAGGTTTATGACCATTTCTCCCTCATTTTTAAAGACTTAAACTTGAAACTTAGTGAGATATGGATATCAAAAGATTTCGTAAAAAAATCACCAAGATCCGAGCTACATATATATAGTATATATCCCATACAACCGATCGTTCAGATAAGAGGATTATGGCCATTTATCCCTCATTTTGGAAGATTAAAACTTGAAACTTGGTGAGATATTTGCTTACAGATAATAAAAAATTTGGTAAAAAAATCGCTAAGATCGGAGCTCTATATAGTATATATCCCATACAACCGATCGTTCAGATAAAAGGATTATGTCCATTTATCCCTCATTTTGGAATTCATGAAAGGTATAAAGCCTTCGGCAAAGCCGAAGACAGCGCCGTCCTTACTTATTGATATTATCTTCGTTGTTATTTTACTTTCTATACATCTCAAACCCAGCTTCAGCATTTCGTTTTTTGAAGTTGTATGCATATGCATGCGGATTAATTTAATATCGTCTCTTCTATGTAAATATTGGTTAATATAGTTCCAACACTCACCAAAAAAAAATGTCTAATTGAACTGTAAAATTCTTTGGCTTATGTAAAAAACGCTAATTGTAAATAGCCGAACCGATAGAAAGTGAGCGGTTTTCACCTATTAGAATATTGCTAATCGAATAACGGTAGTCGCCTAATGTCATAATCGAATAACTCATTAATCGATTAACCGATTAGTGCGAGCTCTGATATGTACAGCTGGGTTCAATATAATAGTAGTGAAAAAAAAGAAGCCGTGATTTTTATAATTTTCATTTAAAATGTAGCGAATTCTGTAACAGAATAAGAAAGGTTCAAGAAAGTTAATTAAACTTTAAAAAATTACCATCCAAATGTTAAAATTTTTTGGCAAAATTTCTAGGAAATTTTTGAGTACGCAAATATCAATTTTAGTACAACATTGTGTAAAATTGTAAAAAATTAATTTTGTATGGAAAAAAATACATCCTTGATAAAAAATATTCTAAAAATGCAGGCGAAATTTTGAGATACTTTTAACTTGCTCATTATTATCATAAAATTGACAGAGCTATAAAATTGCGTACTCTTTCTAGAAATTCTTCCCAAAACTATTGAAAATTTTATGTAAATTTTTGAAAGTATAACTTTTCCGAACTTTGTGTAAACTTTAAAATTTCTTTTGATGTGGTTTCTATTATGGAGTTAGCTATTTTAAATGAATTGCCTTTATTTCGTAGAACGACATCCAATTTAATTTCACTACTAATATATTGAACATAACTGTATCTATGCCATAGGGGTTTCAATTAGATTGTAAAAATCATATAAACACTTTTGGGAATCGGTTATTTGCTGCTTTATTCATCAGTATTAAGGTATCCAAAAGGATGCCCTCCACGGGAAGGTAGCTCCTGGTCTTTGAAAAAAATTAAAATATTCTGCCGGAAAAGCTTTTCAAACCGATTTAATTTATTGCCCTGAAATGCCAAGGGTATAAACATATTTTTCACTAATACCTTTCATTTTAATTCTTACTAAAAGATATTTTTATTCGTTTAATGCTATTACAAACATAAATACACTTAATATCCATATTTATATTAGCTGTTCATAACGGTTGACTCTCCACTTTTCCACCAAAACAGTGGTACCATTATGTGCTTACAAAATTAGCATACGCGCTTGACTTGCTTATGGTTCGCTAGTCAAAAGTGTTCCTGCATATTGGTCACACCTGCATCCACCATAAAGGGTGTAGCAGTGATTTAAAGCCACCAAACCAATCTATGCTCTGAAATAAAGCCGCATCAAGCAAAACATTTCACATGCGGTTTGTTGACAGCAAGAATGTTAAACCACATACAAAATGCAACAAAAACATTGTCCGTGAATATGCATAATTAGTGTAGTTGTAGCGATGACAATATGACAAATACGTAAACAATACAATTCGAATGGAATGTGTGGACATTAGTCAAACCACGTACAAAACCAATATAAACAACGAAATTACTTCCAAATAACAATTAGGTTTGCAGCAGCAGAGCGAACCGAATAGCTCCAGATGAATATCTATCGCAACTCTCTTTCCTCGGCTAGTGTAGGGAATAAACATTTGTTGGTTTACATAAATTAAAATTTGAAAAAAAAAAATTAAAATTTGTAAACACAACATTAGAAAATGAGTGAGATCAGTAACGAAGATCAGAGAGCCGCCAACCTATGTTATGGAGAAATTGTTACTAACATCGACAGGTGAGGGAGAAGAAACCATGTTCTACAACTCATTATGCCACAGCCAGGCCTAGGTATTTTATCGAGTATTGGCCTGAATATTCAAACAAAGAGGCTAAGAGTTGGCATAAAGAGGCATGCAACAACTGACTATTTCTAGTATCATTACTCCTGGCGAAAATCCGGTCAGTAAATGGAGTTGCTCTAGCGTTGGGTTCATCTAGGATAGCACCGACTTTATTATAGGGGGACGAACTGCCCATTCTGCATTGAAGTTGCCCTTAAATATGCATATAAACGAAACACCCGTTTGCAGCCTAACTAAAAACAGTACAATGACAAAAGTTTGCAAACTGATCGTATGGAACGAATGCACGATGGCCCACCAAAGATCACTGTAGGCGTTGGGTAGAACTTTAAAAGATCTTCAGAATAATCAATGTATTTTTGGTGGGGCAATGATTTTGTTATCTGGTGATTTTTGGCAGACTCTTTCAGTTATTCCGCGATCAACTGTAGCTGATGAACTGAACGCATGCCTAGAGTGATTTAATTTGTGGAGCCGGGTAAAAATATTTCGATTGACAAGCAACGTGCGAGTGCTTTGCAAACCGATAGCACTGCATGGAAGAAAAAAAGAGGTAGTTCCATTGTTAATTTTTGGTTGCCATGTTAACTACTTGACAATTAAACAGATTGTGACATTTTGTGCTACCAGTTCTATTCATGATCCAATAATACAGGTCGTGTTAATAGACCAGCTGATTTTTACTTTTGTCTCGAATTTTGACATTGCACTAATTTCTCAGTACGATTTTGACGTTAAACTGACAAATTACATAAACAAAATACATGCAAAATTTTTGTGTGTCTGTATGTTTGTCGAGCTGCTACGACCTGTTGTAGGTGGATCATGGTTCTATTAAAAAATCTTGTTTGGATCGTGTTATTTGCTCACAAATAAAATTATTGATTGAAAAATTATGGAAAAGTTTGTGCAGGCGAAATATCTTTGCATATTGCAATGGGAAAAGGAGTGTCAAATAGAAAATATGAGCTATTAATTTAATTACAAACTAAATGTTTATGCAATACAGAAATAGTTATCGGGAAGGTAATCTGATGTTGATCGTGCCCTCAAGGAATAACCCATGATTCTGGTGATACATGAAAATCACATTGAGCGGCTTCACAATTTAAACCAGGGAAGACCAGCTCACCTTATTCGACCCACAGATAATATATGTTTTCAGCCAGCAGTGGCAGTTATGGAGACAAGAGCTCAAATGCTGGACCGTGGACTATTTTTCTTTTCTATCCACCCAAACCATTACCTTTTTAAAAAATCCCGAACCACTAGATCCTGATCTATTTTGGCTTAGGTACGGGCGTTGTGATAAAGCCTATTACTTCAGTAACAGTCACCGTCAACGTTACCCCACCAACTCCTCAAACACACTCCTTGTCACCGCAATTTACATTATAACTAACCGTCGCTTGGCACATTAATACCGATAGTAAACAAATATTGAGTGTTATTTCTCGAGAAACACAACAATGTACCAAGAATACTTGGTTTTATCCCACCAAGGGATATTTTTATATAACAGTATTTAATCCGTCCCACTCCACGGTGCCAAGGACTAAGCCGGGCAGACTGTAACGCTAATAATCTCTTTTTTTAATCCAGCATAATATAAGATTGACAACGTATTTTTGGCAATGGAACTACCCAAGGCGAATTTATACCAGGTGATATCACGGCTAATTTTTTGCTGTATATACACACATACTTCATGTGTTTTGTTTTTGCTTTGGCGCCTTCTCCTGTCAGATTGCATAGAATATGTTCTTATGAGATCACCTGTAAGTGAATTCGCCTTGGAACTACCTTCTTTTTATACCATGCTTCTGATGTGTTTTCTAAGCAATTGTTGGACATTGGGAATGGTAAAGTTCCTGTTGATGACTGAATTAATAATATATCCCGAAAAATTGGCGATTTACCAATTCGAAAGAGGAATTCATACTCATATTAGCCGCAAAAAATCGAACTAATGATACAATTCAAAACTTAATTTGGGGTCCTTTTCTAACATTCAAATCAGTTGATTCACTTATGAATCAAGATAAAGTAGGCAATTATCCGGCAAAGTTTTGAATCCTTTGAATTGCTAGGACTTCCACCACGCAATTTGAAACTTAAAGTAGGCTCAGTGATTATCATGTTGCGTAATATTAATCAACGTTGCAATGGCACGACACTAGCTGTAAGAAAACTGATGAACAACGTTATCGAAGTAACAATTATAAAGAAAAAATACAAACGTGAGGTGATTTCTCGCATTCCGATAATACCAACGGAATTACCGTTTGATTTTAAGAGGCGTCAGTTTCCTATATGCCTAGCATTTGCGATGGCCATAAACAAGTCCCCGGGTCAGTCTTTGGAAGTTTGCGAAATAAATTTAGAATTTCCATGCTTCGCGCATGGACAGCTATATGTCGCATGTTCGCGTGTCGTAAACCGTCATTTATGCACAGGAATCCAAAACTAAAAATGTAGTTTATCAAAAAATTATGAAATAAATTGTTCAGTGGCAATTTGAGTCGTCAGTATTGTAAAGCGTTCAAATACAGTGGGGAATCCCCAGAGCTATGTTGTTAGTACCACAAACAGCACCATTACTATTTTTTGTCTATGGCACAGTATACAAAAATATAGCATTTACTTTCAAATGACGTCATTCGGCGCCACTCATGTAATGCAGGAAACTTCATGTCTAGATGACCAAGGTAACCACAACACAAAACTCTTTAAAATTCTTAATTTTTTATGTAAAATTTTTGAACTCTACACGATTGCAGATGCAAGGACGAATATACCACTTACTGTATGTGTGAAGTTCAATGAACTATTGACAATTTAGCACTTTTTATAATTTTTCTGATGAAACTTACCCAACCTGGGTAAGTTACCCATAAAGTTGTTCAGCTACTGTAAAAGTGGTGCTAAATATTAAAGAACTTTTTAGTTTGTTCGGTACGGATAATAAAAGACATCTTATATCTCAATCGACTTCTATCTACCTATATATAAGAAAAGAAGTAAATAATTTTCATTGGTTAAACATTTTTAAACTATAACGGAAATACAAATCTACGACTATATCTTAACAATTCTACTACTAATTCAATGCTTCAAGTCCGAACACTGTTAAATGAAGAAATTTAATTTTTAAGAAGTCAAAGAGCTAACCAGCGCCTGTGAGAAAAGTTTTTTTTTGTAGTTCTGCTGGGAGAGTGGTGTTTGAGGAGA
Source organism: Merzomyia westermanni (assembly GCA_949987695.1). Lineage (NCBI taxonomy): Eukaryota > Metazoa > Arthropoda > Insecta > Diptera > Tephritidae > Merzomyia > Merzomyia westermanni. The sequence goes on from OX465291.1 coordinate 65,498,727, forward strand.
GGTCATTAGTACGTAGGTGCAACTGCGAAGTTGCAAGTCGTGCCTGAAGCAGCCTTACCCATGAGAGTTTCCTCTTGGCGTCATCCCAAACCAAAAAAAGATAATAGTATGATCACCAAAGCTGACAAAATATCGGAAAGTATACAAGAGAAGGTTTAATTCACAAACAATTTCCGGCATGGCTTCTATTATTATGCAACATGTGCAGTTTTGGTTATTATATTATGTCGTTAGAACTACAAACACTATTACACTATGCAATATCCATTAAGACTGTTAACACAGACTAATTTATAAAAAATTAAAATGCCATTTTAAAAAGTTCTATAGAGCATATCTTATTTTTATGAACTTTTGAGTAAAAATCTTTGTTTTGAATAAAGTATATAAAAAAAATTTAATTAAAGAAGTTTCACTCTAACGCCCCAATTCTAGTGTGGTAACAACATTCGTTCTACCGGCAAGTAAATAGTTTGGAAACTTTTACACCCTTTAGATATTCTGCCGGCTTAAGTTGCAGTTCAATTTAATGACCGCGAAAAATTGCACGTGTTTTGTAAATATTTTTGTGCACAGAAAATACCGCAAGCTTTGTACTCATACTAGTTCACAAGAATTAAAAAACAATAGGTCCGTTCGTGTAAAAATTTGCGATCGTCTCTCAGCGTGAGAGAATGGGTCCGTTCGTGATGCAAATCTATATCGCGTTCGTGATGTCTAAAAAAATTGCAAGTGAGAAGAAATTGAGAGAGCAATATGACATTTGATTTTGGGAGAAGTTACGAATTCTTGCTGGATAAATTTCGGCCAACAAGAATTTGCAATCAAGGAAATTAGCTGAATGTGACACATGGTTGTGTTTTATTCCACAAAACAGTTCAATTGCATGTTTTAATTTGCGTATGCTTCCAATTTTTGTGCATAGTTTAGTTAAAATATAGCACTCTAAAATGCAAAAAATATTTTTATTCTCACAATGTTGCAATTTTGTTTGTCTGCTGCACTATGGTGATCAGCTGGCGCTCAAACTTGCCACTTTTTTCAAATTTAGCGTTCGTGTAAAAATTTGCAATCATCTCTCAGCGTGAGATAATCAGCAAAAATTCGAGAAAATCTCTTTGCTGGATAATTGTTACTGGACTTTTACACGAACACACCTAATATAAGCACTTTTACACGGAGTTTCGTTCGCGTTTACACTTTATTCTTTATTGCGCATTGTTTGTTTTCGGCAGCGTTGCCATGTACGCTAGAATCGCGGTTACATGAACTGCATTGCCAATGGTTAAGATTTTCGGTTAGATAATCTTCCGCTTACGCACAGAATTGACCCGTTAATCAAATCTACTATTAAATGTGTACATTTGACTGTTTGACAATTTATGGATATTGCGGACTGTTGCGTATGACCAAAATGGTTGTTATTTTCAAGAGGTTCTAAATACAATTTATTAACTCTTCTATCTACAATTTAAAAAATAGTTCATTCACATGACAGTTGGTTTAACTTAAAAACCCTAAACCACCAATTATCTTCATCAAAAGACCGGCAAGGTACTGCAAAAGTATAACTTATCAGTTCCATGCTGGAAAGGTAAGAACAATCTTAAAATAGTTACGAGCACGGCAGTAGATTGGCAAGAAATGGTCTGTCGGATCTGCTACTCAGGTATATAGTATGAGTTGAATTTCATTATTGTGATAATGGCTGTACTAGTACGAGGGGTATAAAAGTTTTGTCTTTATAAAGGTAGTTTGTAACTGTATAAAATAATCGAAATAATCAGCGATTTTCGCGCAACACCGATAACTGTTGACAGTGATAAGCCAAATAATTTTTTAAATTTTAAATTTGACACAAAACGTGGCACTGCAAATATGGGTTTTACCAATTTGTTAGTTGTACCAATGGGGTTAATTTATGGCTCTTGTTATTGTGATTGTGTCAGACTGTACCAGTTTTAAGTCTGTAGTAATCCACGTAGTGTCCAAATTAACTCTATATTTGCTCCTAAATTAAAGTCACTCATACTTGACTATTGTTTGTTGCTAATCACACCGAAAGATGTGATGTTGCAAGAAAGTCAATAACTTTCCGATTTATCTAAATTTATATCAATCATTCTATTGGTTTTAATACCATTATAATTTACTAGTAGTTCATTTGAGTTTGTAGAATTTCATCTTGAAAATATTAAGGCATATGTGCTCAAAACAGACTGTTTTCAATTAAGCCAATATTAAAAAACATAACAAAGCAAACAGTTAATTTAAATATATCAGATTTATGTAACCTAATAAAGTCAGTTAAATTAGAAGAATTTTTACCAAAAGTTGCAGACAATATATTCCTTTACCTAATGGTTGAAAATTGTAATGAAGAGCGTAAATTTTTGCAGCTTAAGAGAATACAAAATGAATTTCGAACAACAATGTTACAAAAAGGACTGAGTTTTAGGATATAATAGGAGATTTTTCTCAAGAGAAATCCTGAAAGAAACCATTATCGGAATCACAACCAATAACCTAGCAGCATATTTATATCATTAATAACAAGGACCGCAAATAATGATTATTTTTATTTTTTACTCATAATGAGTTTTAAGTTCTTTATCCCAAATATACCTTTTTGAAAACTCTATATTAAATAGAGAAAAGGAGTATTTAGTAATGGAAATGGGCATTTATGAGATGGAAATAAGGTACGAGTATTTTCGTAACCATTTTCAACATATTATAGTAGAATTTTAAATAAGTTATCTTTGGCGTCACCCACTTCAGAGAAAGAGGTATGTTCGTTAAAATTTTTAAGGTGAAATTATCCATAGTTCAGGATATATGATGCTTTGAGTTTTATTATGAAAAATAAAATAGTTCTCGTTATGAAAATAAAAATAATCAATATTTGCGGTCCTTGCATATTATATCGATCTGGCCGATTTTCACTAGCCACATTATGTATATAATAGCTTTTTAATTGCAATAGTTATAGGCCAAAACCCCTTTATCGGAACAATCAATTGCATGGGAGCTATGCGTTGCATTGGTCCGATCTTCTTGTTTCCGACAACTGATTAATATACTACAGAATGGCGGCCCAATGCCAAATTTCACCCAGATATCTCTAAAACTGAAGAACAAGTTCGCGTTCAAACAGACAGACGGCCGAATGGACAGACGGACATGCCTAAATCGACTCAGCTCATCACACTGATCATTTCGGTATTCTTATTGGTGGGTCTATTTCTTCTTCTTCTTATACTTACAAGAAGTTAAAATACAATTTGATGTTCATGAAAGGTGTAAAAATGTTTAACGCAATTTCTTTATATTCCAAAGAGTCACCCAGTGCTCAGGCAATTTGCCTGAAAATCCAAAAGAAGTGCTTCAAAAAGTTGTATGTCACTACTCATCACTTAAGAGGTTTTGGTTTGAAGTTTGATACGGAAAATGTTTTTCTTGGGGTACCCTATTAAGTAGCTAATTTTGAAATTTAAGACAATTTATATAAGAGGAATCGACACTCAGGACATGCCAATGGTAGTAGAAAAAGTTTAAAATCTGTTCAGTTCATAACTCGACAACAATTATCTAATTGATCACGCCCTTTTTACAAGAGTATTATTTAATTGAAAATAATTAATGGACGCCAATTTAATGTTCCGTTCCACCCGAACTTAGAATTTTCAATTTGTCCATATATAAATCTAACTTCCGAGTAGAATACAGAATTAATTCTTAACTTTTCACACATCTCTAAAAAGCTTAATTTTGAGGGTGATTTATCTATGAAACGCGCTCTATATATAGATTTGGACTCCATGGTTGTTAAAAATTACATAAAATAACACAATTTAATTTTTCAAAAGTTATGCCAACATTAGCTATAATGATTTGCAATATTAACGAATGTTAATGACGAAAATATTATGTCCGTTAATGCAATCCGAAAATGTCAAGAGCTTCCACAAACTTTCCAGCTATGTGATATTGTACTTAATTGCACTTTACTCGAATTTCGACACTCAGGACATGCATTGCATGTGCTGTTCGTCGAAGCGCACTATGCGAGTGACATGTTCAAATACATACATACGTATGCTGTAATTTTTCATTTATTTCGCACCCAAAAGCTCTCAACTCAAAAACAAGGCAAACCACCAAATAGACAACTTCATACGCGGTACGTATGCTATATTTACATGGAGTTGGCGTAACTCACGCCAAAAGTGCAGGGAAAAACACACGATTTCATTAATACTGAATGGACATCTGCGAATACTGTTGCGAACTTTGCATCACATGATAAAAGCGTTAGTGCTATATACTTATTGTGAGATGTTTGGCTGTGCATGAAATGGATTTTCATGTCGAAGGTGTACTAAATTGCTTTAATTCATATTGTGCATGCCGTGATGGCAACTATGACTTCAGTTTCACTAATTCGCAAGATAGACATATGCGCGTAAATATAGTTTATCTCGAATTCAATGAGTTTTGTGGTAAATATAATGTAGGGTCCTTGACCAAAAACGATAAAGAAAATCCAACACGTCGTTATCGCTGCCAACACAGATCTAAACTAAACTTAGTAGCCTTCATCGCATAAACGTATGATTTTTGTGTGATATTCCAAAAAGTGTTTCTACAGCACTTCACTTAAGCGTCCTCAGCCTGGTGGCCTAAGGCTACTCAAATAAAAGCAATTAAGAAAACCTAGTAGACTGCTTCGAATTGGTATAACAAATGCAATAAGTTCATGAGAGGTAATTCATATATTAACTTTGATTGAGAGGTCTGGTACAAGAACGGAGAAATCTGGGTCATGGCGTAAGTCCCTGCAATAAAGGAGACGAATCTACATTATGAGTAATAGTCAGATATACTTGCTGTAATTGTAGTACTTTCAAACTTAAAAAAAATATCTTGATGTAATGGTTCCCGAAATATGACTGTTTGATTGTCAAAAATCTTTCTGTAAGTTCAGCAATGCACACTTAAGGAACACCATGCGAAGTTAAGCAGTTTAGGCTGGTTTTCAATAAAATAAAAAAAATACTATGTTTTATGCCGACTTAAGGTGATACTACCTTCGGGGATATTTCTGTAACTACGCAAACAAACAAAAAGGAACACCTTTCCATAGTTGAAACAATTAGCAAAAGGAAGTTAAAACGCTGGCTCATAGAAATAATACCAGAGCTGTAAAAGTGTGCAATCTTTTGGGATTATAATTCATCATATTGGGATTGGTGTTTTTTAATTCAATTTCCTCTATTGAAGAATGTAACTAAATATTTCCCCACCTCTTTATTCACGAGTGGGAAATAAGACTGCACACATTTAGATTTTGAAAGAAAGGTTGGAAATACTGAATAAAAAGAATTAACTTTAAACACTGAATAAGCATTCCAGTGAATGCAGCCTCTTCTTGGTGTGCACACACTTATTTATCCATCGATGCAAACATGCTATAGGCACGGAACCCTCTCAAATATGCACATGGTTGCTTTTTGTTAAAGACATTTCAAAGCAGTCACACAAAATATGGTTTATTGGCTTTATACACCTTTTATTAGTTTATGGTAATTGTTTCCTTTAGGAGACAACTGTTAAAACACGTCCAAAAATATCGGGAGAGGTATCAAACAACGCGTTTTGACTTCGGTGTCAACAATCCGAAAGCGGAATTTTAATTTTTTGTTTTAGTGAAAAGTTATTCGCAAAAAGCCCAAAAATGACCCAGGTCCGATCCCAAATAGCGGACTTGATCCAAGGTATTTATGTGCAGAACACCTTTCTTTCAAAAAAATAACCTTTAGCCGGTCCAACACCGGCTACGCGGTCCACAGTATTTCTGCGCAGAACACACTTTTTGGTACACCCTAATCTGTGATTACAACAACCACATGAAAATGTCAGAAAATTGTCAACTTTGATGGCAAATATCTCTTCACTGAAACAAAAACTCGAAAATTCGCTTCCGGATTATTGTTACTGAGGTCGAAACGCGTCTTTTGATACCTTTCCCGATAATTTCGGTCGTGTTTTAGCAGTTGTCTCCTAAAGGAAACAATTACCTAGTTTATTTTTACATCATGAACTACAAAAATATTAACTGAAACAATATTTACCTTTTAAAAATATCATAATAATGTAATAATGAAATATGCGAATGTCAAATATTCTAACATCTTTAAAAATTGTCAGTTTTCTAAAAAAGTATTGCCATTGTATCATTAAATTGGTATTTGTTGAAAACGAACTCATATACATATCTTCATATACTATCAGACCCGGCAGACGTTGCCCTGTCCCTCACCATTCCTTTCCTCTTTATTCATGATACTTTTCCCTCATCGTCCTGATATGTGCTTAACTCCGAAGGTGGTCTTGCTAACGCCAACTTTTTATAAGGTATTTGGTTGATATATAGGACACGTATATTTATATAAATATTATATATTATTAACTTGAAACAAATAAATTAATTTTTATGCTGAATTGCAACTTTATATTTATGACCCACTGTGCAAGTGTCATACAATGTGGCGCAAAAGTAATCCTCCTATCAGAAAATGCTATAAATTTTGCGATTGGCTCCTAAAGTCAGTTCTGTTTTGACATTTGTGTAGTAAACACATGCGAAATACACGTTAATAAACAATGTTACGCTACACTGCTCCAGAACGCGGAATATTGCTGACTATTTATTTGACCAATAATCGGTCGGGGCCAAACGGTTACTGTGAATGGTGAGCGCTACAGAGCAATGATCAACGAGTTCGTTTTGCCGCAACTTGATGAATTGGGATTGGAAAACATGTGGTTCCAACAAGACGGTGCAACAGCACACACTGCACGTGCCACAACCGATATGCTGAACATCGGAAGCTTACTTTTGCGCCACCTTGTAGATATCGGTGATGAAGTTTGGACGTCAACAGGGGAAAAGAACTCACAAAAGTATGTGTGCTTTAGCAACACTTTACTAAGTTTGAGTTGGTAGGGCGAATTAGTAACACAACAACTGCAGCATAAACTGTAGTCTAATGGTACTTTAGAACAAATTTATTAAATGAATATTTCTTATTTGGTCCAAGAATATATTCAGAATGAAAATTTTAGTTTCAAATTGAAAACCCCAAAAGTTGCAAATCAACATATTCATGTTTATAAGAAACGAAAAAACATAACAAGTTATTAAAACCTAGTTTACAATTCATATATATATATATATACATATAGATTAATACATATAGATTAATGAATCTATAAAGACACTACAATCTTCGTTGTGTAATCTCTTTCTTGATTTGCTGATCGTTGTTATAAATTTTGATTGATAAATTATTTATGCTCCTGGCAGGATCGCCAATTTGTAGAACAAATTTATTAAAAAAATACTTCTTAATTGTTTTAAAAATATATCCAGAATGAAAATTTTATTTTCAAATTTAAAACCTCAAAAGTTACAAATCAACACATTCATGTTTATAAGAAACGAAAAAACCTAACAAGCTATAAAACAAAGTTTACAATTCATATATATATTGATATATATACACATAAAGATTATTGAATCTATAAATACACTACAGTACCCCCTGATTTCTTTTTTAAGAAGTCAAGAAGCTATCTTAAACTCTTCAACTTTGAAAATTAAAAAAGTCTTACTGGAAAACTTTCAATACAAAATCGTGGTCACACTTCTGAACATGGAATCAAATATTTTCGAAAGTAGCTAAATAGCTGCAGTTAATTTTAAAGATTTTTTTGAGATAATCACCGCTATTTTGATTGTCAATATTGCTGTGCACAAATTGGCAATACTAATTCAATTGCTGGTTCGTAGTATCAGTACGGTTTTTGTCAATATTGACAACCATAATAGGGGTAAATAAGTGATAATATGTATGAAGAAGAGTCGATTCAAGTGTGAGAAGGGATGCAGATAGGCTGTAAATGATCCAAGCAAAACAAAATTGTGTACTGGTTGATTTATTAACTTTTAAGGAAAACAACTCTTTACATATCTGGATAGCTTATAAATTCAAAAAATATCTACGCTGGAAATAAAGAGTATTAATAGTGAATGATAAAAGAGTGTGCATTCTTTTCAATTTAACAATCACATGCGATTGGGAATACCTTCGTCATTCCAATTCTGTACTGAATTTAACTCGAGCATTCAATAACACACACACTCTTTGTTTGGCTTCAAATTTTTTAAGCCATTCAGGAATGGATGTTGTTTTATGCAAGCAAAAAATCAAAATTTTTTAAAGAATGTTGACGGAATTCACACTGAATTGATTGAGTTTTTTTACAGCTCTGAATAATACTGTGACTACTGTGCTGGCTTGCAACCAGAAACATTTTCTGCTTCTGCCATATAAATTTTCCAGGAAAAGTTCAGCGGCCAAATCACATCACTTCCTCAGGGTATACCACATGAAATAATTGTTATTTTAATAATAAGTCACGGCACCAATTAGAAAGCAAACTGACCATATAAAATCTTAAATAGAAATAATTAAATATAGTAACTAATCTACTTTATTTGTTGCTGTACAGCACTGCTCCGCTTGTTTTACGTCCATATATTGGTGGTCAGTTGCAAGCTATTTGGCTGACGATAAGCATTTGAAAGCCAAAGGCGAATGTATTAAGCTTATGAAACCACAACTGCATCGGACTTGAATCGCGTACACTCACAGTAAGTTTAAAATTATTTATGTAGCGAATGTTAGACTTTAGCTATTGCTAGTTGCTCTTACATATTGCACATAAACACACACATGACTACTAAAGATGCTGCGGCTTTTCAACCTAGACTCCGAAAGTGCAGAAACACCGATTGAGTTGGAGCTATTATTTTGGATTTGTGACATCAAATCAGTTTTTAGCTTTTTCCTTATATTGTTATTCCTATGCATTAAGAGGAATTGCAAATAATTTCAGAATCCCGCTTTTGTCGTGAAATTTAAAAATTACCTCTTCTTTAACGAAAACCTAGTTACTACGGATTTATATTTAGTGAAAGTGCTGTTAATTTTATATTTATCGGTCTGACAGCATACATTTTTTCACACAAAAATTGTGTCTATATTGTGTCAAATTCGATGAGTCTTTGATTGTTCTTCCTGCGTTCGATCGCTATAAAGTCAAATAAATAAAAGACCCACTACTGTTTACAAATAGCTAGATTTATTTACTAGTATAATCGCAATACATATTCACGAGTTTTCGGGACTTTTGTGAGACAATTTCTTGATTGTTTTGATGAAATGATGCAATCCCGAAATACCGAAATTACAGTGCCGAAATTATCCTTAAGTGATCTCGAAGAAATTCCTAAAACTGTACCGAAATTATTCTGTAATGTACAAGAGCAATGATTAGAGGAACCCACAAAAACCATGTGGTAAAGTTTTTAATATATTATATCACTGAGCTCCTACAAAAAACTCCCCGTCTACACCCGAAAACTCGATCATTGGTCCACTTCCTTAAATTTCGAAAACTTTCCCCTTCGAAGATCGGTTGACGGAATTGAAATGGGTTTAGTGTATCTGAATATAAGAAAATGGAGTGGCGTTGTAGTACTACCAACAATAGTTCATATCTGGATGTGGGTTAAAATGGGATTTACTAAATTTACAGCTCTCAGGCTGTCGTGGTAATCAAAAGAAGAAGCTGAAGAGTTCAACTTAAAATTGTCTAACATTATACCACAAGGTACATAAAATCCGTTCAAGAGTCCTGTTCTAGGAATCTCTGCTGTAGCATCCCTATCGCATACATATATCTATATCTAAATATCTATGCACTATGTTTGAACCTGCAACGACGCGGTTATGCTCTCTTGCACACAATTTGTCCAGCAATTAGACGCAGGACCAGAGGCAATGAAACATTTAATTACATGAAATATGCGCTTTTGTTATCAGCCATGCAAAAACCTAAAGTCTAGCACCTGCTTCAGGTGGGCACTTAGGTATACACTTGCGTATGAAAATTAGGCTGTGGCCAAAAAAAATTTTTTTTGTTTTCTGAAAGTATCGATTTTATTTTTCAGAATGGCGAAAAATACTATTAAATTTTAATACTTATATTTAGAGGTCTACGATAATGCATGCATGAGGTGGCCCGATAATGCATCACAAAGGAGTAATATGCAAGTACACCAATATCATAAAAAAGGAACATAGGATCCAATGGCTTTTGTAGGGTCACTACTAATAATAATAATAAAAATTATCAAAATTTCGAGCAATTTTTAGCTTTTGAAAGGGTATATAAAATCTTCAATATTTTAAGTAAGTGAATTAAAATATCCACTTGATAGATAACCAAATGAAATGGAACTCTTTAAACTTAAAAATTTTGTGGAGTAATATAAAAGTTAGTAGGAAAGGGTAAAAGTCTGAAACCTTTACTGCGTTTTTTTTTCTTGCCGTTCTATCGAATATAATTTAAAAAAAATATAAAATTATATTTTAAGCCGAGGCTACTGTATAGTTAGTGAGATTGTTTTCCGTTGCCACATCCGTTTTTCGCTTTTAGTTATCTAAGTTACTCTCTTCATAAAAAACTCCACCGAATAAATTTTAGAAGGTGTTTCAGTTAAATCAAGTACGTTGTTACCTAACAAATAAGAGCACAAAACGAAGGATAGAGAAAATTATAATTTACGATAAAACGCACTGGTATATTCTCGAATGAGCATATGTGGATATGTGTTAAGCTTTATGGCTCCACAAAATTGGAACTTTCACAAATTTTTGATGGCGAATTTCGAATCAAATTTCACCTTGAGTGCTTTTTTATGTGCATCAAATAAAAGTTTCTACATTTGCACGTCACTTTCGCTCTTACGACGTTGCTCTCATTTGATTTTTATTTTCTGTAGATACCCAGTTGTACAACTATAACAATTTTACAACAAAAAATATTGAGAGCCATATTAACTCAAGGAAAGCGGAGAATGCATTACATCTTGCTTATAAGATAAGAAGCATGGTAACCATTGCAAGGGAAGTGTTAACCTAAAGCAAGCAAATAGGAACTCGAGGATAGGTGCATCAGCGGCTGCGTGAGATGCGAAATTTTTAAGTTACTTTAAGGTGAAGGGGCCCACTTGGTGGATTCAATATACATATTTAGCTTTAGTTTTTGTCCGTTGTCTGTGCCTCCGTAACATCATATCGCTGGAGATTGACAGAAATCTGTACCTTTGACAGTAATCATAAGAGATTATAACCATTTCAGCGGATTTTGTGCCAGTGTCAGGTGAATGAAGCTACCCTAGATGCGTCGCACGTGGAAATACTTACAGTGGCGACAAAACTAAAGCACAGAAATTAAAACATTTTACTCAAAAAAATCGTAAGTATATTTTCTATAATGTTTAGCCCTTTTTAGTAAGGAAGAATACATATTAGGTATTACAAATTTGAATAAAAAAGCGTAGTTTACCAGCTCATCCAAAGTACAAAGTATCCGGTGAACTTAAAAATTGGAGCGGCAAAACTAAAGCACAATCAAATATCTATAGTTCTTTTTTCGTTATTTCTTGAATGTTCGGGGCTCTTTATGGCAGGCTCACATCGGTATTAAGTGTATTATTTAAGTTAACCATCTTAGGAAATAATTTTCCACGCCTGCTCAACTTGTTCGAATAAAGAGTGTTTTTTGCTGCAATTTTCCTTTAGGTTTTTAGAATCAATCATTTTATATTAATAATATAAGAAATAACAGAATAAAATTATTGTTAGAAGTTAATATAGAAGTCAAAGAATAAGAAACAGTTAGTAGCTATGTATTTAGGATAGAAAGAATTGATTTTTTTATGATGAAAAGCGAGTCTGGAATATCAAATTTACCAGAAAGAGAGTTTTAATCTTGACACAAACTTAAGTTACATAAGGGGCGCTAAATTCTTTAGACCATCGTTTAACGAATGCGAGGACACCTCTAGCCTTATTGACTGTTGTGTTAATATGACGGTTGAAACTGAGTTTATAGTCCATAGTAGCCCCCAGGTCAACAAAATCATACACTTGCTCAAGACTATAATTTTTAATTGTATAGGAAGCCAGCTGAGAAATTTTCTATAATTTATAAATTTTCTATACATTCTCTGTTCGGTTAAACAGGGGTTTACCAACCCCTACACTGCGTCAAAACTGTTTCATCGATCAAAAAGTATAGTTAAATAAGTAAGCGTTGTTTTTTAAGCCTGGGAACGAGCTTCAGAGCGTCCTAATATTTCAGAAAACTTTTATTTGACAGAAAATAAGATTCCTTCTTCATCTGAAATAATTATTTTAAGCAAATCTTTTCGATTTCTACAAATCATCCAACCTCGTTTAACGGCTAAGTGAAAGAAAGGAACCGTTGCTTTAGTTTGTCGAACACATTTTTCAGTTAGCCTGTTAAGTGTAATTAATTTTTTTAACGGACCATGAAAACTGTTTTATGTTTAAAATAACTAATAGGTGGCCTTTATCAGTAAAAACAAATAAAAAATTTTAAGCCTGCACATATAATTTTATTTAATCATGTTTAGCAGATGTACTTTTCGTGCTTTAGTTTTGTAGTACACTGTAACTATACCACATTATTCCTATTTCCTATGTATGGGTTGTTGCACGGTTCTCGCCAACGTATTTGCTCAAAATTTCTTTAAATCTCCTAAGAGGTGAAATGCCTACTCTTTGAGAGAGTACAATTTTGAAATATGGGTCGGTCAAATTCGACTGAGCCACTTCTGCCGGGTTCACTTGTATGAAATAGTTTGCACTTGAAAGAAGCACTTGTGCTATAGTAGTAAGCTTGCAAGCGTTTTGGTTATTGCCAATCTTAGTTTTTTGTCTCCGGCTACTGGATGCTCATTGGATTGTATAGCTGCGTCAACCGCCTCAGGCTAAGTTATTATATTCCTTTATCAGAGGTTGGCCCAAAAACAATTTACTCAATGTCTGAGTATCGACTATGCGCTGATTATCTTCTGATAAAAGTTATCAAAGGATGGACCCCTGATTATGTGCTTAGCAAAACAAAAAATGGCAGCTGAAAGTAAAAGTCTGATTTTGTCATAGATTGTTTTGCTAAAAAGCTCTGCTAGTAATAGAATTTAAAAATATACACATTCACTGCGTTATTCATTATATATAGAAAAACGGGGACGGAAACTCATAGAACCAGATGTTAATCCGCGCAGCCAGAAATTTAGTTCAAAAACAATTTACTCAATGTCTGAGTATCGACTATGCGCTGATTATCTTCTGATAAAAGTTATCAAAGGATGGACCCCTGATTATGTGCTTAGCAAAATAAAAAATGGCAGCTGAAAGTAAAAGTCTGATTTTGTGATAGATTGTTTTGCTAAAAAGCTCTGCTAGTAATAGAATTTAAAAATATACACATTCACTGCGTTATTCATTATATATAGAAAAACGGGGACGGAAACTCATAGAACCAGATGTTAATCCGCGCAGCCAGAAATTTAGTTCAAAAACAATTTACTCAATGTCTGAGTATCGACTATGCGCTGATTATCTTCTGATAAAAGTTATCAAAGGATGGACCCCTGATTATGTGCTTAGCAAAACAAAAAATGGCAGCTGAAAGTAAAAGTCTGATTTTGTGATAGATTGTTTTGCTAAAAAGCTCTGCTAGTAATAGAATTTAAAAATATACACATTCACTGCGTTATTCATTATATATAGAAAAACGGGGACGGAAACTCATAGAACCAGATGTTAATCCGCGCAGCCAGAAATTTAGTTCTAAAAGTTTTACCATGACATTCAATTTATGGTGAACTCTTCTTCTATTGGGTGTAACACATTCAGCTGCATCGAAACTTAAACTCTATTGCAAATTTGTCTATGTTTGTTCTTTCTATGGTAGTCGATTACAAACGCCTCGCCAATTGTAAAAAAGCTAAACCAATAAAAACTTTTGTTATTTTAACCTTGACAAAAAACTTTTTCTGACACTTAATGTCTCAATTGGTACGCATGCGTATCCTGCGAACTTGTCCAACTCGTATTGAAACATGCACAAGCACGTGCGAATGTACGTATGTATATATGTATCACCTTGAATTAATATGCGCTGAGAAGTGTAAATATGTGAATTTCTATTTGAGTATGTATTTCTAAGGCACTTTCTTTGTGAGTATACCTACACCTATCACAAGTATATACATATGTACATACAAAGTCATCTCGAACTGCGAAATGTTGAAAAGTTATTTGGAGTTTTCGCTGTCCCTGCAAACATTGCTCAATATTGTCGCAATTTAACACGTATACTTGAATAAAGATATTCTCACCCCTCAACGAAACACCAAATCAGTCGAAAAAATGCTTGTTTATGAGTATTATTTTCTGATGTAAATCGGTCTAGTTCGCATAAGCCAAATTTTCTAAATTCAAAAAACAAATTACTCAGTTTCTGGGTGTAGATCGCTTAGAAAACGTTTCCCGTTGAGTAAAAAAGCACATACATAAGTCATTGTCTTTTAGCAATACTTCAAGTTATGTAGAAGCACCGTCAACTCATCCTCCACAGCATTGTCTGTCTAACTAAGCTGGACCTTTCCTTTGTTTTGTTGCCACCTCTTGAGCTCGAGTTTAACATGACTTAGCTATCACAGGAATTCCGTGATTCTTCCATCGACCTTTTCTATCGAATATTCCAAGGGTCTTCTCATCTCGTTTTGACAACATCTTATAACTTATAAAACGTGATCTTCGAGCGTCGAGAGAAGACTTTACTCACAACTCTGTTGGCTACTCATCCCAAAACAATACTTTTGGAAATAGTGGTTCTTCGTTAGTTTCCACTCACAATATCAAATTTAACCCTATCAACAATGACACTATTACCCTGCAGTCAATTCTACTAGTTTTATAGTAGTGAAATACTAGTTCGAGTTCTGTAATTTTTCCATATTATCAACTAGTATTTTTAACACGGCGATGTCCTACGAGATGGCAATTGTCCGCTTCTACATATACCAGTTGACGTACTAGCCAGTATATATACCAGCATCATACCAGCCGTCGTACTAGTTAGGCTATGCATCAGTATCCAACCAGTTACTGTACCACTTCATAGTAGGTTAGTTCATTTTGGGTTGAAAAATACAAGAAAATTTTAAAATTACATTACAAACAACTTAATTTAAAATTCAGTCCTCAGATATAAAATATGTGTCCATCAAACTAAATATTATTTCACTTTATTGAACAATTGAAACAAATTTCAATAAAAAATTAGTCGCTATTCATAGCAATTTTAACCTTGGCAAACATTTACCAAAAGTAGTTTTCATCTTTTCTAATAATAGTTTTTTTTGAATGAGTTTCGTAATAGATTTAACAGGCATAAATCTTTAAATTTTTTTGAAAAATTTTGTGGAAAATTTATATATTAATCTCAGATAGAATGCAATCCATACGTGTAAAAATATCTTTCAAGGAAGAATTAGCTTTTTATAGTAAAAATTAAAAATTTCGGAGTTTATCGCTTGTTCTAGTACATAATGTACAAGTTTTTAGTAACTAAATTTTTTAAAAAAGTAATATTTTTATCCACCTTGTTATCGTATGTGTCTCTGCTGGTCATTTTCGTTGTTGCAGCTTCTAAACGATTTCGTTGGAGATTTACTGTTATTTTATTTATGAAAACTGCATTTCACAATCACAATAAGTCTACTCTGAAAAGGAACCACAGTGTAAACATTTATTCTATGCATTTGTTGAAAACATTTTCTTCAGAAAAAGGCTACTTAATTTATTCCAAAAAATTTTATTTACTTACACAATTGATTTGAGAAATGATCTGCGCCGTTATTGCAGTAGCGACGTGTCAAAAAAAAGGTTGATTTTGTTAACATGCACGTACGTACATGATCTGCAACCCAAATGTACTATTTGAAGCACGAAATTCTCAAAAGGATCATGATTTTACTGTCAGAACTATTATTTACAAGAAAGTCTTATATTTAATTTTACTAAATTTATATTTAAAAACTCAGAATATTAGTTGAATAGCAAATTAAAATATAGGACGCCGTTGTTAACTGAACGATTGCGGCCCGAATACTGAATTCTTTTCTTTTTCGCTCGTGTATGCATGTGTCGACAATTTTAAGGGGATTGTTGCTGCTTATGGTAGCGGAAACGTTGCAGTCGCTCAAACTGGTATGAATAAGTCCACGAAATTCTAGTTAATGAACTAGAATGTTTACTAATCAGTTTGGCAGTTGACTGTAGGGTACCAAGTTGCAGGTTGATACCCCGTTCAACGCAAGGCCCACTTTTTGACAATAAGAATATGTCAGTGAAATTGTTCGCTTTTGTTACATATTTTAGCTGCCAAATCCTCTTTTCGAATTGCTGAAGTCCAATCAACTTCTCAACGATATGATTCGGGCTTTTGAAAGACCAACTTTTGTGCTGGTTGTCGGTTAAGAGGTTTCTAATATTGTCACTTCATTAGTTATTCCCTCGTTTGAAATCCTATGTCTTCCGCCGGAGTTGTGGTGGAGATTCAGGCGTTATACCTTTAGGTAGCCGATTATCTCAAAATATGAAAGGGAGTATCGTTTCTCGTTCTTGTTTTTTCACCAACAATACTTCGCCCTCTTTACCCATCCTGTCAACTGATGGATGCGGATTAAACAGGGTTATACTGAATTGACAGCCGTTGACCGGGTATGACTTGAGTACTTCTGGCATATAGGCCCTTCTGTAGTGGTAAGAAAGTGCATTCAAGAATTTTCTCGCTCCAAAAAGATTTCGCTTACTTAACTTGAGTTTGCGGCCACTTTGCTTTTATTCTTTTATAGTCTTTCTACAAATTGTTAATACTAAAATTATCGACATGTAAGTAAAGCCTATGAATTTAATCGATTTTGACTGATATCCAAGGTGATTTTATAGTTTCTTGTGAGTAGCGTTTAACTCTGAATTCTGGTAAAGAGTACCTCATCTCTTAATATAAATAAAGTATTATTCTATAGTGAAGTGAGGAATTATTTAAACGAGTTCTGAAATCGTAAGTTATTTTATGATATAGGAAATTTTCAATCCGGCAGCTGAAAATGCGCAATTTTGCTTGAACCGAGCACTAAAAGGTCTTGCTATAGTATTCTGAAGTTAAAAGTGTCAGTTTTTTGGACGAATGAAACTTAGTTAAATGTTGGCTTATACTCGTTCTGAAGTAGGTTGTAACGAGTAGTTTTGACTGCAGGGTACACACGCCTTGCCTTGAGCTTTTATGTACACAAATATGTGCCCATCTTGCAGCTATGCTTGATGCGTCTTCAACATAGTACAACTTTTATATTTGTTTCTAGTTCAAGAATTGTTGTCTCACTTAATTTTTAAAATTCCATCTGTTGAAGGTAAACTGTCACTTCACCTCTCACCTGCCCTAATTGCCCTTCGCTATTTGTTAGTGTCGACAGCTTAGCGGCAACTAAATTACATTATTTTTGAAGATTTCAAAGTCTCTTAGGAAAATTGTAAAAGTACAAAAGGAATGGCAATTGCTCGTTGGGTTTAATTAAGATGTACATATACATATACATAGTTCCGAAAGCTAGCGAATATATATAGAGGGTTGTACATGCATAAGTATTTTAAAGAATTCTGTTGATTGCTTTCTTGAATTGTTTTGTGAAAGATTCGCTGGGCCACAAAATTCTTTACTTAAGCGCCTTAATTAAGTTCACTTATACAAAGTTTGATTGAAGATACGCTTAATATATATGTGAAAGAAATTTCATGGGAGTTCTGAGTCAAACGCGAACTGTAAGAATAGTATCGCAAAGAATTTTTTGTTGAAGTACGACTTAAAATACCTTTAGCTTGATATTATTATTATTATTCAGTCTATAATAACAATATCTTGCTGACTATAAATGTACAATGAAGTTACAGGAAATGAAAAATAAAGTAATCTTATCGGCGAACTGGGTTCTCGGCATTGAAAATCAAGATCTAGCTTTTGAATTGTCTGTTTTTTGATTTGTCGACATTTTGATTTGCCGAGATAAAATGAGAAATAATGCGTGTTGCAAAAAAGGAATAACGTCCGCGGGCAGTATTTCCTTTTTAAGAAGGAAATAACGCCCGTCGACAAAAAGAAATAACGCCCGTGCAGAACTCAATGTAGTGTTCACAAGAGTTGTATTGAAAGAAATACTACATAAGACAATAAGATACCTTGTGAATTAACTAATTATGTGAAAGAAAAATATAATTCCAATTAATGTCATAATCCGCATATCTGAAGTTTAGAGATTGGGGATCGATGGAGCAGATTGAAGGAGATGGACAAAACTGACTTGCAGATAGGACAATTACATTCTTGTAGCTGAACGATCAAGTTCACATCAATGAATAGAAGAACAAGGAATTTACCAAGCATATTAAAAATATGGTTAATTTGAGCCAGATACATGGAAAGACTATCCAAAACCTGGATATCGTGTGGAAGGTTTGCATTAGAGGCAGTTAAGCCATTATTTCTAAGTAATTCAGACTATACGTCTATACGTCAGTAAGTATACAGAAATGCACATCTTCATGATTTTCATAAATATCTAAGAAATTATTAGTATGGAATGCAGAGAAGTAATCAGAACTGTCAAGCGGAATATAAGATATACAAATAAACAAGCTACCAAAGGTGCCGAAAACGCAGATACAGATTTGATCTATATGAAAGTCTGAGATTCTAAGTGCGAAGACTGACAATCTCAACACACTTTTTACCGCAACTAGGACGCCCCCACCCCTACTACAACCTGTTTAAAGCGCATCTCTATCTTTACGATATATCTCAAAAATATTCGGGTCGAATACTTCTCGTCAAAAAAGTCACTAGTTATGTTTATTTATTGAATTTCCTAGCAAAACAATTTAAGAAAATTATTTTATAGTGCTAGTCAGGACTACATGACGTTACAGGATAATAGTAATTAAAATTTAATAATAGGGGTAATAAGAAAACTTCAATAATAGTATACAAGATAATAATTTAATTGATGAATTAAGAAGTTATATCAGAGTTGAGAGATGTAGAGTTAGAGAAGAAGAGTAAGAGAAGAAGAGCTAGAGAAGTTGAATAATAGATAGTACAGAACAGTTAGTGTTCTTAATTGTCTTAATAGTTGTTGTAGAAGCTGGTAAGTTCCTTTTTTGAAGTGCAGTGCATTACTTATCAGTCTTATTCTACAAGGAAGAGAGTTCCAAAGACGTATTGAGGTAATAAAGAATTGACGCTCAGAAGTCAACATACGGTATCTGACATGCGAGAGGAGGAGGGATCTTGATGCGAGTGAAAAGATAAGCCTTCGATAGAGATCATTAGGTTCCTTCGTGTATATTAATTTGTGCAGAGTGATAAGCATTCTAACTTTTAAAAGATTGTCAAAGGAAATGTTTAGCAGTTTTTACCATGTAATAAAACGTGGTCAAGCCTTTTCAACCCATATACGTATCTTGCGATGTTATTGTAACCAACATTAAGCTTCTTTTTGCAGATAAAGTCACAATTAGAGTAGATTTCGCAACCATAGAGCAGGGTTGGTATCAAGTACGCTTTGGCTATTAGTAGTCGAATATGTAATGGAGTGAAATGCTGAGTCAACCACAGTGTCCGAAGCATCCCGTAGACTTCTCCTACATTATCTGGTCTAACTTTTTTAATAATGGTATCTTAACGCCTACCAATGTGAATAGTTCTTGCGAAATAAATTTCATTGATAGCCTCTTTGGTATTAATCTCACACAAATTAATTCGTTTTTCAATCAGCTTCATAACATCTTAGATCTTGTTTTTGTTGATGAAAATTTAATCTATAAAGTATCTGAATCTACCTTCCCGATCTGCAAATCAGATATGCACCATGTCCCGCTTTCTCTCTCATTCGAATTCGTTAGTTTTGTATCTAGTTCAGATGGAACCTCAAATACCACCTTTAATTTTCGAGAGGCGGATTTTGACTCCCTAAATGCTAAAATCCTTGAAGTAGATTGGGTATCAATTTTCGATTTGAAAAGTGTATCAGAATGCTACGATGTGCTCTTGCAGTGTATATGTGAAATCTCATAGCATAAACTCCCATGGTATAATAAACGTTTAAAGAGACTTAAGAACCTTAGAAACAAACATTATAAATTGTATAAAGCCTCTTTAAATATCTTCCATAAGGAAAAATATTCATATTTTAGTAAACAATTTAATGTATTGGATACATTTTTATACAAGCAATTTATTTCTAGATATGAGGAAGAACTGAAGGAAAACCCTAAAGCCTTCTGGAATTATATTCGCTCTAAGAAAGGTTGCTCAAACATCCCAACATGCATGTCGTATGGCGGAGTAGTTTCAGATTGTCTTTCAGACTCCGTAAACCTCTTTGCAGGTTTTTTTAAATCTAATTTTGTTACTAATGATTCGGCTATAAACTTTTATGCCGATAGCGCGCAAACGGTCGATCTAGGTTCACTGTCAATTTCGGAAATTGACGTAATAAATGGCATCGGTGCTCTTCAAATGTCCTTAAAATGTGATCTTGATGGCCTCTGCTCATTTATACTAAAGAAATGCTGTTCGTCATTTAGCGTGCCTATAAGTCACATTTTTAATTTTTCACTGTCGTGTGGAGAATTTATTGATCGCTGGAAAATAGCTTCCATCACCCCAGTCTTTAAATCAGGCAACAAAAACAATGTAGCTAATTATAGACTAAGCTTTCTACTTGTTCGAAGCTTTTCGAAAAGGTAGTTAAAGAGAAGTTGTTGTTTGCAGTAAAGGGGTCCATCGATGAGTGCCAACATGGTTTTCTCAGCGGTCGATCCACAGCTACGAACCTTGCGTCTTTTTCACAATTTTGCATTTCCACTTTTAAGACTGGTCAACAAGTAGACGTTGTCTATACAGACTTCGCAAAGGCTTTTGATACTGTCACCCACAGCATATTACTACGCAAGCTTGAAAGCATGGGTTTCCATTCGACATTTTTACGTTGGATTGGTTCATATCTTTCCAATAGAATCTCCTTTGTGGAAGTTGAATGCGTAAAATCTTATGCATTCGAAGCCACATATGGGGTGCCACAGGGAAGCATCCTTGGACCAATTCTATTTCTTCTTTTTATCAACGATATAGGATCCTGTTTTAGGAATACGCAGTATCTGCTCTATGCCGATGATCTAAAAGTTTTCCGAACCGTTTCAAGCATATCAGATGCAGGCCTGCTGCAGGATGATCTTAATAGTTTAGCTAACTGTAGCGTTTTAAACAACTTACACCTGAACATTAAGAAATGTTTTCATATGACACTATCGAAAAATCTAAATACGCATAAGTCTACATATACTCTTTTTAATGATAACTTCTCTACTATTAGTGAATTTGTTGATCTTGGAGTAATGTTTGATTCAGGTTTTACTTTTGCAAATCACTTAAGCTTCATTTTACCCAAGGCCTATTCCAATCTGGCTTTCTTGCGCCGCTATGCCAAAGACTTTAAGGATCCGTACACCAGAAAAACTTTATATACCTATTTAGTACGTTCAAAATTAGAATATGCCTCTATAATCTGGAACCCGATTTATGCTGTTTATTCTCAGAGAATTGAAAGAGTACAGAAGAGTTTCAGTCGATTTGCTCTGCAACCCCTTCACTTCTCTGATCCAATACCGCCTTACAGTGCACGTTGTGCCCTTATAAGCATGAAGACGTTGGCATCTAGACGATCTATTCAAAATTTGATGTTTATATACGATTTAATATGTGGCTTGGTAAACTGCCCGGAACTTCTAGCACAAATAAGCTTCAATGTTCCGTGTAGATCACTCCGTGCGCAATATCCGTTTCATGTCAAAGTAATCCGAGCTAATTGTTACAATTATGACCCTATCACGAGGGCTCTCGTTGAATTTAATAAAATTTTTTGTAGTCTTGATCTGGATTTCGCACTCCCGAGATCATGTTTTAATAATAAACTTACGTTGTATTATTGTTAATTATATATATTTATGTATTCTGAACTAACTTAAGTTTAAGATTTCAATTTGTAACTGCTAGTCTGTAAGATTTATGCAATCATAGACTTAATAAAGTGAATTGAATTGAATTGAATTGAATTGAAAAAAAGTACTAAAGATGTGGTCCTTCCAAGTTAATGCATTGTTGAAAACAACACCCAGATTTTTCGCGGTGTTAACATATTCAATAATAGAATTGTCAAGAATTATGTGATCCAAGCCGTTACTTTTAAGCCCCTTTCTGCGAATGACTACACATTTCGATTTCCTAGGGTTAAGACACAATCCATTCCTAGAAGCCCAAGCTCAAATTTGATTGAAGTGGTAATTTATGTTGTGTATGCATGAACTGGTTCGATCGCTAGGATCAATGAATAACAGAGGATCAAGAATCAAGCCTTGAGGGACACCTCGTACAACATTTAGGAAATCGGACTTTATACTTATTACATTTACTGTCTGAGTTCTGTTGCCAAGATACGATCTGATGAGGGCCGTTGCGTGGCTAGAGAAATTGAACAAGTTCTTCAGCTTCTTACAGAGTTGTCGTCGATTCGTTCTGGAATGTCCTCTATCACAGATAGGAGTGCCGTTGTACAGCTTCTTCTTGGCCTAAAACCAGACTGACGGTCTGACAGAAATTTGTGTTCGTGCACATAAGAAGAGATCTGACAGTGTAGAACTCGCTCGACTATCTTTGACAGGAAAGGCAGTATGGCTATTGGCCTATATTCCTTGTTCTGTTTTGGAACCGGGAGTACCTTTCCAGCTTTCCAACATTTGGGAAATACACAGGTCGTCAAGATTGAATTGACCAAATAGGTTGTATAGGACAGAGCTTTGGGAAGAATAATCTTCAAGAATTTGGCACATATACCGTCAAACCCAATAGCGGTAGACTTAATAGAAAGTATGGCCTGCTCAACGTCACAATCGTCTACACAAATGAACTCAAGGGGACTGGTATCGACATTAACACGGTCACTGTAGTTGTCGACGGACCCTGCGGGTTAGGGGTTTAGAATATGCCCGAGGTAGGCATACCGGTCGTAAGAGGCGACTAATATGCACAAAGGTAATGACGTGCAACTCGATGGTTGATCTACGGATATGATGCCTCTCACCTCTCATTACCCATCTCTCCTTCCTTACGGAAGGAGGGGTGACATGACCTAGAAGGCTCCACTGGTCATACCAAATCGCTACCACGACAGTCGGGCAGTACCGCAAGGGAATACCGGAGCGTACCGGATTCATATCCGGCCAAGGACTGTCAGTTCGACAGCAACCCCCAAAACCTTCGAGGAGTGTTTTTGTCGTTACAACAACAACAACAACAACAACGGATATGCTATCTGCTGCGATTGGCAGGCTGACAAAGTTTTTATTAATTTCGTTTACGTCGATCTCACGCAAAGAAGATAGATCAGATTTAGATTTTCCAATTCCGATATTCTTAATACAGTTCCAGGTTTCCCTAGCAGTAAGAGCAGCACTACACTTATTTTTATAATAGTTTTCCTTAGCCAACTTAATGGCTTTGTTGACAGCGTGCCATGCACTTGCGTTGTGCGGTATCTTTTCCACCGTGCATAAGCAAGGTTGCGCAAGCGAATAAGGTTCTGTAAGCTGGCATTAAACCAGGGGTGTTGGGTGTGTATAATTAACTCATGCTTCACGGGAACATAGTTGTCAAACAGCCTGTTTATATGCGATTGCAGGAATAGTGCCTGATCATCGACAGATATCAGCGTCCGTATCTCAATCCATTCGACCGACTTCACAGCTTCAGCAACAGAACGATAGTCTATACATCTGAAGTCACGATACCTGAAAGTAGATGGACGGCGTGATGTTTGAAAGTCGTAGCATAGAAAGATGAGGTCATGTTTGGAAAAGCAAGGTGCAAATAGTTGATTGTAATCTAGCGATTTCGGGAGAGAGTTCACAAAGAATAAGCCAAGCAGTGAAGAACTAGAGTTAGTGAAGTGAGTGGGCAATGAAGAGTTCGTGGGAAAAAGTCCAAGAGATGCCATGCTTAGCTTTAAACTGGAATCCACGAGCAAGT
Source organism: Merzomyia westermanni (assembly GCA_949987695.1). NCBI lineage: Eukaryota > Metazoa > Arthropoda > Insecta > Diptera > Tephritidae > Merzomyia > Merzomyia westermanni. The sequence continues at coordinate 65,522,880 of OX465291.1, forward strand.
TGCTATTGAAGTCACCAGCAATGATAATATTTTCGTAGTTTAAAAGTATCGGTTGGAGAAGATCAATAAAACCTGAGAAGTTTACTTGCCGATTAGGTCTATATGCACAGCCAATCAAGATCTTGCTATTGTTTTCAGAAAATATATCAACGAAAATATATTCGACGTGATCACCGGGACTAGAACTGCAACAGAGTTTACAAGACAGACTATTTTTGACAAATATAGCAACACCACTACCATGACCACCTCTACCAGCTCTAAAAGTTGATACCCATCTAATTTAACACTCAAAGAAAAAATCGTTCTAAAACGAACGAAACAAGTTCAAAACTGAGAACATTCGTGCACGAAAGTCTGTTAAGTACGTTTTGACTAAACTCGTGAATGCTGGTCTTATTTTGAGAACGGATTTTTCAAGCACACCTTTCGCATTTCATGAACAGTTTGGGCTTGATTAATGAATATTTTGGACTCATTTTAAGACCATTTTGACTTTATTTTTAGAACGTTCTAAGCATGTTGTGCGAACTTATTGGGTTCATTTTATTAACATTTTCTGCTTCTTTTGGGAACATTTTGAGAATATTTCGTGCTTGATTTTAGAACCATTTCCGTACATTTCAAGAACGTTTTGGGCTTACATTGAGCCCGTTTTTAGCTTATTTTCAAGAACATTTCGTTCTTGAGCTTATAACGATTTCCGGTCTATTCAAGAACGGGTTAGACCTATCCTGGGAGCAAAACGTGCCTGTTTGCAAAAATAATTAAAGAAAACCATTTTAATTCATATTATTTAATGACATTGATTTCATGAAAATTCATATGAAGTAGAGTTTCTGCAGCCAGTCAATCACCTTCGATGGCATCGACAATGTGTAGTCTTCAATTCCAAACTAACAAGTAAAAGAAAACATTGCATTAGCTATGTATCAGTACACCAACACATTCAATGTTATTCTACCTGTTTTCTTCAAGAAAAAAGCTTCTCACGAAACAGCACGCGCAATCCTAAAGGTGGTACCGCTTCCTTAAGATCCTCGCTAGTTAAAAATTTTAAGCTCTCGGGAGTTACTTGCGCAGCTGCAAAAGTGAAATATATATTGGGTCAGCATTTTCAGTAAATTTTTATGGAAAAAGTCTTGGTACCTCTCCCGATATTTTTGGACGTGTATTAGTAGTTACGTACGGTCGTATAGAATTACCAAAAGTACCAACGTAAATGAAAAAGTTATTCATGTAACCATTATGGTATAAGTAATTGTTAACGACAACCACTGAGTCTTAAATTGGGCAACTTTAAGCACTTTTTCATTTCTTTGATAAATTGGGTTCAGAACACATATCATTGCACTGCGAGTGTTCGACCGTAAAATTTTTTAACGAAAACAGCAAAATCACAAAGTCTTGTTTCTACTTGCAGGAAGAAACATGTATGTATGTTGGTTTGTTTAAAAATGTTTATTATTGAAACTGCACAAACGCAAAAGAAAAACTTTAGCATGTCCACACGTACATACATAGATCCAAGTACTTTTTAAATTTCTTTCTGCAAGTAGGAACAAGACTTTGCATATATATGCATCAACTTACCATTTAAATATGGAAGAACTTCTTCCATTTTCATTTCTTTTCAAATTTGTTGCAAATTCTCCATAATAATAATAATAAATATTTTACACTCCCGACACGAACACTACGCAGCGAACGCCAAATGAAAATAAGCATTGTTCCCGAACCTTGTCCTTAAAATACGAACGATGTTATCGAAAAGAGAACGGACGGTTTCATTATATGAACATATGTTCTCTTTTCGATAACATCGTTCGCATTTCAAGCACAATGTTGCTATTTTGAGAAAGGGTGGTATATTTTCAAGAACAAGTATGCTCGTTTTAAGACCAAAAAAGCGAGAACACGAAAATCTTAAATTAAGACCGATGGTGCTGCATTTTAGAACGGCGTTTTTCTCTGAGTGTAGGTCGTCTTTACGCTGTGAAGAAACCCAGGTCTCAGAAATACATCTGACGTCGATATCGGAGCCTTCGGAGATATATCTTGATTCGTAAAGTTTTTTGTACAGACTTTGCCCGTTGATATGAATAACTTTTAGCCCTTTAACACGACTACTAAGTATGGGCAACAATGAACGTAAAAAGTCTTTGGAACTCGATAACCTATAGTCTGAGATCATCATTATAAACCGATTTAAGTGAGTGCATTGCACTACGCGTTTCTAGAAGCGACAAATTAATGTTACTATTTTGGTATTTAAAGAACGAGATAGAAGAGAGATAGGTATAGTATAGAAATAATGAAATCCTATGAAAAATCGAAGATTCACTGGCAATCTTGTTGATCGGCCAGAACGATGTTCGTAGACTTTTCGGTCTCAAAACGAAAGGAAGGGCTGTTTTCAGGGTCCATACGATCGTAATCCTTGAGAATATCCAAGCTGTGGATGGTTACGGGAGAGTTTTTAGCTTCATGTTTTACATTGACTATACCCCTTATTGTGAAAACAGTGGATATATTTTTACTTTTTTTTTAAGTTGATCGCTGCCTTGAAGATCAAGTAGTTTGTTTCATCAGCGATGCATTAACATAAATCGGTGCATCAGAATTTATGCCCACATGTACTAGACGCAGTCCTCTGTTGTTGTTGTTGTCTGCATTGTTTAAGCGTGTGAAACTCGCAATGGTTTTAAGCAAGTTATTTCTATCCTGAGGCGACTGAAACCTGATGATGATGGGAGAGTCAATTGTGCTGTCGACAAGTTTACGAGGGCGATATATGCTTTAAAGGGCCGCAAGGTTAAAGCGAAGCACAAATAGTGAAAGAGGCTTTGCAGATTCTCAGCTTCCTCACATGGGACTCCATGAACCCGGACCTCGCGGGCCACTTTACGACTTTCGTACTTATCGATATTTTGCTTAAGGGCGGCAATTTCCTCCTCAAGTTTTCCGACACGATCAAGCGCAGGCTCCAGGCTAGTTATTGGTCCATTTAATTCATTGAGGTCACGGTTTATGCCCTCAAACTTATCATTTATCCTTTTGCAGACAAAGTCAACTAGTCTCTTTGCAGAGTCTAAAATCTGCTTCGAAATCAGTTCGTTGAACTTGATGAACCGTTGATCCATACTACGGAGGAAGCGAGGAGATGATTTGCTTAGGCGGGGAGCCTTAACGGACTTAGTCTCGTTATTTATGGGCTCAGCACGACGCTTTCCAGAACCCTTAGCCATTGCGATTATTTATACGAAATTCTACGTACCAAAAAATACTTCGAAAATGTATGTTCAAAACAGGGTCGCAGCACACAATATGTTTGCGATGTCCCTGTAAAAACGTTGGAGCATCAGAATACTCCAACACTCATCCTCATTCATAAAAAAAAGGTGGTCCAATTTACATAGCGATATCCGGTGATTGGATCACCTAATCCTACTCGGAGTACCATTTACTTTGCTTCCGAATAGTCTATAGAGCACCTACGTTGGAGTACTTTGAAAATGCTGCCAAATGATTACTCTAAAGAGTATTCTAGACGAAAGCGAGAAGGGATTATGTGTTCTTTTGAGGACCACCTACTCCCACTCTCGCTTTGGTGTTGAATACTCCATAGAGTAATCCCATGGGAGTATTTTGAGAGTACTCTCACGTAGGTGGTCTATAGAGTATTTAAAAGCAAAGAAACGGAGTACTCCGAGATGGATTAGGTGATCCAATCACCGGACATTGCTATGTAAATTGGACCACCTTTTTTATATGAATGAGGGTATGTGTTGGAGTACTCTGATACTCCTTTAGGAGTAATCTTTGGAGTATGAAACGGAGTATTTCTGTTTTTTGCAGGGGCTTATCACGGACAGAAACCAGTTTTGCAGTAGTAGTAGTGGTGTTTGGTAGCTTTTAATTGCCGACAGCAATAACAAAAACAAAACCGAAAACAGCAGGGGCTCCAATTTTCAAAATATTTCTTTTTAATATTAAGGGTGATAATACTTCACCTGGATAAAGAGTTGTTTGTGACACTTTTAAGAGCCACGTTTATTTAGTTATTTTACACGTTTGGGGAGAGTATAGAGTCACAGTGAAATTATTATACTTCAAAAATAAGCAGACCACAAAATTACTTCATGACTATACCTACACCAAGGTTGTCAAATTGTTTCCATAGTTTTAACTAGCACAAACATATCAAGCTCGCAATGAGACGTAAATAAACAAAATTGCTTAGCTTTAGTGTGCATTCCAGAGATATTTTGATAGTAAATTTTAAGATTTTTAAGATTTTCAATGTTAGAATAGATAAGACTAGGAACATTAACTAACTATTACTTACTTCATTTCGGTTGGGCCTCTGGAGCGTTACCAAATGGCTGGACGTTTATCCCAGCTGGTCATAGATTGGGATCTATAAGCTGACTATAGAAGTTCGGAGGACGCCAGGTTTAAAATTATTCTTCAGCAGGCTCTGGAGCGATATGTCCTTCTTGATTAATTATTTACAGAAAAGAAATTTATCATCGATACCATATATATTAGCATATCCCACTTTATCTAAAACAATCAGATAGGTGTCGCCCCTGTAAAAACATCTTAAGTGGTAACACTAAAGTTCATCCAAATAGGTCAAGTCGTTTAAGAGATATAGGCGGATTGCAAAAAAAAACTGAATATAATGGGATTCGGTTGCAATACAAAATATCGGAACATTTGAACTTCCTTGTTTCTAGGAAAGTGATTTTAATGACTACGTGCCTGTACATTTTAAATTCTGAAATAAGTTTGGAGCTTAATAAGCATATAACGTACATAAGCTATAAATACTTCATGTATTTACATACGTAAATACTGCCGCATTATGTGGTTCGAAATTGCTGCTGCGGTGAAGGCTAAGGTGTAAAAGTTTAAAAAAAATTAGTCATAAGTGCAAGTTAGAAAAATTAGTGAATTTGATTCTTGGTGTCAAACCACTATCATTGCTAAACCAGAGTCATGACTGAGCAAAATACTTCTACAATTACTGAGCTTTGTTGAAGTGAACATAGCTTGGAAAGTTAAACTTGATTGCGGGCTACGACAATTCAAATAGATTTAGCTCAGCTAATTGAATAGTAGTCTCTTACGGATGCACTTCCAAGATAGCAGATATCCCGAGTAGTGTAAGCTCTTTGTGTCTCTTGACATAAATCAGCAGAAAATTATATGATAGATCATCTTTTGATGTACATAATGGTTGACAACCAGACTTAAGCATTAAGTATTTTAAACCCTATCTTACGTTTGAAATTACGAAAAGCACAGCCATAGACAAATCGTGCACGCAAGTGCAAATTACCTAAATTTAAATGTTTCTGACACATATATTTTGTGAACCATTTCGAAATTCTCTTATCCTTGCTTTTTAGTACAAGGTGGCGCAAAAGTAATCCTCCTATCAGAAAATGCTATAAATTTTGCGATTGGCCCCTAAAGACAGTTCTGTTTTGACATTTGTGTAGTAAACACATGCGAAATACACGTTAATAAACAATGTTACGCTACACTGCTCCAGAACGCGGAATATTGCTGACTATTTATTTGACCAATAATCGGTCGGGGCCAAACGGTTACTGTGAATGGTGAGCGCTACAGAGCAATGATCAACGAGTTCTTTTTGCCGCAACTTGATGAATTGGGATTGGAAAACATGTGGTTCCAACAAGACGGTGCAACAGCACACACTGCACGTGCCACAACCGATATGCTGAACATCGGAAGCTTACTTTTGCGCTACCTTGTACGAGAATTCGGCGAAATATGAACTCCATTGCGGCTGTGCTTCCACAAGCTCAAAATTTATGTGCCAATAATTTTACACTTATCGTCTAGCTCAGAGCTCATATAGCCGCTTTGGGCATATATTTTTCTCTGCCGCTGTTTTTATACTGTTTGGTCAGCTCTAGAGGCATCCTACTTATACAAACGAAAGTAAACTTATATCTACAAATATTTTATTAAACATGTGTTCAGACATATTATGAAACCCGTATTTAGTTATTAGTTTACATATGTACAAGTTAGAGTCGAGATTCTGTATTAGTCGTATTTGATAAAACTTCATTACATAAGAATGTTATTTTAAAACAACTAATTTGGCTTCTAGATTAATTTAACTTAACATTGAATTTCGGAAGTTTAAGGCGTAAGTACATTAGTGCAATTGAAATTCGATATAAGAATTATTATGCGGAAGGAATTCTACTTCTCAAATGCCTGTCTACGAAATAGCTACGTATTGCGTTTAACGATTTTTCGAATTTTAAAAAAGCCTCAACCGGGGTGATTCAACAAGTTTGAATGTAACCGTTGTTGGCACCAACGGATTGGTGGAAGCCGAGCAGCCTTTAGAACATATAAGGAATTTTGAATATCCGTAAGCCCCACCAAAAGATTCGCCATTACAAGCCGGTTCACTTTCATAGCCCCAATTGGGAAGAGGTTCAGAATATACCTGCAGTTACCGTCCCCAACTTCTTGACTACGACATTCAAACTACAAATAACTTAGTCGAAGGATGGCCAGATAGGCATAAGAACTTCAAAATGTGGACTAATTTGGCGCATAGATCCGGTACAAGTATGCATAATGTTGAAGGCTTTATTCGCATCAACAATATGCTGATTGTGGATACGAGAACCTTGGAAGACAATTTGATTCAGGTACGACGATGAAACGGATCACGCTTGTATTGATAAAACGGTTGAACAATATCAAAAAGCTACTGGTTTGCAAAAAAAAGGAAAAAAACTGCAAATCACATACGAAATTGTTTAAAATGTATAGTTCTTTCGTCGAAGCAGGGCAGAGCAAAAGGTTTTCTGCATAGTATTCCAAAATCAAGTGATTCATTTGAGGTACTACAACTAGATCTTTTCGTACCGGTCGACAGTTCGTATTCTAAGAAACAATTATTTGTAGTTATAGATTTGTTTATAAAGTTTTTAACATCTTTACTACGATAACAACCGAAAGAAATTATTAACTACCGTCCTTAAAAATTATTTCCGCTCGTGTAGTAAACCGAACTCAATTTATATCAGACTAAGCAATCTGTTTTACCTTAAATAACTTCACGCTGTTTTTAGAACCAGAAAATATTCAACACATAAAAGTGGCAACAACATCACCCCAAGCGTGACGTCAGGTACAGAAGTTTAGGTCTAAATTATGCAATACCCAAGCGTTGAGTATTTTATCACTAAACAATGGGTGAAGATTGCAGATTTGCTTGGCGAATGATAGAGGAGCTACACCTGCTCACCCAAGTCAGAAAGAAGTTAGGACAATTTTTTAATGATCCGTACGTTAGCAATAAACGTCGGTGTTGAAACGACATAAGCTGTGGTAATTTCTTTCTCTTATTTAATTTCCTTCCTTCCATATGTAGTGTAACAGGTTCCCAGAATCCCCCGTTCCATGCGGAACAAATAATTTATTTTAAAAAAATAAATAATTATAATTTAATATTATTCATAAGTTGCACCCATGCAACATGTGCTCCGCACATTCCGTTCTACTCACTGAACAAAAAATGTAATAATATGCGTTATTCCATCGTAACTGGTGGGAAAGTTTTACATAAAAATTTACATTTGTTAAAAGATTTCAATAAAACTAATTAATGATTTCTGGTTGTTGTTAATGGTCCAATAAAAAGAAAATTTAAATAAATGTAGTATTTGTGGAAATAATCAGCCTTATTATGGTTGGCGTCGTCGACAGCAAACGTTGTCGACGATCAATTATGGCTATTCTCTTAGTCGTTATCGATACCTATTTACAGCTATCGACACGTAGTTGGTATTCACTAAAAAATGTCGCCGTTGACGACGAGCTCAGACGACGCCATTTTTGTCGACACCGTTCTTCATAACGACTAGAAGAATTTGTGAGTGACAATTGCTGAAATAAAAGTGGAAAACCAAATTTGTAAGTTTTTTTACTCTTTGCCTTGAAAATTGACAATTCTAATTTATTTATGTTTTACTCAAAGGACAGAAAATGAAAATTACAACTGTGGACCAATTCGAAACTCTTGTGGCGGAGTTAGAAAAAAACCCTCCTTTGGCAAAAGGATTTCAAAGAGGAGCGTCTCCAGTCAACTTTAAACAGCAGTGGGCTGTTACATGTGCAAAATTAAATGCAATCGGGCCACCAATAAGAGACAACGATGCTCGTATTATTTACTTGAATTTTAATTTTTAGGTTTGGAGAGATCTTAAATTTAAAGTAAAAAAAAAAGTTACTTCAAATAAAGCGGGGTGTAACGCTACAGGAGGGGGAAGATATAAACAACAACCTCTTACCCCTCTTGAGTAATCTGTGGCAAATTTGTTGCAGTTTTATAAGCAAGTGGATCCAGAAGGTGTTGTGCAAGGCGTTGACCTCCAAAGAGACAAAGAGCAGGAAGAAGGAACAAATGATCTCACGGTCCAACATGAGGAAGTAGTGGAAGAATTGTGTCCTACTGATTTGTTGCCGGAATTGATGGTTAACGAGAAAGGGCCCACAACCTCAGCTAATGCAAACTTGCGACCACATACTCCTGCTATAAGAAGTCGAAAGACGAAGAGAGGCGAGTTGATGGAAAATCATACAAGTATGCAGGAAAAAATGCTGTCTGACATTTCCGAAAAACTGGTATCAGTTAAGCGGAATATAAACGACTGTGTGCGATATAAGAAGAAATTATTTTATGTAGAACAAAAAAAAAATAGAATTAATGGGAAAAAGAGATCGGAGAGAAGAGGAGATGCATAAAATAGACATGAAAATTAAAAAGTTAAAACTAAAGCGGCTAGAAAACAAAGAAAATAAAAGCCAAATTTGATTTAAAATATGTATATAGTGTATAATAGTTAGTCAATATATGTGTAAATAGTTTTTTAGTTGGAATTCACTTTTACAGGGTGGCGCAAAAGTAATCCTCCTATCAGAAAATGCTATAAATTTTGCGATTGGCCCCTAAAGTCAGTTCTGTTTTGACATTTGTGTAGTAAACACATGCGAAATACACGTTAATAAACAATGTTACGCTACACTGCTCCAGAACGCGGAATATTTCTGACTATGTATTTGACCAATAATCGGTCGGGGCCAAACGGTTACTGTGAATGTCGAGCGCTACAGAGCAATGATCAACGAGTTCTTTTTGCCGCAACTTGATGAATTGGGATTGGAAAACATGTGGTTCCAACAAGACGGTGCAACAGCACACACTGCACGTGCCACAACCGATATGCTAAACATCGGAAGCTTACTTTTGCGCCACCTTGTATTTACTTTTTTATTTTTGATAAATATAATGACTGAATTTTATACAAAGCTGTTCTTTATTTCTTCTCTTATTTGCGAAGCTGCTGCGTTTTCGACATTTTCCACAGCATCATTGTCACCAACACCTCCTTGGTTATGATTATCATGCTCTGTTTCCTCATTGAGAATATTGGAACCAAACCCAATGCAAATGTTATGCAGTGCCGCACATACATTGGCAATGCGTTTGGCTTTAGATGGTTTGTAGTGTAGCTGACGGGCGCCAAGCAAACAACGGAATCGGTTTTTAAATACGCCAATAGTTCGTTCAACTATGTTCCTACATCTGGCATGTCTACTATTGAAAGTTGCTTCTGAACTTCCGACTGCTACAGAACGATATGGTGTCATAATGTATGGTTCAAGGGGATAACCAGCATCACCTGTTAATAAATAATTTTTCATCACAATAATAAATAATTGTTCATGTTAAATGTATGTATATTTGTACCTAGAATCCAACAATTACGCTCGCCCGCATCGTATCGCTCCTTTAAAGTTCTTTTTGCATGACTCATATTCCAAATTAGGGAGTCATGAGCCGAACCCGCATACCGAGCATCGAAGTACCTCATCTGCATTTTGTGGTCGCAAATCTGTACAATATATTTTGTTATTAAATGCTAAGCAAATGTTGAACAGCTCTTACAATCATAGCATTTAAACTAAATAATCCTTTTCGGTTGTAGTATAGATGTTGGTCTTCCTTGTTCGGAGCCAAAATATTTAAATGTGTCCCATCCACACATCCTATTACACCAGGAAATCCAGTTTTTTCAAAAAATTCACGTTTCGCTTCTGTTTTTTCAGAGTCTGTCATATGGAATTTTATCCACAGTGGACAAATTATAGTTTCTAAAACATCAAGCGTTTCCGTCAAAATTCTGGAAACCGATGGCTGAGACAATCCAAGGTTGAAGTCGTTGCCGACACTCAGCTGATATGAACCTTGTCCCAAAAATCTTAGAGTTGTAGCCAATTTTATCAGTTTGGAAACAGATGTTGATCGGATTCCATCTTGCATATGGGGCTCGATTTTCTCCAGTACGTATTTAAATGCGGTTTTGTTCAACCGGAAATAGTTTTCAAATCTATAGTAGATGATGTTATTGCAAGTATAAGAATAGAACATTGTAGCTTAATGGTAAAACGCATTACCATCAGAAATTGCTACACTTACTTGCAGTCTGGCAAATTAAGGATGTCGGCTTTCTGTCTTATAACTTTCCTACGTATTTTTAACTGATTTTTTGACTCTTCATCGCTATAACTTGAATTTGAATCCAAACAAAACAACATTTTTACAAATAAATTAGATACGAAAAAAAAAATTGATGCACAAATGTCAAATTGGTTATTGTTTCTCTAGATTTATCGATAAACTGTCGATGTCGTCGCAACATGCTTATTGAATACTAATTCTGTGGCGACGTGATGTGACGAACGACAAGAAGTGACGATGTCTGAAAAACGACATCGACGTCGACGACGCCAACCATAATAAGGCTGAATATTAGTTTTAAAATTGTGTTAAAATCGTAAGTCAAGTTATATATTACTAAAACTTTGGTAATCTATGAAAGTAGTTTATTTTATTAAAATATGGTTATACGTTGAGACAAATGTGGAATATGTTGATGCAAACATAATGAATTTTTTTGAAATATTTTTATTGCTATGCTCCGAAAAGTTAGTAGTGTAAGTGTAACGGGCAGGACGCCCCGGCACATGTGCGTATTTGAAGCGCTGAATAAAGTTATTTGTAATAAATCGAGTTTATCATGAGTCTATTTTATAGGCGGAACTAATTTTCGCTTCATTAAATTTAAAGAATTTTCACTATTAAAGTCTTTCCTCAGATGTAAAGGCTTTGATTGTACCTACCCCTGCAAAAAACGGAAATACTCCGTTTTATACTCCAAAGAATACTCCTAAAGGAGCATTAGAGTACTCCAACTCTTATCCTCATTCATATAAAAAAAGGTGGTCCAATTTACATGGCAATGTCCGGTGATTGGCTCACCTAATCCATCTCGGAGAACTCCGTTCCTTTGTTTTTGAATACTCTACAGACCACCTACTTGAAAGTACTTTCAAAATATTCCCATAGGACTACTCTATGGAGTATTCAACACCAAAGCGAGAGAGGAAGTAGGTGGTCCTCAAAAGTACTCCTACGCCTCTCTCGCTTTGATGTAGAAAACTCTATGGAGTAATCTTTTGGCAGAATTTTGAATGTACTCTCACGTGGTTGCACCTTAGAGTATTCAGAAGCAGAGTGAAGGGTACTCTGAGATGGATTAGGTGATCCAATCACCAGACATTGCCATGTAAATTGGACCACCTTTTTGATATGAATGAGGATAAGTGTTGGAGTACTCTGATACTCCATCGTTTTTTACAGGGTACTTTACTAGTATAATATTTTTCCCGCCTTTTTTATACCCAGCGTGTACTAGGTCACAGGGTATTAAAGTTTTGGTCATATAACGGTTTTTTGTAACGGTACAAAAAAATAAAGATATATATGGAGTTCTATTTATCAAAGTTCTTAGAATGAACAGAGGAATCCATTGAGACATGTCCGTCCGTCCGTCCGTGGACACGATAACTTGAGTAAAAATTTAGATATTTGAATGAAATTTGGCACACATGTTGCTTTCCGGCAAAGGTAGGTTGCTATTTGAAATGAGCGAAATCGTACCATAATCTTGCCCCTTTCTTCGATATCTAAAATTTCGAAAAACGTATAAAAGATGTTAATCCAATAATAAAAGTAACTAGAATGATGAAATTTGCTAGATTTCTTAACTTGGTTGTCCCATTGACGATTTTATCAAATTTTTGGAAAAAGGGTTTGGCACCGCCCACTTATGAGTCAAGCAAATTTCAAATTCGACTGTTAATAACTTCAGAACGGTGTAAGATAGAATTACGAAACTTAATACGAGGTAAACTTTAGACATGTAGAGACGGATAATAAGCAAAATCGGTGGACGACCACGCCCACTTTTGGACCAAAGTTTTCTAAAAGAGAGGTAGGAAACCGGAACATGCCATATCTCCTTCACTGATGCAGATATAATGCTAGAATTTCGTAGTTACAATAACCTGATGATCTTATTAATAATTCTTTTGAAATTTTGGAAAATGGGCGTGGTACCGCCCACATATAAATGAACAAAATATCAAATTTCAGCTATTATTAACTTCAGAAACGTGTTAAATAAAATTATGAAACATGATAATAGGCATACTCCCTTCCCTTTTCAAAATTATATATAGCCTATGCTGGAACCAGTGAATCCAAGAATCTTCTGTGAAAATTTCATAAAGATCTGTTGTGTACCTTAGAGCCCTATACAAGATTAAAATTTTATATAGCATGGGGGCGTGGCACCGCCCAATTTTTCATAATTATATATAGAAACTACTGTGAAAATTTCAAAACGTTCAGTTGAGTACTTTGGACGCCAAACACAGACCCACATTCATTTTTATACCCAGCGTGTACTAGTTATTTATAAGAATGCCCACATGGTAGTACAAAAAGTTTGAAACCTCTATAGGTCATAACTTCACAACAATTTACCAATTTACCACGACCACTTTTACACAGCTGGGTATTTAATGTTCGGTTCCACCTTAACTTAGACTTCCTTACTTGTTTTATTTTTGTTTTACATTAAAATCCGTTATAGCAATATCAACCCTTTTCTAACCACTATTGCCACATAGGTGTAACGTGTGGGATATGCTTCGTTGTTGAATATTTCTTAACTAACTTCATAGAAGCTAAAATGTAACTGTGGTATATATTTGGAACAAAATTGTAATATTGCTTAACTAACATGATATACCACGATAACTCCTTTAACAATAACAACTTTTTGTTCATTTTGTAACAAGTGTGATCAGGCCTATACCGAAAAGCAAAAAATTTGTGTATATAAACCAAATGAATTTAACCCTTTCGCTATATAGTATCCATATGGATACACCAAAGTTTGAGAGCGGCTAGCAATCTCCACGCTAAAAAAACCACTTAGTTTTCAACTGGATATGATTTCTTAAGGTTTAAGGAAACACGTTCTATAATAGAAAACAGCAAGCATTTAAAAAAAGGAACCATTTTTTTTTGTTTTTTTGGTGAGAAAGGGGGTGTCTTATATGGCAACTACATGTATATGTAAACATTTATTTCGTTTTAAACATATCAAATATGTAGAAAAACGTTCATTTTGAAACTTTGCATTCTTATTTTTTTAATTTAGTGTCTGTGAAAGCCTTGCCGATTTTTTAAATATTCCTTGTATCCATATGGATACAAACGTATGGTTTGGATGTAAACGATGTACGCAGTACCCAAACATTTTCATTTTGCGTTTGATGCTGCTATCGTGCAGACGTTTGTTGCAAGGTCTACCAACAAGAATATAATTTAAAACAAAATGCCTAGAACATTAGGTGATAACGAAATTGAACAGATTTTAACTACTTTCGTTGAATCCGATATTTCTGACTTTGAAGATGAATTTGATGAAAACAACGTGGCTAACAATTTATTAGGTGCGTTTGAGAACAATGAAAGCTTTTTATTAGAAGAGCTTTCCCGAGAAGGTCCATACGAGATAAACATACAGGATATAGATGTTGATAATGATGGGGGTTCTGGGGAAGTTGAATTATTAGAGAGCAATTCAGTTCAAGTTCAAGATAGTTCAGTAGTTCAAGATAGTGTTGTTTTCCAAACTCCACAGGTTGTATTGAAAAAGCTTGACCAATTTCGTTGGAAAAAAGCTTCTTGGACAACTCCAGAGGCTATATTCACTGAAACGTATACAAAGAAATCAATTAAATTACCTATACAGTATTTTTTGGAGTACTTTACCGAAGAACTTATTCAGCAGGTAGTGTCTTCAACAAACCAGGCATCTATGATAAAAAATGGGAAATCCGTAAATTTGACTACTCAAGAATTTTTGAGATTTCTTGCTTTACAGATAATGATTGGTACCATTGGCTACCCGCGAGTGGACATGTATTGGACATGGGTACCGTCATACCATTATTTCCCGCAAATATGCCGAGACAAAGGTTCCATAATTTAAGAAATAGTTTAAAGTTCACAACAAATTCACTACAAACCGATAAACTATATCTAGTTCTTCCCATTATAAATACATTTACACAGAAAATGTACACTCTCCCAAAAGATGAAAACCTTTGTGTGGATGAGATGATGGTTCCCTTTAAAGGGAGAACTAGTTTGAGGCAATATATGCCCAAAAAACCCATCAAATGGGGAATAAAACTATTTTGCTTATGCAGCTCTAAAGGCATAATATACGACTTCGAAATTTATCAAGGAAAAGGCACAATACTAACTGATTCGAAGTTAGGGTTTTGCTCTGATATAGTCCTTCACCTCTCTGAAACCATTCCTGAGGAAAGAAATCACGAAATTTATTTCGACAATTATTTTACCACTTTAAATTTAATATCGGTTCTACGCGAAAAAGTCATTTGGGCTACTGGTACCATCAGAGGAAATAGATTTGGAAAAATTGATTTCAAAACTGAAAAGCAGTTGCAAAAAGAAGGCCGAGGCAGTTTTGACTACCGTATAGAGAGAGCAGACAATATTTTTCTTCTCAGATGGCTTGACGGAGGAATTGTGCAACTTGTTTCATCAATCAATGGTCCTGAACCCCTAAATGCAGTATCCCGATTTTCAGCTGAAAAAAAAGAAAAAAATCAAATAGTGCAACCAAATATAGTAGGCGAATATAATAAAAATATGGGTAGGGTAGATAAATTGGATTTTCTGTTGTCTTTGTACAGAATTTCGGTAAGATCTAGAAAGTGGCCTTTAAAGATATTTGACCATTTTATTGATTTAGCAGTATGCAATTCGTGGCTAGAATACAGGATGGATCATGAAAGAATTGGGTCAAAAAATAAATATATGGACCTATTGAGCTTTCGTAATGGTATTGCGAATGGACTAATAGCTCGTTCAAATCAACAGGCATGCTCTCGTAAACGCGGACGTCCAACGTCATGTTTAGATGAGGATATTTCCATAAGTCCAACGACCTCCGGGAAAATACGAAAAGCTTCACCATCGACTTCTGTACGATATGACGGAAATCAACTTTGGCCGGAACATACGAAGGATAAAGGAAGATGTAAACTCCAAGGATGTAGCGGACAAACGAGATACAAGTGCTCCAAATGCGATGTTTTATTGTGCATTCCCAATGGATCAAGAGATTGCTTCAAGGATTTTCACTATCTATCAAATTCTTAAAATCAATATTGAATGTAAGTAAGTATCATTTTTGTCTATATTTATTTTAGTTTATAAGAGTCTGAAGTTTATAATTTTTATTTCTTGTATATTTACGACTTATTTCGTTATTTAAATGAATTTTAATGTATTTTAACTATTGAAACAAATAAAAATTGAAACTGAAAGCAACACAAAATTCTAGAATTTTTCTTTACCATTGGCAACAGTTGTATCCATATGGATACACTCCAAAAAACACATTTAGGGTGAAAAAATTTAAAAGTCGAATAAAGATTGTCATTCCTAGGGCAAATAAGAGTAAGTATTGAAGAAATTGGATTTTTCAAGGCAGCCGTTAAAAACTTGTAGCGAAAGGGTTAATAAAATCGAATTCTGTTAGTTATTTTTGCTATCAATACTTCATATAGAAATAACAAATTATTTGACATCCTTTTTAAACAAGCCAATGCAACCTCATTTAAATAGCTAATCCAGTGTCTGACTTTAAAAAGTAAAAAATGTTACTAAAAATTTACCTAAAGCCTAAATTTATTATTGTTGGCCTAATTAAAGGTTTCTGCAAATTATTAATCGACATATTTCCTATTTTTATTAATCAAATTATTTTCACGCCAAGGACTATTTTCTCATGGAATCTCCCATAGGCAAAATATAACTTTAGTAAGCTACTTGCCCTCCAATATCCCATATAAAATCTAGTTGAAAAACAGTAAAAAGTAGGGAATTACGTCTTACTCAAAACAACCAACTGCAGGTGTAAGTAGAAAGCTAGTTCCTTATTTCAAATGGGCTTGAGAAATTGCAAAACTTTAGCATAATGACTGTTACGTCTTGGGGGACGTGGAAGGCTTTCAATAATCTAGGAAACGCTATAAGGTGTATGGGCTGTTTCGAATGTAAGAATCCGATGCAATATATAAATTCGTCAGATTTGGATTGTACGAAACAAAATTGTATTAGAATTGATTGATACAGAACTACAGCTGTTAAAAAAAAAGAGGCTAAATCTCCCCAAAAAAAAAGGTTAGAAAAGGCTAAAATTAAGAAAAAAAAGAAGCTAAAAAAAGTCAGAAATTTGTTTGCGAAGTCCATTTCAAATTTTTTATTTTAGTTTAAACTATCCTGTATGCCCTTTATAGGCGTCCAAAGTACCCAACCAAATTTTATGAAGTTTTCACAGTATATTCTTGGGGTCACTGGTTAAAGCATAGGCTATATATAGCCTTAGAAAAGGGGCGGTGCCAGGCCCCCAGGCTACATAAAATTTGAATTCGTCATAACTCTGAACTTATTTGGTCTAAATTAATGATATTTGAATATATGTGTCCTTTAGTCAAGATTGTTTGCGTTTTGTTTCTTCTTCATTAATGTCCAGGGTTTATGGTCGATCTCTATGAAACTTTCACGATAGGTTTAGATGTATCGGCTAATCGAATAGTTGATTAATCGACTTGAAACAGTTGTTTGAAAAAGTAATCGATTATCACTAATCGACTAGTCGACTAGTTATTTACATTCGACTAGTTGTGCTTTTTATTGACAATGGATGCTCTATTTACGTGGAACTGAGTTCCATAACCTTCATAAACATGTGTTACAACTATAGAAAATGTTGAATGTTTTATTATTGTTTTAAAAATTTTATTTATCAACCGGCAGTATTCGATTTTCAAACAGCTCAATAGTTTCTATTCGACTAATCGATTAGTCGAATAATCGATTGTAGACAAGAGCTATTTTCCTTGACTAGGGATTTTTTCAAAGAAACACATACTATAGAAAAATCACTACAAACTTATTAATTTTATAATATTTTCTTCGTCTGATGAATCAGAAGAGCTTGAGTCTGCGTACAAAGTTTGGGTATTTATCATAGAGATGAGATCACGGTAATTTAAATATTAATGCAACATTTGAATAAGCGTTTTAACGAACATGTAATATTAAGCAGCGAGTTAAGCATTTTAATTTTTAACATGTTCCTCAATTTAGTTTTTAAAATGTTCATGGCACTAAAAATTCCTTCACCATAATAATAATACCAAAAAGTTAAATACGAATTCGACCAGTCCTAAAAAAGGGGGTTCGTTTAATGAATTTTCATGTTCTCGGACTTCCGCCTAAAATTCAATGGTAGAAGTCACACTTGTCCACTGTATGGTTATTAGCTTTCGTCACTTCAGATCAATCAATGCTACTTGACATGGAGAATGCCTAGACTTTTCGTTTTAAAATTGAGAATATACAAGGTGGCGCAAAAGTAATCCTCCTATCAGAAAATGCTATCAATTTTGCGATTGGCCGCTAAAGTCAGTTCTGTTTTGACATTTGTATAGTAAACACATGCGAAATACACGTTAATAAACAATGTTACGCTACACTGCTCCAGAAGAATAATCGGTCGGGGCCAAACGGTTACTGTGAATGGTGAGCGCTACAGAGCAATGATCAACGAGTTCTTTTTGCCGCAACTTGATGAATTGGGATTGGAAAACATGTGGTTCCAACAAGACGGTGCAACAGCAAACACTGCACGTGCCACAACCGATATGCTGAACATCGGAAGCTTACTTTTGCGCCACCTTGTACATCCAGCTTTGTAACTTTCAAAGAATTATCAACTAAAAAAAATATGTATCTTTTGAAAAGAGTTCATATTATCAGGTAGGCGTTGTCGCAATTGAGTTATCAACTCCATTGAAAATAGTTATGTTTTTTGTGTTTCGTCATCAATACTAGCTTCATTTAACTCTAAATTTATATATTCCTCGAAGTTGTATGACAAATATGTTGTTGGGGCCAGATAAGGTTTGTAGTAAAAAAAGGCTAGAAAAAAGCCACGAAGCTAAAACCAAAGTTATGAGGCTAAAAGAAAAAAAAAAGGCTAAATGTAGCCTCGAAAAGGATAACCTGGTCACACTGCTTTTTAGTTCGAGTGGAGTTGAATAGGTACCGTATGATAGCATAGAGCTTTTTCGAAGATCATAAGTGTTGTTTTTGGTTTTTCGGTTACGCCAACAGCAATTGTAGTGTGCAAAGCGAAGGTGGCCGGTGGTGATGACGAAGACGAAGAAAGTGGAGTGAGGTGGTGATCGATTTGTTGCAGCTAACGACAATTGGATATGTATGTAAATATATTCAACGTATGTGAATATTTGCATTGTGACAAGAGAGTAACAGTTGTGTGCTGTTGCTATAGAAAACGTGTACCTTATTTTCGAGGGCAAACGACAAAAACAATTAATATAAATCGAATGTTTCTCCCGTTACGCTTGTTTAACCCCTTGTGGCCTGTGGAGCTGTAACAGTGCGTATGATCAACACACTGACTTGAGCATTATTCAATCGGTATGTAAAAACAGTTCATTGTCACCTCGTCGCCTACGTAGCATGGCTACTTTTTTCTATATTAACACTGGAATGCACGCTCGGCCTACTATAGTAGACCACGGTTACATTTTTGTTGATAACTTAACAGCGTTGTATTGTAGAGCGGCGCAGTTCCAGGAAAGCCCTCTGCATTAAACTTGTCGCCAAGTCAGTACCGTGCGTATTTCTGTGGATTAGCGGAAAAATCTCGGGCTATTTTAAATTGATCTACCATAGTAGCCCACGCGTGCATTGGTGTATAAAAAAGGGGCGCGTGTACTCTAGTGCTAATACTTAAACACTTTTGTAAGTGAGTTGTAATAAGCTGCCCAAGAAGCGTAAAATTAAAATGCAGAACACACAAATGGCAGTTAAACGTGTAAGTATTATTTATTGTGTTGAATTCATGTAGCGGCAATTGTACGTGTAGGATATTTAGCAAGTTGTTTCTGAATGTGAATTAAGCACATAAAATATGGTAATATATATACATAATAAGGCATTCATTTTGGCAATGTTGCTTGCTAGGTCAAGTAAGAAGTTCTTGATTAGTATAAGGTTATTAAGGTACTTATGGTGGTAGGCGGAGTTAAGCGAATTAAACTTTCTTAACCCTCTGCGACTGACGTGGTGGTCTGACAGACACCAATAAACGGAAAAATGTCTTTTGCACCATTATTTTATAATCATCGATTCCCGCGCTTTCCTTACCTTTATATTGTATGCTCATGCGTAGATTACTGTGGCGAAAAGGGTCAAATCGAGCACACGCTTCAGGGAGAGCGGAAAAGTGTTTGGCAGACAACCACGTCAGTAATGTGGCAGGTGTCTGAGAGACAACCACGTCAGTATTTGTGTTACATTTTTGGAACGCATCCTTAACAACATTTTAGTGAAATTGTTTAAATACTTTGTATATCTGGTCAGTTTTGTTTTAATTGATAACCAGAAAACTTTGCTCAATATGCCCATCAAAAATGAAAAAATTACCAGATATTTTTACTATGACTGCTCGATGCAAATTTTCCTGTATTGCTCAAAGTAATTGTACGAAATCTGCCAAAATATGTACTTCTTATCAAACTTTTAATATAATCCCTTGCTGGAGAGTCTGAGTGGACTTTGAAATACGCTATACCTAATATGGTAAATTTTGTTTATAAGTATAAGCGTTGGGAAGTCAAACTGTGATACTCGATTATTTAACATAAAAAATATTTATATTCGACCATTGAATTTTTCTCTTTTTTGTATAAACGAATAAACTTAAGTATATTTTATAAGAATTTAAAACTAAAAAAAAAATCATCGTTTGAAATACTTTTTTGTTGTTTTGTACAAAGGTATAGGCTTTTTAGGCTTAATTTGGTCGAGTTAAATAAATACTATTTAAAATGAATTAGGGCTTTGAAATAAAAAAGTATTACATTAAGTTCTTAAAACAGGACGAGACGAGATAAACCATTGAAATAGTGTCGGCTGGACACTATGCACGTCAGTCGCAGAGGGTTAAGAAAGTTAAGCACCTTACAGTACATACTGCTAAAAGTTCCTTTATTTGTTGAAGAAAATTTTGATTAGCATATGAAGGTTTAAGACATATTAAAAAGTGCATGCACAAAAAGCTACATTGACAAACGCGAGAACTCGACTTAATATATCGCTGATGATCTAATCTCTGCTTGTATGTATGTACATGCCAAAAGTCGTGCATATTGCGAGTTTTCAGTTACAGAAAAGTTACCTGATGTCTTAAATTATTAGAGAAAAGGTTAAAGAGTAACGCTAAGCAGAGAGAAAAGTTGGAAATTCTGAGAAATAATTTTACCGCTGGAATTATTAAAACAATAGGAATTAGACCACTGGTAGAAAGGAGCTACACTATGATTATCGTAAAGTGCTATATGATACGACCAGATAAGGTTCTTCAGCCTTTCGCACTGCAAGATTGATAAGACCTTCCTGCATTAGAAACAGGTCTAGATATTACTGCAGAGGTAGTAAAAACAGTAAAGCTTGGCATAACAAACGTAATCTAGAAATTCGTGCTGAATACTAACTTTTTTGAAGATCCAAATTTGTAAAGAAGACTTGATTAAGTTTCTGCAAAGTTTTTCAGCTTCATTCCAGTGAACGCCGTCATAGAAACCAAATCACAAACTGTAGTAGTAGAAGATCGCTATCATCTTAAGAAGATGCCGGTAAGCTAAGCTCAACTTCGGTTATCTTTACGGACTAGAACGACACACAAAATATATATAGCAATTAAAACAAAAACTCAGGTTCGTAGTGCGTGGGTCATATGCTCTTGATAATGGAAGAACCACTAGAAGAATCTAATGGTGAAGTCATCCCTGATCAACCGGCCGTTTAGCTGAGAGTGTATGAGATTTCTTGAGTTGGTTGTACTATATATTAACGGAAAGTCAACTGGGGAGAGGAGGAATATTTACTGAAGACTCGCCGTTATTCGTTGGATTTCCGTGGTTTTTATATCAGTACCACCTTAATGAAAGCGGCTGTGCCTTAATGGAAGCAGCTGTTGGTGCTAGTTCTTGCATTTTCGTAGCCTCTCAAGAAATACGTAGGCATCGTGGATAGATTTTAAGTTTTCTATCATGCTGGGTTATTTTGTTTGTCAATATCCCGTACTTTGGGGTAACATGTTCACAACAAATACTACAACCCTTCTTATACTCCTGATAAAGGTCCGATTGTTGATCTGAAAGTCTGATCAGACTTTCTCTAAGTATAATTAACAAATATTTCTAGATCTTCTCTAAAGTTAAGAATATTTTCCAATTTATGGAATCTTATAACTTTAAACGAGCTATTCTTGCATATTTGTATGTTTGTATATCCAGACTATCTCGAAAACCGCTCAACCGACTTGAATGAAATTTAGTATGTATGTACATAGTGTACCACATTCTAAGAATTTTTACCCAGGTGTTGCCACATAGGATGTCTTTACGGGATTGTCAACTATTCGAATTTTTTTAAATGAAATACAATATGCCAATATGGGTATCAAACGAAAGGTATTCTCCTACGTATTAAAATAACCTTTCTTAGTAGGGTTGACGCGTTTGTTCGACAAAGAAGTACACATACCGAGAACCACACAGATCCAAGTGGCCGCTAAAGTGCAACGGCATCAATTTCCAGTAAGGCCAGCATTTGCCATAAAAAAAAAATAATTAATTGGCCCGATATGTATTTCCTGAGAAGATTAAGGCCGAGTTTCCGTACCAATTTGTGGTGTGCAGCTTCTAATTTTTTCTACAAATTGGCGGGACGAATCTGCATAGAAGATGAATTTTTGCTGAGAAGCCTTCCATGACAGAAATACACTAGGAGAGTTTGTCAAACCACTGCCGAGGGGCCACCCCATTTTGAAAGAACTTTTCCAAACCACTTTTGATGTTACCGATACCAGGGCTCGAACTTTGGACCTTCGGTGTGGTACTGCCACATCACGGTGGCGGGCCATTTGCTATGACTGCGCATAAAGCCCATTCATGATATGTTATACGAGTATGTAGCGTTTTCAAGAATTATGCGACCAAATACATTAAAAGTAATCGAATGAATTATTGGCTTAGATTTCATATGAGTTAGATATAAAAAGTTTAAAATAATTCTATTCTTAAAAATTAAAAAGAAGAAATCAAAGAATGTTGACGGATATATGGAACACTAACCGAAAAATATACCCATGTGATCCTATTCTTTACCGATTATTTGATAACAATTGACAGCCTCTAACCATACAATTTAGCAAGAAATCTTGTAAAGGTTTGCCGAAAATATGGGAAAACTTTTTTGTGTATTCAAACTTTGTTACCAATAAAAAAAAATTTTAAACATATTTCTATTATCAAGACATATTTTTAAAATTTCTTTTTGAAAAGCTCCACTGCTGGTAAGTAAAATTATTCATACAAAGAACCAGAATATCTTTACTGGTGAGTATCTAAAGCAAACTAAATTGCATGGAAACCTATGAAAATTCTAAGCAAAGCTCTGTCGCCCAGGTACTATGCTTTTATTACACCATAAAAGATACTGCAAAACTTGGCGACATACCAAAGCTTTTCGATTCTATTTTATTAAAACTCTATTTTCCATTTTTGTGGCTTATTAATGATCTTCGAAGGTTGTTCACTCCAAATTTTCTTATATTTATATCCCTATTTGCCCTGCTTGTCACACAAAATTAGTGAGTCTTTTCTTAAAAATTTCGATACTTGCGCCATCTAGAGAAATTTTTTCATGGTGTCGAAAATATGCTAGAAGCTTCAAGTGTCTCACTCAAGGGGAACACATTTAAATATTTACTGCAAAATGCCAGGGAATATTAACATACTAACATATAAACGGCTAAAGGGCAGATTGTTAAAATGGTCTCTCCAACTTTCTTGTCTTGACAACATGGTAAAGAAAAGCATATATTCCAACCGAATAATCAGAAGGAATGAGAAGCTGCGAATGTCAGTTTTATTGCAGATAGGTATGCGTAATAGGAAAAACTAGAGCTTATATAAAAGTCTTTATTGGTACAGAATTTCTTGCAGAATGAAAAAATATTGAATGTAAATGTCCTCTAATATCAATTAAAAAACAAACATAAAAATTCGAGCTTTATCCAACAACAATCACCATAACTATAATTGAGTCGATACATTTCAAAGTCGCTTAAGTCCACTATAAGACAATTTTGGTAAACTGCGATTTTTTATTTTCTTGAAATATACTTTATGTAAGTTTCGCGAAGCTCTATAAACGTTTATAAGTATAAGAAAGCGTAAGAGCATTTTGTGAAGAAAAAATAATGGAAAATTAAGCCATTTTAAAACAAAAACAGTTTTAACCTTGGACTTATGCAACTTTGATATACACCACATGGACTTAATTAGTTTTGAAAAAAAAAATATATGTGGACTTAAGCAACTTTGAAATGCGATGTATCACTTGCAAGGTAGCGGATTTGGCACAGCCTTTTCTCCACATGATTTTTTAGGGCCCTGAAAATGTTATACTTTCTTTAATATGGCGCAGAATGAAATTGTACTGCGCTATTTTGCTCAGAAAGCTGTAAAATTTTTTATGGAAGTAGTAAATGTCACGCGATCGCAGGGTTTTGCACTTGTATTTCGATTTTTTTCCATGATTGCACTTCTGTTTTTGTGGGAGCCCTTTTGGCGAATACCTAAAGGCATGAATGCGGCCGTAAAGACAAAAACAACATGAGTGATACACCCAGTAGATACCTTAACAATAATAGCAATTACTGATAAAATACTTACAGTTTCGCCATAGTTTTTTGTTTTTTTATATCTTTTATTAATATTCTCTTTCTTTTGCTTTGTGCGGTGGCAAAATTTGCACATACTCGTATTCGCTATTTTCTTCCATTTTTATGAAAACACACTCACTATTAAAGTTTTCAGTTTAAGAAAGTTCGTTGAATATGTCACAATAAAGAATAGCAGAGCACACCCTGATTGGCTGAAATGGACTTAAGTAGTTTTGATTTACAGGTATACAAGGACTTATTCAACTTTGAAAAAATTTCTAAAACAAAATGCGAATTTTTAGCGGCATTGCCAATAATTAGACATACTTCTATATTTTAAACTATTGATTTGTTAGTGCAGTATATAACGCAACAAAAATCTCAAAAAATTCTAGATGTGGACTTAAGCGACTTTGATATGTATCGACTCAATTGTTACAGGTACAGTGCGGGTGCATAACAAATAACACTTAAGTGTTGATATGCAAAAATGCCCTTCTGTATCTAAAACTGTTCTATGTATGTACCAAAGAATGTATAAAAGGAATAAGCAAATAATGCATCGTGACGCTACAGGGCATCATAGCTTAGTTGTTAGAGTACTCTAACAGCGGCTTTGGTGCAGACACTTGGGTTCGTATCTCAGTGTCCGAAAAGGGGTCTGATGAGAAGCTGGGCACTTCGAAACATGTCATCCCATACCATCGCTGTGCATAACGTTGTAACTTTTCCTCTAATATCAATTAAGAAACTCAAACAAATAAATTGTTCACTAAAATTCATAAGTTAGAGTGAAAATATTACAAAGTATAAAATTGATATCTTTAAAAGGTTTTTGCCCGGGTAATGCCGTCATCTAACATTAGCTATATACTGTAGCCCCGACATGCCCAATGTTTGTCAGGCATTTGAAGTGTCTCACCAAGACAAAAACTATTTGCTCATCGGATCGACGGAGCAGCCTTTTCTAACACCAACAATATTAAAACGGTTAGGCTTCTGGAACTTTCGTTAGAAGATGTTTATGACAGTGATACGTAAGGCGAATAACGACAAGGCAGGAAGAGCATTGTTACAAGAACAACAACAATGAATGAACATCTAGTAACGAAAATGTTGCCACGAACCACAGGGCTCTTCAACTGTCTTCAGCGAATGGAAACTTACTCTTTAAGAGCTCCTGGGTGTAGCTTACAGTGCAGTGCTACCCGCGTCTCCCAGGGATCCTACACCCTGTTGCTCGGAATCGCATATATTTCGAAATCAAAAACATATTGTTTCTATATTTAAATATGTTAAATTTTGTGCAAGTCCATGCAATATTATTACTCGTAGTCTGTAAAATTTGTCGAATCTGTGTACTAAATAAATTAATTAAAAAAAATTCCCTACACGCCAAACTTCCCTTCCAACTTTCTTTTTGTTTAGTTTTTCCTAGAAATCCTCGAGACTGGCTTTGAACTACATCCTGCCAAATGCTGATAAAAAGCAAATCAAAAGTTTATTAGAAGAATTCTGATTTTAACTACCCTGGAACTTACGCCTTGAACCTTTGGTAAGGTAGACCGTCACTCTACCCACAATAACACGTAGACGGCTTGGCTGAAATTTTAACTATTTCCGACTATAATGCAACAATGCAAAACTGCAAATATGTAATATATGTACACAGTGCGCCAAAATTTGAAAAACACGTATGCTGCAATGAATCGGAATATAATCATGATTATGCTTTTCTCAGCAAAATTTATGGTTGGGTTGGAAGTAAAACAGTTTTTTGCTTCTCCTGCACCCGGTTTGGCATTTGTGCGTTACGCAATTTTGCAGTGTCAAAGACGATATATTATTCAAAAAATATCCAAACTTCAGAACTGAAATTGAAATACGTTAACGATAGCTAACGGACGTTGAGAAAATCTTTAAAGTACCGCCCGACAGAATACTTAACTGCTGTACCAGGGAGATCGATACTCGAACAGGAAGAAATTAGGGAAAATTATAGTTCAGGACTGGTTGACAGAAATAATTGCAAACTAGGAGTGGATGTGAACAGAATAACACTTTGAGCTGTAATTGTTAAATATGGTGCAGCCAAGCAAAATGATTTTTTGATTAAGTTGAAATCAAACATGCTGCATGCGTCAATATTTCATTTGAGTGTGCAGTAGAATGTTGTTTCTGAAGTGGATATAACTTTGAGATCACCTAGCTGACTGCAACGCTTTGTCGGTAAATAACGTAACGTTTAGTAATTTATTACGTTTGCAACGTCACGTTTCTCACGTAACCAATGACAAATATTAACTAGAGTATTTGTGTATGTCTGTGGTTGTGCATGTGTGTGCTGGTATGCACGTAAACCTCAAATACTCTTAGTGTCCAACAACTAACTGCAGTTTTTAATAATTGATCTGTTTCCGCAAACTATTATGTTCGTTTGTCGCGTTTGACATTTTCCGAATGGGCTTGCAAACAATTGCAATATGTCCACCCAAAACTACATCAACCATGACTTGTACTGTTAAATGCCAGGAATTCTGGAACTTTGTAGACAAGCACACAAACACGTGTAAAAACATGGTAGAAATTGGTCATAACAATACCAAGCGCAGGAAAAAGTGCAGTTCTATAGTGAGTTTTATAATTATAGCACAATCGGTACATAGTATACTATGATTTGCATGTCAATCTTTTTCTCATACAATTCTAATGTAAGAGATGTATCGGATTATATGAAGGAGTGTTTTGAAAATCCGTAAACCCACCTTTAAGATTTATTTGGTTGGAGATACTGATCAGCAATTGGTTGTTTTTATGTATAGTTCTACTTACCACCCGTGAGTATTAATTAATTCAATTACTTTTCCAGATAATGGCAGATATCTAAAAAATATATATGTATTACGCTAGGTTTTTTATTTTTTGTTGAAATGCGACACATAATACCATTCATACCATCTGATAACCACATTGGAGTTCATTTTCTTTCAGATAGGTGGCAACTCTGTTCCTAATTAGCATATGGTATGTAGGGGAACACAGCTTTTATCTGATAATATATATACAAAAACATATTGGCATATCTCATTTCATCAAATGTATTACACTATCAACAGTGTCCGACAAACCTAAATTGAAGTAGTTCCTTTTTATACCTTTCATGAACATGAAATGGTATTACAACTTTGGTCCGATGTTTCTAAGCATGAGAAGAAGAAGAGATAGATCCACGAATAAGTATACAGAAATGATCAGGGCGATGAGCAGGGTTTATGTAGCCATGTCCTTGCGTGCGTCTGTCTGTCTGTTTGAACGCAAACTCGATATCTCGATGAAATTTAGTAGATTCTCATCTGTTGGTTTTGGAAATAATTCCTGTGGTTTGACGTTTGTCGATTATTTATTCATTTCAAAGTATATGTTTGCCACAATTAAGGGATGTGGCCAACCTTTTCAACTGAGAGGTGACGGACCGTCATTCCCGCAACAGCCGGTTCTATCGCACCGGAATGACCCGGGTTTTTTCACCCGGCCAAGGGCTGTTATTTCAGTGTAACCCTGTCCAATCTGGGGCAGGGCGAAGCACTGTTAACAACAACAACAACAACATGAAATTTAGTATGGGGTCGCCATAGCTCCCATACAAACGATTGTTCAGATAAATGCGGTTTGGGCTATAACTCTTGCAATTAAAAAGCTATTTACGTAAATTATTTGCGGGTTTGGTACATATTAGATACGTAATGTGACAAATGAAGATCATAAAGATTGGACCGATGTATCGTATACAACATTTTTCCGATGTGTTTCTGGAAATTATCTCGGTAAGATCATCAAATTTTTCAGAGTTTGTACTTAACAAACACTTAAAACCGTGGTGCCTATTCATGAAAGATATAAAGCCTTCGGCACAGCCGAAGACAGCGCTTTCCTTACTTGTTTTTTCTTAAATGTGTGCGAAAAATCCAGAAGTTAATTGAAATACCTCAGCGAATCTACTTCTTTAAATTGCGCCAATTGGAAACACCACGGGATCGTAAATTAATCACCACCTTAGATCGGAGTGGGGGGCTTCCTCTTCCTCTGCCACCGCAGGTTGGCTACGATAATAATACCTTCTGGGCCGGAGAATCTCCATTCACACTGGGTTTGAATTCGTTGAACTATTTCGGTGTCTGCGTTCAGCTCTCACTAAATCTTCTTTTGTACTCGCCAACGGGTGAGGGTAAATCTTGCGAAGAACCTTTCTCTTGAATGCTCCCAGAGCCACTTCATCAGATGTTTTCAGTGTCCAGCTAATACTGTTGCAAACTTACTTAACATTTTTTTGTTTAACTCGCTCTCTAAGAACTCGACAAGAAGATAATAGGCCGCGAAAAATACCGAATAGTAAGAATCGGGTAATCGTTCGTATTGCTAAAATATTTATTGTTGCTTCCGCAAAACATTTATAAATAAATTGGTCCTGGATATTTCATGTACGACCTTTTACAGACGTGCCTTGTATGACTTGGGAACCTGTTAAATTACAATATGACAAGGGATCTTATTTTCTGTAAAATAAAAGTTTGCTGAAGTATTCTGAAGCGCTGAATCTTATTAGCAGTCCAAAAGGACAACGATTACCCACTTTTGCTCTACTTTATGATCAGCGAAACAAGGTTGATGTACTTTTATGGTGCGGGGTCCGTTTCTGCGACCATTCTGCCAATTCATACGATTTAAGGCATTCGTAAAATATTGGTGCTACTTCATTCGGATTAAGAATGGAATAAAGGTTAATGTATATGGCCAATATAGCGAGTTGGTTCAATAAATCGTGTACGGCGTATAATGTTGCAGTTTTTCCATGGCCCGTAGTATTCAAACGAACAGAGGATCTATGTAAAATGGTGTTATAAAATTGTAGCAACAATGCGGACAAGATGAGTTTTTGTGCAAAAAATATTTGCCAATATTTAGTATACAACAACAACTTTATTTATTTAACGTTACTTAAATACAATGTACTTTAATTTGATGTTCACTGCTCTAGTCTACCTTCTTGACTAACTCACAAGCTATGACTTCGGTTAATAAAATAAATTCATATACACACATTAGTTGTACATAATAAATAGTTCAAAGTAAATCCAGTGAGAGGATGAGTGAACTTAATAGTTTTGAGTGCCTGAACTGTACTCGGACATAGCACAATATATTTTCCTCAATTAATAAACTCTCTGTAAGCGACATAAGCTGTGGTCATTTCTTTCGTTTATTTCATTTGCATTGCATGATATTGTAATTCACAACCAGCTTATTAAATATTCCAAAGATATAGTTTATGTTTGCAGTATAAAATTGGGGTGTTTCACAGCGCAAAATGAGAAGGTGTACAAATAATTTAAATTTAAAAAAATAATTTAAAATTACCCAAAGTGGCCCCTATGGAACATGTACATCGCACATCCGTTCACTCTCTGAACAAATAACAAAATAGTATGCAAAAATTAACTTTAATAAGCTACTCGCCCTCCATAACATCATATCTTAGACAAACTCAATGCCAAGGCGATGTGAACTTGCAGTAGAGAGCTACATACGTGCCACGAAAAAATCAGGTTTTGTCAAATAAATATTTGATGGTGCTTTCGTTTTCTCGACCAGCTCAACACTTTTACTTACGAGTTTTTAGGTATAGTAAAGGGAAATTCATATTTCATTTCATATTTCATGTAAATGTCAAATTTAATCCAAATCGGTTTAGTCGTGTCCAAGATAGGGTGGAGAAGTAATAAGATTTTGGTCGTTTCATTACTATAGCAACTCAGAATTGACAATACTTACTCATTTATTATATAATATCATTTTCATTTGAATATAATTCTCCTAGCTTTCTCAATTGAAAGGCATAAAAATCTCTCTAATCTGAACACCAAGCACATTTTTAAAAAGTGAATTCTGAACATGCTATATTTTTGAAACTCAATATATCTATACGTCATTTAGTACTAGTACTAGGCATGTGTTATTGGATAAACTAGAATGTGTATTTGCGACACATCCGTTAGCATCGTCGGTGCCCGGATATGAGCACTCATCAGCAATACACATTACCGGTTGACCAATGCAGTTGTTGTTAGTTGCAATTTGAACTTAACTGCTGCACAAACGTTCATATGCCAATATCAGAAAAGGTGAAGGCGTCTATGCGAATGTGTATGTGTTTGTGTGAGCGTGTGTTTTGTGATTTAGAATGGTTGCTGTGTTGACGAGTCGTGTCACGCTCTCGTGTTGCATGTCGTTGCCCCTGTTGCATGCACTAAAATGCTGTGCCACTCGGATTTCTGTAACTTGCGTACGTGCAAATGTGTGCCGTGCCACACACAAAGTGGCTAGTTTCTTATCCTGCAGATCAATCAGTAACTAGCGGCAAAAGTATTTGGTTCAGAACTGGAGTTACATTGCCAATAGCAACATGTTAACACTAGAGTACACGCGCCTCTTTTTTATACCAAAGCACGCGTTGCCTACTAAGGTGGACCAGTTTAAAATAGCCCGAGATTTTTCCGCTAATCCACAGAAATACGCACGGTACTGACTTGAGCACATTTAATGGAGAGGGCTTTCCTGGAAGTGCGCCGCTCTACCCTTCAACGCTGTTAAGTTATCAACAAAAATGTAACCGTGGTCTACTAAAGCAAGCCGCGCGTGCACTCCAGTGTTAACTCCGCTTGACGTATTAGAACACTCATTTAAGGTACCAAGATATATACTTCTTGCAGATCTCTACGAGTCCAAGAATACCGTTTTATTTTATATCAAAGAGTAAAATCAAACTACTATCGACTTGCAGTTTTTTACGTGGATCGGAAAGAAACGATCATGTGTTGAGTAAAAGAGTTGTTTGAGACAATTCTATATGGAAGTTTATCTGGTCATCCGATGTCCACTGTTGTATATCTGCTTAATCGAGTAATCACAAATCTCAAGGTTAAGTACTACTTATCGCAATAAAAATTTGTAATCAAAAACCGAGACCTTTACTCCTTTTTCTGCGAATCTTTAACAATATTGATACATTTAATTCGGTTCTGGATTTTTCTTAGTTTTTAAGTTGCGTGCTTCATTCATCTATGCTAAATATGTACATAAAATTGGAACCCACAATTTCGTAACACCAAAACAGCCCATCTACTGGGCCGATTTCTCTTATTCATATTTTAGGATGACATATTTCTGCAACGCAAGGACATATGGCTATTTCAATGGTGGAGTGCTTATAAATCATATGTTTAATTAAAGTATAAAGTTTATTAGTAATTCTAAACATTAAGAGATGAGAAGGGGTATAGTACAACTTTTCGGGCGGGACTATGCGTGCCAGGTCTACTAAGATTTCATAAAGTGGGTCTTACGAGAAGGTGCTAGTCGTATCCACTACAAGTAAGACGTTGTTTTAAAAGAAAAGCTTTTTTGAAAATTTGTTAATGCTCACGTTTTATGATCCTCAAAAAATTCAATATCTTAATTTTGTCAAAAAAGCAGCACATTAAAGGCCAAGAATAATAATTTTTTCACTTTTATGAATTTTTGTGAAAATTATTATTGTTTTAGTTTTTTTTAATAATCATTTTTAATTATTTATTAAAAGTTTTTTGATTGAATAGAGTACTAAAAATGTTTAGAGACAACAGCCATAGCTTTTCTTATAGATCCATTTCGGAAGCTGCTAGACTTCACTCATCAGAGATATTTTGGCACGCATTGCTAACCATTAAGCTAACAATACGCTGGTTTTGATGTCACCTAAACTCCTAGTTCTATTCTTCTTTACCATATGCATGAACAAACCCTGCCATCTGGCAGTTAGTAGTGTGATCATGATGGATTTTTTGACAGATATGTTTTATCAGTAGAACTGCCCTACCGTGTGCTCTCGGTTTTTTATTATTGGGTTTTTATACCAACAATATTTGTTGATTTACGGCCTGTACATTTTCAAGTATTCATGAAACGAGCTCAAGGCCAAGAATAATAATTTTTCGCTTTTTGAATTTTTAAGAAAATTATTATTGTTTTTACTTATTAATAATCATTTTAATTAATTATTAAAAGTTTTTTTGATTGAATAGAGTAGGAAAAATGTTTAGAGACAACTGCCATAGCTTTTCTTATAGATCCATTTCGGAAGCTGCTAGACTTCACTCATCAGAGAAATTTTGGCGCGCATTGCTAACCATTAAGCTAACAATACGCTGGTTTTGATGTCATCTAAACTCCTAGTTCTATTCTTCTTTACCT
Source organism: Merzomyia westermanni (assembly GCA_949987695.1). Taxonomy (NCBI): domain Eukaryota; kingdom Metazoa; phylum Arthropoda; class Insecta; order Diptera; family Tephritidae; genus Merzomyia; species Merzomyia westermanni. The sequence continues at coordinate 65,555,516 of OX465291.1, forward strand.
AATGCATGAACCACTTCCACCATTTGAGAGTAAGTAGTGTGATCATGATGGATTTTTTAGCAGATCTGTTTTATCAGCCGAACTGACTTACCGCGTGCTCTGCTGGGTAAGCTGCAAAACTACAGTTGCATTAAGCGCTGCTTGTATGTTATATGCGCAATCGGATGCAGTAAGTCAGCGTATAACTTGCATATAACTAATCGCAGGTAAATGCAATCCCATGTGCTGGCAATAAAATGTTTGTATCGTAAAACAATTTTACAGTACGTACTTAATACGCTGTTTTTCGATGCAGTAGTCATACGTGTATAAAATATAAAAAAGCTTACCCACGGACGCTGCAACAAAAACGATTTTACTGAAAGTCGTAAACTAAACCGAAGTACGCACGTTCAAAATTAAAATTTTAAACTTTGAAATACAAACCAAAGTTATGGCTTTCCACATGGAACCGACCTTTAAGTGGATATCTGCAGTTCCAAACTGATTTTATTTTCGTCTAAGAAGAGATATGCATATGGGCATGTTTTTGCCAATGTTTGTACAAGGGTTCTGCTTGCATAGTAAAAAATTTCTTTAAATAAAAAAAACGTTTTGATTCATAAAAAGTATTGAATGTCATAAAATATAAAATTTAAATAAAATAAATAAAGTGCTAAGTCTTGGCTGAAAATCCGACAAGAAAAAAATTTGGATATTCTGCACTCGAAACTGTACTAGGGTAGCTAGAGTCACCAGAGAAAATGTTTTTCGAAATTTTTATCCATTATCCTTAAACGTACATTTTGCTTTCCATACCACCAAATAATGTATTGAAAATCTTTAATAAGCAGAAAATCTTTGAAGTTGTCCACACTCGATCGAACCCGGATTGCTTTTAAAATTGTTTGAGGTGCTTACCTTATTTAACCAGAAAAGAAATATTCGTATGTTCCCTCAAAAATGTTTTTCAATGACAAAAAAGTCGTCCCAAATTCAAGCTAGCACTGTTTTGTTACAGAAGCAATTCCCGAATGTGATGAAGTTTTGGGTGTAGCTTTAGGCGGGGTGCAATAAAGCCAAAATATTGAGAAATAATCAATATTAATCAATATGCCCTTTTTGCAAAATGCATGTGAAATAAAGCCATTATGGAATTATTGGACTTTTTTAGTATCACGTGTGGTGTTTATGTATGACTTCGCATAAAATCCTGAGACGCTGCTTCTGCAGCGGCTGCAGAAACGAAGAATTAGATGCAAAAGCGTCCTGGACGATGATTTTTAATTCCAAATTTTAATTTTTCACTATGATATGAATTTAATTTGACAATTATTATAAAAAAGCGCCGCTGCCGAAAATTTGTCGTAAAATTCTCGCTCGCTGCGCCTTTTTCAATCAATTTCCATCAAAGATGAAAAAATTTACTTTTCGTATTGAAATACTGCACCCAAAGCGAATTTATACCAGGTGATAGCCCGCGGATTCTCCTGTCAGATTGCATTGAATTTTTAAATTTGGCAGAAGAAGCCACTGCTCATAAATTCGTATGAGATCACCTGTAAGTGAATTCGCCTTGACTGCACCCTAAACCAAAAACGGTTACAGCTCAAATAAATATCCTTAATATTTTCGGCATAAATGGGATCACGGAGCCTTCACGAATAATTGCATTCGATTTTTCCTAATAATAATTATATTTCGTAAAAAACTGACTTCGGGCTTGTTTTTGTAAAATTAGGGCGCTATCCTGAAGCATTCAACACAAAAATTTCTCAGTATAAAACGTGACTGTGCTGATTTAGTGTGCGATGTGATTATATGGTTTACTTCTCAAAATTTCTTTGGCTTCATTTCACGTCTCAGATTTCACATAGTGGAAATAATTCCATATTGATTAATATGGCCGTATTTGTTTAAGAAGAGTAATACGAGGTGTGCTCAAAAAGTATCGTGAATTTTGAATTTTCGCTGGTTACGTATATTCGAATTTCGAATTTTTTGTGGCGTTATGTTGGTTCATGTCTCTCACTTATGCCGACAAGCTCGGCCATTTTGAATGTTCAGTTAATTGTTGACAGCTGCTTTGCTTGCACGTGTTTTGGATCGTCTTCGATTTTTACGCGAACCAAAATTGCTCAATTGTGACCAAAAACAGCATCGCATGAACATTGCTAATGAGATGTTAAACTCTGTCCGAGACGACCCAAATTTGCTCCAGAGGGTCATAACTGGTGACGAATCGTGGGTTTATGGTTATGACGTGGAAACCAAAGCTCAATCATCTCAATGGAAGCTGCCGCACGAACCAAGACCGAAAAAAGCGCGCCAAGTTCGGTCGAATGTGAAAGTTTTGCTGACAGTTTTCTTCGATTGCAGGGGCGTGGTGCATCATGAGTTCTTGCCATAGGAAAGAACGGTCAATAAGGAATACTACCTGCAAGTTATGCGCCCGGATTTGTGGAAGAACAAAAATTGGCTTTTGCACCACGATAACGCCCCTGCTCACGCATCGTTGCTTGTGCGCGACTTTTTGGCCAAAAACAACACACTAATGATGCCGCAGCCACCGTATTCCCCAGATCTGCCCCCCTGTGACTTTTTCTTGTTCCCTAAACTGAAGAGGCCCATGAAAGGACGACGTTACGCTTCTCTTGACGAGATAAAGACGGCATCGAAGGAGGAGCTGAACAAGATACAAAAAATGATTTTTTGAAGTGCTTCGAAGATTGGAAAAACCGTTGGCACAAGTGTATAATATCTCATGGGGATTACTTTGAAGGGGACAAAATAGATATTCATGAATAAATAAATAATTGTTGAAAAAACACAAAATTCGCGATACTTTTTGAACACACCTCGTACTTCTAGAATGGAGTTGCCGTTAAGCGTGGTTAGGTAGAGTCATTTACTGTTTCGAAATTAAAGCTGCCAGCATTGACGTGGTTTTGGAGAAACAAATGCACAGACTCTTTCCCTGATCACAGCATGTTTCGCCCTCGTTCACCATCAAACATACTTTTTACGGTTATTTTAATCAGTAGTCCCCCATCCCAATCAATATAAGATAAGAGGAAGGAGTTCAACCTTGCCCCCAATGCCTTCAATGTGTGGTATATGTATAATGGTGCATACAACTATTACACTTATGTTAAATGAGCCTTATAAACTAGAATACTTTTCAGTGGACCACTCATTGCGATCAGACGTTCCACCCAACCTTAAAATGGTATGAATGTGACTTCATCATAATACAATGAATATTTTATTTAAATGTACCAAATACCGAATCTAAAATATCCATACCAAAAAATTGTTTTTTCTTACGTTCCCACTCGACGTTCTCCTCGTTTATATTCTTCATCGCACACCAACCATACAAAGCCATAAAAACGACTTCGCTCGCAAGCAACATCTGCACCATAAAGTAGGTCAACAACAAAATCATTGCCGAATAAACATTATGCGCTTCAAATACTTCATAATCACTGAAAAGCAATAAAAATTGTCCAAGATTATGAAACCAATTTTGTGCAAAAGTAACTATCCATGGTATCAAACACATCCAATAATATTTTTGTTTTACACCCATCATCGCTTCTTCGAATGTGGCCAATGTATTACCATAGATACGACGATCCAATGCAGCTACACCACCACAACCATAAAAATAACCAAACATTGCTATTGCGCTGAAGAACCCAGATTCCAATAAAGCCAACGGCTTATGATGCATTCGTATGATGCAGGTGATCTTCTTTGCGGAAGTAAAAAATGTTTTAGGTACCCACCGTACGTCAATATCGATTGCTGGTCGTAGTAGGATCGACCACAATAAAAATAGCAAGTAGCTGTAAATAAGGATTATACGAAAATAGTTGAGTATTGTGTTGCAGCTTCTCTGAGTCAATGTGCTAATTTGTATAGCTGGCGGCTGGATGGACATGGTTAAGATGAGTACGCGGTTGTATTCCGAAGTAAGTTTACGTTATTTGACAGATGCTGACAATTTTTGGGTTCTAGAATTCAAAGCCGTTATTTATTTACTACGTGCATCTGCCGAAAAGCTAACCTTTTGATGAATAGGGATTGCCTTTGTTGCTTTGATAAATATATTAAAATTTATTAGGCAGCAGACAGACTCAATAAAAATATATGAACTACTTCAAGTTTTTGTTTTATTTGCAGCACATAATTTCACAACTCGACTTCAAGTTGACTTAAAAGTCAATGCTAATTCATTGAAACGGAGTTTACTACTGTTCGAAAATCGACAGAACTTTGGCATGAAATGATTGGATTTTGAAACGTTTTCCTTAAAGGCCCTTTACACGCCATGGTTTTTTCACATGACCTGCCACTTTTACAATAAATAAATAAATCCAAAAAATTAAAATCAACAAATGAGGGCACATATGATTCTAATTGTGTGTCAGACAAAAATAGAAACGTTTCTATTTCGTATGTGCAGTTTTCTGACTTGTATAAAAGGAAAGTTTAAGTTGTGTTTACACGTCATGTTGGTTTTCATACGTTAAATGTGGCATATACATATGAAAAAAACATACGAGGTGTGTTCAAAAGAATCGCTGGTTACGTATATTCGAATTTCGAATTTTTTGTGGCGTTATGTTGGTTCATGTCTCTCACTTATGCCGACAAGCTCGGCTATTTTGAATGGTTAGTTAATTGTTGACAGCTGCTTTGCTTGCACGTGTTTTGGATCGTCTTCGATTTTTACGCGAAATTCGTACCAAAATTGCTCAATTGTGACCAAAAACAGCATCGCATGAACATTGCTAATGAGATGTTAAACTCTGTCCGCGACGACCCAAATTTGCTCCAGAGGGTCATAACTGGTGACGAATCGTGGGTTTATGGTTATGACGTGGAAACCAAAGCTCAATCATCTCAATGGAAGCTGCCGCACGAACCAAGACCGAAAAAAGCGCGCCAAGTTCGGTCGAATGTGAAAGTTTTGCTCACAGTTTTTTTCGATTGCAGGGGCGTGGTGCATCATGAGTTCTTGCCACAGGGAAGAACGGTCAATAAGGAATATTACCTGCAAGGTATGCGCAATTTGCGCGAAGCAATCCGCCAGAAACGGCCGGATTTGTGGAAGAACAAAAATTGGCTTTTGCACCACGATAACGCCCCTGCTCACGCATCGTTGCTTGTGCGCGACTTTTTGGCCAAAAACAACACACTAATGATGCCGCAGCCACCGTATTCCCCAGATCTGGCCCCCTGTGACTTTTTCTTGTTCCCTAAACTGAAGAGGCCCATGAAAGGACGACGTTACGCTTCTCTTGACGAGATAAAGACGGCATCGAAGGAGGAGCTGAACAAGATACAAAAAAATGATTTTTTGAAGTGCTTCGAAGATTGGACAAACCGTTGGCACAAGTGTATAATATCTCACGGGGATTACTTTGAAGGGGACAAAATAGATATTCATGAATAAATAAATAATTTTTGAAAAAACACAAAATTCGCGATACTTTTTGAACACACCTCGTATCGTGTAAAATGCCTTTTAATAAGCTCTCTACCAACCATTCTAAATAATTGTTTACCCGTTTATTTGCTAGAAAACAAGCTTTAAACCATTGTATATTTTCTCAGGTTTAAAACATTTTATATGGTTGCCTTTCAAAAGTTATTAAGTATAGATTAAAGCAAATTAAAATTATTGTTTTTTGTGGTTGCCCTAATTTTTGCGCTGTATTCACCATCGGAATTTTCCTAACTGGTCGCGGTTAGCTTTAACAAGAGCTGGGCGATAAGGATTACATCCGTAATCGATTTCAAGTATAATTACGCTTACTGTAATTGTTAATCTAAATACCTAGGATTAAGATTACGTAATCGAAATTTCAAATTTTTATACTCAGCGTGTACTAGTGCACAGGGTATTATAGTTTTGGTCATATAACGGTACAAAATAATAGAGATAGATATGGAGTTCCATATATAAAAGTTATTAGAATGAACAGAGGAATTCATTAAGACATGCCCGTCCATGAAATTTGGCACACAGATTGCTTTCCGGTCAAGGTAGGGTGCTATGTAAAATGGGCGAAATCGAACCATAACCATGCCCCTTTTTTCGATATCGAAATTTTCGAAAAACGTATAAAATGGGTTAATTCAATAATAAAAGCAGCTACAATGATGAAATTTGCTAGTTTTCTTAACTAGGTTGTCCCATTGACGATTCTATCAAATTTTTGGAAAAAGGGGCTTGGCACCGCCCACATATGAGTGAAGAAATTTTCCAACTTTGACTATTAATAACTTCAGAACCGTTTACGCTAGTATGACAAAATTTCGTAGGAGGCATACTATTGTTGTGATAAATGCACTAATAGAAAATAACCGAAAACGCTTTTCGACCACGCCTACTTTTTCATAAAAGTTATATGGAAAGAAGGTAGAAATATTGAGTTGCCCATATCTAATTAACTGATACAGGTATAATAATATAACGTGGTAATGGCATCCATTTTCTATTCGTTATATGATTTTTGCAAAATTTTTGAAGGGGGTGTGGCACCGCCCACTTATGAGTCAAGCAAGTTTCAAACTCGACTGTTAATAACTTCAAACTGCTGTAAGATAGAACTACGAAACTTAATACGAGGTATACTATAGACATGTAGATTAAGCCGACGGAAAATAAGAAAAATCGGTGGGGAGCACGACCACTTTTGGACCAAAGCTTTCTAAAAAAGGGGTAGGAAACCGGAAAATGCCATATCTCCTTCACTGATGCAGATAGAATACTAGAATTTCATAGTTAGAATGACCTGATGATCTTATTAATGATTATTTTGAAATTTTCAAAAATGGGCGTGGTACCGCCCACATATAAATGAGCAAAATGTAAAATTTTGGCTATTATTAACTTTATAACCGTGTTAAATAAAATTGCGAAGCATGAAACAAGGTATATCAAGAATCTACTGTAAACAGTAGCGGATACAGGGGCGATCGCCCCCCCTCAGACCTGAAGAAATATTGGACGTGCTTAATTTGCCCGAAATTCAAATGCATTTTTTTAGATTTCCGTAAAATTGAGATCGAATGAAATCTTTCTTATTTTCTTTTGTCTCCTTGTCTAGCGTTAAATGCAAATGTATAATAGGTATATTCTCTCAAAAAAGCCCGACAAAAAATCAATGCCAAAATTGGCTGTAGAAGTTTTAGATCACTGCGACGGAAATGCTTTTCCACTGAGAAGGATGCTATTGCACATTCTGGCTACACTGCCAGTCAGTAATGCTTCTCCAGAAAGAAGTTTGAAGAGAGGCTCTTTGGTTTAGCACTTTTACACCTACATTATGATAATAAAATCGACGTTGAAAACATTATAGAAAGATTCGAAAAAAGGGAAGCGAAACATTGATTTTCTAATATAGAATTGTAACATAACAGCTTGACTCTAATTTATGAAAAATAATAATGTATACTGTTTCAAAACCATCTTTGTAATAAAACTACATATTTAATCTGTCGACGAATAGATTGGAATGTACTTAATTTCAATAAACATTATCGTTCATCTCTTTGTTCCTTTTTTCATTGCTCCAATAAATTTGGATTCAAGACAACTCCACTAAGTTAAAAGACACAAGTGAAAGCCGCTTATCAGAAAGAACTAGTTTCTACCTTTGAGCTGTATAAAATCATTTCTAGATGGATTTTTGTTCGAATCCTTTTAATTAGTGGAGGTAATTTGAGTGATTAAACATAAATTCGTTACGTTTCTTCGTAATTACGTACAAATAGTGTTCTGAAATTAGTCATTCATTTATATTACTGATTTTAATGGCAATTTGTATGTGTATCCGTCCCTGTTTCTGCTTGCGTGACAATAACTATTTTTCATATAACAAAACGCTATATCAACAAATCTACGCATGCCAATGGGTAACCCACTGGCACCAACCATAGATCCACTTCAGCTATTTCAGGTGGTTGTATATCAATTACGGGGTTCACGGATCGAAATTTGAGAGAGATGTCCACCGAATCAGTGTGGACCCAACGGCAAGGTAATATGGTGCCGGATCTCATCATAGTGTTTCCTTACGTCTCTAGGAGGAGGAGCTTCATCCAATAGATGACGGTTCGGGTGACTAGGCTCATGGCAGTTCAGTAGAAACTGTCTGCTTAACATTTCCGTGTACTCACTAACATTGAGCATTTTAGTATCTCGATAGAGGTGAGACTCAGATGACATAAGCACACATCCCGTGGCAGTTCTGATGGCAGTGTATTTGCAGACTTGCAACTTCCTCCAGTTGGTGTCAGCGACGTTGGGTGACCATATGGGCGCTGCATAATCAGTAACCAGTTCGCTAATGGTCTTATATTTAGAAAGCAACGTTTTTTATCGTGGAGTAGTCGATTACCAACTATTGAGCTGTTTTAAAATCGAATAGCCAATAATTGATTTCGAATAATCGACTAACTGCCCTTATACAAATACTGCCCATTTTTACAATGAAATAAAAAAATTTTTTATTTTCTATAGTTACCATGCATGGACTCTTCGAGTTTATGAAGATGCGAATAGAGCATCTATTTTCGCCTTCAGTTGTATTTGCAGTAAAACGCAAGAAAAAAATATACAAAATAAAATTAGTAAAATAATAGCCGAACACTAAAAATTTAGCTTACTGACTTTTAGAAATCGTAATTAAAATTTAGACCTTAATTTAGACTTTAAGTTCACCACAGTTGTTTTTTGTGCATCGTTTTAAGTTTCTACTCACCCTTTGAAAGCTCGAGATGTCCATTTCTCACTCAATTCTCTTCACGTCATATTCCTCTGTGGTGACAGAACGGATTTCATTAGTGGTTCAACAAGAGCTTATCGGTTCGAAAAAGCTAGGCCACACTGCAGATATCACCCTTTTGTGTTATTGCGTTTTCCTTGAACCAAAAAATGGAACTGAATACATTTTTTAAATATACATACAGTGAGTCACACTCAAAATTTTACACTTCTCGCATAAATACAACTACACTCATTATATAAGAGAACAAACAATTTACTTAAATTTTCGGTATTTATTTTTGAATGTTATTCTCTTGTGACAAAAAATACGACAAAGCTTAAATCATTGGGATACATGGTTTCAAGTCCACAAATTGTTTAATACATAAACATTAGTATTTTGTAGATTTTCCATTGTATTTGATTACTTCTTGCAAGCGTGGTGGCATACTTTCAATGAGTTCTTTGCAATAATAGGGCTAAAGTTTTTTCCATTCCTCCCATACTGCCTTCTTTAATTCGGACTTCCTGCTCGCCGTCTTGTAGCCAGTCTTTTTTTGAGTTCCCCCCATAAATGCTTAATGGGATTCATGTCGGGAGACTGAGCAGGAGTTGGCATTATTTTTGGACAGTTGTATAGAAACCAATTCTTAGCGTTCCAAGACGTACGTTTTGGGTCATTGTCTTGGTAAGTCACTACGAATACCTAGTTTCTCAGCACTGCTACGTACATTTTGTTTTAAAAGCTCAATGTATCCTCTACCGTCCAAAATCCCATCAATTAAGTATATACTTTTCCGACGCCAGCTCCGGAAATGCAACCCCAGATCATTATGGACCCGCCACCGTATTTAACAGTCTTTACAATATTTTTGTCTCCCAATGCTTTGGCAGCCATTCTTCACACAAAACGCCTTTCGTCCGATCCAAAAATATTTATTTCCGTTTCATCCGTAAATAAAATCTGTTATATGTTGAAACTTAAAAAAACAAAAGATATTTTTTTTCAATTACCTTAGACCATAAGTTCGAGGCAATTGTCGTTTGACGCATTTTGGAAAAAACGATCTTACTTTATCAAAAGGCATTAAAATACTAATCTAAAACTCAAAGTTTTCTTTTGGGCCCAACAAACTAACGGTATTTAGTCTGCGGTTTCTAACTGTCCCATTTTGAGTGTAAGCGGCTCTCATTGCATAAATAGTATACTACTTGGATATGTTGTTATTGTTTTAGTTGGAAATGCAGTTTGCTCTACAAAATCTCTTTCTAACATCTCAAAGAACATATATAAATTAAAGTAAATTCATATAATTTTTTATTTATGTTAGAAGCCCTTATGGATGTATGAAGTATCCAACTTTTAGTGTGACTCACTGTACATACGTTGTGTTCATGAAAATAGTAGTGCAATTGCTACTTATATTTAAACCGCTATTCCGACATATTCCGACGTGCAAGTTGAACAAGTGTGCAGTGGTTTAGTAGAATATACTGTTACGGATGGATAAGCAAAAAAATCCTATTAGATTTGCTTTTATTGTCTTTGTGGTGACGCAATTGTTTATATTCTCCAAAAATAATATGTTCATTGAAATAGTAGTGCTTGACGCAATTGGTTCATAATTAAAAAAAAATAAAAAATATCAGCAAATAGTAAGTGTATTTAAGTAATTTTACAATTTTCTCGTCAAATTTATTGACATAGCGTAACTTATTATATTTTAGTGGGTCGAGGAAAGCATTGTTCTGTAGAGAAGCGAAAATTGATTATTAAGCTAAGGGACCAGGGAAGGACGTAAAAACAAATTGAAGAAATTATGGGATGCACTGCTACAATGATATATAACGCTATAAATTATACGATAAAGCCTGAAAATCGTGGTGGAAAACGAAAAACAACCGCATTAGAAGACAACCGAATTGTTCGATATGCTAAAACCAAGCCCACAGATTCTTCAAAAATTATAAGAAATGAATTAAATTTGCCAGTAAGTGCTCTGACAGTTCGGCGACGTCTGGTAGAAAATAATTTGAAAGCCAGGAGTCCGAGGAAGGTACCGCTGTTGGCCAAAAAACATGTGGCTGCAAGAATACAGTTTGCCAAAGAACATTTAAATTGGCCGGCTTCTAAATGGCGCAATGTGCTATGGACAGATGAAAGCAAAATTGTTTTATTTGGTGGAAGAGGATCAAGAAAATATGTCCGTCGCCCACCAAATACAGAATACCACCCGAGGTACACAACTAAAACTGTTAAACATGGTGGACTTAGCATTATGGTTTGGGCGTGTTTTTTCCATTTGATCGATAGCATCATGGATCGAGTAGCGTATATGAATATAATGAAAGATGTTATGTTACCCTTTGCGAGGTGGGAAATGCCGATAAGATGGACGTTCCAACAGGATAATGATCCAAAACACACTTCAAAACTGGCTGCAGAGTGGTTTGCTTCCGAAAAGATCGATGTGTTGCGTTGGCCAGCTCAGTCTCCGGACCTGAACCCCATCGAAAATTTATGGGGAGATGTCAAACGAGTTGTAGCAGCAGCAAATCCTTCAAGTAGAACACACCTTTGGCAAGTGGTTAAAAAGGCATGGACACAAATCCCCGTGAAGCGTTGTAAGGATCTTGTTGATTCTATGCCACGTCGATGTATGGCGGTAATAAGGAATAAAGGATTTACCACGAAATATTAGGATATAGAAAACACGAAGAACGTGAACGTGAAACGTCAGCTGCATTTTTGCTCTGTTTTTACTTTATTAAAATAAACACTACTATTTTCGTGAACACACAAATTTTTTAATTTTTTTTTAATACGCCCTAGTGTGAAAGAAACGAAATATTTTTAACAAATGAAACTGCCAATATTTTTAGCAATAATAATAAATACTTTCGTTACAAATTTTAGTATGACTTTTTATTTATAATTTGAGTTTGATACTGCGGAAGTTAGGACTCATCGGCACTACTATTTTCATGAACACAGCGTACATATTTTTGCACTATTGATCTCATATTTTTCAGATCTTGAATACACATTTTTTTCTTTCAAATAATATTTTGTTGAAATTATTGTATGATGTACGTATTCTGTCAGAAATGGCTCCACCTGCTGTGCGCATCTGCGAGCGAGTAATTTCTCATGCAAAAGCCGACAACCGGAAGCAATTACATGCTTGTGCATTGAACTTAGAGGGCGGTACAACCACATACATATATGTTTGTATATATGTTTGTCTATATGCATGCAGATTCCTTCGCTTAACCCTCTGCGACTGACGTCGTAGTCTGAGAGACACAAATAAACGGGTTCAATCTTTTTTTTTTCTTTTTATTTTTGTTTTAATTGATAACTAGAAAGCTATTCTCGATATGCCCATCAAAAATAAAAAGCGTACCAGGTACTTTTACTGTGACTGCTCGAAGCCAATTCACCTGTAGTGCTGAAAGCAAATGTACACAATCTGCAAAAAGTTGTAATTCCTTTCATACTTTTAATATGATCTGGCTGAGAAGATTTTGAAGTACGTGAACCTAGTATGATAAACTTTGTTTATACATATGAGGGTAGGAAAACCAAACTGTGAAACTCTAATATTTAAAGCATAATTTTATTATGTATGTGCGAGTAATCAATTAATCGAACATGTAATTAATCAGAATTTGATTAATTAATTAATCAGGAAATAATAAGAATTGATTAACCTAATCGATTTATTTCCGGATTATTCTGATAAATCATACAAATTTATTGTTTTTGATATAGTGTGTTTTGTACGTATGAACTTCTTTACTTACCATAAAACGATCTAACAGCTATCGCCGAAAAAATCAATTTTTACAATTATTTTGTGACTTTAAACTCTCTGAATATATATTTCGTAGCCTGTCAACTATTTTTTGGCAATCTTTTTGTAAATTAATTGATATTATTTTTCACAATGACAAAAAAAAATATTGCGAAAACCCTTAACATGATTTGAAGAGGTCTACAATTTCCATGATAGATAATACTATTCTCATTTTTGGTTCACGTGAAAAAAAAATTTATATAAAATTAAATCTTCTTCAAAGAAGGCCAAAAACAGAAAGGAAATTTTCGTAAGGCGAAAATAAAAAAACTGAGAAAAAATTTTACTCAAGACTAATGTGTACGAGTATGTGTGAAAAAAAGTATTTTAGTTTTGATAATAAATTTGAAAGGATTGAATAAAATTACTCAAGTTTGAATTAAATGTTTCTGAGCAAACAGTAAATACGCAGAATTTGATTAATCAGTATCTGATTAGAAATAAGTTTAATCAAAACCTAGATAAACCGATTATTCGCACATCCCTAATTTTATTCCACTATTGAATATTTCTCGTTTTTTATAAACGAATGAATTAAGTATAATTTACAAGAATTTAAGACTTTTAGAGTCAATTTGGGCAATTTGAATCAATACCAGTTAAGCCAAATTACTGTTTCGAAATAAACAAGTTTACAATAAATAAAAATTTTAAATTGTTTAATGTAATTTATGTAAGTTAATTATTTAGAATTTTAATTAGTGAATTTTAATATTGTTTATGTTTTTTGTTCAATAAACCAGACTCCCTGAGGAAGGTGCAAAATAGCACCGAAACATGTAGGAGAGAAAAGAAAAAACAGCGTTTTTTTGCTTTTATCTGAACGACCGAAAATCATCAAAATAACCCCATAAGCAGAATAATATTGGCCCAACAAAAAAATCAACTTAAAAAATCTTAATCTTTGGACGTAAAATGGAATGGTTTTACTAAGTTCTTTAAACGGGGCGAAAAAATATAAGCCATTTAAATTGTGCCTGCTGGACTACAACGTCAGTGTAATAGTGAAAATAAGTGCACGCCAGTCGCAGAAGGTTAATGAATACATATTGAGCGCTTCGTACAGGTATTTACTTACATATACATTCGCATCTAGATATGTTTGCATACTAATTTTTATCGCTGTTGTTGTGCCTGACTTTGTGTTGTTGTTAAATGTTAGCATTGTAAGCGCGCTTCCGTTTCCGGCCAACAATTCAATCTGAAGAACGTTACAGCCAACCAACTCACCCAGCTTGCGTGTACGCCAACAATATCAACAATGAAAAATTCGCAAATAATGAGCGTGAACTATTATAAGCTGTTTATTTATGTGTTCTTTTGTATGTGCAACAGCCACAACCTGCACATATATAGTTTTTGCCCAGGGCCTGAATAACTAGGTACAAATCACTAGGCCAAGTTATTTACTGAACCCACTTTCTGCACCCATTTTACCATCTCAATGGAAGTAGGCACATAGACATTTCCAAGAAACTTATCTTTTGATGTCCGCAAGTCATAATAATAATAATTTGCTTTGTTGTGCTTCTATGACCATCACCACCACAGAATTGAGGAAGCCATCAAAGAGGCCACGTCCGAAATATACTAATAATCAAGGGTTTTATCGCTACTGAATCTCGGTATATTCCTTTGTTTGTCAGTAGCAGACCGCATAAATTAAACCACAAACTCACGTAATATCAGCCTGGGTTCTATAGAATGCAGAGCATCATGACTATCCTTGCGGCACTTGAGGTGCAGTGGCGTAGTGAGCTTAACTCGCGCTCGGGCCACAATACTTTTTTTAGGGCCCTCTCTACTGAATTTCGAAACCATATATCTAAATATCTGTACATATAATAAAATTGTAAAAGGTCGATTTCTGTACATTGCATATATTTAATAAAAATCGATAGGAAGGACCATTATGCAGCCAATAGAAGCCAAATCAACAGTTTTAAGAATTTTTGTCTGTCTGAATGTTTGGTCGCGTATCACTCAAAAACTGATGAATTTAGTTGAATTTACCATTGCATTACTAGACGTTTAAATTAAAACCTAAGATGTCAGTTGTACCGATAGCTTGACCAGTTTCGGAGATATCGACCCATATGTGGACCAAGGTGACCCAAAATGTGTTATTACAAGAGTGGTATCAAACGAAAGCTGACAATGAATGCAATTATCTAGTATGGGATATTAAAATCGGACTCAGTCTATTACTAGTTCTGAGACGATTCGAAGCGGGCCGAGTTTACTAGTGTAAAATAAAAATTGTAAATTCTGTTTTCTCAACTTTTTTTATTTTGCGGCACGACTCCTTCATCAATGCAAGTCTTCAATTATGAAAAAATTTGTTATAAGCACTAACCCAGATATTCATAAAAAATAAAACGTGTTTATAAAGCTCATATAATTCGAAAGTTGTATGAAAAGTCATTTTAAAAAGCTTTGTAATCCATTTGGGTTTTTTTTTTTGGATATGGGGGTAGGTTTTAAAACAATAAAAAATAAATATTTATTATCTCTAAGGAGATAAACATAATCAATAATAAAATGATAATAAAATATTAATAAAACGAATTATTATATATACAAATTCCTTGTTTTTTTTTTGTTGAAGCAAATTCATCAATAATATCATCAAAATTGATCATTTCAAAATTTTTTTTTTCCACGCTAAGTCACTTAGGCGACCCTGTCACATGGGTGGTAGTAGATATGTCAAGATTCATTTAAATTTACTGAATGTACGTTCGCAGCTGGCAATTGACATCGGGAAAGTTAGGAGTGTTTGAAGCGCCATTTTCAAATTTGGAAAAACATAGCAATCACCAACAACCAAATGTGCAATTTTTCCCAGCCATATGTAATAAAATGTGAATAATGATCCGTTAGCTATTATTTTCGGGAAATTTATTCTACTTAAAAGAAATAATAGTGCTCCTTATTTATTTGCGTACAAGAAAACCGGGCCACGCTACGCTGCGTCTCAGAACTTATAATAAACTGAGTTCGATTTTAATCATTATATCCCCGAAAACATTTGCGATATTGAAATTAATCACATCGTTTACTGCAGCTCTCATTATCACCTTTAGTATGACGCACATAGGAGAGGATTCCTCCTATAAATTTTTCTTGAATAACTGCAATGTTAATATATGTACAGATTAACACTCATTATGGTACTCAGGGACTAAATTTAGAATCAAATTAAATCAGTCAATTATAATATAAATAAAACCCATTCGGCCATTTATTGTTTTTCGGACCATTTATCGCCACTTTGTGAGTAGCGCCCGGGGTAGGAGGACACCCCATGAAGCCCTTCCCCCCCCCCCCCCCCCCCCCACACTACACCACTGTTGAGGTGTCAACCAAGCAACACTCCTGAAGTTCCTGGAGAAAACAAATAATTTGAGCATTGCACGGCGCCCTTTTCCCCCACTGCTAATACGGCTCTGGTTGTATATATGCGAGAGTGTTAAATTCAAGGTGTTTGTTGTTGCTGCCTAGAAAAAACCCCATAATTATTTTCTATTTATGCGCTTTCATAATTTTCCTTTATTCACTTTAGGAATATATTCCCTGTTCTTTGTCTGTTTTGTTGTTGTGGTGGTAATTATCATAATAAATCATAATCAAATAGTTGATAAATCACATAGAAACGGTTTTGGGATTTCTTCACTTCTAGTACTTTTTTTTCTTACGTACAATTGCAAGACTTATATGTATTACTTAGTTGTTTCTTACTTTGGTGTCCATTGGACTCAATGTTACTGGCCATGACTTTTGCATTTTACTAGAAGCTGTCAATCATAATGCGAAAAGCAGCGACCTATGAAAGCAGGTAATTGACAAGGGCTTAGTAATCTTACTTCCGTATCTTGTATATTATGAAAAATAGAATTTGTACATGACTTTTGTGCGTTCATGGAATGAGTTTGTGCGGTGTACGTTTCTGTACATCGGCACGGAAATGCTTAATATTATTCTGTAGCCCTTAGTGCTTGTTGGGCCACTTGAGCAACGTAAGTAAACATTTTCTTGAGGGGAGAACATTTTAATTCACAGCTTTTTAGTAGGAAATTTAATTTCTTACAAAAATATTTTTATTCATATTTGTTTACTTCAATGGTTTGGAAGTTAAGCTCAGGATCAAAAAAAAAAACTTAATAGACCTCTATGACTTTAAGTAAAGAACATAAATTGCGAATTTCATGTGAACAAAATTCGCCAAAAAAAACCGAAACAAAGACAATGTATCCCACTTGGTTTTTGTTTTGCTTTATAAATTTTAGGAATATGTTTTTATGTGAAATTCATGAGAGGGCCAAATATTTTTTCGAATTTAAAAAAAAAACCGTATAAATCAAATACATTTTATATTAATGGAATGGTCTGCAATCCAGTTGTTGATGTGCTTTGTAATTAAGACTTCTCAATAACATTTTAGGAGTTAAGGAGGGCTGATAAAGGGCAGTAACGAATATGAGCTGTAAATGTGAAGCAAAAGGTACATGTGTCACTTTCGCAATATAATATTCATTCGCTGTTACTTGTTTTCAAACTTCCGTTTGGGTATTAGTGAGCAGGGTGACTTGTTACTTTTTATTTGCAAAATTTTTTTCTTGACCTTACCATGGATTCAACAAAGATAATTTCAATCTGTATGTCGATTATTTATTTCTAATTTTTTCATACCTGTTTACCTGAAAATTGATTTCTAACCCTTGGTTTTGGTATTGGCTACCCGGGTTACTTCTAATATAATGAGTGAAAGTATAAGTATTAGAATGAAAAATACTAGCTTTTTATTTTCAGCATCAATGTGTAACTTGACAGTACCGATATGAAATATTTAAGAGTTAAAAATTGAATGCATGTAATACAATGTATGGCGCGATGTACAACAGGTATATAATCATAAAACTCTGTGGAGATTTTTGGGCTGAGATTCTTTTCCAATTTGTTATGTGATGTTTTGAAATTTTTCCTACAAATTGACTTACAGTTTTTTGCGGACCCCGAACGCCATACACGGCTAAAAATTTGAGCCTAGATGTAATTAAAAAGGGTTTAAATTTTAGATCAGAAATGTTTTAAATACAAAAAAAAAAAATTTTTTTTAATTGTGTCAGTTGGTAGGAGTCGAACCGACGCGTCCCGCATCAGAGTCGAGTGCTCTACCCACTGAGCTACGGCGCACACATAAATGCCGTGAGAAAAGTATACATTTGTACTGTGTACACGGGTATTGTTGTGTACACGCATTTTCAAGTTAAGTTTTAAATTTAAATCTAAAGAAATTAAAAGTTTTTGTATGTAATTGAAAGGTTTGGATTTTCCTACAAAAAAGTTTCAAAAATTACGTAAAGCAATGAATGACTTAAAATTTGAGATGAAATTATTGGGCGTGTATGCAAAGCAGACGAATGTTAGCTTAGAAGCCTTACATGGCAGAAATATAGACAGAGAGCTTGCCAAACCACTTCCGAGGGGCGACCCCGTTTTGGAAAACTTGTATAAACTACTTTTTATGTTATCTGTGCCGGTACTCGAACCTTGGACTTTGCGTATGGTAGGCCAGCAACACTGCCGCCACAACACGTAATATAATACAGGGAGAAAATATGACTTAGCTGGTATTTCAGATTAGTTTGGTTTTAGTATTATATACATATGTTATTTTACAAAAATAATTTGAAGACATTGAATCTAATTTATAGGCACCCAAAGATACATTCTGGCCGAAATTGATAATAACCTATACGGACCTCATGTTGACCACCTGTTTCTGTTATTTTTTATTTCTACACGGCGAAGCCAACACGGCGACAAAAACTATACGAATCAAGAACTCCATACAGATTAATTCTTATCAAAAGTTGCTGAATTTTATTCATCATTCATTTACCTATTTAAGAAAATAAAATAAGTATTCCAAGTTCAGTACAATATGGATAGAAGAGTCTACAGGAGCAAAGACCTGGGGGTATTGTGTTTCGCGATGCGAATGCAAATGCTATGCGTAAAATCGCGAACATTGTTTTAAATGCGAGAAAAATTTCATTCGCATTGCGATAGAGAGTATCCCCACAACTCTAATAAAAACCTTCATATAATAAAATGTCTATATATCAACCAATTTTTAAATGTCTCTATTTAAGGGTTTGCAGGGGTCTGAATTACTTCCCTTGAACATTTTAAAAATGGTGCATACATTTTTTTTTTTAACCTGTATGTGTGTGGTATATTTAATACATAGTCAGCCGCTTTGACTAATAGTCTAGATCTATAGACGGACTGAACATTCGTCACTAAACGGAGTGCTTAAGAACATCCCTTCTCGCTTACGTGTGCTTAAATTTTGTGTTGTTGTACTATGGGATTTTCGTGAGTGATGGTTAGCTCAGTTGTCAGTTCAACGAATACACATAGGTAGACCCACGCTGGACCCATATCGACTAGCTTATTTTCAACTTCTACTAAACATGGTACACCTATAAATAAATATTGCTAAGAATGCTAAGAAGGTTCCATAATACTGTTTCCACTTACAGCGCTATTTATTACTAAAGTGTTTTTCACAAAATCACGCCAGAAATTTACTACATGCCGAATCATACGCTAGACCGATTGTTACGTAATGAGTAACCCTAACAGTTATGTGAAGATTTAGAAGTGCCTCCCCGAAAAATTTTAAGCCAATTATGTGTTAGGAAATTAAGAGTTAGCAGGTTGACTTATACATACTCAAACGTAGGCTTCCCAGTGGGAATGTGGGGAATGCATTACCTTTTTCATGCATAAAAAGATATACGAAAATTGTTGTCGCCCTATTTGTTGTATACAATTATTCTTTGTAGGTAATCCATTTTTTCGCCCATAGAAAGTAATGCAAGATATAATGTGCCCCTGGTAATGCATCTTTTCATTCATAGAAGATAATGCAATTGTTTCATATAAAAAAGTAAAGAATGAATGAATACTTTGTCGCTTCAGTTCGTTGCGAGCGACACATTACTTTTCCTATGACATCGCTGTAGATAAATGCATGCCTCTTTTCATGTAAAACCTATATAGGTTATACATTACTTTATGCATTCCTAAACATTACCTTTCCCCACTGGGTTCAGTTAAACCTTAAAGTCCACCAAAAAAACTTTATTGACTTAAATTTAGTTATGTGGCATTCACCTTCCTTCTTATTACTTTTTTCTAAGAACATTGTCTCAAAGTTTTATTCAGCTGAATAATAATATCGTGTTGCATGTCACAAGGTGTCAATCAATAATTTCCAATTCTTCATTGCTGCTAAGAACTATCACGCAAAAAAGCGACAAAGCGGCAAAACCCAACATTAAAAAAAGTATATGCTTATAAAAGGAGAAAAGGAAAAAGTGCTGATAAAAGTTTTTCATGAAAAAAGTTGTTGTATAATTAAAATTTACAAAATGTTTCATTTGTTAAAAGTTCAGAAGCACGAACTTTTGGTTATTTAAACGGTAGCTTGTCATTCAGTTTTTGTTGTTGGAGTGACGCCGCGTACTTGTATATATGCACATTAGACTGGGTCGATTTATTAACCGATATCGCGCCATCGACTTTTCGATAGGTTTTGGGCTCAGGAAAAAAAGTTCCTCTACGCACACCCCAAAAAATAACTTTCGAGCCTGCAAAATTTCATTTTTTTTGACTTTTTTCGACTTTGATTTTTAAGGTTTTTTTCATGACCAACTGAAAACAATTCCTTTGATTCTAAAATTTTTATGTCCCCTGTCCGACCCAAAAATGTCCGCTTAAAACGTTGGCGATAACAGTGTTTTGAAAAAAAATTTTATTTTCGGGTTTTGGAAAAGTCGATTTTTCGACCAAAACAAGTCCCAAAACCCAAAAAATATTTTTTTTGTCAGGACAGGAAATATGAGACAAATTCGTTTTCATCTAAACATTTTTGCATGTATGCTGAAAAAACCCTTAAAAAAATTGACCCTTTCGCCATTTTCCTGCCCCACTTAAAATTATGAGCTAAAAACGTTGGAGATAACAGTTTTTTGGAAAAAAAAAAATATTTTTTGGGTTTTGGGACTTGTTTCGGTCGAAAAATCGACTTTTCCAAAACCCGAAAATAACATTTTTTTTCAAAAAACTGTTATCGCCAACGTTTTTAGCGAACATTTTTGCATGTATGCTGAAAAAAACCCTTAAAAAAATTGACCCTTTCGCCATTTTCCTGCCCCACTTAAAATTATGAGCTAAAAACGTTGGAGGTAACAGTTTTTTGGAAAAAAAAAAATATTTTTTGGGTTTTGGGACTTGTTTCGGTCGAAAAATCGACTTTTCCAAAACCCGAAAATAAAATTTTTTTTCAAAATACTGTTATCGCCAATATTTTTAGCGAACATTTTTGGGTCGGACAGGGTATACATGGAAAATTTATGATTAAATTAAAATTTGTTTAGTAGGTCATGAAAAAAACCTTAAAAATCAAAATCGAAAATCAAAAAAATGAGATTTGCAGGCTCGAAAATAATTTTTTTGGGTATGCGTAGTGGAACTTTTTTTCCTGAGCCCAAAACCGATCGAAAAATCGATGGCGCGATATCGGTTAACTTTCGTCCATACAAATCCACCCACCCTAATGCACATATTTTTTAAGGTACTTTACAAGTGCGTTATTTACTTTTCATATCTAATACATCTTGCCAAGGTCCTGGAAAGCCAGAAAAAAAATACTTAAATCGGAAATATGTCTGTAGTTTGTTTGTTTGATTAGTGAAAAATATATTCTTCGAAGGGTTTGCGAAGTGGCGTTCCGTTTTGAAATATTAGTACGGTACACTTGGATACTAAGAACTTTAGAAAACCTGTCTTGATGTATGGCTTGGAATCGTGAAAAGAAGAGACTTGTTTCATCTCAAAAGTTTTTAATGATATCTTCTTTGAGTGGCATTACTAACAAAAAATATCAATTAAGTAACGCAATGTTAACCCTCCTCTCTACTTTTTTATTTGTGGGCGTTGCCATGGATGCGTTCAAAAATTTTATAAAATGTGTATCTAAGATATTTGTCAACTATCCAGTTTCATCACTTTACAAAATTTTGTGGTAGAAAAAGGAGGCATGGTTATCATACGATTTCACCCGTTTCCAATAATATTTTTTTTAGATAAAGCTAATGCCTATTTACAACATTTGCTAATATATATAAATAAATTCTTGTTCAACGGACTGACGCACTTTATGATGGATGGGAATTTATATGTATCCCGATTTGTTCATGCCATTCATTCATTACAGTTCACTGTTATGCAAAAGTGTTATTATAACCTGTGCCACAAGCGCAACTAGGTGTAAGATATTAATTTAATATATATATGTATGTATATATTTATATGTAAGCGAATCCTTAGCTATGTGTATACACCATTAGTTTTCATTGTTGTAAATAATACCGCTAAAGCTTTGTTTTGGCCGAAAGGGAAATTTACGTAACTTTATTACGTTTTTAAATGGCCAACTAAGTGAAGCGAATGCATAGAGTGGAATGTATAAATAAGTAATAAATAAATAAGTAATATCTCTGTGTGGCTGTTTTACCACTACAAATTGCTGAATTTAAAGACGAATAATGACTTTATGGAAAAAGTTCCCATCAAGACTGATTCTTTCAATTATTTTCCAATCCATACAGTTTTCTAAGGAAAAAATGAATAGATCTTAATGGCTGGGATCTATGCAAGTTTTTGACAAAAATATAGCTTACGCGGTTTCGCATTTGTGCGTTACGCGGTTTAGCAGTGTCACCGACGATATATGATTGCCTCTATATAAAGGGCTTGCATGACAGCCATAAGCCTGCTTGTTTTTGCATACCCATTTTTTTCTACTGACATGAATGCCCTCTGTAGAAAACTTAGTTTACTAGCCGAGCGCACATTGAGGAATTTGATGCAATATGAGCACAAGATTATATGGAATTTTTCAAATTCTTCTCAGTGATAATAGTAAAGTAAAACTTGAGGTAGGGTCTTGTAAATTTTTTTTGTGATGATTCAGAACAAAACTTAGCTCTGAAAATGACAGAGGTCTGAAACTGATTTGTTACAACTAAAAACTTAATCGTTGTTATAAACACCAACTTCCCACACAGTCGGAAAATCAACAAAACAACGAAAATTCGTAGAATATATCAGAAACAATAACCTTAAAAAGTTCGGCTAAATATAACCACTGAAGAGAACGAAAAGTGGTACATAGATTCTGCACGGCTGAAGGCTCACTTAACATGTATCTTTAAGGAACAAAGTTTTACTGCAGCTCTGCTGGATTGATTCAGATATTGCCAAGCTAACCAAAGTCGGAGTGTTATTTAGTAAACATCAAAAAATCCACTTTTTTATGAAGATGCACGGAGCCATGGGAGACGAAATGAATATTAAGAGCTGATAAACTGCAAGGCTCAATTATATCAATATTAGAGCATTTTCTGGTGTTTATTTTATGGGAGGATCTCTTTTTCTTAATGTTTATCAATAGTCGAAAGTTAAAAGTCAAGGAAAGTGTATTTAAAATTAAACAAAATAATATATTTTTTGATTGTTTGAAGTCTTGTGATAAGTTCCAAATGAAAAATGTATACTATTAGATGCACTTACTAATACAAAAAATTGTATTAAAAATTGTTTTTTTTCTGATTACTAAGCCACAGATATGAATCTTAAATATAACTCCAAAAATTATTAAAAAATCTTTAAAATGGAGTAACAAATGTGTTCTAAAAAGAGTCAAAAATACTCCAAAAAAGCTTCGGAAAAGCATCTATAAAACGCTCCAAAAAGGTTCCAAAATTCTTCAAACTATAGAAAAAATGTGCTTTAAAAGAGTCAAAAAAGACTTAAACAAAACTTCAGAGAAGCTTCAATAAAAGTCTCTAAAAAATTCCGAAGTTCATTTTAAAAGAGTCATAAAACGATCGGACTCGTTTTTAGGACTCCTTTTATGGTGCCCGCGTAGAACGATTTTTCACTCCTTTTGTGCTCCAAAAAGAGCTCATTTCTGATGGTAAGGTTCCGAGAAATGTGCGTTTAATGGCTCTTGGTGTCTTTTTTTCTACATTTGGTTAGCTGAGTGGTTTCCTTACCAGGGCACGTGTGTGTTTTCAATGAAAAAATTTTGGCATATTCTGAAATGCAGACTGCCTCAAAGTAACCAAGTATGGCACGTAGGCTTTCCAATTTATTGCAAAATAATTGAATAACCTAAATAACAATAGTTCCAAATATACATATATGTAATACTTATATATCGGTAAAAAATACTCAGTACACTAGCAAACTTCAAAGCATTCTGCGCTTAACTTTTTCTAGTAAAGTCGCTGAAATCAGAGTTCATTCAAATTACTTTGATTTATTTATTTATATTTTGTTATGTTTTTATATGAAACTGTAGTATTGCAACGTCGATTTTCCTTCGTTGACACTTAGCGACACATAAAATAAAATCACTGAATTTTCCGAAATTGTCGCTTGCGAGATAGCAACCATTGTTGAATTAAAAATTAAACAATGATAACAACCAAAGTTATATACCTTTCATGAACATGAAATATAAAAGAAGAAGAGATGGGTAAGATTTGAAAAATATACCGATTAAGTCGATTTTTCCGATAAACATTGTTTGGCTCATATATCTTTGGACTCGTGGTTTACCCGTCCATGAGCTGGCATTTGACAATACCCCTTTTTAAGTAGACACGCTGAGAATTTTCCCACGTTTCTTGGAACTCATCTGGAGGGGTGTGCGTTTACGACAACGACGACAACGTTATGCCTAATTTTAATAAAATAGGACTATGAGCATGAAATAATGTTACGAACATATTAAACGATCAAGGCGCACCTTGTTAAAAACTAGTTTAAAGAGAAGCTTGCAAACGATATTCTTCTCAAACAACTTTCTTTGATAAAAGTGGAGTGAGCGCGTCTAGTTAAAAGGAGTTCTTCCGTAATATTACGGAATCTATATAAGCGGCCGCCGTGGTGTGGCAGTAGTATTGCTGGTCTGCCACACCGAAGATCCAAGGTTCGAGTCCTAGGACAGGTGACATCAAAAGTGGTTTGGAAAACTTTTTGAGTGTATTTTTGCCATAAAAGGCTTCTAAGCATTTGCTTTGCGAAAAACTGCAGTTCCCGCCATTTGTAGGAAAAATGAAAAGCGCAACACCACAAATTGGTAGGTAAGCTCAGCCTTAATCTTCTCGTGATTTGACTTTTTAGTTTTTATGGTTCTAAACCTAGATTACCAAAAACGTGTTATGGAGCTGAAATTTCATAAAATATTATTCTCGGTAGATTATAAGGCAGCTATTAAAAATTCTGGCGATTTAAGAAAACCCAACTACATACAGGGTGGCGCAAAAGTCATCCTCCTATCAGAAAATGCTATAAATTTTGCGATTGGCTCCTAAAGTCAGTTCTGTTTTGACATTTGTGTAGTAAACACATGCGAAATACACCTTAATAAACAATGTTACGCTACACTGCTCCAGAACGCGGAATATTGCTGACTATTTATTTGACCAATAATCGGTCGGGGCCAAACGGTTACTGTGAATGGTGAGCGCTACAGAGCAATGATCAACGAGTTCTTTTTACCGCAACTTGATGAATTGGGATTGGAAAACATGTGGTTCCAACAAGACGGTGCAACAACACACACTGCACGTGCCACAACCGATATGCTGAACATCGGAAGCTTACTTTTGCGCCACCTTGTATTTACCGATAACTGGGTTAGTAAATAATAAAAATACCTTCAGCGCATACGGGAAAGGCAGCTGGTTCCTCACGTTTTCTTCAACAATTACAGTTAGCTAGAATTTCCGACAGGGTTGTCATATTGTGTGAAGTAGTGCTGTAACATCACTTGGTCATATGCCATGAAACGCTTGCTGCAATATTTTCCAATTATATTTACTGCATATCATTTTTCGTTGAAATACTGCAAGCAGTTTTGCTGAACTGTATGTTGTCACATCGGATGATGGTTGCCAATAAAAATGTTTTCCATGACAGAGGCCTTTCGTTAGCCTAGCAAAGTGATGATGTTTTGCATATAAAATGTCACTTTAAATTACCAGCGGATTATATGCTCATAACCACAAGAAAGTAATGATAGACGCACAGATACTTACATACTTTTGCACAAAGATAGCTATTGTCATAAGTTTTGTAAATTGACATTTGGTACTTTTTAGCTCATCAATCGGAAGTGACATGACAGGCATTTCGGACGACCCCACACCAACAGTATTAAATAGCAAACTCGCTAGTTTACGGCTTTTGCCAAGCAACAAATATGTAACACGTTTAACTTCAAATTGATGTAGGGCGAAATTTTAACTGACATTCTCTCTCTATGGCGTGATATACAACAGGTATATCATCATAAACCTCCTAAGAGATTTTTGCGCCAAGCTTCTCTTCCAATTTGTGGTGTGCCGATTTGAATTTTCCCTACAAATTGGTGGGACCTACAGTTTTTTGCCGACTCCGAACGGCATCTACAAAGGAGACGAATTTTTGCTGAGAAGCCTGTCATGGCAGAAATACACTCGGAGAGTTTGCCAAACCACTGCCGAGGGGCGACCCCGTTTTGAAAAACTTTTTTCAAATCACTTTTGATGTTACCTGTACCAGGGCTCGAACCATGGACCTTCGGTGTGGTAGGCCGGCAACACTACCTTCACACCACGGCGGCCGCCACTGACATTACTTCTGTTATTTAACAAAAAAAAACTATGACGGGAAATTATGAACTCTTGATTTTTTGTATGAGAAATGACAAGGGTTAGTTACATCCCGTAATACTATTTTGTTAATGAACAGAACTATTATCTTCAGTCTTACGAGAAATGCGATGACATTGAAATTACAGAAATTGGTTACATCTTTATTTTACATTAAATTGAACCAGCGCAACTGCCACTTGGCAGATACGTCACTGTTGACAGATACAAATGGAAAGTGTGCAGAACTTCATACATTTATCCAGCCCACGAAATTCTAGCTAATGAACTAGAATGTTTTCTATCCAGTTTGGCAGTTGACTGCAGGTAGGTTCGAACTGACGTTTTTTTCATAGAATTTTTCAAACTAATTTCGATTACCAATTTCTGCTATTCAAATAACAAACTCACTACAAAATTAATAAAAACCTGATCTGTGGACTCAAGCGATTTTGATTTTTGTCGAATCAAAGATAAATATAAGAGTATAAAAATAAGTCAAAAAAATATTAAAATCATATTAAAAAGATATTAGCAATTACTTTAAAAGAGTTCCAAACACTAGAAAGGGCAATATATCATTATATAAAAATGGTTTCATTTGACTTGGAAAAAGTTTCGTTTCATTTAAAAAAGGTTTCAATTGGTTTTGAAAAAGGTTTCACTTAATTTTAAAAAAATTTCATTGATTACTTTTCTTCCAAGTTTCAAAAAAAAAAAAACAGAAATCAGAAAACAGGAAACCCTACCCATATTTAAATCTTGCAACGAGACAGTTGAAGAAAATTTTCGTCCACAAATTTTTTTACGGTACTAAAATTTCCTAGAAACCTATGAGCAGCTAAATTTTTTGTTTCAACAGTTTGGCCGTTTTATATCAAAACAGGGTCAAGGCTAGAACCGATTGACCTTTAGAAATTAATATTAAGATCTGTAAGTTTCTGGCATATAATCTTTAATCGACTAAACCAAATAAAATAGTTTCTTTTCAGGGCAAGTTTAGGGGGGAAAAAACGAAAATAATAAGGGGGCGTGGCACCTCGCATACAAACTTAACTTTCTCTAAAGAGGCTCATGGTAGAGACATGAAAATTGATATGGAGATTTTCGATATCAATACTATACCCAGGGAAAAAATGGGAGTTATCGGAATAGGGAGCGTGGCTACTCCCATACAAACTTAACTTTTCAGACTGAATATCTCTAAAAGGGTTCAGTTAGGGACAAATTGGTATAGGGATAAACAAGCGTGGCACCCTCCATTCATAATAAATTTTTTAATCTGAATATCTCTAAAAGGGTTCCAGGTATATCAAGATATACGATATCAATACCATACTCACGAGAAAACAAATAGGAGTGAAGGGAAAAGGAGACTGGCAGCTCCCATACAAACTTAATTTTTGAGGCTAAATATCTCATATAATAGGGTATACTTATATCTTTTTCTTGAAATTTATCAAGAACACAGAATAGGGAGTTTAATCTATGCACAATTGAAATTGTGAACAATCGCCAATTTCGATTAAAAAAATGCGAATGTAATCGAAAATTTTTGAAATAAACTCAGTAAAAGGTGTACTTTAGGCAGAACGAAGTTTGCCGGGTCAGCTAGTATAAATATAATTTACAAAAATAAAAAAAATATTTTTTTTATTGGTACCAGTTGCTGTTGTTGTTATTTTTACCGACAAAAACACTCCGCGAGGATCTTGGAAAGTGTTGTCCAAAGTGACACTCCTTTGCCAGTCCTGAAACAGGTACGCTCCCGTACTTCCTTACGGAACAAGCGCGGCCTACCTCTGGCATATTCTAAACCCATAGATCGTAAGAGTTGCTGGGCCCAGTCTAATGTACATACCTGCTTAGAGAAAAGTTGCGAACATTGTTTTGTAATTTAAAAGCATTTATTGCGGAAACTTATTTAAAATGAAGAAGCTAAAAACTAGACATGAGAATCCAATAAAGAAATCAGAGAAGCCACAAAAGAAGGCAACCTGCTGACGATATATGTAAGTGAGTTTTCTCAAGAAGAATTAACTTTCGTATATCTTAGATTTTTTCACAAATCCATTGCTCACATAACTATGCTTTGTACTATGTTAATTAAGGTTTTAAATACCTTAAGCCGATATACTTAATTCGCTCACACTAAAGTAAAAGAACAGCATTCTTTGTAGTTAAGTAATAGAAAGATTTTGCATACTTTACTAGTGAAACCTTAGAGTAAGTTAATTAAGGTGGGAGTAAAAGTTTCCCCCCGCTGCATGTGAGCACAACTTATACTTTATATGAGCGATAATAAAAGAAACGTTTTGTTTTCTCGAGTTTGAAATAATTTTTAATTCTTTCTTCTTTAAATGGTCATCTAACCGCCTGGGCGATTTTGACCGTCCAACATAGCTCGCCAGTCGTTTCTTCGTTGCGAGAACTGGCGCCAATTGGAAACACCGCGGGATCGCAAATCGGTCTCCACTTGGTCCTTCCATCGGAGTGGTGGTCTCCCTCTTCCTCTGCTTCCACCGGCGGGTGCCGATAAGAATACCTTCTGGGCTGGAGCATCTTCGCTCATTCGCACTACGTGGCCTAGCCAGCGAAGCCGCTGTGTTTTAATTCGCTGAACTATGTCGGCGTCTGCGTAAAGTTCATACAGCTCATCATTAAATCTTCTTCGGTACTCGCCGTCGCCAACGCGTAGAGGTCCACAAATCTTTCGAAGAACCTTTCTCTCGAATACTCCCAGAGCCGCCTCATCAGATGTTGTTAGTGTCCACGCTTCTGCACCATATAGCAGGACGGGTGCGATGAGTGAC
This sequence comes from Merzomyia westermanni, assembly GCA_949987695.1. NCBI lineage: Eukaryota > Metazoa > Arthropoda > Insecta > Diptera > Tephritidae > Merzomyia > Merzomyia westermanni. The sequence goes on from OX465291.1 coordinate 65,584,734, forward strand.
TTGTAGAGTGTTATTTTCGTTCGTCGAGAGAGGACTTTACTTTTCAATTGCCTACTCAGTCCGAAGTAGCATTTGTTTGCAAGAGTGATTCTTCGTCGGATTTCTAGGCTAACATTATTGTTGGTGTTAATGCTGGTTCCCAGGTAAAAGTCCTTTACTATTTCGAAATTATTGCTGCCAACAGTGTCTTGGTTGCCAAGGCGCGAATGCGCTGACTCTTTGCATGATGACAGAAGGTACTTCGTTTTGCCCTCGTTCACCACCAATCCCATTTTCTCCGCTTCTTTTTCTAATTTGGAGTAAGCAGAAGTTACGGCGCGGTTGTTTAGGCCAATGATATCAATATCGTCAGCATATGCCAACAGTTGCACGCTTTTATAAAATATTGTTCCAGCGCGGTTAAGTTCTGCAGCTTGTATTATTTTCTCCAGCATTAAATTAAAGAAATCGCAAGATAGGGGGTCACCCTGTCTGAAACCTCGTTTAGTTTCGAACGGATGGGAGAGGTACTTCCCAATTCTGACCGAGCTGGCGGTGTTGCTCTAGGTCATTTTGCATAGCCGTATAAGTTTTGCGGGAAACCAAATTCAGACATAGCGGCATATAGGCAGCTCCTTTTCGTGCTATCGAAAGCGGCTTTAAAATCAACAAAGAGATTCTTTTTTCACGGGGGTTTTCCAAGGTTTGGCGTATTGTAAAAATCTGGTCGATGGTAGATTTACCAGGTCTGGAGCCACACTGATAAGGTCCAATCAGTCTGTTCACATCAGGCTCCAGTCTTTCGCACAATACGCTTGATAGGACCTTATATGCGATATTCAAAAGGCTGATTCCGCGATAGTTGGCGCAGTTTGCAGGATCGCCCTTCTTGTGGATTGGGCAGAGAACGCTTAGATTCCAATATTCAGGCATGCATTCATCCGACCAAATTCTGCATAGAAGCTGATGCATGCGCCTTACCAGCTCCTCGCCTCCGTGTTTGAATAGCTCAGCAGGCAAACCATCAGCGCCAGCTGCTTTATTGTTTTTCAATCGGGATATTGCTATTCGCACCTCATTGTAGTCGGGTTGTGGAACGTCAATTCCATCATCTTCGATTGTGGGCTCGGGTTCGGCATCTTCTCTGGTTTCTTGCTCAGTTTCTCCATTTAAAAGGGCAGAGAAGTGATCCCTCCATATTCTGAGTGTTCTCTGAACATCGGTCACCAGGTCGCCGTTCTCATTCTTACAGGAGTTTGCAACCTTCTGTCATTCGCCGAATTTTTTGATAGAATTTTCGGGCATTATTCCCGTTGGCCAGCATCTCAAGCTCCTTTATTTCACGCTTTTCTGCCTCTCTTTTTTTCGCCCGGAAAAGCCGCCTCGCTTCCCTCTTCAACTCGCGGTAGTGTTCACACACACTCCTCGTTGCATTCGATCTCAGCGTTGCCTTGTAGGCTTCGTCCTTTCTTTTCGTTGCAGCGCGGCACTCTTCATCATCATACCAGTTGTTTTTTCGCGTTCGCCGGAATCCAATTACTTCTTCGGCTGCGGTACGGAGTGCTCCTGAGATATGATCCCACTGCTCATGCATTCCACTAGGTTGAATTGTGCTCTCGGAGAGCAGGTGTGAGAGGCGATCTGCGAAATAATTGCCGGTCTGTTGCGATTGCAGCTTTTCGACGTCCAGCTTTCCCTGCGTTTTTTGTTGCACCTGTTTTGTCGTACAGAGGCGGGTACGAATCTTGGCTGCTACTAAGTAGTGATCAGAGTCGATGTTAGGTCCTCGTATTGTGCAAACATCTAAAACGCTGGAAGCATGCCGTTCGTCTATCACAACGTGGTCGATCTGGTTGCGTGTTTTTCGATCGGGGGACAGCCATGTAGCCTGATGGATCTTCTTGTGCATAAACCTAGTGCTGGATATGACCATGTTTCGGGCACCGGCGAAGTCGATCAGCCTGAATCCATTTGGCGAAGTCTGATCGTGGAGACTGAACTTCCCGACAGTGGGGCCAAATACACCCTCCTTACCCACCCTGGCGTTAAAGTCGCCAAGCACGACTTTGATATCATGACGGGGGCAGCGCTCGTATGCTTCTTCCAGGCGCTCGTAGAACGCATCCTTTTCCACGTCGTCCTTCTCTTCCGTCGGTGCATGAGCGCAGATAAACGATATGGTGAAAAATCGTACTTTTATGCGGATTGCAGCGAGACGCTCGTTCACGGGTGTGAACGACAGTACTCGGTGACGGAGTCTCTCTCCCACCACAAATCCCACGCCGAATCTGCGCTTGTCTTCATGCCCACTCCAGTAGATGTTGCAATGTATGGCGGTGATGTCAGCTTTTGCTTTCCTCAGGACCTCAACCAGCCGGGCAGCGGCACCTTCCCCATTAAGGGACCGGACATTCCAGGTACATGCCTTTATCTCATAATCCTTATTTCGTTTGCGGGTGTTGTCATCTAAAAAAGGGGTTCTCATATCCGAGGCTTTGTTGTTGAATTTCATTGGAACGTTGTTTTATGTGGTGGGTCCCAAACCCAACGCACAACCCCATTTCACGGGAGGTTGAATTCTATTACACGTTTGTATAGCGAGCCGCTTGATCCAAGACAGACGCCCGCTTGCCGCCGCACCAGCTGGTGATCAGACGCTGCTGTTTGAACCCCCCCAGCAGGCCCTTAAACCGATTATGTCGGAGTGGCCTTACCAGGATGTCGCCTTCTCACGTTTAGCTCACCACCAAACGGGTGTTCGGTGGTTACCCAGAGGATACTTGGGCGCAAAGCCCGGAAGTAGTGAGCTGCTTGAACCGTATGCAAAAGAATCGCTCTGGCCATTCCCAGGTGAATGGCGATCAGAAACTTTCCCCACTTGCGTGGACTTCTGCACACGGCCCCACCCTCCATTTTTAATTACATATATTCTAAAACATGTAGGATGTCATTAGTACCGTAGCCAGGATTGAAGGGGGGAATGATAAAAATTTTGCATCGACATCTGAAATGTGTTTACTCGTATTCATGATTTATTAATACTTAAAAAATAAACTTACTGTATTTTTAATTAATTAGTGTGTAATATATATTTTTTTCTAAAGGTTTATAATGTATAATCTCTTCGCTGTTATATAATTCAGCTTTTACACAGTAAACATATCTACATGTTTTTATACCTAGGCGTACATATATTTTTTGTACAAGTCAACAAAATATTATTACTTATAAAACGAGTTTTAATCTTTCTTGCCTAGCAAACCTTTTTTCAATTACTTCTTTTGTTGCACATATTTATGTACCGCCAACGTCGTTAAACCATCTAACCGCTCCTTATTTGTATAAAAAGAAGGGATAAATAAGATGGGATATTCAACAATTGTAAATCCTAATGTACATACCAATAGTTTAATTACTTGTCCGGTAGAGTTACGCAGATAAGTTTTTTACCTTTTTAGGATTTTTTAACTAGGAACCAGCTAATTGCAATTGTTTTGCACGAGCTAAAAGCAATACGATTTACAGAACATGCTATTACAAAACGGAAAGTCCGAAAATATCGACCGTGAACGATTCGCAGAAGATAATATTATTTTTATGTATTTTGATTATTTCCGCTCTTACATAAATAAGTATTATTTCCCTCACGAGCCAATAACACTTTACTTATTCATTAACTATATATGTATAAGGGCCCCTTTTCATATACATAATTGCAGGCATATGTTTGTATATGTTGATATTGTCACATTTAAATGGATGCTTGTCTGTATTGCTTCCGTAAACACAGTAAAGAGAAATTAAATTAAATTGCAACAGGAATGGAAAAAGTTTCCGTGAATTAATAGCACCGACACCGCAGGGAACGTTAATTGCGGCGAAACGTTTCACGCAAAACTTAATTTGTTTGCTTCTTTAGTTCTTATACAAAAACACCTGCTCATATACGATATCTCAGGTAATAGTCGAGCTTGTATGTTTTCAATGTTTGTCTGTTTTTTAAGCCAGTTGTCCGCAATTGTAAACTGTTGGAGATGTCTCTACACAAGTTTAACGATACCATACGTAGGTACATAGATAGATAAAAATGAGAAATGCGAAACTCGTTAAGAATGGAGTCAACGCAATATTTTATTTTTTGATGTAGATTTTACTAGCAAAATGACACTAGAGATTCTGAACTACTATATACTATGCAAAAGGAGACGAAGCGTGCAAAATATCTTTGTTGTTCATCGGTGGCGGATAGAGAACTTTGTGGATGTTGACAATGATGGCTTTCTAATTTTCACAGATATATAACGCATTTTTCTGAAAAAATCTAAGATCAACCTTCTCTTATTATACTATCCCAGTAATTAAAGGCATTTTAAACCCCTATCTGTGGAAAAATTTTAGTGAGCTGAAGTTTTGTATATACCTTTATTACGATATTATAATCAAGATTAGAAAAATCGACTTTGATGTCGTGCCGGCTAAAAAGTTATGAGGGCCAAAACGTCAAGAAAATCAATGTTTGCCAAATATCGGGCGACCTGCTTAATCTATAGAAAAAATGTATGCAAAGGTGGCTTTGTTACGAAATTTCCCTTCGAAAGTGTCTTGCTAGGTTTTTATATGTTTGCATTGTAACAAAAAGTATGCCATAAAGTTTAGTTTTGTAGTATATTGTTACAGGTACAATACCGTAATAAAGGTGTATACAAAAGTTCAGCGCACTAGGAATTTTTGTTTAGATAAAACTTACAATCACTTGGCCTTGGTAAAAAAAATAATTTTTTATTTTTTTGGAATTTTTATTGGGAGCTTTTCACTTTTTAAATGGTGAACTAGAATAGCTTTTGCTATTGTTGGCCTACTTGAGTTTACCGGACTGATGCCCGACAAAGGCTTCTCAAACCGGCAAACCTAACCAAAAACAAGTAAGGAAGTCTAATTTCGGGTGGAACCGAACATATATACCTAGTAGTGATCTATTATGGTATATCAATTTACGCAGATTAAACAAATTTTAAATTTTCGACTTTACTCGTGCACGGACACTTTGAAAACGAAATAAAAGTGATATGTCTATGATCCTTTTCAAAATCTTTGGTATAAAAGTGGGCGTGGGCCTCAACCAATTATATACCAAATATAAATATGTGTGCCAAATTTCGTTTTGATATCTTGAATATAAGTGTGGCTATAATCCGATTTCGCCCCTTTTAAATAGCGCTCAAGAATGAGTGCCAAGGAACCTGCATACCAAATTTTATTAAGATATCTCAAAATTTACTCCAGTTATCGTGCTAACAGGCGGACGGACGGACTCACGGACGGACATGGCTTAATCAATTTCTCTTTTCGTCCTGAACATTTTGATATATATAAGTCAATATCTATCTCGATCCGTTTATGCCGTTACATAAAACCGTTGGGCGCCTAAAGTTAATATACCTTGTGTTGGCAGCACTACTAGGTATAATAAGAGTAATAGTCATGATGAAACTAATTAGTTTGTTATGAAGTATCGTTGTTGATGCTAAAGGTTTTGTGAGTATTCGTAGCGATGCTTATGAAAGTTTTATAATGCGCGACTGTGCTAAATTGCATTTTATCGTTGAGCGTGAATGAGGAGAATTAAATTAAATTTGAAAGTAAAATGAAGCGTTACTTGAAGTCTGGTAAACATTTTAATTATGCGTGTATATCAAAATAATGTGTTTTTATCAACTAGAGCTTAAGTAACGGAGAGCAGAATCAGGTAATTTACCTTGTAATGAGCTATCGTGGTGATATTATACAAAGGACATAGAGCCATTTACGTGGATAAGCTCCAACGCCTAAAGTTATATTTTTAACTAAGGTAAATCGGCATCGGTCGGACACTAACACGGACGCAGATTATAGAGAACAGAAAGTTTAACTTAAAGAAGAAACCTCCACAAAATTTGAAGGAAACCCCTATATCTCAAACTAAAACGAGTATGAATAATATTTTGCACAAACAACCGTAGAACTAGTAAAACTATTTCAAAATGTGGGCAATTCAATCACTCCCGACACTATATTTTGCCAATATTTTAAGAAATCTACAAATTTGGTAGCACTGCTCGACATAGACCTAACTACTGACTAAAATTCCAGCGATTTTTTCCCCTCGGTAATCAACTCTTTGAAACCTTCCACTTTGTACCTACACCATTGTCAAATTCAGGCAGAAAGCTTTTGTCAGCTGCGCCGAGGGCTTTATGCCTTTCTTAATGAATACGCATCACGGTTTTGAATGTCCCATTCTTACTCACAACAAGTACAAACTCTGCAAAATTTTTAGGGTTTTACCCTTTTAATTTAAAGATACATAGCCCAAACCCCATTTATCGGAACAGTTGATTATATGGGAGCTCTGTGTTGTATTGGCCCGATCTTATTGGTTCCGACAAATGATTAATATATAAATGTCGGCCCCATACCAAATTTCATCTAGACATCTCCAAAACTGAGATGCTCGTTTACGTTTAAGCCGACAGACGGACAGACAGACGGACAGTCGAACATGACTAAATCGACTAAGCACATCGCACTGATCATTTCGGTATATTTTTTGGTGGGTCTATCTCTTCTTTTTCTCATACTTACAAACATCGGACCATGTTTCATGTTCATGAAAGGTATCAAAAAGGTAAACATCGAAAAGCAAGCAACCATTGTGAATTCGTACAAATGAAAAATGTTCCTTCATTCTCTTATCCCCCTGTCAAAAATTGTGACGACGAGCAGCGTTGTATTAAAAAGGTGGAATTTCGCCCCGCGAATGACATAAGAATGGAGGAATTTTACCACGCGAAAAATTGGAGAATAGAGGAAATTCGGGGTTGCAAAGAAAAAAATTATGCTCGGGTTGGTAACGTGTTTAGATATCATCCCATTCGTTTTTAAATTCTTAATGAGTTATTTTAATTTAAATTTATTTTAATTTAAAATATTAAAAAGAAAATCATTTTAAAATATATATTTCAAGAGGTGTTTTTCAATAGATTAAATATATGTAGAAGCTCGGAATCTTTAAATCTCGTACAAATTGTAATGGAACTCAGCAAACAGAACTTGCGTCAGCTGCGCGTGAACTATTGTAGTCAAATGTCGTTAGATAAAACAGTTTTTATGCAACTTTTCAATTCTCTTTCCAATAGCTGTGTACTATTAACTTCAAAAAATTTGTTTTATATTAAAATCTGAATTGCTCAGGGTCGACTTTATTTATTATATTTCAACGAAAGGTTTACAATACAGTGCGGCATTCGTATGAATTAATTAATTCAATAATATTGAATCATCAGGTCCTCAAATTGGTTCGTAGAACAGGAGTAAAGGTGTCTTAATGTGGTATCTGATATGGGCCTAAGCGTGCCTCTCCGGCCGCTACTTCAACTTAACCTAACTTAATTAAAACTTTAATCAAAATGAATTCACTTTCAACCTACATACTTTATTTATTACTCTTGGATCATTGTAATTTCCTAAAAATGAAAATCTTTAACAATTCCTTTGTGCCCTCACAAAACTCTCGAAAATTTATATTTGCCCGTTAATGAAGCTCATACGACTTTTTTTTGTAAATTGATGCGTGTATATTGAGAAAAAAAAAATATTATAATGTTTTTCAATATGGAAAAGCCACAGCTTTGCTAAAACTCAGATTTTTCTAAATAATTTGTAAGCTGGCAATATTCCATAAGGACCAGTATTCTCGAAGCTAACCATATTAATAGTTGTGCCCCTGAATTAAATATCATTTATTAATTTGACGTACGAATTAGATATATTTTGCGTACTACTAAATGCAACTTTGTGCACAAAGCAACTCTGCGAATCAGGTGATCACAGCTGTTATCTATTGTGAATGCTTCTGTCACACTTTTGCCATTTGCATGTATTCACAATGCAAGCAACTTACTATTTGTTTATTCTTTACAAGTATATTATTGACATGATCCTTAACTTCTTCACAACTTTGTATATTGATAACTATAAAATTAAATCTTATTAAGGAATACGAGAATGAACGCTATTGTAAGTATAAAATGAAACCGAAATAATTGGGTCCTATAGTAGCGTGACATGCGGGGGACTGAGGGAGGCCAGCAGTTAATTAAGAAAAAAAAAACGATTTTGATAGCAACAACAAGTTGTATGAAAACATTCTTTTTTTCATCCCCGCAAATAAAGAAAACTCACAAACTATAAATGTAAGTAAAAAACAGTACGAATTGGAATAGAGGCTGCATCAGGTAGAGGACCTAATGACTGTTGCTCATGTACTTTTCAGAAGGGATGGAACCAATAGTTTACCAGCCACTTCACTGAATGCAATAAACCGATTTGTTATGGCCATGCTGTGACAATTTCAAGTGTATACATTTTTCTAAATAATACACAAAATCTATTTAAAACTCAACCCAGGACAATTAGTTAATATTGTTAATTAAAACACAGTACAGTTATTAGGTTTATTTTTGTTTTATATATTCCTTAACTTATGGGAAATTTAAAGTTGCCAAGATTGGAAGTTTACTTTACTCAAGCCAAATGAAAGCCCTTCAGTTTTATGGATTTATCGTTCTCGAAACAATATTGTCGGGGAAGCAATTTTCCAACGTGAACAGCTCATAACACAACGTTTCTCTTATAGATATTACCAAATTAGTCATTAAATCTTAAATTTCCCAATTTTATTTACGGGTACTTATACTTTTTATGGAACAATAACACTAACTGTTCTATAAACTAGTAAACTGTACTGAATGCACATTCTCAGTATAACTTCACTCGCAGCTTTTATTGCTATTGTTTTGATATTTCATACTTACCATTAATTAATTTGGCTGATTTTATTATTTTTAGAAAATGAAACGGCGCTGCAACCTATTGATTTCACGTTCATTATTTACAATAAATTTTGTGCGCTGAATGCTTTTAATTAAATTATTTTTATTGCAATTTGGAGTAATAAGAGAAGTTGTTGATGTAAGTTTGTTGCAGCAATAGAAATTTTATTTTTATTTTTTTATTACTTTTGTGAAAGTTAGAAACTACTGTTACAATTATATGCTCAAAATGTTTCTACGTACGTGTTATATATAACTTTGTTAGTCGAACCCTGCTAACTATTGCGTAGCCGTGTACCCAGGCTAAAGATTTGAGCCTAAATATCAAATATTTTTGGGCTAAATATGTATCCAAACTAAATTTGGCTTAAAACTAAACTATGCCGGTTTTCGAAAACCTTAGCGAGATAAAAATGGTTTAAGTTTTAAACCAAAAATGTTTTAAATAAAAAAAATCGTATCTGTTGGCAGGGCTCGAATAGGCATGTCCCGCATCAGAATCAATTGCTCTACCTACTGAGCTACGCCGCCCACATGAGTACTGTGGGAAAAGTATACATTAGTACTGTGTGTAGGGGTGTTGTCGTGTACACGTTTTTTCCAGTTAAGTTTTAAATCTAACCCGATAGAAATTAAAAGAAGCTGTAGGTAATTGAAAACTTCGGAGTTTACTACAAAAAAGTTTAAAAAATTGCGTAAACCAATGAGAGGCTTACAATGTAGGCTCAAATTTTCGCAGACGACATCGCTATTTCTTATGGTTCATCAAACTATTTGGATTTGGTAGCCGGTATTAGTAATGACGTGCATTTGTTAAGGGTGTGGTTTGCTACACATAAGTTAATTGTCAACAAGAAAACTAAGATCATGTATTTCAATCTACATCCTAAAGTCTCACCTGATATAGCTATTGTTTTCCATGCCCATAACTGCAAGCGTTTCGTTCTAAATATTATGTTATTCTCCGACACATCATTTATTTCTGGTACAAACTGCTCCGAAAAGTGCTTTTCCGTTGAAGAGGTAAGCGATTTTCAATACCTACCTGGGTGTTTCTGTAGACCAAAACTTAAGTTGGTCTACGCATATATCTCGTTTAAAACCCTACATGCTTTTTACTGTTCGTTATTTTTAAGGCTGCGCAATATTTACTCAAACGCAACGCTTAAAACAATTTATTATGATTTGGTGCACTCTAAGCTCGAATATGGCATAAGTTGTTGTGGCGGTGCAGCTTATAGTAAAATCCAGCAGCTTTTAACTATCCGAAAATGTGTCATAAGGAAAATATGTAATGTTGATCGGTTTCATCACACCATCTAGAGATCTGAAAATTCTTCCCGTAAGACCTACGTACTACTACAAAACGTTGAAGATATTTTTCATTCGCTGTGGGTATTTGCATAGCCTGGTCTCGGATAATTATAACTTGAGGCAAAATTCACAAGCACTTGTTTATGTTCCCACATCTCGTATAACTCACTTCAATAACTTCTTCACAGTTGCTTCTTGTAAAATTTCCAATGCGTTACCTGCGTCTATACGTGTCATTAGGAACTTGCGTGAATTTTGAGTAAAGGTTAAAGCATTTGTATTGGAGCTATCCCACAACGACATCAAAATTTTGATGAGTCCTAACACTTAGTAGTTTTGAACTAAAGCTGTTATTTTTTAAGTTATGTTATTTGCCTAAATTCGCTAAATTTTTTTAGACTCTATACCGAAAGTCACCTTACACACTTGTGTGTATATTCCAAATGTTTATTTTATGCCTTATGTATGTATCTTCATGAAATAAAAAAAATGAATTTTGATAATTTTCAGAGAAGCGCTGCATTTTAAACTTTATATACGAGGTGTGTTGAAAAAGTATCGCGAATTTTGTTTTTTTTCAAAAATTATTTATTTATTCATGAATATCTATTTTGTCCCCTTCAAAGTAATCCCCATGAGATATTATACACTTGTGCCAACGGTTTTTCCAATCTTCGAACCACTTCAAAAAATCATTTTTTTGTATCTTGTTAAGCTCCTCCTTCGATGCCGTCTTTATCTCGTCAAGAGAAGCGTAACGTCGTCCTTTCATGGGCCTCTTCAGTTTAGGGAACAAGAAAAAATCACAGGGGGCCAGATCTGGGGAATACGGTGGCTGCGGCATCATTAGTGTGTTGTTTTTGGCCAAAAAGTCGCGCACAAGCAACGATGCGTGAGCAGGGGCGTTATCGTGGTGCAAAAGCCAATTTTTGTTCTTCCACAAATTTGGGCGTTTCTGGCGGATTGCTTCGCGCAAATTGCGCATAACTTGCAGGTAATATTCCTTATTGACCGTTCTTCCCTGTGGCAAGAACTCATGATGCACCACGCCCCTGCAATCGAAGAAAACTGTCAGCAAACCTTTCACATTCGACCGAACTTGGCGCGCTTTTTTCGGTCTTGGTTCGTGCGGCAGCTTCCATTGAGATGATTGAGCTTTGGTTTCCACGTCATAACCATAAACCCACGATTCGTCACCAGTTATGACCCTCTGGAGCAAATTTAGGTCGTCGCGGACAGAGTTTAACATCTCATTAGCAATGTTCATGCGATGCTATTTTTGGTCACAATTGAGCAATTTTGGTAAAAAAATAGGTAAAAATCGAAGACGATCCAAAACACGTGCAAGCAAAGCAGCTGTCAACACTTAACTGAACATTCAAAATGGCCGAGCTTGTCGGCATAAGTGAGAGACATGAGTAACGCCACAAAAAATTCGAAAGTCGAATATACGTAACCAGCGAAAATTAAAAATTCGCGATACTTTTTGAACACACCTCGTATGTAAATTCATTCAGTTAAATTTTTTTAATTTTTTATACATATATGAGGTATAAAATGAAAATTGGGAATAAAAACTTGCGCGATCTCTGAAAATTATCAAAATTCATTTGATAATTTTTATTTATTTTATTTACATACATACGAGGTGTGTTCAAAAAGTATCGCGAATTTTGAATTTTCGCTGGTTACGTATATTCGAATTTCGAATTTTTTGTGGCGTTATGTTGGTACTCATTTCTCTCACTTATGCCGACAAGCTCGGCCATTTTGAATGTTCAGTTAATTGTTGACAGCTGCTTTGCTTGCACGTGTTTTGGATCGTCTTCGATTTTTACCTATTCAAAAATATGGATCAAAGAACCTGTATCAAATTTTGTGTGAAAAACGAAATTAAGTGCGCGGATGCATTCCGAATGTTGACTTTGGCATACGGAGAAGCTACCTTGGACCGAAGCAACGTTTATCGGTGGTACAAAATGTTCTCAGAAGGCCGAGAAGATGTGAACGACGAAGAGCGTGCCGGACGCCCGAGCACTTCAACAACAGACGAAAAAATTAATGAAGTGGAGAAAATGGTATTGGCCAATCGTCGAATCACCGTTAGAGAAGTTGCTGAGGACCTTAACATATCGATTGGCTCGTGCCATTCGATTTTTATCAATGATTTGGGCATGAGACGGGTCGCCGCGAAATTCGTACCAAAATTGCTCAATTGTGACCAAAAACAGCATCGCATGAACATTGCTAATGAGATGTTAAACTCTGTCCGCGACGACCCAAATTTGCTCCAGAGGGTCATAACTGGTGACGAATCGTGGGTTTATGGTTATGACGTGGAACCCAAAGCTCAATCATCTCAATGGAAGCTGCCGCACGAACCAAGACCGAAAAAAGCGCGCCAAGTTCGGTCGAATGTGAAAGGTTTGCTGACAGTTTTCTTCGATTGCAGGGGCGTGGTGCATCATGAGTTCTTGCCACAGGGAAGAACGGTCAATAAGGAATATTACCTGCAAGTTGTGCGTAATTTGCGCGAAGCAATCCGCCAGAAACGCCCGGATTTGTGGAAGAACAAAAATTGGCTTTTGCATCACGATAACGCCCCTGCTCACGCATCGTTGCTTGTGCGCGACTTTTTGGCCAAAAACAACACACTAATGATGCCGCAGCCACCGTATTCCCCAGATCTGGCCCCCTGTGACTTTTTCTTTTTCCCTAAACTGAAGAGGCCCATGAAAGGACGACGTTACGCTTCTCTTGACGAGATAAAGACGGCATCGAAGGAGGAGCTGAACAAGATACAAAAAAATGATTTTTTGAAGTGCTTCGAAGATTGGAAAAACCGTTGGCACAAGTGTATAATATCTCATGGGGATTACTTTGAAGGGGACAAAATAGATATTCATGAATAAATAAATCATTTTTGAAAAAACACAAAATTCGCGATACTTTTGGAACACACCTCGTATATAAGGTGTAAAATGAAAATTTGGAGGAAAACCTGCTTAGTCAATTGTCTATATAACTGCACCTGAAATAGCAGTTGCGTTGTTATTACATAAATTAGTAAAGCATTTATGATGTTTAGCGTTTCTGACATTAATTTTCTTTGGGAAAGCGTATTAGGAGAATTAATGTCATTGACATTAATTATCTTTGCAAAAGACATTAATTTCATTGACATTATGACACATCACCTTTCATAAAACCCTTTCTAATACCAAACGAAAAGTAACTAAAAATTTGTTGCTAAAACCCACAGCTAAGTATTTAGTATTCGCTTACACGCGAACTTAGATACCCTTACTCAATTTCTATATATTCGGTCTCTGCTCTTCATAGCACATATTTCATTTACTTCATGCAACTTACCCAGGTGTTACTTGAAAATCATTTGGCAAGATTCCCAAACTACAACCGAAATTGGCGCGCCAATACGAAAAAGAGTTTCTATAAACATATTAAAATTGCAAAAGTTTAGCATGAATTCAAATGTCTATTAAAGTAATAACGAACACTTTAGCCACAAGAAATTCCTCATTTCCATAAATTAACTTAAACCTTCGAATCTTGAATTTCAATATGTTCGCAGACATACCGCGATCTATAGGACGTAAACAAAAAGTAGCTAATACACGTACATGCACCTTAAATTTTTGAACTCACAAATATATGAATGTTAAAAAATGTTTTAGATTTTAAAAAATCATTTGCTTTAGCTTAGAGAACGTTGACTTTTGCGCGACTCGCACATTTTGACGCATAGAAACACACACTCGCACATAATTCACCGCTTCCGCAGAGGCTTTCATGCACAACAATGCCTTTTCTTTCGTTTCGATATTTCTTCATCCTTTCAGCTTAACTAGACATGCTCGACTCGTTGTTACTTAACTGCGGGTGGAATGTTGTAGGCGCATACTTCGTCGTATATTTGAAGACTTCCTGCACTTTCACCCGCTTGGGTGCCAACAAAGACGTCATTTGTGTGCTCTAAATATTTGTGAATGCTTATATCGCATACTTGCTGCTTTTTATTGTTTTTGCTTTTTTTGGTTCCCGACATGCATTTATGCAGTTGGGTTATTTGTGGACGGCGAAAATTGCCTGCCATGCAATTACCTAACATGCACTTTCTAATCTTAAGTAACTCTTGGGCGAAAACAGAGAAAAAGGAACTACACGCAATCAACCACTTTTATAGACGCTCAAGTATGTGAGCATGTTTGTATGTTTGAATGTATGTAAGTCTTCTCATTTACCCTGCAGCGAAGTTAGCAACTCCTGAGACGCATTCCTGTTTCCGAACTGGATCTAAAGTGCCAAATAAGAACTAGTTCGATAGTAGCTAGATATTCACTACTTCAACCCAAGCGGCCGAAACAAGGCTTTTTAACTGTATTTGAATAAAATTATTCTACTTACAGTGACCTTTAACGAAAAATGTTTATTCTTTCAATTTGGGTTTGTGTATTTTACTCGCCTAGCCCCCATACAACGCAAACGGAAAAAGTTTATGCTTATTGTAAGGAAGGATCGGATATTTAAAACCGTAATGCGTATTCATGAAAACTAAAAAGCCTTCGGCACAATTAAATTATTTAATAAACATTTTTTTTTTTATACTTAGTAGTGCTACTCACAGAAGGTATATTAACTTCATTCGCTTAACGGTAGTATGTAAGATAGATATTGAATTATGTATGTCAAAATGTTAAGGAGGAAATGAGAAATTGATTAAGCTATGTACGTCCGTCCGTCCGTCCGTCCGTTCGTTTTTGAAAACGATAACTTGAGTAAGTTGTAAGATATCCTAATGAAATTTAGCAAGCAGGTTCCTTGAGACTTATCACCAAGAGCTACTAAAAATGGGCGAAATCGGATGATAGCCACGCCCACTTTTTATCTATAGAATATTTTCGAAAATACAAAAAACAGTATTATTCAGTACATAATACACTTGTAAGAATAAAATTTGGTGTGTAGATTAACATTAAGGCAGAAACTAAATTTTTGAAAATGGGTGTGGCACCGCCCCCGTTTTATTAAGTCAAATTTAGAAGTATTATTAATCATAATTCAAAAACCGTTCAAGATATCGAAACGAGATTTCCCACACATATTTCCATGACTACACGAAATGTTTTGCGAAAAAATGGGAGGAAGCGGTTAAGATCCGCGCCCAATTTTATATGAAAGATTTTGAAAAGGATCATTGATATATTTAACAGGAAATAACTTTGTGTGAAATAGCTTTATATCGTTTCTATTTCACTGTCAAAGTGCCCGTGAACGAAGAAATTGTAAAATTATAAATTTTCAAAAATGGGCGAAATTTGGCGAAAATATTGAGAACATTAAGGTTGTAAAAAAGATCGAAATCGGTTAAAGGGCATGCCCAGATTTTGAACATAGTTCTGAAAAATTTGTTTGTGAAATGTAAAAGGGGGTATTTCTATAACTATCCAACCTATGTCAATAACATCTTGCACACATAATAAGCCTTTTAAGGAAAACGCGACCGCAAAAACATATTGTTGATTTTGGGGAAGTAGGCGTGGCTCTAAGCACTTTTCAAAGTTCTGCCATTTTATATAGTATACTCCTGCCAAAAACTAAGCAAATCGGATAAAACCCAAGCAAAATATCGGCGAAAGTTATTAACACCCCACTGCAATAGGGAAATTATACATCTTTTTTGATTTTCATACCTTTCATGAACATGAAATGTTTGTAAATATGAGAAGAAGAAGAGCTGAATCGGCTTAGCCATGTCCGTCTCCCCGTCCGTCTGCCTGGCTATTTGAATGCAAATTTTTTTAGCAGTGGTTTGTAGGGAAGCTATTTATATACAAATAAATTGATTTACCCCTCAAAATCCATAACGGAAGTGGTTTTATTTAAAACCATCAGCTGGTTTTATAATACGAACTAAAAAGTAAAAGGGATGCGATAATAGATCTAGGTATATAATGTTGGGTTCCACCCGAACTTAGATTTCCTTACTTGTTTTATTTGATTTCATTTCATAAAAGCTACCCATAAGAGATACAAAAACCAAACTAACTTCTATGTTGAATATTCTCTGCTTCAATACATTCAACATTAGTAATCACTTATTTTGTTCCTGTAAATTCTGTTTTTATCATCAAAGAAGGCTATATAGTTACTCATGACTTACATTGCTGGCTTGATGCTTCGAATAAAGCATCGCTTTATCATCTGAGTAAGAGCCGCTCACACTGGGCATAGTATGCCAGTGATTAATACAATAACAGCAACTCAAGCAAGCAAGGCGTCACTTTTATACTGATTTTCCTATATTACGAGTATACTTCATTTTTACACCTTTCACGAACATGAAATGGTATTATAACTTTGGTCCGATGTTTGTAAGTATGAGAAGAAGAAGAGAGTCGATTTAGCCATGTCCCTCTGTCCGTCTATCCGTCCGTCCGTCTGCCCGCCTGTCTGTACGCAAAGTAGTCACTCAGTTTTTGAGATATCCTGATGAAATTCGGTATGGAGCCGCCATTTTGCATAAGATTAATCATTTGTCGGAATCAACAAAATCGGGGCAATACAACGCATAGCTCCCATATAATCGATTCTAAGGATCGGACACTTAAAACCGTGATGGGTATTCGTGAAAGGTACAAAGTCTTCGGCACAGTCGAAAATACCGCTTTCCGTACTTGTTTTTATTTACGATACTGCATCTTGAGCAGACCTATCGATACATATGCAATCGTTCATACCTTAGATTTAGTTAAGTCTTAAAGCGGACAAACTTTTTCTACTTGCGCATTAATATATAGAATATAGATAGATAAAATTTAATAAATATTCAGCAAGAGTATTAATACAACCGCATGCTATGTTCA
Organism: Merzomyia westermanni; assembly: GCA_949987695.1. NCBI lineage: Eukaryota > Metazoa > Arthropoda > Insecta > Diptera > Tephritidae > Merzomyia > Merzomyia westermanni. Next base: position 65,601,781 of record OX465291.1, read on the forward strand.
TCTTTGAATGTAGGAGAGAGTCAGGACGATCTAGTGGATGTTCGGAAAGCGAAGAAAAGCTTACGTTCAGAACTACACATTTTCACTACAGGGTATGCCTGCAATTGTGTGCTAAGTACGTCGGCGTCGTAAAATGTTTGCAAGAATTTTAAAGTGAATTCCATGTAAATGTAGTAGGCAAGCGCGGCTTTTAAGATACGAACTTCGAGTTTTCAATGCAAAGCAATATTTGCTTTCTACAGTGATTTAAGGAAATATTTCGCTTATGCGTGAAAAAATAATTAAACAAAGTTCATACCAGTATTTATGACATTCACGATATTTCCTTGCCTATGAAAGCTTCATTCAGATTTAGGTAGCTTAGATTGAGTAAAATTTTTGGGAGAAGGTTGTATCAAATTCCTAATAAGTAAGCAGGTTAACCCATTAGGTCCCAATGTTGCAATTTGGGAACTTCTACAAATAACGGGATTTTATGGAAAATCAGCCATCTATCGAACAGCCGATAACTAGTTATAATCAGCTGTTCTGGATGATCTCCAATGCTCACGTGCACATTAGCAAGCAAATATTTTCGAAGTGGTACATTTTTCTTTTCCTCCGACTTTTTCGCTAAAGTTGTTTATTTTAACAATAAAATTTAGGTTTTATCTTCAATACTCAATATTGTGACGTAAGTAAATAAAATAAACAGTTTTATATTAAACTAATTGCTCAGATTCCACAATTCCAATGAATTTGCAATTTTCCGAATTGGGAGCATTGGTCCCTATGTGCGTCAAAATTGTGTTAATATTTTTCGTTGTAGTTTTAGGTTGAAATTGTTATATATCAAGTATGTTCAGTCAGAGAGCTCTAAAACTTCATGAAATTGAGGTAATTTTCGAAGAACTTCTCCAAGACGAAAAGCTAGGTGACGAAAGCACTATTGATATAGTGTTACTGCGACCAGATGCTGATAGTCTGACTGATTGTGAAGATGTTGATGAAGGCAATCTCGATGAAGTTGTAGAGCTGAAGGATGTACCTAGCGAAGTAGAAATTCACTTTACGGAAAGAGAAGAAGATATCGGCTGCTCATCAAGTACAACTTCAAAACGGCAAAAGCTGGACGAAGAAAATTCGGCCAGCAAAACTAGCTCATCACGTTGGCTTCATACTGTTGCGACCTACGGCCAAAATTTTTCATCATCTGAACATTGCGAAAATAGGAAAGCAAGAATTCGTGAAAAATTTCAACAAAAAAGAGGCATTCGAAATTTTTGAGTTCTTTTTTGACGATTTGCTAGACCAAAACACCAAAAATGCACATCAAACAATTTTCAAGGGTTTTCCCTTTCTTCAGAGTGTTTTCGTAAGTTTTTAGACATATTTATTTTTACATCATACCACAATTTACTATCTTAAAAGATGTATATGTGCAAAGACGACGACGTTGATATACAAATTGTAAGAAACTGTATGCCGAAAAACAGATACCGTGAAATCAAAAGATTTTTGCACTTTGCTACCAACGATAACATTGGCAACGGTCTTCCTGAAAAGGACTTCAAAATTAAGCCATTGATAGGAAAGCTCAACGAAAATTTTTTAAGACTAAACGTGTTTTTAAAACAATTGTACATAGATGAGCAGATGGTACGATATTACGTAGGTCAATTCCTAAAGCAGTTTATTAAAGGAAAACCAATATATTTTGGGTTAAAACAGTGGCTTATGGCCCGTGGAGAAACTGGGTTTTGTTACAATATTGAACTGTATCAAGGAAAAAGAGATCCTATTGAGAGTTATTTGACAGGTGTGAGAGGAAAGTTCATAACTTCAATGGTTAATCATCTGGAGAATCAAGAAGACCACGAGCTATATTTTGACAATGTCTTTTCAAGCTTCAGACTGATTTCACTTCTAAGTAAGAAAAATGTGAGTGCTACTGGAACAGCCAGATTCAATCGTCTAAATAAATGTCCAATAAAAACAAATGGCGCTTTGAAAAAAAACACCTCGAGGCGCTGCTTATTACAGATTTGATAAAAATTATGAAGTACTAGTAGGAATGATAATAGATATGTAAAAGTTATTGGCAATCACCTTAATATAAATCCAATGCTACTAGTGCAAATATACTGCAAAAAGGACAAAAAGTATTGTCGAAGTACTTCAGCCTAATGTAATATCACAATATAATAAGAACATGGGAGGTGTTGATAAGTTATACCGGCATATTAATAAATACCCTGTAACCATTAGAGGAAAAAGCTTTTTACAAACTGTTTGGATATTTGTATGTACAATGCATTCGTTTTATATAATTTAAGTCACGAAAGAATTCCTCATCTTTATTTCATTCGTAAGGTAGCGCGAAGCTATTTGCATATAAATTCTGATCTTTCAGATCCGAAAATACTTGGTTGCCCAGTTCGTACACTCAAACAAAACAGGACTATTACAAAACCTGTTTTAGCTGCTATTCCAAATGGAAAACAAAAACGATGTGCGTTCTGTAACAAAACTGCATGTAAGATGTGTACTGAATGCGATCGAGGTATGCAGGTTCATTGCTTTGTGGACTATTACAATATGATTTAAGTCTAATTTACCCAATGTTCCCATTTGGGAACTAACTATTCAGATGAAATAAAATATACATATGATTTCTTAAACCATTATTTGTGCCTTTGTCTTTATATTTTGGATCAGACTAACAGAAAATGTGGAAAAAATTGCACAAAAAAAGTTGGCCCTAATAGGTAAATAATTTTTTCAAAAAACAAAATTTTTAATTTGTTTCCTTTTTTTTTATGTCACAAACTAAATGCTTATTGTGCTTACGTATCAATCCTATTATAGACTGTGAGATGCTGATTGCGATAGAGTAAAAAGAAAATGCTAGACAACCCTAGCAACCATGACTATCCACTTTTTGTAAATTTTTACCGAATTCAATAACCATCTCTTTTTTTCTCTTTCATACCAACACCAACGCATATTTACGAAATATATTTCCCAAAGAAAAATTCGTTCTCTTTTCTAGCTATTGCCTTTCAGTTATGTGTGAATGAAACAGTACGATCTTAACAAAAGAAAATAGTTCCATAACAAAGAAAAATGAAACATATTCTCTATATATACAAGGTGGCGCAAAAGTAAGCTTCCGATGTTCAGCATATCGGTTGTGGCACGTGCAGTGTGTGCTGTTGCACCGTCTTGTTGGAACCACATGTTTTCCAATCCCAATTCATCAAGTTGCGGCAAAAAGAACTCGTTGATCATTGCTCTGTAACGCTCACCATTCACAGTAACCGTTTGGCCCCGACCGATTATTGGTCAAATAAATAGTCAGCAATATTCCGCGTTCTGGAGCAGTGTAGCGTAACATTGTTTATTAACGTGTATTTCGCATGTGTTTACTACACAAATGTCAAAACAGAACTGACTTTAGGGGCCAATCGCAAAATTTATAGCATTTTCTGATAGGAGGATTACTTTTGCGCCACCCTGTATATATATTTTTCTATCATTAGAAACCCTTTGTTTCAGTTTTTGTGAAAATATTTTTATTCTTCTGAAAGTTGCGGTAGGAAAAATCAAAGAAACCATTTATACATAATAAATGAAACTGATATTAGTAATAAACTTTATGTTTTGACAAATTCCTGTTTCAGTGCAAAAATCAACACGCTCTGGGAAACTTAAGTTGTGCTCCTTGCGACAACACCATATGTGTCAAAAATATATGTATGTACCCTAGTGAACTGCCAAACTGGTTAGTAAAAATTCTAGTTAATCAACTAGAATTTCGTGGCTTATTCATACCAGTTATTAGCGACGGCGACGTTTCCGCTATCACAACCCTCTAAAATTGTCGATACATGCATACAGGAGCGAAAAAGAAAATAAATTCAGTATTAGGGTCGCAATCGTTCAGTTAACAACGCCGTCCTACATTTTAATCTTCTATTTAATAATATTCTGAGTTTTTGAATATTCATTTAATTTAATTTAATTTAATTTAAAAGGTTCTTGTAATTAATAGTTCCGATTGTTAAATCATGATCCTTTTGAGAATTTCGTGGCTTAAATAGTACATTTATGTTGCAGATCATGTACGTTCATGCATGCCAACAAAATTACCCTTATTTTTTTGCTACTGCAATAACGGCGCAGAAGCAAAGCAACAACAAATAAGAAATGTTCAAATGAAACCACGAAGAAAAGTGAAAACGAAACGATCATTTGTCAAGTCAATTGTGTAAGTAAATAAGATTTCTTTTTGGAGTAATTTAAGTATACTTTTTCTAATAAAAAAGTTTTCAAAAATTTACAAAATAAATATTGAATTGTTGTTATTTTTCAGGGTTGATTTACTGTGATTGTGCAATGCAGCTTTCTTAAATTAAATAACAATCAATGCTACAACAAAATTAGCGAGCAGAGTCACATACAATAACAAGGTGGTTAAATAGCATTTTTCAAAAAATTTAGTTATTAAGAACTTACACATTATGTACTAGAATTTCATAAGCGAGTTATCTGCATAGATATTTGCAAATAACTCCGAAACTTGGAAATTTTCAGCATAAAAAGCTATTCTTCCTTGAATTTCCTAAACTTTTCGTAAATATATTTTTACAGGTACGGATTAGATTATTTTATTTTATTTATTGTTAAAATTTTTATTTTAAATTTAACTCATAAAATTTCCATCGCATTGGGTGTAGAAAAAGGAGAAATATTTCACATATGAATTTTGTTGCTGCATGTTGATAAATTTTGATGATAAAATTGAAAACTTTCTCTATTTCTATGTATGCTAGACAGCGATAATTGCCCTCACATGTAAATATTTATTTAAGCAAACAACAGAGCTCGCCAGTTATTTCTTCGTTGCGCCAACATGCGCCAATTGGAAACACCGCGGGATCGCAAATTGGTCTCCACTTGGTCCTTCCATCGAAGTGATGGTCTCCCTCTCCCTCTGCTTCCACTGGCGGCTGCCGATAAGAATACCTTTTGGGCTGAAGTATCTTCGCTTATTCACACAACGTGGCCTAGCCATCGAAGCCGCTGTGTTTTAATTCGCCGACATAGTTCACGGTGTTTGCGTAAAGCTCATACAGCTCATCATTAAATCTTCTTCGGTACTCGCCGTCGCCAACGCGTAGAGGTTCACAAATCTTTCGAAGAACCTTTCGCTCGAATACTCCCAGTGCCGCCTCATCAGATGTTGTTAGTGTCCACGCTTCTGTACCATACAGCAGGACGGGTGCGATGAGTGACTTATAGAGTGTTATTTTCGTTCGTCAAGAGAGGACTTTACTTTTCAGCTGCCAATGATATATTTGAATATTCAGATAAAGCTCGTAGTTGGTCATATTTTGTTATCTTACAACGCAGAGTATACTAACTTTGTAAGTTTAATGATTCAAACGATGTACATATTTTAATTATTAGTTGCTTGAACCCTTAAATATCACAGAAATATTCTCATCTGAAAAACAAACAATATGCCTGTGTGTTAAGTGGGGTGGCAAGATACCTTCAAACTTTTTATTAATGTTCACCTGAACTTAATCGTGCTTAATATGTATTATTCAGTGTACTGCTGATGCTAAGGAATCTTCGCAACCTAGTGGTACAAGGGCTCAGTATGGTGAGTGTTTGTTTGTTTACTTGAACTGCCCAAGTTGCTTCCGGCTATTCCTCAGTTTAGGGAAGGTCAAGGGGAGAAGGACTTGCTTCCTCTTGGTGTTTGTGATTGTCATCAATAGATAACTGAAACGATTTGCTGAACTCATTTAAAGTCTCCTCGGCATTGAAACACCAAATCAAGAAATTAAGAATGTTTATAAGTAGCTCTTGATGTGAGAAACTTTAAACACATTTTTGTAGTTTTACAACTCCACCAAAATTGAGTCCGCTCACCCCACCCACTTTGTGGATCTGTTTTATTCATTGCAGGCATTCATCTAGTAGATAGGCTCGATTGCTTTCGGGACCGTCCAAGCATTAAATGCTGAGCCAAAGTACTTTTATGTAAAAAATATTGAATTATATTTATATCTTCATTGACATCGTAAGGCAATAAAAGAGTTTGTGTAAATATGTGTAACAAGTTAACATGCCCATACAATTATTATGTGAACAAATAAGATGACGAAAATGGCATGTAAAAAGAATTTCTCAATTATTATACAAATATGCATATACGAGGTGTGTTCAAAACGTATCGCGAATTTTGAATTTTCGCTGGTTACGTATATTCGAATTGAATTTTTTGTGGCGTTATGTTGGTACTCATGTCTCTCACTTATGCCGACAAGCTCGGCCATTTTGAATGTTCAGTTAATTGTTGGCAGCTGCTTTGCTTGCACGTGTTTTGGATCGTCTTCGATTTTTACCTATTCAAAAAAATGGATCAAAGAACCTGTATCAAATTTTGTGTGAAAAACGAAATTAAGTGCGCGGATGCATCCCGAATGTTGACTGTGGCATACGGGGAAGCTATCTTGGACCGAAGCAACGTTTATCGGTGGTACAAAATGTTCTCAGAAGGCCGAGAAGATGTGCAAAGAAGAACAAAAATTGGCTTTTGCACCACGATAACGCCCCTGCTCACGCATCGTTGCTTGTGCGCGACTTTTTGGCCAAAAACAACACACTAATGATGCCGCAGCCACCGTATTCCCCAGATCTGGCCCCCTGTGACTTTTTCTTGTTCCCTAAACTGAAGAGGCCCATGAAAGGACGACGTTACGCTTTTCTTGACGAGATAAAGACGGCATCGAAGGAGGAGCTGAACAAGATACAAAAAAATGATTTTTTGAAGTGCTTCGAAGATTGGAAAAACCGTTGGCACAAGTGTATAATATCTCATGGGGATTACTTTGAAGGGGACAAAATAGATATTCATGAATAAATAAATAATTTTTGAATAAACACAAAATTCGCGATACTTTTTCAACACACCTCGTATCTGTGCAGGAAGAAGAAATTGAACAGTTCCACCAATATGTGTTATATTTACATAAGTAGCTTAAAACCTACTTGTATACCAGCGGTGTAGTAAAGTGAAATAAATAAGTTCTTGTTCAATATCCATAGAGCAGCGTACGCAAAAGTTCAATTGGTTACGTATACGCCACGGTGGACGTCGACAGAGCGTTGGAATTAATTTTTAAACCCAGTCCCAAGGTATATTACCTTCAATCGCCTGATTGTAAGTCGTAATGGCATAAACGATACTGCACTATTTTATTTAAAATGCTAAAAATCGGATGAGAGCCAAGCCCACTTTTTATATAGGAAGAGGTTAGAAGCAGAATAAAAGTTAAAATTTAATGGTTATATTTCGGTTTTTATTAAAAAGGTCAAAAAATAACGGTTAAAATGACTTTTATTGTAAAAGTAAAAATAACGGTTAAAAATGATTTTTATTATAAAAGTAAAAAAATAACGATTAAAAAGGACTTTTATTGTAAAAGTCAAAAATAACGGTTAAAACTTTACCTTTATAATAAAAGTTGGAAACTAAAGTCAAAACAACTTTATTTTTTATTTTGTTTGTATTAAGCGATAACTTGGAAACAAAATACCATGAAAATTCAGCACAAATTCAGTGTACTAATGCGTCCCCATATAAAATTAGAAAACCTGCAAAATGGTGTATTCCTATCTTGCTATGTAAAAGTTTTATGCCGGAAAGTTTAAAGCGTGTATCGTAACTAGCAATATTATGTGAATAATATAATATGTTCCGACATAGTGTATTTTAATAATTTAATAGTTATATACGATCAAAAATGTTAAGTGCGGTAAAAAACAACCGTTTCCAATTCTATAAAAAAATGTTTATTTACGCCTGTTTTTATAATAGCTATGTACGAGTATATAATTAATTCAGTATTTTTAACTTCCTCTAAATTTTGGTGGCCAGTTTCGTATTGGTTGAGTGTGACGTTACATATTTCTGATTCCTTAAGAGCCTTCTGTTTCACCTTTGTCGCTATCCCGCTTTCTTGCTCTAAGTGTAGTTTCTACAAGTTGATGATTTGTTCCCGCACTTGTCACTCCCCGGTCCATCTTGAGCATTTGATGAACATATGTTCAGCATAGTCTTCATCTGCATCTCCATACACGCACTTTGGATCTTCGACTTTCCCTTGTTATAAAGTATTTGGGTATCGTAGTAGTTAACCTCGCCAAAGTTTTTAGTGCTCAATACCTTAACGTCAGTGGTCAATCTTGCTGTCCACCTGCCTTAGTGTTCACGTTCCCAGAGCTCTTGCCAAAGTCTAAACATTTCCTCGATGAGTTTTGGGTGAGCTACTCATATGAGCTCTTCATCCGTGTGCTTTTTAACTTGCTATAATCTTTTTCTTTGCAGCGCTGGGGATCGCTCCGATTATCACCTGAACGGCTGGTCCTGATGAAGTTCGATAAGCGGAGACTTCTTCCAAAGCTGCTGTTCGCTGTACAGATGTTAGAAGTTTACAGCTGCTCTTTATCTCAATAAAATCTGCCCATAGCTCGGAGCCATATAGCAGAGTAGAATCGGTAGTGTCCATCAGTAGCTTCCGTTTGCTTTCCATAGGTCCTCCGATGTTTGCCATCAGAATACTTAGTAACGATACCTGCTTATATCCCTTCTCTGTCGCATGCTGAATTTGTGCCCAGTATTTTAGTCGGAAATCTAATCTTACGCTTAAACAGTTAGCTACTTTCTTTGAGGTTATAGTTCCGGAGAGGGTTTCCAAACCAACCTCTAATGGCATGAGCTTTTTTGTTCAGCTCCGTTCTTTCTGCCGTCAGTTGGAGACCTCGCAGGTCAAGCCACTCCTTTGTGCATATCATAACCCGATTGAGCAGAAATGTCGTCTGCGTATTCGACCAAGAATTTATTATCGGGCATTTCTAGGTTAAGGATTTTATCGAAGCTGATGTTCCATAGGTCAGTACCATGGTATACCAACACAGGTAATATCAATAATAATATCAACAGCTGATTCGATTTTTTTTAATTTTAATTTTCTGTAAACTGTCAAACTTGCTCTCGATCGGTTTACACTTAAGCATGTACTGTGCGTTTCGAGGAGTGATTTTCAGGATGGCTGCCGAGCTAAATATTATCCGTTTTAATATGCTATGGTCAGGACCAAGAATTGAATCTTGTGCTGCTCCGCATGTGACGTTGATGCACCGCAGGCCCTTTGAAGTTGTATAGATAAGGCTGCGGTCTCTTCAATATCTTCTGCTATAGGTAACAGGTGAGTTGAAATAGTTGCTCTAAGGCAGTGAGCATGTCTGTCCATCTCACGATGTTGAAAGTGTATTTACTTTTAAGGTTGCGAGGACCATAACTTGCCCCTGTTGGTTAGGGGTTTAGAATATGCCCGAGGTAGGCATACCGGTCGTAAGAGGCGACTAATATGCACAAAGTTAATGACGTGCAACTCGATGGCAGATCTACGGATATGATGCCTCTCACCTCTCATTACCCCTCTTCTTCTTCCCTACGGAAGGAGGGGTGACATGACCTAGAAGCTTCCAGGCATAGATGCCGGTATACAGATGGCGAGTTTGGGTCTCCTTTGACCTTGCCTATTAGTACTAACTGCTACATCTTCCCTGTATTATACATATCCAGTAGGGCTTCGGGTCACATTTTTGCTATTTCTTTGGGGGCTTCTGCTGGCCCTGGGGCCTTATTGTTCTTCAAGCTTTGTGACAATCCAATCCAATCCAAGCATCCAATTGATTTGTTAAAATTATTTTTAATATTTGTGTGTTTCACAGCCTACTTTTGGTTTAGTTTATTTAACACATATTATTAATCACTAGAAAATCCGACCACGCTTCGCTTCGTCTCAGCACTTATAACAGACTGTGTCCGATTTAAATCAATAAATCTCCGAAACCAGAGGAGATATGGAGCTTGATCACATCACCGTGGAGTTCTCGAAATTAGTGATATCTTAAATTTTAAGTTAGTTGAAGATATCAAAACAAAATGCGTCGCTTAGATTATGCTTATCATAGGTAATATTTTGGATAAAAATTTATGAGATCGCTCAAACACTACACCCACTTTTATTTAAAAGATTTTTTAAAGTATCACAAACGAATATAACTGATGCCCCTGTTTTAAGAAATTTTAATATTTAAAATTATCAAAGTCTTCTATAACTGTTTACCCATTAATATTTGAGATCCATAATAAAGAAAAAATTTAACTGACATCATTTCAAACTACTGCATTTTTTTAACTTTCGGTTTTACCCGAATTTAGAACAGCTTACTTGTTTTGTATTTAAATGTGCGACATGCCCTTATCTTAGTAGTTAACAAAGTCTCAGATTTATATGACTTTTAAATATAATGTTTTCTTCTTTTTATATATACAAGGCATACTTTGTTCTGTACAAAAATGTACTTGTGTACATTTGACAAATAGTACTCTCTCTACTCTCTCCTCCTCATTTATCACTCTTTTTTGGATTTTACTTTTCGAACCACCCTCGTATCTCCTTCTTCTTTCCTCCCCTTTTAAATTTCCTTTAACACCTCCTCTATATTTCCCATTTGCTCATCCCACTTCTCTTCAGCTCCCTTTTTCTCTGTTGGTACCGATATGAACATAGCTCCTAAGATATAGCGAATAAACCTTTTTTGGCCATCACCTAGTTTAAGCGTTAATAAAGGAAAAAGAACATAAGAAAATATATAGGAGTGGCATCACTCACTTTTCTATAGTTTTGTAAAAATTAACTAAAGGACACATATATCTAAAGATCACTCATATCAACCAAATACATTCAGAACTAAGACGCATTGACCTTTTATATAGCATGGCAGAGTGGCACCGGCCACTTCTCGCAAACGCTATATGGCCTACACTGTACCTAGTAAACAATGAAATCTACTATGAAAATATCACAAATACGGGCTCATTATTTTAGACGCCATGTGGGCGCAAAGTGTACATGGAAACTTGTTTTAAAAGACGTTTGTACTTTGACTCAAGTCTGACATTTTAGCGCGAAAACTATGCAACTAATTTAACTGCTGCTGAACATTTCGTACAGAATTTCACCTCAGCTGCGATCTATATGAGCGCAGAAACATATTGTATTGTTAATTAAGAGCCCTGAAATAGTTTTCATATATTTAGGGTATGGTCATTTATATGTGAGTTGGCATTATGTACAGAAAAAATAAATATGTTAGACAATGTTATGGCACGGTATGGATCCTTTTTAAATTGATCTCTATATATACAATTTGCAGCTTGTGTATTCTCTTTATACCTAGTAGGGCTACGCACACAAGGTATATTAACTTTAGTCGCCTAACGGCAGTACGTAACGGCATAAACGGATCGAGATAGATATTGACTTATGTATATCAAAATGTTCAGGACGAAAAGAGAAATTGATTAAACCATATCCGTCCGTCCGTCCGTCCGTCCGTCCGTCCGTCCGTCCGTCTGTGAACACGATAGCTTGAGTAAATTTTGAGATATCTTAATGAAATTTGGTATTCGGGTTCCTTGACACTCATATCCGAGCGCTATTTAAAATGGGCGAAATCGGATGATAGCCACGCCCACTTTTTATATATAGAATACTTTCGAAAACACAAAAAAAGTGATTACTGAGTACATAATACACCTATCAGGATACAATGTGGTGGGTACATTGAGATTGAGGCATTAAATAAAATTTTCAAGAAGTTTTTGAAAATGGGCGTGGCACCGCCCACTTTTTATTAAGTCAAATTTAGAAATAATATTAATCATAAATCAGAAACCGTTCAAGATATCGAAACGAAATTCAGCACGCAGGTTTTCAGGTATGCAGGGAATGTTCCAGGAAAAAATGGACGGGATCGGTTAAGGTCCACGCCCACTTTTATATGAAAGATTTTGAAGAGGATCGTAGATATACTAAATAGGCAATAACTTTGCCTAAAAGAGCTTTACATCATTTATATTTCACTGTCAGAGTTTCCGTAAACTTTTATAGTGGATTATTCCACAAAACTGTTTATGCCATAACTCCGCCAAAAATTGATTTGTCGAAACGAAATTTGGTGATAGTGTTCTATATACAAAGGTTACTGTTTGCTGTAAAAATGGGCGAAATCGGTTAAAGTCCACGCCCAGTTTTTGAACATAGTTCTGAAAAATTTTTTTGTAAAATTTAAAAAGCGATATTTCTACAGCTAAGCAAGTTATATCAATCAGATTTTGCACACATAATAAGCTTTTCAAGAAAAACTCGGCCGTAAAAAAATTTTGTCATTTTAGGCGTGGCGCCGCCCACTTTTCAGCATAAAATTTCTGCTATTTTCAAAGGCAATCGCTTATAATTCAATCTTGATATTTCAATGAAAATTGGTCAGCTGCTTCTCAGTAGTATGTATTATACTCCTGCCAAAAACTAGCCAAATCGGGAAACACACAAGCACAATATTCGGGCACGTAGGTAATAGCCCACTGCAATAGCGAAGTTGTATATCTTTTTTGATTTTCATACTTTTCATAAACATTAAATTTATGTAAGGATGAGAACAAGAAGAGAAAAGTTCATTAAAATGGTCAGCAGGATGAGCGGAGTCGACTTAGCCATACCCGTCTCTCCGTCCGTCTGTCTGTCTGTCCGTCTGTCTATTTGAACGCAAACTAGTCTCTCAGTTTTACAAAAGAATGCTGAAATTCGTGGATTGCTTTGGCCGTTTTATAATATACTGACAAACCCGATAGACGTTGTTTTGACGTTTTGATATATAGAACACATCTATATATAAAAATTCATTCACTTGAACCAAATAAACTCCTATCTATACCGAACTGCAGCTTTATATGACCTGGGGGATTTTCCAAAAGCTATATACAGACTGTGTCGTGCCCAGCGAACTCGTGAACTTATCGTAAAAGTTCAAGAGCAAAACAAAACACAAAATATGTGGGCGTGGCACCGCCCACTTTTAAAAAGTGATGTAGATATTGGTTAAGTGACACATATATCCAAATTTCATTAATTTAGACCAGAAAAGTTCGGAATTATGACGAATTGAAACTTTATATAGCCTGGGGGCGTGGCTGCGCCTACTTTTCCAATACTATATACTCTCAATGCTGTACCCAGTAAACCCAAGTATATATTGTGAAAATTTCATAAAGATCGGTTTAGTTCTTTGGCGCCTATACAAGACACCCTTTTTATATCTATTTTTGTTACGCATACAAGGTATATTACTTCATTCGGCATAAACGAATCGATATACGAGTATATATTTATTAATGTATATTAAAACATTGAGCATGAAAAGTAAAATATCCGGGCAAGTAGTTAATACCCCACTGCAAAAGCGAAGTTGTATATCTTTTTTCATTTTCATACCTTTCATGAACATAAAATGTTTGTACGTATGAGAAGAAAAAGAGATATTCCCATCAAAAAGTATACTGAAATGATCAGGAGGATGAGCTGTAGCCATGTCCGTCTCTCGACACGTCTATCTGTCTTTCTGTCTGCCTTTTTTAACGCATATACGAACTGAAAGTATTAAAATAGACCTGCGTAAATTGGGATGACATAATAGATCACTACTAGGTATATAATGTTCGGTTCCACCCGAACTTGGACTTCCTTACTTGTTTTTGTTTTTTTTTTGTGTTCAAGATGCGTACGGGCCCATCTGACCTATTTATAACATCGGAAGGAAATTTTTGTATAAAGCATAACATTTACATTATTAGAGCCAATCGCACAAACCAGTTTGAAATCGTAAGTTTCTTCTTCTTAAAGTGTACTAAACCAAAGAGTACAGTGTTTCACATAAGCTAAGCTAGGCGAAAAACAACTTTTTTTACGTAGATTTAAGACGCTTCCTAATTGGTTTAGTGTTTTATAAGAACCATTATTAATTGCTCTTTATCTGAATATAACTTTATGCAAAAGTTACTTGACACCTCAGCAATGCTGACACAACCATCAGTTGCATTGAATACTCCGACGAAGTTTTTAGTTGCGTTTTCTTGATAAATACATTATTTATGTACAAGGTGGCGCAAAAGTAGTCCTCCTATCAGAAAATGCTATAAATTTTGCGATTGGCCCCTAAAGTCAGTTCTGTTTTGACATTTGTGTAGTAAACACATGCGAAATACACTTTAATAAACAATGTTACGCTACACTGCTCCAGAACGCGGAATATTGCTGACTATTTATTTGACCAATAATCTGTCGGGGCCAAACGGTTACTGTGAATGGTGAGCGCTACAGAGCAATGATCAACGAGTTCTTTTTGCCGCAACTGGATGAATTGGGATTGGAAAACATGTGGTTCCAACAAGACGGTGCAACAGCACACACTGCACGTGCCACAACCGATATGCTGAACATCGGAAGCTTACTTTTGCACCACCTTGTACAACAAAAATTATTGAAAATATTTTATAGCTTCATCGTTGAAAGTGGCAAAGTATATCTAACCTCCTAATGAGTTCCTATTCATTGACCCACATACATCTGTATAAATTATGTCCTTATCAAATTTATAATGATTTACCTCGCTTTTCGGAAAAGGTTCAGTGTAAATTTTACTCTCCTACAAGTTGTATATTGAAGCTCATTAGAAAAACCTTGGACAATCTCATCCTTTTTGGCTTTTCTTATGATATTGACAATTTAAAGAATACAGGTTTTGTATGACTCTTATACAGGGTGTTTTGTTTACAGGTTTGTTTTTCGAATAGAGATAAAACTGGCATTTTGTGGTCAAATCTGGCAACTCTAATGTCATTTATGTTCAGTTTGGTTTGCCATTTCATCATGAACAGGTTGACAAAAGAACAACGCTTGCAAATCGTGCAAATTTATTTCGAAAATAATGGTTCTGTTCGCGAAGTTTACCGTGAGCTCCGTCCATTTTATGGTCGACATAATCGTCCATCAGAGCAATTAATTCGGTTAACCATGGATCGTTTTCGCACTACGTTTACTCTATGTGATAATACGCATCCGCAGAGACGTCGAGCAGTGCGCACCGAAGAAACAATTGCCGCTGTAGAGCAAAGTGTTGAAGAGGACCCGAATGAATCGATTCGCCACCGTGCACAGCAATTGGAGCTTTGTCCATCAACTTTATGGAAGATTTTGCGCAAAGATCTTGGCTTGCGACCTTACAAGATCCAGCTTGTGCAAGAATTAAAGCCGCGAGACTATGCAATGCGTCGTGATTTTGGTGTATGGGAAAATGAGATTGATTTCGATGCTGATTTTCATCGCAAAATTTTGTTCAGTGATGAGGCTCATTTTTGGTTGAATGGCTACGTCAACAAGCAAAATTGCCGCATTTGGAGTGAAGAGAATCCACATGAGACCCTTGAAACGCCATTACATCCACAAAAACTGACTGTTTGGTGTGCTCTATGGGCTGGTGGAGTCATTGGGCCATACTTCTTCCGCAATAATGCTGGAGAGGCAGCTACCGTTAATGGAGACCGGTATAGAGCCATGATAACCGACTATTTTGTTCCCGAATTGGATGGCATGAATGTGGATGAGTTGTGGTTCCAACAAGACGGCGCTACATGCCACACAGCGCACGTCACAATCGATTTATTGAAGGAAACATTCGATGAGCGCATAATTTCGCGGAATGGACCTGTCAATTGGCCACCAAGGTCGTGTGATTTGACACCATTGGATTATTTTCTTTGGGGATATGTGAAGTCGCTCGTCTACACCAACAAACCAGAAACGTTAGGGGAATTGGAAGCCAACATTCGTGGCGTTATTGCCGACATACGGCCCCATATGCTCGAAAAAGTGGTTGAAAATTGGACCTGTAGAATTGGCTTTATTCGAGCCAGCCGCGGCGGTCACATGCCCGAAATCATATTTAAACATTAATGGCATAAAATTATCCTTCCAATAAAGCCAAATTGATGGACCTTAAAACGATTTTCTTGTGTTTTATTTCAATTCGAAGTTCTATACCCCTAAAAAAACACCCTTTACTTACACTATTATTATACAATTTCTTTTTTTTGAGAATAAATTGGTGAGACAATAAGATATTTGCGAAAACTAATGATGTTTATAATAGACTAAGGGACTGTCTATCCAATGGTGCAATTATCGAATAATAGTGTGTGTATCACTTACACTGTTTCTTTATTCCAGCGACGATGTGTCACGTCAATTTATGTTGTCAACATTAGCTTTTCCTAAAATCTTATAACTTTAGTCTAGCTATTCTTGTATATTTTTATATACACAATATTTTGGATACGGCTTAACCAACTGTGATGAATTTGTACTGAGATAGTGTACAACAATTTCTATATAGATGTTGCCACTCAGAATGCAAACTGTCTTATTTTTTTTGTACTGAGATAAAATATGCTAATACAGGGTAATCCTCCTATCAGAAAATGCTATAAATTTTGCGATTGGCCCCTAAAGTCAGTTCTGTTTTGACATTTGTGTAGTAAACACATGCGAAATACATGTTAATAAACAATGTTACGCTACACTGCTCCAGAACGCGGAATATTGCTGACTATTTATTTGACCAATAATCGGTCGGGGCCAAACGGTTACTGTGAATGGTGAGCGCTACAGAGCAATGATCAACGAGTTCTTTTTACCGCAACTTGATGAATTGGGATTGGAAAACATGTGGTTCCAACAAGACGGTGCAACAGCACACACTGCACGTGCCACAACCGATATGCTGAACATCGGAAGCTTACTTTTGCGCCACCTTGTATAAATATATATTTACAAATTTATACAAACGCAACAATTTGGTAAAATTTTGTTATAGTGCTAGTCATACTATATAAATTATATATTCTTAATAATAATTAAAGGTTAAGTCATATTTCGAAAAAAAAAAAATTCTAAATAGGGTTGTCCCCTAATTTCATTTTATTATTATTTGAAATATTACCTATTAAACGTTTACGCTATGTTTTCTTTCAAGCTTCCCTACTTAAGTGTTGCCACTGTTTGAATTTTTTTTTAAATTTAGTGCCAATGTGGGTATGAAACCAAAGGTATTTTACGTTGCATTTCAACAAAAACGTTCTTAGGCAGGGTTACAACTTCTACTTCCATTATATTTATTTGATCCATTAAGATGGACTTTTGTGCATAGCTACATTTCCAGCTCTCCTACTTAAACTTTACGAGCAGGAGGCTGTTATAAGCTCGCCACTTCTTTCAAATTTTCAAATATTGAGTGAGACATGGATATCAAACGAAATGTAGTTTACGTTGTGTCTCAATAAAAATATTCTCATCTAGGATGACCATCAAGGGTTACCACCTAATCACATTATATTTATTTTTTTGCATCTCCACCATTATATCAAAAACGTCTTCACATTTCCATAAACTTTTGAGTAACCTATAACGCTGTTACAATCTTAGCTCTCTTATATAAGTGTTGTCACTTAGCAAGATTTTTCCGAGTTGCAACCTGTCTGAAATTAAAAAAATTAAAAGAATATCTGACAATGTGGGTATAAAACGTATTGTATTTTATAATATCTTTTTAATGATGAGTATTTACAGCAGAATAATACATATTACAAGCTCGAAAAATACAGAGCAAAGTTGGGCCGCCCAGGTACTCAACATTTAACCTATAGTCAGGCAGAAACGTCTTGGGTTTCTCCTGACGACGGCGTTGGCCATTCTAAACTACCATTTTCTTAGTGATGTCATGCTTTGCATATTAATGAAACTTTTTCTTATATGCATATACATTTATGGCGACCAACGAAATACATATAGTATGCTCCTGTAAAAGTCCTTTGTGATAATAAGATTTGCATTTACATGAAAGAAAACAAGTAAAACACACGTTTAATTACTTTTTCACTCTTTTTTTCAGGGACAACTACAGCAACTATTACCTTTATGCTTTCGACAAATGTAAATGCATGCGTCAGCAATGCAGAATGACCTGGGTTTGGCTGGCTTACCAATTCCAAATATTTAGCGTCTATTACGCTATTATGTATGCAATGTCTACTAACGTTATGGTGCCAACACCTAAATAAACAACAGACAACAAATCATCGAATGAAAATGAAATGCCGCAACAGAACGAAATGTCAGTAAAAAAGGGTCAGAAAGCAATGACATCTGCATTAATAATTGTGGCAGTAACGGCGTTGAAGTAACAATGAAATTTTATGTGATTGCACTGAAACAACACCAATAACATCGGCACTAATAAGACACATTGGCAACAAATGGGAGCAAATAGCAAGTAAAACAAAACGATAGTAATAACAACAACAAAAAACCAGTGGTTTTATAAGGTTTTAGAGCGTTGGCGGGAGACCCAACTACAGGTGCCCTTTATGTTACTACAGCCGGACAGCAATGCCATTTTTTTTACCTTGCTATGTTAATATATACATATCGTCGGTGACACTGCAAAATAGCGTAACAAATCAATGCAAAACCGCGAAAGTGATATCTGAGTTTGGCTGTTTTGCTACTACAAATTCATTATAATTTAGACGAATATTGACTTTATGGAAAAAGTTCCCATTAAGACCGAATTTTTTAATTATTTTCCTAACCAACATGCAGTTTTATCGAGAATAAATGAATAGATCTTTATTGCAGGGGCCTATAAAACCTTTTTACACATATGTCCCTTGCGCGGTTTTGCATTTGTGCGTTACGCGGTTTTGCAGTGTCACCGGCAATATGTAGTATGTACCTATGTTTTTATTTGAGTATGAAAGTGTGAAATTATGATTTAAAAGGAAGTTAATTTCAGTAAAATTTTTGATTTTAGCAATCCTATTTTAAATTTAATGAAAACTTAAAAAAACGTGAGGGTTTTAATTAAGTTCGGTAAGTGGCATAACAAAAATTTTTTATTTATTATTTTTCAAAATTGTAATACACGGCAATTTTGAGCTTAATCGATGATAATTAATGATGGAAGGTAAATGTAAACAAGATTGGTCATTCAACGGTGCAAGACAACAAAACTAAGAACAATTTAAAGGAAGTTTTTTGAGCTATTTATGTAAAATATTCGGTTCAGTTACTTCTAAATTGCCAGTACAATATGCTTGATTGTGGTTTGAAATTGCAATCAAAAACAGACCGCCTTATTCAGTTTTTGATATTGTATTGTATACTTGCAATTTTGTAAGCTACAAAAACTATAAAAATAAAATCAATACAGGAGCAGTTCAAGCTCATAACGTTTCAGGATTTAATGACAGACCCCTGCGGCACTGCATATTTGCCTTACTCTTCTAAACTTGAAAGTTTTAGGAAGAGATAACTAGTCCTCTTAGTTCCCGGTTTCTAAGAAGGTTCCCTAACCAGATTTTTGGCCATAATAGTAATTCATGAGCTTAGCCTTACTTTTAAAAAATTAAGCACTTTCGACTATCTGCTTTAAACTGATGCGATCTATCTCCGAGGAGATTTTTTAAATTTTTTGTGTGCTCCTTTTTCATGGCAGCTCGCAAGTTTGTCGACCACCACCGAGCAGCGACCTTCATTTGAAAAAGCCTTTCCAAACATTTTTATGTTATATGTCCCGGCACATGGGCCTAGGACCTTCGGTGTGTTAGGCCAGCACGCTACCAACAACGTAAGTAGTGTAAACAAAAGCCACGGAGGGAGAGATAAAAATATTATGTTTATTTTATTGGTGAGCTACATATGCGTTGCTCTGTACGGAATGGACCCTTCCGACTTTCAATATTTGTTTCAACCAAAAGGTATACGAACACAATACCAAAGCCAAACACATTTTGGTTTTACATGCAATATAGTCCAGTCAAAATATTTCTTTTTTGGAAGTTTCCAGCTCCATTTTTTTGTTTATCGGGGTCTATCACAAGTAAAGATGAAATGCTGCAAAAATAATCAGCCTGATTTGCTGCACCCACTTAAAGTGAATTTCTAACCATTTCTCAATTATTTCGGTAATCATAACGGCTATCGAAATTCCACCTCGAAAATGTCTCTGAAGCAGCTTTTTTTCTGCGCATTATATAAAAAGCACTGCCCTCCTTCGTATAGAACTTGAAAAATAGTTCGTGATGAGTTCTATAATATTTTACCTTAACATCGGATGAAAGGAATTTCAATTGTTGCGTACGAAATGTGTGTAGCTCGGCCTTTACCATGGACAATTCCAAATCTCTTATCCAATCATTGAGTTGTGCTTGCAGCAAAGCGTTTCTTTCGTTTTCCATGTGAAGTTCAGTACAACTTGATGCCGCGTAATCAGATTCTGCTGTTGACAATGAAACTGGATCCGGAACTAAAGTTGAATGTGGCAATGGCAATGTAGTTAGATGAGCAACTTCCGTTGAATTTGGTACTGGCAATGACGCTGTAGATACGCTGGCATGCGTTACTTTTCTTGACTTGCTAACCCCAAATAGTTCTGTAGTACAAATATAGCAGTCCGTCGAATGGCAAGTTAGTTCCCTCCACTTCATTGGTGTACTAAATTTCATACAGGGTGGGTAATGAAAGCCGCTACCAAAAAAAAATTAAATAACTTTTTTTCTATTTAATGAATCTGGTAAATTTTTTTTTTATTTTGCAGATTGACTTTTACATTTAACAAAAATGGATAACTGGGACACTGAAACAAGAATTTGGATTGTCCGCCGCTATCACGCACTGGAGTCCGTAGTTTCGGTTCAAAGAGAGTATAGGCGCACGACCTGCGTACTTTATAGTACGTCCGAACTTTTTTAAAAAAAAGAAGTTATTTTGTTGAAAGCGAGCTGCCGCTTGAAGTGGTAACATCAGACTGTCTTTATTGATCTCTTTTACTTAAAATGTAACTTATACTTTTGTATTAACTATGCTTATTTGTTATTGTAGAAAATGCTTACTTATCTTTAAGTGGAAATGATTGGTTTTGTTTATTCAAATTACAATTAATTGATTTCTGCAATTCTACATTTTTAGGTAAGTTTAGCTTGAATTTACTGAATAATGCAATGCTGCATTATCATGTTAAAATGGGACCGGAAGTTGGTTTCGATTTTGTTATTGAGTTAATGAATTTATCTATATCATCAGAAAATGATATGTATGTACTAGGAGGGTCATTGTCTTTATATGTAACTACTCCCCCTTTTAGCTTAGAATTCTCCTGAATTCTACTATTTAATTTAATTTTAATGTATTTGTGCTTTGATATCAAAATTGCAGAAACCAACAAAATCATAATTGCAAGAAAAATATTTAATCCATATGTTATTTGACTATGCCATTTCAATTGAAAAATGCTTTTGTTATACAATTTATTTTGCTGATCTATTTCTTCAAATGTAATTTTATGTGTAAAATTTTTTATATTTTCATGTTTCATGCTTACAATATTTTCTTCTACAGTTTCGACAATGTTGGAAAAATATCATTTATATCATAATCATTTATTTTTAATGAGCAGTTGTTAAATTTCAAAATATAATTTCCATTAAGAGTAACGAAATCTTTTTTGCATGTGTTATTTACAATCAAATCAATTGCGTTTTTTACAACTATTGTTTTTTCATCAAGAGATATAACTTCTAATTCTTTATTTGTCACAAGTTTACAATTACTTTTTATTACACAATGGGTGCTAGGTTTTAGTTGTTTGAAGTGTTTATTTTCTTGGTATTGTATTGACATATTTTCATAAGAAAAAATTTCCTCTATTTTCGCTTCTATTTCTTTTTGTTCTTTATTAGGAATGGGAATGATTTTTCTTATATTTACTTGTATAAATGATTTTGGTATTTTGATTCCTAATATAAGCAAAGTATTATTTAAAGTTGCTGTCCCTAATTGTAAATATTTGAGTTTATTAAAATCTATATTGTATTTTGTTATTTCATGGTTTGTTAAAATGTTTGGGTGAAGTATTCCATATTTAGCTGATACCACATTATCTTGTATTTGTTCGATTTTATTTTTTAACAACTGAATTTTCGCAATTTGTTCCAAGTACATATTTTGTTCATGATCCTCATTTACATATTTATTAATTTCATTAAATTCTTTTTCAATTATTCTTCTATCGCTCTTCACAATATTTTTTTATTGTTCTAATGCTAAGTTAAAATGTTCATTTACATATATTTGGTTATTTAAATTTTCGTTCGTCTGTAGGAAATGGTTTTGAATTGTTTTTCTATCGTCGTCATCTATCGTCCCGAATATCCATTTCTATACGCTTCCTACTGCATTTATTAGTCCTCTTCTTAGTCTTCTATTTTTTGGTATTAATGTTCGTAATTTATTTCTAGTGTCTACAAGTTCTGTTTGTAATATGTCTTTGTTTTTAATTTTCATTAAGCTAATATTTTCGGTCATTTCTTTTATTATATTGCCTATTTCTTCTAAGTTTATTACATGTATTACTATGTCTGTATCTTTTACTATATCTTCTGTCTTTATTTGAATGTCAACAAACCCTACCTGGTCCGTTAATTTTGTCGCTGTAAGTGATCCCTCAACTAGAAATATCCATGTCAGTAGTATCATCGTTATCGTTAGGAATTTCTGAAAATTTAAGAGGTTTTTTTATATTACAAGGATGAATATTCTTTAGATACGCCTTCTTATATCTAGGTTGTTCCTTATGTCTAAGTGCTTTATAGTTTTTAATAAAACCCTCTTTTCTCCTTTCTTCATAACTTATCCTGTTTTTATTAAGTTTATCTATTATTTTTCTTTTAGTATTTTCTATATTATTTTTTATTTTTTGTATGTCTACTTTACCTAGGTGTACCTCATTGGGAGTACATTTAATAGTAGAATGGTATCTATCATTATAATTCCTAATTGTTTTTGGATTAACTGTTTAATAGTCGTGTCTTTATTTGCTTTATATAATATTCTAAACTTTTCGGCTATTGTGTTATGTAATCGCTCTACATCAGCATTACCCGTGTGACTATTTGGTTTAGTAAGATGCAAATCAACATTTTCACTACTTAAAAATTCTTTCATTCTTAATGCGTTAAATTCGTTGTCTGCTATTATTTTCTTTGGTTTCCCTATTTTTGCAAAATGGTCTTCGAGTTGTTCGATTATTGTAATGGGATTCCTATCATTTAATGGATATGCTGCCCCGAATTTAGAAAATTTATCTATTATAGTTAAAAACCGGAATCCTTTCATCACATAAGTGTCTACGTGAACAATTTGATTTTTATCTAATGGAGTTTCAGTATAATAGAATTTAGCTTTTATCGGATTCCTGTCGTATTTCCCTTCTTTGCATATGTCGCATTGATTAATTACTATTTGAATTAATTCCATAATTTTTGGATAATAAATTTTATATTTTATTTGATTATATGTCTCTTGTACACCCGAATGCATGCTTTCTTTTACATGATAGAAGGATATTTGCTTAATAGCTTCAACTTCTGTCTCTATATCTTGTGCTCTGTGAGTGCATTTAATAAATTTAAGTTGGTTATCATTTGAATACATAGAAATTAGTTTTTCCTGTACTATATTATATTTGTGATCGCTGAGTTCAGAAAATATTCCTATATTTCCTTTCTTTATATACCTTCTAAATATATCGCCCATATTTTCAAAATCATTTACTGCTATAAAGATTTGCTGTTTTCCGTGAATTATTTTCAATTCTTCAGTTTTATTATTAGTTAGGATTATTTGCATTTTATATTTATTTACGATTTCTTCTTTGATAGGAAAATAGTCACCTAAATTTTCTTCTGCGGAATGTATAGTAGCAATTGTTACATTATCCTCTATGTTATCGATTATATTCAGATCGGAACAATCATCTTCCGTATTTTTGGAAAAAAATTCTGAAATCGACTTCTCTTTTTCGTTTACTTCATTTTCATTTTCTAATCGACTTAGAAAATCAGCTACCTTATTTTCCTTTCCTTTTAAATACTCTATTTTGCAATCATACTCTCCTAGTTTTAAAAGCCATCTTTGATGTCTAGGAGATATGTCTTTCCCTTTGTATTTTGAATGAAGATATTTTATCGGTTGATGATCAGTTAAAATTTTAAATTTTCTACCGTAAAGGTAAGGTCTGAAATATCCTACACTCCAGATGATTGCCAGAAATTCTTTATCCGTTGCTGAGTAATTTCTTTAATGATTATTAAGTGTTCTTGATGCAAAACAAACTGGGTGTCCTTCTTGGGATAGTACCGCCCCTAACGCATAATTTGATGCGTCGGTCGTTAACGTAAATTTCTTTTCGAAATTCGGAAATCGAAGTATTGGATGAGATTTAATTAAATTTTTAAGTTTTTCGAATACTTCAATATATGTAGGATCTTTGGTGTTAATCCTTACACCCTTTTTTAAGTATTTAGTAATTGGTTGTGCAACTTTAGCATAGTCTTTAATAAATTTTCTGTAATATCCTGTGACTCCTAGAAAACTTTTAATTTGCCTCTCTGTTCGTGGCAATTCTAATCCCTCTATAATTTTTATTTTATTGGGGTTGGGTTTCATTCCTTCATTGGTTAAAATGTGTCCTAAAACTCTGTCTCTTTTTTTAAAAAATTACATTTATCTACCTGAATTTTTAACTTGTTTTTCTCTAGTTCACTAAAGATTTCCGTAACTGCTTTGACATGTTCTTGTAAGGAAGTACTAAAGATTAATATGTCATCTAAATATACGACACAAGTTTTGTTAATATATGCTCTTAGGAGCTCATTCATAAGCCTTTGGAATGTGGCTGGAGCATTTTTTAAACCAAATGGCATCCTTATGAATTCATATAATCCGTGTGGAGTGACAAACGCTGTTTTTTCTCTATCTTCTTCTTTTACTAATATTTGATGGTACCCTTTCGCTAAGTCTATTGTAGTAAAGTATTGAGCTCTTCCTAACTTATCTAGGATTTAATCAATATTTGGTAATGGATATTTGTCATCTATTGTGACCTCATTTAATTTTCTATAATCCACTACTAACCGATATTTCTTTTTACCAGAATTGTCAATTTTTTTCGGTACTACAATAAGGGGGCTTGAATATTTTGATTTACTTTTTCTTATAATACCCTGCTCTGACATTTCTTTTATTTGTCTCCTAACTTCCTCTTCATGTTGTGGTGGGTATCTATATAACTTTGAATTGATTTGTTCATTTGTAGTTGTTTTTATTTCATGTTGCACTGATGTAGTATTTGTTAGCTTATCGCCCTCCTTAAATAATAACTTTTTAAAACGTTTTAGAATTTTGGTAACTGCCTCATATTCTTCTGGGTTTAAATGATTTAGTTGTATTCCTCCAATCCTTTCGTCATTTGTTTCTAGTGTGCAAATTTCATTAAATGTGTGTGGTTTATTTAAAATTAGCGATTCTTTGTTATTAAGAATTAATTTTCCCTCTTCGACATTTATGATTGCGTTTAGATAGTTTAAAATATCAAACCCTATAATGAAGTCATATTTTCTTTCTGTTAAAGGTGTCATTTTCCATCTTACTCTAGCATTTTTTGGTAAATTAAATTCTTCGGGTGCTTCTGTATGTGCTTCGTATTTAATTGTGTCCTTATTCGTTAAGGTACTAAATGTGATTGAATTCTTTAAATTTTTTATTGGAAAATCTTTTATGCCGCTATTTATAAGGCTTAGTGTTGCTCCCGTATCTATTAGCGCTACATATTTTCTTGTATTTATTGTTAACGTTATTTTTGGTAAGGATTCCGAGGCTGATTCATAAAAAAAACTTGTATTTACTTCTTCACAAAAATTGTCTTCAGGTTCTCCTTTGCTTTTCCTATCCTCATTTAAGCGATCTTGGCTATAATTTGGACTATGGTTTCCTGCTCTTTGAGTACCTATGCAATTAACTTCGACGTTATCTACTTCCATTGGTTCTATATTTTGTTTCCTTTGACCTGATCTATTATCCTGTCTTCTTTGAAACGAATTATTTTCATTATACTCCTTATTTTTAGGACTATATTGGGGATTATGTTTACACTGTCCCCAATTATTAACCCATCTCTTCTGGTCATATGTTTGGGGATTTTGTCTAGCTTGACCCAAATTATCTTTATTAGCTTGCCCTTGATTTGCATTGACATTAGGTTGATTGTAGTTGTTTTTATAATATCTATGATCTGAATTATTTGATCTGTTAGGGTATTGTCTATTATATTTCCTGTCGTCTCTGGCTATTTTTCTGTATTCTGGTCTAATACATGCGTCTTCAAATCTTCTCCTTGTCAGAAGTCTTAAAATTTGATTTAAATTTGTTTCCTCATAAATTTTGTCGAGTAGCGTTCCCTGAGTAATTTCTTTTACTGTGTTTACTAATAGGCTGTCCACGTTTGTCAAGTCTATGTAATGTTCGCCCCTATAATAAACTGTCAGTTCGTCTGCTTTGTATTTAATGTTTTGAATTTCAACAATTAACTCATTCACTGTATTTACTTTTAGATTGGATATCATCCTATATATTGGGTGGGGTTCTACATTTGGCCTATATCTCAATTTTAACGTTTCTTTAATTAGTTGCCAATTGTCTGGCTCGGATATATTTATGACTACATCTTTTGCCTGTCCCTGGATAGTCTTATAGAATATTGTACGTACCGATTCTCGTTTTAATGCTTCATTGTGTATTGTAGATAAAAAGTATTCGACGCTGCTGAAGAAACTGTTTACGGTTATATCACCTGTACCCGTGAACGTTGGTAGATTATTTATCTATCTATCTATGGCGCGATATACAACAGGTATATCATCATAAACCTCCTAAGAGATTTTTGCGCCAAGCTTCTCTTCCAATTTGTGGTGTGCCGATTTGAATTTTCCCTACAAATTGGTGGGACCTACAGTTTTTTGCCGACTCCGAACGGCATCTACAAAGGAGACGAATTTTTGCTGAGAAGCCTGTCATGGCAGAAATACACTCGGAGAGTTTGCCAAACCACTGCCGAGGGGCGACCCCGTTTTGAAAAACTTTTTTCAAATCACTTTTGATGTTACCTGTACCAGGGCTCGAACCATGGACCTTCGGTGTGGTAGGCCGGCAACACTACCTTCACACCACGGCGGCCGCCAATTATTTATCGTCTTGAATATATTAGCCCTGTCGGTACCATGACTTTGTTGTTGTTGATGTTGTAGTTCCAAGTATGCACTTCGAAGTTGCTCGATTTGTTGTTCTCTTCTCGCTAGTTCCTCTACAAGTTCTACTGGAGACATATTTGACTGTTCTTGAGTCTGTGCCATCCTTACTTCGTCAAATGCTCGCTGTCGGTTGATTCGCTTAATGATGATTTTTGTTTTTATTTTTGTTTTCGATTCAGTGGTGTAAGCTACGTTTTGTGTCCACTACACTGACCTTTACACTTTCAAAATTTTTGATCTTCTGTTCTTCAGAGGTGATAATAGAGATTTATGTTCACTGCACTGATATTTTTGCTTTTTAAAAATCTTCTGTTCTTTAGTGGTGATAACAAGGGTTTATGTTCACTGCACTAATATTTTCGCTTTTTGTAGTTAAGTGTTTCAAGGATTATAATTCTGGAGGGTCTGGTCAACTCCTGAGTTGGCTACAGAATCGCAGAATTTACTATATGTATTTTATTAACGAATATTTTTATTTGCTTTTACGGTTCGATCACTGGATTCCAAGTTGTATTGAAATCCTACCGACTGCGCCACCTGCGTACTTTATAGTACGTCCGAACTTTTTAAAAAAGAAGTTATTTTGTTGAAAGCGAGCTGCCGCTTGAAGTGGTAACATCAGACTGTCTTTATTGATTTCTTTTACTTAAAATGTAACTTATACTTTTGTATTAACTATGCTTATTTGTTATTGTAGAAAATGCTTACTTATCTTTAAGTGGAAATGCTTGGTTTTGTTTATTCAAATTACAATTAATTGATTTCTGCAATTCTACATTTTTAGGTAAGTTTAGCTTGAATTTACTGAATAATGCAATGCTGCGTTATCATGTTAAAATGGGACCGGAAGTTGGTTTCGATTTTGTTATTGAGTTAGTGAATTTATCTATATCATCAGAAAATGATATGTATGTACTAGGAGGGTCATTGTCTTTATATGTAACTCACGTTTGGCGGCAATCCTCCGAGCAGATGGACCATAATAAGACTTGTAAACAATTTTGCCGAGCATGGGACAGTCAACAGAAGACCTTACCATCGAAACCCTTCAGTTCGAACGGAGGAAACAATCGCTGCTGTAGCTGCTGCCATACAAAACAATCCACGTGTTTCGACAAGAAGCTTATCTGCTCAAATGGGTGTAAGCAGACAGTCATTACAGTCAATTATGCACAAAGATTTGGACTTATTCCCATATAAAATTCAAATGGCCAAAAAACTGAACGCTGCAGACTTGCCGATTCGCTTGGAATTTTGCCAGAAGATGCTTCAAATGGTGGAAGAGGATGGAAACATGTTGAACTGTCTTTTCATGTCTGACGAGGCCCATTTCGATTTAAACGGCAACATAAACAAACAAAATTGTCGAATATGGAGTGCTCCCAACCCACAGATACTCCATGAGACGGAATTGCATCCACTTCGTGTCACAGTGTGGTGTGCAGTTTCATCACGCTGCATTGTCGGGCCCTACTTCTTCGAAGAAAACGGTCACACCGTTACGGTTACTGGAGACCGTTACTTGAGCATGTTGAGAGAGTTTTTCTATCCAGAATTACGCCGAATGAGAATTTTTTTCAACTCTGTGTGGTTTCAGCAAGATGGTGCAGCTCCTCATATAGCCCAACCTGTTATGACAGAATTGCGACGAAAATTTCCCAATAAGCTGATATCCAGAAACTCCACATTCCGTTGGCCACCCAGGTCGCCTGACCTTACTGCACCTGACTTTTTCTTGTGCGGTTATTGCAAACAGGAAGTCTTCAAAGCAAAACCAACAAATTTGAATGAACTAAGGCAATCCATTCGAGAAACAATTGCGGCTATTCCTGTCTCAACTCTCCAAGCAGTAATGAACAACTTTTTGGTAAGATGCCGCACATGCATCGACGAGCAGGGGGGGCATTTAAATTCCATTATTTTTAAAACTAATTAAGCAATATTTAATAAAATTTAATGAGCTTTAACATGAATAAAAGAAAAATGAATTCCATACACTGAAAAAAAAATTATTTGAGTTTCTTAATGTAGCAAAATTCACCCTGTATGTTGCCTAAGTAGATAGTTTCAGAAATTAGTCAGATATGCATTAAAAAGTAGCAAATTCTTAAATTTTACTACGCACCTTTTTGTTCCGGATTCCGAATGACTCAATTCGATTCGACATGTGGTGCACACAGTAATCGGCGTCTATGATTTTCCAGTGTTTTTAGGCTGAGTGCCGAAATACTTATAGTATGTAACTTTCAAAGGGTTTGAAAACACTCGTGGCATCCTTTTAACAATGTATTGACCGCAGATGAAACAGACCATGTCTGGATCATTTTACGCTCAAACTCTCTCGCCCTTTCATTCATATTATTTTTTTAAGTAAATGACGGGTTATAAAATGCACTTATAGACTGAACAGTATCCGGTGAGCCTTGCAGATATTTTGAAGGAACAATTCGCTTTTACTCAGATCAAGTAAAAATCGAAGCCTACCTAGACAAACAGGTTCCTTAGTTATACAAAGAAAACACTACCTGTTTTAAAGAATTTGCTCTTGCTTCAAATGTACCTGGGTTTGAAATTTTAAAGTTTACTTAATTGAGAAAACGGCACTAACAGTTTTTTGTATCTAATAACCCTTCGAAAATCTACCTACGTACTAACTAATATATGGCTATATTGATTTGAATGTGTATATCATTTGTATTGGTCAATCGATTTCATTGGATGAAAACTTATTTTTTTTTGTGATAAAACAGAGCTTTCAAAAGAAAAAAAAATATCTGGAAAAAAATAAAAAGTTTTCGATATCCTTCCTCACAAAGTACAATTTTTTTTATATTTTTACAAAAAAAAAGGTAAAAATCCGTATTGATTCTTCATTATCTTCGACCCTACGGGGCCTAGCGAAAACTTTTGTATGCATTGTTTGAAGCAAATTTTATTAACTTTTAAATTCTTTTGTGAGCAAATTTTGTTAGCTTTTATTTTTCAAACCGTTTTGGAATTGCTTAATTTGTTCTTGAGATATACATGATTAAGTGGAGCCATCTTTTCTTTTTTTTGAAATAACGGTAAATCGTAAATATCTCGAAAACGGTACCATAGAATCGAAAATAACCTCAATTTTCGGAATCAGGGGGAGGTTTAACATACGAATTTCATATTCGCGTCTCTAGTGATTTTTGGTTGTTGACCAGTGTTATTAAAATATTCAAGTTGTTCAATTTCCGGAAAGATTGCAATTGATTGTAATAACTCAATGGATGGAGAAGACGTCTGTGATATGGGGGTGGCTTTGTTCGATGCTGCCCCAGAGCTAATGTGGTCACGAAATTATACAGAAACCCGTTTCGAATCGGATCCCAAAAATGCCCCTATATATCCCCGAATAAGACCAAAACTTCCGGCAAAAGACATTTTTTGGTTCACATTTCGCTCGTTATACCTGCAGCAGCATTTTTCAAATTTACTACTACACCGTCTGCGAATACTCCACGCAACATATTTATTCGTTTCTGAGGACGAACGGCAAGAAAACCGTTCTTAATTTGATTCGCGAATAATTCGTGAATACATTTGCTAACGTGAACGATCCGGATTTTGCCATACGCTCTTACTCGTGAATGCGAATCCAAACCTTTTTAATTTTCTCATTCGTTTGTAAACTGGTAAAAGAAAACTCTTGAATATTCACAAATGACTAAATCCTAACCCTGGAACGTTCAACGAGAATCCATAAGAAAATACTTACAAAATCCACTACAAAAGTCAACTTGCTCGCAGAAGAGAAAAGGCGTATCTAGCTTGGGTATTGTCGTCTTCACAAAAGAACTTCTGGAACTCAAATTTGATCCTAAAAATAAGGGTGTGTTTAATGGCAAAAACAAAAGTTTATAAACATCGGTGCAGGTGTTTTTGAGTTTAACCGTTTCATGCACTTTACATATTTGCCTTTTTATTGGATTAGCATAGATATATCCAAAGATACTTTCCGAAACACTTTTCTAACATCTCTGATGTGTTGATATATTTTCCAAAACTTACCAAGATACACTGTAGTACTTTTACTGTTACTTTTAGGAATGTGCGTTAGTGACAGATCAGTTATGAAAGACGGTTAACTTTATTAAATTAATGGAAAGAAATCGAAGCAGAAGATCAAAGCAAAGCCAATAATCCAGAGACATGGCTATACAAATTAGATGCGGTGTCTACGGATAGTCATCAATGTTGGGTCAACTAGTGTCTTAAATATATAATACTAGCCGGCCATATGCGACTCGGTGTGCAATGCAAATGCAAACTAGTTCTAAGCATAAATGCAATCAATTATTAGATGGTATGGAAAACTTAAAAGTCTGCGTTACTTACCACCAAACAAACCTTCTTTGCAAAGCAGACATGTGCTACTTATTATACTTTCATGAACATGAAATGGTATTATAAATTTGATCCGATGTTTGTAAGTATGAGAAGAAGAAGAGATAGGCCCACCAATAAGTATACCGAAATGATCAGTGCGATGAGCTGAGTCGATTTAGCTATGCCCGTCTGTCCGTCCGACCGTCTATCTGTTTGAACGCAAACTAGCCCACTTTAGAAATATCTTGCTGGAATTAGGTATGCGCTGCCATTTTGTAATATATTAACCATTTGTAGGAACCAATAAGAACGGACCAATACAACGCATAGTTCCCATACAATCAATTGTTCCGATAAATGTATTTTGGCCTATAAGTCTTGCAATAAAAGAGATATGAACGTTTGCAGGTTTACTACATATTATACACGTAATGCGGCTAGTGAAAATCAGCCACTTCGGAACAACATAACATATAGCTCCCTCTTAGATTTGGTGTATGTTAATGATCTAAACCAATTTTCTGTAAATCGTTGTGATCCGCTGGTTTTACCAGAAGACCTTTACCATCCTTCTATGGAAATAGTCTACGAAACCATAAGTAATGGCCAAGGCACTCAATGCTACTCATGTAGTAGCTTTGATTTTAACTTTTCCAAAGCAATCTACAAGAAATTAAATAAAGAACTGTCTAAATTAACTTGGCCTGAATTTGGTTGTTATATCGATCTAAACGTCTCACATTTCAATCAAACTATTTACTGCCTACTTGAGAAGTTTATTCCGAAACGTAAATTAACTTATGACCATCCTACCCAAGCTTGGTTAACTAAAGAGCTCAAGACTCTGAAACATAGAAAAATGCGATCATTTAATTTATATAAGAAATCCGAATTAAACAAACATTACTTACTGTATTCCATTATACCTCAGAAGTACATGTATTTAAATAAAAAGTGCTATAAAGCTTATATCTCTAAAACCAAAAGAGGCATTCTTCTCAATCCAAAGTCGTTTTTTGGTTTCTTAAATTCTAAACGTAAAGTAGCAAGGTTTCCCTCAGCCATGAAATATCAAGACATTATATCTAGCGAGAACCAATGTATCGCAAATTTCTTTGTTCAATTTTTCACTTTTAGCTAATCTGCCGTCACTCACCCAAACTTTCAGAGTTATCCTTATAAGCTACACGTACAAAAATTTAATTAATTCACCAATTATATGCGCCAAAGATGTTCTAATTTACCTTAAAACCTTAAAAGAATCTTTTAAATACGGTCCTGATAGGATTCCTACATGTTTCTTGAAAAAGTGTGCGAACCATATTTCCCAACCCCTTACCAATTTGTTCAATATATCACTAAAATGTGGTGTTTTTCCAACTGCGTGGAAAGAATCGTTTCTTCTACCGCTGCATAAGTAGGTCTTCTGTAGAGAACTATCGTGGCATCGCAAAGCTTTCTGCCATCCCAAAGTTGTTTGAAGTTATTGTTACATATCAACTTACGGGTGCGATCTCTACTTTGATAGCTGACTGCCAACACGGCTTCAGTAAGAGAAAGTCCACAGTTACGAATTTACTTGAGTTTACCAGTCATGTCTCAAATGGCTTTAGAAAAAATCTGCACATCGACGTTATTTATACGGATTTCAGCAAAGCTTTTGACAAAGTGTGTCACTCATTACTTATTTATAAACTCGATCAGTTGGGCTTCAGCCGGGTCTCAATCGCTGGATCTCTTCTTACCTTAGTGATTATAGTGATGCAGAAATTAGCGAAATCCTAACTATTACAATGCTGAGGAGAAGCAATGGCGTTGAATATGTAAACGAATGTCATCTGTTGCCGTATCTAGATAAAAAAAAACCAATGTCTATCCGTATAAAAAGCAAACCTTAGAAGCGGCCTTAAACTCTCACTGAAAAACCCCTCTGCAGTTTAACTGGAGTTTAAGCAAACTTAGTTTAAACTGAGCTTAGCCAAGGACTGAAAAACCGGGTCTTAACCTTAAAAAATGTAAACACATGCGTCTACGCGTGGAGGGTATCAAATGGGAGTGTCTGCGCCTTGCACACACCAGCGCCACCCCAAACCGTCGATTCGTAGGTGCATACACCCTCCTCCTCCAAGCGGGGGAGGAGCCTCCTCGCGGTAATACCTGGCGGCTAATTCGAGCGGCGACCTTTCATCCCCATCAACAAACCCCCCCCCTTCCCCGACTCCCTTTCCCTTTCTTGTAAGGGTTGGATCAAGGTGTCATACGACCCGTGCCGATGATCAACCTGGCTGGGGGCCCTTAAATAGCCCAGTCGCGAACGCAGTGCTTCGGATACCGGGCGACCTCCGATTCTATTCAGCCTCTCCCGGGTAATGCGGATCTCTGCCTGGGTGGACAGTCCCCTTCTCCGCCACTCGTAGGTTTAAAAGTATGGAGAAAAATAATAAAATTCAAAGCAAAAACAAGGAGTCTGACTCTCCGAATAAAAAGTCAACAGGAGCTCGCTCCGCTAAGACGGTCACGGTAAAACCGGACCAAATCAAAAATATAAAAGCCGAGAGGACACCCCGGCGATTCAATGCTGCAGCGGCAGCTAGACGTGATAGGGCTGAGTGCAAAACCGGTCCGAGTAGTCCGATGACCAGTTGTTCAGTACAAGTTCAACTCAACCGATCGGGAGGCCAGCAACGCGACTACCACCAATCCGGTAGCTTCCACCAGTGGCCTTGTCATTCAGCGCGTAGCGTCTGGCGAGTCCGTGGCTGGGGGCTACAAGGGTAAGGGGGCTGCTAGCGATAGGGCCAAGGACTCGGTGCTTAGGCAACCCACGAAGGCCAGCCACCAAGATAAGCGGTCTGCAGCCCGGATCCTCTACAGGAACGCGACCTCACCGACAAGGGAGGAAGATGTTTCGGCGGAGGTTTGGGCGAAGCTCCAGCGAGACCTTGCGTGGGCTCGGCGGGTAGTGCCGGACTTCAAATTGGAGTTGTATGGCACAAACAAAGGAGAGACCTCTAAGCGCAATCGCTCAGTGGAGGTGACTACCCCAACGGCACCGAAAAGGGCCAAAACGCACGGAGGCTTTGTACGGTCTTTCGCATCAGTAGCCGCGCTCGCTAAAGTTGCCGTCCAGGTGAAGTGGGAGAACCCTGGACCGCCACCAACCTATACCGATGCAGGATGGTACCAAGGTAATGTCAGGCTGATCGCCTGTGGAGACGCTAGGTCCGTGGACCTATATAAGATCGGCGTGCAGCGAATAGGGGAAGTGTACCCTGGCGCACGCCTTAAAGCAGTGGCAGCGTGTGACATCCCGCAACGGCCAAGAGCTAGAGCCTGGGTTCCAGTGACGCCAACGGAGCCAAATGAAATCCTGGAGCAATTGCAGGAGTTCAACCCGGGTCTACCGACCCAAAACTGGAAGGTGGTTAGCGTGGACAAAGCAGCCCGATAAGCTACGATGCAGATAGTGCTGCTTTTAGACCAGCCAAGCACCGAGGCCTTGGACCGGTGCGACTATGGCTTCCAAAATATTAGCTTGAAGGTCTATGAGGCTGACGCCGAAGCGCTTGCAAATTTTTCATCTCTTGCGGAGGTGGAGCCTCTCCCCAGCGATAACGAGATGGAGGTTGATGAAAATGGGTCGGATGTTCGAAGCGGCTACGCCTCGTCCAGCTTGGACGGTAGCGAGACTCTCAGGAGGCTTTACTCCGAGAGTCAGCTTCTGAGCGAGGACGACGCGGACGCGACGCTCACGGAGGAGAGTGCAAAAAATCAAAATGATGAGGGTCCTCCAAATCAACCTTCATCACAGTAAAGCAGCGTCAGCTGCACTTCTACTCCAGCTTTCAGCAGGTGGAGTGGATATCGTTCTAGTTCAAGAACCGTGGATCACTGGAAATAGGATCTGTGGTTTGAGGACTCCCACTTACAAGCTCTACAGCGCTCAAGATAAGGGTAAGCCTCGTACGTGCATTTTAGCTAAGTCAAATATTAACGCTTTTCTTTTACCCCAATTTAGTGACGGAGATCTGACAGCGATTAGCGTCGAGGGGTTAGGTAGGAGTTGCAGAGTAGCCTCTTTCTATCTGGCCCACGATCACGAAGGTTCACTACCGCCACATAACTTCAGAGATCTCGTGAGTTCCACTAGACCACGAAACAACCTAATTGTGCTTGGAGGCGATGCGAATGCCCATCAACAGCAACAGGGGAAGTGACCCCACATTCAAAACAAGGAACCGCGAGGAAGTCCTTGATATTACATTGGTCAGCGACTCTTTCAGCGACCTCATAGAATCATGGAGGGTCCTAACAGAACACTCCTTCTCAGACCATAGGTATATTAGTTTCTCAATAGCAGATACGCACACAAGTCCAAAATTCATACAAAATATAAAAAGAACAAACTGGGGCTATTACAAGAAGCTCATTGATAGAAATCTATCAAAACAAATAGGCACACCTAGAAATGATAAAGAACTAGACGAGCTAGTCAACACCTTTAATCAACAATGCAAGCTTGCTTTAGATAAGGCTTGTCCGACCAAAAAGGTAACGGAAACCCATAAGCCAAGATAGACTCAGAAAGGTATGTAGGGTTGCTTTCAATAAAGCCAAACAGGATGGCCGCGAGCTATCCTGGGCTGTTTACAAAACTAAGCTAAGTACATATAAAAAAGAAATCCGAAAGGCCAAACGAGCCTCCTGCGTGGACTTCTGCAGTGAAATTGAATCTACATCTGCTGCCTCGCGCTTGAGGAGGGTGCTCTCAAAAGCGCCAGCAACACTGAGCCACGTCCAAATGCCAGATGGGCAGTGGACTGATTCGGCTACGGATACCATGAATCTGCTCCTGGATACACATTTCCCGACATGCACAGACGTGTCTACTACTACGATCGGCGGAAGTGTGCCTTCCGATCAAATGATAAGGGAAATCACCGATGAGAAAAAGTTAGATTGGGCTTTATCTACCTTCAAGCCCCATAAGTCGCCAGGACCGGACGGAATATTCCCGGCCCAACTACAGCATACATCCGAGCTTATCAAGCCCTGGTTGAAAACTATGTTTGTAGGTTGTCTAAGGCTCAACTACGTGCCCACTTCATGGAGGGAGGTTAAAGTAGTCTTTATCCCCAAAGCCGGGAAACCATCTCATACTAAACCTAATCATTTTAGGCCTATAAGCCTATCCTCATTTCTTCTTAAAACTCTAGAAAGACTTCTGGAGGACTATGTCAGAAGATCGATTAACCCAACTCAGCTCTCGCGGGCCCAACATGCCTACAGTAAGGGTAGGTCAACCGATACTGCTTTGCACTCCCTTGTATCTGTTATAGACAAGTCACTTAACCTAAAGGAATACACATTAGTGGCTTTCCTCGACATAGCAGGCGCTTTCAATAACGTTCTTCCGGATGCTATCACCTTGGCGTTGACGGATCTGCGGGTCGATACCTGTCTTGTGGAGTTCATCTGTAAACTGCTTACTAGCAGACGGATCCCAACCGACCTAGGTGGGAACTCGATTCACAGGCTCGTTAACAGAGGTACCCCGCAGGGAGGTGTTCTCTCACCACTTCTTTGGGTGGTTGCTGTAAACCAGCTGTTACGCCTCATGGAAGCGGAAAGCCACCAAGTGATCGCGTACGCCGATGACATCTGCGTTATTACGCGGGGAAAATTCCCTCAAACTCTTTGCAATTTAATGGAAGCAGCCTTATCCAAAATTTTTGACTTGGCAAAGTCAACTGGTCTGGGGGTTAACCCTGAGAAAACCGAGCTAGTCCTCTTCACTAGAAGGTACAAAATACCGAACCTTATACCACCAAAAATTGGTAACAATTCTTTGGCATTCAGTGACAAAGTCAAATATTTAGGAGTTATTCTAGACAGGAAACTACTCTGGGGTGACAATATAACAGAACGGGTTAAAAAAGCAACGTGCGCGTTGTTTACTTGCAAGAGAGCAATTGGTGGTTCGTGGGGGTTTTCTCGCAGGGTGGTGCACTGGATCTACACAGCCATTGTTCGCCCGATTCTGCTCTACGGAGTGCTGGTCTGGTGGCTCGCACTAACTAAGAATACGTACCTCAAACAGATACAAAAAGTCCAAAGAAGTTCAGAACTCTGCATAACTGTGGCCCTTGGGTCCACCCCGACAGAAGCACTCAACACTATGCTGCATCTACCACCGCTTGATTTGGTGGCGAAGGAAGTAGCCACGATCACAGCTTTGCGAATAAGGGAGACTGGTGTATGGATAAATGGACAAAGTGGGCACGCCACAATCTTGGGCAACCACGCGCCTGTTAACATACTACCACACACGGACTACTGCGCGTCAAATAACGTGTTTGTCAAGAACTACGAGGTAATAATACCGACAAGACAAGAATGGGACAACAGACCACATACGGTTCGGGGCGCCATCAACATCTTTACTGATGGCTCCAAGTTTGAGGGGAAGGTGGGGGGTGGGATCTTTTCATCGGACCTGGGACTAGAGATCTGCTTCCGTCTTCCCGACCACTGCAGCGTGTACCAAGCGGAAATGCTGGCAATACACGGCGCGGTGAAAAGCTTGGTATCCATGCCCCAAATTGGTAAACAGATTTATATCTTCTCAGACAGTCAGGCCGCACTTAAAGCCTTGAACTCATACGTCGACAATGCAAAGTCGTTAACTGAATGTCGCAGACCTCTCAACGAGATGGCTCAGCACTTCAGTATTAGCCTTATTTGGGTACCTGGGCACAGGGATATTGAAGGTAACTGTAGAGCGGATGAGCTGGCCAGACGAGGTACCACCACCCATCTCCTTCCAGGAAATAGTTCGGTAGGCATACCCATGGCCTCCTTTAAATTTAGTGTCAGCACAAACACAATGAAAATAGCAAATATGCTCTGGTCAGGGCTCTCGACATGTGAGATATCCAGGCTAACCTGGCCTTCTTACAACAAAAGACGTACAAACTCCCTGCTGTCCCTTAGTAAATCGGGCATTTCATCACTGGTAAGGGTTCTAACAGGGCACTGTTTAATAGGCACTCACGGCGCCAGAATGGGCGCAATGTCTAATGATTACTGTCGCAGCTGCAGATGCATTGAGGAGGAGGAAAGTGTTCAGCATCTGATATGTCAATGCCCTGCACTAAGCAGGCGACGGTTAGCTATCCTGGGCCAACCGTTTCTCGATAACCTCGCTGAGGTATCAAAAATAGAAATAAAAGCGTTATCTAAATTCATTGACTCCACGAAGTGGTTCGATCCGCTGCCTTGGGTGTGAGCTGGTTATCCCCTGGCGTCGACGGTAGCGCGACAGGCTGACCCGTTGAGCCGCTGGCGGCGTCGGGGATGACTTGCTCGCATCTCTTGGGCTTAGAGGGAGGAAGAGACCGTATAGGGTATCACAATGGGCCTACTTAGTGGCCTAAGTGTCGGGAAGAGTCCAGGTACTCTGTCCTGCCCTTGCAACCTAACCTAACCTAACCTCTACGCGTGGAACTTCTCAGCCTGCTTCCCATACAACTAAATATTATAGTTTTGAGCAAGTGTTTTATTTTGGAAACCTGGGGACTACTATGTACTACAAGCTCAGTTTCAACCGCCATATTAACGCAACAGTCAATAAGGCTAAAGGAGTTCTGGCATTCGTTAAACGATGGTCTAAAGAACTTAGTGCCCTTATGTAACTAAAGCTTTTTTCACTAAATTAGTCAGACCGATGCTTGAATCCGGTTCTATAATTTGGAACCCGCGTTACCGTAGATCGCCTAGTTTTTACTATTTACCTTTAGAGATTTTCATTGGGATCCCTTGTATAATCTTCCACCCTATACGAATCGTTTAAAACTCATTAATCTTCACACACCTTCTAGTCGGAGGGAAATGGTTGGAATTGTTTTATGCTTAACCCGGGAAGTCCCAGAACTTTTTTGTTTTTAGATTTTTTTAAAAAGTCGTATACTTATAAATTTCGAGCTTCTGCACACAAAAATGAAGTCCATTTTGCAATAACTTGCATCACTTTTCCGGAAAATGCGAAAAACCAGCGTTACCATATGGTAATCGTGGGACCACTAGGGTACAGGTTTTCTTCTTTGAAATAATTCATTATTTGGATGCAGTTTTCCTTTAAGTTTCACAAATGAAATATTTTTATTGAGAAATATGAAGCTTATAAAAGTATTTTTTAAGTTAAAAATTAGAAAATATATTTTTTTACCATATTATTCAGAGTTTTGTGTGATATTTTTCGAAACACTTTACGCAAAGACCTACATCACATTTTATACAGGATGTACGTCCATTCACTTTGCATCCTTCGCCAGCACAATGTCTACGGTTGGATGGTGTAACGTAGTGTCCAATCTGATCATAACGTAGAGTATGTTCAACTCGACCTGGCTGTTGTGCATATCTGTGGGAGGGCATTGGGCCAGATGATTTTGGCTTTGTCCCATAATGCTTGCAGTAATAAACTGCCAGTTGTCGTCGAAACTCCAGCTGACTCGTGGTTGGATGTACCTTTCTATAGAGTTGCCAAGCGTTTTGTATACAGGCATCTATAAGCCAGGTAAATATGCTGGACCACCACTTTTTCCCCCTGTATGATATGCGATACTGGGCCAAGTTTTGATCAAACCGGTCCACTCCACACATATATTTGTTGTACTCCGATATCGAGCAAGGACGGGGAATACTTACTTTGCCTCCACTTGCCTTTGAATATCGTTGTGCCATTGATTTGGGATTTTCGCCAAATATAGTTGATAACATACATACAACGCTATTATCTTTCCATTTAACCAATCTTATACCAGTACTTTTCATCGTGATTGAATCGGAGTAGCCTCTTTCCATTGATTTGACACTTTTTTTATCCAACAGTGGACAGCTTTTTGGAATACGATTTTCCCGAATTGTCCCCGTGGCATTGTATCCGTTTGATTTCAAGTAAGCCAGTAAAGGATAACTAGTAAACAAGTTGTCAAAGTAAAAAGAAAATGGCAGAGATTTCAAGATGTCCGGAAAATCGTCGATCATATTGACTAAGGGAGCTGCGCATTTCCCAAACTTAGCTTCACGAGGATTTTTTCCTTGGTAAATTTCAAAATTTACCATGTAGCCTGATGGGGTGCAAAGTGACCAAACTTTATAGCCGAATCGTAATGGTTTGCCTTTGATAAACTGTTTACATCCATGCCTACCAAAATACGATATCATGCTTTCATCGAAGGAAAGATTTTGTTCGGCATGAAAATTGTCAATCATTTTCGCCTTCAAATCGTCTGTAAGAGGTCTCAATTTCCACATTTTATCCACATTGACGCCGGTTTTTGATGGAGCCTTGGAGTTGTCTTCAAAATGAAGACTTTGCAATATTTCCTGAAACCGATTTCGGCGCATGGTGTCACTTACAAGATTATTACGAAGGTCGTCATCTTGACTCCATAAATCCTTATAGCTGGCGTGACTATTGTATCCAGTAATTATTAGTATGCCGATGAAGGCTCGAAATTCGCCAACTGTTATATGCGGGTTTTGTCTACCCTGACTTATAGCATATACAGCACTTTGCTCGCATATGTGCTCAATTAACGTATCATCGAAAAACTTTTCAAATTGTTCATGAGGTAGTAAGTCACGACAATCCTCATAATTTGCTTCTGGAAATATAGGGAGGAGGGAGGATGACTCCTTTTTCACCCATTCAAATACTGTTTCCTTGTTCACTGCCGGCAATGGTAAATTTGAAGGTTTTGGTTCTACCCTTCGTAATCGTTTTCTTTCTGGTGATTTTCCGCGACTGGAGCATGTTGGCTGTTGTTGGTCTTCGTCTACAATAACAGGCAAGTCTTGCACATTTGGCGCTAAAGGATCAAAAGTAAAAAATTAGAGACATTGGTAAAAATAGGATGCTTTGAAACATGCCTCCAAGTTCATCCTCTTCATCAAAATTTGTTAAGTGTCGTCCACTAGCCATCACAATTTCACAACCGCCTTTTAGCTGAGCGGGGCAAACATTGTCCGGAATACCCGCACAGTCATCGTCTGCATCATCTTCTCCTGACACGTTGCCATCTTCAGGAGGCTCAATATAAATGGCAGTTGGTATGTCTCCCAGCTCATTTTGGTCCTCCACCTCATCAAGTTCTTGAATAAAATCAAGCATTTGCTGCAACGTTAAACCTCTAAAGACAGAATTTACAAATACTTTATCTAATACCTTAGTAACAAATGCAAAAAGCCACGGAACATCTCTAGAAATGCAGATAAAATACTTGTACCCTGAGAGTCCCACGATTACCATATGGTAACGCGCTTAGAAAAATGTTAAAAAATAATATAAGAGCGTTTTTTTTTTAATAAACTATATCGCATTTCTTAGATCAGTTCACTAGCTCTGTGATGATGCAACTATGTACAAATATTTTTCATCAAATCTTATAAAACACTAATACTTACCGATGTGCCATATCAAAAAATGTATATTTTTGTCTTTTATTTTCGTAACCTCAATTGGACATGCGATAGCTTCACTATTTGAACAAAGAATAGCACAAACTTTATATTTTTGCAAATTCACGGAAATTTTGCATTGAAAAACGGTTTTCTATTGTTGTTTTTCTTTGTTACTTTGATTTTTTCTTGTTATTATAACGGCATGTTTTGCATTACCATATGGTAACCGTGGGACGATTCGGGTTAAATTGCTAAATGGTTCACTCTCCAGCCCGTTTCTTCTAAGTGAATTGAACTTCAATGTACCGTCTCGTCATTCAAGGCATTTTAAACCTCTAGTCTTGAAACAGTGCCGAACCAATTTTGAGTTAAATGAGCCTTTTCGCTGTTTGTGTCAAGATTATAACTCTCTTTCTGGTAGATTTGATATTTCAGACTCGCTTTTCAGCATAAAACAGCAAGTATTTCTATCCTAAATACATATCAACTAATTTTTTCTTATTCTTTGACTTTTATATTAACTTCTGACAAGAATTTTATTTTGTTAACTAATTATTTCTTAATGTCTAATCTATCTTAAATTTACTTTACTTAGCTGATGAGGTTTTCTCTGTAGCTGAGCAGTTTTAGATCTCGGCGATTAACAAACCAAAGCCTTTCAACGACTCGGCACGAATGAACAATCAGCGCGTTATGCGGATGCGCCCCTCGCGCCGGTCGGGCGGGATATGGTGGGTAATCTGTTTGGGAATTATTCTTTTTATTATTACAACCTATATAGAAACGTTCAATTTTTTAGGTATGATGCATTTTATATACATAATATGGCTAGTGAAAATAAGTCCGTTCGGACAAATATGACATACGAGGTGTGTTCAAAACGTATCGCGAATTTTGAATTTTCGCTGGTTACGTATATTCGAATTTCGAATTTTTGTGGCGTTATGTTGGTACTCATGTCTCTCACTTATGCCGCGAAGCTCGGCCATTTTGAATGTTCAGTTAATTGTTGACAGCTGCTTTGCTTGCACGTGTTTTGGATCGTCTTCGATTTTTACCTATTCAAAAAAATGGATCAAAGAACCTGTATCCAATTTTGTGTGAAAACCGAAATTAAGTGCGCGGATGCATTCCGAATGTTGACTGTGGCATACGGAGAAGCTACCTTGGACCGAAGCAACGCTTATCGGTGGTACAAAATGTTCTCAGAAGGCCGAGAAGATGTGCAAAGAAGAACAAAAATTGGCTTTTGCACCACGATAACCCCCTGCTCACGCATCGTTGCTTGTGCGCGACTTTTTGGCCAAAAACAACACACTAATGATGCCGCAGCCACCGTATTCCCCAGATCTGGCCCCCTGTGACTTTTTCTTGTTCCCTAAACTGAAGAGGCCCATGAAAGGACGACGTTACGCTTCTCTTGACGAGATAAAGACGGCATCGAAGGAGGAGCTGAACAAGATACAAAAAAATGATTTTTTGAAGTGCTTCGAAGATTGGAAAAACCGTTGGCACAAGTGTATAATATCTCATGGGGATTACTTTGAAGGGGACAAAATAGATATTCATGAATAAATAAATAATTTTTGAAAAAACACAAAATTCGCGATACTTTTTGAACAAACCTCGTATAGGTCCATTCAATCGATTGTTCCGATAAATGGGGTTTGGACTATAACTCTTGCAATTTAATAGCGAGGAACACAATTTGGCAGTCATACTACTTATTATATATATAATGTGTTTCGTGAATATCGTCAAGATAGGACCAATATATCGTATAACCTCCGTACAACACGTTTTTATGTTAAACCGGGCTTGGGCTATGTATATTTAAATTAATCGGGTAAGACGGTCAAATAAGTAAGGATCGGGCACTTAAAACCGTGATGCGTATTCATGAAAGGTAGAAAGCCTTCGGCACAGCCGAAGACAGCTCTTTCCTTACTTGTTTATTTATAAGGCCGTCTATAAAAACTGCATGACTTTTCCTTATAAACAAGCAATTTTATGTTCTTGACTTATACCATACTCGCCTCAGATGTGTAAATATGTAAATGAAAAATTTAGGCAATAAATACTGATAAGGTCTAGTGCATGCATTAATATTTTTTATGTTTACAGCTGCAATGCAAATGTTCGATTTAGATTTGATAGCATTCTGTGCATGGGTGAGTTAAAAAAAAATAGTTCTTCAATTCTCTTCGTAACTATTATGACAAGCCCACAAAAAGGGAAAGGCTTCG
Source organism: Merzomyia westermanni (assembly GCA_949987695.1). Lineage (NCBI taxonomy): Eukaryota > Metazoa > Arthropoda > Insecta > Diptera > Tephritidae > Merzomyia > Merzomyia westermanni. The sequence continues at coordinate 65,646,013 of OX465291.1, forward strand.
CAAATATAACCGTTGAATTTTATTTGCGTAAGGGTGTTGAGTTTCACACTCTTCTGGAATTTTGCTAACTGTCGGTTGATGGTTTTATTATTAAAGTTAATTGAAAACTACGCCCATGAAATGTACGTTCAATCAGTGTGAGTGTTTGTTTATAGTTTATCTCTAGTTGTAGGAGCGGAAACTTTTTTAATACAAATTCTCGCCTTATCTGCTTGACACGTGGTGTCCATCGTACATTCAGTTCCATCATCCACTTTCCAACGCATTTATAGCGGTTTGTTCTGTGTCTATTTCTATACAGAGTGTATAAAGTTATTCTCTTTCTTCTAAAAAGATGTGTACAGGCATCGTTTCCGCTATGAGTCTAGTGGATATACGAAGTGAAGCAAAGATTTACAGATATGATACATTGACCCTTCACTTATCACTTTTAGAGAACGGGGAGGAAATTAACAGTTAGAAAGACTTAAAAAGTTATGTTATATCTTTTCGGTGTAATTCTGTTTAACTCTTTACGCCAAAACAATATTCACAGTGTAACAGCACAATCAATGTTCAGCAGACAATTCCTGCTTAATTGTGGAAAACCACAGCATCTTCCAACTGCTTGAAGTTGAGTGGCCTCCGCGTAAATAAGGAGCAAATTTCCGGAAAAAATATAATGGTATCCGACATCACATAATAAGACCATTTGATCCATATCTTTACAACAGAGCAGGAACTTCCTAAGGAGACGCAAATAACCCTAGACCAATTTCGGTCGGAATACTGTTAAAGTGTTTCTTATCCAGACTGAACCGATACAAGCCGACTATTAGCAAGGCATGTGGCGTGCTTCCAAATGACACACACGGAGCAGACTCTTCTAACAGTAATTTCACTGACTCTGTCAAAATCCACAAAGACAGTCAGCAGGGTAAAGTAAAGGTTCCAGGACCTTAGAATCCTATAGCCTTGAGTTTGGTTGTGTTGATAAACCAGGCGTCTGATTTCCCTATTGCTTCACTTATTTGTGAAATTCCGGTGTAGAAGTGTTGAAACTTGTCACGTCCTCTGGCCAGAGCAGGGCCTGCGTTCTTGACAAAACTCTGCAAAGCCGTCTCAATCGGGTTAACTAAAGTTGATAAAGGTACGATGCTAAGAGCGAATCAGATGATAGGGCAAACAGCGATCAACGTTTAACGCCGTGTATAAGCACTTGCGAAATAAATGGAGACGTGTGGACAGCTATGATAATCCCTTGCTAGTGCATTAATACTTTGGCGGCAATCTCTCGAAAAAAAGGAAGAATGTATACGTTTATAAATTCAGGGTCGACATCTTCTAAGGTGCTGACCTAAAGTCGATAGCGGGACGGAATATATATACAGTAATGAGTGGTGTACTAAATCCGTATAATTTTTCCTCAATAGATCGTGCCGATTAATAACATAACTCCAAAAATGCGAATATTTCGCCATAAATCAGCGTATGCCAATGCAAGAATTTCATTTGACCGAAAACAGTGCACCTAGTGAAAATGACTAGGCGGTAATTGGGAAAGGAGCTATAATCCATTGTTTGGCTTGTTTCTGAATCGCCAAGCTCCCTGTTTCTGAATCGCCAAGCTCCCTGTTTACATACTTACGTTAAACAAATATTGCAGCGTTTTGCACTACAATTAATAAAATATAATTTTACTTATTTGAGACAAATAGTATTTATTTATATAACCATTTATTTATGAATGCTAAATTATCTTTCATTACAGTTCCGTTTTTTATCAAGTTCAATAAACGCACTCAGGTCAGCGTTAGAGTCAAGCAGTAATCAGCGTTTTCACTTGCATTATTTATTTATTTCATCCCTATACATACATATATATTTATATTTTTTATATATGTACATAAATTACATAAAATTGTTTTTTGTTTAGCTATATGTTTTGTTAATTTTTTATGCAGTGGTATATTATGATTTTTTACTTACAAACTAGTTTATTTATAATAAATATTTACAATTTAATTTTTAGCTATTGTTGTGAAATAATTATGTAAATATAAAACATTCATATATGACCCATTAGGCGTTTTATTGTGGCTTTTGTTTAATTAATTTTTTTTGATTTTCAGGGAAAACAAAAAAAGAATTGCCGTTAGCTTTTCATGGTTACTTTTTTGTTATATATATTTACCTGCATCCATAGTTACATATTATTTACATGGACTCTCCTTTCACATTTATACATAATTTACCTACATAAACCAGACTTTTAATTAGTGCACATACTTTACAATTGGAATACAAACAAACATACTCACTGGAAAGCTATTTTAATTCATAATTTATCTAAATATTTTATCAAGTAGCCATACTAGTCACACATTTTGATATTTTATTATCGACTTATCAACAGGAACTTGCTTTGGTAAATGGTGCATGGAGATATATATTATTCCCGACTTTCGGAATCCATGCGCGGTATAATCCAGAGAAGACATAAGACGCCCATGACCAAATCAAGATATTAGAACAATTTTTAATACAAAATAATGATTATTAACAAAACAAGAAATAAACCTCTGAACTTTAGTATATTATTTAAAGTTAGTAGCAGCGATTCAGTCCAATTATCAGCAAATGCACCCAAAATTTCATCCATTATTTCAAGATCTAGGATTGTTTGCTTTTGAGTTGTATCACATTCAAAGCCTATGGGTTATAGTAATTTTCTTTCATACTTACAAGGGCTTCCGAAGTAGTTTATTAACCCTTTTTGCTACAATCCTCCCAGTGGCGAAAGGCAATGATTACCAAGTATAAAGTAATGTAAATTACTTTTGGACTATGTCAGAAAAATGTTCTAAGGATTTGGGTGCAACAAGATTTGCTTGCTCACCCGTAACACCCGTCCCAGGGGTCAAAGTTGATATAACTCAATTGGATCAATCGCAATTTTTGTTTTAACCTTTTCCTCGATTGCTACTAACTTAACATAAATTAGTCGTCGTGAAAAATTTAATATTATAGTTAAAGAGCCAAAACCTTAAAATGTAAGTCCCGTCTCCACGGACTGAGCCTTGTGGAATTCAGTTAACTAAGGGGAAAAATAAATCTTTCCAATTGCTTTAAAGCTGTTAATCCATGTTGAACAATTATATATTATATCTGTTTGGTCCAAGCTCTAAATGTGGGCCGCCGACGCTGTCAGGTTAGCCTCAGAATTGTTATAATATTGTTAACATTTATTTCATGCTGACTAATTAGAGAAACCAGCTTACTACTTGGTTAATATGAGTATGAATTAATACTGAAATCCCATACATGGAGTTGTAGCATCCCATTGCAGAATTATAAACTTCAAAAGAGTATGTCAAAATAGCTTAGAACTGGAACTTTTCATTTAACTGCCATTTATATACGATTAACTTAATATCTATCTAAAATTCACACATACACACATCGTTATACATTATCTCTGTAATATAGCAATTAACGCACAAATGTTTCATATCTTATAAATAAACAGCTAGGCCAATAAAGCGTTGGAGGTTGTTCATACTAATGCACAGCTGAGCTCAATTTCAAACGCCTGTGCAATTTTTGTTGCTTAAAGATATTTAAATTATAATAAATGCCTATTATTACGGTGGGTGTGCATATCTCGTAGCTTGTGTTGTTGTTGTTCTCATTTTTGGTATGCAGTTTATTTACATACCACAAGCTATTTGTGCCGAATAAAAATATTGTATAAAAAATTTGCAACTCGAGGTGCATAGCTTCGTAATTGACGTAGTTGCCTTGTGATAATTTTCGTTGCACAATTGAAATCGAAGTTGCGACACAACTGCGGGAGCTCTTATTGTCAGCAAAATTTCGATGCGCATCAACGACATGGCACAGTTGGGGATGTGGGGGTGATGCAATATTTTCATCGGAAGTGTTGGCTTTGTCATTTTCATAGCTGGCCAGTATTGGTGCTGCTGTTACAGTGCTAATATAAAAGCCTTTCTTGCACAAGCTCAGTATTACGGGATGTTGTAACAACACCTTTTCATTGCTATTCCTTAGCAATATGTTGCCAGTCTGCCATATCGCATGCATCGGTGACCGTTGCATGCAAAAATATTCCATTTTATTTGTAGCTATTTTTGGGCTACGTCCATTCTCAGCATACATAGCGTATGTATTTTCATTGAATGTTGTTGCTGGGCAGGTATGAAGGCGCTTTAGAGCATATTGTAATATCAACAACATACAAAACAGCAAGGCAAATGCTGTCTTTCGCACATTTAATAACGGCACCGTTAGTGCTGCTTCATTTTTTGTTGTTGCGCACATAATACATCTCACCAGTGCCAGTGCGACCAATTCAATTTTCCACTTTTGCTTTCTACCAAAAGTTGTTTGTTGTTGTAGCTGTCGGTGGTGCTGTACTCTCATGCGTGCAATAAGCTTTGGCAGCAGTGCAACGGTCTGACGACAACAGGACGCTAGCAATGCACACATCAGCACTAAAATTGGATAAGCCCCAGCAAGCGCAGCAGGCGCATGTGAACGTAACGCACTCTGCTCCTTTTCCAAGCATTGCCGGAATTCTTTGTAGTCCACACGAGTTATGGCACAATAATGATTCAGCATGCAAACGTTCTCGCAGGAATCTGTCTGATAGCGTACCGTGTTTGCGCGGGAGTATCTGAAAATTATAACGTATAAAAAGAGAGAGAGAAAAGCTTAATAAGAATGTGTGTGTATGGTATGTTTAAATTGCATATATAAGTTTTTTTTTAAATTATTTTAAGCTTTAAGTACGTTGCTTCAAATACAAATTTTCCTACTCTATTCAATTAGAACAAATTTTAACAATTAATTAAAAATTGATTATTAAAAAAAAACAAAAAAATAAAAAAACCATAATAATTTCATGAAAATTAAAATGTGAAAAATTATTATTCTTGGCCTTGAGATCGTTTCATGAATACTTGAAAATGTAAAGGCCGTAGTTAAAAAAAATGTTTGGCAAAAAAGCAGTATTTGTTCAAGGTGAAAATAATAATAATAATAAGGTATTCTTATCGGCACCCGCCGGTGGAAGCAGAGGAAGAGGGAGACCACCACTCCGATGGAAGGACCAAGTGGAGACCGATTTGCGATCCCGCGGTGTTTCCAATTGGCGCCAGTTGGCGCAACGAAGAAACGACTGGCGAGCTATGTTGGACGGTCAAAATCGCCCAGGCGGTTAGATGACCATTTAAAGAAAAGAAGAAGAAGAAAATAACGTCGCCTATTTGGGTATTAAAAAGTTTCAGGTATGCCAAGGATGCATTTAAATTTGAATGCACTACACTAGTGAAATTCAATTTTAATTACCGCGAATAATGGGTTTGGAGTGTAACTTTGTTTTTATTATTACTCAAAATTTTATTTCAGTGAATCTAACCATGCAGTGCATGTAATTTATGATTAGTTTTAAAGGAACTGTGTCTACATTATCGCTCAGACCTATGTACATATATTTACAAATTTCCATTTGAAAATAAGGAGAGAAAATTGTAATAGCAAAGATTCTTTGTTTATGATGGTTTCTTTTAAATGAGAAATTGTTATTATACCTTTCATGAACATAAAATGGTATTGTAACTTTGGTCCGATTTTGGTATGTGTAAGAAGAAGAAGAGAAAGATCCACCAGTAAGTGTACTTAAATGATCATGGCGATGAGTTGAGTCGATTTCGCCATGTCCGTCTGTGCATCTGTCTATCTGTTTGAACGCAAACTGGTCCCTCAGTTTTAGACATATCTCGCTTGAATTTTTTATGCAGCCACCATTTTTTAATATATAAATCATTTGTCGGAACAAGTATAACTTCTGCAATTAAACAGCTATGAACGTAAGACTTTGTAGCTTTTGTTCTTACTTTATACGTGGTGAAAATCAGTAACATCGGACAAAAATAAAACGAAAAAATTAACGGACTTTGGGCTATGTATCTTTCATTTAAATATGTATGAACGTCAAATTCCGCACAGTTTTTACTTATTGTAAATTAAGATCGGAAAGTCGCATTTTGTATTCACGAAAGGAATAAAGCCTTCGGCACAGCCGAAGACAACATCCTCGTTACTTGTTTTAAAAAAATATCTATCAAGTAGCATTTTTTATTGCGAATAGTTAATTGCTAAGGCGAAAACGTTAAGTATAAGAAGGAATAGTCAATTGTAAACTAGAAAGTATCAAATATAACTACGAAGCCATCATTTGCATTTGGGATGTATAATTTTCATGTGTTTTGTTTTTACTTTGCCGGCTCCTGTCAGATTGCACAACCTGTTTATTGGGCCATGAATATTCAAATGTCTGAAAACATTTAATTTTGCATTTACAAATGACTTTTAAGGATTTTCAATTTATGCTCTCTATTCTTAAACTTACTATTACTCAACTTCAAGTGAGCTTTTCTCGTTAGAAATTCTCATTTCCGAATAGACTAAAATAGGATTTTTAATTTTTAAATAAAGCTTTATTACTTTTATTTGACACTTTTGCATTTACAATCTACAGGTATAATTTACGACTGACAATTCTAAGTCACGCCCTCGCATTTAATTTTGATGTAGAGTGACGTTAATGCTACGTATGTATTATTAATATAAATTAGTTTATAATGCCATATAATGTTGTCTTTAGTTGTCCTGCCTAAAATAAGGCTTGTCTACATTTATCAAATTTTACTCTTTTCCCTCCCGACTTTTCGATTCTTCTACATTTACCCTTATCTCCTCCTTTTTCTTTCAACTTTTGCTTTTCCATCCCCCTATACCATTACTCTTCTTTACCCTCTTAATTTTCCCCTAACACCACCTCTATATCTGAAATTTCTATTCCTACTGCCCTTCTTCTCCCATTTCCTCTGCGGCTACTGATATGTACATATTTTCGAAGATATATCGAATTACCTTGTATTTGATCCTGGTACTGCTTTCTTTTTCCAGGTTTTTTGATATATAGAACACATATCTATATATAAAATATCATTAACATGAACCAAATAAATTCCTAGCTATACCGAATTGCTTCTTTAAGTAGCCTGGAGGACTTCTCAATAACTGAATATGGCCTGTGCCGTTTCAAAGAGATCGACAGGAAATGTTGACCATTAATGAAGCACAAACAAAACACAAGAAAATTAAAGGTGGCACATCCCACTTTTCTAAAATAATGTAAAACTTGACTAAAGGACACATCCATATATATAAATACCTGTTTATAAATATCATCACAGACACACATTCATTATATCTTTCACGAACATGAAATGGTAGTATAACTTTGGTCCGATGTTTGTAAGTATGAGAAGAAGAAGAGATAGGCCCACCAACAGCTAACTATGTTATTGATGTAAAGTAAAAACAAAATCGAACCTAAGATAGATCCCTGACGAACACCAGATGTTATAGGTTCCAAATTAGAGATTCGATCATCACATTGAACTCGCTGAAATCGCTCAGAGAGGAAACTTCGCATTAACTTTATAGGATAATGGCTGAACTTATAATCGATTTCGAGCTTACGAAGTAGTATTTTGAAGTTCACCACATCAAAAGCTCTGGAAAAATGCAGTAGTACAAGTATTGTCAGCTCTTTATTGTCGTAGGCCGGACGTATGTCTTCAAGAATCTTTAACATGGATGAAGCACAACTATGCCCTTGTCTAAATCCCGATTGCACTTCAGATAGTAAATTATTATTACTTATATGTTGGGTTATCTGCGTTGCTAATAACTTCTCATATACCTTAGATAAAGCAGGCAACAGACTTATTGGTCTAAACTCTTTGTAAAAGCTCGGAGATTTGGTTTTAGGAACTGAGATAACATTAGCCATTTTCCAATGACTAGGGAAACTACTGCTTGTGATCGAAAAATTAAAAATGTGAGTAAGGGGAGAGGTGGCAAAAGGCATGATAAGTTCCATAAATCGTACGTTAATTCTATCAATTCCTACGGCGTTAGACTCAATAGCAAATATAGCATCCAATATATCACATTCTGTAACCACCAAGAAATCAAAAACACTGATATAAGGCCTCCTGTCTACACTGGCCACCATTATCATGTGTATTATTACTACAAAAAATGCAAGTCCATAACATTAGGGTCGAAAGTGCATTGTACTTTATCGTTTTTAGATACTCCAAAAGACCGAAGATTTTTCCAAAGAGTTGTAGGATGCAAATTTGTATCAAATTTTGTTCTCAAATACTCTTGGCGTACCTGATACACAAAGTAGCTTGATTTCGCAAAAGGCGGTAAGCTTCCCAGTGGGTTTAATTGCGAGATTGCTTCCATTCCCTGTATCGGTTCCAAATGTGAGCAGAAAATGAGAAGCTAACACAAAAACACCAATCAAAAATTCTAAGGAAATTAAAGTTTAGCTTCTTCTTCAATTTCTTGTGCACTTTTGATTCCAAAAAATTGGCAGGATCCGAATTCGAAAGGCATATTCCAATTTTCGCTGACAAGTAAAGACCCCGTTTTGATAAACGTCTTGTTTTTGTCAATTATATAAAACCATGGTAGCTCCTTATCGTATATTGTTCCGATTGGTATATCCCTAATGTGCAGCCACCATAACGCGTGTGGCGTTTTCAATATAATATCAGATTATATTTTAGGCATGACCATTGCAGATGCTGTGAAATAAGTTTTCTTTTTTTAATTGTTCAATTTTTCCAAAACATAAGGAAGGTATGAACAAAATTTCAAAAACCTTGGGTCATGAGTCTGTGAGTTTGTGTATAATAATGTTGGGTTTATATGGGTTAAGCTAAAACTCTCCACATGAGCGCAAAGCGAATAAACCGATTTTTTGTACCTAGTAGTGCTACGCACACAAGGTATATTAACTTTAGTCGCCTAACGGCAGTACGTAACGGCATAAACGGACCGAGATAGATATTGACTTATACATATCAAAATGTTCAGGACGAAAAGAGAAATTGATTAAGCCATGCCCGTCCGTCCGTCCGTCTGTGAACACGATAACTTGAGTAAATTTTAAGATATCTTAATGAAATTTTGTATGCGGGTTCCTTGGTATTCACCTCCGAGCCCACTTTTTATATATAGAATATTTTCGAAAGCACAAAAAAAGTGATTAGTCAGTACATAAAACACCTATAAGGATAAAATTTGGTGCATACATTGAGATTGAGACATAAAATAAATTTTTCAAGAAATTTTAATTTAAGTCAAATTTAGAAATAATATTAATCATAAATCAAACACCGTTCAAGATATCGAAACGAAATTCAGCACGCAGGTTTCCAGGTATGCAAGGAATGTTCCAGGAAAAAATGGGCGTGATCGGTTAAGGTCTGAACCCACTTTTATATGAAAGATTTTGAAGAGGATCGGAGATATAATAAATAGACAATAACTTTGCGTAAAATAGCTTTACATCATTTATATTTCACTTTTAAAGTTTCCATAAACAAGGAAATCCAAAAACTTAAAATGTTCGAAAATGGGCGTGGCCCCGCCCCTTTTACAGTGGACTATTCCACAAAACTTTTAATGCCATAACTCCGCCAAAAATGATTTGTCGAACCGAAATTTGTTGATAATGTTCATATATAAAATCAACTGTTTGCTGTAAAAATGGTCGAAATCGGTTAATGTCCACGCCCAGTTTTTTAACATAGTTCTGAAAATTTTTTTTGTAAAATTTAAGAAGCGATATTTCTACAACCAAGCAAGTTATATCAATCAGATTTTGCGCACATAATAAGCTTTTAAAAAAAAACTCGGCCGCAAAAAATTATGTCAATTTTGAAGTAGTAGGCGTGGCGCCGCCCACTTTTCAGCATAAAATTTCTGCCATTTTCAAAGACAATCCCTTATAATTCAATATTTATATTTCAATGAAAATTGGTCAGCTGCTTCTCAGTAGTATGTATTACACTCCTGCCAAAAATTAGCCAAATCGGGAAACACACAAGCAAAATATTCGGGCACGTAGTTAATAGCCCACTGCAAAAGCGAAGTTATATATCTTTTTTGATTGGCATTCCTTTCATAAACATTAAATGTATGTAAGTATGAGAACAAGAAGAGAAAAGTTCACTAAAATGATCAGCACGATTAGCGGAGTCTATTTAGCCATGCCCGTCTCTCCGTCCGTCTGTCTATGACAGACACCCTTTTTATTTATATCTGTTTTTGTTACGCACACAAGGTGTATTAATTTATTCGGCATAAACGAATCGAGATATATGTTTACTAACGTAAATCAAAACGTTCAGGATAAAAAAGTAAAATATCTGGGCAAGCAGTTAATACCCCACTGCAAAAGCTAAGTTGTATATCTTTTTTGATATTCATACCTTTCATGAACATGAAATGTTTGTACGTATGAGAAAAAAAAAAGATAGTCCCATCAACAAGTATACTGAAATGATCAGGAGGTTGAGCTTAGTCGATGTAGGCGTGTCCGTCTCTCGATACGTCTATCTGTCCGTCCGTCTGTCTGTTTGAACGCAAATACGAACTGAAAGTATTAAAATAGACCTGCGTAAATTGGGAAAACATAATAGATCACTACTAGGTATATAATGCTCGGTTCCACCCGAACTTAGACTTCCTTACTTGTTTATATCTATTTTTGTTACGCATACAAGGTATATTACTTCATTCGGCATAAACGAATCGAGATATATATTTATTAATGTGTATCAAAACGTTCAGGATGAAAAGTAAAATATCCGGGCAAACAGTTAATACCCCACTGCAAAAGCGAAGTTGTATATCTTTTTTGATATTCATACCTTTCATGAACATGAAATGTTTGTACGTATGAGAAAAAAAAAAGATAGTCCCATCAACAAGTATACTGAAATGATCAGGAGGATGAGCTGAGTCGATGTAGCCATGTCAGTCTCTCGATACGTCTATCTGTCTATTTGAAAGCAAATACGAACTAAAGTATTAAAATAGACCTGCGTAAATTGGGATGACATAATAGATCACTACTAGGTATATAATGTTCGGTTCCACCCGAACTTAGACTTCCTTACTTGCTATTTTTGGAATTATAAATTGAAATTTACTTTTCGTTAAGATTTGTTTAAATGTGCACTAAACATCTAAGATTTCTATTATTGTATTTAGAAAGATGTCAATAAATAAGTAGATTTTGTTGCAAATGCAACATGTGGCCTCAGGCCCTAATCTGAAATGAAAAAAACAAAGAGCAAGAGCTAAACAATTAGGTGACCTAGTCACTTTGTTGAATAAAACACACACAAATGACATACACATAAACATTATTATTGCAGTGGGAATTCGCAGTGATAAGGCATCAGCATAAGATATGCATAAATTTGCATAAAAACAATCAAGACAATCAACAAGAAACCCCGAGCAATATTACGGGGCCAAAACAAATAAACAAACAAGTCTATCAAAAGTTTACAGCAAATAGGCGCCCATACTCTCTTGCAAGCGCACATACATACCAGCTAAAACCCAGGCAGCTGCCCAGTAGGGAAAGGAAGTACTTAAAGGTAAGGTACGGCGCATCATCAGTCGCTTTTGGAAACAAAAAGCGCCTCACAAGTTGGTCTGCACTAGATCCCTACAGCTAAGCGTTAGTGGTGGTCTCCTTGGTCCTTTTGTGAATATAATAATACATTTTGATAGCTTTTAAGAACATGGAATGGCACAATAATTTTCATTTGTTTGTATGAGAAGAAGAAAAAGAGGTGAATCCATAAATAACTATATGATTTGGCCATGTGCCTATGTCCGTCTTTATATTTGAACGCAAAACAGTCACTTAGTTTTATTTGTTTATATATTTCTTAAATGTATACAGATTGCCAATTAGAAGACCTCAGACTTTCAAATCATACCAACACAATCATTGTCCCAGTTGACTGCAGAGTGCAGGCCGTCTACGTACGTAAAGCGGTAAGACAACATTGCACGGCGATGCGCTGTTTTAGGAGAGTGATGCGTACCAGTATGTGTTTCGGAAAATTTTTGTACGTGACGTGCGGCGCTGTACCGTCCTGTATAGAGTTCGTATGCACTACGTGAGGTGTTCTGAAAGTCAGAAAATGTAGCCCTTAAATTCGAAGGGTTCTACAATAGCTATACAATTTGAGTTTGAATTCATTCATATTGCAAGATTTAACTTTGTTTGGAAGCTCATTATAGTATTTTAAACCTTTGTAGTATAAGGGACGTTTATCTGCTTTTGCTCTGTACGCAGGTAGAGTGAAATCTTTTTTTTCTAGTGTTCACGAAACGCACATTTCTTACGTATTCAATGTTATTCCTCAAGGAATCTAGCAAATTGCCTTTGGAGCGTAGGGCATATCTCTAATAGGTGTGTTATAACGCTTACAGAGGATAAAAATCATTTCTCGGTAGATTGTAGACTTGACTGTCTCTTATTATAAAAAATATCGGTAAACAATAGATACAGTGAGGTTCGATTATGGATGGGCTTACCAACGGTTTATATCTTTTGTTTAAAAATTCACACGTTTTTTTGTGTAAAATATAGCTTTTTAATAATATTCAATGTGTTTATTTAAGCTTAGTTTGTTATCGATTTTTACTCCCAAGTATTTCAATGTGTTTACGAATTCAATTGGCACTTTTTTTATTGTTTGAGGTTGCAACTCGCTGGTACTACAATTGCGTTTTGATATAACCATGAATTTTGTTTTAATGACACTCAATTTCAGTCTATTCGAACACAACTAGTTATTCATTCTAGTTAAATCATCTTGTAGTTTACTGCAAATGGCTTCGACATTATCCCCACAACGGAAGTGTATCATTAGCAAAAACTTTATTGTCAGAATACTCAATACTTTTAAAAAATCTCGTTAATATAGATACTAAAGAATATTGGCGCCAGTACGGAGCCTTGTAGGAGTCCAACCTGTACATGTCTTTTTCCACATTTTGATGATCCAGTTACCGTTCTTTGATATCTATTCGTAGTGTAATTTTCGAACCATTTCAGTTTTGTACCAGAAATGCCTATCTTGTTCAATTTTCCTAACAACAGGTTTTGGTCAATGGTTTCAAGAGCTCGCTTGAAATCCAGAAATACGGCTATTATATATTTGTTTCTCCGCAAGTATTCCCTCCACTTCGCAGTGCAGAGCACTTGCACACGTATGTTTTTACGGAATCCAGATTGCTGCGGTTGTATGATTTTATTATCATCTAAAAACTGGCGGCTGCCGTGGTGTGAAGGTAGTGTTGCCGGCCTACCACACCGAAGGTCCATGGTTCGAGCCCTGGTACAGGTAACATCAAAAGTGATTTGAAAAAAGTTTTTCAAAACGGGGTCGCCCCTCGGCAGTGGTTTGGCAAACTCTCCGAGTGTATTTCTGCCATGACAGGCTTCTCAGCAAAAATTCGTCTCCTTTGTAGATGCCGTTCGGAGTCGGCAAAAAACTGTAGGTCCCACCAATTTGTAGGGAAAATTCAAATCGGCACACCACAAATTGGAAGAGAAGCTTGGCGCAAAAATCTCTTAGGAGGTTTATGATGATATACCTGTTGTATATCGCGCCATAGAGAGAGAAAAACTGTAGAAGTTGGTTCTTTATCACTCTTGCAAGCCTCTTTTCATCACATGGTAGCGTATTGATGTACCTTAATAGATAAAATTGCCTTTCAGGGGTCTGGGACTATACCTGTATGAAGGATTTAGTTAACAAGTTGAGGGTAAAAATAATTAATATAATTGTTTGCTCTCCTCTTTTATTTGTAATTTTTCAAGCAATATAAATTATATCGGTTGCAGTGAAATTAAAATTAGAGACTGATATTTTTAAAGTTCATGCTACTTTACTACATGCAATACTATGGCGGATTTCTATGATATTGTCAATAAAATTGTTATTCAATGCCTGCGCGATTTTATTTTCAGTTGTGAAAAGGCAATCATTATCCAATATCTTGTTAATAATATTACGTTCTTTAGATAATGAAATACAACTTTTCAGGCGCTTCCACTTTCCTTTGCTGTTCTCTATAATTTTTGTTATTTTGATATATTCTCCAGTCGTTTACGAGAGGTTTAGTCACTGTTCGCAAATAACAGATCCATCAACGGTACAGAGTTGTGCTCTTTTCTAGTATACAAATAAATTTTTCAGTCCATAGCAAAAGATTGATGCAAGTCAACTAATGGTTTGCTTTATGCCGTCCCGTTTATTTGTTTACTTTTGTTTTGAGATTTTAAATTTGGAATGGGCCGCTTTTATATAATAGTTTAATCATTTATCGGAACCAACAAAATTTTGTTAATATAGCATCCTACCCCCATACAATCGATTGCTCCTATCAACGGGTTTTAGGCTATAACTTCTGGAGTCAAACAGTAATGAGGATGGTAAAAATCAGCAAGATTGGACCAGTATGACATATAACCTTCCTACAACCAATTTTTTTTTTAAACGGGGTTTGTGCTATATATATTCAAATTAAATATTGAAGAACGTCTAATTCCGTACAGTTTGTAGTTATTGTAAATAAAGATTGGAAAGTGAAATTAGTAATTCGTATTTATCAAAGGTACAAAAGATAGTTCTCTCCTTACTTGTATTTAGTTCTCGTACAGACCCAAAAAGTATTTCGGAAACATTTTCTCTCGAATACTTGTAGAAATTTCCTTGCTTTTTCGGAGTGAGCTGGTGATCTTGGTCAACGTCATTTGAAAACCCATGAGTGAAAAAGCTGGCCAGTTTTTCAAGTTCTCGTCCAGCTATTAAACTAAGGGGTTTCGCAAATAGAATCACAGCTCAGAGTGCAATTAGATTAACGTTGTTGGTACTAGTCTGGTGTTTTTCCGGTGTTTTGTTTAGCAATATCCGATCTGTCGACCTGACCGCAATCAATTCACGAACTTGGTACGATCTCCTGGCTGTAGTTTTTGAGTAGTTATGTGTTTTACGCAGGGCCCTAATGACACGAATTTGTATCCTTTACATGTTTAAATCCGCGACGTATAGTCGTTGTGTATTGGCCTATTATACCAGAAGATCCCAGGTTCAAGTACCGTGACAGATATAACATAATTTTAATTACTTTGAGTGGAAAAAGTTGTTTTTTCAAACGAGGTCTCCCCTCGGTATTGGTCGGCAATCCTTCAACTATACTTCTGACATAAAAAAGCTTGTCTTTCTCAACCTTTTCGTATTTTTTTTAAAACCAAACTTGAAAATGCGTTTTTCCCGCTGGGCCGCAGTAAAGCACCGACATGTTGACAATAACAAAATCCAAGCTAATGGTAGGTAGTAAGATTATTTTGCAACAACAATAACAATGCAGTTATAACGTCAATTGCTAGCCAAAGGCGAAACAAGAATTATTCAGAATGACTGAAGGTGAAGCCTTCGCTACATAGAAATATATATGGAATGAGGAGACTTGGGTGAAGTACCATTAAAACGGATGACTGTTGTTGAGCGGAATGTAAACAAACGCGATAGGGAAACATATACTATTTTTTGTGTTATTTTTCAGTCAATTGGCGTTTTATGTTTGTTTTGCTTCCACGCTCCTAAGCAATATTCGCTTTACCTCTACTACTCTGCTTATGCCCTCTATGCGTTCGGTTTGCATAAACCCTGCAGAAAATTGCACTAGCTAAGATCTATCACTGAGCTAAGCCGTTTCACGACAACATCAGTCACCCTGCGGGTTAGGGGTTTAGAATATGCCCGAAGTAGGCATCCTTACACAAGGGGGTGTGATTACCTAGAAGGTTCCACCGCTCATACCAAATCGCACCGGCGACAGTCGGGCATGTGCCTTTGGCTAGTTCTCAACCTTTGCCATTTAGGAAAGTTTGGGGATAGTTTAGTTTTTAGTGGATGTGTAATTATCGATATCCAATATTTTAAACTGTCTCTAAACTATCACTTTTGTAACCGGCACAGGACGATTCACAAAGCGTGTAGCTCAAGACTGTCACTTTTGGAGACTGGTTCGCAATTTTACTGCAGGGAAGGTACTTGTAGTTGTTGTTATTATGCTTACGGCAAAATACATCAAAACAATACCTTTTTGAAAAAATTTGAATGAAAACAAAAACAAAAATTGCTAGAGATAGGAAACACAAGTAATATTTTTATGCATTTTTGTGGTATTGGAGGCAAATTTAATGTTGGAAGAGATATAATACAAATATGGAGGTGAGGATATTAAGCACCCAAATTTAAATAAAATCTACTTCTTGCAGTACTCATCACATCGTTAGTATTTGAGTGATGTTTGTGAGGCCAACATAGCGACTAGACTTACACCTAAAGGATTAATTGGAAATAAAAAGTTTAACCAAAACGTTTAATAAGGCCAATTTGTTTATAGCGTTGTATGAAAAGCCTTATTAAATTAAAAACCTAGCTGGCAAGGTTTTGAAAAAATTTTATTTTCTTAGATAGATGAACCTCTCAGTCACCGAGTTGCTTAACACCTCGTTAGATGTTACAGAAGTGCACAATTATTTTATCTAAGGCTTGTAAGTGTACTTTATACTTTGGTAATGACACGCATTCTACACCAAAAAACCTCTTAGACGTATGTATAGGTCGGATTGGACTTCGTGAAGCAGTGTTGGTACAAACTATCGTAATTGTCGATCTCGGAAGATTTCCATGGAGCTCGCTATTAATCCTTGTTCTATCAATGCATCGTGAGCCCCAATCATCTGCTGGCATCAGTGCTGTTCAGTTTAAAGCACTTTCTTAACTGGCATCTAAATTCGTTGTTATATAAGGATGAAACTTTGTTACTGAGTAAAGCGCACAAAAAGTTCATCTTAACGCTGCTAGTATGTCAATAACGGTGGTATCTTCTCAGACGTCCATAAATTGTCTGAAGATCATTTCTCTGAAATACACGAACTGTCTTAGTATCTCTTATTTTCATAGCCTGAGCTTGATCGCCTTGTCTCAGGAAGAGAGTTGTGTAGCTGTTATTTTGGTGTAATGCCCAAAGTGAAATTTATCAGGACATACTCAAAGTTACTAAATACTACCTTCGCATTCATGCAACTTCAATTGGGTCGAGTGAAAATTGACCACGGCTGTTTACCGACTCTGTGAGAATGTTGTTGAGAGCTTGCCGATGTACCTTTACAGCAAACGATATGAAATATGTTAAGATGAGCATACAAATATGTTTGCGCTCATTATAACTGGTTAAACGAACTTATTCTGTTTGTTGAATATTTGAAGTTTGGCAGTTCGTCTTCATCGGTAGACTATTTAAATACTGGAGTTGGTTTTTACCTAACGACTTATAAAATATACTAATAACTAATTTCAGCTAGTATTAATGGACCTATTGCATACACTTGAAATACACATACAATTTCTCTTTTTCGTTACATTTATTACTTACTTGCTAAACCAAGTGCCGTCACCACTAGTGAAACGATCCACAAAATTGTGTAAGGATATCGCTGATATATCACTGAGCGCATAATAGTGTGTAAGATTATATTCCGGAAGCCAGTTGGGTTCGCCCACTTGATTCGCCAATTGTAAATCCATAAAGTACTGCGTATAGTCCAATACCTGCAAATATGCAAGTCATTAGAGAAATATGTAAGGATATACCAAAATAAAATTTACTACATTGCTGCATTTAGGAGGACGTTTGTTATGTCTAAGACCCGCGTTCGGAAAAAGTAAGGAGACCGAACAAGTGACACATTAGGTTATATATTCAAATCTAAAGCAAGTTTCTCTTTTGTTGGAACTATTGCGGATTAAATATATCTTAAATGTCATCAATGGTACCATATTTAGGGAATCTTAGCTTTCCTGCAAAAAATCATGATACTGAGCTCAGAAGAGAGTGATCCGCGATCAATACTTTTCGTCTACAGTCGGTGACAATTGATGCATTATAGGTATAGTTGGAATAAGTCGATTAGAATTTCTGTAGCCTTATTTTGGGTGTTGAAAGTAGGGGAACAAAGTGAATCTGTCTGACATTACCCATTTAGACATGAAAGCGCACAATTAGTCCCTTCATAGGACAAGCTTAAACAAAAGGGATAACTTCAACCCATAGAAAGAGATAAAAACTGGAATTGGTCGCATGACCCTTTGCCACCTATCCCGGATTCATCCTAGACTAATCGGTTTTGCAGGGTTCTTAGCTACATACATTAATCCGTATACTTTGTGCATCGGGTCACAGGGCGTAGTTACTGTTCCTCGAGAATTTCGGGTTTAGTTTGTGAATAGTCATAGTGCCGTGACTGTACATTTTTTACGTCGTAAGTGCTTTAGACAGGCTATGAATTGCCAGTTTGACCGCGCTTAACCGTTTTTAATTTTATACTATCCCTTAAGCTTTCTCAATTTGCTTGATTTGCATTTGATTCACCGGCATTATACGCGTCTAAGACGTGGTCGTATGCAGCATGACATGGATTTATTTTTATATTTTCCGTGCGCTTTTTAGTTTTTTGTTCTATTATTTTCAATACAGTGTTTGAAGTGAGGAAATAGTCTGTGAACGGAGCCATGCTAATGATGAACTGCAATCCTTCAACCAATATACTCAATGGAAATTGTAGCCTTTTCATATCAGAATTCGTCTGGACATATTCCCGCATATATGTATATTGATAGTAGTCCAAGTTTTTAAGTACAGTCAGACTGGAGTACAAGACTCTTACCCACATTTGTCAAATAACTGTTTCTATGTATATGCTACCCTAATGCACGCTTGCAAAATTCGTCTCCATAAATATTTGTTTCCAAAGTTGCATACATTGCAAAATTGTCTATCATAAAATCGGCTACGATCTACTTAACTGCATACAAAGTTGTCATCGTGAATAGAGCGAGTTTGAGCTAAAATGTGCATAACTTTTGCAAACGCTTCTTCATAGTGGCATAAATTTGTAACGCGTTGAACAAATGCTAACCGAGTTTTTGTGAATTGCGAACAGGATGGTGCTAACAGTGAACTCATTTGCATACTACTTGCAAAGCATATATGTATATGAATGTAGGCATAATATCCCAAAAAGCAAAACGAATTCTGATAATATTATAGCGGCAATACTTGGAGGCTATAGATCGGTGAATCCATTTTACCAGGTGAGCTATTTATCATTGGCGATTCAAGAATTTTTACTTTCTCGGATCGTCGAGTATATTGTATTTCGCGGATCGTTAGCGATTATATTATTTTGAATTTCTAGGATAGTTGGAAATTTTAGATTTGATGAATTGGCGACTAGTTAAAATGCTTAGTTTTATGAAAGCGGCCCTCGAAAGTTTTCCTTTCTAATTCGTTTAAGTTCTGATATCCAAGAAATTGTGCTTGCGAAAACCAACTTTCGCGAATTCGACGCAAGACCAAGAAATTTTAGTCACAATCGAATTCGAGACGATATCATCATCGCCTTTGTGTTTATTGGGATGCTACGCAGTTATAATACGTGTATGAATCTATGTAGGCAAAGCAATAAAAGGCAAGACACAAGTGCCACTCGCCCAGCGGATGTATCCTCAATTGCAAGTAAGTTTCCAGCTGTATAAATTAAATTTGTAACATACTTTGTTACATCAGAACAACTGAACAAAGAAATCGCAATGTAAGTGGAAATGGTTTTTCGTGACACCATATATTCCTAGAGCTTCGAAATTCCGCCTTTTAAACGGAAATCAGAAGTGGAACGGGGACTAGTAGGATTTGCCCGCGAATATAAAGATCTTCGATACTTGTTTTTGGTGGAAAGTGAAACTTAAATTTCATTTACAACTTTTCAAAAAAATTTTTGAATAATTGTGCAGTCTGCATAGAAACAACAAACTGATAAGCAGAAATATAATTAGAATTTTTTGACTGCATCATCGAACTAGTCCCAAAATTATCAAACCCAGAAAGAAAGTTCCACTAGAATATTCTATTTATAAGGGGTTATATATGTTGAAGTCGGTGAAAAAAAGGACAGTTTTTTCTTTCATCGTAAAGTACAGGTTCTTAAGAATGTTATCTCAAATTTTTATAGAGACATAAGCAATAGAAGCGAAGTTATAGCGTTTTTCATCTTGCTTCCTTACAAAGTCGTGGCGTGTATTTGGAACTTTAAACGCAATTATCTCGAAATCATGCTTTTCCGAAAACGTCGTTGCGGTGACTTGGATTGCCGACAGAGTTTTCAACCGATTTCATTTTTTCGTTTAAATTTTCATATCAATGTTATGAAATTTTCAATGCTATCATCAGATAAAAAAAAGTAGCCTTTTTGAGAAAATCGTCCCCGTTTGCAGAAAAAAAGTTGTCTCATTCTCGTTCAAGGACACCACAAGCCCCATACTAAATCAAAATTTTTCACATTTTCCCGCACCTCAACATATATAACCCCTTAAATGGAATGTTCTAGCACCATGGAGATAAACCATGACTTTTTCTATATAAATTTTTTTCACATACTATTTACAATCGATCTTAAATAGGCTTGCCTCTTTTGAACTAGTTTCGCACTGGTATATATCTATCTTTTCAAATTCTTACTAAAGACAACTCGCAGGATCTGCCCTTATTAAAAATACCAATTTCTTATTTAGAAAAGAGCCCAATTGTATTTGCTTTTACTTGGGCATAGAACCGTTCAGGATGTGTCTTAATGGAGTGTAAGTGCTGGTGGCCTACTTATAGTGTGAGGAAGTGCTTTATCAATTTCTCTCCGAGTTGCTTTTTTTTAAAGATACCACTCATCTCGTCTTTACCTCGAAAATGGAGATATTTTGAGAAAGCGGCTTTCACTGAAGAGACTCGCTTGTAACAGAGCCAAATTGGCAATCCGCACTACTGGATAATGGGCGTCAGGAAGAAGGGGGGAGGGGGAGGTTTCGTGGCATTTAGATGGTATTTTTCGTACTACTTTTCTCTGGAAGTATCTATGGTAGAATACTGAAATTTTGTAAGGAGGTAAATTAGATTAATCTTGAACACCTTACGGAAAAATTTTTAGTAAGGTTAAAGGGGCCTGGCACCTCCTATAAATTATGAGGTTTTTATTACTGTATACCCCTGTAAGTATTTATGGTAAAATAATAAAAACTGGCTTAATTTTATACGAGGTTAATCTCTAACAGCTCAAGGAGAAAGGCGGGTAAATAAGCGTGTCACCTCCCATACAAATGGGATTTTTAATGGTAGAATACTGACAATTCATAAAAGTCAGTATACTTATTGGTGGGTACAAAACCTTAAGAAAGGAGGAAGAGAACACCTGTCATACAAATGGGATTTATCTTACTGCATTTCGTTGTTAGTCTTCAAGGCATAAAACTCAATATTTATACGGAGTTATATGAGGTTAATCACTACCGCCTTCCGAAAATCGGATCTGTTAGGGATAAGGTGTGTGCAACCTCCTAAACAAATGAAACTTCTCATAAAGCATATATCCGGAAGTGTTCGTGGCAGAATATTTCGAATTAATTATATGAGGTTATTCTCTAAAACCTCAAGCAAAGAGCCTAGTAAGGGGGATAAGGGTTTAATACTGTATAAAGATAAAAAGTTATATGTGGTTAATGTTCAACACTACTATAGAATTTAGAGTAAAAAAAAACTGCGAAAAACAGCAAGCCTTTATAAAAAAGGAAAAGAATGAAGAAAAAAGAGGCGGGAAGTGATAGTAGGAAGCATTCGATGGGTAGGGAGCAGGAATTATTTTTAGATTCATTCAAGTTTTTGTTTTGTACATATAATTCCAAAACTGAGTGACAAGTTTGCATTAAAATGACAGATCAGCTCATCATCAGTATACTTATTTCATTGCATTCAATTGCCTTTTCTTCAAGTTAAGCTTTTAGCTTAATGTTGACTAACATTATGTATTTACTCCATATATAATTGCAGAAATATTTCCGACACATATGACCGCTAAACATATACCAACTGACCTGACCAGAATCCGTATCAAACTTGTAAAGCCGCATTGCCGGATTATTTGAGCCAACATTCAGTTTTCTTGGTGTTACAGATGGCGAAAGCATCATCCACGAAACTGGTTTACCTGCAACAAAAACAGAAAACTAAAATATGAGATTCAAGCGGGGAGCACATTTGTACTTGTATATATATAAATATAAGTAAGCTAGTAATGGTGAATATATGCCGATTCGCAGCCAAAGTTTGTTTGACGCGTTTTGGTAAAAGTATTCTTCCTTTACAAATATTAATATACAGCTCCATTATGTCTGTCAACAAACTAGTTAAAAACTAAATTTCTAAACGTTTGTAATAGTTCCCTCAGGCATATTTGGAGAAGGATTTGCTGTCGCACTGATTTTAAGCGAAATTTTAGTTGATGATCACAACAACCTCTTAAAAATTAATAAAACGGCTGGAAGCTGCTAAACCACTGAGGCTTGAAATTATGCATGAATGCTTGGGT
Source organism: Merzomyia westermanni (assembly GCA_949987695.1). Lineage (NCBI taxonomy): Eukaryota > Metazoa > Arthropoda > Insecta > Diptera > Tephritidae > Merzomyia > Merzomyia westermanni. The sequence goes on from OX465291.1 coordinate 65,668,463, forward strand.
TTGCAAACAGCAGTCGGAAGATGCTTCCAATTCAATTGAAGTGTACTTTGCACAATCCCCAGGAAAGTTGATCGCGCAGATAGCATCAAACAAAGCAGATATATTTGTGCAGAAAAGCCTTCCATGGCAGAAATACACTTGGAGAGTTCGCCAAATCTCTGCCGAGGGACGACCCCGTTTTGAAAAAACTTTTCCAAACCATTTTTGATGTTACCTGTCCCAGGGCTAAAAGCTTGGACCGTCAGTGTGGTTAGCCAGCAACACTACCGCCACACCACGCCAGCCGCTTTTGGTATGCAACAACCAAATACGTATATACAGCCGGCCGCAAAGAAATGATGATGATGATTAATAGTTTGTTGGCACCGTCGCTATAGGTATACTATATCATACAGCTCTTGAAAAATAATAATTTAGCATACATCTTCACATACAAATATACTCAGCTGGGATCATGAAATTTTGTTTCCGATGTACTCACACATAACATAAAATTGTCATTTAAATTTTGTTCGATCAGCACTTAACACGCCACCACTCCAATACATTTTAATCACCCCTATTATAGTTGTCAATATTTACCAAAACTATCTTGATGTGCACAAATTGGCAATACTAATTCAAAGCTGGTTTCTACGTATCAATATTATTTTTGTCAATATTGACAACTATAATAGGGTTGATTGTTCCGACCTAAGGTTTTTGAACAAAAACTTGCTCTATTACTATCTACTATCGTGTGATTTCAGGTAATTCAGTTCCAAAAAATTCACAAATTATTATTTCTATATTATCTGCAAATGTTTGGCTAGTGTTGAGACCGCTTTAGGAGTATTCGAGAGAAACGTAGAAGTCCTTAGATCTTTAGTTGTTGACGTCGACTACAGAGACTGTTGTATGGCAGGCTGTATGAGGTGCAAGCATTCATCGAAGTAGATCACCGAATTCAGAATCCGCGCCTACGTTAGCTGGGCCAAGTTTTATGAATCAATGAAGATAGGCTGACGCAGAATGTCTTCGTAGTGGCCCTAACCTTACTTGTTTTATTGATGGAAATTCAACCACTGGAGTAGAGTATCTTCTCAAATAGATTCAAGTAAAGAAACTTCTTTTTATGGGTGCTACAAGAATATATACCACGAGTGTGTGTAATGTTTTTCACTATTTAAGTGCTTAAGATAAAAAATATTGTGAATATGTTACTTTATAATTGTGCTCACGATTTATATATTTACTTCTGCGTGTATTCATGTATTAAATTTCTACATATTGCTAATATGAAAGAATGTTAAAATGTTTTTATCCCCGTTACGGGATTTTATACACGTTTTATTGCGGAAACAATTAGACAACGGATTTGAGTTTCTCACTTGACAGCTCTCAACGCTTGCTGGAGCAAATATTAGTGCTTGAATACAACCAAGCAAACATAAAATGGAATATGATTACGGTGAGTACTGTTAGTACTGATTTGAAAGAAATGCTCATTATGGTGCCTGCAGTTACCATCTTAACCCATATCTTTTACATCGCCGAAAGTTATGACTTCTCTGGCCTGTACAAATAAACTAGGTTAGGGCGAAGTATTTGCTGGCATCAATCGGCTAGGGACTTCGTCTATACGGGAGCCAGAGTAAACAACGAAAGTATTGTCAGCAGAGAAATTCAACGTATAATCATTCTTGTCACAAACGCTTCCAAACGGACTCATAGCCAGTGTCGAGAGAGGATGGGATTAGCCTTGCAGCATTCGAGAAAAACCTTTCATAAAGATATAAGGAAAGTACAAAGTTTCTGTACGAGCTCCAGCCCATGTCTTTTCTCTGCACATGTGTCTTCTCCAGAGCTTAACTTATGTGAATATATAGATGATGAAAGATATAAAGATGATAATAGACCTAGAAGACTTACTGATAAGGTGTAGTAGAGCAATCTTAAATTTTACACTGAAGACAAGCACTAGTCCGACCAAATCTTGCTGAGAGTTGATGCATGCCTTTTAGCAAGTACTCACCTTCTTGTTTGACAGACTGTGCAAGTTAGTTCTTTATTTCCGAACTATTTATGATCTTTAGGATGGAATTTTGCATTTTAGCTCTATATGTATACATCTATATGGAGCCATAAAACTTTGTTTCTATAGTAGTGGATTTGATTAAAAGGTTTATCGTCTCTCTCGTCAATCACCAACTAAGGAAAAGTTCTCTACTTCTGTTGTAATTCGTTAAGATCCGAACTAAAATATTAACTCTATTTAGTGGCTCCTGCAGAAAAGGAAAAAATAGTCATAGCACTCCAACAATTTTCATAGTTCACTGCTTCAAATTGTCTTTCTTATTAAATGATTTGAAATATGATATTCATATGCTTGTAAGTCAACAGATAATTTAACTTCTATTAACGCCCTCATGTTTCTCTCTAAGTACTTCCGCTTGTAAGATTGAATTCCATTACTTAGATAACATAAATTATTTTAAAGATATAATATTTCATTTACAAATTGACAAAATCTTGACAATTACAAATACATATTTTCCAGGTCATTGCACTTTGTAAATTATATTAAATGTTAAGTTTAGTTCTGCCACAGACTCTGAAACCATCCTTATACATACATATGTATAAATGTGTATAATAATGACCATTATATACATATACTTATTATGCAGTTAACAAGTATGACACAACTTAAAGCCACATGTACATAACAGATGACACAAAATAATAAATGCAGGTTTATACAAAACGTACACATGTACGAGTATATATGAATAAATTTTGGTATATGCACTTGTATCATTTTATGTGTAAGTTTGAATGCAATTTTAGAGAAATGCAAGCATGTATTAAATTTTGCGTCTTTATACAGATTTTGTATTAAAACAAGTAAAGCAGTCGAAGTGCGGATGAAAAGATATTTTGTATACCCCGCGGTGGGGTAAATATGCTGCTAACTTTCGCCCCAACCAACCTTGACATCAAACATAGTTGTCACAAATATCAATGTATAGGCGGTAAACATGGAACGGAGTCCCCGTCACAGTTATCTGTCTAATCCTGTATAGAACCAAATTCTCCAAGAATGCTGGAGTCCGCGCAGTTCACTTCTATGTATGCCACCTCACGATTAGCAGAAAATGAAATGGAACAATGAGTGTAGCCTTAAAGCGTAAATCCCCAGTCCATTCTGATGCAGATAACTTACGTGACCATAACCACACAAAGCCAGTTTGCCTTGCAGGGATAAAAGACGACAAAGGATGCCTTCCACTATTTTTCAGATAAAATTTGCGAGATAGCTTGCAAGATTTTGGATTTTTTAGTTATAAGAGATTTCGTAAGATAGTTGCTCAAGTCATGGGCGCCAATCTCAAGCAACGTTAGTGTAGGCACCTTGTATTTTTTCGTGAAGAAAGAAGTTGCTTTGAGATGCCCACATGGAATCTAAGTGACGTGTCGATATAACGCTTCAAAGTATCGCACACACAGGCAAAATCATCAGCGCGTTCAACCAAGGTTCAAGGTCCAATAAAAAGATGTTTAGGATCATAACACGAAGTAGTGGTCTTTAGAACCATCGTAGTCCGATGCAACAGCTCTATTGCACAGAACAACCCCGACTCCACAACTAGACAAAGTTTTTCGATATCTACAAAAAGGCCGCCATTAACGGATTCATATAGAAATATCTCAACATCAGAAGCACTCAACTCTAATCAAACAAACAAAATCAACAACACAGATCAAGAAGCAATGAGCGGCTGATTGGTCTGAAGCTCTGAAAGACAAATGAGAGGTCTCCGCTGCCTTCGGAATAAATTTACCCTCGTCCATATCCCAAGAATTCTGGACGTAGCTCAGTTTGAGGAACTATTTTAATGGTAGTCAGCCAACTGCAGGAACGCACACAAAAGTTTTGTGATTTGGATCTTAACTAACTAATCTCTACATATAACAAAATTGTAACAGGTCGATGTCTGTGTATTGCAGATGTTCAAGAAAAATTTAAAGAAGGGAATTTTTTTCTGTGCGTCTGTCTGTATGTTTGGGCGCGCATCACTTAGAAACTGTTGAGTGTAATGGAATACAACTTTCATCGCTGCATTACCAGACGTCTAACTTTACCCAAAATATGTTACTACAATATTGGCATCAAACGAAAGGTGATAATGAGTGTTACAATAAGCAATGTGATTAAGTTCCATATCTCAACTCATTTCAGAGAAATAGTGATTAAAATCGGACTTTATCTATTATACACTTCTAAGACGAAGCAAAGTGTGGCCGGGTTTACTAGTCTTTAATACGAAAATGATTGCATTCGAAGACTTCAGTACAAAAGGAGCTACTATGATATGGAAAGGTCCTGTTGGCTACCATGTAGACTAAAATGTGAACATTTATATTAAAAAAAAAATACAGCGCGATTTAGTTCCGAGCAGATTAAGGCCGAACTTCTCTATCAATTTGTGGTGTGCTGTTTTGAATTTTTTCCTACACATTGGTGGGACTTGCCTGCCTATATTTTCAATATCAAATTATCATAGTAAACACTACATAAATAAAAAAACTGTGGTTGCATCAAATTATAGTAGGTTATACGAGTACTTTGACAAAGTTAGAACACTTTGTACTCTCGAACCACTATGTATATAGAAATGCTGCAATCGTATAAACATGTATTTGTATGTATTTATGTGTATTATATTTATAACATTAATGTAGTTATGTATGCAAATTATGTTGTAGAACATCATATACCGGACAGTCTTCGCCACAAAGTGGTCGCCCTAGTGACAAAATGCCATGAACGATGATAGGAAGTCAGAGCGGAAGCAACAGAAACAAAATTATTTTAAACTTTGTTTACTGACATTTTAACATTGCAACGCATGGTTGGTTGCTCATACGCCTCGGTGTCCACTGCAAAGTTACTCAGAAGTGCCATGCACATGGTATTAACAACCTTGGCTAAGGTAAATTTGCAATATCTACGTGTTGATAATATTTACTGTTTGAACTAAGAGTTAACTAAAATAATGAATTTTATTTCTTATTTATTTGCAGTAATTGAATAGTTTAAAACTTTAAGGTAAATTGTTTCTCCTGTAGCCTGTCCTAGCCAACTAAGGCAGTTGCATGTGGGAAAGATATTAAGTGCTGAATAGCAACTGGCCTCATATTTTGTTTTCTGTTTTTGGTTAAGACCACTAACAGACGAAAATAAAACAAACCTATTTTCTCCTTTTCTGTGCATGATTTTCAATTTTCTCTTGGTATATTTCTTTTCCAATCCGACCTAGATCCTCTTGCCTCTGTTGCAATTTGTTGTTTTTTGCTCTTTCGCTTAAATGTTCCATAAATCTTGTTTATGGCTTTGTTTTCGGTTTTACTTGTTTGTGTCTCATCCATCACGTGCCTTCTAGGTGTCAGCATATATGACAAATAAAGTTTTCTACCAAAATCTAAAATTGTTGTTGACATTTAAAATTCCACACACTTATCCATAGATATTTATACAAGCATACAACACTGTATATTTATAAGTACGACCATATTTTAAATCAAGTGAAACTTATTGTAAAGTTTTGTGAAAAATTAAGTAGTCTGTCTAGAAGCCTTTAAAAGCTACTAACCTTTCAATGACATTTTGCGCAGAATACAAAAACAAACTATTTGAACGAAAACGATATTAACGTTTGAAATTTAGATTCATTTGAAATTTGTTTTGGAGTCAGCAGGCATTACTAGTTGTGGCCCGTAACTAAATAAAACAAGTAAGGAAGTCTAAGTTCGGGTGAAACCGAACATTAAATACCAGGCTCTGTCTAAGTGGTCGTGGTAAATTGTTGTGGAGATATGATAAATTTTTTCTACTACCATGTGTGCAATCTTATAAATAAAAATGAATGTGTGTCTCTGTGTCTGGCGCCCAAAGTACTTAACCGATCTTTATAAAATTTTCACACTATATTCTTGGGTTAACTGGTTACAGTATATGCTATATATAATTTGGGAAAAGTGGGCGGTGCCACGCAACCATGCTATATAAAATTTTAATCCTCTATAGACGTCCAAGATACTTGACCGATCTTTATGATATTTTCACACTAGATTCTTGGATTCACTGGTTCCAGCATAAGCTATATATAATTTTGAATAATAGAAAAATCTGAAATTTTGTTCATTTATATGAAGGCGGTACCATGCCCATTTTCCAAAATTTGGCAAAACTCATTAAAAATATCAACATCGAGTTATTGTAACTAAGAAATTCTAGAATTCTATCTGCATCAGTGAATGACATATGGCATGTTCCTCTCTTTTAGAAAACTTTGGTCCAAAAGTGGGAGTAGTCGTCCACCGATTTTGCTTATTATCCGTGGGCGCACTCTACATGTCTATAATATACAGGGTGGCTAATGAAAGCCGCTACCAAAAAAAATTAAATAACTTTTTTTCTATTTAATGAATCTGGTTAATTTTTTTTTTTATTTTGCAGATTGACTTTTACGTTTAACAAGAATGGATAACTGGGAAACTGAAACAAGAATTTGGATTGTCCGCCGCTATCACGCACTGGAGTCCGTAGTTTCGGTTCAAAGAGAGTATAGGCGCACGTTTGGCGGCAATCCTCCGAGCAGATGGACCATAATAAGACTTGTAAACAATTTTGCCGAGCATGGGACAGTCAACAGAAGACCTTACCATCGAAACCCTTCAGTTCGAACGGAGGAAACAATCGCTGCTGTAGCTGCTGCCATACAAAACAATCCACGTGTTTCGACAAGAAGCTTATCTGCTCAAATGGGTGTAAGCAGACAGTCATTACAGTCAATTATGCACAAAGATTTGGACTTATTCCCATATAAAACAACAAACTGAACGCTGCCGATTCGCTTGGAATTTTGCCAGAAGATGCTTCAAATGGTGGAAGAGGATGGAAACATGTTGAACTGTCTTTTCATGTCTGACGAGGCCCATTTCGATTTAAACGGCAACATAAACAAACAAAATTGTCGAATATGGAGTGCTTCCAACCCACAGATACTCCATGAGACGGAATTGCATCCACTTCGTGTCACAGTGTGGTGTGCAGTTTCATCACGCTGCATTGTCGGGCCCTACTTCTTCGAAGAAAACGGTCACACCGTTACGGTTACTGGAGACCGTTACTTGAGCATGTTGAGAGAGTTTTTCTATCCAGAATTACGCCGAATGAGAATTTCTTTCAACTCTGTGTGGTTTCAGCAAGATGGTGCAGCTCCTCATATAGCCTAACCTGCTATGACAGAATTGCGACGAAAATTTCCCAATAAGCTGATATCCAGAACCTCCACATTCCGTTGGCCACCCAGGTCGCCTGACCTTACTGCACCTGACTTTTTCTTGTGGGGTTATTGCAAACAGGAAGTCTTCAAAGCAAAACCAACAAATTTGAATGAACTAAGGCAATCCATTCGAGAAACAATTGCGGCTATTCCTGTCTAAACTCTCCAAGCAGTAATGAACAACTTTTTGGTAAGATGCCGCACATGCATCGACGAGCAGGGGGGGCATTTAAATTCCATTATTTTTAAAACTAATTAAGCTATATTTAATAAAATTTAATGAGCTTTAACATGAATAAAAGAAAAATGAATTCCATACACTGAAAAAAAAATTATTTGAGTTTCTTAATGTAGCAAAATTCATCAGCCACCCTGTACCTCGTATTAAGTTTCGTAATTCTATCTTACACCATACTGAAGTTATTAACAGTCGAATTTGAAATTAGCTTGACCGAAAGATTTTGCAAAAATCACATAAAGGATAAGAAAATTGATCTAACTACCAAACTATATTATTATACCTGTATCAGTTAATTAGATATGGGCAGTTCCATATTTCTACCTCCTTTCCATATAAATTTTATGAAATAGGAGGCGTGGTCGAAAAGCGTTTTCGGTTATTTTCTATTAGTGCATTTATCACAACAATAGTATGCCTTTTGTCATACTAGCGTAAACGGTTCTGAAGTTATTAATAGTCAAATTTGGAAAATAACTTCACTCATATGTGGGCGGTGCCAAGCCCCTTTTCCAAAAATTTTATAAAATTGGCAATGGGACAACCAAGTTAATAAACTTAGCAAATTTCATTATTGTAGCTGCTTCTATTATTGAATTGACCCATTTTATACGTTTTTCGAAATTTTCGATATCGAAAGAAGGGGCGTGGTTATGGTTCGATTTCGCCCATTTCAAATAGCAACCTACCTTGGCCGGAAAGAAACCTGTGTGCCAAATTTCACTAAAATATCTCAATTTTTACTCAAGTAATTGTGTCCGCGGACGGACGGACATGTCTTAATGAATTCCTCTGTTCATGCCAAGAACTTTGATATATGGAACTCCACATCTATCTCTATTATTTTGTGACGTTACAAACCACCGTTATATGACCAAAACTATAATACACAGGGTACACGCTGGGTATAAAAATCTAGGTGTATATAGACTTATTTATATCAAAAATTGCCGAAAGAAAAAAGAAGTTGATTGAGTCATGTTCCTCCGTCCTTAAGCAAATTTTTAAATATTTTATTCAACTTTGACAACAGTTTCTTCTTTACTCATCTCACATTGCTTTTGAATATGGCCGAAATCGGATGATACCCACAGTCACTTTGAATATGGCCGAAATCGGGTGATACCCACAGTCACTTTGTGTCGTTTGTAAAACAAAAAAGTGATTATGCAGCAAAATGCAAAGATTCAATGAGCATGAGTGGAAGATAATCCTATTCTAAAATATTTAATAAATACGTCCTATATCTTTAATTGTTTGAAGCATGCCTCATCAGAATGAGCTTAAAAACAGCTATCTAAACGAAATTTCAAAACATAGTAAGCAGTTGAGGCGTTTTAAAAAAAAAAATTTCGAAGCAGGGCATTTTTCCAAAATATTTTGAAATAGGGAAAGCTCCCATTTAAGCGTCGGAAAGCGATTTTCTATCTAGTATATTTCGGAAAACCGTATCCAGCAGCAAGCCCCAGTTCTATTATCATTCCATGTTCACTCACATATGTGAATAATTAAGTTAATTAACTTTAGGAAAAAACTATAAATTTTCGCTTGTTTCTCAAATACTATCACGTGAGTCACATATGACGCATTTCCCATAGATAGTCCCAAGACCGAATCATTCAGATCACTCTGTACTTATTTTATTCGGTCTGTGAAAACACGCATTTAAGTGACACTGCACACTTCCCAAATAAAGAAAGGAAAGCTGTCAAAAAGATAAGCCTGAAGGTAGGAGATCAGAGGGTATAGAAGGGCCTGAACGGCTACAGTTAGCCTTTTTTTCCTGTTTCTCATTGCACCAGCAAAGTTGACTGACAATTCACTAAAGGTTTTCTTTTCTAACTAAGGTAAGCAACATGAATTTAAATGTGCCCTCCGATAGTAACTAAAAATAGGTGTTTGTTCCATAGACGTGATCACCATAGAGCCCATAATTTTAAGCCACACCCATCACCACCTGACGCTTTCAACTTGATCTATTATTGAGCATTGGTATGGGTGTGGAATCTTTTTGTTCAGGACCACGGCCGATCAGTGTTTTTGACCAGCTACTTCTTGTGACCACCTCAAATAAATCTAATTCACCATTTACAGTGAAAAAGTGAACCTCGAGCCCCTAATATTAACCCAGGGCTTCTCTCCCGCCCAATTCCGGGCCTGACGTCAACTAGGCGCACATAAATTACTCCAGCATCATCTCCTGAATTTTCCTGCCACCTTTGAAATGTGATATCAGGGCACAATGTTTAAAAATAAATCCGAACAAAACCAAATTATACAAAAATCCAAAACAGTGAAAATTACTTAAATTATTTTAAGTGAATTAAAAGAAGAAGTTAGAAAAAAAGCTTGAAATTGTTTTGACCAAAATAAGGAGTTAAAAGAAAAAATAGAGTAGAATTTATAGGTGTCTCTAGGAAGGCAACAAAAAGAAAAAAAGTTTTTTTAAAAATAAACTGTTTGAAATTTTTTATAGAAATTAATCGAATATCGAAATAGGAAAAAAAAAATCATAGTTAAAATATGTCGGCTTATACCCATCAGCAGTGTTAACAAAACATGAACAAAAAAAAAATCTCGGATAAAAATATGAAAATAAAAATAATAATACTTTTTTTTGTTAAGCTAGAAAAAGGAAAAATTTAATTACAAAGAAATGACAATTTAATGGGTTAAGAAAAAAAAATTATGGCTGTAAAAAGTTAAATTTCTGAGAATATTGAAAATTGTTCTGTGCCATTGTAGTGATCGCCTTCGCTAGCAGTGTAAGTCAGAGTAAAGCCCAAAATACCAAAAACAAAACAATACATTTGCCTTTGCCAAACAGATAAATTGTATCAACCACGCTGGAAGGCCTTTAATCGAGGGAGCGCATCAGATACCATCATACATACCAACATAAATATGTAAGTAATATTGTTCTATCAATTTGTTTGCATTTTCTGTTGCTTTGACTTTTTTTTGGCTTTGATTTGAGACAAACTTAAACTAATAAGCATACTTACCTAACTACTAAATGTACGTACATACATATGTGCATCTGTTGTCCCTAAATATGTACGTACGTACGGTTGTAACATTCTTTTATCGCTTAAAGGGCTTACATAAATATGTTTGCAAGGCAGAGTGAGGCAAATCAATTGAATTAATTAATTATGAAAAATCATTTTGTTAAATATTTCCGTGAAAGCAGGTGCGCAGTAAGTTCACTTGATACATCAACACTCTTTCGAAAGTATACGGGAATGGCTTTGAGTACAAATGGAAAGTAGAAAAAAATATCGTAATTTTCCTAACATATAAAATAATTAAAACTTGCAAAAATACTATAGTACTTTCTAACTAATGATTTTTTATTGATCCGTGATTCCTGTCTGCGAATTAAATTTTGATACCGGAACCAAAACCACTTTTAAGAAAAAATAATAATTTTTGTTAAATGATATTAGAGGAAAAATTACAACGATATGCACAGCGATGGTATGGGATGACATGTTTCGAAGTGCCCAACTTCTAATCAGGCCCTTTCTCGTACACTGTGATACGAACCCAAGTGACTTGGTGCAGTCGAGTACTCTAACAACTAAGCTATGATGTCCTTTAGCGTCCCGGTGCATTTTTCCTCTAATGTGCCATTTGCTTTATTCCTTTTATACATTCTTTGGTACATATATTTTATATGTCAACTCAAGGAAGTTGGAATATTTTTAGGCGTGTAATTTTTCCTCTAACATCAATTAACAAACAAACATAAAATTTCGAGCACTGCTCTACGAACTAAATACTCCAATAGCCTTGCTGTTCATTACTGATGCCCTGGTATGTCCAGCAAATAAGCTATAGTTATATAGCTATATAGATAGATACATATGATCTTTTATCATATGATCGGATTAGATCCTAACCTAATTGATTTCCTAACTATCATATGACTTTCTTTTGATTAGCTAAGTTTTTTTTTTTCTTTAAAATCAGGACTAATCTCTCTATGTATACTAGGGTGGGTCGCTTTGTATGGACGAAAGCTAACCGATATCGCGCCATCGATTTTTCGATAGGTTTTGGGCTCAGGAAAAAAAGCTCCACTACGCATACCCAAAAAAATTATTTTCGAGCCCGCGAAATTTTATTTTGTTTGACTTTTTTCGAATTTGATTTTTAAGGTTTTTTTCATGACCTACTAAAAAAATGTTCATTTGATTTAAAAACTTTCATGTATTCCCTGTCCGACCCAAAAATGTCCGCTAAAAACGTTGGCGATAACAGTTTTTTGAAAAAATATTTTATTTTCGGGGCTTGGGACTTGTTTTGGTCGAAAAATCTACTCGAAAATAATTTTTTTTTTCAAAAAACATACTTTTAGGTGGGACAAGAAATATGAGACAAATTCGTTTTCATCGAAAGCATTTTTGCATGTATGCTGAAAAAACCTTTAAAAAAATGGCGAAAGGGTAAATTTTTTGACCAAACCACTCCCCAAACCCCAAAAAAAAATTAAATTTTTTTTTTTCAAAAAACTTTTATCGCCAACGTTTTCAGCGGACATTTTGATGGTGCGATATCGGTTGATAAATCGACACAGTCTAATGTATATACATATATCTACTAGTAAGCATAGGAGCTGAATTTTTGATCTATGCTCTTATTTTTAGTTTTAAAATGTTGAATAAAAGTTGAATTTGTATCTAGTTGAAAAAATTAGTCTTTATGTTATTAGTATGTTCCTGGAGGCAAATCTGCTTATTATATAAAAGGCAAGTTTTCTTCAGCGGGATCTTCGGATCATATTCCCGTCGAAGATCATGGTAGGGTAGGGTAAAGAAAGCCAGCGGCGACCACCATCTTTGACCTCACCCCAATAAACACATAAACAGATGACCGCTCTCACCTCGTTTTGCAGATAGATTCTATCGTTTGGTTCTTTTGATTCTCGATCGTTAAATCGGGTTTTTGGAGTTATGGGAGCTTAGCTCCCGCCCTTAGATTCTGGTTAGGAGGACTACAATTAAATTTTATGTAATGTCGGTTAAGACATGGCAACAACCCACCCCATCCCGAAAGAGCTACTGTTCAGAGAACTCCTCCGCCGTGACCTCTCAACTGCTGTTAGTGTGTAAAATTTGTGATATCAATAACATCTGTATACCATCCCATGCCACTTCATATATGTTTGCTTACATGTATGCGAGATCACCCACACACATACTTAATGACATTTTTAATACAATGTTTTGTATTTTATTTAGTAACATACAACATACCATCCTACATACCACATCAAACAATTATAAATAACATTTTTTATTACAAAGCCATCTAGTAAAATTGTCCAGACTGAGTATGATTGCAAATTCAGTAAGGCGAACAAAACTAATATATATACTAAGACTATGACTTTGGCGAAAGTGCAGAGAAGGTTTTATGTGTACTTTCGCGAGTCTAACATTTTTTGCTAATAAATCACTAGATCTAACTGGCATGGCCCCAGAAAATGTTTGTCAAAAATAATATGTCTCCATAAGTAAATATATCTCCCTTGCATAAATATTGATATTGTCTTACCGTTATCATCATATATAATACGAAATGAGTCCGAATGCAAATGCCCGAAAAATTGACCTTGTATTATCGATGAGTATTTGCGTACCAACTCGAGATAGCGCTTGTTGTTCGTTTCTGTGAATGTGGTGTGACCATTCTGCTGCAATCCAATATGACGTTCATCCGATCCAGGCGGTATATGACCAACAATATATACCTGCAAAATAGATATCAAAACATATATAAAATGAATGTTTAAATTTCAAGGTCAATTCAAAGAATCATATTTCTTCCTTGAGTAACCTAAAACCCTAAGCTCACAACAACAACCTTCCAAAAGCTGCCGAGCCACTAATGCTACTTAACCAAACACAATGTATGCTTTCAATCAAACTCTGGTTTAAAAAGCTTAAACCGTCATGTTGCCCGCAAATACATCAACTAAACCTTCATCGTCTTTTTCCTCCACACAAAAAGGTATCATCATCTGTTGGTAGAAAAATATCCAAAGATACTTCACAATCCTATGTCTATCACAGAGCCATATGCATACATACACTGCAGTCAATCCAACTAGTTGCAAACTACTTCAAACCTAGTAAGTAGAACAAGTCCAACTATTTAGTCAGACAAATGATTTTTTTTAAATAAGCAACTAGCATTTTTACCATGGCGATGTTCTACGATTTTTTTCATATTCAATTCCCAGATATTTCAAACTAGTTCCAAATAGAGCAAATTCAATGGCTTGTTTGCATTTTGCATCTAATTGTTGTTTTTGTCTACAATTTGTGATGAAGATCTCAGATTGAGATCGAAATATTGACCAATCAAATTAGAATAAAAAAAAAATTTGTAATATTTTCTTTCATTTTTAAAAATGCCTTGATCTCAAAAAAACTGATTAAAAATTATATGTAAAAATCAATCGTGGTAAGTGGAAATCATTTAAAAGTCATCGGGAACAATGGATGAGCACCTGTCTCACATTGGCAAGATCATAGGTTCGAGTCTTGATGCCGTAAACAGCAAAATTAAAATAAAAAGCTTTACTCGGATTTTCGAACTCTGAACATTTTAGCAGCCTGTTTAACTTTGAACCTTTACTACTACCAGTTCAGTTCTTAGAAAATTCTAGTTGTATACTGGTATAATTCCTGACTAGTTTGACGCTTCACTGCGTGGTATTACTGCCACAACCGGCTTTTAGTGTTAAAACTTGGCTGGTTTCCACTTGAATAAAAATGATTTTCTAAAATTGCACTAAAAGTTTGTTCAACACGTTTCAAATGCAAATGTGCCCAATACATCAATAAAGAAGATTAAAGGTGTACATAGTCATATTTGTTCGTTAACATCCTCAGTTACTTAAATTGTATATGATCGACTATGGTTTCAATTTGACCTGTATCAAACGGAATATAATGAAAGTGCTTGTACTTCTTGGTAAGCAGTTGCCGCTAACCAAACCGAAGTCCTAATTTTTTGTATCACTGCTTCAACATAGAGAGATAAGCGACTTCAGTTTGACAACACCATATTGAAACGAGCCTTTCTAGCATTTTGACTATCTGCATTTATAAGCTAAAAATGTGCCGATAATTTACCATACAATTTGAAGGATGAGCACATCAATGCTAAAACATGAATATGCACATTGTAGCAAAACGTACACAGGCTTAGGAGTAAACATTTTTGGCTTTTGTTATAAACCAGGGACGGACAATAATCATTACTTTTTTTACTTAATACTGATGAATATTTTATCTTTCAAAATAAAAATTGAAGCACCATATATGTATATGAACCATGCAAAATTTCGGCTTGAAAATGTAAACTAACAACCCTCTAACGAAAACTAAGAGCCGTTTTCTCCAGTCAACTTTAAAATTTATCTGCCAGATAAAAATATTTTTGGTACAGAAAATGTTTGTTTAACAGCCAAATATTTGTAAAGTTTACTTGAAAAACCGGAACTAGATTTGTCTATTTTAGCTGCTTTTGTCAATGGATTATATTATTTTATATGTTTTTCGAAATAAACGGTATCATAAATATTTTATTTATTTATTTATTTATTCAGTCAATGAATAACCAATTCACAGACTACTAGAATTGATTACAATATCAATAATAATTTCATACAGATTAATAACAAAACTGAATGAAAATAATTAATATAATTCAATAACTTAACAAAAATGACGTTAGACAACGAAAAATCAAGCTCGATAGAAGATGAGACCTGGTTCAATTCGCTCAAAGCGAGTGCAATTGGTGCATTTCTCGCATAATTCCTCTTAATATTTTGTTCAAATACCGTCGGGAGGGACGGATGGAGGGTCATGGCTGAACTGTTGGCTTTATTTAAACTAAGAACTTTGGAACATGGAGCTCTATGACTATCGTGATTATTTGATGCCGTTTAAATCACTCCTCACTTAGATATTATCGAAACATTCGACGAACGCTTTCAAATTTCTTAAACTCTTTGTCTTGTGAGCTACTTCTAGTCCGTTTAAGCGCAAAAGCAAATATAAAGTAAATTTAACTACAAAATGAAAATTCAAGTATAGTTATACATATATATATAGCCAACTCTTAAAAGCACACATTTGCAACATAATACATATAAAACCACATTTTGTAATGGCTGGCTATACCTATGTACCTTACCACTTAAGCTTACTATTAAATGGGACTAATTAGCAAACTAATCTCCACGTCAATCGTTGAAACAGTTTAATTTCAACATTAAACATCAACAGTTTAAGAGAGCATTCAAATCTCTATAGCATACCAGATAAGTTGTATTCTTTATACATATATACTACTTATATACTATTACCTGGGTATATGTACATGAAAACACATTAGGGCGAGGCTCTGTTTTATAGGAATATTTTTTCTTTTGAAAAGGTCCATATGAGGAGAAAAGTAACTGCTTTGGTTTGGTTGTTTAACAGCCACATATTTTTATCTAACCGCAGTCGCCATACGCAGTTAGTCGGCGGACGGTTTGCAGTATTGCAAAATTTACTAAAATTACATACATCTGTCGTAGAAAGAGAGTTGCAAGTCTAAAGCAAAAACTTGTAGAATTGAAAACGGAGACATGCTGAAAGATGTTACGAGAGTACTATTTTTATTGAGGGATCCCTTAACTCTCTTCTTGAATGGAGAAAGCTAAAATGGTATAATAACCTCACGTATTCTCTGAAATATAAACAAGCACGTCTCCTTATTATTATTTAGCGAAATGCTATAACCTCACATGGGCCGCTGACCTTATCAGTTTTACTTCAGATTTGGTAAATCTACTCTACATCAAATTTTCACTGTTGAGCAAATCTTGGAGAACTCTTCATCACCACATATCCCATCTTTGACTATCTAAATCTATCTTCGTTGTCAAGAAAATTGGAACCTCGACACCCACAAGGAGGCCACAACTCCATTGGAAGGACGATGTGAATAACCGTTTGAGCCAGCTTGGTGGCGACAGTTAGAAAAATTTAAACGCGATCAGCGCGTTTATGGAAAAAAGTATGTAAACCTGTCTGAGGTACAACATTTGTTTACCTTTTCACAAAAAAAAAACTAGATGCCCACCGTTGTCTGAGCCTCCGCCACGCAGCCAAACAATGGTGTATACAGGCATAACAGTGAAATTTATTATAATTTCGACATAGGTCTAGTATATTCCCTGCAGTCAATTGCCAAACTGGTTAGTAAACATTCTAGTTCATTAACTAGAATTTCGTGGTCTTATTCATACCAGTTTGAGCTACTGCGACGTTTCCGCTATCTTAAGCAGCAACAACCCTTTAATATTGTCGATACATGCATACGCGAGCGAAAAAGAAAACAGTACAGTATTCGGGCAGCAATCGTTCAGTTAAAAACGCCATCCTACATTTTAATTTTCTATTCAACTAATATTCTGAGTATTTAAATATTAATTTAATTAAATTAAATATAAACCATATTTTTGTAAGTTTTACGAGCTCAAGACCAGTTGATAATAGTTCTTAGTCAATTAATATTATTTTTTATTAAAGGAAACATTTAAAGCAACAAACATATACAGGCTATAGTTATAGTGCTATTTCCATAACAGCCACGATTTCTCGTCAGACTAATTCGAATTCTGAAATAACAAAAACTATACGAATTAGTCTGACGAAATTATAAAATTTATTGACTATACTTTTATTGAATTTTGTTTAAATTTTTAGTATAGTGAAGTAATATTTATTTTGATAGACACATATTTTATATCTAAGGTTTTCAATAAAATGGTTTGATATGTAATTTTGCAATTTTTGTGTTTTTTTTTTCAACCCAAAATGAACTAACCTACTATGAAGTTGCACAGTAATTGGTATGATACTGATGCATGGGCTGACTAGTATGACGGTAGGTATGATTCTGGTGTATGGACTGACTAGTATGTAAACTGGGATGATCCTGATGTATATACATACTAGTATTTTGAATTGTATGATATTGATGTATATGATGACTAGTATGTCAACTGGTATATTGCTGATGCAGATGCGGACAATAGGGCCGTGTGCGGAGGATGGGGCCGTGTGCAGAAGTCCACGCAAGTGGGGAAAGTTTCTGATCGCCATTCACCTGGGAATGGCCAGAGCGATTCTTTTGCATGCAGTTCCAGCAGCTCACTACTTCCGGGCTTTGCGCCCAAGTATCCTCTGGGTAACCACCGAACACCCGTTTGGTGGTGAGCTAAGCGTGAGAAGGCGACAACCTGGTAAGGCCACTCCGACATAATCGGTTTAAGGGCTTGCTGGGGGTTCAAACAGCAGCGTCTGATCACCATGTGGTGCGGCTGCAAGCGGGCGTCTGTTTTGGATCAAGCGGCTCGCTATACAAACGTGTAATATAATTCAACCTCCCGTGAAACGGGTTGTGCGTTGGGTTTGGGACCCACCACATAAAACAACGTTCCAATGAAATTCAACAACAAAACCTCGGATATGAGAACCCCTTTTTTAGATGACAACACCCGCAAACGAAATAAGGATTATGAGATAAGGGCATGTACCTGGAATGTCCGGTCCCTTAATGGGGAAGGTGCCGCTGCCGTTGAGGTCCTGAGGAAAGCAAAAGCTGACATCACCGCCATACAAGAGATGCGATGGACGGGGCGAGGAAACACGATCAGAACACCTTGCAACATCTACTGGAGTGGGCATGAAGACAAGCGCAGATTCGGCGTGGGATTTGTGGTGGGAGAGAGACCCCGTCACCGAGTACTGTCGTTCACACCCGTGAACGAGCGTCTCGCTGCAATCCGCATAAAAGTACGATTTTTCACCATATCGTTTATCTGCGCTCATGCACCGACAGAAGAGAAGGACGACGTGGAAAAGGATGCATTCTACGAGCGCCTGGAAGAAGCATACGAGCGCTGCCCCCGTCATGATATCAAAGTCGTGCTTGGCGACTTTAACGCCAGGGTGGGTAAGGAGGGTGTATTTGGCCCCACTGTCGGGAAGCTCAGTCTCCACGACCAGACTTCGCCAAATGGATTCAGGCTGATCGACTTCGCCAGTGCCCGAAACAAGGTCATATCCAGCACTAGGTTCATGCACAAGAAGATCCATCAAGCTACATGGCTGTCCCCCGATCGAAAAACACGCAACCAGATCGACCACGTTGTGATAGATGGACGGCATGCTTCCAGCGTTTTAGATGTTCGCACAATACGAGGACCTAACATCGACTCTGATCACTACCTAGTAGCAGCCAAGATTCGTACCCGCCTCTGTACGACAAAACAGGTGCAACAAAAAACGCAGGCAAAGCTGGACGTCGAAAAGCTGCAATCGCAACAGACTGACAGTTATTTCGCAGATCGCCTCTCACACCTGCTCTCCGAGAGCACAATTCAACCTAGTGGAATGCATGAGCAGTGGGATCATATCTCAGGAGCACTCCGTACCGCAGCCGAAGAAGTAATTGGATTCCGGCGAACGCGAAGAACCAACTGGTATGATGATGAAGAGTGCCGCGCTGCAACGAAAAGAAAGGACGAAGCCTACAAGGCAACGCTGAGATCGAATGCAACGAGGAGTGTGTGTGAACACTACCACGAGTTGAAGAGGGAAGCGAGGCGGCTTTTCCGGGCGAAAAAAAGAGAGGCAGAAAAGCGTGAAATAAAGGAGCTTGAGATGCTGGCCAACGGGAATAATGTACGAAAATTCTATCAAAAAATTCGGCGAATGACAGAAGGTTTTAAACCCGGGGCAAACTCCTGTAAGAATGAGAACGGCGACCTGGTGGCCGATGTACAGAGAGCACTCATAATATGGAGGGATCACTTCTCTGCCCTTTTAAATGGAAAAACTGAGCAAGAAACCAGAGAAGATGCCGAACCCGAGCCCACAATCGAAGATGATGGAATTGACGTTCCACAACCCGACTATAATGAGGTGCGAATAGCAATATCCCGATTGAAAAACAATAAAGCAGCTGGCGCTGATGGTTTGCCTGCTGAGCTATTCAAACACGGAGGCGAGGAGCTGGTAAGGCGCATGCATCAGCTTCTATGCATAATATGGTTGGATGAATGCATGCCTGAAGATTAGAATCTAAGTGTTCTCTGCCCAAGCCACAAGAAGGGCGATCCTGCAAACTGCGCCAACTATCGCGGAATCAGCCTTTTGAATATCGGATATAAGGTTTTATCAAGCGTATTGTGCGAAAGACTGAAGCCTGATGTGAACAGACTGATTGGACCTTACCAGTGTGGCTTCAGACCTGGTAAATCTACCATCGACCAGATTTTTACAATACGCCAAATCTTGGAAAAAACCCGTGAAAAGAGAATCGCCACACATCATCTCTTTGTTGATTTTAAAGCCGCTTTCGATAGCACGAAAAGGAGCTGCCTATATGCCGCTATTTCTGAATTTGGTTTCCCCGCAAAACTTATACGGCTATGCAAAATGACCTTGAGCAACACCGCCAGCTCGGTCAGAATTGGGAAGTACCTCTCCGAGCCGTTCGAAACTAAACGAGGTTTCAGACAGGGTGACCCCCTATCGGGGTTTTTTTAAATTTAATGCTGGAGAAAATAATACAAGCTGCAGAACTTAACCGCGCTGGAACAATATTTTATAAAAGCGTGCAACTGTTGGCATATGCTGACGATATTGCTACTTCGGACTGAGTAGGCAATTGAAAAGTAAAGTCCTCTCTCGACGAACGAAAATAACACTCTACAAGTCACTCATCGCACCCGTCCTGCTTTATGGTGCAGAAGCGTGGACACTAACAACATCTGATGAGGCGGCTCTATGAGTATTCGAGAGAAAGGTTCTTCGAAAGATTTGTGGACCTCTACGCGTTGGCGACGGCGAGTACCGAAGAAGATTTAATGATGAGCTGTATGAAGTTTACGCAGACGCCGACATAGTTCAGCGAATTAAAACACAGCGGCTTCGCTGGCTAGGCCACGTAGTGCGAATGAGCGAAGATGCTCCAGCCCAGAAGGTATTCTTATCGGCACCCGCCGGTGGAAGCAGAGGAAGAGGGAGACGACCACTCCAATGGGAGGAGTTGGCGCAACGAAGAAACGACTGGCGAGCTAGATGACCATTTAAAGAAGAAGAAGATGCGGACAATTGCCATCTCGTAGGGCATCGCCGTGCTAAAAATACCAGTTGCTAATATGGAAAAATTACAAAACTTGAACTAGTTGAGCCGGTTTGGCAAACTAGTATTTGACTACTATAAAACTAGTAGAATTGACTGCAGGGTTAATATGTTTATGAAAAATTATTAAATTTCATTCAGTAGTTTTTTATAGGTAGAGAAATTTGAATTCTGACTTTGTTGATTTACGTAACATCTATTATGGCAGACATCGGTTTAAAACAATAACTAAACGTGCAAAGTATATGTGACCCTACTATTATGAACACTGTGGGTAGGGCCCTATGTTTTAAAATAAAAACAAGTAAGAAAGTCTAAGTTCGGGTGGAACCGAACATTATATACCTAGTAGTGATCTATTATGTCATCCCAATTTACGCAGGTCTATTTTAACACTTTCAGTTCATATTTGCGTTCAAACAGACAGACGGACAGACAGATAGACGTATCGAGAGACGGACACGCCTACATCGACTCAGCTCATCCTCCTGATCATTTCGGTATACTTATTGGTGGGTCTGTCTCTTCTTCTTCTCATACTTACAAACATTGGACCAAACTTAAAATACCATTTCATGTTCATGTAAGGTATAAAAAAGAATTAGGTTTTTTGGCTTACCCTAACGAGTATGTATTTGAATTTGTTTATGTGTGTGTGGGTGTGTGTATTACTAAATTAATTTAAACCCATATCGAGTTGAATGTCACAAGTGCACTTAACTTTATTAAATCAACAAAAGCCATACAAATAAAGTTGAATGCCCGTAAGCGTATTTCACCGCTAAAGGCTGTAGGGCGCTTAACGAAGTCCCGAGGTTCAAATCCGGTTGAAGGCAATATTAACTTATTACAGTTCAATCATGCTCGGCATCGATAAATATACCGCGATAACGTACGGAAAGAAGGATATGGCTCAATTGATTTATTTTCTGATGCTCATTAAACATTGCTAGAAATAGTCGGCCAGCCTTGAGAGTCATTCTCTACATTGAGGAGCTACGCCATAAGAAAATTTGTTGACCTCACTAAGTTTTTAAACACATTAATACAATCACTCCTCAACCTATTCTTTCCCAAAAATATATCCTATATCACGTTATTGTAAGTACTACCCGGATATGTATTTATAAATGTACATACATACGAGTATATGAATAAATACTTAATAAATCACCTCGCGCATGTGCACCAGCTTGGTAGATGTTTGTTGTACGTTTAACGAAACTTTTTGCAACAGTAAAATGCAATTTAGCACAAATAATGGTTTGTTATTTAAATCATATTTGAATTGCGTATTAACGTTTCAACATTTGCATACTCATATCCCAATATGTACATTAGGGTGGTCCTTAAATTCTATTGAACGAAGTTTTCAAACTTAGATACCCCTTAAATGGGCAACATAACTTGCAAAAGAGATCAAAGGTAAGTTTTCTCTTCGATTGAAAATCAAGTGTGAACTATAACAATACTTTTTATTCAATTTTGCACAAAAATCGATCAAACTTCTATGCATGATATGGTCGGATGAATTTTGGAGTATTAAATTTTCTCTGCCCAATCCACAAGAAAGGAGATCCTTCAAACTGCACTAGCTATCTCGAAATCAGCCTTTTAATTATCGCATATTATATATATATTCGGTGGGATTTTTCGATAGGTTTTGGGCTCAGGAAAAAAAAGTGCCAATACGCATATCAAAAAAAATAAGTCTCGAGCCTGCGAAATTTAAATTTTTTGACTTTTTTCGACTTTGATTTTTAAGGGGGTTTTCAGGACCTACTAAAAAATTTTCATTTGATTTTAAAATTTTCATGTATACCCTGTCCCACCCAAAATGTCCGCTAAAACGTTGGCGATAACAGTTTTTTGAAAAAAAATATTATTTGGGGTTTGGGGAGTGTTTTGGTCAAAAAATTTACCCTTTCGCCATTTTTTTTTAATATTATTATGTATCGAAAATAATAATAATTAACTAAGAATTATTAT
Organism: Merzomyia westermanni; assembly: GCA_949987695.1. Taxonomy (NCBI): domain Eukaryota; kingdom Metazoa; phylum Arthropoda; class Insecta; order Diptera; family Tephritidae; genus Merzomyia; species Merzomyia westermanni. Next base: position 65,691,248 of record OX465291.1, read on the forward strand.
CAACTGATCTTGAGCTCGTTAAACTTATAAAGATATTATTATATATATTTCCTGTCCCACTTAAACTTATGCGCTAAAAACGTTGGCGATAACAGTTTATTGAAAAAAAGGTAATTGTTTCCTTTAGGAGACAACTGCTAAAACACGTCCAAAAATATCGGGAGAGGTATCAAACAACGCGTTTTGACTCCGGTATCAACAATCCGGAAACGGATTTTCAATTTTTTGTTTCACTGAAAAGTTATTCGCAAAAAACCCCAAAATGACCCAGGTCCGATCCCAAATAGGGGGCTTGATCCAAGGTATTTCTGCGCAGAACACACTTTTTGCACTTTTCGGTCTACCCTAATCTGTGATTACAACAACCACATGAAAATGACAGAAAATTTTGAACTTTGATTGCAAATATCTCTTCACTGAAACAAAAACTCGAAAATTCGCTTCCGGATTATTGTTTCCGAGGTCAAAACGCGTCTTTTGATACCTTTCCCGATAATTTCGGTCGTGTTTTAGCAGTTGTCTCCTAAAGGAAACAATTACCGAAAAAAAATTTTATTTTCGGGTTTTGGAAAAGTCGATTTTTCGACCAAAACAAGTCCCGAAACCCGAAAAAAACCGTTATCGCCAACGTTTTTAGCGCATAATTTTACGTGGGACAGGAAATATGAGACAAATTCGTTTTCATGGAAAACATTTTTGCATGTGTGCTGAAAAAACCCTTAAAAAAAATGGCGAAAGAGTAAAATTTCCCAGGCTCGAAAATTATTTTTTTTGGGTATGCGTAGTGGAACTTTTTTTTCCTGAGCCCAAAACCTATCGAACCACCCTATTATATATATATCAGGCATGCATAGAAGCAATTGCATGGCCTTTACCATGTTCACCTTCCGCTTTATTGTTTTCCAATCGGTAATTATGTTATTCAAAAAAATTTAATCTATTAAACTTGCTGGTAAGTATTATTGTAAATTGGATTATTAGGCTGAAATTATTTTCGGTGTTAACACTGGTTCCCTAAAAGACAAAGTCCTTCATACTGTAGCTGTCGCTTGGTAACGTGCTTTCCTTGACAGAAATGCATTTAGCAAATCCTCCGTTGCAGCAGGTACTTTGTCTTGCTCGCGCTCACTGCCAAACTCATTTGCTTAGAATGTTTAGGCAATTTCATCCTGAAACCACGAGGCATCTTTTAGTGTGCATAACAGGATACCCCAGAAATTAAACGATATTACTTATAACAGAGGGTACCTAAGCGGTTTAGTTCCCCTGCTTTGATTATCCATCAATGAATGAAAACAAGTTTTTTGTAGGGTTTTTGGATGTACTTTGTAGTTTGTGAATAATTTTTAATTTTCTTGCCAACAAGTATGCCATAAACAAAACAATTTTAATCATGCCTTTTTCTAAACAGTTAAGGTGCACCCTTATACTGGTACAAGCAAGCAGTTTGCAGCATTACTATTTGTTGTATGCAAATTTGGGTGCATTTTAGGCAATCAGTTGACCCAACTATTTTCATTACCATTAAACTTGCGTATGTGTGCGTAACATTATATATGTATTAATGGATGTGTGCTAGTATTTTAATTTAACCGAATTACTTATTTTAAACAGTAGTCGTTGAGTGTTGTTATTGTTGTTATTAGCAGTGCTTCGCCCTGCCTGGGCACGATCACTCTTAGGCCCAGTTTTTCAGTCCTTGGTTAAGCTCAGTTTAAACTAAGTTTGTTAAACTCGGCATAAATTTAAACTCCAGTCAAACTGCAGAGCGGGTTTTCAGTGAGAGTTTAAGGCCGCTTTTAAGATTTGCTTTTTATACGGCAACATTGGGGATTTTAACTAGATACAGATGACATTGGTTAATAGTTAGGATTTCGCTAATTTCTGCATCACTTTAATCACTTTTGTCAGATGATATATCCAGTATTTAATTATATATAAAAATATCGTCCTTTTTAAATTGCGTTCAGTTTATTGTTTCACAACCAAGACCATCAAATATGCAAAGAGCTGACAGGTTAACTAGATTTTAACCCTGCCAAATTGGCCACTTAAACTACGTTTAAACTTCGTTTAAAGTTGACTGAAAAACTGCGTAACAAGTTTAAGCTTAGTTTAACTGGCAAATTGAGTTGAACTTGTACTGAAAAACCGGGCCTTAAAATAGTCACCAAGCTCCTCGAACGGAAGTTCAAGGAAACGAGCAGTTTTAAAGGGGTTGGTTCAGAGTGATATTGGTGTTAGAAGAGTAGGTTCAATTGAATAGGTAAAGAGATGTTTATTGTCATATGGGGGCGTACCACACGCAGGGCAAGTATTTGATATGGTGTTCTCCTTACTTGTTTGTGCGATAACTTTTAATCTCTGGAGACTTAAATAATTTTAAGAAATGCCATATCATCACCAAACCATATTGTTCTGTACTTCGTTTCATAACTGTAGCATTCTCAGAATTTACCTTTTTATGGATGTGCACAAAGAAAATACAGCTTTGTAACTTGTCAAATACTATTGCAACAAAGTACAACTTTTAAGTTTTTTACAAGGACTTAAAAAAAAATCAACTCGATTTTGAAAACTTGATATTTGTGTTTTGTAACTTTACAGTAAGCATCAAGAATGAAAATAAGATAGTACATGCAGATAACAAAAAATCTATCAAGATCAACTTCTCACTGAGGAGCAGGAGTTGCTCTTGGATATGGTAAAGTGAATAGATATAGTAGTTTAGCTGACAGAATATCAGCGTCCTGTTATCTTAATTGTTAACAGAACGTGCGAAAATTTCTCTGATCTAACAGCTTCCGAAACGGATCTTTAAGCTATGGTGGTTGTCTTTGAAATTTCCTTTCTATACAATTTAAAACTTTGATGAATTAATTAAATTATTAAAATTATATAGAGTTATTAATTTTGGCTTTAAATTCGTTTATAGTCATGGATACTTTACAGGCCGCACAGTGGTGTGTCTCTGTATATAAAGTGTGCAAAAAAAGAATAATGAGGTATTTGAGTAAAAGTTCGTTAAGTACGGCGATTTCAAATCAAAGTTGTTTTTACCTACCTTTTATATTTTTCATCGAAACTGAGATTGAAATTGAAAAATTTCATTTCCAAAAGCAGTTTCAATACAAAATATTAACATTATTATTTACACCTTGCCTTTTGCTACCAACATTTAAAGCAGGTTTCTATCTTGTGAGATCAGAAAAGCCGACCTGCCGCCATTGTTCGGTACCCCTCTCCCCCATTTACTTGGATCAAAAACAAAAAATTTGGGAAGCCTGATTAAACTTTTTCCGATAACTGTGCGAAGAAACCTGCCTTAAGCCTTAGATTCATTCCAGAGGTCATTAAATGCTCTAAAAGCAAAGCAAATTTGGTTTTCCTCCTTTTAGCTTTAGATATGTTGAAAAAGACTGAATAAAGAATTAGTGTTTTTGAATGCAACGCTGTTTATTGAAAAATTAAACTCGTCAACGTCTACTTATTTTGACTGCATCACATGTTGACCATTATAAATAATATTTTCAAAGATATTGCTGTATAAAGAAAGTTATCTAACAACAACATTAGCCCTAAAGTGGTGTTTTGTCAATGACGTTTTTTAAACTAGAACTCCAATTGGATGTTATACTTAACCATATTCACAATTAGGCAACATTTATCTTTCTTCGACATCGACGTGACACATTCTTATTTCCATCGGAATCCTTAAGAGAAATTATTGTCAAATTAGACATTTGGAAGATTTGTTTTAAATTTAATTTGTTGTGCCTAAAACGCTTTGTAGTATTCAAGGTTTCCTATTTGGTCCTCAATTAATGGAAGAAAGGTATCGAGTACAATTTAATAATTCATAATTAAATCCATACTAATACATATTAGCAAGCAATATTATATTATCTTTAGTTTTTTTATTATTTGAAAGTTCACTAACACAGAACACCACATTAATAAATACGACGGGCTTTTACAGTATTTGTTTGGCATTTAAATGATGGAGAATACTGTTGTAGCTGTAATAAGTGAATATCGTTTCCTGAAAAAAATGCATTTTATACTCTTAAAAAAACGGCTTTATTTCGAAGACGCGTAATAAAACAGCAGTTTTTTTTTTATTTTTCTGTAAAGATAAAAAAAAATTTAAAAATTATTTTACATACTTTTCAGTTAAACCTTCGTAAACTTACGAATTTCTGAAATTTTCTGCAACGAATTTTCGGTTCTAAGAATTGGCACGCCTTTCGAGTAGTTTCCTTATAGATTTTCTAATGAAAAAAATATTATGTTAAGATAAGATATAATAAATTGTATTTTTGGAAATTTTATTTTAAAGGTTCCATCTAAACACACACATTTTAAGAGCTTTTTTCTTAAGAAATTCATTAGTTAGAAACAAAAATTTAGACAAGATCCTTTATCTTCGATAAATTACCTTTTCAACAATACCAAACACGTTGACATCCGTGACAATGAAATTTTTGGAAGCTCATGCAGCACTGTGGGCTATAAAAACAACAATTCAATTGAATTGTTGGTACACAAAAAAAAAAAATTAAGTTTATAATTACGGTTTTAGAGACGACCATTCAACTATTTAAATAGATTTACAACTTCAAAAGTAATTTTGTTTAGAAAAAAAAAAAGAAATAATAACCTAATACTTAAGAAAATTTCGACAACAACGCATATTTAGCTCATAACTGAAATTTGACATTGGGTTTTCGATGTTTCATAACTATAATAAATGATAGCTTATCTATATTATAAATGCGCAAGTTGAGGGAAATTGTCCCACTTTATGGACAAACTATACATCTAAGGTATTAACAATTATATATGTATGGGTAGGTATAGCCCAACTGCAGTTCCGCACATAAAAAAAACTAAAAAAAAAATTTATTATAACATAGAAAAATTAGTTTAAAAACAAGTAAGGACGGTGCTGTCTTCGGCTGTGCCGAAGGCTTTATACCTTTCATGAATACGTGCAAACTTAAATACGCATTGTTTAAAGTTCCCTAAAACTTTGTCAGCAATACATTTAATTTTCTTTTACCATCTATAAGCAAATATCTCACCAAGTTCCAAGTTTTAATATTTCAAAATGAGGGATAAATGGCCATAATACTCTTATCTGAACGATCGGTTGTATGGGATATATACTATATATAGCTCCGATTTTACTGACTTGTTTACAAAATCTTTTACTATCTATAAGAAAATATCTCACCAAGTTTCAAGTTTTAATCTTTTAAAATGAGGGAGAAATGGCCATAATCCTCTTATCTGAAAGATGGGTTGTATGGGATATATACTATATATAGCTCCGATCTTAGCGATTTTTTTGACCAAATTTTTTGTTATCTGTAAGAAAATATCTCACCAAGTTTCAAGTTTAAATATTTCAAAATGAGGGATAAATGGCCATAATACTCTTATCTGAACGATCGGTTGTATGATAGATATATGCTATAGTGACCCGATTATACCGGATCCGACAAATGTCTAATATAATACAAAAATACATCCGTGTGACAAATTTCATCGAGATATCTCAAAAATTGAGGGATTAGTTTGCGTTCAAACAGACGGAAGGACGGACGGACGAACAGACGGACGGACAGACGGACATGGCTGTATCAACTCAGTTCATCGTCCTGATCCATTTGGTATACTCAAGGGTGGGTCTATCTCTTATATTTCAAACATCGGACCAAAGTTAATATACCATTTCATGTTCATAAAAGGTATAAAAAGGTGTGTCTTTTATAGGCGCCAAAGAACTCAACCGATCTTTTTGAAATTTTCACAATATATACTTGGGTTCACTGGGTACAGCATAGACAATATACTGTTTTGGAAAAGTGGGCAGAGCCACGGCCCTAGGCTATATAAAGTTTCAATTCGTCATAACTCCGAACTTTTTTGGTCTACATTAATGAAATTTGGATATACGAGTTCAAAAAGTATCGCGAATTTTGTGTTTTTTCAAAAATTATTTATTTATTCATGAAAGCTATTTTGTCCCCTTCAAAGTTATCCAAATGAGATATTATACACTTGTGCCAACGGTCTTTCCAATCTTCGAAGCACTTCAAAAAATCATTTTTTTGTATCTTGTTCAGCTCCTCCTTCGATGCCGTCTTTATCTCGTCAAGAAAAGCGTAACGTCGTCCTTTCATGGGCCTCTTCAGTTTAGGGAACAAGAAAAAGTCACAGGGGGCCAGATCTGGGGAATACGGTGGCTGCGGCATCATTAGTGTGTTGTTTTTGGCCAAAAAGTCGCGCACAAGCAACGATGCGTGAGCAGGGGCGTTATCGTGGTGCAAAAGCCAATTTTTGTTCTTCTTTGCACATCTTCTCGGCCTTCTGAGAACATTTTGTACCACCGATAAACGTTGCTTCGGTCCAAGGTAGCTTCTCCGTATGCCACAGTCAACATTCGGAATGCATCCGCGCACTTAATTTCGTTTTTCACACAAAATTTGATACAGGTTCTTTGATCCATTTTTTTGAATAGGTAAAAATCGAAGACGATCCAAAACACGTGCAAGCAAAGCAGCTGTCAACAATTAACTGAACATTCAAAATGGCCGAGCTTGTCGGCATAAGTGAGAGATATGAGTACCAACATAATGCCACAAAAAATTCGAAATTCGAATATACGTAACCAGCGAAAATTCAAAATTCGCGATACGTTTTGAACACACCTCGTATGTGTCGCTTAGTCAATATCTACATAATTTTTCAAAAGTGGGCGGTGCCACGCCCACATATTCTGTGTTTTGGTTTGCTCTTGAATTTTCACTATAGGTTCAGGAGTTCGCTGGGCACGACAACGTCTGTATATAGCTTCTGGAAAAGCCGATAGGTAATATAAAGCTGCAGTTCGGTATAGTTAAGAGGTTATTTGGTTCAAGTTAGCGACATTTTGTATATAAATATATTCTATGTATCAAAACTTCAAAACAACGTCTACCGGGTTTGTCAGTATATTATAAAATGGCGAAAGCAAACAACGAATTTCAGCATTCTTTTGTAAAACTGAGAGACTAGTTTGCCTTCAAATAGACAGACGGACAGACAGACTGCCGGCCGGAGAGACGGGCATGGCGAAATCGACTCCGCTCATCGTGCTGATCATTTTAGTGAACTTTTCCCATCTTCTTCTCATATTTACATACATTTAATGTTTATGAAAGGTATGAAAATCAAAAAAGATATATAACTTCGGTATTGCAGTGGGCTATTATTTAGTGCCCGAATATTTTGCTTGTGTGTTTTCCGAATTTTTGGAAGAAGTATAATACATACTGCTGAGAAGCAGCTGTCCAATTTTCATTGAAATATCAATATTGAATTATAAGCGATTGCCTTTGAAAGTAGCAACAATTTTATGGCGAAAAGTGGGCGGCGCCACGCCTACTTCTTCAAAATTGACAAACTTTTTTTGCGGTGGAGTCTTTCTTAAAAAGCTTATTATGTGTGCAAAATCTGATTGATATAACTTGCTTGGTTGTAGAAATATCGCTTTTTAAAGTAAAAAAAAAATTTTTAGAACTATGTTAAAAAACTGTTCGTGGACATTAACCGATTTGGCCCATTTTAACAACAAGCAGTTACCTTTATATATTGAACATTATCACCAAATTTCGTTTCGACAAATGAATTTTTGGCGGAGTTATGGCATAAAAAGTTTTGTGGAATAGTCCACTATAAAAAAGGCGGAGCCACGCCCATTTTCGAAAATTTTAAGTTTTTGGATTTCTTTGTTAACGGCAACCTTAAAAGTGAAATATAAATGATGTAAAACTATTTTACGCAAAGTTATTGCCTATTTAATATTTCTACGATCCTCCTCAAAATCTTTCATATAAAAGTGGGCGTAGACCTTAACCGATCCCGTCCATTTCTTCCCGGCACATTCCTTGCATACCTGGAAACCTGCGCGCTGAATTTTGTTTCGATATCTTGAACGGTTTTTGATGTATGAATAATATTATTTCTAAATTTGACTTAATCAAAAGTGGGCGGTGCCACTCCCATTTTCAAAAATTTCTTGAAAATTTTATTTTAAGCCTCAATCTCAATGTATTCTCAAAATTTTATTCTTACAGGTGTATTATGTACTGAGTAATCACTTTTTTTGTGTTTTCGAAAATATTCTATATATAAAAAGAGGGCGTGGCTATCATCCGGTTTCACCCATTTTAAATAGCGCTCGGAGATGAGTGTCAAGGAACCCGCATACAAATTTCATTAAGATATCTCAAAATTTACTCAAGTTATCGTGTTCACAGACGGACGGACGGACGGACTGACATGGCTTAATCAATTTCTCTTTTCGTCCTGAACATTTTGATATATATAAGTCAATATCTATCTCGATCCGTTTATACCTTTACGTACTGCCGGTAGGCGACTAAAGTTAATATACCTTGTGTGTGTAGCACTACTAGATATAAAAATACATTGTTGGCGCGATATATATATACCTCATAGGAGATTAAAGCCGAGCTTCTCTATCAATTTGTGGTGTGCTGCTTCTTTTCTCACAAATTGTCGGGACCTACATTTTTTTCCTGACTCGGAACGGCATCTACAAAGGAGATACATTTTTTGCGGGAAGCCTTCCTGCCACTGTCGAGGGATGACCCCGTTTTAAAAAAACTTTTCCAAACCACTTTTGATGTTACCGCCACAGCACGGTGGCCGACATCTAGCAATATTTGTGTGAAAATTCCATTAAATTTAATGCAGCAGTTTTGAGTGATGCGCGCTCAAACATACGGACAAATACAAAAACCAATCTAAAAGCTGTTGTTTGCTTTTTGTTACCCTTATAAATCCGCCACGCATCTTTGATATTTATAACTTGCAAACATCGGGTTGCCACAATTTCAATATACGTAAAGAAAATATGAAAGTTAAATTGTTTTGGAAATTTATAAACTATTGCCTACCCTATTTAAATTGGAAATGAACACGTGCTAAAGACAAGAGATAGTTTTTAAAATAAATATACTTAAGATGCTCACATGTATAAATATATATATTATTTACGTATGGATACATTCACACTCATTGAGTTGCGCGCTGAGCGAATTGTGGCTAAGGTTTATTTAAAAGTTAAACGATTAATTTGTACACAAAAGATCATAATATTTTTGGCGAATGAAGCGAAAGGCAGACCACTCAATGTTTAGGTTTTATTCTCTTTCTTTTTCAAATATTCTAATAACTTTGTATATACAATGAACCTTAGTATAATAAAATAAACAAACTCGTACATTTGTAGTGTTAATTTTAAGTACTACTATGGCAACAATTGCTTTTATCCTCGTTCAGGAATAAACTACTATGTCAACATTTAGAGCGTCAAGTAAGCATAACAAATGGAAGATATTAAGGAGCATTCGAAAGGGCCAAGTGAACTGAAATATGACGTCTGCAAGTGCGAATAAAGCACAAAAACTTAAAGTCGATGCAAATTTCAAAAGACACAACTGAACATACTTTATTCCATACGATCACTTGGTACAATTCTTAGATTATGATGAGCCTACACTAGATGATCCTAATATTCCAATGCATATATTTACAAGGAACAGAAAGATATGTACAGTTGTTAACATCTGTTTCCAAACGTGTCGTAGAAACAAAACGTGAGGGTGTTATGGCTGTTACAGCAGAAAGTCGTGACAAACAACCACGAATGGAGAGCAAGAAAGATTTTAAAAATATTAACATAACATTAGTTTTATTTTGAAAAATACGTTAAACTGGTCAATTCTAAGTAAAAAAAATTATTTTTTTAAAAATTACATTGAAATTATAAAAATTGTGTGTTTTTGCTTATTACTTGAAAATATAGATTTTTTTTCTACTAAAACAAATTCGAAAAAAGAAAAACTGTCTTAATGAAAGTTGTTGGAAATGTTCTGAACTTATTTTAGCTGTAAAGAAAAAAAAATATTCCATAAGAAATTTGTTAAAAATGATAATATAGTAGTTAAAAGTTCATTTTAGGCTAATATCTCATAGTTTAAGCCTGATATCTCTACTAAAATTCAAAAACACTATAGATATTAATACAGATTCTGAAATGTACGTAAAATGCCTTAAAAGTAAGTCGAATATGATATTTTTCCTTCAATTCTATCAGAAGCTATTCATTTTTTTGGCCAAACCCTACATTCATATGGCAAAATATCTATTTTACCAAAGTGGGGGACTCGAAATCGGAATTAGAGCTGTGATGTCTTCAGCAATTTTTCTTAGAATCATCTGTCGATTACGGTTTTGCTATACTCCTGATAGAAAAAAAATTTGACCCGCTCTAATATGTATCTATGCATGGCAATTCACAAAGGGGCACGTTCTAAATAGCTTAAATACGAAAATATAACGGAAGAGCAAAGAGCATACGGACTAATTAGGGGGAAAATGAGACGCTCTTGAAAAAGTATCCGTCCTAATTAAACTGCAAAAATAAGTAATTAAGCTTTGGATAATCTTTAAAACTTTCGGCGTTGTTTTCAGAGATGCTGAAGCGTTCAGAAAACTTCCCTAGTTATCGCTTGTAATTATCGACGAAACTTAACAATATGAAGAAAAAGCGAGTCTATCTAGACTTAATCTAGCCAACTCACCGAATGTCTCCGCCTTCCCCTGCATCCATGAGCGGAGTTATGATTGAGAAGCTTCCTTAGCCACAGTATATGCCCCAACCATATCAGACGCTACGTGTTTGTGCTATGACACAAATCTGAATTTTTCCAAGATAATAAAAAATGTTTTATTTCGAGGATTAAAAACTGGTACACAATATGCTTGAAATAAATCAAACCAAAAATTAAATAACTTTATTAAAAATAAGTATTTTAAAGAATGTTCGTCGAATGGACGAATGGTTAGGTTTTATAGGGAGTGAGCGAAGGTTAGCTTTCTAAGGTTAAGGCGACAGATTCCGAGGTAGTTAGTGCGGTTAGAGGGATCGCCTTTCTTGTGGATTGGTGATAGCACACTTAGGTTCATGGAACATATTTTGCGTAAAAGTTGATTTATGATTTTCAACAGCTTTTCGCCTTCGTGTTTGAACATCTTGACGCGTAGGCGTCCTCCAAGCGATTTGTTGTTTTTGGGCCGAAATATAGACATCCTTACTTCATTATAGTCGGAAGTGGGATGTTTTTCCCATCGCCAGGGATTGTGGTTTTGGGTTCGTCGTCTCCCTCGCAATTTAGCAATGAGGAGAAATTTTCCCTCCATAACTTAAGTACGCCAAGTACTTCGGTTAATAGGCTGCAATTATTGTCTGCCAGACAAATTTTTTCTCTATTATATCGACAACTTCTAATTCATTCATGTTATTTCCTCCGGCACGCTGCATACATCCATTTCAAAGTATATCTGCTAAGACTGTGCTCATTATGCCACTTCTCCTCCATAAGGCAGGCGAGTGATGAAATTCGGAAATCTGGGACAGGGACTAAAATAGAATGTGCTATTTTTTACTTGGGTTCACAGCCACTTAAAAGGATTCCGACTAACTTGCCACCTTTTCCAGCAATGCCCTTGAAACGTTAAGCAGAGTATGTACAAAACGAAAAGGAAAAGGAGAAACAGCACACATCTGTTAGCGCGCCCATCCAACCTTTCTCCACGGCATAACTTCTAAGCACTACGCTTCTCTGCACTTAAATTCCTAGACATTATTGAATGTTTCGTAGGTAATGTTGTTTGTTTCGACTGAAGCGGAACGTATTGCTTTGTTACAGTCAAAGCTACTCTGCACATCCCGAATAGATCAGCAAACAAATTTCCCACGTAGGTCCATCCGTTTTCCCATGAAGATTATTAAAGCGCTGAGATAGTCAAAGTGAATAAAAATGTTATTTTACTTTAAAGAAATTAATTCCTGAACTTAATCTTATGAAATCTTTGAACCATAAACTCTAACAAACAAAGTTCAAACTATCCACGAACTTAAGTACTTATATACGCAATAAAATTTACTTTGACTTTTGCGTCCTTCAAAGAAACCCTAGATATCCAAAATAGATATTGGGGATGACAATTTTTTGGTTTTCTATAACCCCGTTATTCTAGGTATTTTTTTGCAATGCCCATCTTAATAAGCACATTTTTTTTAAATTATGTGTTAATGTTTTGATGAATAAAACATATGTTTATCAGGCCGATAAGAGCAAAATTGGGAAGAGAAAATAGCTTTATAGCGTTGTAGACATTACATTTAAAATCGACAATAGAATGACAGAATATTTAATAAATAAATAAATAAAAAACATTCGATAGTATTATGTAACAACAAAGTTATAAAGTAATTTGCATAAATAAATCCCGAAGATCCCATAATTCCTCAAACAAATGCTGTGTTTTACGGGGCCTAAAAACTCTCGGGATCAGCAAACTTAATAGCAACACACAAAGTTACTTACCTAATAAGAGATTTTCCGTGACACCATTTGTTCTACCCCAATCAAATTGCTTCATTACTAGCATTCCTTTACGAATATTCTTTTATCCGGCCTTTTTCAATGTACAGGCTTTTGATTTCTTTATCCCTACTGCAATGACTATATAATCTACATATTTGTATGTAAATTTAATCCCATTTTGGTTTACATTAGGTAAAGTTTGTTTCACTACTATGAACTTTTATCAAAAGGCTGTTTGCATTTGTCGTATCGTTTTTTTTTTGCTTTTTTTTTTTGTTGCTCTCTCTCTCTGTACATGAGTAGCAGACACGATATTATGTGGCACCTTTTTTTTGCTAAATACGTATAAACATACACAGATGTGGCTATGTTTTCCCCTCGCCACTGTGGTATTAAGCCAACCCTCAAATATGTAGACTGAGTAAATTATTTAAATAAGATAAACATAAACTTCCAATCTACTTATGTTACTTACCACTAGAAAAACATACAAACGTGAGTTGGAGACAAAAGCAAAATATACATTGTATTTAATCAAAACCTCATATTGTTGATCTTGGTCAAAGCAGCTAAGTAGCTTTACTTGGCAACAAGGTGAATTGATGCCATAGTTGCTCAAATAGCTCTGCAAAAGCCACCATTATTAAATGGCGCTTAATCACCAAGGCGATATGGGACGCCTACTAGCAAATCACTCCAGTCAACCCTGTTTGGTGACAATTGTCGCCAATTATGAACACCACGTTAGTCCAAGTAACCCTTCATCTGTATATTCCATCTCGGTGGGGCGTTGCTCCTTCTTAGTCTGCCTTATTCATAGCCTGGTGATTCGTAGTTTTTAAATTTTAGTCGATACTCCCAATTTTCATAGCGGAAAGTAGCATAAATCTTCCCGAGACCATACCATCGCGTTTTAAACCTCTCCTAGATTCCAAGCCGTAGATCGAAGCAGGTATAGTGACAGATTTGTAGAGTGTCATCCTTGTTAGTTGAGACAGAAATTTTCTTCTTCGTTTCAAGTTAAAAAATCGCGTTATAGGGGGTTGTGTCTGACTCATTTGGTTTAAAGTCCAATCAGCTTGTATATGGTAGAATTCAGTCACAGTACATTACATAGAACCATATATCCATCTTTATCAGACTGTGACTGCGACTATGTTCATAACTGGTTCCGTCGCTGGGACTGAAACTTCGCATATCTCATTACAAAATACTCATATGATAGCCACCCAACCAGGTAAGTTTTAATTGTAGAAAACTAGGAGGTCTTGACATAATATCTCCCAAGCCTCTGTCATCCATATTATACTCATTAGGAACTTTAAAACTCGGAGAATATATCAAATAAATGACTCCAAGCTAAACAGTTTGTTCACCCGGATTGTCAGAGTCTGACGTCTAAATATTCAGCGTGTTGCTGATACCGGAGTGGTGATCTATAAGTGTCACTCATCTTACTGGTAGCACTTTCAATGTTAAGTGTGACTAGTCTCTCATAGGAGATTCTAGGCGTGAGAAAAGTTCTACGGCGCCTGCTAAGGCTGGCAGCAGTACCAGTAAACTTCAAGCAAGATAGTTTGTCTTGAAATTAGAGTCATTAATTTCCTATCGTTTTACTCCTTGTCAGATATATATATACACCCGCATTGCTACATACATATATGTATCATATATAGCAATATAATGTTGGTCTGGTTCAGTTAAACTCAGAATTGTATTTTTCACTTTTACGGTTTAAAAATTATTAAGCATGTGCAACAATTGAAAACAATGAACAGAGTAAAAGTTGAATAGAGAATACAAAAATAATAGTCCGTGAGCTTAAACAGGAACAGAAGTGAAATAGTATTATTAGGGAATCCTTAGTGTAGCAATGTTCTATTTACGTACAACTTTGAAATTTGTACTATGTGTCCTGTTCCCAGTAGGTAAAATTTCTTTTGTCATTCAATTCAGAGTACATAAATTAATAATCAAGAAAGTAAAGACAGTATTGCCTCCAGCTGTGATGCCGCCTTTAAAGCTTTGAAGGTTTCACTACTATGAGCTGAAGAAACAACAGATGTCTCCTTAGAAAAGAGAAGCTTGATCAACAATGATTTGAATGGAAACTATAGTGTCCACGAGCCCTAAAGAACAATTGGTACGATCGTAAGAGGATGCTGCCTACAAAGCCAAGTTTCATAATTTCAGTGTAAGGGAGCGCTTTTGTGAGCCACATAAGAAAAAGTGATACCTTTTTAGAATTTGAGGTTCTTGAGATGTTGGCTGGCAGGAATAAAAAAAAGAACCCCCATATGGCGGAAGTTTCGGTGACCTAGTCAAATACCTGCAGGAACAATAATGGCGGCCTTGAAAATCATTAATCATTACTAAGTTGCGTGGGACAACCCTACCCGATCGCAGCGCAAATAAATTATGGACTACCCGATTTTTTCAAATACGAAGGTGAAGAGTTGTTTAAATGCAAAATATGGTGGGTTGATCGGAAGCCTTCAAGTTGAAACTTCATTCTGCTCATTCCATAAAAAGAGCTATGGGCCGAATCACGCCAACTACCGAATTGTCAGTCTGCTTAATATCGTAGAACTACCTATTGGGCGAAAGACTAAAGTTCGCCATGAACGAGCTAGCCGTTTTCGATCCAGGTCCTTTCAAATTGGCATCGAACAGATATTTACGCAAAATACTGTCGAATACTGATGATACACACCGTGTCTTTGTAGATCTCACAGCATCTTTCAACAGCGCGACAAGGAGCTGGTTGCACAACGCTACGTCTGAATTTGGCGTGTCTGCACTGTTGACAGATGCAAACTTGAATCTTAAAGGATCTTCATATATTTCTTATATTTCAGCGCTAATAATGACAATAACATGTGCCGATTTATGTATTGCATTTAATGAATCTCCTTCTTCTTTAAATGGTCATCTAACCGCCCGGGCGATTTTGACCGTCCAACATAGCTCGCCAGTCGTTTCTTCGTTGCGCCATTTGGCGCCAATTGGAAACACCGCGGGATCGCAAATCGGTCTCCACTTGGTCCTTCCATCGGAGTGGTGGTCTCCCTCTTCCTCTGCTTCCACCGGCGGGTGCCAATAAGAATACCTTCTGGGCTGGAGTATCTTCGCTCATTCGCACTACGTGGCCTAGATAGCGAAGCCGCTGTGTTTTAATTCGCTGAACTATGTCGGAGTCTGCGTAAAATTCATACAGCTCATCATTAAATCTTCTTCGGTACTCGCCGTCGCCAACGCGTAGAGGTCCACAAATCTTTCGAAGAACCTTTCTCTCGAATACTCCCAGAGCCGCCTCGTCAGATGTTGTTAGTGTCCACGCTTCCGCACCATATAGCAGGACGGGTGCGATGAGTGACTTGTAGAGTGTTATTTTCGTTCGTCGAGAGAGGGCTTTACTTTTCAATTGCCTACTCAGTCCGAAGTAGCATTTGTTTGCAAGAGTAATTTTGCGTCGGATTTTTAGGCTAACAATATTGTTGGTGTTAATGCTGGTTCCCAGGTAAACGAAGTCCTTTACTATTTCAAAATTATTGCTGCCAACAGTGGCTTGGTTGCCAAGGCGCGAATGCGCTGACTCTTTGCATGATGACCGAAAGTACTTCGTTTTGCCCTCGTTCACCACCAATCCCATTTTCTCCGCTTCTTTTTCTAATTTGGAGTAAGCAGAAGTTACAGCGCGCTTGTTAAGGCCAATGATATCAATATCGTAAGCATATGCCAACAGTTGCACGCTTTTATAAAATATTGTTCCAGCGCGGTTAAGTTCTGCAGCTTGTATTATTTTCTCCAGCATTAAATTAAAGAAATCGCAAGATAGGGGGTCACCCTGTCTGAAACCTCGTTTAGTTTCGAACGGATCGGAGAGGTACTTCCCAATTCTGACCGAGCTGGCGGTGTTGCTCTAGGTCATTTTGCATAGCCGTATAAGTTTTGCGGGAAACCAAATTCAGACATAGCGGCCTTTTCGTGCTATCGAAAGCGGCTTTAAAATCAACAAAGAGATTCTTTTTCCACGGGGTTTTCCAAGGTTTGGCGTATTGTAAAAATCTGGTCGATGGTAGATTTACCAGGTCTGGAGCCACACTGATAAGGTCCAATCAGTCTGTTCACATCAGGCTCCAGTCTTTCGCACAATACGCTTGATAGGACCTTATATGCGATATTCAAAAGGCTGATTCCGCGATAGTTGGCGCAGTTTCCAGGATCGCCCTTCTTGTGGATTGGGCAGAGAACACTTAGATTCCAATCTTCAGGCATGCATTCATCCGACCATATTCTGCATAGAAGCTGATGCATGCGCCTTACCAGCTCCTCGCCTCCGTGTTTGAATAGCTCAGCAGTCAAACCATCAGCGCCAGCCGCTTTATTGTTTTTCAATCGGGATATTGCTATTCGCACCTCACTACAGTCGGGTTGTGGAACGTATATTCCATCATCTTCGATTGTGGGCTCGGGTTCGGCATCTTCTCTAGTTTCTTGCTCAGTTTCTCCATTTAAAAGGGCAGAGAAGTGATCCCTCCACATCGGCCACCAGGTCGCCGTTCTCATTCTTACAGGAGTTTGCCCCGGGTTTAAAACCTTCTGTCATTCGCCGAATTTTTTGATAGAATTTTCGGGCATTATTCCTGTTGGCCAGCATCTCAAGCTCCTTTATTTCACGCTTTTCTGCCTCTCTTTTTTTCGGCCGGAAAAGCCGCCTCGCTTCCCTCTTCAACTCGCGGCAGTGTTCACACACACTCCTCGTTGCATTCGATCTCAGCGTTGCCTTGTAGGCTTCGTCCTTTCTTTTCGTTGCAGCGCGGCACTCTTCATCATCATGCCAGTTGTTTCTTCGGATTCGCCGGAATCCAATTAATTCTTCGGCTGCGGTACGGAGTGCTCCTGAGATATGATCTCACTGCTCATGCATTCCACTAGGTTGAATTGTGCTCTCGGAGAGCAGGTGTGAGAGGCGATCTGCGAAATAATTGGCGGTCTGTTGCGATTGCAGCTTTTCGACGTCCAGCTTTCCCTGCGGTTTTTGTTGCCCCTGTTTTGTCGCACAGAGGCGGGTACGAATCTTGGCTGCTACTAGGTAGTGATCAGAGTCGATGTTAGGTCCTCGTATTGTGCGAACATCTAAAACGCTGGAAGCATGCCGTCCGTCTATCACAACGTGGTCGATCTGGTTGCGTGTTTTTCGATCGGGGGACAGCCATGTAGCCTGAAGGATCTTCTTGTGCATAAACCTTCTTACTTTATTCTTCTTTAAATGGTCATCTAACCGCCTGGGCGATTTTGACCGTCCAACATAGCTCTCCAGTCGTTTCTTCGTTGCGCCAACTGGCGCCAATTGGAAACACCGCGGGATCCCAAATCGGTCTCCACTTGGTCCTTCCATCGGAGTGGTGGTCTCCCTCTTCCTCTGCTTCCACCGGCGGGTGCCGATAAGAATACCTTCTGGGCTGGAGCATCTTCGCTCATTCGCACTACGTGGCCTAGCCAGCGAAGCCGCTGTGTTTTAATTCGCTGAACTATGTCGGCGTCTGCGTAAAGTTCATGCAGCGCATCATTAAATCTTCTTCGGTACTCGCCGTCGCCAACGCGTAGAGGTCCACAAATCTTTCGAAGAACCTTTCTCTCGAATACTCCCAAAGAAGCCTCATCAGATGTCGTTAGTGTCCACGCTTCTGCACCATATAGCAGGACGGGTGCGGTGAGTGCGATGAGTGACTTGTAGAGTGTTATAGTGTGCACAAACCTAGTGCTGGATATAACCATGTTTCGGACACTGGCGAAGTCGATCAGCCTGAATCCATTTGGCGAAGTCTGATCGTGGAGACTGAACTTCCCGACAGTGGGGCCGAATACACCCTCCTCACCGACCCTGGCGTTAAAGTCGCCAAGCACGACTTTGATATCTTGACGGGGGCAGCGCTCGTATGCTTCTTCCAGGCGCTCGTAGAATGCATCCTTTTCCACGTCGTCCTTCTCTTCCGTCGGTGCATGAGCGCAGATAAACGATATGGTGAAAAATCGTACTTTTATGCGGATTGCGGCGAGACGCTCGTTCACGGGTGTGAACGACAGTACTCGGTGACGGAGTCTCTCTCCCACCACAAATCCCACGCCGAATCTGCGCTTGTCTTCATGCCCACTCCAGTAGATGTTGCAAGGTATATGGTCGTGTTTCCTCGCCCCGTCCATCGCATCTCTTGTATAGCGGTGATGTCAGCTTTTGCTTTCCTCAGGACCCCAACCAGCCGGGTAGCGGCACCTTCCCCATTAAGGGACCGGACATTCCAGGTACATTCCCTTATCTCATAATCCTTATTTTGTTTGCGGGTGTTGTCATCTAAAAAAGGGGTTCTCATATCCGAGGCTTTGTTGTTGAATTTCATTGGAACGTTGTTTTATGTGGTGGGTCCCAAACCCAACGCACAACCCGGGAGGTTGAATTCTATTACACGTTTGTATGCCGCTTGATCCAAGACAGACGCTCGCTTGCAGCCGCACCACATGGTGATCAGACGCTGCTGTTTGAACCCCCCAGCAAGCCCTTAAACCGATTATGTCGGAGTGGCCTTACCAGGTTGTCGCCTTCTGACGTTTATCTCACCACCAAACGGGTGTTCGGTGGTTACCCAGAGGATACTTGGGCGCAAAGCCCGGAAATAGTGAGCTTCTTGAACCGCATGCAAAAGAATCGCTCTGGCCATTCCAAGGTGAGTGGCGATCAGAAACTTTCCCCACTTGCGTGGACTTGTGCACACGGCCCCCCTTATTTAATGAATGGTAATGAACAAAAAAACTACCGGCCAGAGTGTTTTGCTAACAACACCCGAATTTATTTGGAAACAGTGCAAGTTGCGGGTCCCATTGTTATGGGATAAGCGGGAGGTGGATGACTTGTAGCCCTTTGGTGTTTCCCACTGTCGTTGGAAATTAAATACTGAAAAGTCACAAATATGGAAAGCGCCTCGATTGTTAAGTGTAAATGAATGATGATGACAAATCTTTCAAGACCACACTTCGTTAACAGATTTACTTCAATATCTTACTTACCAAAATCATGGTAGTAAAATCCAAAGTTGTAGAATCCAACCTTGGACAAACTAGGCAGGCCCTTAACATAATCCTGCTAGATTTTCTTATCAAGGCATAACCTGAGAAAAACTAGACAGATATCTTGCAGAGTGTACGATAAATTGTCCGTAAATTGAGAAACATACGCTTTCCATGCCAGAAACCTGGCAGGTTCCATGCAGAGTGGTCTATTGTAGGGAAAATCTAGCCAGGCCTAGGTTAAGTATAGATCTTACTAGATTATTTTCTACCCAGGTTGTTGTGACAAAACTTCAATATATTAATATGGATTAACTGCAAGGACTAACCCCTGCTGGTTAGGGGTTTAGAATATGCCCGAGGTAGGCATACCGGTCGTAAGAGGCGACTAATATGCACAAAGGTAATGACGTGCAACTCGATGGTTGATCTACGGATATGATGCCTCTCTACTCTCATTACCCATCTCACCTTCCTTACGGAAGGAGGGGTGACATGACCTAGAAGGTTCCACTGGTCATACCAAATCGCTACCACGACAGTCGGGCAGTACCGCAAGGGAGTACCGGAGCGTACCAGATTCATATCCGGCCAAGGACTGTCAGTTCGACAGCAACCCCCAAAACCTTCGGGGAGTGTTTTTGTCGTTACAACAACAACAACTGCAAGGACTGAAGTAAACACTTACATACGAGGTGTGTTCAAAACGTATCGCTAATTTTGAATTTTCGCTGGTTACGTATATTCGAATTTCGAATTTTTTGTGGCATTATGTTGGTACTCATGTCTCTCACTTATGCCGACAAGCTCGGCCATTTTGAATGTTCAGTTAATTGTTGACAGCTGCTTTGCTTGCACGTGTTTTGGATCGTCTTCGATTTTTACCTATTCAAAAAAATGGATCAAAGAACCTGTATCAAATTTTGTGTGAAAAACGAAATTAAGTGCGCGGATGCATTCCGAATGTTGACTGTGGCATACGGAGAAGCTACCTCGGACCGAAGCAACGTTTATCGGTGGTACAAAATGTTCTCAGAAGGCCGAGAAGATGTGCAAAGAAGAACAAAAATTGGCTTTTGCACCACGATAACGCCCCTGCTCACGCATCGTTGCTTGTGCGCGACTTTTTGGCCAAAAACAACACACTAATGATGCCGCAGCCACCGTATTCCCCAGATCTGGCCCCCTGTGACTTTTTCTTGTTCCCTAAACTGAAGAGGCCCATGAAAGGACGACGTTACGCTTCTCTTGACGAGATAAAGACGGCATCGAAGGAGGAGCTGAACAAGATACAAAAGAATTATTTTTTGAAGTGCTTCGAAGATTGGAAAAACCGTTGGCACAAGTGTATAATATCTCATGGGGATTACTTTGAAGGGCACAAAATAGATATTCATGAATAAATAAATAATTTTTGAAAAAACACAAAATTCGCGATACTTTTTGAACACACCTCGTATATGGTCTAATATTATGATATGTCATGCCAAACAAATATATGTAAGTGAGTATGCATGGATTTGTTTTTACTCAAATCCCTGCTGACCAAACCTAGTTCAGCTAAGTGGAGAAAACGCATACACGTATTTAGTTTGGTCAATCGCCCACCTGGTTGAAAAGGTTACTGACACAAATAATGCTTTCTATATACTGAATAAGTATATTAATGTTGTATTCGTTTGTTACGCATCTTCATACAAGTACATACAAGCATATGAATGGCAGAATAATCAACTTGCGGTATGAGTCTTTTAAACCTAAACCTCCTAGACTAATTCTGTTCTGTCATCCATGTATGAGTATCCAAGCATGCATGTACATATGTATGTATTAATTTACTAATACAAAACATTGTAATAGGTAGCTTTTGCTGTAATACATAGCACTTAAAGTAGATTATGTTATTAACAGCCGACCTCTATGACAATCGTCTGGACTAATATGTACTTACGCCAGTTGTTCAGTTGTTCATATGTATGTAAATATAAAGTGGATAGAAATACATAAGTATATACATAGGAATTTAAATGGGTATACAATTGAAATTGAAACCCATTTACAAACACACGATTATACATACATATGTAAGCAAACGTTACTTTTTGCTAGTTCTAAACGAACACGCTTCCCGTGCTTTTAGCACAGCATTCATTTCACTCCAAATCTTCTTTCCGTGAAAAGAATCGGTAAATTAAATACGAAAAATGTTTTCCAGATATTTCACTATGTACTTATGTGTATATATAAGGGTGGGGGGATTTGTATGGACGAAAGTTAACCGATGCCGCGCCATCGATTTTTCGATAGGTTTTGGGCTCAGGAAAAAAAAAGTTCCACTACGCATACCCAAAAAAATAATTTTCGAGCCTGCGAAATTTAATTTTTTTGACTTTTTTCGACTTTGATTTGTAAGGTTTTTTTCAAGACCTACTAAAAAAATTTTCATTTGATTTTAAAATTTTCATGTATACCCTGTCCGACCCAAAAATGTCCGCTAAAAACGTTGGCGGTAACAGTTTTTTGCAAAAATGTTTTCGATGAAAACGAATTTGTCTCATATTTCCTGTCCCACTTAAAATTATGCGCAAAAAATCGATGGCGCGATATCGGTTAAAAAATCCACCCAGTCTAGTATATATAATGAAATTCAAAGAAAAAATAATAACTGCGCCCTTTATTCAAGCAACAGAAAGCAAACCAACAGCTGTTAGGACTTTTGTTTGTTCGTCTGTATGTATGTATGAAAGTGCATTACTCAACGAGTGCAACATGGAATAAACTGAAAATTTCACAGAAGTATTGCTAGATGTCCAAGGTCAAATATTGGGCCACTTTTACAACAGAATATAGTAATGGCCACATTTTTAATCAGAGGCCATGTGCAACACCGGTGGGCATCTGAGTATCATTTTGTATTGATAATTTTAAATAAAAATAAATAAATAAATTAAAACAAATAAATAAGGATAAACAGAAATTGAAATTACTGATGTGACCTCGGGTGGGTTACACGGCACTACTTATATACATGTTCATGCTGGGTGCCACGTGACCCTCTGTTACTCACCCTCCACAAACACAAAAATTTCTATGGAAAATGAAAATAAAATGAAGTAAATACATAACAACTATGTAAAGATGACTTTAAAACCAAAATACCATATTGGCACCTGGTGTTAATTTGATTATTGATGACATGCGGTGGCGATGCTATATAATCTGCGGAAGCCATATTGCAAGTTTGCACTGGGGATAGGGGAGATATCAAGCGATATGATTCTACCATATTTATCGGCTTCCCAAGTTTAAGGAGAGGAACCACTCTTCCCTAAGTGCATATGTCTGGAATGGAGCAGGTCGTGAGGGGGAAATAGCAGATAGATAGCTATGCCCTTCGCGGGCCAATCTGTTTCAGCAACTTCTTGGCAATGCCGTTGGGACCGATGGATTTTGAGGGCTTGACCTTCATGATGGCTTCCTTGACCTCGGAAACAGTTACGGCAACATGCGCTTTGCTGTTTAATTTTTTGCGTACAGCCGATGGCTTGTTGCTTGGCTCCATCAGCCTAATAATGCTTTATAAATCGTTTTTAAAGGTAACTAGCTCATCTTCTAGGCTCCAGTTCGACACTTTATGCAAAGGTTATAACATCACTAATGTAGGAAAAAATTTGCATACACTGCTTGAGAAATTATATGTCTCGCGGTGGTCTTTCGATTTGGTGAATTTGTATTGGTAAACAATCCCACGGATTTCCAAATTCAGATGTTGATGAGTCGTACCTGGACAGAGTCGTTGCTTCCGCAGGGTAATTCTATCGAATTTCAGGTATCACTTACCTATCGGAACTCTTTTCGCATTCTTTTCGTATTGGTTTTGGCTGAAATTTCTAATAAAGGGGGCACATAGATCTTTTTGATTGCTTCATATCTAAAAGAGATATCTAAAAATGGTAAATGCAGAGTTGTGGGAAGGACATATATATAACAGTTTTGTTGTCGGGGGGATAATATATCTTACTGCAACATCCTTCAAATAGATTTTTTTGTTATAAACAAATAACGATTTAATTTATATTCATTGTATATACCTACATAAAAAACAGGAAATAAATAACTATCGCGATATATACCTACTGGGGATATTAAGGCCGATGTTCTCTACTGATTTGTGGTGTGCTGCTTCTAATTTTTCCTGCAAATTGGCGGGACCTACAGTTTTTTGCCGATTCCGAACGGCATCTGCAAGCAAATGAATTTTTGCTGAGCATCCTGCCATGGCAGAAATACACTGGGAGAGTTAGCCAAACTATGGTCGAGGGGCGACCAGGTTTTGAAAAAACTTTTTCAAACCACTTTTGATGTTACCTGTACCAGAGCTCGAACCTTGGACCTTCGGCGTGGTAGACCAGCAACACTACCGCCACACCACGGCGGCCACCTACATATCTAAGTACAAATTTGTGTGTATGTAATTAGGCAAAGATTACTGGAATTTATGTTGGAACTTCCAATACAAGTTAGATTGCTCATATTGCATATCTCTTGAAGTTGTCAAGCTAGACATTTCGAATTCTGTAATTAGCTACATAAGGATGCTCTCCAATACCTCCATTAAAGTATGAGATATGAGTGTTTTTCTTGCTGCAGAACAAGTGCCGTCATACCCAGATATAATTATTAAAGGAACATTAAACTTTTCTCCTATCCTACTCATTAACAGTAACAAAGTCTAAGATAAAATACTCAGTTGTGTAAAAGTAGGCATGTTCAACTAATCAATCTTGTGGAGTTATGACCTGTAAAGGTTTCAAACTCTTTCTTCTAACAGAGCACAAAGTCCTTTCTTTAGCTTTAGTTTTATTTAGGTAAATCATTTACGGAAGAATAAGATGACCCGGCTGGAATGTATTCTTGTCGGAAGTAGAGGAAGAGGGGCCCCACTCCGTTGGAAAGACCAAGCGGAGAGCGATCTGTTATCCCCAATAGATAGTGAAACAGCCATTTGAGGACTGTTTCTGTATATGTATGTTTGTAAATTTAGTAAATCTCTCAATTTATTTGTTTTCAGAAACGTTTTGGTTAACAAACATGCGCCATATTAAATTGGCAATAATTATTAATCGGATTGCTTGATTCTGATAGCTATGTAAGGTAGGCATAAGCCGGGTTCGCCTGGCAACAGTGAATTTGTTAATTAGTATAAGAGGAAAATCACAATGATTTGCACAGGGGCGGGATGGGATGACATGTTTGGAAGTCACGAATTTCTCATCATACCTCGTCTAGCACACTGTCATGCCAATTTAACTACCCAGCTTATGTTCAAACAGCTAAGCTGTGATATCACGATATTACTTTTTCTCTAGTTAGCCATTTTATATTATTTAGCTTCCATTTTTCATACATATATTTTATATGTCAACACAAAGAAATGGGGAATATTGTTAGGCGTGTTCATAGAATTGTTTAGATCCCGTCGGGCTTTTTGCATATCAACACACTTTTTGTGGTATCACTAAAGATTTTAAATTTTATGTCTTCCTACATCATTTTCATTCAACTTATTTTCACGAATCACCATTTCTACAACAATAATATTCATTCACAATAAAACACGTCCCCGCTTAGCTGCATCCAGAACTTATACTAGGCTGAGTTTGATTTTAATCTTTATATCGCTTATTGCAGCACTTATTAGCACTTTTCCTCATTATAAGGATAACTAGGCCAATGCAGCTACAAAATTTTACTATTGCAGCTGCTTGACTTAATGAATTATTTCATTTTATAAATTTGTCGCTATTTTCGATATCGAAAAATTAACGTAGTAATCTGGGTTCGCTAATTTCAAATATCAACCTACGTTGATGTATATTCAAACGTTTTTCCCTCATCTCTTGTCAAATTTGGTTTAGTAGCAAACTGGTTATGGTGTTCCTCAGTTTTTAATTTCGTTGGTCAAAAAGTAATTTGAGTGTAAGATTTCCAATAAATCGATTCCTCTATTCATTCTTGGAGTTTTTTTACATCGAACCCTATATCTATCTCCATAATTGTATACCGTTACATACCTGCACTATGACGGCAAAATGGTAATACCCTGTGTTAGGTTAGGTTAGGTTGAAGTGGCTGCCATGAGGGCACACTTAGGCCAGTGTCAGAAGGCCCGTTGTGATACCACGTAGAATACCCTTTGTACTCTTACAACAATTGAACTTGGCTAATTTGGATAATGAATACCTTTAGAAGGCCAAAGTACCTACGGCTAGTATTAGGAAAAGCTGCATAGGTAACCATTAGAGATGCCACGAATACTTATTTGGCCGAATACCGAAAGACGAATATTCGGCGAGACTCTGGGCCGAAGCGCATAATATTCGGCAGCCGAATATTTGTCAGCACTTAGTACTTTTCACGTGTTAGAAGTTACAGCGAGTCATCTCTACACATAATAAAATTATAATGGATCGATGTCCGTACATTGCAGATTTTTAAAAAAAATTTGTAGGAATTCACAGCTGCATTACTTTCCATCTAACTTAATATTTAATTATAAACAGAATAAATTGTGTTTTTCTGGTTTAAACAAGAGTATTAAACCACCTAAGCCTGCACAAAATCAAATCTAATTAATATTTAATATATCGCTCATTTCGATTGCTCGACCGGTTTCGGAGTGTGTGTGGACCAGGGGTGACCCCAAATGTGCTGCGTTAAGCGATGTTCCATATCTCATTTCAGAAAAATCTCCTAAAATGAGAGAGCGAAATTGACAAGGATAGGTAGATGCGTTTTAATTTGCGCAGATCTGCTTTTGGGCGAGATATCTTCTGCCAGGTCTGCTAGTTTATGAAAAAAAGAGCTGCTAACTTCCTACAACACAATTTTTTAATAACGAAAAAACTCAATTGACTGGCGTTAGCAGCTTTTCATAGATTTTTTGAATTGAGCAGGTTTCATTGTAAGTCGTGATTACTGAATTCAGATAAAGCTTTGGTACAGAAAAGTTCGGTTGCAGATGAACTTGAATTTTATATTACATCTGTTCCCGTAGATGGAACAGCAGACTATTACAAGTGGTGGCCAGCAAACGCAAAGCAATATCAAACTCTTGCACAATTTTCTAAGATTTATTGATCATCTCCTGGTCGTTGTGTGTACAATGAGCGGCTGTTTTTGGAGGCAGGTAAAATTTATAAAGAGAAACGCAATCGTCTGCTATCAAAAAATGTTGAAAAAATTGTTTTCATTCATCATAACTTACCGCTGGTATATTTTAGATATTAATATCTTAATTTGCTGGTTCGATAAAGACCTTCGTCAGTAATATTTTCAGTAATTTTTTTTTATGATTTTCTATTCGGTATTTGGCCGAAGTTTCCAGATAAATTGACGAAATTTAATTCATGCACACTCTTATCACCGATGATGCTTGCAGGCCGTTGCTCAACTAGTGAGTAATATATCATTTGATTCGTCAAAGGCAGGTTACAAAAATATAAATAATTTAATGCATTAATATTTCTAATTTATTTTCTTAAACCTTTGTTAAGAACAAAATATTGGCTTAGGTACTTTTTATTTGTGCAATTAAAAATTATTTTGACTTTTATCTCTCAACTGTCAAGTGCTCCCAACTCCTATTAGTGATTATGAAAAAAGCTAAACCTTAATTCGGCCCATGCAACTGAGCAAGGAAGTTTCACGCACTAGATATTTTAAGACAGATGTCTGTAACTCAAATGTAGACACAGATAAAGGGAATGATTACGAGTGAATTAAATTGAGAATTTCAAATATTAAACAGAAATATTTTAAACGAAGTTCGACCCTTCGCTATTTTTCATCTCTTTCCCTTTTTTTCGGTGCGACTAATTTGATGCCACTTGTGTTTGGATGCTTACTCTCTTCTTTCGTTTTTGTGACCTCCTTTGCATTGCTAATTTGCATGCAACAAAACAACAAATACAACAACAGCAAGGCACATTGCGTCATTCAAATTGATGCAAATAAGACAACAATAACACAGACGATATATAATATCAAATCTGTTACTCTTATCTGCTATATGCAACCCGGCCTTAGATGGTAGTGTCACAGTTTATGTGCTCATGCCCTTTTATGGTGCCACTACTGGCAATCTAAATGCCCGGTCATTCAATGGTCCATCTGTTTATTTGCCGCACTTCAGTGTTACATTAGTTGCTGCTCTGTTCTGTTATGCTATTTTATGCGTTACTTAAGCTTCCTTTGTTTCTGCAAACTTTTGTTGTTAAATTTCATGTAGTGCACCTAACTCAACAGTGAGGCGGCTGGAATTTAATTAAAATACCAAAGCTGGTTAGGCGGATGAATAACATCCAACTATAAAGCGAAGACAATGTAGATTGGACGACGACGATGATGTTGATGATGAGGGCTACACCATAACCAATAACAAAATCTGAGTTGGCGAGTATGGTGTTCGTAGTAAGGTCTCAGTGCAGCCAGCTATGCATGTAGTAAAAGAAAGAAATTGCTAACAAGCTGTTGTCTGTCCATCTGGTTAGTCTAATTTCGTTTCTTGTCTTGCATTCACGTACACAGGAAGTTTACTCACGCCCGCAAATATTGATGCACCTATGCCCAGCTGGAAATGAATGCATTGTTAAGCAATCACTGAAGTTGCTATCGACAAGTAATATCAAAATGGTTTAGAAATAGTTTTTTTTTTTTAAATAGGGTCGACCCTTGGCAATGACCGAAATGGCTTTGAGCAAAAAGTACCTGGAAGCGAATGTCTTAGTTTGTTAGTGATGAAGTTATTTATAATTTTTGCTCTTTGAAATCAATAAATTAATAAAGGTGAACTCACAGGCACTTTTGAAGAAAAGCCACTTGGCGTTCATTCGCGGAGCTCATGGGATAGGAAATAAAATACCAGCTCATGCAAAGTGAAAAGGGATTTTAAAAACATATCTTAAAAATAGAAAGATTTTTAATATGCTTTTTTATTGGTAATAAAGTTTGAATACACTAATTACTCCTTTGTGGCTGCTCTAAAAAGTGAGCCTCATATTTTCGACAAGTCTTTACAAGATTTCTTGCTAAATTGTATGGTTAAAGGCTGTCGATTGTTATCAAATAATCGAGATGGAATAGGGTCGCACGGGTATATTTTTCAGTTAGTGCTCCATATATCGGTCAACATTCTTTGATTTCTTCTTAATTTTATAGATAACTTTTTATATTTAATACATATAAAATCAAAGGCAACACTTCCTTCCATACAATGTTACGAGTACGTCTCTTTCTTGAAAACGACACATATAACATACCATGCATGAACAACGATGAATTTAGCTCCACGCCGACAAACTCAAAAGTTTCTCCCTGACGGCGCATGGCAAATGTTGGCCTTACTGGAAATTGCACCCTAGCGGCCCCTTGGATGAGTGTGATTCTAGGTATATGTACTTCTTCGCCGGATTTTTCTTGCCGAACAAAAGTGGCAACTCTACTTAGAAACGTTTCTTTTTTCAAATACGCAGAAAAATACCTGTCATTTGATACCCATATTGGCATATTTCATTTCATTAAAAAACTTCAAATAGGCGGCAACCCCGTAAAGACATCCTATGTGGCAACACCTAGGTACAAAATCTTAGAATGTGGGACACTACGTACATACCAAGTTTCATCCAAATCGGTTGAGCGGTTTTCGAGATAGTCTGGATATACAAATATACAAACACACAAATTTACAAACATAGAAAGAATTGCTCGTTTAAAGTTATAAGATACATATACGTCCGCAGTCGTGCAATCCCCTACATTTGTAGTGGAAATGCCCTTTTGGCAGCCAATTCAACCTAACCTAACCTAAGGAAAAACTAACGCTTTTCTCAAAGCCAATAAAAAATTTGAAGGCAATGGCTTTCCACGGCATAAGGTAATTTTATCCCATGACATTTTCAACCTCACATAAACAACTAAGCCTTTTATCTGTAGAAAATATTTTCATTTGAGTTTGATGATCCTTAAGAGTCAGTAACTATTGGCATCCACTGATAGAAGCGGAGACGAAAAGAGGAACAACCTTCTTTAGAATAAAGATTTGAGATATTTTTGTGTTTCCAATTGGAAATTTCTCTTTAGTAGACGACTAAAAGCCAGTTAAGTAAGTAATTAAGTAAAGCTGATAAAGAGCTTGCTTTGCGCGTTCAAAGTTAAGCTTAAACAATGCATAAACAGCACCATAAACCGATTGGGCCGCAGTTCGCCATTTATGGTTTTTTAAAAATCAGTATATTTTGGCTCATTAACGAAGCTTGGATTTCAAAATAGTGTGATTTCCTTTTTGGTGAAATGTAAAATGTAATGTAGGAATTTTAAGAGAGAACTTTGTTTAGTGTGGTTAAAGAAAAAATAATATTTGGTACCTGAAGAAAAGATGTCCCAGGATTAAGGTAAGGTTGCAAAGGCAGTCTATAGTGAAATTGTAAATAAGAAAATGCATCTCGTGCTCAGTGGATATCAAGCCGTAAATTTATACTTTTAGAAATTATATTTCGTTGTGTCAGGATGCAGGAATGAAGCATGCCTTTTTATAATGTCATCGCATAATGCTTCACACTTTGAGCGGCAAGAAACCTTCTTAGTCATGAACAAGGCTCGACTACTCCAGATCGATACTGATTTAGTATTTATAGTTATTACAAGTAATCTAGCAGTATTCTTACAGAATAATTTTTATTTGAAACTACGTTATTAGCTTTTTGAAACACAAAGAAAAAGCCCCGAACAAATTTTTTTTTAAACTCTCACAATTAAATATTACCAATTGGCAATTTTCTTCCATCATATTTACGGAAAATGTATTGGAAAAAAGTTTCACAAATGTTAAATTGAATCTACCCCTAAAACTCTTATACCATGAAGACTATATACTTGCTACAAATTTGAAATTTCCGTCGAAGATCAACTCCCAACAGGGTACATTTCTAGTTACGTACATATATCTCTTGCGCATCCAGTGGTCCACTTTTGTAATTTCACGACCTTTTACTTACATTCTATCTCTTCGGCCTCAAATTAGCATTACATTACTTTTAACACAAAAATTCTGTTGGACTTTCTTTAAATTGTTGAAGTTTCATTAGTTTTTTATTTACTCTTGCTTACGCAACTTATTTTGGATTGCTCTCTTTTGCGTCTCCACTCTCTGTTGAATTGAAATTTGTTTAAAACCAATTTTTTTGTACTATTTTCGATTGCTTGATGACAAATAAACAGACCCGAATTGCAAAAAGCGAAAGATCAACTTAACAGAAAATTTAAAAAAAATTGGACATGCAATTTGGAACTGTGCAGCTTTAGGTTTAGAATTATCCTTTTCCCTTTCTACTTTTTTTGCAGTTCTTTGGTTTTGCTTTGTTCGTAATGCGTAATTATTTTGCCTTTTGACAACTCAAAAGGCTCTTAATGAATGTAGCAAAATTAATATAATAAGATTCCCAAAAGTGGACAAAATTAGAGGGTGAATATTTTTGTTTATACCTAGTAGTGCTACGCAGTCAAGGTATATTAACTTTAAATGCCTAAGGGCAGTACGTAACGGCATAAACGGATCGAGATAGATACTGACTTATATGTATCAAAATATTCAGGACGAAAAGAGGAATTGATTAAGCCATGTCCGTCCGCCTGTGGACACGATAACTTAAGTAAATTTTGAGATATCTTAATGAAATTTGGTATGCGGGACCCTTGGCACTCATCTCCGAGCGCTATTTAAAATGGGCGAAATCGGATGATAGCCACGCCCATTTATATATAGAATATTTTCGAAAACACAAAAAAGTGATTACACAGTACATAATACAACTATAAGGATAAAATTTGGTGCATATGTATATTAAAACTGAGGCACAAAATAAAATGTTCAAGAAGTTTTTGAAAATGGGCGTGGCGCCGCCCACTTTTGATTAAGTCAAATTAAGAAATGTTATTAATCATAAATGAAAAACCGTTCAAGATATCGAAACGAAATCCAGCACGCCGGTTTCCATGTGTACAAGGAATGTTCGAGAAAAAAATGGGCGAAATCGATTAAGGTTCCCGCCCACTTTTATATGAAAGGTTTTGAAGAGGATCGTAGATATGTTAAATAGACAATAACTTTGCGTAAAATAGCTTTACATCATTTATATTTCACTGTCAGAGTTTCCGTAAACTTTTATAGTGGATTATTCCAGAAAACTTTTTATGCCATAACTCCGCCAAAAATTGATATGTCGAAACGAAATTTGGTGATAATGTTCGATATATAAAGGTAACTGTTTGTTGTAAAAATGGGCCAAATCGGTTAATGTCCACGCCCAGTTTTGTAACATAGTTCTGAAAAATTTTTTTGGAAAATTTAAAAAGCGATATTTCTACAACTAAGGAAGTTATATCAATCAGATTTTGCACACATAATAAGCTTTTTAAGAAAGACTCGACCACAACTTTTCAGCATAAAATTTCTGCTATTTTCAAAGGCAATCGCTTATAAGTCAATCTTGATATTTCAATGAAAATTGGTCAGCTGGTTCTCAGTAGTATGTATTATACTCCTGCCAAAAATTAGCCAAATCGGGAATAACATAAGCAAAATATTCAGGCGCGTAGTTAATATCCTACTGCAATAGCGAAGTTATATATCTTGTTTGATTTTCATACCTTTCATAAACATTAAATGGATGTTAGTATGAGAACAAGAAGAGAAAAGTTACTAAAATGATCAGCACTATGACCGGAGTCGATTTAGCCATGTCCGTCTCTCCGTCCGTCTGTCTCTCTGCCCGTCTGTCCGTCTGTCTATTTGAACGCACTTATAATTATTATTTATAAATTTTTGACGTGTTGACTACGTACGTATGCAATCGTGCATTGTCATGGTAGAAAAATAAATTTTTCCTCACTGGATGCTGTCCTTTTTACTTGAAATCAATATTGGCATTTTTTAAAAGCTCTGAATAATATTCGACTGTGAGTGTTGTAAACTTTTCAGAGTAATCGATGTATATAAAATCTCGTGCTTCTAAGGAGCTGGCCATAGTTTGGTGTTCGACTGACCCATTTTGGCTTTCATAGGTGCACGTTCAAGTGGATAAACCCACAGTCTTGAACATTAATACATTTCTCGTGTGGTACGAAGAATTCGCGTTTCGACTGCAGTGACAAACCGGTGCACAAACCAATTTCAAGGTGTCCCACAGTTCAGATTATGATCAAGTGCGCGCAAGCGCGCTACCCATCTGTTTAAGCGACATAAGCTATAACGATTTATTTCGTCTATTTTATTTACGCTGCACTCTCTTGTAATTCGCAAGCAGCTTATGAAACATCCCAAAGATATAGTTTATGTTTTGTAATCCCAAAGCGGGGTTTTTCACAACGGAAATGAGGAAGCCAATCCCGTGCAATTCCTCAGAGCCAACAGTGCTCGCCCCCAATTAATACATACAAGGTGAAACAGGTGCACCGCACCCCGTTCTATATAGAACAAATAATTTAAATAAATAAAATAATAATTAAATAAATATTAGAAAAGGGTTCCCTATTTAATTTGTGCTCCGCACACCCCCTTTTTCTCTCTAAACTAATAATATAATATAAATAATAAAATAAAATAAAAAAACTACTCGCCCTCCATAGAGCTTAGACACCATCTTTACGATAGCTTTTCCAAGGTCAAAAATCAATGCAAAGTGTTACGTATTCGAGCAGTCTCGTTTCTTGCGGTCTTAGCTATTTCAGGAACATTCATTCTCCGATAGTATAACATTATGCCATGGATTTTATGGACTCCCACTTCCTTTGGGCTTCCCCACAGTTAGTTGTCACTTGGACTCAAGTCGTCATAACAGTACTCAGTAAACTCATTTTTGTCACTGAAACTGATTTAACAGAGTATTCCTAGTGTTTATCAAAAATTTCTTTGGCTGATGTGGTTACTACTAATGCATATCCTTGTACATAACAACTAAAAATCATACTAACTTAACCACTTCAAAAACTTCTAAAGTAAATCGCAAACCGTATCTCATATTATGCATGATATTTTACAAATACAACATGGATCAGTATGAAGACATGTAGTACAAAACCAAAAATGATTTCCGTACAAATATAGTTATAAAATTTAGTTTTCCTTTACTATATATCAATTTTGTCAAAACATTCCTGCAAAAAGTGCTATTAGGTTAGGTTGCATCCGGGATGAGACGCAAAAGAAGATGCGACTAATGCCAGCTCTGATCATTTTGAAAAGGTTGAACTGTACACATTTGTTTAAGCATGTCCTACGGAGAGACCAATTGTGCCCATCTATATCCAAACGGGTACGAAAGGACGAATCCACTTTCTATCCAAAAGGGTTCTTTTAACTCCTAGAAGTATGCTACAAAAACTAAAATTGACTTTCACGGCTATGAGTATGCTACACACATAAAAAAGGACTTACGTATATTGAATTATATTCAACTGTAGCCTAAAGGGATTAGTCACGAATCGCTCTTTTTAGAGATTAATCACACATTTTCGCAGGGATCTTTCTGCATGCATAATATGCATTGCATATGCATATACGAGGTGTGTTCAAAAAGTATCGCGAATTTTGTGTTTTTTCAAAAATTATTTATTTATTCATGAATATCTATTTTGTCCCCTTCAAAGTAATCCCCATGAGAAATTATACACTTGTGCCAACGGTTTTTCCAATCTTCGAAGCACTTCAAAAAATCATTTTTTTGTATCTTGTTCAGCTCCTCCTTCGATGCCGTCTTTATCTCGTCAAGAGAAGCGTAACGTCGTCCTTTCATGGGCCTCTTCAGTTTAGGGAACAAGAAAAAGTCACAGGGGGCCAGATCTGGGGAATACGGTGGCTGCGGCATCATTAGTGTGTTGTTTTTGGCCAAAAAGTCGCGCACAAGCAACGATGCGTGAGCAGGGGCGTTATTGTGGTGGAAAAGCCAATTTTTGTTCTTCCACAAATCCGGGCGTTTCTGGCGGATTGCTTCGCGCAAATTGCGCATAACTTGCAGGTAATATTCCTTATTGACCGTTCTTCCCTGTGGCAAGAACTCATGATGCACCACGCCCCTGCAATCGAAGAAAACTGTCAGCAAAACTTTCACTTTACTTTTTGAGCACACCTCGTATATGCGAGCGTGTTATTATACGTTATGAGTAAAAAGAAAAAAATTGCATCAGTTACAAGAACATCAGTTGCGGTGGCCGTGTGTTGCTTGCCGAAAAAAATATTAACTTTTTATATTTCTCCATAGTTTTTACTGTACACTCCACAATACGCTATTCAAACAGGACTGGTGAATGAGATCTGTGTGCTCCACATATTAGATGTACATAGATACTTGTAACAGAAAGAGAGAACATGCTTACGTTGACATGTTTAGCACGTAGCAACATCCCTCATATTTTACTGTTAGCGAATATAGGTTATTATATGTTGCAGCCGGCGCGTCAGTGTGTCCCAAATACTTATAATTTCATATAAATGTATATGTGTAACCTACATATAAATATAGACTTGCAGTTGTCTAGATAAATGCTTGAAACATTTCATCATACAAGTGGCTTTTACAAGAAGCCAACTTGACACAAACTTATGCCTTCCCCTGTTCAAGCACTAATGTATTTCGCAAAACAACAGATGTGCACTGCATGAGGATTTTTAGATTAAATTTTCATGATGCCAATGTCTTTGTTTTCACATTGATATCTGCAGGTTGAAATAAACAGCTCTTTTAAATTTTGAATGTCTTCTTTGATTTTCAAGTACTGAAAAATTTTCCTGGAATTTTCTTCGTGTTTCATTTATTTTATAAGCTGAAATGTTCCCTTGATTCGACACTGGATGCGGCATATTATAGAAACCCCCTGTACTCTGAAGCAGTTTTAAAACTTAAAACAAGCTTTTCTTAAGTAGATATCCATGCACATATGTAGATAGTACATTACATTCTACGTAGACATTGCCACTGTTTGTTGGTTTACAAGGTTGGGCATATATGGGCAATATTTAAACAACTAAATTACATTTATATATTTATTTACACTTTGCTTCAACGAAAGTTATTTCACGTTGTATTTTTACAAGAGTAATGTAAATAGAGGTTCCACCTAATCCCGTCATATTTTTTCAAATCCGCTGTCATATTGAAAACAACTTCTACCTTTGGGATAAAATTTTGGATATAGTAATCCACATTCAAAGTAGCAAAAACTGTCTTTTACGTCTGTTTTGAAAAAAAAAAATAATGAATTGTTGGTATACAAAATAAACAAAACTTATGAGTACTGATCGCATGGCGTTAAAATGAACACTACAAACAAAAAATCCAGCCTGGTCATTGATCAATACCGCCAGATTTTAATGTTATGGTAAAAAAGAAACAGGGTTTAAGCTGACATAAAACAAGCGCTCCCGTAGCTTAATGGTTAACAGAGCGTGCCAAAATTTCTCTGATGAAGAAGTCTATCAGCTTCCGAAATGGATCTAAGGAAAAGCTATTGCCTTTGTCTCTAACTTTCCTTTTATATTCTAACAAAAACTTTTATTAATAAACTAAAAAATAAATACTAAAAGTAAAAACAATAATTACTTTCATAAAAATAAAAGAATATTATTCTTGGCCTCGAGCTTATTTATTATTATACTAAACTAAATCTCACCTCTCATTACGCATCTTCTTCTTCCTTACCGAAAGAAGAAGACGTGTTCTAGAAAGTTGCTATGACCAGTGCCAAATCGATCCCGCAACAGTACCGCGTTCATATTCGGCAAAGGACTGCCACTTTCGGCAATACTTCCCAAAGCCTTCGCGGAGTGTTTTTACCCTAAAAACATCAATCGAGAGGATTACGAGTCCTTTGTCGCTACATTACGTTGTGTTTAGGTAATGGCATCTCGAGGAAGAAGGCTAGATAGTTTTCGCACTACCAAAACGCCTGAGTGCACGATAATATGGTGTAGGGGATTAACCCAGCAGTTTCTGTGGTGAAGCTCAGAGCACATAGGAAATCACCACCAAATGCAATGATTACTTTTGAGCCTGGCGCCCACTGCGCAGCCACATCGTTCACCGTTTGATAATGTTCTATTGAATGAAGTCAATTTTTATCTTTATTAAAACCGTGTTAAAATTCCAACTCCCAAGTTTATAGTTCTCTCCACATACCTACATACACATATATATATATATACATACGGAGAGAAAAAACTGCTAGTTCACAATCAATATACATATTCTCTTCAATGAATTATGCTCAATTTCTTCATTTAGTTGAAAAAAAAGTAAGAAAAAACCAAGTAAGGAAAGCACTGTCTTTGGCTATGCCGAAGGCTTTATAACTTTCATGAATACGCATCACGATTTTAAGTCTTCAATCCCTACTTAGAGTAAGAAAAAACTCTGTAAATTTAGACGGTCTTACCTTAATTTAAAGATACATAGCCCAAACCCCGATTATCGGAAAAATGTGTTGTATGGGACTATACGATACATGGATTTAATCTAGCTGATTTTTACTACAAGCAATACATATGTAATAACTATGGAGCTATATGTTATGTTGGTCCGATCTGTTTGATTTTCACTAGTCACATTATGTTTATAATATGACGGACGGACAGGGGGACATGCCTAAATCGACTCAGGTCATCGCCTTAATCATTTCAGTATACTTCTTGATGGGTATATCTCTCCTTCTTCTCATACTTACAAACATCGGACCAAAGTTATAATACCAATTCATGTGCATGAATAGTATAAATATTTAAAAACATGACTGGAGTCCCTGACTACGTGAGCGAAAAAGCAAAAAACGTTTAAGTGCAAATCAAATAGTCAGCATAATTATTCTTACGTGAAGTCATTCGGGAAGTGCTTTCAATTGCGAACAAAATTAAAACAAGCACACAACGGCATCGTAATCCAAGCAGAATGATACGAAACCAATATCAATCCATTAAAAACATAAATGTTGTATTGTATGTGTAGTGTATATCTATATGTCGAGGCAATATAAAAAGTGCAGAAACGCTTTCAAATAAAAGCAACCGCGTTGAGGGTATTTATTTTGTATCTTTGTATTGTATGTAAGTACAAATTGCTATGTGAAAACTCGCTACCATTTGTATTCTAGTAACAAAATACTAAATTAAATTAAAAGTTCTTATTTATTTATAAGTAAAATCTACAGCACAGAGTACCTTACAGACTAGCGATAAAATACAAACATAAATTAATAAATTAACATATAACTTAATATTAACACTACCAGAAGATTCTAAAAAATCAGCATTGCAAAAAAAATCAAGAATCTAAGACTTGGACAAATAGTTGAATAGGCGCATTACTAGCGTAATTCGTTTTTTAGGTCGTCGCATAAAATGGGTATGAAATATGGAGATTTATTTGCGGAACGTTGAAGCTAATATCAAAATAGGGCAATCTACTAGGCCGTTAATTATGTTATAAATAAATGACAAAGAAATAAGACTTCTTCTTTCCAATGTGATCAGATTAAATAATAAGAATGATACGAATGATACGATGGAATGCGTATGTCAAACCATATCGAACGCAGTGCTTATTTTACAAAAAAATAAATAACAAAATTAAGTCCGTATCGACTACATAGCTTTCCACCGATGAAGACGTAGTGGATATTTCAGGAAACTACGATGTTGGTAATGAAGCACAGCCCACAACCAGGTTTTGTGTGAAAACGAAGAACAGCCTCTGAAGAGTAGATACATTATACACTGTATCATGGCTCCGACATAAGGCATTTCCAGAAAAATCAGCAAGAGGCGCAGTTTGGCTTGTTTGGAATGAACTTATCGAAAAATCAAACAACTCGACAACGGTCAGAATGTAAGTTGTAGTGTACTAATCGGTTAGGCCTTATCAATCTTACAATAAATCTTTGGGTTATGCTACGTGTAATACATTTTTAAACTCTCCACTGTATAGATTTCAAAATAACGTCACTTGAGCCGAAGTTAACTTAATTTTTATTTCTCGATCTTCAAGATATCTGTTATAATCAAACAAAAAGTTCTATCAGCCCTTAACGAATGATTTATAAATATATTTGTATTTTAATTTGTATTATTTTGGAATCATTTGTGTGAATGTGGCTTGGATTTGGAAAAGTTGGACAATGAATAATCAATATTAGTTTTTATTTAATAAATTTGACGACGTCGATTTAAAAAGAAAATAATCGATTTACTCATTAAATAGATTTCTCACGTATACGAAAATTGCTATTCGAAGTACTAGTAAAAAGGTATTGGAATAATAAATTCCAGTCAGAATTATTTGAAATAATATTTCAAATATTAGTTTTTATTTAATAAATTTGAGGACGTCGATTTAAAAAGAAAATAATCGATTTACTCATTAAATAGATTTCTTACGTATACGAAAATTGCTATTCGAAGTACTAGTAAAAAGGATTTGGAATAATAAATTCCAGTCAGAATTATTTAAAATAATATTTCAGCAGTCGTAAATATTTATGACAGCAAAGCTTATAAAAAACAAGTAAGGAAGTCTAAGTTCGGGTGTAAAAGTTATCGTGGTATATTGGTAAATTGTTGTGGAGTTATGAGCTATAGAGGTTTTAATCTTTCTACTGCTATGTGGACAATCTCATAAATAAAAATGAATGTGTGTCTCTGTGTCTGGCGTCCAAAGTACTTAGCCGATCTTTATGAAATTTCCAAGGTCGATACTTCCGTTCACTGGTTACAGTATAGGCTATACATAATTTTGGAAAAGTGGGCGGTGTCACGCCACCTGCTATATAAAATGTTATTATTCTAGAGGCGTCCAATGTACTCAACCGATCTTTATGAAATTTTCACACTAGATTCTTGGATTCACTGGTTCCAGCACAGGCTATATATAATTTTAAAAAACAAAGCAAAGAGAGTATACCTCGTATCATGTTTTCAAATTTTATTTAACACGCTCCTGAAATTAATAATAGCTGAAATTTTAAATTTTTTTCATTTATATATGGGCGGGAACATGCCAATTTTCCAAAATTAAAAAAAAAACATTTATAAGATCATAAGTTTATTGTAACTACAAAATTCTAGCATTCTATCTGCATAAGTGAAGGAGATATGGCATGTTCCGCTTTCCTACCTCTTTGTTAAAAAACTTTGATCCAAAAGTAGGCGTGATCATCCACCGACTTTTCTTTTTTTCCGCCGGCGTACTCTACATGTCTATAGCATACCTTGAATTAAGTTTCGTAATTCTATCTTGCACCGTTCTGAAGGTATTAACAGTCCAATTCGAAATTTTCTTGACTCATAAGTGGGCGGTGCCACTCCCACTTTCCAAAATTTTGCAAAAATCACATAAAGAATAAG
This sequence comes from Merzomyia westermanni, assembly GCA_949987695.1. Lineage (NCBI taxonomy): Eukaryota > Metazoa > Arthropoda > Insecta > Diptera > Tephritidae > Merzomyia > Merzomyia westermanni. Next base: position 65,731,223 of record OX465291.1, read on the forward strand.
AAAATTGAGGTAACTGCCAAACTATATTATTATACCTGTATCACTTGATTAGATATGGGCAGTTCAATATTTCTACCTCCTTTCCATATAACTTTTATGAAAAAGTAGGCGTGGCCGAAAAGCGATTTCGCTTATTTACTATGGGTGCATTTGACACAACAGTGGTATGCCTCCTACGAAATTTAGTTGTACTAGCGTAAAGGGTTCTGAAGTTTTTAAGAGTCAAAGTTTGAAAATTTCTTCACTCACATGTGGGCGGTGTCAAGCCCCTTTCCCAAAAATCGTCAATGGAACAACCAAGTTAATAAACCTAGCAAATTTCATCATTCTAGCTGCTTATTTTTATTGAATTAACTCATTTTATACGTTTTTCGAAATTTTCGATATCGAAAAAAGGGGCGTGGTTATGGTTCGATTTCGCCCATTTCAAATAGCAACCTACCTTGGCTGGAGAGCAACCTGTGTTCCAAATTTCATTCAAATATCTCAATTTTTAACGGATTACGGAAGGACGGACAGACGGGCATGTCTTAAGGAATTCCTCTGTTCATTTTAAGAACCTTGATACGTGGAACTCCATATCTATCTCTATTATTTTTTACCCTTACAAACCACCGTTATTTGACCAAAACTATGATACCATGTGTACTAGTACACGCTGGGTATACAAATAAGTGTAAAAGATTTAATAAGCTAAAATGCAAATATATCGCAATCATTTAGGATTAAGCAATGAAAAAAACAAATGGCTTATATCAGAAATGATGAGTATACCGTTTTATATTAAAATTACTAAAATAAAAATAAATTTAGCGGACTAATATTAAAATAAATAAAACCGTTGTCAGTTGTTCTATAAACTAAAAACACAATAAGTTTTTTCACAATTTTTGAGTATATGTAAAAATCCTAAATTAAAAACTGCCGCAAATGTTAAGTGTGAGCTAATATTCATTCGAATCAAGATTGACTAGAATTGAGTTAGACGAAACTATGTGTTTTCGGCTGTAGTATGCACATAGTTTTACTCATTTTTCATCCAAAGTTGTCATTCTTATAATCGATTTATTAAAAATAGTTATTTATAAATTAATAAAATCAATCGAAAAAATCGATAATTACGCAACTAAATGATATAAAAGCAATTATTTTTTCACAAAATTATCCCTAAATAGTTTACTATCGGTTGGCGGCCGCCGTGGTGTGAAGGTAGTGTTGCCGGCCTACCACACCGAAGGTCCATGGTTCGAGCCCTGGTACAGGTAACATCAAAAGTGATTTTTTTCAAAAACGGGGTCGCCCGTCGGCAGTGGTTTGGCAAACTCTCCGAGTGTATTTCTGCCATGACAGGCTTCTCAGCAAAAATTCGTCTCCTTTGTAGATGCCGTTCGGAGTCGCCAAAAAACTGTAGGTCCCACCAATTTGTAGGGAAAATTCAAATCGGCACACCACAAATTGGAAGAGAAGCTTGGCGCAAAAATCTCTTAGGAGGTTTATGATGATATACCTGTTGTATATCGCGCCATAGAGAGATAGAGAGTTTACTATCCGTTTGGTATAGCACTGGTTATATACGCCAGTTATAGTCGTTGTTTTGCTTTCATTTCAGTACACAATCATATGAGTAAAAATTTATGAAGTGGGTAAATTTTACGAAGTTCGATTTTCTTTGTGAAACTTGTTTATATAGCTTACAACAATTTGGACTAAGTTTTCGAAGTTCCAAAGATTATCAAAGTTCTAGCTGTATATATAAACCTATTTTCGAAGCTCCCTAGTTTTTGCCAACTTTCCCGCTATAGGCTAGTCCGCTTTTGATAATTTTTGATGGTATCTTCTACCAAACTGCATTTCTTTCTTTGGCATATTTATTTTCTTGCAAAAGTTATTCACAAATTTTTAAATATTGTAACTTCTTCATAGCTGTCAGATCGTGCTTTAGTATGATGTTGTTGGTCATTCTATTACACACTTTCAACAGGAAAAAAAAAACTTAATGGGAGTTATTTACCGTTGTAAAGTCTTTGGTTTCTGTATATAGGACTGTTGTGAAGAAAATAATATAAGAAGAATAAAGGAGATAATAATGACAACTCTTGATAGACACTTCATATTATTTCAAAGCGTGATCAAAAATTATCCGAAACACTATTAAAGCTATGACTCACCGAAAAAAATTGTTCATATCAAGTTAATTACAATCCTTTTAAAAATGTAAATAAATCCCATATCACTTTTTTGTTTCTGGTAAAAGTGTGTAATACAATGCCCAGCAACATTATACTAAAGCTCGATCTGGCAGCTATGAAGAAGTCACAAATACTTAAGAATTTGGGAATAACTTTTGCAAAAAAATAAATATATCAAAATAAGAAACGCAGTTGGGAAGAGGATACCATTTTGAATTTCAAAAATGAGAGAGCTCATACTGGTGAATCGCGATAAATTAAACAAAAACTTTGGAACTTGGACGATATGTTTATAGCTATACTTAAGAAAATCAAGTTTCGAAAAATTGTGAAATACTTATTTTAATCTAAAAGTTGTGAGCCATGCCACCCAATTTCATGAAAATACATAACCTTCGAAAAAATTTTAGGTGACTCAAATCACAAATGTTTACCCATGTGTTATTTTGTTACTGAATTTTAAAATATTGCGGTCACTTGTCTGATATACAAGGTGGCGCAAAAGTAAGCTTCCGATGTTCAGCATATCGGTTGTGGCACGTGCAGTGTGTGCTGTTGCACCGTCTTGTTGGAACCACATGTTTTCCAATCCCAATTCATCAAGTTGCGGTAAAAAGAACTCGTTGATCATTGCTCTGTAGCGCTCACCATTCACAGTAACCGTTTGGCCCGACCGATTATTGGTCAAATAAATAGTCAGCAATATTCCGCGTTCTGGAGCAGTGTAGCGTAACATTGTTTATTAACGTGTATTTCGCATGTGTTTACTACACAAATGTCAAAACAGAACTGACTTTAGGGGCCAATCGCAAAATTTATAGCATTTTCTGATAGGAGGATTACTTTTGCGCAGTAACCGTTTTTCACCGACCGATTATTGGTCAAATAAATAGTCAGCAATATTCCGCGTTCTGGAGCAGTGTAGCGTAACATTGTTTATTAACGTGTATTTCGCATGTGTTTACTACACAAATGTCAAAACAGAACTGACTTTAGGGGCCAATCGCAAAATTTATAGCATTTTCTGATAGGAGGACTACTTTTGCGCCACCTTGTACATACACACATGTTTATACACAATTTGCATGTCATTCCTGTTTAAGTTAGCTTATGCGCCTAAAATGATGCTATAATAAACGAATGAATATACATTAGAATGACCACAGCTAAACAAACTCGGTAGTGAGGGGAATAAGGCCGATTAGCTGACAAAACATTAAAATTTGAGGCAATATTTGTTTTATGTTTTTATTTCTTATTGCTCGTCGTTTTGTTTTTGCTGCTATCTCTCTGCCTTTGCGCTCCTTCTGTTGGCGATATGAAAAAATCAAGTTTCATCATCACCTTCACATTCCAACTTAATGCGCTGCTCAACAATTCTTGTGCGGCATCCTTAGGCAAAATGTTTTCCGCCTTCTCTTTTGCGTGCTGGCGCTAGCAGAGGGCGATTCTCATTCGAATTCGGAATGAAGCACAACGAATCGAGGTAGTCGAGCGTGGCGCTACTCAATGGCTAAATATTCTTCCGTCACTTCAGGCGACACCTTTTTCTTAACAGCACTTCCTTTGCCACATCAAAACCCACTGGATTTGTTATTTATTTTTTTGTATTTCTATCGTTTTTTTTTTTTGCTTTTATTGCTTGTTTTGCACAGCCTGTATAAAAACCAAAATGATGTAAACGTAGAAGCTCACGTACATTTTATACACTTGAAGTGATAAGTAAAAACAATTTCCCTGCAAAATTATAATGATTGCTGGCGCGCTTAAGGCAATGGGGCATTGCCACGCCCACCTACATACATAGTTATATAGTACGCTTTGCGACCAGCATTTTAATTTTCTTTTATGTCTTAGGGAATTTTATCGTTTCTCCTGCAGCGTTTGCTTCTGGCTTTTGACGCCTCTTGCCTTCTTCCTTCTTGAAACGTCGCGCAGTGTTGAAGGACAATATGACAATTGCGGTCTTGTGCAGAGCTACCGCATAACTCTTAAACAACTGAATGTTCTTAAAGTGGGGGGAGGAGAGATGAGCTTCGAATAAAAAGGAATGTGGCAGATGACTTTGTAGACAATTAAGAAGAAGAGTTTTCTGTGATGATGAAGTCACACAAATAAGGATGGAGTTCGTAAAATATGTGTAGGAGAATTTAATTTAGTTAGATAGTTGAAAAAGGAAGGAGTAAAAGTCACTTATGGAGGCTCTTCTCCGGAGTCTAGAGGCCTTGCCATATGGATTCGTTAATTATTCGTCATATGAAATGGGCCAAAATGATAGGTCTTGTCTTTTCGTTTCCGAATGAATGGCTTTTCGCTTGAAGCATTCTATATATGTCGCCTTACAAGGCCTTACCCCCTTGTTTCCGAAGAAATAGCTTTTAAGCCTGACACCTTACCACCTCGCTTCACAAGAAGGGGCACAGAAGGCGCTATCTGTGGACTCCTGCGGAAATGTGCCTTGCTGTTGCTAAGAAGGTGTTTTGTAATGCCTTCTTAAGGGAACCCTGTGACAACTTTTCTTATGGGGGAACTTTAGGAAAACAATAGTGTTTCGTTACCGTTTTCTCCCAAAGCAATACACTGGGTTCATACAGGCCATGGATTCCAGATCTGTTGAAATTTTATTACAAAATCTAAGTAGTTTAAACCTAATCGCCTAGATTAAAAAAAAATCTTCGGCTCCAAAAACGAAAGGGGTAGTCTAAACCGCTCTGCTCATGGTGCTATAAATGTGTTATATAATAATAAGGTGTTATATAAGTATAAGGTTCTAAGTGCGAGCCGATTCTGCGATTCTAATGGTCTTATTATGAATTAGGAATTTTTGGCTTGAACATGTCGGGGATATCACACCTGGGGTTGATCATTGTTTATTAGGAATCACAACAAAATGACAAGGCTGTGGTTTAACGAATAAATGAACAGGACCTATAACATTTATTTATTTTGCTTACTAGGTAACTGTAAATTGATAAATCTTAGATAGTAAAATTTATCTTTTGAGATTTACCTCAGTGAGAAATATTTTGGTATTTGTATAAGATACTATTTTGGAACACTGTTTTTATGTAAGGTGGCTTTTGTGTTGATAAATACCAAGAAATATTCAAGTTTTTACTTATTTCATTCTCGCTTCGAATATTTTTGTAAGTCTTCCGCTTTAACGCTACGTGAGCGTGTAAGAGCTTCTAAATTAATTTTCTCATAACTCAATTTAGGTATTTTTAAGGTCTTCGCATTTAAGTGGTAGCAAGCGTAGATCTTTGAAATTCATAAGCCTACACTGCAAAAAAAATGCAGTGACTCGATTCGTGGGAATTTCAGTAGCTCTGCAATCGACATTTAGTCACACGATGGAAAAAATATTGTATGAAAGACCCAGAATAAAATATCTTTTCTGAATTGATAGGGCTCATAAGGATTTTCTGCATAATATCATAAATTCCTTGCTTAAAGGGAGATGTGCTCCTTCGAAGTTATCAAAATTGTAGCATGCTGACTGTGAACCCCCTTCTTTTGATGCATATAAGAAATATTTTCCGGCATCCCTTGTTAAATTTGGATTGCAGAATACTAAATTTCGGCATTCTGACATCTTCAGCGTTAACTTTTGCTTGTGAACTTCCTCTTACCAAGGTCTTGTATTTACAATTTATAGGTTCCGCAAGGGGATCTGCCAATATATTTATATGTATGAGCATGTATGCATGAGTAAACAATGTATCTAACTTGGTGGTAACTCCATCATTTCCTGAAGTGGTTACAAATTCGAAACGTTTCACATTTCATAGAAAGCTTCCCTAATTATTTCAACTTTCAAAACACATCAATTTCCAACTAAGAGTTTACTATTTTTACAGCGTAGACATCAGGCATACATTTCCCTTTCAAAAGCTCTTTTGAAACATTTTTAACTGTTATAGCTCTTGCATGCATATTAAATAATAACTTTAAAGTTAACCACACAACAGCGACGACCGTGTTGGTTGAAGGTTATATGCACCCGCTTATGAAAAGCTTGTGAAAACAGTAAAAGTATTTAAAATGTAAGAACATAATATCCCGCAACGAATTTCCGCTGGTTTTGTTGAAGTATATCTTTTCTTTATAGTCGAACAGCAACAATATCATTTTACACAAGAACAAAGAGCAGGGAGTACAAAGAATCAAGTTTTAATAAGCTGGATAAAGTAGACGTTGAAACTCTGCCCTACTGGCTAGCGAGAGGAAGTGCGATATTAACGACGTAAACTGATTTGAACAGTGTGAAATTAAATAAATTAAGGAGGCTTTTTCGTCACAGTAATAGATGTGCCTGCTGAAAAGTCAAAGCGTTGAGACTACTTTTACTATTTACCTATGTACCTTAAATATGCAGATAGCTAGATCAAATATAATTGTAGAGAGCCTTATTGCACAGCTTGATTTGCTTATCGTCTTTATTTGAAATGTCTTGAATATTAGTACTAATATAAAACGCCCACAACTACAGTGCAATAATCTCTAGTATAGTAAATCTTTATCAATTTTAAGAGCAAAACTATTCTCGGTAAAAGCTTATATTTTCCTCAGCGGGTTATTTCGCTATCGTGTATTACGGGCTTAAAGCAAATCTATCGTAGAGCATTACTATGGCTGCAGCTCAGGTCACAAAAGCAGCTATATGATGTCTTGAAAAACGTTGTTACTATCACACACAATCCCCTGAGATTTTCAAAGTACCTTCTCAAGTCTTGAAGGGTCTTCCCAAGTATTATATATTATAGCAGGAAATTACGGAGAAAGAGCTCCACTTTCTCTCTTAGACCTTCGATTTAATCAGGAGGCTCTCTGTCTTTTTTCCAGAATGACTTGTTAATCACCTATAAATTCGTAACCTCTTTTCATACCCATTGGTATTATTATACCTTTCATGAACATGAAATGGTATTATAACTTTGGTCCGGTGTTTGTAAGTATGAGAAGAATAAGAGATAGACCCACCAATAAGTATACCGAAATGACCAGGGCGATGAGCTGAGTCGATTTAGCCATGTGCATCTGTCCGCCTGTCTGTTTGTACGCAAACAAGTCCCTCAGTTTTTCGGTATAGAGCATTTTGCATGCGATTAATCATTTGCCGGAATCAGCAAGATCGGAGCATAACAACGCATAGCTCTCATACAATCGATAGTTTCGATAAATGGGTTTTGGGCTATACATTTTGCAGTTAAAAGGCTAGGATCGTAAAATTTCACAGGTGTGGTACTTATTATATTGGTAATGTGTGTAGTGAAAATCAGCCAGATCGAGCTTAGATAATATATAGCTCCCATACAATCGATTATTGCGATAAATGGGGTTTCGGCTATGTATCTTTAAGCGATCAGTTTTGCAGAGTTTTTACTAATTGTGAGTAAAAATCGGACACTTAAAACCGTGATGCGTATTCATAAAAGGTATATAGTCTTCAGCACAGTCGAAGACAGCCCTTTCCTTACTTGTTTTTGTTATGATATACTGAGTATGTAACAATGCTGAGAAACATATTTTCAATAGGGAATCACCATTGATGGACGCGTTTTACGATGCTGTCTATGCTTTTGGTATTATATATCAAACTATTATTTAGTCAACTCAGCAGAAATGAAGTTAAAGTCGTGGCCTACACGGATGATATGGTACTAATTATATCTGTCCACTACCTTACATGATCAGTCAGGTTATGCAGATAGCATAGGGGATGCTCAGCATGAAGCTCCAAAGATAGCGCTAGAACGAAAACCACAAGATTTCACTAACCTCCTTTGATAGTCAAAAGTGACGTCTTGGTGACAGTAGTCCTCATAACACAGCCATACGGCCATATCTGAGTTTGTAGCCCTGTGAAAGAATGCTAGGTAAAAACTAGGTGCGAGCCCAGTTTTATTTACAACTGAAATGTGACCACTGGAATGACATGGGTGCACTTAGGACTGCGGAATTGTGATTCTGGAAAGAGCGAACATTTTTCTAAATGTCAACAAATTCTAGATTAAAACGAAAACCGATGACATCTGAAGCAGGACAGTCCTTGAGACAAACCTTAAAATTATCTTCCCTTCGAGGAAGGATTAGAAATGTGGGGACATAAAACAGCAATTTTACAACTAAGTTTTCACGGATATATCCAAAATAGCCTGTCGTGCAGGAGAGGGAATATATGTGCAACACTCCCAGTCGTGAACTGCTGTTACTTATCACGTGTAGTATCCATTTACACTGGGTTGTTGAGATTAAAAAGAAGTGGAATCATTTAAAGGTTTAATGAGTGTGACTGTAGACATCTTACAATAAATTGCGATCTTTAACCATTCTCCAGGTTAATATAAGGGCACGTAGCGGCCTTGATCGTCATACTTCCGGAAGCGGAATGAAAGATAGAGTACCTGCTCTGCGCTTAACCAACATATTATTTAGAAAACCCCTTCTAAGCTCGACGAGCTTTTGAAATTTTGAAACTAAGTGGGTAATTGGAGTCACAGAAGACTCGCCACCCCAATCAACTAACTGAAAAAAAGGAATGCACTTTTCCATATTATTTTTCTAATCCTTGTAATTTTTTTTTCATTCCGGAACTTTTCTGTGTTCATGTGAGGAACTATAAAAACTATCAGTTGTGATAAGGTCTGTTCAATAACAAAAAATTATTACTGGAAGTTACGAATTCTTACTAACTTTTTCTGTCAAGTGTTCATTAACTCAAAAAATTTGTAAAAGAAAAACAAATGGAGAGCGTTAGAGTTTGACCGACTTACTAATCTTTACTGGAAAATTTCTTGCTAGTAAAAATTTGTGAACTTATAGAATTCGCTGTCAAACTCGAACTGAAATAAAATAAAAAAATATATATTTTTTTTATATTTCAAAAAATAAAATAAATTTTAATATTGATTGATAGGAAAAGGAAAATAGAACATCTTCAATGCGTAAGCACTAAATAATGTGATACAATTCAGTGTATTTGTAAAATCTTTACATGCTTGCTGGCAGAAGGATGCTACAGCAGCTAGAAAACGTAGCGCAGTGCCAGAAGGACAATTTATTCCCCTAATCAAAAAATAAAAAGTGGTTATTTTTTAAATTAATTTTTGAAATATGCCAATCGTTTTTTTACTTACCAATTGTTGATCATTTACTTTTATGTAAAATTTTTCTCTTCGAATGAAATAAAATTAATAAATATTTTTTTATATTTCAAAAAATAAAATAAATTTTAATATTGATTGATAGGAAAAGGAAAATAGAACATCTTCAATGCGTAAGCACTAAATTATGTGATACAATTCAGTGTATTTGTAAAATCTTTACATGCTTGCTGGCAGAAGGATGCTACAGCAGCTAGAAAACGTAGCGCAGTGCCAGAAAGACAATTTATTTCCCTAATCAAAAAATAAAAAGTGGTTATTTTTTAAATTAATTTTTGAAATATGTCAATCGTTTTTTTCCTAACCAATTGTTGTTCATTTACTTTTATGTAAAATTTTTCTCTTCGAATGAAATAAAATTAATAAATATTTTTTTATATTTCAAAAAATAAAATAAATTTTAATATTGATTGATAGGAAAAGGAACATAGGACATCTTCAATGCGGAAGTACTAAATTATGTGATACAATTCAGTGTATTTGTAAAATCTTTACATGCTTGCTGGCAGAAGGATGCTACAGCAGCTAGAAAACGTAGCGCAGTGCCAGAAGGACAATTTATTCCCCTAATCAAAAAATAAAAAGTGGTTATTTTTTAAATTAATTTTTGAAATATGCCAATCGTTTTTTTACTTACCAATTGTTGATCATTTACTTTTATGTAAAATTTTTCTCTTCGAATGAAATAAAATTAATAAATAGTTTTTTATATTTCAAAAAATAAAATAAATTTTAATATTGATTGATAGGAAAAGGAAAATAGAACATCTTCAATGCGTAAGCACTAAATTATGTGATACAATTCAGTGTATTTGTAAAATCTTTACATGCTTGCTGGCAGAAGGATGCTACAGCAGCTAGAAAACGTAGCGCAGTGCCAGAAAGACAATTTATTTCCCTAATCAAAAAATAAAAAGTGGTTATTTTTTAAATTAATTTTTGAAATATGTCAATCGTTTTTTTCCTAACCAATTGTTGTTCATTTACTTTTATGTAAAATTTTTCTCTTCGAATGAAATAAAATTAATAAATAGTTTTTTATATTTCAAAAAATAAAATAAATTTTAATATTGATTGATAGGAAAAGGAAAATAGAACATCTTCAATGCGTAAGCACTAAATTATGTGATACAATTCAGTGTATTTGTAAAATCTTTACATGCTTGCTGGCAGAAGGATGCTACAGCAGCTAGAAAACGTAGCGCAGTGCCAGAAAGACAATTTATTCCCCTAATCAAAAAATAAAAAGTGGTTATTTTTTAAATTAATTTTTGAAATATGTCAATCGTTTTTTTCCTAACCAATTGTTGTTCATTTACTTTTATGTAAAATTTTTCTCTTCGAATGAAATAAAATTAATAAATATTTTTTTATATTTCAAAAAATAAAATAAATTTTAATATTGATTGATAGGAAAAGGAAAATAGAACATCTTCAATGCGTAAGCACTAAATTATGTGATACAATTCAGTGTATTTGTAAAATCTTTACATGCTTGCTGGCAGAAGGATGCTACAGCAGCTAGAAAACGTAGCGCAGTGCCAGAAGGACAATTTATTCCCCTAATCAAAAAATAAAAAGTGGTTATTTTTTAAATTAATTTTTGAAATATGCCAATCGTTTTTTTACTTACCAATTGTTGATCATTTACTTTTATGTAAAATTTTTCTCTTCGAATGAAATAAAATTAATAAATAGTTTTTTATATTTCAAAAAATAAAATAAATTTTAATATTGATTGATAGGAAAAGGAAAATAGAACATCTTCAATGCGTAAGCACTAAATTATGTGATACAATTCAGTGTATTTGTAAAATCTTTACATGCTTGCTGGCAGAAGGATGCTACAGCAGCTAGAAAACGTAGCGCAGTGCCAGAAAGACAATTTATTTCCCTAATCAAAAAATAAAAAGTGGTTATTTTTTAAATTAATTTTTGAAATATGTCAATCGTTTTTTTCCTAACCAATTGTTGTTCATTTACTTTTATGTAAAATTTTTCTCTTCGAATGAAATAAAATTAATAAATATTTTTTTATATTTCAAAAAATAAAATAAATTTTAATATTGATTGATAGGAAAAGGAAAATAGAACATCTTCAATGCGTAAGCACTAAATTATGTGATACAATTCAGTGTATTTGTAAAATCTTTACATGCTTGCTGGCAGAAGGATGCTACAGCAGCTAGAAAACGTAGCGCAGTGCCAGAAGGACAATTTATTCCCCTAATCAAAAAATAAAAAGTGGTTATTTTTTAAATTAATTTTTGAAATATGCCAATCGTTTTTTTACTTACCAATTGTTGATCATTTACTTTTATGTAAAATTTTTCTCTTCGAATGAAATAAAATTAATAAATAGTTTTTTATATTTCAAAAAATAAAATAAATTTTAATATTGATTGATAGGAAAAGGAAAATAGAAGATCTTCAATGCGTAAGCACTAAATTATGTGATACAATTCAGTGTATTTGTAAAATCTTTACATGCTTGCTGGCAGAAGGATGCTACAGCAGCTAGAAAACGTAGCGCAGTGCCAGAAAGACAATTTATTTCCCTAATCAAAAAATAAAAAGTGGTTATTTTTTAAATTAATTTTTGAAATATGCCAATCGTTTTTTTACTTACCAATTGTTGATCATTTACTTTTATGTAAAATTTTTCTCTTCGAATGAAATAAAATTAATAAATAGTTTTTTATATTTCAAAAAATAAAATAAATTTTAATATTGATTGATAGGAAAAGGAAAATAGAACATCTTCAATGCGTAAGCACTAAATTATGTGATACAATTCAGTGTATTTGTAAAATCTTTACATGCTTGCTGGCAGAAGGATGCTACAGCAGCTAGAAAACGTAGCGCAGTGCCAGAAGGACAATTTATTCCCCTAATCAAAAAATAAAAAGTGGTTATTTTTTAAATTAATTTTTGAAATATGCCAATCGTTTTTTTACTTACCAATTGTTGATCATTTACTTTTATGTAAAATTTTTCTCTTCGAATGAAATAAAATTAATAAATATTTTTTTATATTTCAAAAAATAAAATAAATTTTAATATTGATTGATAGGAAAAGGAACATAGGACATCTTCAATGCGGAAGTACTAATATTTCAAAAAATAAAATAAATTTTTATATTGATTGATAGGAAAAGGAAAATAGAACATCTTCAATGCGTAAGCACTAAATTATGTGATACAATTCAGTGTATTTGTAAAATTTTTACATGCTTGCTGGCAGAAGGATGCTACAGCAGCTAGAAAACGTAGCGCAGTGCCAGAAGGACAATTTATTCCCCTAATCAAAAAATAAAAAGTGGTTATTTTTTAAATTAATTTTTGAAACATGTCAATCGTTTTTTTACTTACCAATTGTTGTTCATTTACTTTTATGTAAAATTTTTCTCTTCGAATGAAATAAAATTAATAAATATTTTTTTATATTTCAAAAAATAAAATAAATTTTAATATTGATTGATAGGAAAAGGAACATAGAACATCTTTAATGCGGAAGTACCAATATTTCAAAAAATAAAATAAATTTTTATATTGATTGATAGAAAAAGGAAAATAGAACATCTTCAATGCGTAAGCACTAAATTATGTGATACAATTCAGTGTATTTGTAAAATCTTTACATGCTTGCTGGCAGAAGCATGATACAGCTAGAAAACGTAGCGCAGTGCCAGAAAGACAATTTATTTCCCTAATCAAAAAATAAAAAGTGGTTATTTTTTAAATTAATTTTTGAAACATGTCAATCGTTTTTTACTTACCAATTGTTGTTCATTTACTTTTTTGTAAAATTTTTCTCTTCGAATGAAATAAAATTAATAAATATTTTTTTATATTTCAAAAAATAAAATAAATTTTAATATTGATTGATAGGAAAAGGAACATAGAACATCTTCAATGCGGAAGTACCAATATTTCAAAAAATAAAATAAATTTTTATATTGATTGATAGGAAAAGGAAAATAGAACATCTTCAATGCGTAAGCACTAAATTATGTGATACAATTCAGTGTATTTGTAAAATTTTTACATGCTTGCTGGCAGAAGGATGCTACAGCAGCTAGAAAACGTAGCGCAGTGCCAGAAAGACAATTTATTTCCCTAATCAAAAAATAAAAAGTGGTTATTTTTTAAATTAATTTTTGAAACATGTCAATCGTTTTTTACTTACCAATTGTTGTTCATTTACTTTTATGTACAATTTTTCTCTTCGAATGAAATAAAATTAATAAATATTTTTTTTATATTTCAAAAAATAAAATAAATTTTAATATTGATTGATAGGAAAAGGAAAATAGAACATCTTCAATGCGTAAGCACTAAATTATGTGATACAATTCAGTGTATTTGTAAAATCTTTACATGCTTGCTGGCAGAAGGATGCTACAGCTAGAAAACGTAGCGCAGTGCCACAAAGACAATTTATTTCCCTAATCAAAAAATAAAAAGTGTTTATTTTTTAAATTAATTTTTGAAACATGTCAATCGTTTTTTTACTTACCAACTGTTGTTCATTTACTTTTATGTACAATTTTTCTCTTCGAATGAAATAAAATTAATAAATATTTTTTTATATTTCAAAAAATAAAATAAATTTTAATATTGATTGATAGGAAAAGGAAAATAGAACATCTTCAATGCGTAAGCACTAAATTATGTGATACAATTCAGTGTATTTGTAAAATCTTTACATGCTTGCTGGCAGAAGGATGCTACAGCAGCTAGAAAACGTAGCGCAGTGCCAGAAAGACAATTTATTTCCCTAATCAAAAAATAAAAAGTGGTTATTTTTTAAATTAATTTTTGAAACATGTCAATCGTTTTTTACTTACCAATTGTTGTTCATTTACTTTTGTGTACAATTTTTCTCTTCGAATGAAATAAAATTAATAAATATTTTTTTTATATTTCAAAAAATAAAATAAATTTTAATATTGATTGATAGGAAAAGGAAAATAGAACATCTTCAATGCGTAAGCACTAAATTATGTGATACAATTCAGTGTATTTGTAAAATCTTTACATGCTTGCTGGCAGAAGGATGCTACAGCTAGAAAACGTAGCGCAGTGCCAGAAAGACAATTTATTTCCCTAATCAAAAAATAAAAAGTGTTTATTTTTTAAACTAATTTTTGAAACATGTCAATCGTTTTTTTACTTACCAATTGTTGTTCATTTACTTTTATGTACAATTTTTCTCTTCGAATGAAATAAAATTAATAAATATTTTTTTATATTTCAAAAAATAAAATAAATTTTAATATTGATTGATAGGAAAAGGAAAATAGAACATCTTCAATGCGTAAGCACTAAATTATGTGATACAATTCAGTGTATTTGTAAAATCTTTACATGCTTGCTGGCAGAAGGATGCTACAGCAGCTAGAAAACGTAGCGCAGTGCCAGAAAGACAATTTATTTCCCTAATCAAAAAATAAAAAGTGGTTATTTTTTAAATTAATTTTTGAAACATGTCAATCGTTTTTTTACTTACCAATTGTTGTTCATTTACTTTTATGTACAATTTTTCTCTTCGAATGAAATAAAATTAATAAATATTTTTTTATATTTCAAAAAATAAAATAAATTTTTATATTGATTGATAGGAAAAGGAAAATAGAACATCTTCAATGCGTAAGCACTAAATTATGTGATACAATTCAGTGTATTTGTAAAATCTTTACATGCTTGCTGGCAGAAGGATGCTACAGCAGCTAGAAAACGTAGCGCAGTGCCAGAAAGACAATTTATTTCCCTAATCAAAAAATAAAAAGTGGTTATTTTTTAAATTAATTTTTGAAACATGTCAATCGTTTTTTTACTTACCAATTGTTGTTCATTTACTTTTATGTACAATTTTTCTCTTCGAATGAAATAAAATTAATAAATATTTTTTTATATTTCAAAAAATAAAATAAATTTTTATATTGATTGATAGGAAAAGGAAAATAGAACATCTTCAATGCGTAAGCACTAAATTATGTGATACAATTCAGTGTATTTGTAAAATCTTTACATGCTTGCTGGCAGAAGGATGCTACAGCTAGAAAACGTAGCGCAGTGCCAGAAGGACAATTTATTTCCCTAATCAAAAAATAAAAAGTGTTTTTTTTTAATTAGTTTTTGAAATACGAGGTGTGTTCAAAAAGTATCGCGAATTTTGTGTTTTTTCAAAAATTATTTATTTATTCATGAATATCTATTTTGTCCTCTTCAAAGTAATCCCCATGAGATATTATACACTTGTGCCAACGGTTTTTCCAATCTTCGAAGCACTTCAAAAAATCATTTTTTTGTATCTTGTTCAGCTCCTCCTTCGATGCCGTCTTTATCTCGTCAAGAGAAGCGTAACGTCGTCCTTTCATGGGCCTCTTCAGTTTAGGGAACAAGAAAAAGTCACAGGGGGCCAGATCTGGGGAATACGGTGGCTGCGGCATCATTAGTGTGTTGTTTTTGGCCAAAAAGTCGCGCACAAGCAACGATGCGTGAGCAGGAGCGTTATCGTGGTGCGAAAGCCAATTTGTGTTCTTCCACAATTCCGGGCGTTTCTGGCGGATTGCTTAGCGCAAATTGCGCATAACTTGCAGGTAATATTCCTTATTGACCGTTCTTTCCTGTGGCAAGAACTCATGATGCACCACGCCCCTGCAATCGAAGAAAACTGTCAGCAAAACTTTCACATTCGACCGAACTTGGCGCGCTTTTTTCGGTCTTGGTTCGTGCGGCAGCTTCCATTGAGATGATTGATCTTTGGTTTCCACGTCATAACCATAAACCTACGATTCGTCACCATTTATGACCCTCTGGAGCAAATTTGGGTCGTCGCGGACAGAGTTTAACATCTCATTAGCAATGTTCATGCGATGCTGTTTTTGGTCACAATTGAGCAATTTTGGTACGAAATTCGCGTAAAAATCGAAGACGATCCAAAACACGTGCAAGCAAAGCAGCAACAATTAACTGAACATTCAAAATGGCCGAGCTTGTCGGCATAAGTGAGAGACATGAGTACCAACATAACGCCACAAAAAATACGTAACCAGCGAAAATTCAAAATTCGCTATACTTTTTGAACACACCTCGTATGTCAATCGTTTTTTTAGTTTTTAATTGTTGTTCATTTACCTTTATGTAAAATTTTTCTCTTCGAATGAAATTACTCTTTACTATTTTATAGAAAAACGCTTATTTAAAGTAAATATTTACTGGAAAAGTAAATGAACAAACCTATTGCCGTTACTTGTTATGTCGAAAAATGTTTCCTAAAACTCTCAGACATTGCCTCGAAACCCCTTTAACAGCGTTACTTTAAGGCAATATAAATATACATATATGTTCTTAATTATAACCACGCGTTTTAAATTTCCTCCCCTTGTCTGAAGCGTTGATCCATTTGATACTTCAGCTGAAAGTTAAAGCCGGTGAAGGAGATTATAAAAGAGTTGGAAAAAAATCTCAATAAGTATTGAAGTATACAAAAAGCAGAATCTATAAAGAACTTTAACTCGAACCCTACAATATGCTAAGCGCTTAAGAAAAGGTTTACAAATAACAACAATTGAAAACCTAAAGCTACTTTCATAGCACAGCAACAACACTCTGCCAAGTGCAAACGAAAGCTGCCGCCTGCAGCAATGCAATATGCATCAAACACTTAAGCGTTACTTTGTATGTATGCCTGAGTAGACGAATGCAGGAGTGAACTGTTGGGATGGTTCGCTAAAGTCACTCACATCCTTCGAAATAAGTGAGCGGAAAAAAGGACGATAAGTAGAAAAAGTAAAAATTGAAAATAAACTTTGGTTACGGCACGAACTTGATGATGAACCGACTGACCTAACACAATTCACAAGCTGTTTGTTTGTGCACACATAACAAAGTTCATCAGTCAGTATGTGAGCGGGGTCCAAAAGAAAACAGAATAAAACCAGTAAGGAAATCTCTGTTTGGTATAAACTAAGTATAATATAACTATTTGCAGACTGATATGGTTTGTCATAAATTATCTGGATATATATAAAAAGAACAACTTTCCAGGAAACTCTTGATTTTTTACTCGATTGTACTGCTGCTTGGAGAGTGATCTTAAGTGGGCTTGGAGTCGAATACACATTCTGGCTTTACTTATCTCCTTTCTGCAATGAGGTTGTGCGAAAGCTACTAAAAACGTTGACTCTTATCAAGAACGGTTAGTTTTGTTGCTGCAGTCAGAAAATAATTTGTGTACTTTGGTTCCAAACTAAATGATAGAGGACCCTTGCCCCAATTTTCTGCTTCTACCAGTGTTTTTGTCTTTGTTAAATCAAAACAATCTCCTTTGCCGCGGAAATCGCTGGGAAATATTTCGATTACTAAACAGTTGCAATGTTTTCCAGGTAGAGTTGACTGTCTTTACGGGAGCTGCGAGGTGGCGTAACACAGCAAGGTAGCTTAACATTTTCAATTATTGTTTTTATTAAATCTGAGGTTGAAAACTAATATGACTGAATCAAATTTGTTTGCCTTTGCTGCGTGCGTTGAGCACAACTGGTTATAGATTTTAAATCACTGTGAGCCAGAAAACTCAGGGCACGCACGAAAGTAAACGTGAAGAGCTATTGGTCACCATCAATCCGCAAGTCACCAACCACCCACACACGCACTCATATTGGCAACTTAAAGTCGGAGTATTAGTAGTAGCATGCTCACTTCAAAACATTTCCACTTAAGCACACTTACGGACACTTGCATATTTTATAATGTTTAAGTAGAGGATTTTCTATGCAAGTTCAATTTTACATATGAGAGAGTGTTTGCGCTTGTGTGCGTAGTCATGCGATGGCTCTTAAATTTGTGCTCGACTGATGAAATTGTTGACACAGCCTGACCGGATGTAAAACAGTTGAACAGCTGAACTTGTGTGTTTTCTAGTTTGTCTGTGGGCGTGCGTGTGATTATTTGTGTCGTGCACTTGAGCGACCAAACAATGGCTTCCTGTATATCTACCAAACAGAAAATCAAACTGTATTCTAGCTTGTGCTACCTTTTGTTATGATTCTTGCTGACACTTAATTATGAAACAAATTGCTTTGTTGTTCGAAACTTCACATATATGAGAATCCTGAGATAAAGAATCTTCTTTACAAACAAATATTACAGAGAATTATGAAGAACGGCTAGAATCATAGTGTCATTTTATTTGTGACTTTCTTAACAAAACGTTATCAATCTTCAAGCAGAAAATATAATCGCTATACAACTAATGTATATAGGAAAGATTTTTAGCAAAATTGTGTTTAAATACAAACCGGTTTGGTGCTTAGCTATTTTCAGAGTACATTCAACAAACCTATTGAACGAAAAATTACGCTAAATATCGCCTTCAAACCAATTTAGATATGTGCTAATTACTGGGATGGTGCAATAAATTACTTTAAGGAAATCTAAATGATAAACTGTGTTCAAGCTTTAGCAGTTTCGGCCAAGCCTCTTAGTGCAACTCTTCATTGATATCATCCGACACCGCTCCTTTTACCAGTTTTACAAGATTTGAGGCTCCTTTATATCCTCATATGGGCATTGAAGTCCTCAAGTCACAGGCTTTTCAGTATCTGCCTTAAAGATAAAAATACGCTATTGGAAACGTAATGAGAAGTTTAAGGAAACACAAAATATATACCCGGTATCTTGTATGTGGACCGGTTAGGTTTCATTAGTAATTAGTAATCAATTAATTGATGATAATTATTCGAAATTTTTTTAAAGAAAAGGCAATTAATAATTGATTACGATTTAAAAAAAAAAAATTAAAAAAAATAATCAAAAAAAAATAATCAAAAAAAAGTAAGGAAAGGGATGTCCGTGCCGAAGACTTTATACCTTTCATGAATACGTATCACGGTTTTAAGTGTCCGATCCTTACTCACAATTAGTACAAACTCTGCAAAAACTGTTAATTTAAAGACACATATCCCAAACCCCATTCATCGGAAAAATCGATTATATGGGAGCTATATGTTATGTTGGTCCGCTCTGGGAGATTTTCACTACACACATTACATATATCTCTCTCTCTATGGCGCGATATACAACAGGTATATCATTATAAACCTCCTAAGAGATTTTTGAGCCAAGCTTCTCTTCCAATTTGTGGTGTGCCGATTTGAATGTTCCCTGCAAATTGGTGGGACCTACAGTTTTTTGCCGACTCCGAACGGCATCTACAAAGGAGACGAATTTTTTGCTGAGAAGCCTGTCATGGCAGAAATACACTCGGAGAGTTTGCCAAACCACTGCCGAGGGGCGACCCCGTTTTGAAAAACTTTTTTCAAATCACTTTTGATGTTACCTGTACCAGGGCTCGAACCATGGACCTTCGGTGTGGTAGGCCGGCAACACTACCTTCACACCACGGCGGCCGCCACATTACATATATAATGTGTACTAAAACTGCAAAATTTTACGTTCCTAGCTTTTTAATTGCAACAGTTATAGGCCAAACCCCGTTTATCCGACATCTTTCGGTATATTTATTGGTGGGTCTATATCAGACCAAAGTTATAATGCCATTTCATGGTTATGAAAGATATAAAAGTAGTTTTGATTACTTGTGATAATTTTTTATTTTCTTTTTACTTTTTTTGGATTATTTCACATCTTTTTCTGTATTGATGTATTGATGTTTATATTTATCAAAAATCAGAAATCAAAAAAAAAACCCAAAAAAATCACGTTTTGATTGGTTTTGATTATTTTTGATGTTTCTTTGATTTTTTTATTAATCGTAAAAAATTATTTTTTATTATTATTTTTTTAATTAATTGAAAAATAATCTTTAGAAATTGAAAGTAATTGGTAATCAATTATTAAATGGATTCTCAAGCGAGTAATTAATCAAACCGTTAATCATTACGATAAGTAATCATTATTTAAAAGGTCTGGTTGTATGTTCCCTAATGCCACAAACCATGCTGCTCAACTGAGCACAATGTTTTAACAAACTCAAACCCTGTTGAAACTGCGATCTACCTAGGAGTTCAGTTAGAAAAGATCGAGGAATAGTCCTGGCATATACATATGTGCCGGTTAGGCAACCCGAAGTTCAACTATGATATTAAATTAGTAATCAACTGAGAAGTAAAGTAAACTGTAGTCAATTAAAGGTCACGCGTTAAAGGTTCCAACGGTGATGGGAGCTTTGTACTTTGAAGGAAATTAAAACAAGAGCTGTGTGATTTTTACCCAGACGTGATATGGTGCAGCGAATCAAAGGCCTACGTCTTTTCTGGGTAGGGCATGTTTTGTGTCTTCGTCCGTTTTCAGAAGAAGCACTTGACTGAACTTGAAAATATGGATGTAGGACAACTTGGCGTCCCTTGGTGTTTGGAAACGGCGTCCATTATTGCTGCAACGCCCAAAACTGATTATGATATATATTAGTTATAAGACTTTTCTCAGTCGAATGGGTGAATGAAGGTTTTATCTCCTTTGCTCTGTGGCATAAGGTTTGCCATATTTTTCTGCAGAATATTTAGGATGTTTCTTATGTAGCTTCCGGTAGGTACACTCTGAACGTCAGTTACTAGCTACCGTAATATTTTCTCACAAAGGCTGCATTCTTAAAACTGCCAATAAATCTTACTATTGGCATAGTGGCAGTAAAATAAGAGTGAAATAAAAAATGCCACTTATTGCACCTGAATAAGTTTAGTTTAATTAACGATAGATACATCCATTTTCTTGGCATCCTTTCGTTAGGTAAGTTGCTTATACGCCTCGGCAAACATATGTATGTATATCTTACGAAACAGTGGTAAAATAACACTAACAAAAACTGTCTTAAAGCAGTAAGAATGGTATTTTCCCCCTCATATTTGTTTTTGAGTGTATTTGTATATGATCCGCGTATATATTTCCTGTACTTACATACTCATATACATACAGTGTGAGTAAATTTCATACCAATATGTGTATATTCGCCTAAAGTTGTGCAAGCAATTTGTTCTTTGAAACGTATTTGACTTGAACTTATTTAACTTCGACCCCTATACACATTCGTACGTAAACGATCTATGCTTTAAGCAAGTGATTTTCCTCCAGCAAAAGTCAATTAGTGCATCATTTATAGGTCATATGACTTACGCTTACGCTAGCCTAATGACACACATACATACACCCCTGCATAAGCGTGTACATGTATGTGATTAAATTGAAGAGCTGATTGCGGCCATTCCACATGACTAGAATATGTATGTATGTATATATGTACACTAGACCGTTCCAGAAGTTATTCTGTTTTGACAAATTTTGTTAATTTTACTTTTTGCTATTAACCTCACAGTGGAGCTAAGACTCGGACACTACCTACCTCGAAACTCACCACTAACTCTATTTAAAAATTTTACAGTACATAACTTTAGGTGTGGAGGTAGGGGCTGTGTGTAGTGGTCCAACAGTAAAGGTGAATAAATAACCCCACACGGCGGCCGCCGTGGTGTGAAGGTAGTGTTGCCGGCCTACCACACCGAAGGTCCATGGTTCGAGCCCTGGTACAGGTAACATCAAAAGTGATTTGAAAAAAGTTTTTCAAAACGGGGTCGCCCCTCGGCAGTGGTTTGGCAAACTCTCCGAGTGTATTTCTGCCATGACAGGCTTCTCAGCAAAAATTCGTCTCCTTTGTAGATGCCGTTCGGAGTCGCCAAAAAACTGTAGGTCCCACCAATTTGTAGGGAAAATTCAAATCGGCACACCACAAATTGGAAGAGAAGCTTGGCGCAAAAATCTCTTAGGAGGTTTATGATGATATACCTGTTGTATATCGCGCCATAGAGAGAGAGAGAATACCCACTTTATGTAACTAATGGCAGGTCAAAAATATAATTTACACTCCAAATTTTATACGGAATTGTGTACTGAATAATCAGTGTTTTTCTGAGAAATGGGAAATGAGTGCCAAAAAAATTTCATATTAAGTTACAGTAAGATATCTCAAAATGTGTTCGAATTGTCCTGCTTACAAGCCGACGGACATGATTTGATCCATTCCTGTTTTCTTCCTGAATAATTCGATATACAAAGTTCTCCCGATTTGCTTATGCCATTACAGCCTACCTGTGAGCTAAGCTCAGCTGCCTATAAAAAAATGTTTTTTTATAAAACGGCTTAATGTGCACAGTAACGATGCCAATCCCCGGTCTCCAGGATTTTAAGGATTTCAAATAAGTTACTTAACACTATAAATGTCTGATTTTTGAAAAACCTTCAAATTTTTTTGTAAATATGCAACATTAATCAATATTTTAATTTTTTCTATTGATGGTGTTACTTATAGTGAATGAAATGAGCGTTTCTGAATTAGCAGAGTTTCAAACTTTACCCAATCTTTTTTTATCAAGGTAATTCATTTTAAAAATTGCTTGAAAACAGCCAATTCGAGAGATTTTGCTTCAAAACTGATGAAACGTGCAGAGTAGTGGAGTTAAAAAAAAGACGTATACTCAAGGTAGCAAAAGAAAGCGGAAGTAAGTAAGACTTTATTAAGAGTGAACTTAGTTGCGATACATGTATGTAATGACATCTGTCAATGTTAAATACATAAGTAGTTAATAAAGGGTGCTTTGTAAATATTGTAATTTTTCTCACAACACCTTCCCTAAATTAAATATTTAATTTCATTTAATTATAAAACTAAATATATAAATACATACATAGGTACATAGCATGTATATATATAGTATGATATAATTTTTTTTTTTTTTTTTTTTTTTTTTTTGTTTATCCAGTAATATGTTTACAATATGTAATAACAAAATTCATTTTTAAGGAGATGTTATAAAATTATAATTTGAGTAAGAGAATATTTTACTTGAGACCAAATTCATTTGAAAATTGTTTTATTTTTGCAGCAGGTAACCCTTTTGTAAAAATATCCGCTAGCATTTTATCGGTGCTTATATATTTTAGTTTGATTTGGCCGTCTTCAATTTTCTCTTGGATGAACTTTGATTTTATGTCGACGTGCTTCGTTCTGCTTGAATACGAGTTGTTTTCAGCAATACACATAGCACTCTTGTTGTCGCAAAATAGAGTCATTGATCTGGAGGCTTCGCTAACCAGTTCCCTCTCCAAACGCTTAAGCCAGATGGATTCTTGACTCGCCGCCACCATTGACATTAATTCAGCCTCGGTGGATGACAATGCTATCGTATGTTGCTTTTTTGTAGCCCAAGAGATAGCTGCCTTCTGGAATGAAAAAATATACCCAGTTGTCGAACGACGATCTTTTACGTCATTTGCCCAATCAGCGTCACAAAAACCTATGATATCATCAGAGCTTCTTTCATAGACTAAGCCTTTGTCTATGGTTCCCTTAAGGTAACGCATAATCCGCTTTACCGCAATCCAGTGCGCCTTCCCTGGGTTTGTGCTGTATCGGCTTAGCAAGTTGACAGCGAAACAGATGTCAGGGCGTGTGACCTGAGCGGCAAACAGCAGACAACCAATAGCTTGTTTGTAAGGGACACTGGCCATTTCACGCTTTTCGTTGTCATTCGTTGGACACATCTCCTCGGAGAGTTTTTGATTTAAGTCAAGGGGTGTGCTCACAGGATTACACTCCTCCATGCCGAAACGGCGAATTACATCAGCTATGTACCGAGACTGGTCAATTTTCATAGTTCCTTGTTTAACATTTTGAACTATACGTATGCCCAAAACTGATGATGCTGTACCCAGATCCTTCATTTTGAAAGCTTTCGAGAGCTTATCTTTCAGTTGGTTTAACAGCACAGTGTCATTGGCAAACATAATGACATCATCTACATAAACAGCAATTAACAGCATTTTGTTACCAGTTACCATGTAGTACATGCATTGGTCGACGTTGCTGCGCTGAAGACCGAAGCTAACCAGAGTTGAATTCAGTTGTAGGTTCCAAACACGACTAGACTGTTTCAGGCCATATAATGATTTTCGCAGCTTGCAAACACGGCCTGACCCATCATCGAAACCAGTCGGCTGAGTCATGTAGATTTCTTCTTCAAGATGACCGTTCAGGAATGCAGTTACGGCATCCATTTGATAGACAATAAGGTCAAATTTGACAGCTAGAGCAAGTAAAAACCGAAGGGTAGAATATCGCACAACTGGTGCGAAAGTTTCATCGTAATCGATGCCTTGCTTTTGGTTGAACCCTTTCGCGACAAGCCTGGCTTTATAACGCACAGGCTCTCCATTAGCATTTACCTTTGTCTTGAATACCCATTTCGATGGAATCGCCTTCTTTCCAGCAGGTAGCGGTGATAATTCCCAAGTTCCGTTGTCATCGTGCGATTTTATTTCTTCACACATTGCAGCTTGCCAGAGCTCATGTTTGTGGCTTATCATCGCTTCATCAAAAGTATTTGGATCAGATGTTACACAGTCAGTTGAGCAAAGATTGTAGTTTGGTCGAGGTATATTTTCCAATCGCTCGGAGCGGCGAACTCCTTCGAAATCCAAATCTGAAATTTCACCTTCCGGAACAAACGTGTCATCGCTTGACACATTTTGCAAAGTGCAGTCGCTTTCAGTTGTTGATTCGTTATTACCTTCCGTAGACGCGCTGCTATCGAGCTCAGGCGAATGAGAGTCACCTTCTGCTGGCAATTGTTCGAATAAAGGCGAATGGGCGCCATCTTCTATTGGTAATTCTTCCACACTTTCTACCCCTGAATTATCAATAGGAGTTTCATCCGGTAGCCATAAGTGGACGATATTTGATTTCCCACCTGTAGCTAGAGAACTTTTGTTTAGCTGATTTTCAATAAAAACTACATCACAACTAACTACTATATTTTTGGCTACGGGATCATAGAGTCGATACGCTTTTGCTTCATTACTATAGCCAACCAAAATGCATTCTCGAGATTTAGCTTTTAACTTACTGCGCTTTTCTTTGGCAATATGTGCCATTGCTTTACAGCCAAAAACTTTGAGATGTTTCAGGCTTGGCCTTTTGCCAGACCACAACTCTTCCGGACTTACGACATTACCTCTACATGGTGTGCGATTTATTAGGTATGCTGCAGTTACGGCAGCTTCAGCCCAAAATTTGTCTTCCAAATTCGCATCAAGCAGCATGCACCTAACCCTCTCAGTAATCGTACGATTTAACCTTTCGGCAACCCCATTTTGCTCAGGAGTGTAAGGTGTCGTTTTCTGATGGATAATGCCATGCTCTGTTAAGAATTTGTCGAAGTTGTGATTTACATATTCGCGACCATTGTCCGTTCGCAAGGCTTTTATTGTATGCGAGCATTGATTTTCAACCAATGTCTTGAATTTAACAAATTCACTAAAAACAGCGTCTTTTGTTTTGATTGGGATGGCAAAAACTTTTCTGGAATAGTCATCCACAAACGTTAACAAATATCGTGCGCCAGAACATGAACGCACATTTAGTGGGCCCATGACATCACTATGTATGAGCTCTAGCGGCTGTTTGGCCCGCTGCCCTTTTTCATTGTGCGAGCTTCGCGTTTGCTTACCTTTTATGCAAACCACACACTTGTCTACTGCACCTGAAGAGTATTCGACACCATCCGAAGCATTTTTAATAGCTGTTACATGTTCTCGGCAAACATGACCCAATCGCCTGTGCCAGAGGTCGTAGCTTGTCACAGCCATAGCAGCATTGTCATTTGGCACACAATTTAGGCGGTACAATCCATTTGTCTTCCCTGCAGTTGCGATCAACTCTTCGTTCTCGTCATAAATTTTGCACCAGTTATCCTTGAAACGTAGCTCTTTGCCGTTGTCTGTCATCTGGCCTACCGAAAGCAAATTTGCACACAAACTAGGGACGTACTCAACATTTTTAATCGTTGCATTCACTTTATTATTATTTTTGCCAACTAAAGAGAGCTGCACATCGCCTGTGCATTCAACAGCAATTTTATTGTTGTTTGCAACGATTACTGCTTTGTTTACCACGGTTTTTAGATTCGTCATACAATTTTTGCTTTTTATCATATGTTGAGAACAGCCGGAGTCTATATACCAGTCTTCGTTGTTGTGAATGTTGGCATAAAGGGACGAAGCAAATAACACCTGACTTTTTTGTGTACCTTGTTTTGATTTGTCTTCCTTCGCTGCTTTTTTTCGACAGTTCTTGCTTATATGCCCTAACTGCTTGCAAGAATGGCAACGTACTTTTGACAAAGTTTTCGTTTTGGTGTATAATGCATTTTCAATGCCACGTTTTACGTCAAACTTTGCATCTTGTAAAAGTAGATTTTTAACAGCATCTACAGTAAGAACTTTCTTCGAGTTCTCGACCGCAAGCACTAATGCTTGAAATTCACTTGGCAGTCCAGCTAGCATAAGTGATGCTGTCAGCTCATCATCGATTTTCAAGCCTGCGTTTCTAACCTTAAAAGCTGTCATGACCATAGAATTAATATATTCTTGCATAGAATCACAGTCTGACAGCTTCAGTTGTACCAACTGTTTCAAAAGTTCAACTTTACGTGTCAAACCTTTATCTTCATATGCTCCCAATAGAGCATCCCACGCGTCTTTTGCTGAGGTTTTATCGGCAATATGTCCAAAATTATTTGGCTCAACTAACATCGTGATTTCAGCCAATGCCTTTTCATTGGCATCACGATCGGCATCCGTAGCAGTCGTAGGCAAGCCGTTCTGGATCAACTTCCAGTGACCCTTGATCACCAAATAAGATTTTGCCTGGCTCTTCCAGACATCGAAATTCTCGCGACCGCGAAGTCGGTCGACGGACATAGAAAATATATGCGAAGTCATTTAACTAAGGAAATATTATTATACGAATATAGCAAACGAGTTAAAATGACGCGGCAGAACTATTTAAACCGATTTTATTGGCGGATTGCTTAATTAAACTCTGCGTAGCAAAGGCCCATAACCTGATGAAACGTGCAAGTAGTGGAGTTAAAAAAAAGACGTATACTCAAGGTAGCAAAAGAAAGCGGAAGTAAGTAAGACTTTATTAAGAGTGAACTTAGTTGCGATACATGTATGTAATGACATCTGTCAATGTTAAATACATAAGTAGTTAATAAAGGGTGCTTTGTAAATATTGTAATTTTTCTCACAACAAAAACTTTAAAAACAAATTTTTTTTTTTAATTTGGTTTTTCTTTGTTGTTGGGGAAAGTAACTTTGCTTCAATTAGGAAAATATAGTGATAATTTAATGATTTGTTACAAATTTTAAGAACAGCTAGTTTCTCAAACAATTTCTGCTCTTTTCAATGTCTTTACGAATCCCGGAACTTGAATATCAGATACCGAAGCTCCCGGCAGTATAAAAATAAAAAAAAATAAATGCCATATCTAATACACACATATCTATTGTATAGATGTGAGAAGCTTCATTACAAACAATTGTTAAAATAATCGAGTAGATACTGACGAAGACTGATGGTATGGAGAATAAGATAGCCGATTAAGCACACAATGAAATTATGCAGCCAACAAATTAAACAAGGCTTAAATGGTCTCACTAAGCCCCTAAATTACGAATTTAGGCAAAGGCTAATGAATACAAGTCAATAGGTGGATTGAAGATTTGCCAGAGGATGTTGAATTACAAATCTACATAATTCTACATACACACATAGATAAATGTATGTATGTCCATATATACATGTGCATATTATTAAATATTTGGTCATTCAGCTGACTGCATCCGGGAGTGTTTTGTAGTTGGTGGTATGTATGCATTTATAAAGAGTCAAAGTGGCACCCACTTGTCGCCTGTCACATTGTTAACATAAATCTGTCTATTCTAGTTTACTTTGCGTGCTTAAAACAGCGAACCGAACGCATTTACATATGGAAGTAGGGTACTGTGTAACACTTCCATATAAGATAGCTCTGCAGGAATATCTCAATATGGATATAGATTACTCTGTACGCAAGTATATATTAAACAGCGGGTACCAAGACTTTGCGAGAAAGCCCTTAGGCCACCACGAGTGGCAGACTGGCCATTGATGTATATAACCTGTTAAAAGTGGTAGGAAAACTGGCGTATCTTACTTGCGCAAATGACACTCTCAAGGGTGGGACCGGATCCAAAGCTTGAGGGGGAAATTAATATTTAGGTGCATTGTCAAATCAGTCAACTTCCTCTTATGGATGTTCTACAAAAAGATGCGTATGTGCAAGTTGTTGTCGATTTTTTAAAGAAGAAGTATTATGACGGCAGCAGTCGTTAGCAGCATTTGAATCGAAGTTCTTCCAGTTATACATGACTGTGAAGTAAGATTAACTCCAACACAAAACAAACTTGACAATAATTTATACGAAAGGAGTAAGATTAAGTTTTTTCCCTGCAGAGGATGACTTGGGAATACGTTTCCAAAAAGCAAGAAGCACTTCCCATCCTGGGTAACATTTGAGTTAACGTAAAAGTGAGACTGTCGTCCATAGAGCAATTTTTCTTCCTTCACCCTCCTTTTCTATATCTGTTCTTATGTATGAAAATTGCACAAGTAAGTTTTGGTAGTGGTATGTTATTGAAATTTTAAGAACAACTTGGACTTTTTGGATTTGGTAATTTTTTTCTCAGCACTTTTTATGTAACAACGGTCATCATATGTGTATCGATCAGGTTGTACGTTTCATTACGCTACCACGGCCACGGAAAGGATAAGGATTTGAAGAAATTTCAATGCTAATTTCTATGGTGCATCAGAAATCTTTCGCTGACTGATGTACTCTTCGATTATATTGTTACAGTGGCACGCCGAAATCAGCAACAGCAGACATGAGGCGAAAAATCAGTGAATATTCAATCAGGGTCTTGATTGGTATAATTATTACAGCGTTTCTTGACATGCAGTCAACTTAAAGCAATTAAAGAGAATATCGTGGAATTTTGTGGGGGGCATATCTACTAACGTTACTACGCACATGCATACGTTTATACGTTTATATGAATAAATACATTAAAGAGAAAATTCTCTTGTGTTTATAAGCAGCAGTTACTACCTGCATTGTCGCTTTCGTTACACAGCCATAGCCTCATCGTTGTCATGCACTTCAGAACACATTAACTCTATGACTTTGATGCCCTGTTTGTTATCACAGCCAAGGTAATGGCACGCTATCTCTCATGGAAATAAACACACATAAATGACGTCGAATAGCTCATAGTGTGGGAGTGTGGACGCATTCTTGATATATATTCATGTAGGTTATGTATGAACTGTGTGGTATAACAAGATTGAGTGAAGCCTGCTTGGCCCACAATTTAGTTCGATGATGCTATACGAGCACGTGCACTAAACAGTACCTCTCCCATCCATTTCTAAAATGTATCTTATGTTGTCACGGACTCTATTAATTACAGTTTTTATAAGTAAACCCAATAAAATTTTATTTCAGTTTGAAACACCAATGAATTTAAAAATATTGTTCTTCTAATTAATTCTGCTGAATTGTAGGCTTTAGTTTACATTAGATATGTCTTTAAAAAATTATCTCTCTAGTATTACTTTTACTACTTAGTACGCTAACTTATTTAACATTACCACAAAAACTTACAACTGTGTATATAATTTTTGTTGTAACCTTCGCTGTGATATTCTTACTTGTTTCTAACGAAACCAGACTAGTTGTTCATAAAGAAAATTTTTTTCTGCTTTCGAGGAAATATCTTTAAAACGAAGCTATTTTTATGTGTGCCTGGCCAAATTGTTAGCAGTCGAGCTGGTGGTTGCATGTAAAGGTGGTTTGAAAAAGCAGATCATTGAATGATGAGCTCAAAACTAGAAAACCTTAGTCAGTGAGTATCATCATGGCGTGTATGTCCTCATTTCCACACTGGAGTATTTTTAACATTATTTTGCATTATTTGTCTCAGACAATTTCACACTCGATGACAGGAAAATCTCTTCTCAATCCTTCCGATATGTGTCCTTGTGCATGATGGTATTTTATTGACAGTGTCACACTAATACCCACTTAGTGAGCAACTACTTTATATGGCCGTGATACTTGTTTAACTCCAGCAAGATACATGCATGCATATGTATTAGGGATGTACATTTTTTGGTTTTTGATCCCGGAGGTAGTTCCGGGATTTGGATATTCGCTATTATTTAACAGTTAAGTTTGGAAAAAAGTGAAAAAACGGTTTGAGAAACTATTTAACTTTAAGATAAATAATACATATCTGGGTTTTCATACCTTAGTTTTTATTTAAAACGAAAGTTAATGTAAAATAACACATTAGAGGCAAAATGCATCGTTCCGCTAGCTTAGTTGTTAGAGTATTCTAATAGTGCCTGTATCAAACACTTCGATTATCTCAGTGTCCGAGAAAGGGTCTGATGAAAAGTTGGTGACTTCGAAAAAATGTTATCCCGTACCATCGCTGTGCAAATCCTTGTAATTTTTCTCTAATAACCATTAACAAAGAAAGCTATTTAAAGCAAAGCCAAATTTTGTTGGCAAATTTTACAAGATCTCTTTACTCAGATTTTAAATGCCTGTGAAGAAAACGACGTGGGAGTTTACTTTAAAACCCGTGCTGAGTCAGTTTTTGTTAAAGGATTTGTTACAATTCAATAAAAACAAGTAAGGAAGTCTTAGTTCGGGTGGAACCGAACATTATATACCCAGTAGTGATCTATTATCCCAATTTGCGCAGGTCTATTTTAATACTTTCAGTTCGTATTTGCTTTCAAATAGACAGACGGACAGACAGATAGACGTATCGGGAGACGCACATGGCTACATCGACTCAGCTCATCCTCCTAATCATTTCAGTATACGTACAAACGTTTCATGTTCATGAAAGGTATGAATATCAAAAAAGATATACAACTTCGCTTTTGCAGTGGGGTATTAACTACTTGCCCGGATATTTTTTACCTTTCATCCTGAACGTTTTGATGTACATTAATAAATATATATCTCGATTCGTTTATGGCGAATAAAGTAACATACCTTGTGTGCGTAACAAAAATAGATATAAAAAATGTGTGTCTTTTATAGGCGCCAAAGAACTTAACCGATCTTTATGAAATTTTCACAATATATATTTGGGTTCACTGGGTACAGGAGAGACAACATATAGTTTTGGAAACGTAGGCAGAGCCACGCCGCCAGGCTATATAAAGTTTTAATTCGTCATAACTCCGAACTTTTTTGGTCTAAATTAATGATATTTGATATATGTGTCACTTAGTCAATATTGACATAACTTTCGAAAAGTGGGCGGTGCCACGCCCACATATTTTGTGTTTTGTTTCTGCTCTTGACCTTTCACGATAGCTTCAGAAGTTCGCTGGGCACGACACAGTCCGTATATAGTTTTTGGAAAAGCCCCAGGTTATATAAAGCTCCATTACGGTGTAGTTAGGAGTTTATTTGGTTCAAGTTTATGACATACGAGGTGTGTTCAAAAAGTATCGCGAATTTTGTGTTTTTTCAAAAATTATTTATTTATTCATGAATATCTATTTTGTCCCCTTCAAAGTAATCCCCATGAGATATTATACACTTGTGCCAACGGTTTTTCCAATCTTCGAAGCACTTCAAAAAATCATTTTTTTGTATCTTGTTCAGCTCCTCCTTCGATGCCGTCTTTATCTCGTCAAGAGAAGCGTAACGTCGTCCTTTCATGGGCCTCTTCAGTTTAGGGAACAAGAAAAAGTCACAGGGGGCCAGATCTGGGGAATACGGTGGCTGCGGCATCATTAGTGTGTTGTTTTTGGCCAAAAAGATGCGTGAGCAGGGGCGTTATCGTGGTGCAAAAGCCAATTTTTGTTCTTCTTTGCACATCTTCTCGGCCTTCTGAGAACATTTTGTACCACCGATAAACTTTGCTTCGGTCCAAGGTAGCTTCTCCGTATGCCACAGTCAACATTCGGAATGCATCCGCGCACTTAATTTCGTTTTTCACACAAAATTTGATACAGGTTCTTTGATCCATTTTTTTGAATAGGTAAAAATCGAAGACGATCCAAAACACGTGCAAGCAAAGCAGCTGTCAACAATTAACTGAACATTCAAAATGGCCGAGCTTGTCGGCATAAGTGAGAGACATGAGTACCAACATAACGCCACAAAAAATTCGAAATTCGAATATACGTAACCAGCGAAAATTCAAAATTCGCGATACGTTTTGAACACACCTCGTATATAGATGTGTTCCATGTATCAGAACGTCAAAACAACGTCTATCGGGTTTGCTGGTATATTATAAAATGACAAAAGCAAACAACGAGTTTCAGCATTCTTTTGTAAAACTGAGAGACTACTTTGCGTTCAAATAGACAGACGGGCAGACATACAGACAGGCGGAGAGACGGGCATGGCGAAATCGACTCCGCGCATCGTGCTGATCATTTTAGTGAAATTTTATGCTGAAAAGTGGGCGGCGCCACGCCTACTTCTTAAAAATTCACAAAATTTTTTTGCGCCAAATTTTTCTTAAAAAGCTTATTATGTGTGCAAAATCTGATTGATATAATTTGCTTAGTTGGAGAAATATCGCTTTTTAAATTTTACAAACAAATTTTTCAGAACTATGTTAAAAAACTGGGCATGGACCTTATCCGATTTCGTCCATTTTTACAGCAAACAGTTACCTTTTAATGAGAACATTATCACCAAATTTCGTTTTTGTTTCGACAAATAAATTTTTTCGGAGTTATGGCATAAAAAGTTTTGTGGAATAGTTCACTATAAAAGGCGCAGGGCCACACACATTTTCGAAAATTTTAAGTTTTGGATTTCTTTGCTTACGGAACTTTAAAAGTGAAATATAAATGGTGTAAAGCTAGTTTACGAAAAGTTTTTGCCTATTTAATATATCTACGATCCTGTTCAAAATCTTTCATATAAAAGTTGGCCTGAACCGATCCCGCCCATTTCTTCCTGAAACAACCTGAGTGCTGAATTTCATTTCTATATCTTGAACG
Source organism: Merzomyia westermanni (assembly GCA_949987695.1). Lineage (NCBI taxonomy): Eukaryota > Metazoa > Arthropoda > Insecta > Diptera > Tephritidae > Merzomyia > Merzomyia westermanni. The sequence goes on from OX465291.1 coordinate 65,764,528, forward strand.
GTTTTTGATTTATGATTAATATTATTTCTAAATTTGACTTAATCAAAAGTGGGCGGTGCCACTCCCATTTTCAAAAATTTCTTGAAAAATGTATTTTATGCCTCAATCTCAATGTATTCACCAAAATTATAGGTGTGATATGTACTGAGTAATCACTTTTTTTGTGTTTTCGAAAATATTCAATATATAAAAAGTGGGCGTGGCTATCTTCCGATTTTGCCCATTTTAAAAAGCGCTCGGAGATGAGTGCCAAGGAACCCGCATACCAAATTTCATTAAGATATCTCAAAATTTACTCAAGTTATCGTGTTCACAGACGGACGGACGGACCCATAGACCACCCATGTGAGGAGCGCCGGCTGAAATAAAGTACCACGGTACCTCTTGATGACTATAGAAGCTACATACAGACTCCTGCGAGGCGAGTGGTAATTTTTTGAAGTCTTTTTTAAGACTCGGTGGAGGGCCTAAAAAATTCGTCCCGTTGTCGAAAAATATATTCTTGGGACAACTCCTTTGAGCAGTGAACCTCGAGAATGCGCTTAGAAATGTCTCCGTTGTGTCGGACAGACTCCCTTTGTTCCCGTACGGGTACGGTGGAACAAGTTTGCTTTCAACACCTAAAATTAGGCTACAGAAATTAAAATCTATTTATCCTAACTATGCTTATAACGGAATAGTTTTTTGCAGATAAGGCACAGACAGAAGCACGGTTACAAACAGCGGCAGAGGCACTGTTACAAGCAGGGACGTGTAACTTTTGTGGACAGCCCCTACCAAGCCCAAAGATGTTTACACATCAAAATTTCTATACTGGAAGCGACTGAAGCACAGTATCTTGTTAGTTGCTAGAAACTTCCAAATTATTTTGATTAACAACAAAGAAAATTAAAATATTCGTAATTCATCTAAAAAATTAAGGTATCATTATTTATTGCAAAAGAAAAATCAGACGAACCCCTTGTCTTGACGATTTAGTGTTGCCAAGACAAATAGTCTGTTCATATTTACATTACATTTATAAAGCTTCAAACATAACACCGAAACGCTGAAAATCAAAAGAATAGCCTATTTCGCTTACATTTAAAGCAATAAAACCCATGTAAAAAAAATAATAAAAAAAAAGACGAAAAGATTAAAAGACTAAAAATATATTAAGACAGAACCATCTTTCACTAATTTATTTTAATACAGGGCTTGCAAATATATGTGTATGTATTTTAAAGAACACAAGATAACATGTTTTTCCTTTTCTTTTTTAATTTTCAACTCAAAAAGAAATGCCGCCAAATTTTTTCGTGTAGTGCTGTCAATGCCGGACAGTGACGACAGAAATAAATCTGCCGTTTCAAAATGCCGTTAGTAGAATATTCGTTATGAAATTGAACACAATTTCAAGCAATTACAGACTTTCTATTTTGACAAGACGAACTTTGCTGTGACTATGCCTCAGTGTTTTCGTTACATGAAGATAAAGCTCTAATTGGGGAGGGAAAAGAGGTATGCCTCCTATCAAGTTTCGTTATTCTACCATAAAGCACGCCCTTTTTCTTAAAAAATTTATAAAATCGACAATAGGACGATGAACTAAACGAATCTAATAAATTTCATTATTGTAGCTGCGTTGATTATTGAAATATCTCTTTTTATATGTTTTTCGAAATTGTCTATAGCGAAAAAATAAATAGCAGCCTACCTTGAGCGGAAAGTGACTGTATGGCAAATTTTATTTAAATATCTAAATGTTTACTCAAGCTATAGTTCCACGAAGCAACGGACGGAGGGACGGACGGACATGTCTTAATCGAATCTTCTGTTCACTCAAACAACTTTGCTATATGGTACTAAATATCTATCTCCATTATTATATACCATTACAAGCCACCGTTATATGGACTAAACTATAAAACCCCGTGTACTAGTACAGCTGGGTATAAAAATCCAATTTAGATTGGTGGAGCTAAGTATGTTCTGCATATTTTCCAATATTTCCAGAAAACTTTCTCAGTGCATCGATTTTACGTCTATCTCGACTGGACTGGAAAGTCCGTATAAAATTTCATTTACAAGTAAAGCTTTGGTTTCCACGAACGGTTAACCGTTTTCGAGATATTCTGGATATACAAATATACAAGAATAGCTCGTTTAATGTAATAAGATAAAGCTTTCGGCACCGCCGAAGACAGTGCTTTCCTTACTTGTTATTTTTAAAATTTGCAGGCCTTAATATAGTGGCATATCTTTTGGAGAAAACCACAGCTTAACTCGCTGAGAAAGTAAAGTAAGCTCGAACGCTTATATGCACTCTATATTAGCTGGCAGGATTGGTCACTGAAATATAAAATATTTAAAAGTCACTTTTGGGTGGTCCGCAACTAATATTATAATAATAGACCACTAAAAACACGGTTGCCTAAACGGTTAAAGTCGGAATTCCAGACTGCCTTTGGATGAAACGCGGAAGAATTCTGGCTTAAGTGAAGGTGAAGAAGAGAAGAAAATTGTTTTAGCAGCACTATCTGGTAGTTGGAAGTGAACTTCTCAGACAGAAAAAAGAATATTCGAAATATGCTTGTTTGAGATGTCGATTTGAGTGCGAAAACTTAAGCAGCTAAGTGAAGCGCGCTTCCACCCAATTACATCAGTCGATTACTAAATAAAATTGTAATAATAAATCTTTCTGAGACCAATTAAATTTGCTGATATAATTACACAAGTGCGCCCACAACGGATGAAGTATTCGGCCGAACTTTGGTAATAAAAGCAAATGGAAAAGTATACAAAAATACAAAAGCGAATAGCCAAGCATGAGTTAGTGCAAAGAAATTGCGCGGAAATCTATTGTAATGATAAAATGTGAAGAGTGAAAAAATTAATAACAAAGATTGCAAGAAGTGTTACCAAAAACAAAAGCGCCAGCAACAATCAACAAGAAACCACTTGCAGCATTGATAAAGTGCAAGTGGAAAAACTTAGTTTTGATAGCGAGTAAAAAAAAACAAAAAAATATCGCAAATTGCAAAAAAAATCAACAACCAATTCTTTGCTAAAATGTTCTAATACTGAGCTGCAATGGTTTTAGTGGCAGGAAGTAGGGACTTTTGGTGCCAAACGAAAAAAAAGATTGCTTAAACTTGAAATCGTTCATTAAACTTTGGCTTGTTAGTTTCAAATTGAAACTTTTCTTACGAAGTGAAATCAAGCAAACGAAAATGGTTAAGTAAACCACAAGAAAAACAACAATTATACGAGTGTTTGTCAAGAGTACCAAAAGTAGTAAACATTGACAACGGAAATGGTGGCGGAAGTGGCGACGCCACCCAAAAGTATCCGTAAGCAGCGAAGAGCACTTGCAAACATACAAATAAATTTGCGAGTATTGGAAAGTGTCCGCTTTTTTGTTTGTTTTTGTTGATGGTGGCTTAAATAAGTAAGAATGAAAAATGGAAAGTTTTTGTTGAAATTAAGACTTCAACAGACAAACAACAACAAAAAAACCTATAAATGAGTTAGTAAACATAAAAATGAAAAATTAAACCGTCCAAATACTGACATGGCCTGAATATAGGAAATTGATAAGAAGAGGGTGATACATAAATACATAATATACATTGTATGTGCATATATTTCGGTGGCTATTGTTTCTCAATTAATTTTTCTTTGTAAAAAAAGTAATAAATCTTAATAAACAAAATTCAACGAAACACAGCAGTGGGAACAGTTTATTTTCGTTCATGACAACTATATATTGTCGACGTATTTTATGCTGAAGAGCTCTTCACTTTGTTGAAGTTATGTACTGCAACGTTTACCCTCCATATTAGCACTATTGTTCGTGCAGCCATTTGCAGATGTGGAAACTTTTTATGGGCGACTGGATTTAATACACGGCTCAGTTACGAGCTTAAATTTTAAACAATTCTTCGATTTAAGCTATCTCTTGCTCCGGTTTTAGTAAGTTCGAAGCCTTTCAATTCACTAAATAGAGTTTTAATTTTCTTCGTTTTAGATTCAAAGCCTACCTGAATAAGAAGTCTAAAATCTTCAAACAGTTTAAGAATCAAGCAAAAAGTATAAGCGTGCTACACAGCTAATGTTTTTCTTTTTTTTTAATTCCTGTAATATTTTTCAAGTCACTTAACTTTTCTCAAAACTTTTTGGATATATCGTAGCCATCGTGAATTCTTCCAAAAAAAATGTCGGCATTCTTTCAAAATTGTGACAGGTTATCTGGAAGAGAATCGAATATTTTTTCATATGAATATTCACTTATAAGAGCTGTTCGCAAAACAATTTACTAAGCATTTTGATGTTACCAGTTTCATTCCTTGAAATAGGGGCCTTCCGGTACGATACGCCAGCATACTACCACCATACCAACTGTTTATTTCTATAAATGTTTCTTTCACACTTGCAGGAATTCACAAAATAAGGATAGTAGTGGAGACTCTGGTGTGCATGTATAAGCTGTCTGCTTCATGTGCTTATCGAAGTATGCTTGTCCTAGTCGATTTTAGATTGCGTACTCTGGTCTGTGTGTGCGGTCTTTTACGACGTGTTCACACTGACTTGGGGTATTTTAATCCGCCAGATAGTTTGGTAAATACTCTTATGTAGTACGCATGAACAAATGTAAATTTTATGCAAGCTCACAACCGGCAGTCCACAGCCCCAGTTGGGCAGTTAATATACCTTCTTCCAGCATCCATAAAGGAACTTAACTAGCCGAGGGTGGAAAAGAGAATTAACCAACTGATAAAATTATATTGCGCAATAGCAAAACCCGGTCTGGTTCAGAATAACCGTCCGAGCCATTCACGGGCAGTCTAAACTTTAGGCCAGACCTGATTTTCGAGAAGATAATACCAGAAATATATCGGACTGGCACAATCTATTATACGAGCATGCCACTGCTGGTCAGAACTCATGGTACTGGTATCGTAACTGAGTGTTAAGCATTTTAGTATGCCACTTAATTATGAAGAACTATGAAGGTGACAATCTGTGAACTCTAATATGACATACCTGCAACTTTAGCATAATTTTGATTTACTACCATATATTTTTGATCTTGTATCTAGGGTAAACTTCGTGCACTGTTCTAACGTTACGAGTTTAGCTCAAAATATTATTGCCCCTACAGACGCCCTTTTATTCGAGCCAGGGCTATTATTTCACTTTAGCCTTATTTAATCCGCATCAATTGCCATGGTAAAAATTTCAAAATGCAAATTTACAGACAAACTTCTGTTGCTTTTGACGACATTTATATAAACGTAGTCTTAGAATTTTTTTTTATAATTTTTTTATTATTACTCAATTACGAAACAGATTTCGAAGGTTAATTAAACAATAATTTACATGCGCATTTTTAATTGCTGCAATTATAATCCAAAAAAAAATATTAAGTTATTTGTCAGCTGTACCTGCGCCCACTATTTATATATATTATGTGTGCGCGCTGAAAAATAATTTTGTTTTTTTATTTACCGGAGAACAGTTCTGAGTTGTTATTAAAAAAGTGGTTTGTGTGTTTATTAACTTATTAAGTAGTTTGAATGAAAAAAATAAAAATTATTTATGAAAACACAATTTTTTGCTTAATCAGTACAATTGACATATTACTTCTTTTTGTTGATAGCATAATAATTGATAATTAATGCTATTATAAATATTTAATGTGCACTTAGCAGATGCATACACATGTATTTGTACTTATAAGGCATGAAAATCCCGAAATCCTGTGCTTTGGAAATATGTTACTTAAAACTACATATGTGTGAATAGCTATGAAAATTATCATAACTTTTCTGCTGATGAGCAATATTTTTGAATTTTCTTATCACAAATTTTAAATTTACCCTTACCATTTCCTCAAGTTAAATGGAATTTTTTATATTTTCCACAAAACATTAATAACAATTTTTTAAAAATGGCATAGAAATTCCTTAGGCTATTTAAAAAATTTGGTTCAAAAATCAAAGCCAGTTAGCTTCTTAAATGCTTTTTTCAACCTAAGCTGTTGAAGATTAATAAATATACGAATACGAAAATCCCTCAATTATTAAAATCCAAATAATCTGACATCGCTAGTACGTATGGGTCTAGTGTATATCAATTCAAGTGCAATTTAAAACCAATTAAGAATATCGAAAGTTGTGATAACTGCGCTGATTTAACTGTAGATCGAGTCTACAACTTCATAATTCTATTTCATGTATTCTTTTTGATACAAACTGAATCGCAATGATAATATTTATTCAACAAGATTTTGAAACAAAGATATGATTAAGTTTTATTGAGACAGTTTCTGTAAAATTTTTGTTATGTTAAAGTCAACTCGATTAGGTATTTGAGTTTGCAGCAAACGGTGAACATTTGCTTTTGTTTTCTCCGGAACTACACAACTTCTGTTGAAGAAGTCGAGTTATAAAAATAAATTTATTTTTGATGAGAAGCTTTTTCATGGCACAAATACACTCTGAGGGTTGCCGAACAAGAAGAGCATGCTCATTAGGGTTATGACATTTTTGCAACAATATATTTATATGGCATAACTGAATGAGAAATAGTAAAAAAATGATAATTACGTTTTTATTTTTTTATTTTATTTCAAAAACTTCCCGCAGGAGGTCCCAGACATATTTTGCTGTTCTTTAGCGAATTTGTTGGTATTTTTGCATAGCAACTGAAACATATAATTTCTTTTTGCTCTTCGTTCGTTTCATAGCGTCGCTGCCGCCACAGTAACGGTACATATAACTTTTTTTTGCTCTTTGTTCGTTTCATAGCGTCGCTGTCACCACAGTAACGGCACATTGTAGCGTGCAAAATGTTTGGCACGAGTCAATTTTAACGTATTATTTCAGTTGCTCATAAGTTTTCGTTGCGTTAACAATTGAAATGTCTTTTAAAAAAAGTGAAACGAATGTTAAAAGAAATGAAACAAAATGGATAAAAAACCTAACTACTTTTAAAAAAAAGCACGACAAAAAGACGCGAAATACCTAATATTGAAAATTCTTTAAGTGAGCTTTGTAAAATACCTAAGCAAACTGCTATCATTGGAAGATTCAATGCATTGGCAAAAATAGAAAAAAATAAAAAAAAAAGGTATGAGTTAATTGCTGCTGAAATAATTGACTTGTGGTTGAAGCTCAATTTTCCAAGTATTGCAACTACTTCTGTGGAAAGGAAAATCGAAAAACTTATTAATAGTTATTCAACATTTTTAAAATACAAAAATGGAAAAAGTGTTTAAATTTTTGATGTAATATTCGGTATAACTAAACTGGAAAGCACCTGGCTCAGTGCAGAAGACAAAAAGTTATACACACTTTTGAAAGATACAAATGGGACAGTAGGGTACACAACATCTAAAACGGTTGCACTGCATCCATCAAAAGCAGGTATATTGGATCGAACTGAAATAAGCACCAAGACGTTAGAAGAAGAACAAATGGATTTGGACTCAACATTGTCAACATCAATAAATGAGGACTTAGATTCAAACGATTCAAACCATGGAGATTTCTATACACCCCCAGCAAGAATAAAAATTGTAAAGTGTTCAGCAGCTCCAGCAGTTTCGCTGGTTAATACACTAAATATTAGCGCCAACAAAGCATCTAAAATATGCAAAGAGCTGATTAAAACAGGAGTTAGCATGCCAACGCCATCACAATCTGGAGTGTACAAAGCTGCTATAAAATCAGCAGAAGATTTAGAACAGCATTATAAAAACACTCTTCAAAATGAAAATTGGTGCCTCCATTTTGATGGAAAGAAAATTGAAAAAAAAGAAATACAGGTCGTTGTGCTGAAAAATGAACTGCGAGAAGTCAGATTGGCTGTTTTAATTCTCGAAAATGGCAAAAGTCTTACAATTTTCGAAGGCATTAAAAAAATATTAGATAATTTTAAACTTTGGCCGTCAATAAAAATGATAATCACTGATACCACAAGCGTTAATACTGGGAATAAAAATGGGGTAATAAGTCTATTATGGAAACAGTTCAATTCTCTAGCATTACCTCCACCACAATATATTGGCTGTCAACATCATGTGCTGGATTTAATTTTGCGACATGTAATGGACGAGTGTTTAGACGGAAAATCAACATCCCCTAACATATCATATGATGTATTTGCTGAATTAATAAACAATTTTGAAAATCTTAAAAAAAAAATACAAGCAAAATACTGAAGTCATCAAATTTAAATGCGTAAATGGAGAGATGATATGCAATACTTATTTGAGCTTGGGGAGTCCTTCAGATATTATGAAAAAAACAATGATTTTCCATACATCAAGTTTAAAACCATTCCACCAATAAGTAATGCTCGTTGAAATTCTAGAGCTATTCTCGCGCTTTTAACATTTATACTTCTATCTAAGTACAGAGAAAAATTGCTCCCAGTTTGTAAATTTATATCTGGAGCTTGGTATAATGTATGGTTTTCGGATTACTGTTTCCGGGATAGTAATTTTGAATATTTGGACACATCTATAAAAGAATTTAAAAAGGCTCATAAATGTTTTTTAAAACACTGGGTTAGAGAAAATTCCGTTCTTACAAACCAACAACGATCTAACGTCTGCGCAGAACGTGCGATTAAAGTTGTCACAGATATTTTTCGTCGATGCAAAACAACGCGTACTTTGAATCTTAAGTTTATTTCCACAAATAATTAAAAGAATTAAGAAGAATTTATTTGTTTGTCAATTAAATTATAATTTTAATTTCGTTTTACAAAAAATCTGTATGAATTCTTTCAGATTATGTTCCTTTTTTTTAATATTATCTCCTGCGGGAAGTTTTTGAAATAAAATAAAAAAATAAAAACGCAATTATCATTTTTTTACTATTTCTCATTCAGTTATGCCATGTAAATTTAAATTAAAAAAAAATTGTTAAAAGTCATAACCCTAATGCTCATTGGATATTTTTACTGCCTTTATATTAAGTCGCTTTCTTGTAAAGTTTTTTAGGGTACTTCCTGCTGAGCTAGACACTTGAAACTTGTAACATTGTTCCGAACTCGGTGACAATGTAAGGTGGACGACAAAAAAATTCGATAGGTGGCGCACGGATCGATATATATGCAAAATTGATTTTAAGCTTGGTATTGTGCGATGGATTTTTAAGTAACTTCCCGGTAAGCTAGAACCATGAAAGTTAAAACATAGATCAGCAATAAATTGCCATGCAATACCTTGTACACAAAATTCTTGTAGATGGCGAGCTTATCAAGAAAACTGAAAATTTCTGAAAAACAGTGAGGAATCTTGCGATCGTTTTATAAGCAACTTCTCGGTGAGCCAGAGATTCGAAACTCCTCACATAATTCAGAACCCGGTGACAATGCAATACTTCACATAAAAAAATTCGGTAGGTGTCGCAAGGGATCTCCCAATTTTGAAAATTAATTTCAAATTGGGAATCTTGCTATTGATTTTTAACTAACTTCCCCGTGACCTAGGGATCTTAAACTTAGCAGTTAGTACAGCGCACGACAACAATATAATTTGCAGAAATCAAAATTCCGATAAGTGGCGCGCTGATCGAGATAACTTAAAACCGCACAAAATCTGTGAAAAAAAGGGCGGAATCTTGCGATCAATTTTTGAGAAACTTAGCTATAAGTTAGAGACTTGAAAATTAACACATGCTTCAGAACCCGGTGACAATGCAAAATTAATTTGAAATTGTGATTTTTCCGATCGATTTTTAACCAACTTCCTTTTTACTTGGGGGTTGAAACTAGGCACATAGTTCAGGACACTATGGCAATACAATTTTTAGAAATCCGAATTCCGCTAGGTGGGACGCTAATCGAGACACTCAATAATGAATTAATGATAAATAAACTTAAGCATTTTCACTAAGGAATTACTAAGTTCTAGTCACAATTGCAATTGCCTGTTTTTAGGTGGCACTAAAAACTTTAAAATAAAAAGATGATAAAAAAATTTTAAAGACTGCCCCTATATTTATGTCGCCGAAATACAGTAGCAAATTTGTCCTTAAGCAAAGATTTTATATTTATCTGTGAGTTTTAGTTTTGAAATTTTAATCATGCCAATTAAAATGAATTTCTTAGATTGGAAAATATAAAGGTGGAGTGCAATTAATATACTTTAAACGTTTTGTCGACTGGCGAACTTCTATTTGGGATTCTAAAAATAGATTGCCTTAATTTGAAAACGTGCACTCTACCTATATATTTTCCAATCTCAGAAATTGATTTTAATTGGCATGATTAAAACTTCAAAACTAAAACTCACAGATAACAAATCTTTGCTTAAGGACAAATTTGCTACTGTATTTCGGCGACATAAATATAAAGGCAGTCTTTAAAATTTTTTCATTATCTTTTTATTTCATATTATCTACACGCTTATATGAAAATTATTATATCTTATCACTAAAATATGGTTCAGCCAATTATGTTCCCAACATCTGTATCAAATTGATCCCTAATTTTCATTTATATGAACAATTAATAGTTACTTAAGGTCAAAAGTTTACCAATTTCTGAAAGACATACGTTTTTGTTTAAATTATGGAGCTTACTTAAAAAGTTAAAATCATCGACTTGTTAAGTATTTGCATAATTTTCTACATTACGATGTCGGTACATTTGCATGAGATTCATTGACTTTGTAAAAACTTCTTTAAAACATTATTTATAGGTTATAAACCGGGGAAAATTTGTATGCTACTGAAAGGCCATAAGTTTCAGAAATAAACTCCTTATTTTTTGATAACAAAACCAAGTTGAACTCACCGTTTCTTTGTTGTTTTTTGACTTAAATAACATCTCCTCCAGCCACACCCACTGTTTCTCAGCATCCTGAGTTTCATATTCAGATAGTGCACTGACTCGCCCACCACCCTCACCCACACTTAATGCCGGTATACCGTTCATACCACGATGATGCCCCACACCATAACCGCCATAACTGCCTCCATGTTGCATCCAATCATTCGGCGAGTGCCCATGATGCTGGTGTATTGAACCATGATGATAGTAATATGTTTTATATTCGGAATCAGCATTGCTACCAGCGCCATTTGGTGTATGTTGCCGCACTGCTGCCAGATGACTTGGCTGTGACTTATGATCGTGACGCATGAAGTTCGTATTTAATGCGATTATACGTAGGCGACTTTTCGTCTGCTCAATTGAATAGTAGCCGCCTGGAAAGAGTACAATAAAATATTTGTAGTTATGAAAGAATAAATGCAATATTATGGGTTCAACTACTTCAAATTCAAAGAAATGAAAATTATTTCGCATCACCTACAGACGCTTTAGTCTGTAATTGTTCCTCTTAAAATCAAAGACCGGCCTGTTTGATCTCTCAGCCGGGTGTTTTTTGAATACATTTTTTTTCCTAAAATTGGACTACTCCTTTGTTGTGCCGCCTAACAGACCGAAGTCGTTTCGATGGAGGGATTTAGTTAATAATCTCATTTGATTCATTAACCAACTGACACGGATACGCCTTTGCCTCTTTCTCCTACTTTTGCTCTACTTCCCCGACACCTCTTTGATTTTTGTATTCTTTAGCTTCTTCCACTTACTCTTTTCCTGACTAATCCTCTCCCTTAATTATCTCTCTGCAAACCCTTCATATAAATGCTCTCTATTTCAAATGCTACTGCAAGGGTAGCTGCTACAAATATGTTCGGGGATATTTAGAATTTAGTTTTTCCATTCAGGTTTGAGTTTGTCAATCTGGGTCTTGAATATAGAATTAAAATCATGTTTGTCCAAGTATATTACGATACTTCTTTCAAACGAATGTCTTAGCAGAATGGCTTAGCGCTAAACTCACGGTACTTTTCGTAAAGAGGCACAACAGAAACGCCTGGGGGGCTAGGGGTTTAGAATATTGCCGAGGTTGGCATACCGGTCGTAAGAGAGGCCAAAATGCACAACGGTAATTACGAGAAACTTGATGGTTTATCTATGGATATAATGCTTATCACCTCTCATTACCCATCTTAGAATTTCTTACACTGGTCATACTAAAGCGAAAGGAAGTACCAGCGAGTACCGGCTTCATATTCGGAGAAGGATTGTAACTTTCGACAGTGCTTCCCGAAATCTTCACTTCAAGTGGAGCCTGGACAGACATCGGTCTCTACTGCAGCCCTATAATGTTGCAAATGTTTTATAAAAATGTATACAATAACTTTACAATATAAATAAATAAATAAATGGCGCGAAATACCTCCGAAAAGATTTAGCCCGGGTTTCTCTGTGAGTTTGGGTGTACTGTCTCTAATTTTTCCCACAAGATGAATTTTTGCTGAGAAGCCTTCCATGGCAAAAATACACTGGAAGAGTTAGCCAAACTATGGCCGAAGGGCTACCCCCTTTTTAAAAAAACTTTTTTAAACCACTTTTGATGTTACCTGTCCCATGACTTGAACCGTGGACCTTCGGTGTGGTATGTCAGCGGCACTATCGCCACACCACAAGGCTCGTACTTAATTTGATAAACTGTCATTCAGCAAATGTTCTTGTATCATTTCTAACATATTTCTAAGTTTTTCAACCTCATCTTTATATCTCATATCTGATCCTTACATTATTTATTTTTTGCATAGTGGCGGAAACCCTGTGTGGCATCAAGGACTCAAAAAGGACTAGTCATATTTGTTTGTTTATTTAGACTAATAGCTAGAGTGCTAACAACAATAAAAAATAGGTAATCGGAAGTACTTGTGCTACGTATAATAATAAACAGCTACACCCGCTTAATATATGCGGTTTTATTTCGCCCTATCTCTTTTCTAACCTCAAACTTATTACAACAAATACAAACAGATAAGCGAAAATAAAAATGGCAAAAAGTCAAAAACATTTTTCAAGGAGTTTTTCTCAAATAGTTAACTTTTATTGGTATTTGTATGTTTGTTCCTTTCATTGTCAATTAAAAAGTACCATTTCTTAAATGTTAACAATGACAGACCATGCGTTACCGACTGGCAGTAGACATGTTCAGGTATGCTCAAAGTAAATCAAAGTGGCTTGACTGACTGTCTTGGATTTTCAGGGCTTTTAGGTTTATTTTTCGATACAAAAATAACAACAAAAGATGAAAGATCATTATTTTCACCTGCACTTTCGTCACTAATCCAACGGGTAAGCCTGAAAATCAGCATTATCGAAGGGAAATTATGCTTGATTACATCTAGTCAGCTGATAATAAAGCAAATATATATATTTGGAGGCAGATCCAACAATAAGGAAACTTAAGTTCGCCTGACACGGGTTTAATATATTTAATTGTTGTTGTTATTGTTCTGCTGTATTTCGCCCTACCCAATAGCTACATCCATTCGAAACTTTTGCATCAGTGACTCTCAATGGAAATTCAACGAACTATCAGTTTAAACAGGGATTGGACCACGATAAGTTTACTGTTTAATTTCATACTCGGTAGTGACTTCGGGGTAGAAAATGTGATATTGTTTTCCAGGCGCAGTGCCAAAGTTCTTGTTACTCAACACAATCGATACAAATCCCGGAATCGAGTCGGTATGACGTCAATAAAATCGGGATAACGATCCCGATATTGGCAAAATCCAAAGCAATGGCACCCCTGTGCAATACCGGGTTTCTATACGCCTTTATGTATATTTTAGAGAATCTGTTTTTATTGATTTGGTACTTTTAATTCAGCTAAAGCTTTAATTAGCAATCGGTACTTTGGAAGGTTAGCATAGGTTAGATGGCCGCTACCCCAGCTATGAAGCGCAACTTACTTCGACCTATTTGCGGTCCCATTGCGATACCACACTATAAATCCGCCGAAGGTTGAAATAAATTTTAACCTATATCTTTATGCCTTATTCATGCAAATTCTAGGCAGCTGAGGAGCTGAGCATGAAGTAAGGCAATGATTCCACCACGTTATCCTTCTTGCAAAATATTTAGTCCCCACTGCAATCACCTTCTGGAGAGGGGCTGGATGAAACCAAGTATATAAACCTGTCAAGAAGTAGATAAGGGTACTACCATCACAAACGTTTGGTTCACAAGTAGCCGAAAGATCTCTAGAGAATTGCGAGGGATGTCGTTATATCCTGACCCCAAAGCATATACAAACACAGTCTTACGTACATGATCTCACGTTCGTTACGCTTAGCCATTTCCCTGATAGTTTGGCGATATTCCAATAATGTCAACAATTAACATTTATTCGAACTAGAGCCATTCCTAGTAAGAGAAACAACGTCTGGTGTACTCTACCTTATCAATAATCCATAACAGAGAATCGGCTTTACTCAAATGTCGTAACTAGCAATAGCGTGGGAAATAGACAAAAACGGTTGCCAATATTTATGAAATACAAACCAAATCAGGGCTCCCTAGCTATGCCCTCTCCATAAAGCTATTAGTCGTCCTTTTCCAGTTGAAAACAGTCGAAATACATAAATCTTGGAATACCTCTAGGGTACTCAGGTGCTTACTTCTGTCAAGCATTGGAAGGTCGTAAGCATAGACTACAAATTGGCAATATATGTGACCTGGTCTACGGAAAGGGGACTTAGGTGTCAAAAAATCAATTTTCACTTTTTAGTTGATTCGGATGGAAGATGAGATGCTTTTTCACGTGGCAGAATCCAAAAAGTCAAAACTTGTTTGAAAGTTCCCTCCGGAAAGAGAGACGAATGAAAACAAGACAACAGCAGCTGCGCAGTATTAGAGTAAACGTCACTTCTTCAGTGTTACTTTTTTAAATGTTCCACACTAGCAACTTACACGATGAACTATAATAATATTCCAACCAAAAACAATACTTACTGGACGTCCTTGAAGCCTCTGGAAAGAACAATTAATGAGATAACGAGAAACTGACGAAACGAGTTGTTTATTTTTAACAGGTCACTGCGGCCTGTCCTTTTATACTAATAAGGGAGTTATTAATCTTGAGACAGAGTTCGGAAGTCAGACTTGGGTGGTATATTGTCGATTTACATTGATGCAAATAGTAAAACATAAAAGTGTCAAGGTGTACTTGGAATAGGAGGATTATTTATAAGCTCACGATGATCCCCTCTTTCCGGTTTTGTGTACAGAGCCCTATTAGTAAAGGCTTCCAATATTTAAGCTTAAAGTTTGTGATGATCAAATTTCTGAATAATGTGAAGACCCTATTTATACTGCTAGTTATTTTTTCCTCTCAGTAGCCTTTCGCAGAGCTTCTCAATCTCACTACGCAACTACATGCCCCTGTACAATAGATTTGGATGAGGTGCACCCACAATACTTCTTAAGAGAATTAATGAAAGATGTTTATATGCATACCTTTTTCGAACGTGTGAAGCGCCTCAGATGGCAACCAATGCCGCCACAGTTCCCCCAAGTGTCGAAAATTTGTAGTTCCATCCTCATGACCTAGTACTGGGAATACAAATTGTGACGAAAATGTACGCCCAAGCAAATCGGTTATGTTTCTCAAGATTTCTAGACGTTTTGTGTCGGACTCCTTTAGCGCTGAATGGGATAGACCATCACTGAAAAAAGAAGAAATTTATTGAAGAGAAATTAGTAAATATTGTTATCGCAAGGCTTTATTATTGGCTTTGTAATTTGTTTATATGTATTTGAAATCAAAAAAACCTTAAACCTGACCTAGGTTGGTTAAGTAGTATGTATCCGGTACTAGCACCTTCTGTTACTTGTTCGAATTTTCTTGGCGCCGACTAACCTTCGGATCGTTGTTTCTAGTCGCCTGGTGCTGCAGATATATGTACTTTACCGGTTATATTATATTTTTTATATAGAAGACAATTGTCAGTGGGGCTACTTTGGCATGGTTCAGTGAGGTTTTGCAGCCACCTGTCCACCAAAGGGTGAGGTTATCAATTGGAGTGTCGAGTATGAAGCTGTCGCCGCGCTAAATGTTTACATAGTTTTAAACTCTAGTTGAATAGATTGTGCACTGGAAACGGACTTCACGACTGCTACAGGGGAAGGGGCTGCTACTTTGGAAAAGGCAATAAGGGGAGTCTTATGAATAGGGCGTAGACCTGTAGTAGTGGATTCGGTGAAGCATAGGCCCATGAAGGTTTAGTATAACGACAATATTCGAAACGAATCCAGTACCAGCCTGACTGCAGTGGGAACGAACAAAATACAACTACATACTTTCTTTTTGCTTTTCTTTATAAACTTTGGGAATATTTTGTTCACATGAAATTCATGATAGGGTCCAATGGAAATATGATGGAATGTTTGAAAAAAAAAAACGGAAAAAAGTGTAGAGCAGAAATAATGGCTTTTCATTCTCATGAACTCGTCATACCTTTCAGATGTAAGTGATTATACAGCCCAACCTTTTTTTTAATTTGCGTGCGGGAGTAGCTCTCATATACACAACCCACGTGCCAGCTGAACGCAAATGTCAAATCGATATGTCTCGCAAAACAAAAATTGGAAATTGAGTTAGGTTTTTAAGCTGTGCGGTTAGTTTAGGAAAATTTCCGGAGTGCGTTTATATCAGGTTGGGGTGATAGGCCAAATAGGTAACACGTTTAAGTGTTGTCTGTTGTCCCACGTATAGCATAACATGTAGTAGCAGTATCGATTTTCAAGTTCTGCATGGAGACAACTAGGTAATTGAATCTGAGAAGTCTACTATTGACCATATTAACATGAGACGGCAAATGTACAAAAAGACCAATGACAAGATTGGCAATAAGTTCTGAATATTAAATGGCTTTTAGTTGCCGCTGGGAAAAATATAAAAATGATGGAGATGTTAAGCAATGGTCCGTTTAACATATATAAATTAATTATTTTAAATAAATACTTTGTGAAATATTCTAAAAAATACTTAAATAATTTTTAGAATAATCAAAGATAACATTTGTTGAAAAATTGTAATCAAAACAATGTATAAAAAGATATTTGAGTTTTTGTAACATTTCAGTTTTCAGTCTGAAGTTATACTACAAATATTGTGAAGCTATGTGTTAATAAAATTTCAAAAAGAAAAATTTTAATATTTTTAATCTACACTACGGATTTCAATTCAGTACTAAACACTACGCTATTACTGGTTTTAAACGCCTTGCACAAGATATTATTACAAGACCTTTAAAAGCGGTTACGATTACATAACGTGGCCTTAAACCAATGGTCGGCGTTTCATAGTGTGACCAGGTGGTAGAAAAAAACTCAGTCGGCAAAAAAAGGTTAAGCAAGTAAGAAAGTCTAAGCTCGGGTGGAACCGAACATTATATGTGACCTGGTCTACGGAAAGGGGGCTTAGGTGTCAAAAAATCAATTTTCACTTTTTAGTTGATTCGGATGGAAGATGAGATGCTTTTTCACGTGGTAGAATCCAAAAAGTCAAAACTTGTTTGAAAGTTCCCTCCGGAAAGAGAGACGAATGAAAACAAGACAAAAGCAGCTGCGCAGTATTAGCGTAAACGTCACTTCTTCAGTGTTACTTTTTTAAATGTTCCACACTAGCAACTTACACGATGAACTATAATAATATTCCGACCAAAAACAACACTTACTGGACGTCCTTGAAGCCTCTGGAAAGAACAACTAATGAGATAACGAGAAACTGACGAAACGAGTTGTTTATTTTTAACAACTGTTTCCCATAAAACTAGTTTTCGCACGTTAGCTCCCTTTTCGTAGACCAGGTCACATATACCTAGTAGTGATCTATTATGTCATCCCAATTTACGCAGGTCTATTTTAACACTTTCAGTTCGTATTTGCGTTCAAACAGACAGATGAACAGACAGATAGACGTATCGAGAGACGGACATGGCTACATCGACTCAGCTCATTTTCCTGATCATTTCAATATACTTTTTGATGGGATTACCTCTTTTTCTTCTCATACGTACAAATATTTCATGTTCATGAAAAGTATGAAAATCAAAAAAGATATACAACTTCGCTTTTGCAGTGGGGTATTAACTACTTGCACGGATATTTTACTTTCCATCCTGAAGGTTTTGATATACATTAATAACTATATACCTTGTGTGCGTAACAAAAATAGATATAAACAAGTAAGGAAGTCTAAGTTTGCGTGGAACCGAACATTATATACCTAGTAGTGATCTATTATGTCATCCCAATTTCCGCAGGTCTATTTTAATACTTTCAGTTCGTATTTCCGTTCAAATAGACAGACGGACAGATAGATAGACGTATCGAAAGACGGGCACGGCTAAATCGAATCCGCACATCGTGCTGATCATTTAAGTGAACTTTTCTCTTCTTGTTCTCATACTTACATACATTTAATGTTTATGAAAGGAATGCCAATCAAAAAAGATATATAACTTCGCTTTTGCAGTGGGCTATTAACTACGTGCCCGAATATTTTGCTTGTGTGTCCCGACTTAGCTAATTTTTGGCAGGAGTGTAATACATACTACTGAGAGCAGCTGACCAATTTTCATTGAAATATGAAGATGGAATTATAAGCGATTGCGTTTGAAAATAGCAGAAGTTTTATGCTGAAAAGTGGGCGGTGCCCCCCTACTTCTTCAAAATTGACAAACTTTTTTTGCGGCCGAATTTTCATTAAAAGAGTTCTATGTGTGCAAAATCTGATTGATATAACTTGCTTCTTCTTTAAATGGTCATCTAACCGCCTGGGCGATTTTGACCGAGGAGGATGGGGCCGTGTGCAGAAGTCCACGCAAGTGGGGAAAGTTTCTGATCGCCATTCACCTGGGAATGGCCAGAGCGATTCTTTTGCATGCGGTTCAAGCAGCTCACTACTTCCGGGCTTTGCGCCCAAGTATCCTTTGGGTAACCACCGAACACCCGTTTGGTGGTGAGCTAAACGTGAGAAGGCGACAACCTGGTAAGGCCACTCCGACATAATCAGTTTAAGGCATGGTGGGGGGGGGGTTCAAACAGCAGCGTCTGATCACAATGTGGTGCGGCTGCAAGCGGGCGTCTGTCTTGGATCAAGCGGCTCGCTATACAAACGTGTAATAGAATTCAACCTCCCGTGTGCGTTGGGTTTGAGACCCACCACATAAAACAATGTTCCAATGAAATTCAACAACAAAGGCTCGGATATGAGATATAACTTGCTTAGTGGTAGAAATATCGCATTTTAAATTTTACAAAAAAATTTTTCAGAACTATGTTAAAAAACTGGGCGTGGACTTTAACCGATTTCGCCCATTTTTACAGCAAACAGTTACCTTTATATATAGAACATTATCAATAAATTTCGCTTCCACAAATCAATTTTTGGCGTAGTTATGGCATAAAAAGTTTTGTGGAATAGTCCACTATAAAAAGGGCAGGCCACGCCCATTTTCGAAAATTTTAAGTTTTAGGATTTCTTTGTTCACGGAAAATTTAAAACTGAAATATAAATGATGTAAAGCTATTTTACGCAAAGTTATTGCCTATTTAATATATCTACGATCCTGTTCAAAATCTTTCATATAAAAGTGGGCGTGGTCCTTAACCGATCCCGTCCATTTTTTCCTGGAACATTCCTTGCATACCTGGAAACTTGCGTGCTGAATTTCGTTTCGATATCTTGAACGGTTTTTGATTTATGATTAATATTATTTCTAAATTTGACTTAATCAAAAGTGGGCAGTGCCACACCCATTTTCAAAAATTTCAATGTATTCACCAAATTTTATCTTTATAGGTGTATTATGTACTGAGTAATCACTTTTTTTGTGTTTTCGAAAACATTATATTTATAAAAAGTGGGCGTGGCTATCATCCGATTTCGCCCATTTTAAATAGCGCTCGGAGATGAGTGCCAAGGAACCCGCATACCACATTTTATTAAGACATCTCAAAGTTTACTCAAGTTATCCTGTTCACAGACGGACGGACGGACGGACGGACATGGCTTCATCAATTTCTCTTTTCGTCCTGAACATTTTGATTACATAAGTCAATATCTATCTCTATGCCGTTACGTTCTGCCGTTAGGCGACTAAAGTTAATATACTTTGTGTGCGTAGCGCTACTACGTATAAAAATTGTTTTTTAAATAAATTACCATAAAATTATAAATATTGTGTTTTTTTGCTTATTACTTGAAAATATAGGTTTTTTTTTTGAAAATTTTTTCTACTAAAACGAATTCGAAAAAAGAAAAACTGTCTGAATGAAAGTTGTTGTCTGAATGGAAATGTTCTGAACTTATTTTAACTGTAAAGAAAAAAAAAATTCCATAAGAAATTTGTTAAAAATTATAATATAGTAGTTAAAAGTTCATTTTAGGCTAATTTTTCATAATTTAAACCTGATATCTCTGCTAAAATTGAAAAACACTATAGATATTAATACAGACTCTGAAGTGTACGTAAGATACCTTTAAAGTAAGCCCAATATGATATTTTCCTATAATTCTATCAGAAGCTATGAAGATTTTTTGGCCAAACACTACATTCATATGGCAAAATATCTATTTTGCAAAAGCAATTGTTTGTAGATTACGTTTTTGCTATACTCCTGATGAAAAAAAAATCCATCCATACAATTTGACCCGCTCTAGCATGCATGTATGTATGTAGTATGCAATGTGTAATTTCACATATATATTTTATATGGGAAATCGAACTTCTGAATGAATTTCAATAAAATTACAACAAACTGTTATCCACATGCCTAAAACACGGAAGAAGTTTGGATCGAGATCCAGGTTGGCGATTTTATTAAAAACAAGTAAGGAAGTCTAAGTTCGGGTGGGACGGAACATTATATACCTATTAGTGATTTATTATGTCATCCCAATTTACGCAGGTCTATTTTAATACTTTCAGTTCGTATTTGCGTTCAAACAGACAGACGGACAGACAGATGGACGTATCGAAAGAAGGATGTCTACATCGACTCATCTCATCCTCCTGATCATTTCAGTATACGTAAAACATTTCATGTTCATGAAAGGAATGAATATCAAAAAAGATATACAACTTCGCTTTTGCAGTGGGGTATTAACTACTTGCACGGATATTTTACTTTTCATCCTGAAGGTTTTGATATACATTAATAAATATATATCTCGATTCGTTTATGCCGAATGAAGTAATATACCTTGTATGCGTAACAAAAATAGATATAAAAAAGGGTGTCTTTTATAGGCGCCAAAGAACTCAACCGATCTTTATGAAATTTTCACAGTATATACTTGGGTTTACTGGGTACAGCATAGATAATATATAGTATTGGAAAAGTAGGCGGAGCCACGCCCCCAGGCTATATAAAGTTTCAATTCGTCATAATTCCGAAGCTTTTTTGTCTAAATTAATGAAATTTGGATATGTGTGCCACTTAGTCAATGTCTACATCATTTTTCAAAAGTGGGCGGTGGCACGCCCACATATTTTGTGTTTTGTTTTGCTCTTGAACTTTTACGATAAGTTCAGGAGTTCGCTGGGCACGACACAGTCTGTATATAGCTTTTGGAAAATCCCCCAGGTCATATAAAGCTGCAGTTCGGTATAGTTAGGAGTTTATTTGTTCAAGTGAATGAAATTTTATAAATAGATGTGTTCTATATATAAAACGTCAAAACAACGTAAACCAGGTTTGCTAGTATAATATAAAATGGAGAAAGCAAACAACGAATTTCAGCATTCTTTTGTAAAACTGAGAGACTAGTTTGCGTTCAAATAGACAGACGGACAGACTGACAGACGGACGGAGAGATGGGAATGGCTAAATCGACTCCGCTCATTGTACTGATCATTTTAGTGAACTTTTCTCTTCTTGTTCTCATACTTACATACATTTAATGTTTATGAAAGGTATGAAAATCAAAAAAGATATATAACTGCGCTATTGCGGCGGGCTATTAACTACGTGCCCGAATATTTTGCTTGTGTGTTTCCCGCTTTGGCTAGTTTTTGGCAGGAGTATAATACATACTACTGAGAAGCAGCTGACCAATTTTCATTGAAATATCAAAATCGAATTATAAGCGATTGCCTTTGAAAATACCAGAAATGTTATGCTGAAAAGTAGGCGGCGCCACGCCTACTTCCTCGAAATTTAAAAAATTTTTTGCTGCCGAGTTTTTCTTAAAAAGCTTATTATGTGCGCAAAATCTAATTGATATAACTTGTAGAAATATCGCATTTTAAATTTTACAAAAAAATTTTTCAGAACTATGTTAAAAAACTGGGCGTGGACTTTAACCGATTTCGCCCATTTTTACAGCAAACAGTTACCTTTATATATAGAACATTATCATAAAATTTCGCTTCCACAAATCAATTTTTGGCGTAGTTATGGCATAAACAGTTTTGTGGAATAGTCCACTATAAAAAGGGCAGGCCACGCCCATTTTCGAAAATTTTAAGTTTTAGGATTTCTTTGTTCACGGAAAATTTAAAACTGAAATATAAATGATGTAAAGCTATTTTACGCAAAGTTATTGCCTATTTAATATATCTACGATCCTCTTCAAAATCTTTCATATAAAAGTGGGCGTGGTCCTTAACCGATCCCGTCCATTTTTTCCTGGAACATTCCTTGCATACCTGCGTGCTGAATTTCGTTTCGATATCTTGAACGGTTTCTGATTTATGATTAATATTATTTCTAAATTTGACTTAATCAAAAGTGGGCGGTGCCACGCCCATTTTCAAAAACTTCTTGAAAAATTTATTTAATGCTTCAATCTCAATATATTCGCCAAATTTTATCCTTATAGGTGTATTGTGTACTGAGTAATCACCTTTTTTGTGTTTTCGAAAATATTATATATATAAAAAGTGGGCGTGGATATCATCCGATTTCGCCTATTTTAAATAGCGCTCGGAGATGAGTGCCAAGGAACCCGCATACCAAATTTCATTAAGATATCTCAAAATTTACTCAAGTTATCGTGTTCCCAGACGGACGGACGGACGGACATGGCTTAATCAATTTCTCTTTTCGTCCTGAACATTTTGATATACATAAGTCAATATCTATCTCGATCCGTTAATGCCGTTACGTACTGCCGTTACGCGACTAAAGTTAATATACCTTGTTTGCGAAGCACTACTAGGTATAAAAAAACATATCAGAGCAACTTTCATGACTAAAAAGTACATACAAATGTATTAAAAGCACTGCCTTAGTTTGCGTTTTATTTGCTTCGATTTTGAAGTAACTTGAAGAAAGCTAACAAATTCATAGGTGCAGGTACGAATAAAATTGGTATCACCTGACCTAGGGGGTTATTATGTTCTATTTCATATCAACGAGTTTTAAACTGAAAAAATTTGAAAGTAACTCAAATAGTTACAATTTGGTATGGAAATGTTTTTTTTAAAAGCTTTATAAAGTAATTTAAATTTTTATGAAACAATTAGCCATTTAGTCAGCATACAGTGTCTCCCAAAATGTCTTAAGAAGCGTCTCCAAAGTTTCATTATCTAAATCAGCGAGGTATTCTGAAGCTACTTTCACTTTGTTTAGAAGCAATGTCAAAATATACAAATGTAAAAAATAAATAAAGGCTAAGTTCACCTGGACCCAAGCATTTAATGTCCAGCTGTAAAAGTCGGCGTGATCAAATGGTAAACTGTTGTGGAGTAATGACCCGTAAAGCCCTTAAACTTTTCGTCTCCCATGTGTGCAGTACCATGGCCATTCTCTGAAGCTAAATTTTCTTATGAAGCAACCTCAGTTACTTGAATACCTCCTTTTTTGGGTTTTTAGTATATTTATATTATATGACCTTAAGCGCGAGAACCAGAATTTTAATGTTATGATAATGCCTCCAAAAGAAGAAGGGCTTATGCTATAGCGATTTTAAGATTTCAACTTTTCCTTGAGATTATGCTCAGGAATTCCTTATTGCAGAAGCCTGACTGTCCTCGTCCCGGTCGTGAATATTTATGTTCTTATGAAAATATTTCAATAAAATTTATTTTTAGGTCCACCTCCCATGGTTGTATAAAATTGTTGTTTACAACTGTCATACCATTGCCTCTTAGCACATTTGGCTTACCAATTAGTATTTCAAATGCAAATCGGATTAACTCGAGTGGGTCTTACATATAAATACTAGGAAGCCAATTAACGTCAGAAAGAGGCAAATTTCCCATTAGTGGGAAAATGACAAAAAAACTTAATACGAGTATTAAGAATTTAAGTACGAAAGTGGAATAAAATGAGTAAATTAATCAGTCATTAGGTAAAGCCAAATACACACGTTTATAGCTTAACCTAATATTGTTCCAATTAAATATGATGAAGCAATATGACGTAGAGAAGTAAAACAGCAAAAAATAGGATTAGATTTGAAGTCAGAAAGAATAGCTCTAAGAATAATAAATACTTCGGAACTTCGGGTGTTATTGGGTAATATTTATATAGCTTGATAAATAGAAGATAATCACATATAAGAGTCAATATTCTTCTGCTCGCACTTTGGCAGCTTCTTGCTCCCACTTCATGTAAGGTAGTCATAGTTAACTGCAAAATATACAAACTAAATTTTTAATATTTCAGATTTTCGTATTCACTTCTAAATTTAGCCAACGACGGTCGTGGGTTCAAGTGCAGGGACAGCCAACAGGTTTATTAAAAATTATTTATCTACCTTGGCAAGTGCCGTTCGGAGTAGGCAAAGAACTGGTCCTGCCAATTTTTTGCCGAAAATTATACTAAAGTTCTACACCGGTCGTTATACAGTTTCTAGATTTGTGCGAAAATGCCAATGTTTAAAAACTTTTAATAAAGTGGCTAGTATCACTCGCCGTATTCGGAGAAAGCCGAATTCGATTTATATCCACAATCATATATCGTGTTTATCCAATATTTGGTGTTCACGTGCTATATATGAAGGTGTTTGATTAGCAGGTGAAAGGAACTAGCCGTATACATAACAAGAGAGCAGAGGGGAAAGGTACGGAAAAATGAAATTGGAACAAAGAGGAAATAAAAAATTAAGGGAAAATTGATTAGAAATCAAAAGTTAAAGATGTAGGGACCAGTGGCGTAGCCGGGAGGCGGGATTGGAGGGATAGATTTTGATTGTATAACGCAATACCACTTTATGTTTCTGATTTATAATTTTCTTATTTTAAACTAATGACAAAGTGCATTTTTATCAATATTTGAACTTATCGCTTAATGGATTATGCGTTTGAATATTGAGCCTTATACAGGGTGGCTAATGAAAGCCGCTAACAAAAAAAAATTAAATAACTTTTTTTCTATTTAATGAATCTGGTTAATTTTTTTTTATTTTGCAGATTGACTTTTACATTTAACAAAAATGGATAACTGGGACACTGAAACAAGAATTTGGATTGGCCGCCGCTATCACGCACTGGAGTCCGTAGTTTCGGTTCAAAGAGAGTATAGGCGCACGTTTGACGGCAATCCTCCGAGCAGATGGACCATAATAAGACTTGTAAACAATTTTGCCGAGCATGGGACAGTCAACAGAAGACCTTACCATCGAAACCCTTCAGTTCGAACGGAGGAAACAATCGCTGCTGTAGCTGCTGCCATACAAAACAATCCACGTGTTTCGACAAGAAGCTTATCTGCTCAAATGGGTGTAAGCAGACAGTCATTACAGTCAATTATGCACAAAGATTTGGACTTATTCCCATATAAAATTCAAATGGCCAACAAACTGAACGCTGCAGACTTGCCGATTCGCTTGGAATTTTGCCAGAAGATGCTTCAAATGGTGGAAGAGGATGGAAACATGTTGAACTGTCTTTTCATGTCTGACGAGGCCCATTTCGATTTAAACGGCAACATAAACAAACAAAATTGTCGAATATGGAGTGCTTCCAACCCACAGATACTCTATGAGACGGAATTGCATCCACTTCGTGTCACAGTGTGGTGTGCAGTTTCATCACGCTGCATTGTCGGGCCCTACTTCTTCGAAGAAAACGGTCACACCGTTACGGTTACTGGAGACCGTTACTTGAGCATGTTGAGAGAGTTTTTCTATCCAGAATTACGCCGAATGAGAATTTCTTTCCACTCTGTGTGGTTTCAGCAAGATGGTGCAGCTCCTCAAATAGCCCAACCTGTTATGACAGAATTGCGACGAAAATTTCCCAATAAGCTGATATCCAGAAACTCCACATTCCGTTGGCCACCCAGGTCGCCTGACCTTACTGCACCTGACTTTTTCTTGTGGGGTTATTGCAAACAGGAAGTCTTCAGAGCAAAACCAACAAATTTGAATGAACTAAGGCAATCCATTCGAGAAACAATTGCGGCTATTCCTGTCTCAACTCTCCAAGCAGTAATGAACAACTTTTTGGTAAGATGGCGCACATGCATCGACGAGCAGGGGGGGCATTTAAATTCCATTATTTTTAAAACTAATTAAGCTATATTTAATAAAATTTAATGAGCTTTAACATGAATAAAATAAAAATGAATTCCATACACTGAAAAAAAAATTATTTGAGTTTCTTAATGTAGCAAAATTCATCAGCCACCCTGTAGTATATCAGTCGAAACAAATCACTTTGTGTAGTAGGTTATACGTAAACTCGGCTCAAAAATACTTTGCCAGTTTCAAAAATAGTACTATCCCATTCCGAAAAACCTGACTTACTCTTTGCAAAGCACACCACGCAAACGTACAAGAACAATAGCATTAAAATACGTAAAAGCTTATAGCAATATCACTTACTAAGAAATGCTACAATAAATTTATAATTAATGCAGGATACTGATTATAACATACAGCAAAAACAATTTATCCTTGCAGAGAAAAGAGGTATTCAGCCTCAAGGTAGCGCAACAACCAGATAATCGTATCTCATTAAAGCACTCCCAAGTGATAAATTAAAAAGGGAGAAAATATATATATTTACCATAAAGAAACAAGTTTTATTTTTAGTTCAAATTCCCGATTTTTATTTCCTTATTTTTTTTTATTTATACCTTGGCAAATCGCATAAAAAAGAAGAGTGAGTGGGGTTGTGTGAAAATTTTAAATTCAAGAGCAATTGCGCCAAGAGTGAGACAACACGGCATGGCAAAGGGCATAAAAGATGCCAGTGCGCAGAAATAATTAAGATAACAAAAGTTTTATGATTCATAAAAAGCAGAAGTTTATATGCTACTTAAATGGAGAAGCCACCAGTGGCTTCTGTTGTGTTCATTTGCCTTATTTGTCCGGCAGAGTCTAAACCTGTGCCAGATGTGCGCATGAAAATAAAAGCGGTATCGTCCAGAGAGCTATGTTAGCTCATTTGGGTAGTGGCTGCCCTAAAACAATAAAACGCAAACAAAGATCCTCTTGAAGGTCAATTGTGGCGGCAGTGGCTTTTTTCGTAGGTAAATGTGACTACAAATACTGGGTGTCTAGATTACCTGGTGGGTTTTTAATTACTTCTAGTTATGGATATTTGGATTAGCAATTTAAAATGCTATAATAATTAATGATTTGATTTTCGTTTTTTGATAATTTTTGGAGTAAGTTAAATTTAATAATTCATTAGAGTATTTTTAATAGTATTTTCAATTAAGAGGAAAATTGAGATTGATGTTAACGTATCACAGAAATTACTGTAAAAAAAAAATATAAATATTGAATCCGATTAATTATGCAAACTTGACACTAGGTTGTACTATGCGGAATAGCACTCAGCTTCCGAAACAAGGAGAGCTATCCACAAAGCCACTTTGCATACTACACGGCTTACGTGGTGTTGAGAGAAAGAGTGGGAGAGTCAAAAATGTTTGTATAAAAAGGAAAAGTGAGACCGAAACATGCGAGTGCATGAAGAGCGCAATGGTGCCGTACAGTGGATAGATTACAGAAGATCTCGAAAGAAAAGAAAAATCTTTTTTGGAAGAATAATTTTTATAAGGAAACCGACAAAACACTTCCTTCATTGTTTAGATCTTAAATAAGTGAACCTCTTTTGTAATAACTGGAAAATACGGCAGCTTGATGATTCTTTGACTTTTTGAATAATTTCTTCGCAAAAGCCTATTAGTTTCCAACATAATCTTTTATTAGCAAATAGGGTAGTTTTTTCTTCAAATCAATATCGAATATGTTCAAAATTGCTGACTAATATTCGCCGACAATCGTTTTACCCTTTTTAAAGTAAGGATGTGAAAGACATTTCATGTATCGAGAAAAAATGTGGCCTGCTTTGTGAATAGAACCACTTTGGCCTTCTCTGGTACACGTTCACATGAAGAAACCCACTGTCTTAATTGTTCCTTCCGCTCAGTTTAAATGCGTGTTGGCTCAGCTTTTTCACGGAATTTTTTTTATCCATCGTTGTTGTTGTTGTTGTTGTTAACAGTGCTTCGCCCTGCCCCAGATTGGACAGGGTTACACTGAAATAACAGCCCTTGGCCGGGTGAAAAAACCCGGGTCATTCCGGTGCGATAGAACCGGCTGTCTTTCGTCTTTCTTCATGACTATTTCATTTGGGACCGTCACGTTCGGCGTTGCTTGTGTTCGTAGGACCACAAGGGACTATTGAAACTGTCTCTAATGTATTTATAAATATTTTTTTTGGTTTCCCTGACGTTTCTGTGTTCTTGCTTGCCTTTTTTTTTTGCGGTTCGTGAAAAGGAGCACTGCTTTATGCACTGGCCGGGTTTAAACCCTCGTTACTAGATGCTCTAGTAGCGGGACTCTCCGAGTGAGACACTTCTTTCTTCTTTTGAAGGACTACCCACTAAAACCTAACCTCCCACGGACCTCGCCTTTTATTTTATTTTATTTTATTTTAAAGTGTTCATGAAACGAGCTCAAGGCCAAGAATAATAATTTTTCACTTTTTTGAATTTTTATGAAAATTATTATTAAGATTTTCTTCCGATCTGTTTGATTACTTTTATGTATACATTTTAAGCTGAGCAGAT
The DNA here is from genome assembly GCA_949987695.1 of Merzomyia westermanni. Lineage (NCBI taxonomy): Eukaryota > Metazoa > Arthropoda > Insecta > Diptera > Tephritidae > Merzomyia > Merzomyia westermanni. The sequence continues at coordinate 65,793,385 of OX465291.1, forward strand.
CTGCAATTTTTTAGTGCAAATAAAACAAAGTTTTATTACACCTTACATCCCGACGTTTCGCCAATTTTCCTTGGCATCTTCAGGGGAGTGACGCTATTTATTTATTTAAACAAAGAACAAAAGTAGATATTAATTTTAACACTTTGAAAATATTGCAACGTGAACATGGATTGCGTAATTAATTACTTACATAAAAATGGAAATTATGTACTAAAAACGGTAAACTAAACTATACTATAAATACAAAAAACTTTAAAAAAAACATTTAAAATTTAAAATTCGATACCGTCTGTGTGCGATAAACTTGTCATACTAAAGATAAACTATAAGCATAATAGATAAGAAGCGAGCAATTTTTAATTCCAAATTTTCAGTTTTTATTAAGATATGAATTTAAAATATTTAGTCTTATTAATTTCAAATTTATTAATAGTAATTTTTTTTGTGATGTTTATCTATGTAGTGCACGGATGACATCGAATGAATGAAACACTGAAAAAATCTGAAAAAAATTATCAATTACCAACTAGTAGTCGTCGCGAGATCCGAAATTTGCATTGAGCATGTTTTAAATTTATATCAAATATAAAATGAAAACAGAAAGATCGCTCAATTCTTTCTTTCAAAATAGTATGCCTAGGGTTTTTTTTAAATAAATTTCCATCAAAGAGGAAAAAATTTATTTTTCCTTTTGAACAATCGCACTAAATCAGAAACGCTCACAACTCGAATAAATATTCCGTGGGTTTTTTGGCACAAATCGCTTCCCAAACCTCCATTAATAATTGCATTCGATTTTTTCTTTATAATAATCATACTTAGCTAAAAAGCTACCTTAGTGCTTGGTTTTGTGAAATTAGAGCGCTATCCTGAAGTGTTCAAGGTTTTTTAGATTTTGAAATGTGACTGTTTTTGATTTACGCCTTAATTCTAGTGTGGTAACAACATTCGTTTTACTGGCATAATTTGGAAACTTTTACACCTCTTTGGTATTCTGCCGGCTTAAGTTGCATTTTAATTTCGTAACCACCGTAACCGCGACAAATTGTATGTGTGTGACAGAAAACATCGCAAATTTTGTACACATACTATTTCACAAGAATTAATAAACAATATAAGCAGTTTTTTACACGAAGTTTCGTTCGCGTTTGTATTTTATTCTCTATTGCGCATTGTTTGTTTTTGACAGCGTTCCCATGTATGCTAGAATCGCGGTTACATGAACTGTATTGCCATCGATTATGATTTTTGGTTAGATAATGTTCCAGGTGCAAAATTACCGGTTACGCACAGAATTGACCCGTTAGTGTGCTATGCTTTATTTCTCAAATTTCTATGTCTTTATTTCACATCTCATATTTCACATAATGAAAATAATGCCACATTGATTAATAAGGTATTATATCTCAATATGTTGAGAAATAGGGCCATATGGCTTTATTGCCTTTGGCTTTTTTGCACCCGCCTTCTTTTCCATACTACCTTTTGATGAACTTTTGTTCTATTTACTTATCGTGTCCGTTAATTTGTCTATTCACTTTACTGTCCCTACTAGTGGCGCAGCTAGAATTTGAAAAAGGGGGATGAAAAAAAATTTCAATCGAAATGAAATTTGAGACACACTATTAATTTTGTATTAAAAATGTACACAAAATTCGCGAAAATTGAAAGCAATTTTATCAAAGTCTTACGTTTTTTTTCAGAATTTTTGGAGCTTTTCAGAGGATGCAGTTTTGTAGTTCATTGAATTTTAATACAGTAATGTGTAATCTTAAGGACGTGACACATTTTGCTGATTTTTGGAAATTTTTTTCCGAAGAGCTAAAGTGTTTCTTTCATATAAAAGAAATCGTTATGGTAAAAGGCCAAAATCGCTTAGACGGCTAAACGGAATTTAAAAAAAAATAGTTTTGGAAAGGTGAGTTCTACAGTAGAAGTGGAAACGGGGCGAGTTGCAAAAATACATTGTACATATGTATAAAAGATTGTGCAATGTGAGTAAAAGTCAGTGAAGTAGAAAACTTTTGAGAGTGTAAGGAAAAATATTTGTTGAGAATGTTTTTCAACTTCCGAATGCACTCTAGGAAAAATATATCAACTAGAGATCAGCCAGATTGGCGGCCGCTGTGGTGTGAAGGTAGTGTTGCCGGCCTACCACACCGAAGGTCCATGGTTCGAGCCCTGGTACAGGTAACATCAAAAGTGAATTGAAAAAAGTTTTTTAAAACGGGGTCGCCCTTCGGCAGTGGTTTGGCAAACTCTCCGAGTGTATTTCTGCCATGACAGGCTTCTCAGCAAAAATTCGTCTCCTTTGTAGATGCCGTGCGGAGTCGGCAAAAAACTGTAGGTCCCACCAATTTGTGGGGAAAATTCAAATCGGCACACCACAAATTGGAAGAGAAGCTTGGCGCAAAAATCTCTTAGGAGGTTTATGATGATATACCTGTTGTATATCGCGCCATAGAGAGAGAGAGATCAGCCAGTAACTGAAATTACTCCAGAAAACTCAATTTTATGTTAATAACACTGGATCACAAATTCCAACGTTTTTTCTGCACCAGAGACGCCATAGTGAAATTCCGATGTAAAATCACCTCCTAATTCCGAAAATCAAGGTTATTTTTACTTGAATGGTACCGTTTTTGAGATATTTACGATTTACCGTTATTTCAAAAAACAAAAAAGATGGATCCACTTAATCGTGTATATCTCAAGAACAAACTGAGCTCTTCCAAGACGGTTTGAAAAATTTGAAAGCTTATAAAATTTACTATAATCAGTACATACAACACTTTTTGCTAGGTCCTGCAGATTCAAAAATATTGAACAATCATTACGGATTTTTTTAATTTTTTTTGTAAAAATATAAAAAAATTTGTACTTTGCGAGGAAGCATCTCGAAAACGTTTTGTTTTTTTGCAGATATTTTTTCCCCCCTCTAAGCTCTGTTTTATTACAAAATAAGCTATCAGTGAACAAAATCGATGAACTAATACAAAAGTTATAAGCATTCAAGTAAATATATCCATTTAATACTTAAGTACCCTACAAATAATAGCATATGTACATATGGTTCTGTCTTAACTCTATGATCTTATTTTATAATTGAAAAAGTTATGTGTCTTGTTTTGACGCTTATTTAGAGGATCGGTTTCTCTTATGAGAAACCAACAGTAGTCGCCCATCATAGCGACATCCCAGAATCCTTGATACCGACTTTCAATCACTTTCATTTGCTGGTGAAACCTTTCGCCATGCTCGTCACTTTCGTCGCCAAGATTTTGCGGGAAAAAATTTAAGTGGGAGTGTAAGAAATGAATTTTTAAAGACATATTTACTCCTGAAAGAAAATAAAAAAGTAAATTAGATAAATACATAAGTGACACATTAGTATATAATTTTCTTAGGCTGGATTTATCTTTCAATTCAGAACAAATTTTTTGTTTATATTTTTCCCGTTCTTGTTTGTTCGGAACTGGACGATGAATTCAGATTTATGGCTATATATTCTCATGTAAATTTATGTAATATATAATTTATTATAATATGTTTTTTTATTTACCCATTTCCGCATAGTTTTTGATTAAGTCGTTCACTATCATCTCGTAGTTAGGACTTTTGTGTTTGCCTAAAAAAGAAGTAACGACCTTTTCAAAAGAATCCCACGCTGCTGCCTCCACTGGTGACAATAGTTCTTTGAAATGGTTATTGGTCATCATTTTCGTTATTTGCGGTCCCACAAAAATCCCTTCCTTTATTTTTGCTTCTGAAATCTCTGGGAAGGTTGTCTTCAAATGATGAAAAGCTTCGCCTTCTTTGTCCAAAGCCTTCACAAAGTTTTTGATAAGGCCGAGCTTGATGTGGAGCGGAGGTAGAATTATTTTTTCCTTCTTTATAAGTGGAGAGTATTTTATGTTATCTACCCCAACTTGAAACTCGATTCGTTCTGGCCAATCCTTTATGATGTAGTGGTCTTGACGAGCTCGGCTATCCCATTTGCATAGAAAGCAACAGTATTTTGTGTATCCACTTTGTAGACCGCATAGCATTCCAACGACTTTAAGATCGGCACATATTTTCCAATCATGTTCTTCGTATTTGATTAACTTGAGCAATTTTTGCATTATCTCATATGTTTCCTTCGTATTTACTGCATGCGCGATCGGGATAGATGGCTTTTGGTTGCCAATATGCAATAATACGGCCTTTAAACTTAATTTATTGCCGTCTATGAACAATCGCCACTCTTTTGAATCATATGGTTCACCAAATTGTTTGAATAGACCAGCAATGTCTTTGCAGTAACAAACACTGTCCTCCTTCGTATAGTACTTGGAAAATTCTTCGTGACGAGTTCTATAATATGTTACCTTCACATCGGATGAAACAAATTTAAATTGTTGCATTCGAGAGGCGTGTAGTTCGGCCTTTTCCTTTGACAATTCCAAATCCCTTATCCAATCATTGAGTTGTGCTTGTGACAAAGAATTTCTTTCGTTTTCCGTTTGAAATTCAGTACAACATGATGCCGCGTAATCAGATACTACTGTTGACAATGAAACTGGAGCCGGAACTAAAGTTAAATTTGATTCTGGCAATGTCGCTTCTGTTGAAATTAGTTCTGGTAATGACACTGTAGATACGCTCGCATAGGTTACTTTTCTGGACTTTCCAACCCCAAGTACTTTTGTAGTACAAATATAGCAGTCCGTTGAATGGCAAGTTGGTTCCCTCCACTTCATTGGTGTAATAAATTTCACACGTCGCCTAAATAGATAGTTTCAGGAATTAGTCAGCTATGCATTAAAAGGGAACAAATTCCTAATTTTTACAACGTACCTTTTTGTTCCGGTTTCCGAAGAAATCAATTCGACTCGGCATGTGGTGCACACAGTGTTCGGTGTCCATGGTTTTTCATTGTTTTTAGGCTCAATTCCAAAACACTTATAGTATGTAACTTTCAAAGGATTTGAAAACACACGTCTCATACTTTTAACAATAAATTGACCGCAGATGAAACAGAACATATCTGGATCATTTGTACACTCAAACTCTCGCGCCCTTTTATTCATTTTTTATTTTAAGTAAATGACGGGTTATAAACTGCAATTATAAACTGAACAGTATCCGGCGAGCCTTGCAGATATTATGAAGGAACAAGGCGCATGTACTCTTATTTATACTTAGATCCAGTAAAAATTCAAGCCTACCTAAACAAAAAGGTTCCCTAGTTCTACAAAGAAAACACTACCTGCCTCAAAAATATGCTCTTGTTTAAAATGTACCTAGGTTTGAGAAAACGACACTAACAGCTTTTTGTATCTAATAACTTTTCGAAAATCTACCTGCTAACTAACTGATATACGAATACTAACACATATGTACCAGTAGGGTACTTAAGCATTAAATGGATATATTTACTTGAATGCTTATAACTTTTGTATTAGTTCATCGCTTTTGTTCACTGATAGCTTCTTTTTTTTGCAATAAAACAGAGCTTAGAGGGGGGAAAAAATATCTGCAAAAAAACAACAAGTTTTCGAGATGCTTCCTCGCAAAGTACAAATTTTTTTATATTTTTACAAAAAAAATTTAAAAAAACCGTAATGATTGTTCAATATGTTTGAATCTGCAGGACCTAGCAAAAAGTGTTGTATGTACTGATTATAGTAAATAGTTATAAGCTTTCAAATTTTTCAAACCCTTTTGGAAGAGCTCAGTTTGTTCTTGAGATATACACGATTAAGTGGAGCCATCTTTTTTGTTTTTTGAAATAACGGTAAATCGTAAATATCTCAAAAACGGTACCATTCAAGTAAAAATAACCTTGGTTTTCGGAATTAGGAGGTGATTTTACATAGGAATTTCACTATGGCGTCTCTGGTGCATTTTGGCTGTAAACCAGTGTAATTTGCTGTTTCTTGCCTGCGCCTTTTTCTCTTCTTTTCTTTTTCTCTTCCGTTCTTTAGTACATTTCCTTTCATTTTCTTTCTGTTGGGTATGTCTTTTCTACCGCATTTACAGTTTCTATATACGTTTTTATTCATTTCATTTTATTGTATTTTCCATTTTATCTATTCCTTTCATTGCTGCTTCTTTCTTTCACTCTCATTGCCGTGATTTTCTTCACTTAAACTTAATTTAATTGAATTTTATTTTAATACATACAAAAACTATTAGCTCCAATAAATTGAACATTTGAGGAGGTCCATAACAAAACGCAATAATTCCACCAAAACAATTTTATGGATAAACGAAAAAAACTAATTTAAGTCAATAGGATATATACGAGTATTTATTTTAAACTGTTGTTGTAGTTTAATAGTTATCTAAAAACAATACAAATCATAAAAAAAAATTTTTATCTGGCAATTAGTTTTTAAGTTATTTAGATTAAAAAAATGGAAATGTTGCGTTTTGGTCCGTCCAATAGTATTTATTTCATTTTCTTCTGAACATGTATGGAAATGTTGCGATTTGATGACCCAAAGTTTTCTCAAAATATTTACCATAGAAAGAATTGGCAAATTGGTTTACAATATTAAATGCAAAGTAGTTATTCACAAAGGTAGTTTAATCAAAGAATATTTCTAACAACCATAAAAATAAAATTAACTTAATTGGATAGATATGGAAATGTTTCATTTTGGTCTGAACTAATATTTTTGGTGTTGAATAACAGTAAAATTATTGACCTTTGGTATGTTTTATAGCAATGGTTACATAGGTTTTAATGCGTAGAATTGGATTTAGTTAAAAACCCAAAATATTTGAAAAGTGGAATTATTGCGTTTTGTTATGGACCTCCTCATTTATGCTCTGCCGGTGACACCGATTAAGAAAATAACATTCACAGTGGGGTCCCTTTTAAGATGAAGTTTCCCTGTTTGGTGAAAGCAACGCAGACCGATCAAGATGTATAGTTTGTCGTAAAAAGGACCCACTTTGGACATAATATTCATGGCAATCTCTTCAAACTTAAGATAAAGCGTAAGGGAAAGAGATGTGGTTGAGGTGAGACAGGCGCGGATACAGGTATCTAATTGAGGTGGGGCGATCATGGCCAAAAGCCCAAAATCCAAATTGCCATGAAAGTCAGTAATATAAATTTAGTTGTTTATCCATCATTTAAATTAACTAATTTGTTCTTTTAAATATGATAAAATATTTTATTTATTAATTCTTATACAAAGAAATTCAATTTAAATTTTCAGACAAAAATTGAAAGAATAAATTTAAACATTTTGTTGAAATATAAATCAAAAACCAAAATCACAAAACTTGATTATTTAAACAAATACAAAAGTACAAAATAAAAAAGGTAACCAAAATTCCACCACATCTACTCCCCCTCCAGTGAAACGCGTAACAAATTAAACAAAAGAAATACAAATTTTATATTATAACAAAAAAAATTAATTAATATTAAAAGTAACCTTATACGCAAACGTCAAGCTTTGTAGTTCTGTTTATATTTTTCTCTGTGATTATATTTAATAAATTAATAATATCTTTTATATTCTAAAGTTAAAATTAAAGTTAATAGAGATAAATATCTAATTGTGCTTCACTACTTGGTGTGAATAGTGTTAAAAAGTTTTGATAGTGATTCATTATTATAAATTCATTTTGTTGAATTTGTGTGTGCCGAGTTCTTTGCATATTTTATTTGTTGCTACTGAAAGGCTTTATTTCATATTGCAATTGTTGTTGAGCTCTGACCTGCTTTTCTTATTTCTTTTTCGTTACAGCTGTTTTGCGTGGTTTGTTGAACGTCAGATACAGTGTGTTTAAAACTGTTCGCTCAGTACTGTGTCATTTAAACTGTCAGGGTTGCTTTTCTTTAATCCGCTAAATTTTTTTTCTTAACTTCTAATTTTTATTATAAATTTATATAAGTATTTATATGAAAATGTCGTGCATGATAGCAAACTGCCAGTTAAAAAGCGAGTCCGAACGCTTTGTAGCTTGCTGGCTGTGTGATGGACTTGTCCACGCCAAGTGCACTGGGTTAACCGGTAGAATAGCTGACCTGCTTAACGAAGGAAAAGGCCTGCACTGGTCTTGTTCCAAATGCCGGTCGACGGAAGTTGATCTGTGTAAAATCTTTAGGCATATCAGAAACGGTTTTTCTGAAATAAGCAAAGATTTTTCATTGCTGACTGAAAAGTTCCAAAAATATGAAAATATTTTCAAAACCTTGGAAACTTTGGAGAATTCGCCTCATTTGGAATTCCCTGATCATCGCGAAAACAAGCGCAGGCGTACGGATGATCGGCCTACTACCTCAACAGTCCCGAACTTGCCTCAACCCCTTGAACTTATAGATTTGGCTTCTCCAGTTCCTAGTACGGTTGTCCGAGCAACGTCGAAGAACGCCCTTCAAAAATGTCCACTAGGAAAAACCAGGAAATTCCAACTATTGCAATGGAGTCTGAACCAATCGTTGGTAAGCTGGTTGTGGTTCCTCGCAAAAAATCTATTTTTGTGTCTAGGTTCCATCCAGACACTACCGAGGATGATTTGTTGTACCATATTTCTTCTAAAGTTAAAGATCAAAGCGTAACTGTTAGAAAATTTAATTTCACATATCAAAGAAGTATGTCTTCGTTTAAGATTGATGTGTCTGGGAAAGATTTCGACACTTTTTTGGACAGCTCTTTTTGGCCTCCCGGGGCTCTTGTGCGGGAGTTTGAATACAGACCGAATAGGAATGTTCAAAATGTAGCGAAAATTTCTCGTAATAACGTTGAGTCAAAAAACTGAGCACTAAATCCGTGAATATCTTTTATCAAAATGTCAGAGGTCTAAATACCAAATTAACTGATCTCTTTTTGAAATCTTTTCATTGTAATTATAACGTAATTGCTTTTACCGAAACTTGGCTAAAACCTCATGTTTTGAATTCAGAGTTTTTATGTAATGAATATCAAGTATATAGAAATGATCGCGTGAACAGAGTCGGGGGTGGTGTTCTACTTGCCGTTCATTCCTCCATCCCTTCAGAAGAGGTTAATATTCCTAACATCGATTTCATTGAGTTCAAATGCATCCGCCTTCAACTAGACAACGTCTCTATGTACTTATATGTTTGCTACATCCCTCCAGCATCAGATTTTTCAGTCTACATGCAACATGTCTCTCTGCTCAAAACTGTTAACCTTATGACTAAAGCTTCAGATTCAATTATTGTTTTGGGTGATTTTAACTTACCTCATATATCGTGGAACATTATTCCAAATCCGTCCAAACTGGGGTTCAATGACTTTTTAGATGGAATTTCCGATCTTTGCCTTAATCAAATAAATGTTACCGCTAACAAGTTTGGGAAAGTCTTAGATTTAGTGTATGTTAATGATATAAACCAATTTTCTGTAAATCGTTGTGATCCGTTGGTTTTACCAGAAGACCTTTACCACCCTTCTATGGAAATAGTCTACGAAACCATAAGTAATGGCCAAGGCACTCAATGCTACTCATGTAGTAGCTTTGATTATAACTTTTCCAAAGCAAACTACAAGAAATTAAATAAAGAACTGTCTAAATTAACTTGGCCTGAATTTGGTTGTGATATCGATCTAAACGTCTCACATTTCAATCACACTATTTACTGCCTATTTGAGAAGTTTATTCCTAAACGTAAAGTAACTTATGATCATCCTACGCAAGCTTGGTTTACTAAAGAGCTTAAGGCTCTTAAAAATAGGAAAACGCGATCATTTAATTTATATAAGAAATCCGGATTAAATAAACATTACCTACTGTATTCCATTCTACGTCAGAAGTACATAGATTTAAATAAAAAGTGCTATAAAGCTTATATTTCTAAAACGAAAAGAGACATTATTCTCAATCCTAAGTCATTTTATGGTTTCGTAAATTCTAAACGTAAAGTATCAGGGTTTCCCTCAGCCATGAAATATCAAGACATTATATCTAGCGATAATCAATGTATCGCAAATTTTTTTGCTCAATTTTTCACTTCTAACTATTCTGCTGTCACCAATTCAAACTTTCAAAACTATCCCTATAAGCTACACGGGACAAATTCAATTAATTCACCAATTATATGCGCCAAAGATGTTCTAATTTACCTTAAAACCTTAAAAGAATCTTTTAAATATGGTCCTGATAGGATTCCTACATGTTTCTTGAAAAAGTGTGCGAACCATATTTACCAACCCCTTACCAATTTGTTCAATCTATCACTAAAGTGTGGTGTTTTTCCAACTGCGTGGAAAGAATCGTTTCTTCTACCGCTGCATAAAAGCGGGAGTAGGTCTTCTATAGAAAACTATCGTGGCATCGCAAAGCTTTCTGCCATCCCAAAATTGTTTGAAGCTATTGGTACAAATCAACTTACGGGTCCGATCTCTACTTTGATAGCTGACTGCCAACACGGGTTCAGTAAGGGAAAGTCCACAGTTACGAATTTATTTGAGTTTACCAGTCATGTCTCAAATGGCTTTAGAAAAAATCTGCAAACCGACGTTATTTATACGGATTTCAGCAAAGCTTTTGACAAAGTGTGTCACTCATTACTTATTCATAAACTCGATTAGTTGGGCTTCCAGCCGGGTCTCAATCGCTGGATCTCTTCTGACCTTAGTGACAGGACACAAAGAGTAATGTTTAAAAATTTAGTATCCGATGTCATTTATGTCTCTTCGGGGGTTCCTTTAAGGAAGCCATCTTGGCCCGATTCTGTTCTTGTTGTTTATAAATGATATTTCTACAATAATAAAATTTTCAAAAATGTTAATGTATGCCGACGACGTAAAGCTTTTCATGTCATTCGCGTCATTTGAAGATAGAAATAAGCTACAATCAGATCTAGATACACTAGTTACTTTGTGCGATTTAAATTATATGCCACTTAACCTTAAAAAATGTAAACACATGGGTTTTTCGCGTGGAATTTCTCAGCCGGCTTCCTATACAATTAAAAATTATAGTCTTGAGCAAGTGTATGATTTTGTTGACCTGGGGGTTACTATGGACTATAAACTCAGTTTCAACCGCCATATTAATACACCAGTCAATAAGGCTAGAGGTGCCCTAGCATTCGTTAAACGATGGTCTAAAGAATTTAGCGACCCTTATGTAACTAAAGCCCTCTTCACTACATTAGTCAGACCGATACTTGAATATGGCTCTATAATTTGGAACCCGCGTTACCAGGTTCATGTAGATCGCCTTGAATCAGTTCAAAAACAATTTTTACTATTTGCCTTAAGAGATTTTCATTGGGATCCCTCGTACAATCTGCCACCCTATACGAATCGTTTAAAACTCATTAATCTACACACACTTTCTAGTCGGAGGGAAATGCTTGGAATTATTTTTATGATTAAATTGCTAAATGGCTCACTATCCAGCCCATTTCTTCTAAGTGAAGTGAACTTCAATGTACCGTCTCGTCCTTCAAGGCATTTTAAACCTCTAGTCTTAAAACAGTGCCGAACCAATTTTCAGTTAAATGAGCCTTTTCGCTGTTTGTGTCAAGATTATAACTCTCTTTCTGGTAGATTTGATATTTCAGACTCGCTTTTCAGCATAAAAAAATCAATTCTTTCTGTCCTAAATTCATAGCTACTAATGGTTTTTTATTCTTTGACTTCTATTTTAACTTTTAACAATAATTTTATTCTGTTAACTAGTTATTTCTTAATGTATAATCTATCCTATATCTACTTTACTTAGCTGATGAGGTTTTCTCTGTAGCTGAGCAGTTTTAGATCTCGACGATTAACAAACCAAAGCCTTTCAACGACTCGGCACGAACGAATAATCCGCGCGTTATGCGGATGCGCCCCTCGCGCCGGTCGGGCGGGATATGGTGGGTAATCCTTTGGGAATTATTATTATTATTATTATTAATATAGTTTTAGGTTCAGGTGTAGATGCAGATATAATGTGAGCTGGTTTTAAATGACAACTTGAAATGTTTTTAATAATGTTCCCTTTTTGGATTCTGAATGTATTTTTATGTTTAGATATTACCTTAAATGGTCCCTCATAAGGGGGTTGAAGCCCTGAAGTTTGATTAACCTTAACGAAAATATAGTCACATTCCTCAAGAGACTTTGGAGCGAAACTAACTTCCTTGTTGTGATGTAAAATTTTTGTTCTGACTTTCGAAAAATTATCTCGTAGATTTTTAAGAGTATCCTGTGTAGAATTTTCTTCATTTCCAGAAACTACTAATTCTCCAGGAATCCTAATAGTTTGTCCATAAACTAACTCTGCTGAAGAAACCTTTAAATCCTCTTTTACTGCAGTGCGTAACCCTAATAAAATAATTGGTAAAACTTCGACCAGCGAACGGAATCACCGGAAGCAACAATTGAAGTTTTGAGCTGACGGTGAAATCTTCCTATCATACCGTTGGCTTTAGGATGATAAGCAGATGTTTGAATTTTATGTGAACCAAGAATTTTAGTGAGTTCATTGAACAATTGGGATGAAAATTGTGAACCTTGATCAACTGTAATTTTGAGAGGGATACCAAATCTAGATATGTAGTTCAGAACAAAAGCTTTTGCCACAGTTTGAGCAGTTATATTTCGAAGAGGATAGGCCTCTGGCTACCTCGAATGTCTATCAATAATTGTCAAAACATATCGGTATCCATCGGATGGTGGAAGCGGTCCAACTAAATCCAAATGTTCAAACCTTGATTTTGGTATTTCAATTTTTTGTAACGTGGTTAAGTGTACCTAGAAACTTTTGATTGTTGACAAGAAACGCAACTTGAAGCTAATTTATTAACATCACTTCGCATGTTAGGCCAAAAATATTTTGATTGAATTAAACGCCTGGTTGCACGAACTCCAGGATGCTATAAAGAGTGTAATTTTGAAAAAATTGTCTCTCTCATGAAGTTCGGAACATAAGGACGTGGTGTTGGACCAGAAATGTCACACCAAATTTCTAAATTAAATATTGGAATAATAATTTGTTGTAGATTATTTTTAGATATTGGAGAAGAAACAAAAGTTTTAAGAGTCTCATCAGCTTGCTGTTCAATAAATAAGGTCTGAAAATTAATATCTCTCGTTGCTATAGCATCTATTTCTGGAAGTCTTGACAATGTATCTGCTACAATGTTACTCTTTCCAGAAATATGTTGCATATCATTCGTGAATTCAGCTATGTATTCTAAATGACGAGTTTGTCTAAATGTATGACCTAAAAAATGTTTAAAATGTTTAATTGATCTATATACACCCAAAAGTTCTCTATCAAAAGTTGAATATTTACATTCTGCTGGACTTAATTTCCTAGAAAAATAAGCCGAAGGTTCCAATCTATTATTTTTAAATTGTTGTAAAACAGCCCCAATTGCAATATTTGAAGCATCAACAGATAAAGATAATTTAGAATTTCCATCAAAATGATTTAAAAGAGTTTCCTGAGCAAAAAGTTGTTTAACATTTTCAAATGCTGTTAAAGATGTATTAGTCCAGCTAATAGTTTTACTCTTACTTTTGTTTGCAGCTGTTACAATTTGATGTAAAGGGATAAGCTCTTTTGCAATCATTGGAATATGGCGATGGTAATAATTAACCATTCCAATGAATTTCTGAAGTTTGTTTATAGAATTCGGTTTATCAAAACTTGTTATTATATTTACTCTATCTTCAAATAAGCCAAAAGGTGTTGTAATGGCTGTTTTATGTATATCTTCAGGTGCTACTGGAATTTGATGATAAGCACGAACTAAATCTAACTTGGAAAATATGTTTTTATTTTTAAAATCTATGCTCAAATCGTTTATATGTGGAAGAGGATAACGATCTGGAACAGTAGTACAATTAAGCCTCCTGTAATCTCCACAAGGCCGCCAATCATTGGCTTCTTTCTTGGGAACCAAATGTAATGGTGAAGCAATAGAGGAAAATGAAGGCCTATAAACACCAATTTTAACTAAAAACTCGAATTCTGTTTTAGCTACTTTAAGTTTTAGTGGATCTAAGCGACGTGGTCTTGAAAATGGTAAATTTCCTTTAGTTTCAATTCTATTAATTGTATTATGTTTAACTATTTTATTATAATTAGGCTCCGCAATAACCTCAGGAAACTGTTTAATTAATTCAGAAAATTTGTTAGTTTCCATTGGTAATTTTAACTGGAAAATTTCAGAAAAACCAAAAGAGCCAACAGCTTTTAATTTTGTGTCTGAATCTATTATTGATTTATTTTTAACATCTACTAAAATTCCAAGATTTTTGAGAAAATTTGCACCAATAATTGGAGTTTCTAAATTTGCCAAAATAAAAGGAAAATTTAATTCCCTTCGTAAACCTAAATCCAATTTGAGTAATTTTGTACCAAAAGTTTCAGAAACTGATCCATTGGCTGCGGATAAATTAAGCTCAGATCTTCTCTTTAATGTTTTAAATTTTGCAGCCGGAACTACTGAAACTACTGCTCCTGTATCTATTAAAAAATTTAACTTGTTCTGTTTATCGAAAACAAAAAGGCGGCTAGCAGTTTTAGCACATCTTACATCAGCCACCGATATGATAGAACGATTTAATTTAAATTGTTTTTCACATTATTTTGTTTTCCATTAGAAAAATTACAAGGTTTAATACATTTGAAAGCATTGTTTAGAAATTTTAAATGATACCAGCATATTTTATTTGGAGAATAAGACCTTCCCCTTAATGTCCTTCTATTATTAAAATTTGACCGCTCATTAGTTTGAGATCTCGTTCGCAACTCATTTATATCAAAAGTTAATTTATTGAAATTTTCACAAAGTATTGAAGTTAAATGAGTAAGATTTTGAACACTATATTCTAAAGATGAATTTTGGCAAATTGCAGAAATTTGAGATTTGTTACAAAGGTTATAAATTTTGTCAGCAATAATAATTTTATTATTAATAGTATCTTTATCACAAGATGCCAAATGAGATTGAACTTGTTGTGGCATTTTACGTACCCAAAGTTTATAAAGTAACTCTTGACTTACAATTGAGTTTGAACCAATCAAGCATTTCATATCACGATATAACTCAGAAGGTTTTCTATCACCCAACTGAGTATTAGAAAGCAATTCCTCAAGGCGATTATCTTCACTTGGATTGAACGTTTCACATAAAATACTCTTAATTTTGCTATATTTATTGATTGAAGGAGGAGGATTTAAAATGTCTGATATTTTGGTAACTACTTCTTGAGGAAGTGAAACTAATACATTATGGAATTTTAAAACATCATCATGTATATTATTTATCAAAAATTGTGCTTCCGCATGGATAAACCATATTTCAGGGTTTTCAGACCAAAATTGTGGTAATTTAAAAAATCTGCTAGTTGGTTGGTTATTTGAAGTAGATGGTATTGAAATTGGTTGAATATTTGAAAGAGTTGGTGTTGTAAGAGTATATGTATCATTGTTGTAATTGTTGGATTATTCGAAAGAGAATTTTGAGCTACAAGGGACGATGTAATTGTTGGACTATTAATTAAGGGAATGGTTGAAGGAGATAATGTAAAAATATTGCTTTGTACTGTTCGTGACAAGGTTGTAGGACTATGTGCAAGTGGCATATTTTCAATTAAAGAAGGTAAATTAGTTTCCATTAACCTTGTTAAGACCATAATATTAAAAAAAAAAAAATTATATATATATAGTATATTTAAAAAGTATATATATATACTGGAGGCAGAGCTAACAAATCAATATATATATATATATTTAATAGATTATTTTGATAATAAGTATTGAGTATGAAAATTTATCGGTTTATATATATGTATATATACGAGGTGTGTTCAAAAAGTATCCCGAATTTTGTGTTTTTTCAAAAATTATGTATTTATTCATGAATATCTATTTTGTCCCCATCAAAGTAATCCCCATGAGATATTATACACTTGTGCCAACGGTTTTTCAAATCTTCGAAGCGCTTCAAAAAATCATTTTTTTGTATCTTGTTCAGCTCCTCCTTCGATGCCGTCTTTCTCTCGTCAAGAGAAGCGTAACGTCGTCCTTTTATGGGCCTCTTCAGTTTAGGGAACAAGAAAAAGTCACAGGGGGCCAGATATGGGGAATACGGTGGCTGCGGCATCATTAGTGTGTTGTTTTTGGCCAAAAAGTCGCGCACAAGCAACGATGCGTGAGCAGGGGCGTTATCGTGGTGCAAAAGCCAATTTTTGTTCTTCCACAAATCCGGGCGTTTCTGGCGGATTGCTTCGCGCAAATTGCGCATAACTTGCAGGTAATATTCCTTATTGACCGTTCTTCCCTGTGGCAAGAACTCATGATGCACCACGCCCCTGCAATCGAAGAAAACTGTCAGCAAAACTTTCACATTCGACCGAACTTGGCGCGCTTTTTTCGGTCTTGGTTCGTGCGGCAGCTTCCATTAAGATGATTGAGCTTTGGTTTCCACGTCATAACCATAAACCCACGATTCGTCACCAGTTATGACCCTCTGGAGCAAATTTGGGTCGTCGCGGACAGAGTTTAACATCTCATTAGCAATGTTCATGCGATGCTGTTTTTGGTCACAATTGAGCAATTTTGGTACGAATTTCGCGTAAAAATCGAAGACGATCCAAAACACGTGCAAGCAAAGCAGCTGTCAACAATTAACTGAACATTCAAAATGGCCGAGCTTATCGGCATAAGTGAGAGACATGACAGCCCGTAATTGTTGATAGTGCTTTGTTGTTCTTCTCTGATAGAGACACATGAACGTTCACTGAATGTCATGGAATGTGAGTTGTATTACATTATTGATAACACTAAATCTTCTAATACATATATTCGTGATAGTAATAAGTGCGAATAGGTAGATATTAAGGTCTTATTTAATTGTTATTGTTGTCGTCGTATATAATCTTACTCCACCGTTATAATCGTACTCCAACAAATTTCGGTAGATACCATGAAATTCAATATTGAAATAAATTAACGATGTTTGCAGGTCAGTAAATTGTATGCGCCGTTTATATGAACCAGGTTCGCAGAATCTAGGATCGCCAATTTAGTTGTTTATCCATAATTTAAATTAACTAATTTGTTCTTTTAAATATGATAAAATATTTTATTTATTAATTCTTATACAAAGAAATTCAATTTAAATTTTCAGACAAAAATTGAAAGAATAAATTTAAACATTTTGTTGAAATATAAATCAAAAACCAAAATCATAAAACTTGATTATTTAAACAAATACAAAAGTACAAAATAAACAAGTTAACCAAAATTCCACCACAATAAATGAATGCTTAATTTGGGAACACCACGGCCGCCGTGGTGTGAAGGTAGTGTTGCCGGCCTACCACACCGAAGGTCCATGGTTCGAGCCCTGGTACAGGTAACATCAAAAGTGATTTGAAAAAAGTTTTTCAAAACGGGGTCGCCCCTCGGCAGTGGTTTGGCAAACTCTCCGAGTGTATTTCTGCCATGACAGGCTTCTCAGCAAAAAATTCATCTCCTTTGTAGTTGCCGTTCGGAGTCGGCAAAAAACTGTAGGTCCCACCAATTTGTAGGGAAAAATTCAAATCGGCACACCACAAATTGGAAGAGAAGCTTGGCGCAAAAATCTCTTAGGAGGTTTATGATGATATACCTGTTGTATATCGCGCCATAGAGAGAGAGTTTGACATAAATACTAATAAACGTAACGAATTTATCTTAAAGCACTCAAATTAACTCAAGTAATTGAAACGATTAGAACAAAAAGCAATCAAGAAATGATTTTATACAGCTCAAGGGTAAAAACTAGTCCTTTCCGGGAAGCGAGTTTCATTTGTGTCTTTTAACTAAGTGAAGTTATTTTGAATCTATATTTATTGGAGCAATTAAAAAAGGAAAAAAGAGATGAACAATAATGTTTATTGAAATTAAGTTTATTTTTATTATTATTTATTCTGGAGAAGCATTACTGGCTGGCAGTGTAGCCAGAATGTGTAATAGCATCCTTATCAGTGGAAAAGCAAACTTTTTCAAAGCAAGTTTACTAAAGCTGAGAAGCTTCTCAGGTCCTTTCTTCTCTTTTTTAAAGAAGGCGAGGCCCTTTTAGAAGAAAGAGAAACTCTGGGGAAGATAAAGATGAAGTCGGTGATGGGGAGATCGAGATGCTGTGTTTTTAGGAATTACAGGCAAAGGGTTGCGCAGAGCATGATAATGTATAGAAGTAGAAAAAGACTTCGCGAACATTACAAGTCTGCATTCTATACCAGTCGATTATAAAATGTCTATTTCCTGAAGGTTCATTTAATACATGTAAGCTTTATCTAGCAGAGCCTACAGGTATAAGTAGCTGCATGTAGTCGGTTAGTGTGGTTATGACAGCTATATGCATGACAAGTTAGATTGGCTTTTATTGCTTTGATGCGGTCTCGGTTGTTTGCTTTCCTGCACTTAAACAAGTTTTTTCTTTCTTTTTTTGTTTGTATTTCCTTCAGTTCGAATGCAGTGTCATGCCCTTTCTGATGCAGATAACCTACACAATGCGGCTACAGGTAACCTTTTATTGGGGGCGCCATACATGCAGAACATATATGCGCTTGAGAGCGAGCAAGTTTTCACTTGCAAATATCCTGCAGATATTTGTTTTATTAGAAGAAAAGTTATTTAGTGTGGGTGTGAATAAACATTTTCTAAGAAATTTAGATAGAACTTTATGGGAACCTTTTGTTTTGAGGGCAATGTACATAAGTGTTTTACGAATTTGCATATAGTATTTTATATACTTTATTTTTGTGTTCACATAATCTCAAATCATGTTTAAAATACAAATTCAAGAGCTATTAAATGCTAGTTAATGCATTTTAAAATTGAATTCATCAATCTCGACAGGAGATAGCATATACTAGCAATACACAGAACCGATTAACAAAATATGGATAGCAAGCACCTTAAAAACTGCTGCAAAGTGATGTTTGGAGAGTGAAAAACTAAAATAAGCAGGAAAAAAAGACTGCTGAGTTTTGATATGAGAGACTATTTTTTAAAATTTTATTAAATATTTCACACGTTTTCTCGAAAACTGTTTTACGAGTTTATCATCTATACTATAAATGCCCAAGTTGATTTGAAATTGTCCCACTTTATGGCCAAACTATACATTTAAGGTATTAACAATTGTACATTTGTGGATAGCTATTGCCTATAGCTGCAGTGCCGTCAATCAAAAAAACTTAAAATAAAATGTATTATAATATTAAAAAATTAGTTTAAAAATACACAACCACAAATGTCAAACATGTGTTTGCACTATAGAGCCGTAGTTGTGTGAGTAGACATGTCATGCGTGTATTGTTTTACTCGTGGGATCGGCTCTCACTGTGAGTGCGAAGAGTTGGTAGTGGACCAATAAAAAACAAGTATGCGCACTATAGAGCCTCTGTTGTGTGAGTTAACGTGTCATGCATTTTTGCTTTAGTTGTTGTTATTGTATTGATCACTGGCTACCATGTCAGGTGTTAGCGGCAAAGATGTCATCTTTGGTTAGCGGCTCTCCTGAGAGCACAAAAAGTTGCTTTGTTGGAGATATTAAACAATCAATGTAAAATATGAGCAAATATGTAAACTTCATTGCAGATACCTACCCTGTAAAAAACGTTGGAGCATCAGAGTACTCCTGCACTTATCCTCATTCATATAAAAAAGGCCCAATTTATATAGCGATGTCCGGTGATTGGATCACCTAATCCTACTCGGAGTACCATTTACTTTCCTTCCGTATAGTCTATAGAGCAACTACGTTGGAGTACTTTGAAAATGCTGCCAAAAGAGTACTCTATAGAGTATTCTAGACGAAGCGAGAAGGGACAATGTGTTCTTTTGAGGACCACCTACTCCCACTCTCGCGTTGCTGTAGCATACTCCATAGAGTAATCCCATGGGAGTATTTTGAGAGTACTCTCACGTAGGTACTCAATGGAGTATTCAAAAGCAAAGAAACGGAGTACACCGAGATGGATTAGGTGATCCAATAACCGGCTATTGCCATGTAAATTGGACCACCTTATTTATATGAATGAGGATATGTGTTGGAGTACTCTGATACTTCTTTAGGAGTATTCTTTGGAGTATGAAACGGAGTATTTCCGTTTTTTGCAGGGCTACAAACAGTGTTTACAAAAACAAAATAAATGATTATTCATAAAGAGGAAGTAAAGTAAAGGAAAGAAAAGGGAGGGAGAAGAAAAGAAAGAAAAGGAAAGCAAGGGAATGGATAGGAAAGGAAAGTAAAGGCAAGGTAAGAAAAGTAAGGAAAGTGCAGGAAAAGCAAAGGAAGGGAAAGAAAAGAAAATGAAAGGAAAGGAAAGAGATGGAAATAAAAGGAAACGAAAGGAGAGGAAAGAAAAAAGGAAGAGAAAGGAAATAAAAGAAGAGGAAAGGAAAAGAAAGGAAAGGAAGGGAAATGAAAGGAAGGAAAAGGAAACGAAAGGAAAAGAAAGATAAGAAGGGAAAAGAAAGGAAAGGAAAGGAAAGGAAAGAATCAAATAAATTTAAAATAGGGACTGAAGAGAGAAGGAATCAAAGAAAACGAAAAAATGTTAGTGGAAAGGAACGGCAGAGAAAGGAAGGCTATAACAAATAATTAAAATAAAATAAAATAAAGGTTGTGGGTGATCTCTAGTTAACTGTTCTATTTTCTAATGTGGCCAGTCAGGCTACAGCATAGTAGTAACGTAACATAAAACACTTCCCAACAAAATTGCGTGCATGTTATATTCGTCCACGGAGCACCAGCTCATACTTCTACGAAAATTAGTTGTCTCTATGCTTGCACGTGCGAAAGAAAAACAAATCTATGATTTCCGTTTCAACCGAAAATTATGCTATTGATGTTGATGGGGAGACCATAAGTATTAGATTACTATTAAAATACTTAATGTGGTAGTGAACACCGCGGTTCAAATAATATCATTTTACTCTTACAAACTTCAAATAAAATTTTTTCTACACTGTTACAGTTCGACGAAGTGTTACAAAATATATTATGGAAAGTCCTTTATGCTGACTTCGAAAGACGTTTATCAAAGTAGATGCCTACACTGGTAGATTTTTTGAATCCTATGATAAAGGAATTTTACCATAAAGAAGTTGGAAACAATGTATCAAGAAAAATTCCACCTAAAACTTAACAGTTTTAGAAGATGGTTAGTAACTGTTTTGGCGTGTCTCGAAAAAGCGCTGCTTACAACATCATACTGATCACGTTCTAAAAGCAAAGTCCTGCCTTTCTGTGTTTACAGGTTTTACAGCTTGTCCACAAAACTTCAGCTAAATTGTCAAACATTTCAGATCACTTCAGAGAAAGTACTCAGAATTAAAGCGCCTGCTTTAATTGGACCTTTTAAAATTCTGAAGAACAGATAAACGGAAAGCTATTATTTCTGACTGAAATAACTGAAATTTTTCTTTTACTTAACTGTCGCCATGGTGTGGCGGTAGTGTTCCTGGCCTACAACACCGAAGGTCCAAGGTTCGAACCCTGGTACAGGGAACATCAAAAGTTGTTTCGAAAAGTTTTTTCCAAAACGGGGTAGCCCCTCGCCAGTGGTTTGGCAAACTCACCGAGTGTCTTTCTGCCATGGAAGGCTTCTCAGAAAAAATTCATCTCCTTTGTAGATGCCGTTCGGAATCGGCAAAAATCGGTAGGTCCCGCCAATTTGTAGGAAAAACTAGAAGCAGCACACCACAAATTGACAGAGAAGCGCGGCCTTAATCTCCTCAAGAGGTATATATAGCGCCAATTATTTATTTTAAACAATTTTAACCGAAAACTAAAATTTAGTAATTTAATTTAATTTGTTTAAGGTTTTTTTGGTCATTATCGTTAGGGCCAAGTACAAAACCTTTTCACACCTCCAAGTCGTAGTTTCGTTTCTTCAGCTTCTGTATATTTAAAAAAACAAGAGTCGTTACCCGTTTGTACGTTGAACATATTTATAGTATTAACTGCTAGTTTAATTGGATTTTAAACTTTTTTCTTTGCCTCCTTTTATCTATCATTCTGTGCCACATATAATTTTATTAATTCCAATTTGGCATACCCTAACACCCTTAAGTACATCCAATTGCTTGATAAAATCTTCTTTTGGGTTTGATGGCACAAACAACCTTCCTAAGAAACAACATAACTTAAGACGTACAAAGAATTGCGTTAGGAAAATAAGAAATGCAACCAAGCAAATTATAGCTAAAACACAATTGCAACCACCTCAAAGAGCTTAACACAACAACCTTCTAGTTAAATAAATAAGTATGTACTATTGGTGAACTCAATCAACATTGTATTGTACTACACTTTTTATATCAAATCTCTTTTTACATTTGTAACCAAACACTTACCCCGTCCATAGCACGAATTCCACATTGTCGCCTTGTCGGGACTTCATTGCTTTTGCCGCCGACTCAATTAGACTCCAAGGACTGTCACAAAAATAATCACCAAAACGACCTGGCGTACGTATGGAAGAGCTAGGCGATTGACCGTCAATGCGCCAACAACCTGAAATAAGAAAACGAAGAATTTTATGTTAAAATTGGTGCTGTGGAATTTAAAGTAAATACTTTGTGGTTGAAAATGTCAGGTTATGGCAGTTAATTCTTGAGCCCAGCTCATGGGCTAAAGGGCCCTTTGCGAAAATAGTGCAATCATCAGCGTATGGGACGATAGAGACGGACTGCCACAACAATATTAAGAGTCTTAATTTGGGGCATGAACCAGATTAAGGCCGTGCCTCGCTCCCAATTTTGTTGTGCGCTACTTCTAATTTTTTCCACAAATTGGTTGGGCGTACATGTTTTGTGTATACTCCAAACGAGATCTGATAAGGCATATGAATTCTTACTGAGAAGTTGAAATACACTTACTGAACTCATAATTCAAAAAGGTTTGGACTGAACAGAAGAGCGAGGAAGTTCTATGAAAATGAGGAGACACAGCTTTCCTGCGGTTTTTGTGCGTGTTTTTGAAAAATCGCGATTAAGTATGCCGATACGTAGCTCAGGGATAGTCTTCTGATCGTCTTCTTTGTAGTAAGCAACGTCTCTTTGTCTTTTTCCACGAGTGGAGAACAAATTATCTCAAGAGATTTTTGGTGCGCAGTTGAAGTTATGTTGACAAATTATACCCAATATGAAGGTTGTACTTTTCTGAAATTGGTATGGAATAAAAAGTAAAGCCCTCTCTGTGTTTTCAATACCTTTGAAAACAGAAACATAGAAATTACAATAAAGGAATGGATAAAAAATATATCAAAACTGAGTATAAGAAACCACTTTCGTAAGTAGCGCTTGGCATTACGCTGGTTACTATGGAAGGTTTCAAAACAGGGAAATAATAGTAGCTATAGTAATAAAAATAAAAGCACTAAAAAGCATAAAAATGTTTGCTTTAACCACAAAAATTAAATTGGAAACTTGCAGGCATACTCCGCTCGTTTTGCCTGTACCAGAAAAGCCATGACCACACCATTTGTTGTAGTAATGGTCAGCGGTATTTTTGTGAAGTTTGCATTGCTCCTGCCGGCATTTCCTTTTTACTGCAGCTCATTACAAAGAGCTTCCTAAATTCGCAATCATGCCTTGGCCCCAACCAAATAAAAGCGAAGCAAACAATAACAAAAAGAGTCTAATACAGCTAACCCAAATGTTGTCACGGTAAGTAGTTCCTGCCTGAACTGGACGAATGAAGTGAAAGAGATGGTTGAAAAAGATAAAACGCAAATATTTTGTACAGAAATAAAATTTTAATTTGATTGAAACAATAACAATTTACTAAAAAGCACCTGAGTGTCTGCAGGATACTGTGGTCTGAAATTCCAAGATGAAAGCGAAAGGTCTATTTATATTTGCCGGAAATGCCACTTAAATAGACAATGTGACTTTGTTAACAGCTTTGAAAATTGAAAAGTTCAAAGAGAAACCGTATTGTTAAAGTCAAGTTTGTAAGTTCATATCGTCGGCTAAAGTGCGAAACCGCGTATAGTCCATCTGCAAAATCGCGCAAGTGCTTCAACTCAAATATCACAGAAGAGTCTGCCAAATAATTTACTTCAGCATAAATATTTTCGACCAAAATTATAAGTTTTGGTAAGAAGAGCCTACTAATTGTAATATATCTATTAATTGCAACATAAACGGCTTAGCAAATTTTGTAGTATAAGGCAGGCAATTGTAATTTCTCCACTAAAAGTATCCTAATTTTCTTAGAATATTTGTAGCAAAAACTAAAAACGTAGCAAACTGTAAATGGGAGGAGATGCTTCTAGTGGAGAGAAAACTAGTATTATTATATAAATCGCATATGTGCATATAGATATTAGAAAGAAAGTGAATGGTGTATCAATCTAAATTTGACAAACTGTCATAAAATTGTTAACGTTTACGAATACCTGATTTAAATGTTTTGTAATATAACTTGTTCCATTTCGATAACTAATATCAACTTGCAGGCATTTTTTCCTTAAAAATTATGTTTGAGTATAACTCCTTATCTGGTGATACGAAGTTTAGATTAAGAGAGAAATCTGAAGTTTTTTTAGTGTATGTAGATCGATATTATTTATCGTTGCAAAGAAAATCTTTACATATAATAAAATTGTAACAGGTCGATGTCTGTACATTGAAGATATTCAAGAAAAACTCATAGGAGAGGTCGTTATTGGAACAGCGGAACCCAAATCTACAATTTTTAGAATGTATGTCTTCTGTCTGTCTGTCTGCCCGTCTGTATGATTGTGCGCGCATCACGCAAAAACTACTGAAAAGAATTGGATGAAACTTCCACCATTCTATCACTTAACGTCTAACCTTAAATTTAGGACAACTTTCATTTGGATATCTCATCCAGTTCCCGAGTTATTGACCAAAATGTGGGAAAAATGTGACCAAAAATGTGGTTTTTTACCATAACGCCAGCGTCGTACAAAAACGACTGCATAGAAATGAATGAAACTTTCAATAATCATTTTCTAGACGTCTCTCCTAAAATTTAAGATATCTTTCACTTCGATATTTTACCCGGGTCCCAATTTATTGACCTAAATGTGGACCCAGGGTGACTGTATGATTTGTGCGTATCTCTACAAATATCTGTACATATAATAAAATTGTAAAAGGTCGATGTCTGTACATTGCAGATATTTAAGAAAAATTGATAGCAATGATCATTATTAGGCCAATAGAAGCCAAATCCACTGTTTTTAGAATTTTTGTCTGTCTGTCTGTCTATCTGTCTGTATGTTTGGGCGCGCATCACTCAAAAATTACTTAATGGAATTGAATGGAGCTTTTAGCGTTGTATTATTTGACGTTTAACTTAAAATTTAAGATATCATTTGTTCCGATAGCTTGACCGGTTTCGGAGATATAGACCGATTTGGGACCAAGGTGATCCTAAATTTGTTAGTATTTAGAATATGGGTATCAAACGAAAGATGACAATGAGTGCTGCAATAAGCGATGTAATGAAGTTCCATATCTTATCTGGTATGGGATATAATGATGAAAATCGGACTCAGTTTCTTAATAGTTCTGAGACGCAGCGAAGCGAGCGGGGTTTACTATCCATATAAATTAAAAAGAAGGTTGTGTTAGTTGCACTTTTCATAACTCAAGAACGGCTAGACCGATTTGGCTGAAAATTGGTGGGGAAGTAGCTTGGAACCAGAAAAAGGATATAGGATACCCTTTTTCCGGAAATTAGACCGAGAACCGACCTATTCCAAATTTTTTGATTTGTTTTGCGATTTACTTGAAATTTGGTACATTGCTAGCCTTCTACAAGGTGGCGCAAAAGTAATCCTCCTATCAGAAAATGCTATAAATTTTGCGATTGGCCCCTAAAGTCAGTTCAGTTTTGACATTTGTGTAGTAAACACATGCGAAATACACGTTAATAAACAATGCTACGCTACACTGCTCCAGAACGCGGAATATTGCTGACTATTTATTTGACCAATAATCGTTCGGGGCCAAACGGTTACTGTGAATGGTGAGCGCTACAGAGCAATGATCAACGAGTTCTTTTTGCCGCAACTTGATGAATTGGGATTGGAAAACATGTGGTTCCAACAAGACGCTGCAACAGCACACACTGCACGTGCCACAACCGATATGCTGAACATCGGAAGCTTACTTTTGCGCCACCTTGTACTTTTATTAAAATTTACGATTGGTTCTTTTCCGGGAAGTGGATCAGGGACCGACCTATTCCAAAACTTTTTATTTATGGTGCGATTTGATTTGATATATTGGTAGCCCTTTGGGTTGATATTTCATATTCTTTTTTTCCGGGAAATGGACCAGGGACCGACCTATTCTAATTTTCTTAATTTTGCAGGGTGGGAGCGCATTTTGACATTTCATTGGGGGAGAGAGTTGCTGGGCGAAGTTCACCCAGTAAAACTTGCAAGTCAAAAACAAATGCTTGTGACATAGGAAAGCACCAGCAATATCTTACAAATTTAAGTTATTAACCAAACTCCAAAAGCAGTTTTCCTTGCAACTGTTGGCGTACGCTGACGATATTGATATCATTGGCCTTAACAACCGCGCCGTAGCTTCTGCTTAGCCCAAAATAGAAAAAGAAGTGGAAAAATGTGTTTGGTGGTCAACGAGGGGAAAACGAAATACCTTTTGTCTACATGCAAATAGTCAGCGTATTCGCGCCTTGGCAACCACGCCACTGTTGGCAGCAATAATTTCGAAATAGTAAAGGACTTCGTTTACCTGGGAACCAGCATTAACACCAGCAGCCTGTTGGCCTAGAAGTCCGACGAAGAATTACTCTTGCAAACAAATGCTACTCCTATCTCGACGAACGAAAGTAACACTCTACAAGTCACTCATCGCACCCGTCCTGCTATATGGTGCAGAAGCATGGACACTAACAACATCTGATGAGGTGGCTCTGGGAGTATTCGAGAGAAAGGTTCTCCACTCCCATGGAAGAACCAAGTGGATACCGATTTGCGATCCCGCAGTGTTTCCAATTGGCGTCGGTATGTTGGACGGTCAAAATCGCCCAGGCGGTTAGATTACCATTTAAAGAAGAAAGAAGTTTTGCTTGCAAGTATTTACTGATTCCTGTTAAGCGGAAACTTTTTACTTTTTGCGTTTCGAGATAGTTTTTCGTCTCTCTCATTTTACTGACACTTCTTTAAAAGTTTTAAAAATTTAATATTTTGAAGTTGACCGGTTGATGTGGGTTTCGAGTTTCTATTAGTATATTGCGCCGATATTATCATTAACAATATCATGCCGCGACCAAGACGATCAAATCTTTGACAAAAAAACCGTAATACAAGTGGGATTCGAAACGGTGCGAATGAAAGGACTGAAGAAGAGCAAGAAATTGCACGTGAAGAGCGCCCCGTTAGTATGGTTCGACTTCGTTCTTCTCAATTACAAGAGCAGAGAAGCAGGCCAAGAAACGGCTCGGTTAGGAATGCGAAATCGTCGAGCAAATCTCAGAAATCAACAACTAGATAATTTTCGACGCACAGGAAGAAATTTATCAAGTCCAGTTTTGAATCGAGCAGCATTTCGATACGATTGCAGCACTGATTACTACTTGCATTCTAGCGTTCACATTGGGCAAATGGACATTGTTTTGCCATGACCATTAACAAATGATAAGGCCAATTCCTGAAAGTTTGTGGTCTGAATCTAGAAAATCCATATTTTTCTCATGGTCAATTATATGGGGCATGCTAACGCATCGTAAGACCATCTGCGTTATTTGTTCTTGAGCCCAATAATAAAACAAAAAATTGCGTCTATCACAAGGTGATTGATTGAAGAGTGCAACCCATGCACAAAAATACATGACCAAAAAGGAATCGTAAAAAAATTAATTTTTTATTTACATTTATCAATCTGCTCATTTATTGCTTTTAAGGCGGAACAAAGTTCGGCGGGTCAGCTAGTAAGAAAATAAAAAATTTTTTGACGACCCTGCCGAACGCTAACGGCTAAAAATCTGGATAAACAGTCGCTTAAGAAAAAAGTGGGCAATTTTGTTGGGGGAGGTTAACTTTTCACCAAAGTTGAAATTGTTTCTCTATGTAGTTGTAAGGTTTTAAAGCATGCATAATTTAAGACACACGGTTGAAAATTTGAGCCTTAATGGCTATATATATGTCCAAACCAAATTTGGTTTGGAATTTAAATTGTACCAGTTTTCGAAAAAATTAACGTGAAAAAAGAAGTTTAAATTGCAAACCAGAAATGTTTTAATAATTAGAAAAACGTAAAAACCTTTTTCATCAGTTTCCAGGATTCGAACCGACTCTCCTCGCATGAGTGGCGCTACGGCGCACACAAAACTGTTTAGACAAAAATTCAATGACTTGAAAAAGCTTTCAAAATTTTAGACGTTTGTTCCAATTCAGTTTTAAATCCAAACCACAATCAATTGAAAATTGATGTACTTAATTGAATGGTTTGGAATTTATTACAAAAAAAGTTTGAAAAATTGCTTAAACCGGCGAATGGTTTAAAATTTAGGCTGCAAATTTTAGCCGTGTAGTGCTACGCACCCAAGGTATATTAACTTCATTCACCTAACGGTAGTATGTAACGGCATATATGAATCCAGATAGATATTGACTTATACATATCAAAATGTTCAGGAGGAAAAGAGAAATTGATTAAGCCAGGTCCGTCCGTCCGCCCGTCTGTTAACACGATAACTTGAGTAAAGTTTGAGATATCTAAATGAAATTTGGTATGCAGGTTCCTTAGTACTCATCTCCGAGCACTTTTTAATATGGGCAATATCGGATTATAGCCACGCCGACTGTTCACATATAGATTATTTTAAAAAATACAAAAAAAAAAGATTATTCAGTAAAATAAAATTTTCAAGAAATTTTTGAAATTGGGGTTTGCACTACTTTTGATTTAGTCAAATTTAGAAATAATATTAATCATAAATCAAAAACCGTTCAAGATATCGAAACGAAATTCAGCACGCAGGTTTCCAGGTATGCAAGGAATGCTCCAGGAAAAAATGGCCGGGATCGGTTAAGGTCCCACTTTTATACGAAAGATTTTGAAAAGGATCATAGATATATTAAATAGGTAATAACTTTGCGTAAAATGGCTTTGTATCATTTCTATTTCACTTCCAAAGTATCCGTGTACGACGAAAGTCGAAAAATATAATTTTTGGAAAACGGACGTGACGCCGCCCCTTTTACAGTGGATTATTTCACAAAACTGTTTATGCCATAACTCCGGGAAAACTTGATTTATCGAAACGATATTTGGGGAAAATGTTGAACATACAAAGGTAGGTGTTTGTTGAAAGAATGGGCGAAATCGGTGAGCGACCAAGTCCAGTTTTTTAACATAGTTCTGAAAAATTTGTTTGTAAAATGTAAAACGCGATATTTCTATAACTAGGCAAACTATATAAATAAAATGTGGCCCAAATAGTAAGCTTTTTAGGCAAAACTGGACCGCAGAAAAAGTTTGTGGATTTTGGCTAAGTAGGCGTGGCGCCACCCACTTTTGAACATAAAAGTACTGATACTTTCAAAGGCGATTGCTTGTAGTTTCAACCAGATATTTGAATCAAAATTGGTCAGCTGCTTCGTAATTATATGTAGTATATTTCTGCCAAAAATTAGGCAAATCAGATAACACACAAGTACAATATCCGGGCAAGTTCTTAATACCCCACTGCAATAGGGAAGTTATATACCTTTTTTGATTTTCATACCTTTAATGAACATGAAATGTTTGTAGGTATGAGATGAAGAAGAGAGGAGCCCATCAATAAGTAAACCGAAATAATAAAGACGATGAGCTGAGTCGATTTAGCAATGTCCGTCTCCCCGCCCGTTTGTCTGTATGCCTATTTGAACACTAATTTTTCAAACATAAAATGTTCAGTTGTTCGTAGGTAAGCTATTTACATATATACAAATAAATTAATGGCGGCCGCCGTGGTGTCGCGGTAGTGTTGTCGGCCTACCCCACCGAAGGTCCAAGGTTCGAGTCCTGTGACAGGTAAATAAAAAGTGGTTTGAAAATTTTTTCAAAACGGAGTCGCCTATGCTAGGAAGGCTTCTCAGCAAAAACTCATCTCCTTTGTACATGCCGTTCGAAGTCGGCAAAAGTCTGTACGTCCTGCCAATTTGTAAGAAAAAAACAAAACGGCACATCACAAATTGGAAGGGAAGCTTGGCTCAAAAATCTCTTAGGAGGTTTATGATGATAAAGCTGTTGCATATCGCGCCATACATTTATATTTTTTATACCTTTCATGAACATGAAATGGTATTATAACTTTGGTCCGATGTTTGTAAGCATGAGAAGAAGAAGAGATAGACCTTCCAATAAGTATACCGAAATGATCAGGGCTATGAGCTGAGTCGATTTAGCCATGTCCGTCTGTCTGTTTGTACGCAAACTAGTCCCTCAGTTTTTGAGATATCTTGATGAAATTTGGTATGTACCCGCCATTTTGCATATGATTAATCATTCGTCAGAATCAGCAAGACCGGAGCAATACAACGCATAGCTCCCACACAATCGATAGTTTCGATAAATGGGTTTTGTGCTATAAAGTTTGCAATTAAAAAGCTAGGAACGTAAAACTTTGCAGGTTTAGTACTTATTATGTATGTAATGCGTTTAGTGAAAATCACCCAGATCGGACCTACAAAACATAAAGCTCCCATACAATCGATTGTTCCCATAAATGGAGTTTGGGATATGCATCTTTCAATTATCAGTTTTGCAGGGTTTGTACTAATTGCAAGTAAGGATCGGACACTTAACACCGTGATACGTATTCATGAAAGGTATAAAGTCTTCGACACAGTCGAAGGCAGCCATTTCCTTACTTGTTTTAAATTAATTTACCCGTCAAAACTCATAACAGAAGTGTTTTTATTGAAAACAATCAGCTGGCTTTATAATAAGAACTGAAAGGTATTAAAATAGATCTGCGTAAATTGGAAGGCCATAATAGATCACTACTAAGTATAAATTGTTCGGTTCCACCCGAACTTAGCTTTCCTGACTTGTTTAAAATAGTTCTGAAATGTTTGCTTGTGAAATTTAAAACGCGATATTTCTATAACTCTGCAAGCTTTATCAATAATACCTTGTACATAGTAAGCATTTTAGGCAAAACTCCACCGTGGATTTTGGAAAGGTAGGCGCCCATTTTCTAGCATAAAAGTTCTGATATTTTCAAAGGCGAATGCTTGTAATTTCATCTAGATATTTCATTGAAAATTGGTTTCCTACTTGTCTTTTAGAAAGTTTCAGTACAAAAGTGGGCGGGATCTTCCACCGAATTTGTTATTCTCCGTGGGCGTTCTCTAAATATCTATAGTAAACCTCGCATCAAGTTTCGTAATTAAACAGTTATGAAGTTATTAATAGTCGAATTTTAAAATTGCCTGACTAAAAAGTGGGCGGTGCCAAACCCACTTCCCAAAATTTTGCGAAAATCGTATAAAGAATAAGAAAATTGATATAACTGCCAAATTATATCATTTTACCTGTATCAGTCAAAACTTTTATGAAAAAGTAGGCGTGGTCGAAACGCGATTTTCCTTATTTTCTACAGGTGTATTTACCACAAACATAGTATACGTTCTAAATAATTTCGTTATTCTAGCATAAACGGTTCTGTAGTTATTAATAGTCGAAATTTGAAAATTTGCTCACTCATATGTGGTCGGTGCCCCACCCCTTTTCAAAAGTTTGTATGATTATACATAAAAAAAAATTCTGATGTGTACATGAAAATCGCCGATACAGGTGTATTTTTATTTTTTCTCCCCTTTCCGAAAAAGTATATTTGATTCATAGGACAGAATGTGTGTAACTCGGTGTTATTGTAGCTTCTTTTATTATTGGTTTATCTCATTTTATGTTGTTATGGTTTGATTTCGCCTATTTTCAATAACAACCTACTTTGGCCGGAAGTCAAAATGTGCGCTAAAGTTCATGCAAATATCTAAATTTTCACTCAATTCATCGTGTCCACGGACGGACTTACGGACATTTCTTAATCGCTTCCTCTCTTCATTCTAAGAACTTTGCTATTTAGAATTCTAAATCGGTCTCCATTATTTTATACCGCTACACCGTTATATGAACAAAACTATAATACCCTGTGTACTAGTACAGCTGGATATAAAAACTACGTTCTGAGTCTAGAACAATATATCCTCTGACATATGTAAATTTTTTTATATTTTCACTTAACTTACTGTGCATAACATCGCCCTGCGTTGAATAAAATGTATCCAAATGCAAATCTGTGATGTGCCAGAAGTAACCTGAAAAAGATAAAAGAACAAAATTATTTTTAGAAAGCGTAGAAAACGTTCATATTTATATTTATATTACATTACGCACAATCAATCAACTAAATTTAACCGTGTGTTTGATACGCAGGTGAAGTAACCTAAAGTTGAGCAATTCCACTAAACCTGAACATTGTGATCAATTATTCACTTATAGACGGACAAATTATGTAGGCCTTTAAGTCAGTGGCCGCTAAAAATATGGAGATCAAAAGTAAACATATTTGTTTCTTTAACAACATGTGAGTTTTTTAGTACAGGGTGTCGCAAAAGTAATCCTCCTATCAGAAAATGCTATAAATTTTGCGATTGACCCCTAAAGTCAGTTCTGTTTTGACATTTGTGTAGTAAACACATGCGAAATACACGTAAATGAACAATGTTACGCTACGCTGCTCCAGAACGCGGAATATTGCTGACTATTTATTTGACCACTAATCGGTCGGTGAAAAACGGTTACTGCGCAAAAGTAATCCTTCTATCAGAAAATGCTATAAATTTTGCGATTTTCCCCTAAATTCAGTTCTGTTTTGACATTTGTGTAGTAAACACATGCGAAATACACGTTAATAAACAATGTTACGCTACACTGCTCCAGAACGCGGAATATTGCTGACTATTTATTTGACCACTAATCGGTCGGTGAAAAACGGTTACTGCGCAAAAGTAATCCTTCTATCAGAAAATGCTATAAATTTTGCGATTTTCCCCTAAAGTCAGTTCTGTTTTGACATTTGTGTAGTAAACACATGCGAAATACACGTTAATAAACAATGTTACGCTACACTGCTCCAGAACGCGGAATATTGCTGACTATTTATTTGACCAGTAATCGGTCGGTGAAAAACGGTTACTGCGCAAAAGTAATCCTCTTATCAGAAAATGCTATAAATTTTGCGATTGGCCCCTAAAGTCAGTTCTGTTGTGACATTTGTGTAGTAAACACATGCGAAATACACGTTAATAAACAATGTTACGCCACACTGCTCCAGAACGCGGAATATTGCTGACTATTTATTTGACCAATAATCGGTCGGGGCCAAACGGTTACTGTGAATGGTGATCGCTACAGAGCAATGATCAACGAGTTCTTTTTGCCGCAACTTGATGAATTGGGATTGGAAAACATGTGGTTCCAACAAGACGGTGCAACAGCACACACTGCACGTGCCAGAACCGATATGCTGAACATCGGAAGCTCACTTTTGCGCCACCTTGTATTTCACTCAGTATCAGTCCAATTCTAAATAATTTTTCTCCGTCGATGTTTTCTTATTTATGTTCACAAATTATATGAAGGTGAGAAAAACCCATGGTGGAAACTTATTTAGAATTATGCTGTATAACTATTGCATTCAACGATGAGACTTCACCCTTATTTGCTTAATGAAACTTGATGAACTCTGTTTTATCTGTTGCCGTTCTGCTTGCATATTCGGAAAAATCGGATTGTGCACGCGCGAATACCTAATTAAGGAAAATGTATGCCGACCTCTGCTTTACGATAGCTTGTATATTCAGCCGAAAGTTTTTTAGTTTGTAGTATAATGTGTACTATTATGAAAGCTTTTATAAAATAAAAATTGTGTGACAGTAAACTTTGATAAGTACTTCCGTACTATTGGTTACTTCTTCAGAAATCTCTAAGACATAACAAAAGGTCCTGACATTTTTTATTAAACTGGCCTTTACCCACGGCCCTGTCTGCACCTAGAAAGTAAAACATCACATTATGCTTAACTCAAAAGTTAAATTTTTGCTGGGAAGTTTTTCGTTCATTATTTTCGTTAAGATAAATAAAACCGCTATTCCTAGTACGCAGAGTGGATTATAAAGAACTGACCAACTTTTCAAAATCGCTTTGACATCGACCCATAGGACCCATAAATCAAATCTTATTGATATATATGTACCAAATGGGCTCAGAGTAGAGAATTTGAAACATAGTGTTCCCAAAGAGAATATCTGAAGTTCAAACTTTGTCCTGCCTAAAATTTGGCTTGCCTAGTTTTTACAAATTGTACTCTTTTCCCTCCACACTTTTCGCTTCTTCTATATATTTCCTCTTATCCCCTCCTTTTTCTTTCAACTTTTGCTCTTCTTCACCCTCTCAATTTTCCTCTTACACCACCTCTCTATCTCAAATTTCTATTCCTCGCCCCTTCTTCTCCCATTTCCTCTGCGGGAGGAGGATATATCGGATTACCTTGTATTTGATCCTGGTACGGCTTTCTGTTTCCAAGGTTTTTTGATATATAGAACACATATCTGTATATAAAATACCATTAATTTGAACCAAACTAATTCCTAGCTTTGCCGAATTGCTACTTTAAATAGCCTGAAGGCCTTGCCAAAAACTAAATATGGCCTGTGTCGTTTCATAGTGATCGACAATAAACTTTGGACATTAACATTAACTTTGTAAATCTTGACTAAATTTCACGTACCCACCGAACTTCTGAACCTATCGCGAAAGTTTCATAGAGATCGACTATAAACTTTGGACATTAATTTCATATAGCCTGGGGCGTGGCACCGCCCACTTTTCCAAAACTGTATATAGCCTATGCTTTAACCTGTGATCCCAAGAATATACTATGAAAATTTCAAAAAAATCGGGGGGTACTTTGGACGCCTATAAGGGACACACATACACACAGACACACATACACACAGACACACATTCATTTTTATTTATTATTTATAAGATAGTATAAGAGTTGCTAATATATATCTGCGTAAAGTCAGTAGGCCTATGTATGATGAAAAATTAGTAACCTGCAACTTAAGATAAATTTTTCCTCAAACTACACATGTAGATGGACACGAGGATTTGAGTCCTAGAGAAGTCAAAGGTTTTGTGTGTTTGGCCATATTTATCACTCGAATTCATGGTGGACATTTAGGGCCACAAGCAGACAAGAAAGCAAGCCAGTTAACATTGGAAACGAAAGCATGAATGTAAATATGGGTGGGCGTACATATATACATATGTATATTTCGTGTTCAAGCATACATGGTTCGAGTAGGAGGTACATAAGCCTTTGTGTAGATATGTTGATCAGTCTTGACAAATGGTGCAACTGCATTACAGTTTCTAACAGGCAGTAAAACATGTCTTTGCATTCTTATTAGCATATAAGAAGTATGCTCCAACAATGTTTTATAGAAACCATACACACGTATGTAGATATGCCATACAGACGACCTAACTAGATGCTGAGTAGATCAATACTAGTTCACTCTTCGAATAAGTAACTGGAAATAGAGACGACCCCTAATTCCTTAAGGAAGGAAGAGGGGATGGCCAGAAGCTGAAAATGCATTGAATTTTGGTTCAGATAGGGCATTCTTAAGCCAAATTTTGAAATTTGGCGTTATTGAAAAAACTTTTGACATGGGGTGATCTTCCACTCAGCCTTCGATTAGCTCTTACGCACAAGATGAATAAGCGAACCATAAAATAAGATAAAAACAAAACAAAAGAAAAAGCGTTTGCTCTCTAATATCGGTAGCCGCTATTCTCTTTATAAAACAGCCATGTAACAAAGACGTGCATTAACCACCAAACCTGCAAACCCAAACGGCCACTTAACCACTGGTAAGCAGTTCCGGCCCAAAAATAAAACCGAATCAGTGGAAAAATGAACCAAAGGAGACGAATCTGTGAAACCTAGGGCATCGAGTGCCACCATCGAAAATCGCAGTACAGACATCAGCTGCAAACTTTCAATAAGAAAGGGGGTTAAGTGCCGGTGAAACCGCGAATAATATACCAAGTTGTGCGGTACTGTGACATTATTTCAAATATGCGTTTGCGCTTAAATTTTGCATGGAAAATAAGGGTTTAGCCCTTAACTCTCCATACAAAACTTAAGCGCAAACAGATATGCGATCAAAAATGCTTATAAATTTATTTTTCTTCCATTCGTTATATCCATAGCAACACTGTCATGATTTGAATAGGGATGCCAGGTTTTTTGTATTTTGAAAATCCCGGGACTTTCGAAATATAACTTTACAATCCTAGGATTAGCACCGGTTATCAAGAAATATATTTTATGGCCCAACAAAGTAACGATGTATTATTTACCATTCAAAGGGCCTGGGAAGTGGACAAAGGACTTTTGCTTCAGAATAAGCTTTTTAAATCCGCATCGCTGTGGGGACATGCCGGCTAAACAGGGCGACACAGCTTGTATAATATAAACAAAAGCATATAAAAAAAGTAAGGAGAGCACTTTTTCGGCTACGTGCATGTTGTATTATCCTGATCTTGTTGGTTCCGACAAATGGTTAATATATTCAGTGTTGCCGCTTTGGTTATTTTTAACCAAAATTTGTAATTTTTTCACTTGAAAACGTTTTTGATAGTTTGGTAATTTTTTTTCTGTTTGGTAATTTTTTTCGATGCATTGAGGTTAATATGTATCTTTTTATTACTCGCAATTTGGTACGTAAGAAAAAGTATGCTCGCCAGGCAAGCGACAATTTCAAGCTCGTGAAAATAACGGCTTAAGATTATTCTGGCAAGCTTTCACTACATTGTATGTAGCTTGTCTGCTCCTATCCCTACATTTTGCATATCACTAATCATTTGTTGGAACTGTTTTTCCTTTTTACATCTTTGATTCTTCAATTGGATATAATTTAGACATAAAGCCAAGAAATGGATAAGTAAGTTTAAAGGAATTTTTAAATTTTGTACATTTACATAGATTTGTGAAGCGTATGAAACAAGGGGATGTTGAACATAACAGAATTGAACATACAATTTACAGGTAAGGCATCTGCCACATCACAATGTTCTTCACTAGCTATCCATCAATACTTTGAAATATAAAAGTGGGAATTCAGTAATAACTATATTTATTTATAATAAATAAATTATGTCCTACATTTAGTGGCAAATCTGATGGGCATTTTAGCCAGAAACCTAAAAGAAAATTCCATCAGGAGAGGGCTGCTACTTTTTCTTGGTTAGAAGAACGAAATGGAAAAGCATATAGCACTGCATGCGATAAATCGCTACTTAGTCACCTTACGCACCCACGAAACCACGAAAAGAAACGAAAAGTTATATTCAGAACACTGAAAAGAAAAAGAAATCAGGTACAAATAAAATCATTTATGTGCGAAGAAAGGCAGAGCATTAAAAGAAGCGTCCAGCAGGCTGAACTAATTTTAGTAATATTCTATATCACATGCAACTTGCCGTTCCTGCCCCGATTCTCAAATCGCAAAGGCATTAAAATGTGGCAAAACCAAATCGACGCAAATTGCGTCCGTGTTAGGAAACAAGGCGGGTGACAAAATTTATTCAGTTTTGAGGAGTACTCGTTTTTCGTTGATCGTGGATGAAACTACGGATAATTGCAAAGTATGCTCGCTTAGTACAAGATCTTTTTATAGAAATACCATCAAAGATTTTTTTTCTGAAGTAAATATTCCTTTGAAAAACCTGATATGGCTTGCTACGGACGGTGCCAGTGTTATGGCAGGATGTATAAATGGCCATCAATCGAAGATCAAGGGCGAGTTCGACATATTCTATATAAAATGTTTTTGTCATTCATTACATTTATGCGCATCATACTCCTGCAAAAAGCTGCCATCTGATGTTGAGGGTCTTTGCAGAAATATTTATTACTTTTTTCCCCATAGTCCGAAACGATTTAATGAACTAAGAGAGTTTCAAGTATTCTCTTCTGTGATGCCCCATAAAATTCTAGGCATATCGCAAGCAAGATGGCTGTCATTGGAAGCAGTAATTAACCGTTTTATCGAACAGTGGGACAGCTTAAGATTATATTTTATTTCGTGTTATCTTGAGGTCAATCCGGTCGCGGTGCTGATGTAGCTGAAACTATGAATAATAAAAATAAAATTTATCTTATGTTTTTATCATATTTGTTATATACGTATATGATATTTTTATATATATATTTCAATCTGAAAAATTACGTTTACCTCACCGCTATCAGAAAATAGAAGGAAATTATAGACTTATTTTGAGTAACTTTGTTGTAAACGATATTGTAAAGCAAAATAATGCATGGGAAATTGGTATATCGTATATGATAAAGTGAGAGCAGTGTGAAGTTCTGATATAAAAAAAAATATTATTTCATTTTATGTAGAACTTTTAAGTCAATTAAAAACAAGGTTTGATTTTAAAAGAGAGGACTTAAAACTTTTGTCAAATATAACTCCAGACAAAATCTTGTCTGGATCTGATGCTTCAATTTATCAGCTGCTTTTGTATTTTCCTTCTTTCTTTACGTGCGGTGCTGAAACTATTATTACTCAATGAAAGCTGTTGCGTTTATCCAAAAATAATTTATTCGAAGGCGATATCGATATAAACACTTTTTGGGTGGAAATAAGTAAAATCAAGAATGGTTTGGGTGAAGAAGAGTATAAAGAACTTTTAGATTTTGTGATTAACTTGTTATCACTGGCACATAGTTCTGCGGCAGCTGAAATAAAATTTTCCGAATTAGCTTTAATAAAAACTAAACTCAGAAATAAACTTATCGTTCAGACAATTAATAGTATAAAGAGTTGTTACCGGCAAAATTTAAATATGTTAGCCAATTTCGATATTTCAATGATTCTAGCTCTAATATCGCGGTATACGAAATTTGGGTTAAGATTAGATGGAGTTGAACCATAAATACACCCAGAGTTTGCCGACTACTGCCGAGATGCAACGCCGTTTTGTTATGTATGTAAGCAATATATTAATAACTTAAAACCAATACCCCCAACATTCCATATAATGATATTGGGCGAATGGCGCTTACGAAAAAAATTGCACGCGAACTTAGACTCCTTTAGTCGTTTTGTCATATTTTGGCAGGAGCTTTAAAATCTATTAAAATATTGTATGGGTCGAAAAAACTCAAATTTTTTTTGGGGAGGCACCCATATATATCTATGTACAGACATATAAAAATTTCTATTAATGACATTAACTCTCAGGACATGTAAATTGATATGTCTTCAACTGCACAACAAAATAAACGAAACTGAGTATAAAATGCGAAAGAAGCAAGTCAAGTCAACAATGGCAAAATGATAATGAAACAAAATAAACAACAAATAGTAAAATGATAAGCAAACCAGCAATTTGACTTTAAAAAGGTAAGGAAAGCGCTGTCTTCGGCTGTGCCGAAGGCTTTATACCTTTCATGAATACGTATCACGATTTTAAGTGTCCTAACCTTATTTACAATAAGTGCAAACTCTGCAAAATTTTATGATCTTACGCTGTTAATTTAAATTTTATGGTCTTACGCTGTTAAAAAAAGGTAAGGAAACCGCTGTCTTCGGCTGTGCCGAAGGATTTATACCTTTCATGAATACGTATCACGATTTTAAGTGTCCTAACCTTATTTACAATAAGTGCAAACTCTGCAAAATTTTATGGTCTTACGCTGTTAATTTAAAGATCAAAAGCGCAAAACCCCCAATATTGATGATTTTCACAAAACACGTTATATATGTAATAAATACTTTAGCTACCAAATTTTGCTTTCCTCGCTGTTAAATTGCAAAATATTATAGCCCAAGCCCCATTTATCGAAACAATCGATTGAATGGGAGCTATATGGTACGTTTGGTCCGATCTGTCTGATTTTCATTTGTCACATTGCATATATAATAGGTACCAACCCTGCAAAATTTTACGTTCCTAGCTTTTTAATTGCAAGAGCTACAGTCCAACAAATTATTAATTATTACAAAATGGCGGCTCCATACCAAATTTCATGAAGATATCTCAAAAACTGAAGGACTAGTTTGCTTTGAAACAGGCAGACAGATAGACGGGCATTGCTATATCGACTTTGCTCATCGCCCTGATCATTTCGATATGCTTATTGGTGGGTCTATCTCTTCTCCTTCTCATACTTACGAACATCGGACTAAAGTTATAATACCATTTAATGTTCATGAAAGGTATAAAAATATACCAGCTAGATCGTTCTACTCAACAATAATCACAATAGCAACAACATACTTAAAAGGCAATTGAATAACAAACGGATAAACACATGCAATTTGGCAGGAAATGGGATACAATAAAAAACAAACATTATCACTCACAATCAAAACACGTGTGTGTTTGTGTATAAGCGAATTTATATATGATTGCTCGAAAAGAACCTTGCAGTCAAACCAACTAGTGGAAAGTGCTTCAGAACTACAGGGAACAGCAAGATGAAGTACTCAGTCCACTATCTCTTTTTCAATATAAGCAAATGGTATTTTGCACATTCCCGTGTATTGCGAAAATGTCAGATTTCGGCTGAAATATGCTAGTACCCCAACAGTCAAAATAGACCAAAAAATGCATAGTTAAATTTTAGTGGTAATTGTTAAGTGCACATAATTTAAATGCATCTAGGTATGCTCCATAAGCATTTAGCCAACAGGTTCGAGCTTTGATTCTTGAAGCAACCAATTTTAATAAAAGCTTCTACTGTTATTTGTGCAACTCTATGCATTCGAGTATTATCCAAAAATTTTAAAAATCCTAGTCAAGCTTTTGATTTTAGTTTCCCATTAACCGGCTCTAGGTTCCGAACACATGACCCCTCTCACGTTAGCTGAACAGTTATCAACTATGCAACTATGTTATACTGCTTTTAGGTTATTTTTAAACCACATGATTGAAATAAAATGTTTTGGGGTTAATTTTAACTAGTTTGGTTAGACTGGTATATTTCTGTAAGAAATCTGATAATCAGCAAATCGTAGTACATCCTCATGTAAAAAATAAAAGAGTTGCTTATGTGGAAGAAGACAGTTAGCTAACTAGTTCGCTTGGGTTCATACTAGTTACAGGGAAGTTTAAAACTAGTTGGTTTGGCTGCAGGGAAAAGACGCGAAACTGCCTACAGCTATCCGACAACAAAAAGGAGTGCAAAAGAAGATGAAGAAAGAATAAATAAGAAAAAAATTTAGATAAAGCTGAAAACAATCCGAATGTGCTAACAAAACGGCAAGGACACTTTCTCTGCAGTTGTCTGTATTATTTCAAAGTCTTGCAGAATAAAGCCATGTATTTTTGCTTCACGCAACCAACATGCATCTCTCTTTTTCTCTATCTTTTGTTACCTCAATGCCAGTAATTCCAGCGCTTCTGCAAGTCTTGCTCTTTTCGGGTTCTTTGCGACTTTATCTGTCTGAGTATTCAACTTATCAAGTCTATTCGAATTGATGCTCCATTTGTTGCTTTTGTTTAACACTTCTTTTATCTAGTACAAGGTGGCGCAAAAGTAAGCTTCCGATGATCAGCATATCGGTTGTGGCACGTGCAGTGTGTGCTGTTGCACCGTCTTGTTGGAACCACTTGTTTTCCAATCCCAATTCATCAAGTTGCGGCAAAAAGAACTCGTTGATCATTGCTCTGTAGCGATCACCATTCACAGTAACCGTTTGGCCCCGACCGATTATTGGTCAAATAAATAGTCAGCAATATTCCGCGTCCTGGAGCAGTGTAGCGTAACATTGTTTATTAACGTGTATTTCGCATGTGTTTACTAGACAAATGTCAAAACAGAACTGACTTTAGGGGCCAATCGCAAAATTTATAGCATTTTCTGATAGGAGGATTACTTTTGCGCAGTAACCGTTTTTCACCGACCGTTTATTGGTAAAATAAATAGTCAGCAATATTCCGCGTTCTGGAGCAGTATAGCGTAACAT
Organism: Merzomyia westermanni; assembly: GCA_949987695.1. NCBI lineage: Eukaryota > Metazoa > Arthropoda > Insecta > Diptera > Tephritidae > Merzomyia > Merzomyia westermanni. The sequence continues at coordinate 65,835,423 of OX465291.1, forward strand.
TGTTTATTAACGTGTATTTCGCATGTGTTTACTACACAAATGTCAAAACAGAACTGACTTTAGGGGCCAATCGCAAAATTTATAGCATTTTCTGATAGGAGGATTACTTTTGCGCCACCTTGTATATATGCTCAGACTTATGTATATACACATACTATATGTTCGTGTGAAAATTTTTGATTGTAACATCCATGCTTTGTATGTACATTAGACTAGGCCTAAAACAATTTTTTTTATCTTATTATTAATTTGATGCTGAGGAATTTCTTGTATATTTGTTTCTGACCAAATTTTCTTTAGTTAAATGAAATTTAGAGTTGGAATTTCTCTCCAAAGGTCGCGTCTCGGCATTATGAGATGATGGTTAGGCCAATACTCGTCTAGTTAGGGCTTGGCTTTTCATGCAAACTGGCCGCTGGTAGTACTACCAAACAAGCTAGTATCTGTACACCAGTAATTGCAGGGCTCTTAGAACAACACAAAGCTTCGCATATTTTTTCTTTTAATAATCACAATCTGTGTCTTGAAGCATAGTAACTGAAACCTGGATCCATTCGCTTTTTAGTAGATTGCTTGCCTTTGCATTGGATAAGGCGAGTTTTAGGAAATTCGGGGTCCTTTGATCATCATAGCTAAAAACCAAATAAATTATAAAGTCAATTCATGCTTAGCTGTCGCGGTTTCTTCAGTTAGTTATTTTAGTCTTAGTAAAGTAGTTAAAGGCGCCTTCTTTACAAGATGCGAAATTACAACAGACGGTGTGTCAGCTAACTTAAGCTCGGAATATCGAAACTAACCGCTTTGTTTGCATAATTTTTTATCCTACTAGTGCAGCTCTCGAGCACATGTGTTCGCTTATTTATGGAGTTACTCTTATTTATAACATTTCTCTTTCAGTGGGCGGGAGTGTCTTTCGAAGAAAGCAATTCGCGGATATTAAATTTTAAAGTTAAGAAAATATAAATGTCTCTTCTCCTTCCCCATTTCGAATATATACGTTTCAGTCATTTCCGAGGCTATTTGAACTTATTTGATTTTATGATTTTACTTTGACATTGTCTGACTTGGTGATGGTTTTGTTGTTTGCGTTACCGAATTGCAACAGCAATTCACCGCATAAAACTTTTCCCGTTAAAGTTAAATTTAAGTGAAAAAATTCTTTTCAACTTTATGCATTGTTTCAGATTAAGAGTTTCTCTAGATATTTTTTGTTTGTATTTTTTAAACCCATATTGTATATTTCCTTAAATTCTTATGTAGTATGTATGTGAGGGTGTGATTGTATGACGCTACGTTTTAAATTCACTAACAGTTAAGTTGCATACTTTTGATTTTCTTGTCGTTTTTCTTTCCCTTCAAAGAGAATAACATTTATTTTAAAAAAGTTTTTCAACAAGTCGACACTATTCTGTATGCGTGCTTAGGTTGTGTGTACTCTTACTAGTGATATACAGAACCGATTTACCTGAACGTTTGAAAATAAAACGGGTCCCGGTGAAAATATAACTTTTCCTGGGCCTAAAAGTGTTAATTTAAATAGAAAAGGAAAATTTAAGGAGAACCGCCATAGCTTATTTATAGATCCATTTCGGAACCACTAGACTTCTTTATCAGAGAAATGTCCTCGGTTGCCATTGCGCTCTCAGGAAGAGGCTGTGAGAAACGAGTAGTGAAATCATCAATAGTTAAACCTGGTACTTAATATCATTTTCATGGTCATTATACCTATTCGGTTCCACTTGGAAGATCAATGGAAAGAACGATACTACACATCACTGACGCTTAAATAACATACGCAAACTTTAGGTTTCTTCAAAACTAAAAGCGATAAAAGTATTTCATAGCTTATAGGCAGTTTGTAGTTATGATATGCTATCAAATGAAAAACTTTATTCGTACTAATATTTATTTACTCAATATGCAATATGTTCCCTTACGCGGCAACGTGCATATACGGGACGAAGGTATTTTTTCTGTGGTGGATATGTAAGCTCGAGCATTAATTTGTGATTTGCAGGCATCAAATGGAATGTAAAGCTGCTGTCGTAAGTGGCCTTGCGGACGACAAGGAATGTTTATCGAACGAGTAAATTTGTGACTTAAATAACCGTGTACCAGGGTGCTGTCTTCTCATCATCCTTAATAATAATTGAAATATGGAAATGAAACCCTAGAGCTTCATGACTTGATAGTATACAAAATGATGATAAAAAAATTGCCAAGACTACCTTTATATTTATGTCGCCAAAAAACATCAAATTTGTAGTTACACAAAGACATGGTATACCAATTGTAACCAATTTCTAAGATTTGACAATATAAATCTGTCTTTGTTTAAGATCAAATTTAGCTGGTGTTTTTTGGCGACATAAATATATATGTAGTGCTTCAAATTTTTTTATCATCTTTTTATTTAATAATTTTTAGTGCAAACAATGGTAAGGCAATTGCAATTGAGATTATTTACAGTCTCTCGTAAAATAGCATGGATATGTTCTCTTATATGGGTGAACATATGTTAAGTTTGAAGTCTTTAGCTCAACGGGAAGTTTCTCAAAATCGATCGCAAAATTCCCCCTGTTTTCCAACGATTTTCATTTCCCCAGAACTGGGCACCATCTATCGGATTTGGTCAATTGTAAAGTTTAAATGCCTTAGCTTACCGGGAAGTTAATTAAAAATTAATCCCAAAATACCAAAGTTTAAATCAATTTTCCGAATATCTCGATTCGTGTGCCACCTAGCGGATATATTTTCGTTCGCATTGCTTAAAATTTTGAAAACAAGAAAAAATGTGTGGACACAGAAAAATGAAGTTTCAATCGTCTGAAATTGGCAGAGGTCGTAGTACCACAATGCTTCACTTGAAAGTTCGCAGTGCGAATGTTTCATAAATATTAATGGAGCATAATTAATTTTTTGCAAGTTTTTTCATAGATTGTTAAATATTTTGAAATCATTTAAAATAATTACTTCAGCGCGTATTGCAAACTTTAAAGCACAATTCCCACACGTAAATCAGAAAGTTTCATTAAGCGAAAGTGCATCACACAGAGCACGAAAGCCTTGATCTCAGTTGGCCTTGATTCAATCGCAAATAACTATAGTGAGCATGATTTACTACATGCGAGTATCCATGTGTGTTGTGTGTATGTGCCTACAAAAAATCGTACGACTGATCTCTAAAGAGAGTGATCCGCTATCAATGCCGTTCATCTATAGTAGGCTACAATTGATCCCAAATTTTCAGTTATAGGCATAGTTGGGATAACTCTATTTTAATTTCTGTAGCCTACTTTTAAGTGTTGAAAGTAAAACTGTCCGACCGTACGCGTAGAGGAACAAAGGTGATCTGTCCGACACTACCCTTTTGGGCATGAAAGGGCCGAATTAGTCTCTTCATAGGTCATGCTCAAAAAAAAAAGGATCACTACAAACCATACAAAGGATCCAAACTGGCATTGGTCGCATGCTCCTTTGCGACTAATCCCGAATTCATTCTAGACTAATCGTTGTTTTTGCACGGTACGTAAGTATATTTCCATATATGCCTGCACTGCAAAAATACTATTACGTTGCGAATAATAACACTTTTCCTCCCTGATATGATGTAATATAATAAGTTCCAGTAGACACATTGAGCGATGTATAAAGGCAACCTGTTAAGTTGTGGATACCTCTTCTTATTGCTGAATTGAGCGAGCGACGCCAAACCCTATAACCGAAACATTTGAAAATACGCTCGCAACCCTGCCAATACTCTGTTACCCGCTAAAAAAATTTGATCCCGGCAATTGCTCATACTACGGTGGGCTAATCGCTAGTACTGGAGCATGGCAGACTCATTCTGACAACGGGCTACCCATGTTCGTAAAACTCCGCAAACCTTTTAGGGTTACAATCACAAAAACAACAACTGGAATAGTTTGTGATCAGGTGTTCTAACAGACAAACGGCTTCATACATTGCAAATGAACAAAAACGACCCGTGACTGAATGTGTCCATATCGACACCCGATTTCTGTTTAGTACTAACTGCTTTCTTATTATGCCCAATAAAGACACTGGGGTGAACACTTCTCTTTCTAGAGACTAGTCACAAAATTTCTACGTAGAATGTATGAGCACCCATCACCTCAATATTACAATACATTTCCCATAAGTACTCATTTGTGAAATGAGAAATCAGCGAACAATCGAAATATGTATCCACGTCGAAGTATACAGAGCTGTTATTTTACATGTATGTAAATCAGCAATGAAACTTGTACGCGAGGTTAAGATTTATACCTGAGTTTTTACATACGTGCACACTTACTCTAATAATAGTCCCAACGTATTAAAGTTCATAGTGGAAAGTATACCGTTTGAAATCCGCCGGTGTTAGCCAATAAAAATGAAGGCCCTTCTACATTTGAAAAAGCCCATGTATGATGCTTTGGAATGGCTAGGTATAAGTGGCTATTAAATATACTTTAAAGATCAGAATGATCCATTTGCCAAAGACCCCTTTTGAGGACAATACATATCAATTATAATCAATTCCCGGAACCGGTAATATACAGCTCCATGTAGCCTACAAACCATGGCTAACCGTGGTGAAACTCTGATTCTAAGCAATCACAAATTTTTACCAACACCAACGCATTGTGTGGAAAACCGCATCTACAAGCAGAAACAATTTCAACATTGTGAAAAGGTTAACCTTCCCGAACAAAATTTCCATCTTTTCTGTTCAGTTTTTTGGTACGCGCTATCCACTGTTTATTCAAGTTTTTATCCTTTGTTAATGGCAGGACAAATAGCAGTTGGGATAAACGTGTGCTTTAGAATACATTTTCCTATAAAGAGGATATATTTATGAAATCTTCGCACTTGTTATAAATATAGTGTGGACATTGGAAGCCGCCAAAATTAAAATACTACAACACTTATGGGGGTTAGGAATGGTTTTTAGATAATGGGCTTAAGAGTAAAATTATTTCATTTGGTAGCAAGTTGCGAAAAACGAAAATCTTTCAACGGATTTTTATTTAGCAGGGTGGCTCATAGTTCGAAGCTATAAATCTGAACCATATGATGATGAAATGCACAATTTCGATAGGTGGCTTGGTATTGTGATCTGAAATATCACACAGAACATGACCACAAACAATAACTGAAACATGGGCATGGATTTAACCCTCTATTGCATAGTCCCGCCTGTAGACTGGCTTTAGAAATTCATCTAATATAAAATTTTTGAGAAATTGAAAATAAATTTTATGATGAACTGTACAAAGTAACCCAATATTCTTTATTTGTCTTTGGTTTTGCCGATTCTGTTGTTTAATTCGAACATATGCCAGTTTTAAGCATGTGAATTTTTGAAAAAAAATTTAAAATAGTTTAAAGTGAAGTGTAGAAAATCCTAATTTTTAGGTCTTTATCAAACACATACATTACGTAAAAAAAGAATTAGAATATAAACTCTATATTATAAAGAACTGATTTAAATAGTACATTTTTACAAATGGGAGGGCCTACTTTTGCTTAAAAACCGCGGTAATCTTACGAATTTTAACATCAAATATGATACGTGTAGAGATAGTTCTATAAAAGCTTTATGTCATATTTTTATCTTACCTCTTGAAGAGACTTCCCTATTGTTTTTTTTTTGTTCTCTTTTACCACCTTAAACCATTGTATATAAATCTTTCGGAATTTGAAATGTCTGCATATTATACCATCTGTGAATTATCTAATGGGGACTATGTAAATATTTCATTCCTGTATGAATTATTTGTAAATCCCTTTGTTATGCTTTTCATGGATATTAAATATCGGTATTATGGAGTGGAAATGTTTTTAAAAATGATTTCTGTTAGAATGTGTTTTTATATTCGTTGGTCTATAATGTTGTAGTCTTCAATGTTCAGTCTCATTCTTTATTTGTTAAACAACCTAAATATTATTCAGACGGGTATAAACAAATACTTATTTTTTCAATGACTCACTTTTTCACCGACCGTGTGGAGCTAGCTTTTCTCAAAATTGTATTAACCCTAAAGCTATTGTTATGGTAAGTATTATATTTGCACATACTTTATATGTGTTTGTACACATATACTTTAGTCTTGTATATAAGGTTGACTAGGTGTGTTTTGCACATTTATTTCTGCTTTGGTTGAGATCTGATTGCAATTGTAAAAAATGATGACACTACAAGGACGCGCTCCATTTTTTTGTTCAGCACAGAAATATCTCATACATCAAAGGAAAACAATAAAACACAAAAACAAAAGATATGCAGGCATAATAAAAATTCTTCACTCTACAGTAAAAAATCATACATACGCGAGCCATAAATCATTTTGTCTGGCAGCGAGTTTATTATTGTTTTCTGCATAAATGTGTCTTAAGAGAAAAACGAGCGGGTGTGCCTTTGGCTGTTGCTCAATATTTAAAAATATTTAAATTTTAAAGAGAGTAAGCGCAAGGATTGCCATAAATTCTGTCTTGTACTAGTAAATCACTGAGTGTCAGCTTTGCGTTCGTACAAAACTTAGGCTATTGAAACATGAGATTGGCAGCCTTGTTTCAGCTCAAAATCTAACGCTTTCGCGAGACTCAAGGCACCAGGGGTCTGATCTTAGATAACATATTTTTTCAAGCCCTTCTTCCTATCATATTTCATATGCCAGGTGTGCTTTTCACGATTTTGGTCTCCCGTAAAACCTACACGGCTCTACCAAAGGACCATCACCAGCCCATAATATCGCTCATCATAAACATATAGAGTTTTTAGTTCTGCTACAAAAAAAAAAAACAGGAAGACCTTTTGTACTGTGTGATAATATGTCCTAATTGTTTATATTTAGAAGCCGTGAGACTTTATTACCACAGCCAGGGTTGTTCTTTTCCTGAAACCTCGATAACACACAAGAAACGATATTTCTTCTCATCTTTCTCATCAAGCATCAAAATTCTTTTTTTGCGTCTTCTAAAGAGACGTTATTGGATTGAGGGCGTAATATATACCTGAGTTAAGGTATGCATGTTGCTAGGTGCGATTAGAATCCACTACCGGATTATTAGAAATCCCCAGAGAATCCCCATACCCATGACACTCCCCTTAAGCTTGCCCACTAAGAGGATAAAATAATGTCCTATGCATAGAACTGCTTGAAAATGGCAACTGACTGCAAAATTTTCTGCAAAAATAAATATTCTTCTGACTGTTTTACCTTCAATGCTATTGTCAGAGTTTACAAGCTGGCATATCGTACTTTCTAGGTCTAGTCTTTGGCAAGTAAATTCATAATGGTTCAGAAAACTTTGAAAAAGATCAAATTAAAAATCCATGAATTCATATCGTGCCAACCTTATTATGATACTGGCAATGCTTATGTCATCGCCGAGAGGAAACAAATAATTAAATATATTGTAGAGAAAATGAGGGCCGGCACACGATTGCCAGATATTATAATTTAAACACTTACTACTTTTAGATATTGAATTAAAAAAATTAAATTTTGTATAAAAGTTCTAGAGTGGGAAGTGTTCAAGTTGTAACATCTAACATCCATTTTTTTCTCAATGATATATTTTAGACATTAAAATTTCACGTATGGGATTGTTTCGTGTGCAAAAATGTTCTATTGAACGGGTTTCGGCAAAATTTTACAAGTAAATATATTAAAATATAAGTTTAAGGAAATAAGAAATGTGCTCTTGAAGTATTTTTGAAGCAAGGAAATTGGTGTAAGAATTATCAAAAAACAATACTTAATTCACGACAAAACAGGTAAACAATTTTAATTTGCGAAAATCTAAGACAGGTATTTGTTTGCATTGCCAAAAGTTGCTCAATAATACCATTATTGTTCGAAAATATATGTTTGCTAGTTTAAATGATCCGTTTCAGAAATTCTTTCCCATATATCATTTGGATTTTAATACTGCTTCACAGAATTCGATTTAAAGAGTCTTATAAATCTGCATTATAAACTTTGTGGGCATATTACAAAAAAACTTTGAAATTGAATTAAAAAAAATGTTGTCATATGTATTTTAAATCAGACAACCGAATCCCCTGTTTTGCAGTCCATTAATTTCTAGTACAACTAAATGCAACAAATCGCCCTCAGTTTTAAAGCTATATGTTTTAATTCCTGATGTCGATTATTTAAGCTTTCTTTAATTTACACTCTCCTAATTGACATATTCTTATCATTTATATTATATAATTTGATATTTAAAAGTCATCAAATATGTATTCTAAAATCTGTGCATGCCTTTAAAAGCTAAATTTTGAGATTGCTCCAGTTATGGAACGCACTACAGAACAGATAATATTTGAATGCTAACCTGTGTATGTTTGTTCAAAAAAGGTAACTAAGTACATTTATGCTACGGCAGCCTTGACAGCTTTTATTTTCATTTTTTCGTATCCATGTCGCTTTCAGCAGCGTAATATTACTTGTTTCCGGCTATCAGCGGCACTCTTTTTATATTCTATATATACACATATATGATTCTAACACACACAACCACAAATTTGTGTTTAGGGGAAAAAGTAATTCCACAATATGTAAAACGAAACGAAAACGCTCTGGCATATTATTTCATTGTTGTTTATTGTTGCAACCAACTAAAGTCCATGTTGCACGTGTACATTCACCATAAACTCAAAGCCTTGCACTCTGCCACATGCTTCAAGTGGTTATGGTGCTAGCAAACATTTAGGGCAAGTATAAAATGAGTGATAAATTTATTTTTGCACTTTCTTGCCACTCACTTTTTTCTGTTTTCTATTTTCCACTACACTTGCTGCTTCACAAACAAACTTATGTTCATATTCGTTCATACCTGGCAAAGAAATTGAGGCGCAGGAAATGCTGCAAATTTTCATTGTTGCAAGTGAACCAAAACAAAAAACAGCAAAGACTACAATAAAACCAGCAACAAAAAATTAATTGTTGCATTGCGGTTACTCGACTAGATATTTCTAGAACAACTTGCAGTCGGTCTTTGTAGCACAATCACGAGCCAGACATTCATAAAGAACGTGCCACAAACCAGGTATGCACTCTACAGTAATTCAAAAAAAGATGTTCTACTTATATAGTATATACAAAGATATGTATGTATATACGTACATTTGCCTCAACATGGCACGTCTTGTAGCAAACAGATGTAAATCGAAATTTACAATTTTTCAGAAAACGCAAACAAAGTTTTGTAATTTTAAATAGTCGAATTCTACGACAGCACTGAAGAAGCCAAGTCAATTTGGAAGGTATGAAAGCAAACATCACTTACTAGCCTAGTATATTTTTACAAAATATATTCATACAAGGTGGCGCAAAAGTAACCTTCCGATGTTCAGCATATCGTTTGTGGTACGTACAGTGTGTGCTGTTGCACCGTCTTGTTGGAACCACATGTTTTCCAATCCCAATTCATCAAGTTGCGGCAAAAAGAACTCGTTGATCATTGCTCTGTAGCGCTCACCATTCACAGTAACCGTTTGGCCCCGACCGATTATTGGTCAAATAAATAGTCAGCAATATTCCGCGTTCTGGAGCAGTGTAGCGTAACATTGTTTATTAACGTGTATTTCGCATGTGTTTACTACACAAATGTCAAAACAGAACTGACTTTAGGGGCAAATCACAAAATTTATAGCATTTTCTGATAGGAGGATTACTTTTGCGCCACCTTGTATTATTGAGAAGAATAGGCGTTTTTTTAGCTTAACATTTTTTATTCAGAGTTAACTTACTATTAAAAATTTTTTTCACCCAAAAGTAGTTTCGTATGTAATATTTTAGATACCGCAGTTTTGTGTAAGGAATAAAAAATATGTATGTAAATATGTAGTATATATTTGTCTGTAAATGGATTTAATTCTTTGGTTTTGATTCAGTTTACATTCAAAATCAAAACTGGTGTAGCTCTCAATTCAATCAGTTTACGAGAAATAGTTGAGCCTAGGAGAATACTTTTATAAAGGAGTAAGTAAGCTTCCAGCTGTTCACTGCTATAATTATTGACCCGAACACTTTAATATAGCTTCTTATGTCGAATATTATCTGCTTTATGGAGGGCGAGTCGTTTTTTAAAGTTTGTATTTTATTTTATTATTCGTTTAGAGAGACGAAGTAGGGGGCAACCTTTGAGTAATATTAATTTAAATTATTAGTATTTTTTATTTAAGCTTTTTGTTCTATATAGAACGGGAGGTGCTGGGCACCTTTACACCTTGTATGTATCAATTGGGGGCGAGCACTTGTTGTTTTGAGGCATAAGCGCGGGATTTGCCTCCTCATTTTCGATATGAAAAACCCCCTTGCACATACTGTATAGAGACAACGTTTTAGTAATAATAAATTATTTGTTTTAATTTAATTCGTTCTACGAGTATATAGAATGGGTGGTTACACCTGATATATATTAAGGGGGGGCGAGCACTAGTGGCTCTGAGGTATTAGCGCGTTATTTGCCTCCTCAGTTTTTTTGTGAAAAACTCCGATTTGGGATTGCAAAACATAAACTATATCTTTGGAATATTTCATAAGCTGGTTGCGAATTACAAAAGCATGCAATGCAAATGAAATAAACGAAATAAATAATTACAGCTTATGTCGTTTAAACAATAGTTTATTTAAATGGCCAACGTAATAATGGTTATGACAGGTATTATTCTCATTTTTAGAGTCCCTTTAAAAATTGAGTAAAGATAAAAGGGTAGAAAGCAGAAATGATAGAAACAATTCTACAACCCTGTACGAAATAACCAAATCGCGTTAGCGAATAAACTCTAAAATGCTTGCACAGCTTTGGGTTAGGGCTAGGACACCAAGTTACTCAACTCTAAAAGGTTAATAGAAAACTAATCTATTCATGAAACGAGCTCAAGGCCAAGAATAATAATTTAGCAAATTTTAATTTTTATGAAAATTATTATTGTTTTTATTTTTTTAACAATCATTTTTTAATTATTTATTAAAAGTTGCTTAATTGAATATAGTAGGAAAAATTTTAAAACTAATATATTAAACAGGTGAACGCTTTCACGGATAGGCTGAAATAAAATGTGACTGCGGATGGATACGAGTACATGTTCTTCATTGATAGCGATATAAAATATTTTTGAAGCGTTTTCTGTAATCAAAAATCAATAAGGATATAAAATATGCTGAATTTGACTAGGGGCATCCACAAGGCTAGCCCTGTTGAAAGGGCAGTCGATGAGAGAAAGTGATTTTGCAGGGTTCTGATAACTGCGTGGTAGTATTGACTTTGAAAAAAGTGAAGTGAACTTGCTTCTTATTTAAGAATTTTTGACATATAGCGGTGAAACACTCTAGAGATTTATTTTGTTTTGTTGATTTTCTGACAGGGTGGAAAGTTGATGTATATTGTAACGATTGCAGACCGAAACTAAACACTGCGGATGGCGGAACGCCGAAACCGTTTTGTTACAAAGCCAAATTTGACGAGGGAGGACGAAAAATCGTTCCAATATACATTCATTTAAGAGCTTAATAGTGTCTACACAATAATACTGTAAGACTGTATTTCCCAAGAGCGGGTCCAATTAACTTTTTCCAGGTAGCGATTGTAAAGCAACTAGGAAATCACACACATCAGAATATCTGTGTACTTGATTTTTTGTGTATTAAATAAATAAAATAAATTATAATAGTAAAAAAAGTAATATATTCCCACTTTGATTACTTTTTGTTATTTTTTCTACACCCTTTATTTGGTATTGGTAACTGATACGCCATAGCCACCTAACCAAAAGTCACCTATTGGTGTGTTCAACCCCGAAGGTATCCGTACGATGCGATTAAAGACTGAAATATTAAAAGCGTTATTATGTAGCATAATGTTTAATTTTGAGAGTTTTGCGGGATTGGTTCGATAAGTCGAAAAGAATTGTGGAAACGAAAATGATGAAATTTACAATCTTTCAGAATTTCGAAATCACATGCTGCCAAACCGATAGATGTCGAAAAAATATGCAACATTTTGGAAAGCCTGTACATGCCTGGTGAAATTGGCGCATGTTTTACACATCATTTCTGAAATTATTTCGGTATGTTTAATGAGTTATAAGTTTTTTTAGTTTTGCTCTTGTATTTTCTAATTTTGTTGTACATATATACGCGTCCGTAAATCCGGAAACATCTTGTATATTACTTATTGTGCATGTGAAACATATAACTAGCTTAAAATAGTTTACCAAAAATTAAGCAGCATTAAGAGAGATATTTACGTATTATAGATGAATTTAGTTATATCAGATATTTATTTCTCAAGATCATTAAAATGTTCATCTTGGTTTAAAATACAAAACCGCATAGCAGCAACGCAATGAAAGTGCTGATAGTCATTGGCGTCTCTTCAACCAGAAAGCCTTATTTTAGCATTCTTATTATACCAGGACGAGCCCGATCTATTGATGGAACTTATTATATACATTAGGGGCGCGAAAGATGCACCTAAATTTAAATTAGAAGAGTCTGCAATAGCATGACAACTATATGTTTACATTTTGATCAAATCTTATGTTGGTGTTGTTCAACGATGCGAAGATCACAAACCAAATAGAATATGAAACAAGTTAATCAAACAACATTTTCTACCACTCAAATTATCAAACAACATGCAAATGGAACCAAAAGCTTGATGAAAATCAAGAATGTTTTGTTTTAAATATCCTTTGAAAAGTGCGGTAGATCCACTAACACAGAAATCAAATTAGTTTGCAACTTGCGAGATACCGGGATTTCTAGATTTTAGCCCCATCTTACATTTCCGTCCACGAGACCTTGGCTCCATTCACGAGACCTTGGCGCCGATTTGCATTATATCTTCTGCAATACTCTATTATCGGCCTCATTACCTTAAACTGTCAACTTCTCTCTGGAAGGCAAGGACAATAACACTTAAAGTTCGCAATAAATTGGTAGTGTACTGCGAAATCCAACATTCTGTAATAGAGAAGCCGTGATAACTTACTGTGATACCTTGAGTAAAAATTTATTTGCAGCCAAATCCCTCCACCCTGATGTTAATACAAATGTTTAGTTTCTTGCTTTGCCAACACATAAATTACTGTAGAATCTACCATACAAAAGTGTTTGCCTCCTCATAATACTGGTGGGTGGTTTAACCGAAGTGTACCGCTTTGCATGTTGCACGGTCAGTCGACACGTTTTTTAACGCTTATAATTGCAATATTCGTTCCTTTTGTGTATTTTTTTAAGCTTTTGTATTTCATATTTTAATTCAACTTTTACTCTTCTATTGTTATTTTAATTCAATTTGAATTGCTTAGGTAAAACAGCAAAGGAAAGTTTGCAACATTTTCATTTAAACACTTGGAAATTTTTCCATATTTTACTTTCACCCCTACTTCGTAACTGTTCACAGGCATATAAATCGAATTTATGAACCCACAATTCTTCACACAATAAAGGGACGGGAATACGAATTTAGAAACCAAGCGAGTCTTATTAAATGTGTAGTAAGTGAGCTTAAAGCTGAGCTTTTAAGCATTTTATTCGTGGCATTTGCATGGGTCACATAAATCCAAATTAGACCTTAGATGTTAATTAACGGAATTGTTATAAAAATTAAAATTTTTTTATTTTTCAACAAAGACCGCTACCTAATTAATCCAAGAACGAAGTAATTATGTTAATAGCTACATAATGAAGATTACAAGGGTGTCTTTGACTTTAAGTAACGAGCTCAGTAAATAATTTGGCGCATTTAACCTTGGCAAGTTTTTGTACTAAGCAAATTCTTTTCTTTTCAAATTTGGCCAAGAAACTTCTTTTGAAGGGCAATGAATAACGCTAGACTTAACAGAGTTTTCTTTACGATTAATAGCCGCATTTTTAATAATAATAAAGTAATTTTACACGGTATGCCTGCTGCGACTAGCGGGATTGACTTAGACGCAGCTCAGTAGCATCATCAATGTAATCTGTAGTACCAGGCGGAGCTGATCGTAGAAAGTAGAAGGCATATTTCACTCTCAATATATACAACCGCTGAGAACTCTACATAGATAGAAGAATGTGGCATTAGTGTGTGGAGCTTGAGATGCTGACTGACAAGAATACTTCTTAAAAATTCTTTCAAATGATGCTATCAACGACCGATGCTTTCAAGAACGGACCGATTCCAGCAGTGATAATAATAGCGACCATGTAAGCAACGTACAAAACCTGCTTACGTTATTTGGGGAACACTTCATATTACTTACTTTCGAGAGATCGATGATGACGAACGATATAAATTCAATCCATGTTGGGGGCAACAACGTCTCATCGTCCGATTGTTATAAAGTGCAGATGGCAATATCCCTGTTCAAAAGTTATAAAACCCCAAGAAAAGGCAGATAGGGAGGCGAAGAGTTATTGAAAAACAAACGTCTACTCATAACAGACGCAAAACAAGTGAATTGAAATTCACCTTCTCTTTGTCCACTTCAAAGGAGCTTTCGACTGCCCGTAAAGAATGTGGAGGTATGCTATCACGTCTGAATTTGACATCCATGCAATACTTTCAGGAATAGGAGGTTGCCTTGTTGTTCGTTAGTGAGCGATTTATTATCACCGCATTCTCAATACCACAGCCTCACTACAATTTTTATACCTAGTAGGCGGCCGCTGTGGTGTGAAGGTAGTGTTGCCGGCCTACCACACCGAAGGTCCATGGTTCGAGCCCTGGTACAGGTAACATCAAAAGTGAATTGAAAAAAGTTTTTCAAAACGGGGTCGCCCCTCGGCAGTGCTTTGGCAAACTCTCCGAGTGTATTTCTGCCTTGACAGGCTTCTCAGCAAAAATTCGTCTCCTTTGTAGATGCCGTTCGGAGTCGGCAAAAAACTGTAGGTCCCACCAATTTGTAGGGAAAAATTCAAATCGGCACACCACAAATTGGAAGAGAAGCTTGGCGCAAAAATCTCTTAGGAGGTTTATGATGATATACCTGTTGTATATCGCGCCATAGAGAGAGAGAGTGCTACGCACACAAGGTATATTAACTTTAGTCGCCTAACGGCAGTACGTAACGGCATAAACGGATCGAGATAGATATTGACTTATGCATATCAAAATGTTCAGGACGAAAACAGAAATTGATTAAGCTATGTCCGTCCGTCCGTCCGTCCGTCTGTGTGTCCGTCTGTCTATTTGAATGCAAATGAGTCTCTCAGTTTTACAAAAGAATGCTGAAATTCGTTGTTTGCTTTCGCCATTTTATAATATACTAGCAAACCCGGTAGACGTTGTTTTGACGTTTTGATACATAGAACACATCTATACTCGTATATAAAATGTGATTAACTTGAACCAAATAAACTCCTAACTATACCGAACTGCAGCTTTATATAACCTGGGGGCTTTTCCAAAAGCTATATACAGACTGTGTCGTGCCCAGCAAACTTCTGAACCTATCGTGAAAGTTCAAGAGCAAAACAAAACACAAAATCTGTGGGTGTGGTAGGCCCCTTTTGAAAAATTATGTCGATATTGACTAAGTGACACATATATCCAAATTTCATTAATTTAGACCAAAAAGTTCGGAGTTATGCCGAATTGAAAGTGTATATAGCCTGGGGGCGTGGCTTCACCTACTTTTCCAAAACTATATACTGTCTGTGCTGTACCCAGTGAACCCAAGTATATATTGTGAAAATTTCATAAAGATCGGTTGAGTTCTTTGGCGCCTATGAACCCTTTTTTATATCTATTTTTGTTACGCACACAAGGTATATTACTTCATTCGGTATAAACGAATAGAGATATATATTTATTAATGTATAGCAAAACGTTCAGGATGAAAAGTAAAATATCTGGGCAAGTATTACCTACTTACCCCACTGCAAAGCGAAGTTGTATATCTTTTTTGATTTTCATACCTTTCATGAACATGAAATGTTTGTACGTATGAGAAGAAGAAGAGATAGTCCCATAAAAAGTATACTGAAATGATCAGGAGGATGAGCTGAGTCGATGTAGGCGTGTCCGTGTCTCGATACGTCTATCTGTCTGTGCGTCTGTCTGTTTGAACGCAAATACGAACTGAAAGTATTGAACTAGACCTGCGTAAATTGGGATGACATAATAGATCACTACTAAGGTATATAATGTTCGGTTCCACCCGAGCTTAGACTTCCTTACTTGTTTGTAACTACAGTTTTAGATAAAGAGCCAACGAAACAATCTCAAAATTTTCCCTGAATCTTCATGGCTTTTTTGTGTCGAGGGTTTTGAGTATTTTCTTCCATTCAAATCATGAAAAAAACTTTAAATTTTCTACGAAAGTAAATACATGAATGAAACCATTTTAAATGTTGTCCCTATTATCTCTCAAACCACTACATATTTGTACAAAGAGCAGATAAATAAAAGCTATAAAATTCAACCCAACTTTTCGTTTAAACTTAATTTTATGAACTGTTTGTGTGCTTTTCTTATCAATAAAATCATTTGTTATAAACAACTGAAAAAATATTTCTGTTGACGATCAAACGTTTAACTTCAAGTATCATCTGCATATACAATGTACATGACAAAAACTGCAATTCGTATGCACAAACACTAAGGCACCAATTGAGCAAGGGAAGTGCATACAATGTTTAGTAGTACAAGTATTTGAATAAATATGTGTACATATGTACATGTGTGTATATGTGTATTTGCGATACAATGGGTGTACAGGGGCGTGCCGATTGACAAACTACCCTGTAAAAACCGTTGGAGCATCAGAGTACTCCAACACTTATCCTCATTCATATAAAAAAGGTGGTCCAATTTACATGGCAATGTCCGGTGATTGGATCACCTAATCCTATTCGGAGTACCATTTACTTTGCTTCTGAATAGTCTATAGAGCACCTATGTTGGAGTACTTTGAAAATGCTGCCAAAAGATTACTCTATAGAGTATTCTAGACGAAAGCAAGAAGGGAGTATGTGTTCTTTTGAGGACCACCTACTCCCGCTCTCGCTTTGCTGTTGAATACTCTCTAGAGTAATCCCATGGGAGTATTTTGAGAGTACTCTCACGTACGTGGTCTATAGAGTATTCAAAACCAAAGAAACGGAGTACTCCGAGATGGATTAGGTGATCCAATCACCGGACATTGCCATGTAAATTGGACCACCTTTTTTATATGAATGAGGATATGTGTTGGAGTACTCTGATACTCCTTTAGGCGTATTCTATGGAGTATGAAACGGAGTATTTCCGTTTTTTGCAGGGTATTGAAATGGAAGTGCAGTGTGTGCGTGTGTGCAGCGATATCCCTGCAAAAAACGGAAATACTCTGTTATGTACTCTATAGAATACTCCTTAAGGAGTATCAGAGTACTCCAAAGGTAGTCCTTTTCCATATAAAAAAGGTGGTCCAATTTACATGAAAATGTCCGCTTATAGGACCACCTACTCCTGCTCTCGCTTTACGTCAGAGTACTCTAAAGAATACCTACGCGAGAGTACTTTGCAAAGTACTCCCAACTTGTTACTCCTTGGAGTATCTACAAGAGAGTACCTTACAAACTGCTCCTTAAACATTACTCTATGGAGTATCAACATGAGATGACATACAAAAGTACTCTCAAGGAATTACTCCTTAGAGTACCTACAGAAGAGTACTTTTAAAACCACCCTCGAAAGATTAGCCCTTGGAGCACATACAGGAGATTACTCCTTGGAGTACCTACGGAAGAGTACTCTTCAAACTAACTTATAGGATTAGCCCACTGATTAGAAGAGTTATTTCAAAGCCACACAATAAAACAAGAAATTTATAAAAAATCATTTTCTTTATTCACACTGAATAAAATAATATAAATAGGAATATATAAATATATATCAGTCCCTGTTTGCAATAGCCGTTTATGCCTTAATCAAATTAAAATTTTAGAGTCACATTCGATAAAAGTACATAAACAAACTTTTACAAAAAATTATAATTATATAAATATCACAAATTAATTTTTAAAGTAACAGCAAGATAATTCAGTACTTGTAGCTATGTTCTTTTTGATACATTTGCATATATATACATAAAACAAAGATAAATTCACTAATTCATTATCAAAATCATTTAAAAATAAAATCATTTCAGTTATTGCAAAAATTCTTAATTCAATTAAGGCTAGATTTATTTTTTATTTGTTACATCTTTTAATAAAAAACTTAAATAAATATCACAAATTCTGGTTCAAAGTAACATCAGGATAATTCAGTACTTGTTAATATGTTCTTTTTGATACATTCGCATATAAATATCACAAATTCATTCTCAACGCCATTTAAAAACAAAACAATGCAATTAAATTAAATTGAAACCATTTGATTTCTTATTTTTTAAAAAATGTAAATTCAGAAATATATAAAAAAAAATTCATTGTGAATTCCACGTTTATGAAAGCAAAATGTCGTTTTCATTTGACACCTATGCTATAGCTTAAATATAATTTCATTTAATTTTATTGATATGGGTAGCTCTATTATTTTTTTGTACATGTTTTACTTAATAACTAGAAATTAAAAGTTTAATCCAAATTATAACTAATAATTACATTAAAAAAAATCAAAATTCATAAAATTCATTGTACACCATTAAAAAAATCAATATAATTTATTTAACGCTATTTTTATATTAAATTATGCATTGCTTGAGCATGTGTCGGAATGTGTATCACACGCTTCTTGTTGGGATAACTGTCCACCCTTTTGTTTTGTGAACCATGCAGCTCTGAAGTGCCGTTTTTTCACCACTTGAATCGCGGTCTTCAGTTCTTTTTCCGCATTAGGGGAATACTTGTGAATTGCATCTGGAATAAAAATAGTTATTTATAAAATAGTGATTTTAACAATTTCATTATCTCTTCAATTTCTTAATTTTAGTACCACTCTGGCTACACGGAGGGGTAAATTTTTGCACAAATAAAAACAAATACATATTTATGTTCAAGAAATGTCCCTATATCCTTCCATACTATATTTATTCAAGTGTTATTGCGAGCCCAAGCTAAATCAAATCCGAAGTACTTTAGGTCGCGCAGCCGGTTTTGGTCGAATAAGAGTTTCTTTTTTGAAGCGTGGCATTTGGTATCGTACCAGAGACAATAGCTTTTCATTGGAACAAAATACTTATTTTCCGCTTTGGGATTATTGTTTTCGCAGTCAGAATGCATCTTTTGATACATTTCCCGATATTTTTAACGTATTTTAGCACTTGCGGTCGTATAGAATTACGACTCGCCGTCCTATCAGTAATGGATTGGGTAATTGTTTCCTTTAGGAGACAACTGCTAAAACACGTCCAAAAATATCGGGACAGGTATCAAACAACGCGTTTTGACTTCGGTATCAACAATCCGAAAGCGCATTTTCATTTTTTTGTTTCAGTAAAAAGTTATTCGCAAAAAACCTAAAAATTACCCAGGTCCGATCACAAATAGGGAGCTTGATCCAAGGTATTTATGTGCAGAACACCTTTCTGCGTAGGCGGTCTTCGGCCGCGCTTTAAAAAAATAACCCTTAGCCGGTCCGACACCGGCACCTCACTGAAACAAAAACTGGAAAATCCGCTTCCGGATTATTGTTACCGAGGTCAAAATGCGTCTTTTGATACCTTTCCCGATAATTTCGGACGTGTTTTAGCAGTTGTCTCCTAAAGGAAACAATTACCATGGATTGACCGTGTAGAGGGGCTTTTTTGCACCAATATTACCAGCGCAATAGCACAACGCCGCGTGGTGTTATCAGTATTTGTTGACATTATTTTTACTTGAGATGCGCAAAATAGAATCAAAACTATCAAACAAAATTTTAAAAAGAATTCCGTGTCAAGTGTGGAGATGAAAACAAAAAATGCAATTGTTCGTGTGTGATTTTAATATTGTAGAACCTTTCGATGTGCAGTGAACGTCTATTTTTGCCGATGTAAAAGCTCAAATGCATGAGCATAAAATGGAAGATATCGCCTGCAATAGCTAAGGTCTTCTCTGTCCAATGATGCCGCAGTGACGTCTTTGGCTGAATCTTAATTAGATATCAAAGTGCCACTTTTGGGTGGTAAAAAGCAAGGTTTTTTGGCGTTTACCCGCATAAAGTCAATGGGTCAACGCCCAAAGCTGAAAACCAGAAGAATGGCAAGCGTATGATGTTTTTATTCTTTGGTTGGGTGCTTATTTTTACATGAAAAGTGAAATTGAAAACTTAGAATGTTGTAATGGTATATAGGCGCACCCAAGCACCCAGTAGGGTCCCAGGAGTACCACTATGGAGTCTCTAAAGTAATATTAATGGTAATAGAAAGCTAAGAGTTATTTTTATAAAGCGCGGGCGTAGGGCGCCTAAGCCGGTGATCTGCACATTTATAATGCAAATGCAAAATATTGTGTGTGCATTTCGCTTAACTAAAAACATGTAAAATCTCCGACATACCTATTGCTATTAAATGCGTTTGGAAATGGGGGATATGTTACAAATTATAAGTGGAGTGATGAACTATTGCTGCGGAACGGTAATTGTTTCCTTTAGGAGACAACTGCTAAAACACGTCCAAAAATGTCGGTTGAGGTATCAAACAACGCGTTTTGGCCTCGGTATCAATAATCCGAAAACTGATTTTCTATATTTGGTTTCAGTGGAAAGTTATTCGCAAAAAAAAAACGAAAAGGTATGTTTAAAATTTTAAACTTTAATTGCAAATATGGTAATTGTAAACAAAAAATTAAAAATCCGCTTTCGGATTATTGGAACCCAGGCAAAACGCGTCGTTTGATACCTCTTCAGGCATTTAGCAGTTGCCCCCTAAAGGAGACAATTACCGCTAATTTCATATCAGTTGTCTTCTAAACTACCAAAAAAAAAAAACAGGTAACATTTTACAGACAGCACCTAACCCAAGTGGAAGTTCTGGAATATAAAGTTGTACTTACCCAAAACAACATTGTAGAGCTTGCGATAGTCTCTCAGTCTTTTTTTCCCAGATATCCCATCCGTATTAAACTCCATACATATTTCCCTGGAAAATATTTTCTCCAAGTTTTTTGAAGTGCTTCCCTCAAGCAGCATATTAATGGCAGACACCTAAAATTGAGAAATGGGTACGCAAGTATGCTATCAAAAATGGTAATTATTTATAAGCAAAGATAATTACATAATTTTGCTCATTGGCTGTGTCAATTCCTTCTTCCATCTCATGGATATCCTCTTCGCTTTTGAGTGGAAAAGATTTGGTAATCGCGGAAAGGCTTTGGCGGCTTTTGTACATTGATTGCAACGTACCTTTTTGATCGGCCATCATTTCTACTATTATTTTGTTTTGATTTTCTGTAGTTGCTAAAGGGATAAAAAAAGTGAGTTATATTACTCAAACAAAATATATCCAGAATTTTTAGTGAAACTCGAAATATGAGCCCCCTTATCATATGGTTTTAAAATTACCTTGCAATTTGGCCAAGTTTTCTGCCAAAAGTTTTTGATCAGCCATCATTTCCTTAATCTGCTGACTTTGTCTTTCGATAATTTCTGTAATTTATGTATATATTTACATATGATAAATACTTAAGTTGTATATACAGTACTCTACCTTTAAATTCAATGCAAAACTCGCAAGGGGCTTTCTTAATACGATCTGAAAAATAATTTTAATTGTGAAGTTTTTATTTAAATAAAGAAATTATCTGCTTTTTATTTCATACTCACAATTTATAAGGTCGTTTCCTATTGAGGCAGTCAATCTCTTTTTGGGTGGTTGGTTCTCCATTACGTTTTGTTTATTTATTTATTTTTCTTTTTTGATTTTGGCTTTTACGACTATGTATGTAGTTATAATTATTTGTCTGTTATTGTTATGTGCAACCATGTAAAATTGGCATTAAAACAATGTTATTTTCAAATGGCATGGACAAAAGTTTGCAAGTAATATTATTAATGTTGAACGTTTCCTCTCTTTCTTCTACTAAAATATCGGCAGTACAAATGCCTAATGCAGACAATGAGTCCATTGGCTCTTCAAAAAATGACTGGATATTTTTGAAACGATGTCCTATTACTAAAATCTCATCACTTTCATTGCGTTGGAATCTAATAACTTTGAATGGTACATAGGGTATCAATAGGCATACATTATTCGGATGTTTCACACTCAAGAAATAATCTTCACATGTGTAGCTATAAATTATGCCATGTTTTTCTTGGATCCCTATAGGTTTTGGTATTATGAAAATTTCTAATGTATAGCTGCTGCAAAATGTCTGAGGGTTTACGAACATCTTTTTTAAGAATTTGTAAATGATTCTCAAAATCATATGCAGAGAAGTTATAAAGCATACCATGCTGCTTCACACAATCAGATATATGAAGCAAACTGTGAACATTATATGTTACACTTTGTGGTCCAAAAACTTCTCCGAAGCTTCAACAAATCTTCTGCCACCTGGATATTGTTCTGAAAATTTTTGGGACATGACAGTAATCTAATTGCACAGTGTAGGAGTAAGAACGTATCATAAAAATCAGCACCAACATTGTTTTTTAAAACTAAAACACCTGTATACAATAAGAATTGACGAAATTCTGTAGCTTTCCAGTTGGAAAGCTCTTCCAAACCACGGGGCAATCTAGTAAACTCTTTTGTGATACTTCTTTTCAATGAAATCAATAGTTTTGATATATTTAATTTGTTGGATTTTGAAATTTTTTCGCTAATCTTGTTTTTAGAGAGTTTGGATAACATCTTTCTAGTTACACCCAAGTCAATGACGTGCATTGGATCTAGGGCAATTTGACTTATCATCTTTAAGTTAATTTTTTCAAAAGGTGTTTCAGTATTTAAAAACCGTGGTTGATGCTGATCTTTAAATTTTCGTTCGGCAAATTCAACATCACTGATAATATGTGCGACTTTCGTGCTGTAAGTTAACACATTTTGTTGTTTTGTAGCCACTTGTGTGCATTTAGAGCATCCATGAGCTGAAGAATGGTGAGCGATACCACAAGCAAACGACTTCGCTGGTGCGTCACATATAACAGCCCGTATCTTTATTGTGATATCTTTGCCATTTATTGTCAGCCCACTTTGTTGTAAAGTCGACATTTCTTCGACGAATTGGCTTAAAAATTCCTCCACATCATTTGGTTTATGGGTTCCTACATATATTCCAGCGGGGAAAACGTTTACACTTCTAATGTTAACTGGTCTAACTAATATTGGCCAAAGTTGGAGGTTTGAACTTTTAAAAATTGGCAAGCCGTCAATATTAATATCACATATAATTTCGTCCAAGTTTTCTGAAATATGTGACACCTTCAGAAGACTTTGCTTGATGCCAAAATGTGCGTATTTTCCAGGCTGTACAGCTACTATTTTTGGTCTGGAAGTTGTTTTTTCTAGTAGCGTGGCAGGAGAAAGAGGTAAATCCATACCATTATTTCTTAATATGCACAATAATTCCCTCATATTCTCAACAGAAGTCCTACTTTTTATTTGCCACTGCCCTAAATCCCTCATAAGTCTACTTTTATTTTCTGCTGCCACATTTGGTTCCAAATATGGTACAAATTCACTAGCTTCAGGCACTATTTCAACTTCGTTAAGTAATTCTGAATCTAATCCTGCTTTGGTATTCGTATTGTCTCCTTGCGCAGTTAATCCTGATGCATCAATCGGATTCTCTTTTTGTCCAGTTATGTTTCCTGCATTTAGCAGTCTTTGGACAAACTTTTGCCTCTCCATTTGCCTAATTCGTCTAGTGTGACGCTCACTGTATTCCATACTTTTTTTCTTAATATTGTAGTCTTTACAATATATTATTTTATTAATTTATTTATTCACCAACAAAATTCACTGTCGCCATTCACTTCAAAATTTTCACGTTTTTTGCAATTTCGCTTTGAAAATTTCTCTATACTACATAAAGCCAGTTGCGCTGTTGCATTATACCAGGGTTGCCAATATATAATGTTACTGAAACTAATTTCACAAGATGCTTAGATTTTAAGCAAATATAACTGGCACGCTATATAGTTAAAGTTTAACATAGTTTACTTTAATATTCATCAAATAAATGTGTGTGGCTACAATTTCTCTTCCATTATTATCATTTTTTTGTATATCCTTTTAAATTAAGTAAATAAGTAATTTGCTCTTGGCAACTCTGTACAATAACCATCGTGTCGTCATTGTTGTCGCTAAATCACGAGCAATGATCGGCTTGCAAAAAGCCGAAGGTGGTCCTCAAATGGTTTGCAAAAGGAGTACTATAAGAGTACTCCAATATCACAAAAAAAGGAACACCTAATCCAACGATTTTTGCAGGGATGTTTGACACAAAAAATTCTCATATTGAATATTCAATTTTCATCTGAAATGCGCAATAGTGGTTAGTAGTATTGATTAATTCGTGTACATACGAGTACATACACAAGCGGTAGGGCGGGTTGGAACAACTTTTTAATTTTATGTTAAACATATTTTACTCAATATTTTGAGGTGGACCATTCAATTTTTAGATAATGAATTGATGAAATGGGATAGTTCTAAAGCAAAACGAATTTTTTTTTAAATATGTTCTGAAGTGTGTAAAGAGATAAAGCCAATTAAAAGTCGGAATTAAAAAAAAAATTTACGATCCCCGGGTTGCGCCAGTGGCACAGAGAACAAAGGACTGGCGCCATGTTGAACTGCCAACATTGTTTAGACGGTTAAGCGCCATTCAAAGTAGAAAGAAGTTAAAAGTCAAAAATACAAACTGTCTGTTTAGACAGACAAACATTTTTTTCTTACAGCTAATATTTATTTAAATTTCGCTTAGCCCTCCCTAATATGCGGGTGCATACATAGCAACGTATACAGCTATTATTGAAAAGTAATACACTCGAGTAGTCTAGAATAAGTTTATGTGTGGAGATCCGTTCCGAAATAGAAACAAAATATCGAATGTGCATACATATAATGTAGGGAAAGCTTCTACTTCTGAACTGATGCGCTTCTAGGAACCACTCTCAGTTCCTTTTACTGGCTGAATTTAACATGATAATGTCTTAGGCGGTGGAATTTTTCTCCGATGGGTACGCTCAAGTTAAATTTTCATCGATTTGGATCTTCTTCGTTTTCTAATATAGTTGCCGAACCAGACCAAAATTCTATAGATTGATCCTAGGATGACTTCACCCCTTGTTGCGCTAGATCTGAACCACTCCTTATATATACTTGAACTTATGTCGTTCCGATTCTATTTTGCTCTAGATCCGCGCTAATATTATTCTAAAAATTTAACCTACTCTTTAGTTTTAAAAATATATTTTACGTTTTATAGAATTACGGTCCTTACTGTGCTGTAATGTTAGTGCATTATTTCGAGCTAGTCGCAGTAAATAAGTCATACTATCAAGACATGGAATCAAAATTTAATACTTTTTCCTTTCTATTGTATCACCTTTAAAAGCTGGGGTCGAACTACGTTATACGTTCTGTGATCGAAAGCGAATTTTTAAATCACAATTGCCATAAACCCGTAATTTGGAATGACGGCATTTTCCTGATTTCAATTGCAAAGTTTCTAACATTTTTGGCAGTAATCGATGTTATTTGAACATATACTGAACGTAAGAGTCTCACGGGGGAGCGAACTGATTCGCTACGCTATTTCAAAATTTAACACAAGAGCTAGTTACTTGGCTTTTTTTCTGTCTGAAAACAGTAAGTTTTTCCCACAGACGACATACAAAAAATGCACAATGTATTTCAAGTGTCATAGAAATTTTGTTTGAGCTGCAGAAAAGCATAAAAAACTTATTTCATTTTCAGGTTTTGATTTTAAAACATTTTTAAATTTTAAATATTTTACGAAAGCAGACATTTTAATGTTAACTGAAGTGAAATTTTACTTGTACAGTAACTGATGAAATTCCTATTAAAGGTTAGCAACCCTTGAAATTTTGTCCTTCATCACACACCCAATTTTCTGCACCTTCTTCCCTTTCGCAAAATATGTTCCAGGACTAGAACGCTTCACAATTTGCTAGAAATGTTTTATAACGTTCCGTGTACTTTTTCCTTACAAACCCCAAGAACCGTAACCGTCTTCATATGAAAATACTAATGTAATTTTTTTTCCGGAAATCAACTTATCTGCAAATTAAGCCATTTTGCAGAATTTCAGGTTACGTAATTTAAAAGTTAAACTAAGGGCATAGTGGTTAAGTAAATAAGAAGAGACGCAACGGGGTAAAATCTCAAAAAATATTCACCCGTTGTTGTAAAAAAAGAATAAAAAATTAAATTTCTTTCTAATGTGAGCAAAAGCAAAAATTGTGTTTTTATATTTTAACAGTGCCATCTAGCGTGACAAATTAGCAGGTGATTAAGAACGAGAAGTGAAGGTAGTCCATCCATGGATCGACCATTGATTCGCACTTCACTACCTTTTACGACTCTTAAATAGATTCCAGTCTCTTAATCTGGTATCCAGAATTTTAATATTTCAATAATAAGCTTTACAGAGACTTCTCCTCAGGGATTGGTCCAAATGTGTCAACTCTGAAAAAAAAACCCTAGGATGGCCAGAGGGCTTGGTAGATCGGGTAAAAATTCTTGTTCTGAATCGACAATAAACGGCAGTACCAATCTCCTTTTAAAGGTCATCACACTTGAACTACACGACTTTTATTGCTTTATATTAATATTATGTTTTTGTATTTAGAAAATCTGGCACACCACAAATTCAAATCGGCACACCACAAATTGTAAGAGAATCTCGGCGCAAAAGTTTCTAATGAGGTTTATGATAATATATCTCTTGTATATAGCGCCATAAATTTGTTTATGAACGGTTGCATAATGTTCCGTAAATATTTCATTGTTAACCGCATTGGAAGATTATATTTCTGACAGTGAATAATTTTCCAATAGAAATAAATAGCAGTGTTTTGTGCATTTTAGTTTTTTTCACCTTAACATTTTCGTATATAAGGCGTCGTATGAAAATTTTGTCTGTGGGATCATGAGGTAATCAAAGATTCAGGGTAGGGCTACCGTAGTGACAGTCCTTGCTTGCATAAAAAAAAATTATAATTTTATAAATTTAAAAACGATCTTTTCTCGATCAAGAACAATTTTACTCTCGTATTTTTTAAAAATTTTGCTTTTTATAATTTTTTATCAGAAATCACAAAACTCAAGGAACATTAATATAATTTAAACAATCGTAACGAAAAACAAAGTGCCTAGAAAAACCCCATCACCACTCGCAATGTTCAGGCGTCGTGCGATTAAGCCCTTTATGTTTGTTTATGCCTTTTTTGTAAACAAATTAAACTTATTTCATAGAAGTATTTATTTTATAAGGGCCTTACTATGGTGATCTGTAAGTTACAGTATAGAGCGAAAATTCCGTATGACTTTACAGAAACCTATAGTCTTATGATTTCGTCGAAAGACATCTGCAAACCGATATAACTTTCTGGAACTTTGTCGCCAGGAGCAAACCAAAATTTTTTTACCGTGGTATGGCACAGGAACAGGTCCGTTGATCCCGTCTATTTATATACAAATAGTAGCAAAATAGTATTAAATTTATATTAAAAATGTTACTTATTTTACTTACAAAACAACACTTTTTCGGATAAAACATTGGATCCATATTTTTAGAAAGAAGAAGAAATTAGATATAAATATAAATAAAAGACAGGTGATTTCACTATGAACTAAGAGTAAACTTTTTTTTGAGAAAAGAAAACGCCATAATATAAAAGTGCCGTGAAGAAAGATATGTATGACTACACTTTACATTGTTGTAACACTAAGTGGAAGGGCTGTGTACTTGCTGGCGGTGAAAATTTATATAATTTCACTTTCGGTGGTATCACTAAATAACTTTTTATTGAACAGGAGTTGAAAAACATAACAATAAATCGACGACTGAGTGGAAGATCACCCTATTTCAAAATATTTTTCAAAAACGTGCTATCTCAGAATTTCTTTGAAGAACGCCCCACCTCAAATTTTTTTTTTATAACGCCTTAATTCAAAATTTGGCTTAAGAACGCCCTATCTCAGAATGACTTTCAAAAACGCCCTATCTGAACGAAAATTTAATACATTTTTGGCTGAGCTGAGATAGGGCGTTTTTGAATCAAATTTTGAAATAGGGCATTTTTGAAAAAGATTTTGAAACAGGGTGATCTTCACCTTAGCAGTCGAAATATAAGCACTCGGATAGATAGGTGGCGCTAAAACCTGTATAATTTTATTCTAGCTGAAGACTAATTATTTCTAGCCATCTAACTTATTGGCCATTTCGCTTGCTACATTACGAATAACTACACTAACCACTGATTTGCTGGCAAATTTTTTAAAAGACTGGGTGTTAGTATCCTTACGAACTTTCATACTACAATCCACTCAAGGATGCCGATTAAAGAGGGTTATACTGAAAAAATGACATGAAGTCACCAATCTAGTAATTCCGTTAAGTATACTAGGTTGCCGTGAGAATGTAATACTCCAAGGTAATAACTGATCTTCCCAAACTTTGCAACATTCCTGCCTAAAATTTTCAAAATAGAAAATAAGAAATAACATACAAGTTTATGAAACGAGTCTGCATACAATATCATGCCCATAAGGGAAAAATTATTATGTAAAATATTTCTGGGCGTAGGCCTTTTTACCGGACATGTATTTTGGAAAATTGTTTGAAGGGAAACGTGTGTAATTAACCCCTCTAAGGGAAACGTGTGTAATTAACCCCTCTATAGGGCAACCGCGTATCTAAAATTTCCGCCGTAGTTCACTTATTTCAAGTGGGCAGTAACCAGAAAAATATTTGGGCAATATTGGTCACATTTATGTTCATATCCCCAAAGATAGTTGATAGTGGTGGTTCTTCCTTTCAGTACCCCTGAAAAGGAATGCATGAAATTATAGAATCGATGTTGTAATTGGGGCTTGTTTTGGTCGAAAAGTCGACTTTTCCAAAACCCGAAAATAAATTTTTGTGTCGGACAGGGTATACATGAAAATTTTAAAATCAAATGAAAATTTTTTTAGTAGGTCATAAAAAAAAGCTTAAAATTCAAAGTCGAAAAAAGTCAAAAAAATTAAATTTCGCAGGCTCGAATATTATTTTTTTGGGTATGCGTAGTGAAACTTTTTTTCTGAGCCCAAAACCTATCGAAAAATCGGTGGCGCGATATCGGTTAATAAATCGACCCAGGCTAGGGCACATACTAACTGTAAACTAGTTTTCAACTAGTTGGTTTGATTGCAGGGTACTTACTTACTCACATGCTTTCGCATCAGCAATATATGTATATAAAGAGGGTGAAACTTTAACTAACTACTAAAAAAAATTTTTGTTTTGCTCACGATTTTATTGAACAAGTTTTACTAAATGAATTTTAAATTTCAACTCTAATTAAAAATAAAAGTAGTTGAGCATGAAATATAAATTTTTTTATGTTATCTAATAGTAGCCTGGTAAACGGAAATAAAAATGTGCTCAATAAAACACAACAAACATCAGGCTAATTTGTACATTACCCGATTTTAAAGCAAAAAAATCTTTTTTTTGTCCTTCTACTTATTCACCTAATCGAGAGGTGACCCATATTGACCGAATCAACGCTTTCTCTCCACTCTCTGCGGTTTCTTTAGAAATAAATTCCGAAGGATCTACTGAATGGATTTAAAAAAATTTTATTTTAAAGATACATGTTTTGACTTCAAAGTTCTTGAATCGAATACCAAAAAAAAATATTGTTGACCTTGAAACTTCATTAACCAAATTGATGTTGAAACTGCATGGGTCCCGCTCGAGTAAAATTCTGGCCAGTTGGTTAATCTTTAATCTTTAATCAAAAATTAAATATTCACAGTTACGTTAGTTATTTTTTCCCGAAACAAAATTCATTTATTTTGTAAATTATTTATGCAACAATTCGTTAAAAATTTTTAATTTTCACGTTATTGACATATTAGAGCCTCTAAAAATAGAACCAAATAAAATTTCGTAAATCGTACTCGGGAAAACATAACGGTATGTTCACTGATTAATTCAACATAAAAAATTTCGAAATCGGAACAACACTTTTATGAAAAGTCTTACTTGGCAGCTGAAAAAACCATACTTTCGGGAAAACGCGTTTAAAGATAAATTACGGTGATTGCAATAACCCAATACAAGAATTTTTAAGTCAAAACGTGTGCCTTTAAAATAAGAGAAAAATTGTTGTTTTTGTTGTTGTTGTGGTTACGACAAAAACACTCCCCGAAGGTACGCTCCGGTACTCCCTTGCGGTACTGCCCGACTGTCGTGATAGCGTTTTATGACCAGTGAAACATTCTAGGTCATGCCACCCCTCCTTCCGTAAGGAAGGATAAGATGGGTAATGACAGGTGAAAGGCATCATATCCGTAGATATCTTTGTGCATATTAGTCGCCTCTCACGACCGGTATGCCTACCTCGGGCATATTCTAAACAAAATTTTTTATATCCATACAATATCATGCCCATAAGGGAAAAATTATTATGTAAAATATTTCTGGGCGTAGGCCTTTTTACCGGACATGTATTTTTGGAAAATTGTTTGAAGGGAAACGTGTGTAATTAACCCCTCTAAGGGAAACGTGTGTAATTAACCCCTCTATAGGGCAACCGCGTATCTAAAATTTCCGCCGTAGTTCACTTATTTCAAGTGGGCAGTAACCAGAAAAATATTTGGGCAATATTGGTCACATTTATGTTCATATCCCCAAAGATAGTTGATAGTGGTGGTTCTTCCTTTCAGTACCCCTGAAAAGGAATGCATGAAATTATAGAATCGATGTTGTAATTGGGGCTTGTTTTGGTCGAAAAGTCGACTTTTCCAAAACCCGAAAATACATTTTTTTTTCAAAATACTGTTATCGCCAACGTTGTTAGCGGACATTTTTGGGTCGGACAGGGTATACATGAAAATTTTAAAATCAAATGAAAATTTTTTTAGTAGGTCATAAAAAAAAGCTTAAAATTCAAAGTCGAAAAAAGTCAAAAAAATGAAATTTCGCAGGCTCGAAAATTATTTTTTTGGGTATGCGTAGTGAAACTTTTTTTTCTGAGCCCAAAACCTATCGAAAAATCGGTGGCGCGATATCGGTTAATAAATCGACCCAGGCTAGGGCACATACTAACTGTAAACTAGTTTTCAACTAGTTGGTTTGATTGCAGGGTACTTACTTACTCACATGCTTTCGCATCAGCAATATATGTATATAAAGAGGGTGAAACTTTAACTAACTACTAAAAAAAATTTTTGTTTTGCTCACGATTTTATTGAACAAGTTTTACTAAATGAATTTTAAATTTCAACTCTAATTAAAAATAAAAGTAGTTGAGCATGAAATATAAATTTTTTTATGTAATCTAATAGTAGCCTGGTAAACGGAAATAAAAATGTGCTCAATAAAACACAACAAACATTAGGCTAATTTGTACATTACCCGATTTTAAAGCAAAAAAATCTTTTTTTTGTCCTTCTACTTATTCACCTAATCGAGAGGTGACCCGTACTGACCGAATCAACGCTTTCTCTCCACTCTCAGCGGTTTCTTTAGAAATAAATTCCGAAGGATCTACTGAATGGATTTAAAAAATTTTTATTTTAAAGATACATGTTTTGACTTCAAAGTTCTTGAATCGAATACCAAAAAAAAATATTGTTGACCTTGAAACTTCATTAACTAAATTGATGTTGAAACTGCATGGGTCCCGCTCGAGTAAAATTCTGGCCAGTTGGTTAATCTTTAATCAAAAATTAAATATTCTTTAAAATCACAGTTACGTTAGCTATTTTTTCCCGAAACAAAATTCATTTATTTTGTAAATTATTTATGCAACAATTCGTTAAAATTTTTAATTTTTACGTTATTTTTTGACATACGAGGTGTGTTCAAAAAGTATCGCGAATTTTAAATTTTCGCTGGTTACGTATATTCGAATTTCGAATATTTTGTGGCGTTATGTTGGTACTCATGTCTCTCACTTATGCCGACAAGCTCGGCCATTTTGAATCTTCAGTTAATTGTTGACAGCTGCTTTGCTTGCACGTGTTTTGGATCGTCTTCGAGTTTTACGCGAAATTCCACCAAAATTGCTCAATTGTGACCAAAAACAGCATCGCATGAACATTGGTGTCATAACTGGTGACGAATCGTGGGTTTATGGTTATGACGTGGAAACCAAAGCTCAATCATCTCAATGGAAGCTGCCGCACGAACCAAGACCGAAACAAGCGCGCCAAGTTCGGTCGAATGTGAAAGTTTTGCTGACAGTTTTCTTCGATTGCAGGGGCGTGGTGCATCATGAGTTCTTGCCACAGGGAAGAACGGTCAATAAGGAATATTACCTGCAAGTTATGCGCAATTTGCGCGAAGCAATCCGCCAGAAACGCCCGGATTTGTGGAAGAACAAAAATTGGATTTTGCACCACGATAACGCCCCTGCTCACGCATTGTTGCTTGTGCGCGACTTTTTGGCCAAAAACAACACACTAATGATGCCGCAGCCACCGTATTCCCCAGATCTGGCCCCCTGTGACTTTTTCCTGTTCCCTAAACTGAAGAGGCCCATGAAAGGACGACGTTACGCTTCTCTTGACGAGAGAAAGACGGCATCGAAGGAGGAGCTGAACAAGATACAAAAAAATTATTTTTTGAAGTGCTTCGAAGATTGGAAAAACCGTTGGCACAAGTGTATAATATCTCATGGGGATTACTTTGAAGGGGACGAAATAGATATTCATGAATAAATAAATAATTTTTGAAAAAACACAAAATTCGCGATACTTTTTGAACACACCTCGTATTAGAGCCTCTAAAAATAGAACCAAATAAAATTTCGTAAATCGTACTCGGGAAAACATAGCGGTATGTTCACTGATTAATTCAACATAAAAAATTTCGAAATCGGAACAACACTTTTATGAAAAGTCTTACTTGGCAGCTGAAAAAACCATACTTTCGGGAAAACGCGTTTAAAGATAAATTACGGTGATTGCAATAACCCAATACAAGAATTTTTAAGTCAAAACATGTGCCTTTAAAATAAGAGAAAAATTGTTGTTTTTGTTGTTGTTGTGGTTACGACAAAAACACTCCCCGAAGGTACGCTCCGGTACTCCCTTGCGGTACTGCCCGACTGTCGTGATAGCGTTTTATGACCAGTGAAACATTCTAGGTCATGCCACCCCTCCTTCCGTAAGGAAGGATAAGATGGGTAATGAGAGGTGAGAGGCATCATATCCGTAGATATCTTTGTGCATATTAGTCGCCTCTCACGACCGGTATGCCTACCTCGGGCATATTCTAAACAAAATTTTTTATATCCACTCAGTAGATCCTTCGGAATTTGTTTCCAAAAAACTGCTAGATTTCAGTCCTCGAAAGTAGAGGACCCCCTAAAGCAGAGTATATTATTTAACTGAACTTAAGATTTTTTATTACGCACACGAGTATTATAAGAAAGTTCGGGGTACAAATCGTATTGCCAATTGCTTGCAGATAGAGGGTCCAGCTTGATATCGATAGCCAAAACGAAAATGTTTGTAGTATGCAATATAGTCAGATCTTATGCCGTCACGAGCACCATTAATTGGGCTAGCACCGGAGCTTACCGGGTCCATATCCGGCATATACTATACACCAGTATGACCCCGTTTGGTCTGTCACCTCACATGAAAGGAAAAAGTACTTTTTTCCGAACCGGTCTAACATAAAGTTTACAATGTAAAAAACGCTTATTTCATACATTCACTGCAGATGCTATTGAATTTAACTACTAGCTGTACGAAGCGATATATGAAATTAAAAATTTGGAATTTTATATTTACAAATTAATTGAAAGTAGTTTCAATAAAACTTTCCCATTTGAATGATTGCAACGTGCAAATTGAAGAGGTGCATACGTTTTCCCTTTAGAGAATTGGAGATATTTCCATGAAAATAAATTTTAGCTAAATATCTGTATGTACGTACTTTAAATGAAGTTTTTGTTTTGAAGTTTTCTCGACCTTTCCTCCGGCAACAAAGTATGAAAATAAAATAAAATTTGACTTTTGAAATAACTACGACCACTAGTCGAAAAAAAGCGATTTAAGAAAATATTTTATGATGGACTTAGGTCCGAATGTGTGAGAAGATATCATTTTGCGGTCATATCGACATTAATGCAAAATAGCCGTTGATGCAACGTTATACTCACTTTTTTAGTAAGACGACAACTTCAATTTTTTCAAAAATTTTCAAATTTCTACATAGGGAACATACAATATATAAAAAATAATATACCATTTTCTAAAACAAAAACAGATGAATTTTGCACGTAGTATCACAGGATGCAAAAACGGTATTACGAAAAATTAAAAAAAAATAGTAAGGGGCCTAAGTTTGAGTGTAACCGAACATTACATTCTCAGCTGTGAGCTTTAGCAAGAAAGTTGGAGTTCGTTTATTGCTTCATATAAGCCTTGCCTATAAAAAAATTCTTCGAGATGTTTCACGTTATACTTGATCTAAGTGTACCAGACACGTTCTCATACTATGGCTACCACAACGTTAGAATGGGCTTGGTCAAAGAAGGGCTGTGCAATGGACTGGATGGAAATTTAAATTTTTTCGCATTTCTTCTTCGATGGTTGACCGGGCCACGATTATCTGTTTAGGCGCGATCGAAGCTAGCCCATGCCGTTCAGTGCAAGAATGCTATGAACCGTGTAGACGGTGTTGGTTCTATGCAGAAAGTTATTAACAAAAACGTGTAGTTTTCACTGAAAAAGAAGCAGAATTTGCCATTTCAATAGGCAGCTTTGTAAAATTTATTTACATTTTAGTATAACATTTTGCAAGTTAGAGCTTGCCCAAAAATTTCTTTGAATTTTCTGAATTTTTTTGGACGACTTTTTTGAGTGAGTTCTTCCAAACAACGCATGAAGAAAAATTTAATTTGTATGGAAGAAAATAGTCAACACCAAAAAAATGGTGATAATTCAGCGCATTTTTTGAGTGCACAATGTTATACTAAAATTGATTGGGCTACAAAATTGTATACTCAAACTTTTCTTGTAAATCTGCAAAAAAATTTGCAGACTTTGATGGCCATTTTTTAAGGTGTAATTAACTTTTCTGAACTTTCTGTAAACTTTGAAATTTCTTTTTATGTGGATTACCATATGGAATTCGCTATATTTTAAATGAAAATTATTAAAAACACAGCTTTTTCTCACTTCGCCGAACGGTATCCAATTTAATTGCAATACTATTGTTGTGAACACAACTGTATATATTCTTGTGGATTGCAAGAATACAGTTATAGAACAGAAGTTCAAAGTAAAATTATGTGTAGAGACTGGTTTGGCATTGAAAAAACATTTGGAATCTCAAGTGGTGCAATTATTGCATACATTCGGGGTAACTCACATACGCAAATACGCTTGCACTAAAACTCAAATAAGACCCACGAACTTTCTATGGTTCATTATAACCAGCTGTATTATGGCTTCTATCACTTTATGCACATAAAATTGTTGTGCAACGGCGTCAAGAATTATGTTCTTGTGATGAACAGAGTAATCGATTATGAATGGTCACCTTGGTGGGTATTGGTAAGCCTACGGTTAACTGCTAAACAGAGTTGACACTTCTAACAGAAAAATCACTATAGTCCAACTCTCTCTCACCTGATTGAGAGAACTTCGAAC
This sequence comes from Merzomyia westermanni, assembly GCA_949987695.1. Lineage (NCBI taxonomy): Eukaryota > Metazoa > Arthropoda > Insecta > Diptera > Tephritidae > Merzomyia > Merzomyia westermanni. The sequence continues at coordinate 65,871,190 of OX465291.1, forward strand.
TTAGGATAAACCTAATTTCTAAATTCGGAAAGGAAATAACTTTGTTTAAGCGATATAAGCCATAATTATTTCTTTCGTTTATTTTATTTGCGCTGCACTCTCTTGTAATTCGCAACCAGCTTATGGAATATTTCGAAGATATAGTTTATGTTTTCTAATCCCAAAGCGGGGTTTTTCAGAACGAAAATGAGTAAGCCGAATGCCTCAGAGCCAATAGTGCTCGCCCCTAATTAATACATATCAGGTGTAACTGGTGCCCCGCACCCCCGGATTTATGTTACTTAAATCTCTACCAATAATATAATATAAACAGTAAAAAATACAGATAAAATAACTTAAAAATACTATTCGCCCTCCATAAAGCTTAGACATGGTCCTTCGCGCCGGAGCTTAGATAACCTTTAAAATATGAGTAGAGTAGATGTGACAAAATATGAAATTTTTTGAAGGAGAGGGTATTATGCTTATTGACTTTTTTTTTTAAACCATAATGATAGTAAAATAAAAATGTTTGGCATACTGGGGATACTATAGTGCATATACGGCCTTTCGAAAAATTAATTCAAGTAGCCCGCATTTGGGTATATAATTTAAGGCCTTATTCCAACCTAGACTTTGTTACATGTTTTTATATGCATATCTTGCAAGTGAAACACAATTGTGCCACCAATTGATGCTGACTTTATCGTTTTAGTGAAGAAGTGTGAGTAGGAGAAAGAGGATATTTAGTATAGATGCCATGTGGACTTATCATACGAGTTATATTAGCACACAAATACTTAAACACTCTTTACGGACATTTAATGCATTCAAACCAACTAGTTGTAAACTAGATAAACTAGTATATATACCGAACTAACTATTCAGGCAACTGACATGGCGATGTCCTACGAGATAGCAATTGTCACATTTGGAACTCAAACTAGTTGAAATAAACCAAAAATAAAAGTTTTGTTAGTAATTTTTAAGTGAAAGCAATTTAAATGACTCCACTTATAGTGCATAAGTACTCAACCCACCGGTTCCAGTGCTGGTGTTGGAAACATGAAATTAAGAAAAAACAGGTTCAGCTTTGATTTTTGAAATATTTTAATTTTTGTTGGTACAGATTTGGTTTTGCGCTTTATTTGAAATTTCTTGATGTGAACTAGTATAGGGTGTTTTTTTTACAGGTTTGTTTTTCGAATAGAGATAAAACTGGCATTTTGTGGTCATATCTGGCAACTCTAATGTCATTTATGTTCAGTTTGGTTTGCCATTTCATCATGAACAGGTTGACAAAAGAACAACGCTTGCAAATCGTACAAATTTATTTCGAAAATAATGGTTCAGTTCGCGAAGTTTACCGTGAGCTCCGTCCATTTTATGGTCGACATAATCGTCCATCAGAGCAATTAATTCGGTTAACCATGGATCGTTTTCGCACTACGTTTACTCTATGTGATAATACGCATCCGCAGAGACGTCGAACAGTGCGCACCGAAGAAACAATTGCCGCTGTAGAGCAAAGTGTTGAAGAGGACCCGAATGAATCGATTCGCCACCGTGCACAGCAATTGGAGCTTTGTCCATCAACTTTATGGAAGATTTTGCGCAAAGATCTTGGCTTGCGACCTTACAAGATCCAGCTTGTGCAAGAATTAAAGCCGCGAGACCATGCAATGCGTCGTGATTTTGGTGTATGGGCCGAAAATGAGATTGATTTCGATGCTGATTTTCATCGCAAAATTTTGTTCAGTGATGAGGCTCATTTTTGGTTGAATGGCTACGTCAACAAGCAAAATTGCCGCATTTGGAGTGAAGAGAATCCACATGAGACCCTTGAAACGCCATTACATCCACAAAAACTGACTGTTTGGTGTGCTCTATGGGCTGGTGGAGTCATTGGGCCATACTTCTTCCGCAATAATGCTGGAGAGGCAGCTACCGTTAATGGAGACCGGTATAGAGCCATGATAACCGACTATTTTGTTCCCGAATTGGATGGCATGAATGTGGATGAGTTGTGGTTCCAACAAGACGGCGCTACATGCCACACAGCGCACGTCACAATCGATTTATTGAAGGAAACATTCGATGAGCGCATAATTTCGCGGAATGGACCTGTCAATTGGCCACCAAGGTCGTGTGATTTGACACCATTGGGTTATTTTCTTTGGGGATATGTGAAGTCGCTCGTCTACACCAACAAACCAGAAACGTTAGGGGAATTGGAAGCCAACATTCGTGGCGTTATTGCCGACATACGGCCCCATATGCTCGAAAAAGTGGTTGAAAATTGGACCTGTAGAATTGGCTTTATTTGAGCCAGCCGCGGCGGCCACATGCCCTAAGTCATATTTAAACATTAATGGCATAAAATTATGCTTCCAATAAAGCCAAATTGATGGACCTTAAAACGATTTTCTTGTGTTTTATTTCAATTCGAAGTTCTATACCCCTAAAAAAAACACCCTTTATTTTTTCTGACCATTTGGGTGGGCCTAATACATTTTCCTATGACGACACACTTATTTATATTAACACTTACACTTAGAAATGAGTCAAATGCATGCGACGTTGTGTACTCATATTATAAGTTTCATAACTATAACTGCATTCATATTCCAAAGTACCCGCATATATGTATGTACATTAGGGTGGTTCTTAAATGTACGGAAAAATGTGAGTTGCGATGGGAAACGTGGTTTTGATTGCAGGCGGATACGGTATATCGCACAGGGGTCAGTAATTATGGTATCTAAACTTTGACCCGTGTGACCATGGAAGTACCGATTGAAGATGGTGAGCTTAGGCAAAAATCGTCTATCTGAATTTCTAGGAACCACCTAATGTACATGCATACATATTTTTTTGTTTCATTATATATGTACATGCCTTTATGCCGGTACTTTTTCATTATCAGTATGCAGCATACATGCAGGCGGTTGAAATTATGAGTAAAATTTTTACTAAAAGTTAGCCCCAGTTACATGAAATTGCGAAATGTGCTTGTCTCAAGAACATATGTTTTGTACTATCACGAGTTTGTGGATCGTCCATACACATAATGTATGCTTATGATCAACATAAATTTATGACTTTAATGTGGCACAGAAGGCCAAAGTCGCCATTAAAATTTCGGTGACAAAATAACAAGTGAGCAGATATATGATACTAAATATCGATTTGACTTCCACTCATTCATCTGATAACTTTAGCGCTAAAATATAACAAAGTTAGGCTTATATAGAGAGCTCAACATACCCTTCCAATTTGTGGGCCAACCAGGTGCAATATGTAGTAGTTCGAACCATTTTCGGTGGTATGAGACGCTGGTGGAAATATACTGGGAAGACACCGAAATCCCAAATTGTTTGGTATCGTCCCAGCTTAGCAAGTATTGGAATGACACAATTTCTTGTATTTAGGCAGATAGTTGAAATAAAATTTTACAAAAAGTTTTAATTATCATCCAAACACAATTTAAGCAGCTTCGGAAAAACAGGCGGCGAATTTTTCTAGAGCTTTTCTGTTTTTAAATTCCGGTCATAGGTTATTTAATTGGAAAACATTGCAAGTGTGTATGTATTCAAGCATATTTATACAATTTAATTCATAAATAAATACAAAGATCGGGATTATAGAACATGGTAACACAAAAGCCCATAAACAAACTCGAACAAACCAAACAGCGCCTAGTGACCGCAACGATGTCTGCAACTATAGACCCATAGTTAAACAGGGAACTCTGGCAAAGATATTTGATGACATAATCCAACGCAAATTATTCGATCACATAGGTAAGGCCATTGTTGACTGCCAGCATGGTTTTCCCCTGGGAGATCCACTTCTACCAACTTAGCTTTATTGACCAACAGAATTATCGATGCATTTGAGACATATGCGCAAATTGATGTCATTTACACTGACTTCTCGAAAGCATTTGATAAAGTTGATCACAGGATACTACTGCGTAAGCTGGAGATGTATGGAATCGAAGGTAACTTATTGAGGTTTTTCTCTAGTTTCTTATCGAATAGGAGGCTATTTGTTTCAATTGGAGACGTAAAGTCATCCTTATATATCGACGCTTGGTCGGGAATTCCGCAGGGAACCCATAGCGGCCCTTTATTATTCCTGATTTTTATTAATGATTTGCCTAATTGTTTCAACTTCGCCAAATGCCTAATGTTTGCAGATGATGTCAAATTGTTCTTAACAGTCCGTAATATTTCCGACTGTGCCAATTTACAATCAGACCTTGATTCTTTTGCTGAATCGTGTATTGACAATAATTTGTTTTTGAATGTAAATAAGTGCTGCGTTGTTTCATATTCGAAAAAGTCAACTACAACTTATTTCAATTACAATTTAAATGCCGAACCTTTAAGTCGTTCATATCAGATTAAAGACCTGGGTGTCATTTTCGACACCAAACTCTCATTCTCTCGTCACATTGACTTTATAGCTTCGAAGGGATTTGCAATGGTTGGATTTATAAGACGTAATTCTGGAGACTTTAAGGATCCAATGACGCTGAAAGCACTTTTTACCGCTTTGGTACGAACTCGTCTGGAATATTGCTCGATAATATGAACCCATTTTATGAAGGGAGTTCATATAAAATTGAAAGAATTCAGAAATTATTTAGTAGAATCGCTCTATATATGCTTAATTGGCCCAATGGCCTTCCATCCTATGACAGCAGGCGTAAACTACTCGGCCTCCAGGCTTTGTGTGAAAGGAGAACTTGTATCTCACTCATGTTAGCTTATAATGTAATTAATGGTAATGTCAACTGTGCTGAACTGTCAAATCTATTCATCTACTATATCCCTTCGCGCGAGTTACGACATAATAGGTTGTTTATCGAGGTTACTCATAGAACCAATTATGCAATGAATGGACCAGTAGCCAGAGCTGTACAGCTAGCAAATCGATACAGCAACGTTCTTAATTTTAAAAACAGTTTATATAAATTTAAACTGGAATTGTTTTCTATTTTTAATTAGTCTGTATAAAAGCTTGTACTTTTTAGACCGTAATAAATAAATAAATAAAAGTGGGCAAAACATTACAAGCTATAAATACAGCGTGAGTATTCCGGCTGTTGAAGGCATTAATCGACCGCTCAACATGAAAACCATCGCTTTCAAATATGTTTGAATATTAAAATTATAAAAACGATTGTTAATTTTTTTTGCGGAGTAGCTTAACATTGTCCAAAAACAACCACAAACCAACAGCTAGAGCAAAGAGTCTACCAACCAAAAGAAAAACTAGCCAAAATATAAAAGGAATCAACTCCGACTTTTAATAAAAACATAACAAGCGCATAAGGCTTTCCTTGACCCAAATCAAATACGCGCAGTAGTTAAACCGCTTAAATGCGATGAAAATACAAAAAAAATCCACAAATCCACTAAGCCATTTGAACGCACACATATACAAATTTAATAATGTTTATTGTATTGTTACTAAGGTGTCCGCGCTCCCGTGCTTTTTCAGATCCCAATAATCCCGTGATTTTTTTCCTACGAATTCCCATGTTTTCGGGACTTGAAATATGTTACTAAAAACAAAATATATGTGATAAATTTAGGAACTATACCAAAATGTTTTTGAAAGTTTAGAGTAATATAAGGCTTTTAATCGACTTAAAAATAACTGCCTATTTATTTATTAATTTGCCTTACAGAGTAGGATATAAAACAGATCTGTCAAAAAATACAACATGATCACACTACTAATTGTCAAAATGGCGGAAGAGATTCATGCATATGGTAAAGAGGAATAAAACTAGGAGTTTAGATGACATCAAAACCAGCGTATTGTTAACTTAATGGTTAGCAATGTGTGCCAAAACTTCTCTGATGAAGAAGCTTAGCAGCTTCCGAAATGGATCTACAAGAAAAGCTATGGCGGTTGTCCCTAAACATTTTTCCTACTCTATTCAATTAAAAAACTTTTAGTAATTAATTAAAAATGATTATTAAAAATAAACACAATAATAATTTTCATAAAAATTTAAAAAAAAAAGGGAAATATTATTATTCTTGACCTTGAGCTCGTTTCATGAATACTTGAAAATATTGGTATAAAAAAGGAATAGCAAAATGTAAACTAAAATGGATTTTCAACTGTACAAGAGAGCTATTTCTCTTATCAATTTTCTCCAAAAAAAATTGTGTTTATCGAGCTGCTTCTTATTTAAGAGAACACGTGAAAACATGAAAAAAAATATTTTAAAACGACTAGTAGTCATTGGTTATTTATATAAAAGTTTCTCAAGCAGTTTATACTCTTTTGTGAAGCTTAACCAATGGGGGAAATGAAACGAAAACACAAATCCCACAGCTTATCCTGAGATCCCGGATTTTTATATTAGATCCCGAAAGTAGCGGAATTGTAAAAACCGCAAAAAACTTCGCATGCCTCACTGGTACAGACATTGAAAGCAGCTGCGTCAGTATAGAGACAGTAAATGAAAAATATATCTTGTCCTACATTTGACCTACATTATTATTAATATTTATTTTTTGGTAAAAAACACATTTTTCTTCCTTTTAAAATGTTTGTAGAATATGTTCGTATATGAATGTACGGAATATAGTTAAGCTGAATAAAATTCAAGTAAAGCTTTAAAGGCTGCTTCGGCAAAGTTTATGTACATATTTGCTTTCGCTTCCGTCTTTGCTTTCGCTACATCTTTTTTAACTCTTCGACTTCCTAGTGCAATCATTTTAAAACGTATTACTATGATAAAACAAGATGTTGGAATGGAATAAAAATATCCTACTAAAGGTAGAAAATAGTGTTAAGAATAATAAGATAATTAAGAAACTTGAGGTCAGTGGAGATGAAATTCTTAAGAAAAAGCGGATGCCACATGAACGGATGAATAATATTATCAAATAAAGGAGAAACTGTGGGGGGAGTGTGTAGAGTTCGCAAAATACCGATAGCATTTTTCATAGTAGTACCTTTTGTGGGTTTTGCAACAGAGCTACACCTGTTTCAGCTACTGAAAAAAGTGGACTAAACATGATTATAATGAGTTTTCTTAGAGAGACTATCGATTTTCTTACTAAACTGACGCTTAAATGCCTAATCGATGTTGGACACCAGCAAAGCGATAGTCCCATCTTCTTGTTTTGTTTCTTGGCGCATATGGGAAACACAAAGTGATCCGCAATCGTTAACCACCTGTTTCTCCCAACGAAGTGGTGGCCTATCACTTCCTCTGCTTCCACCGTCAAGAGTGAAAAGAAACCTGACATTTGTCGTGGAGCAAATTCCATCCCGGGCATAACATGCCCTAGCCAACGTAACGGCTTCGACGGATGAATCATTATTTTTCTCGATGTTGCCAAAACCTTCTGCAAGTCGGAGCTGATAAGTGACTTATAGAGTCGCACGAGCCGAGTGGAGAGGACCTTCCCTATTCTTACTATTCTGGTGGTATAGGTCAGCGATATATTGCACATCCTTATAAGTTTTGCAGGGATTATAGTATCAATAAATTTATCGTAAGGCTTGTGGTGCTATCAGAGGCCGCTTTGAAGTCAAAAAAAAAAATCTGAAGTGGTTCAATTCTTTTTTTTCGCGAGTGTGAAGATGCGCTGACAAAGTCACCGATCGACGATGATAATAAAAATTCTGATTCGGCAATAGTTAGAGCGGAATATCACTTTTTATGTCTTGCAAACGGTATTCATTATACCTTTCATGAGCATAACTTTGGTCTGATAGTTGAAAGTATGAGAAGAAGAAGAGATGGATAAGTATACCGAAATAATAAGGGCGGTGAGCTAAATCGATTTATCCATGTATGTCAGTCCATTCGTCTGGCTGTGTGTCTATTTGAACCGATCGACGATGATAATAAAAATTCTGATTCGGCAATAGTTAGAGCGGAATATCACTTTTTATGTCTTGCAAACGGTATTCATTATACCTTTCATGAGCATAACTTTGGTCTGATAGTTGAAAGTATGAGAAGAAGAAGAGATGGATAAGTATACCGAAATAATAAGGGCGGTGAGCTAAATCGATTTATCCATGTATGTCAGTCCATTCGTCTGGCTGTGTGTCTATTTGAACGCAAACTTGTCCCTGAATTTTTAAGATAGTTGATTAAAACTTCGTATGCGGCAGCATTTTGTAACATATAAACCATTTGTCGGAACCAGTAAGATCAGGGCAATACAACACATAGCCCCCGCACAGCTGATTGTTCCCCATAAACGAGTTTTGGGCTAGAACTCTCACAATTAAATAGCGAAGAACATATAATTAAATGCAGCTTTTATATTTATTATGTATGCAATGTGGTCAGTAAAAATTAATTATTTTGGACGAATATAGCCTTTCAATTAACAAGGCAGGAACATCAAATTTTACACAGTTTGTAAATAATGATCAGAAAGTGAAAATCGGTATTAGTAATAATGAAAGCGTAAAAGCCTTCAACACAGCCGAAGACAGCGCCCTTCTTAATTGTTTTTATTGTTATTTCAGACCGATGACAAGCCCTTGACGGGGATGGTTTCAATGACATGTTTCGAAGTTTCCGATCTTACTCACCAGTAAAAATTTCATAAATATGAGTTCAGTACTTTGGATTTATATTTATAAGATTATTTAACCATTGATACTTTTCTATTCGCCACTCATTGTCGTTTTCATAAATTATGTTCTATTCTCAAAGTACCTCCATTCCTGTTAAGGTATTAAGTTCTTCTAGGTATAACAACATAACCTAATATGAGGCTGTCTATAAACTAAAGCATTGTATGTTAGGGATAATCTGCACGTTTTTAAAAAAAATAATAATCGTTGAGTAGCACGAATTCTAGAGTCGCGAGTTTAGTAAGGAGCTTCTCCACTGACTTGTGGTATGGCCTTCAGGTTCAACTATTTGTCAGACGTTCAGGCAGCTGAGCTTATGTGAGAGAACAATTTTGGAAGGTACTAAGGTCCCTACCGAGACCGGTTCGTGCACACTTTTATTTAAATTATAAAGTTCTTGCCACTACGCTGCCTCAGAAAACTGTTGTCACATGTAGCAAAACTTAATTTTTCAGCAAGGAAATTTAATTGGGAAGTTAAAGCATTTACGAATTAACTGATTACGCCACTCGATAGAGTGGACGAATCTTGCTAGGAATCTACAACAATCGTCAAATAGCAAAATTTTACATAAAACGTTCATATTCATTAAGTATTAAAGTACTAACAGATTGATAATCCACGGATACGACGAATTTTAACTCTCGATTTTTGCTTCTTTCTATACAAAGAAGAGTAAACATTCTTTGTGATTAGATCCAAGTATCCCACTTCAAAGTGCAAACTTACCTTTTCAAATAGCATACATTTCATGTACTGTATTATTTTTTTTACCTTGTGATTCCACGATGTGAATAGCTTTTAACAAAATGCTAGACACAAATACTTTTCTAGGCACTCAGCCATTTATGGTGGATAAGAAATATTGCATTGACATATAAGCGATGCGACCTATATATATTCGTGTCTTTAATGCTGTACTTTGAATTGAGGAAATAGCATTTCAAGGAATCGTATAGATGTGTGTGTAAATGTGCCACATAAAATATGTACTACATGATTTTGCACAAAAGTTCCAAAACTAGTGACAGCTGTGACTTAAAAACGAAAGTATATATTTTACCCAACTTGCAAACTAAACCGGAATTAAATTTTTAAATTTGTAAAATCCTATAACTATAACTAAAATAGCTTTTCTTTTATATAAATCCGTCTCCACTATCTTGGAAACAGCTTAACCAGTTTGGATGAAATGTTGTATCTAGATAATGAATTTCTACCTAGGTGTTGCCATCCACAATACTTTGATGGTGTTTACACCTATCAGATTTTATTTGAAATAAAATCAGATATATAAATGTTGGTATCCACCGAAAGATATTTTACGTCGTATTACTTGGTAGGGTTTCAAGCTAGGGTCGCCACCTAATCCGATTATGTTTATTTTTTTTGCATTTCAGCTATTATCTCGAAAACGTTTTGACACATTTGAAGTTTTGAATATAACTAGGTTATTTGCTATTACCTAAGCTCTCTTACATAAGTGTTGCTCTCTCTCTCTATGGCGCGATATACAACAGGTATATCATCATAAACCTCCTAAGAGATTTTTGCGCCAAGCTTCTCTTCCAATTTGTGGTGTGCCGATTTGAATTTTCCCTACAAATTGTGGGGACCTACAGTTTTTTGCCGACTCCGAACGGCATCTACAAAGGAGACGAATTTTTGCTGAGAAGCCTGTCATGGCAGAAATACACTCGGAGAGTTTGCCAAACCACTGCCGAGGGGCGACCCCGTTTTGAAAAACTTTTTTCAAATCACTTTTGATGTTACCTGTACCAGGGCTCGAACCATGGACCTTCGGTGTGGTAGGCCGGCAACACTACCTTCACACCACGGCGGCATAAATGTTGCTACACATTAGATTTATACCGGTTCGGTCGCCTAGGTACAAAACAGAAGAATTAGAAGCATTTGAAGTTGAAAAATATTTACAAATAGTTTTTCTGGATTTTTGTAGACATTTATTTTTCTTGTTTATAGTTAAATGATTTATAAAAATTTGTTTTCGCCGTTTAGTTTAAAGCAAGTTTACTTTTAGTTATTTTTAAAAACATTTTCAGAAATGTTTCCTCGGTAAAAGTGAACGCATCTAAAAGAGTATCAAAATTTGTTAAGTTCTGTAACGCTTAGTGAATATACATTTTTAGCTTGAATGAATTTTTGTCCTGATCTACTATTAAAGACAGTTTCAAGAACTTTTGAAGGCTACATTATTCTAAAGCACCGATATTCCGTAAGTTGAGGGATAATGCAATTCTATGGCATAAGGAAGATAAACTCTTTACTGAGGAAAAAAATAAATAAGGAACTAAAAGCTTTCTGGGTGTGAGAGCTTTTATAAGACAACGAAAATATTTGATATGATGGTATTATCACAAAAAAGCAAATACAACAAAACACAAGCTGTAGGATGTTGACAATTAATACCGAGCGTTTTACCAAAAAAAAGTACTTTGGTACACATGGTACCAATTTTCCTTGATGTTTATACGGACCCAAAAGAAGGAAACTAAAATTCCCTTGTAGTCAACTCCTTTTCAAATCAAGTAGTTTAGGACTATAACTGAGCTAAGATTCGCCTAAAAATTTAGATAGTAAAAGATGAACAACAAAGAAAAGGTAAGGAGATCCACCAAACTGTCAGCGTCAAATTTAAAACCACAAAGATGGGTATTGTTGGGGGGTTCTTCTCTTTCTTTTCATACAGAAGGGCCCTTTAATAGCTGCTTTCGATTAATGGCTAATATATGATGATGACGAAATCCGAGAGGTGGCCTTGGTTTCCCTTGGTATTTCCAAATGGGTTATACTAATGCCAACGGGTTAAAAGATAACGAACTAACGAAATAATCAGTTATTGAAGGAATACATGTTTATTCTGACTCAAGTTGGAAACAGAGAGGGAGGTTAATTATTCCCCACCTGTTTTGTTCCATCTCAGTCGAAAACTCCATCTTCGCTTCTGCCGAGTTCTAGTGCCGAAAGCAACGCTTTCTGGGCTGGAGCATCGTTTTCAATTCTAATAAAATTAGCCAGGCAGCGAAGTCTTTGCACTTTGCTTCGCTGTACTATGCCCTATCTGCGTAAACCTCGTACAGCTCATCTTAAAATTTCCTTCTATACTCTCCGTTGTCCTCACGAGAGTTGCCACAAATCTTCTGGAGAAATTTTATCTAGAATACTCTGAGAGCCATCTCATCTTCTTTCCACACTGTCCAGCGTGACCCTTGTTCGTCCAAATTAGCACTTGTTGGCAAGAGTGATTCACCGTAGAGTATCTCGACTGACATTATATTCGATGTTAACTCTGGTTCTCAAAATAGACAAAGTCCCTCACAGTTTCAAATTTGTAACTATCAACAGTGAAGTGGCTGCCAAGGCGAATACTTCGAAATACAGCAATCTTAATTTGAACCAAATATGAACAGAAACTAAGTATTCGCTTTTGTATATGTTACTTGACTACTCTGTACTAAATGTTTAAGTGGAAGAAAGGAAGAAACCTTGGAGAAGCATACCTTTATGTACAGATCTCTAGTAATGTGTGATACCAATCTTTCAAATTCAACAATTTATTGCACGATTGCCTGCAAACAATCACCATTAAATGATAGATAGAAGCAGGAGAAAAGAAGTAAGATATAAAATAAAATGTTTGCTTAATTTACTACGATGTTGTCATTGTAAATTATGGTATAAATATTTCTAGCAATTTTCATAAGTAAAGTGATATAGAACAAAAAGAAAAAACGTACGGTTTCACCTCTAAATGTGCCTCGAAGCGTAGAGCTTGCCAAATCAAGCGAAGCATCGTCCTCTCGTGCAACGAAAAGGCGTTGAAGCTGCACAAAATAGTCATTCTTGCTCGTTTTTCAAAATTTGAGCGCGGTTTGGGCGGAAACTAATAAGTCGTAAATCTCCTAGTATCATTTTTGCAACCATCGATTCGACAAGGTTGGCTTTGTTGGTGTGATGGTTTAGGCATGGCATGGTGAAGAACAAAAACTGAACCATTGGCAGCAAATAAATGATAAGTAGATACCATTAATGTGACTGAAATTTCTTTACCAAACGCGTGCAGTCCAAAGAAAGTTACATCCAAGTAGGTGCGCGCAAGATGTAGATTCAAAAATTTGGAGTTCGAAACACATAAAAGTGGATTAAAATGGTATTTTGTAAAAATTTAATATCCCATAATCGATGTTAATTTCGTCTAAATGGTAAGGCAATCAGATCGCGTGGAATTACAAAGCAGCTTTGGTTTCTGATGTCATCCCAAAATATGTTGGGATATTTTAATTTTCGCCAAGTGGAAGAACGTACAGGGTTGAACGGCTTAAATTTTCATCCTTGACTAAGCTGTTGGAAATCATCTTTACGCTCTTAAAGTTACAACATCTTGTGCGCTATCCAGAACTTCGTTGAAAAGATAATGCTTGTGTGATCTAAACACCTGAAACAATAGTTTTACTCAATCTAATACTCCCACACTCCCTCTAATACACTACTTGATTATTTAAACGGCTGCCAAAGTAAGTGTATCCAATAAGGGATAGTTAATAGTTTTGCTGACTAACGCAGGAGTTTTACTGATAGTTTTTAGGAAAATTCACAATGTTTTACCACTAATTTTATTACACAAATCTCAAATAAATATTTGGTAATCATGTCCAACAAACAGAAACTACTATTGGTAAAGCCAACTAAAACTGTAGAGTTGAAAGCATTGCTGGTTTTTGAGCTAGAGCTAGTATTGTCGGCAGTTATAGGTTAGTTCTGCAGAATATATCGATTACTAATTATGACGAAAATCCTTTTATCTGAAGAACGTCGTTTTTATTGAAAAGTAAAATTAGAAGCTTTTACTCCCATGACGACGAAGTTTTTTAAACTTCTGAAGGTTAAGTGTGGTTTTCATTTAATTGAGTTTTTCCGTTCTAATAAACTTTTTTCTGAATTTAGTTAGCCTATATTACCTATACAGAACACGTTATTTTCTCTCTCCACCAACTATACAGATTCCCCTGAAAAGTTTGACGGACAGTTTTTAAAAAGGGGCGAAGATATATCAAACTCAAACCTAAAAGTTTGCAAAAGGCAGAACTGCTAATCTACCGATTTCTGTGATAAGGAATAGGAAGAGAAAATGATTAGGGCGAATATGGTAATAGTAAAAGGTGAAGAAAAAGGGGAGAAAGTACGAGAGTAAGAAATAGATTAATAGAAAGGTGGTGATGAGAAGGGGAGACACTATAATTTTCTGACAAGAAAGCTCTTTCGGGTCTTCTAGTACTAGGAACATTTAAATAAATTGAATTTTAAAATAATAACGAACTAACGAAAGTACTCTTTTATATGATCGATCAGTTTTATCGTTGATATACATATGTACGCCGGATTGTCAGATTTATTTATTTCCCCTAATATAATGTAAAAAGTAATAAATTTATTACTTTAGGCCCTGTGCCAATCGGTTGAAAATTGTAAAAATATGCGCACTTACGCTTTAGCTTCGTCCATTTCTCAAGTATAATAAATCTGTGGCAATAAACGGAAAAAGCCAAACTCAAGTTTGGTCGAAAACGAGATAGTACCATTGTGCTCCCCGCGCTAAGATCCATAATGACACAAAATCTCACGGATTTGCTCAACAATTTTGAATTTTATGGACAAAAAACTATATCTCAGTTCCATACATTTAAACTACAACTTCAACTTTCGAAGCGCTCTACTAAAAAATTTCAAAAAGTACTTTGGTAGCTTTCCCTTATTGCCACAGAAATATGTAATAATGAAACATATCAACAAATTTGGCAATGCGCGATTTGCGCATCTGATGCGTAACGACAGTGCGCCTAAATGTATGCAGCCAATTTGACCAGTTGCAAAATCGACTTTTTAGTAGTAACGGTCAGTGTGACCAGGTGATTAAATAAAATAAAATAAAATAAATATTTGTTTTTTGCTCCCTTTTTATTTCCTAAATGAGTTTAGAAGCTGGCTTGAGGTCCAATAATCGTAAATAAAACGCAAGTTTTTTGTTTTACATCAATATATTTCGATTACACACGGTAATCGTCATCAGGATTTTTTTCAAATTTATTTGAGCGTCCGCATCAGTTGTCGTGGTGTTTTACACTGTGATGACGATTACCGTGTGTAATCGAAATATATTGATGTAAAACAAAAAACTTGCGTTTTATTTACGATTATTGGACCTCAAGCCAGCTTCTAAACACATTTATAAAATAAAATAAAATAACAAAAAATAAAATAAAATAAAAAAATAAAAGAGAGGCTAAATCGGCAAAAACAAAAGGTTAGAAGGCTAAAATTAAGAAAATATAGAAGTTAAAAAAAAAGTCAGAAATTTTTTTACGAAATCCATTTCAATATTTTTTTTTAGTTTAAACTTGTATATAAAGCTGTAGACATAACTTAAAGGAACTATTCTTGTTTCAACACATATTAGGCACATTTTCCTTGACTACGAATTTTTTCAAAGAAACACGTACTATAGAAAAATCACTACAAACTAATTAATTTTATAATATTTTCTTCGTCTGATGAATCAGAAGGGCTTGAGTCTGCGTACAAAGTTTGGGTATTTATCATAGAGATGGAACCATTGCAACATTTGGATAAGCGTTTTAACGAACATCTAATATTAAGCAGCGAGTTAAGCAATTTAATTTTTTCTGTTCCTTAACTTAGTTTTTAAAATATTCATGGCACTAAAAATGCTTTTAACCTCCGCATTACTGAAAGGTGATACCAAAAAGTTAAATACGAATTCCACCAGTTCTAAAAAGGGAGAATACCTAGACTTTTCTTATTGAAAGTGAGAAAATACATCCAGCTTTGTAACTTTCAAAGAATTATCAACTGAAAAAAATGTATCTTTTGTAGAGAGTTCATATTACCAGGTAGGTTATGTCGCAATTGCGTTATCAACTCCATTTAGAGTAGTTGACAATTTTTACAAATAATTTTCTGTATTTCGCCATCAATACTACCCAGTAGAACTTGAAGCGACATCTCCCCAAGCGATGAATAAGTGAGTGCTCCCTTTGACATCCTTTGGGCCAATAGAAAATAATTTTTTGGTTTTCTTCTCTTATGCTACTCTTTGTGGAGGAAAAGCAGAGATATCGCCAAGCGATTAACAAGAGAGTACTCCCCTTAACATCCTTTCAGATCGATACTCGTAACAGAGATTCTTACACTTTGTGCTCCGAGTTTACTAATCTTGGAGCAATAGGGTAGACCTCCTTGTATTAATAATAAATAATAAAGATTACTCCCTTCTATATATTTTTTGGGGCGAAAGTGGAGATTTCTCCAACTTCTACTCCCGGCTAACAACTTTTTGAGTAAGAAGAATTTCTCTGTCAACAAAAAAAAGTCTCAGTCGTAGAAAATATAATATTTAATTCAGATTCGATACCATTCGTTGTTGTTGAATTTTTTTATATGAATGTTATTTGTGCCATTTTCCCTAATATATCACTTTTTCTGGTATATAAGGCATTTGCATTGCTTCCATTCCTTTATTTGCTTCCATAGAAGGATTGAGGCATGATTCTAAAAAGAACTTTCGGCGAAAGGGAATTTTTCTATTGCTCGCCCTCCTAAGATATGCAATGTTAAGAGAGAGCACACAAAATTATATGGTAATACACAGAAGTATAGGGAGTAATACAGCGCAATCCAATACTTTCAAAGGAGTACTCCGGGATTAATAAAGCCATGATCCCTATTTCTACTGGGTAGCTTAATTTAACTTTAATTTTATATATCCTTTTGAAGTTGTATGAAAAATATGGTGTTGGGACCAAAAAAGGTTTTTTTTTTTTTTTTTTTAATAATAATTCCCAACGGATTACCCACCATATCCCGCCCGACCGGCGCGAGGGGCGCATCCGCATAACGCGCGGATTATTCGTTCGTGCCGAGTCGTTGAAAGGCTTTGGTTTGTTAATCGTCGAGATCTAAAACTGCTCAGGTACAGAGAAAACCTCACCAGCTAAGTAAAGTAGATATAGGATAGATTATACATTAAGAAATAACTAGTTAACAGAATAAAATTATTGTTAAAAGTTAAAATAGAAGTCAAAGAATAAAAAACAATTAGTAGCTATGCATTTAGGACAGAAAGGATTGATTTTTTTATGCTGAAAAGCGAGTCTGAAATATCAAATCTACCAGAAAGAGAGTTATAATCTTGACACAAACAGCGAAAAGGCTCATTTAACTGAAAATTGGTTCGGCACTGTTTTAAGACTAGAGGTTTAAAATGCCTTGAAGGACGAGACGGTACATTGAAGTTCACTTCACTTAGAAGAAATGGGCTGGATAGTGAACCATTTAGCAATTTAATCATAAAAATAATTCCAAGCATTTCCCTCCGACTAGAAAGTGTGTGTAGATTAATGAGTTTTAAACGATTCGTATAGGGTGGCAGATTGTACGAGGGATCCCAATGAAAATCTCTTAAGGCAAATAGTAAAAATTGTTTTTGAACTGATTCAAGGCGATCTACATGAACCTGGTAACGCGGGTTCCAAATTATAGAACCATATTCAAGTATCGGTCTGACTAATGTAGTGAAGAGGGCTTTAGTTACATAAGGGTCGCTAAATTCTTTAGACCATCGTTTAACGAATGCTAGGACACCTCTAGCCTTATTGACTGTTGTATTAATATGGCGGTTGAAACTGAGTTTATAGTCCATAGTAACCCCCAGGTCAACAAAATCATACACTTGCTCAAGACTATAATTTTTAATTGTATAGGAAGCCGGCTGAGAAATTCCACGCGAAAAACCCATATGCTTACATTTTTTAAGGTTAAGTGGCATATAATTTAAATCGCACCAAGTAACTAGTGCATCTAGATCTGATTGCAGCTTATTTCTATCTTCAAATGACGCGAATGACATGAAAAGCTTTACGTCGTCGGCATACATTAACATTTTTGAAAATTTTATTATTGTAGAAATATCATTTATAAACAACAAGAACAGAATCGGGCCAAGATGGCTTCCTTGAGGAACCCCCGAAGAGACATAAATGACATCGGATACTAAATTTTTGAACATTACTCTTTGTGTCCTGTCACTAAGGTAAGAAGAGATCCAGCGATTGAGACCCGGCTGGAAGCCCAACTGATCGAGTTTATGAATAAGTAATGAGTGGCACACTTTGTCAAAAGCTTTGCTGAAATCCGTATAAATAACGTCGGTTTGCAGATTTTTTCTAAAGCCATTTGAGACATGACTGGTAAACTCAAGTAAATTCGTAACTGTGGACTTTCCCTTACTGGACCCGTGTTGGCAGTCAGCTATCAAAGTAGAGATCGGACCCGTAAGTTGATTTGTAACAATAGCTTCAAACAATTTTGGGATGGCAGAAAGCTTTGCGATGCCACGATAGTTCTCTATAGAAGACCTACTCCCGCTTTTATGCAGCGGTAGAAGAAACGATTCTTTCCACGCAGTTGGAAAAACACCACACTTTAGTGATAGATTGAACAAATTGGTAAGGGGTTGGTAAATATGGTTCGCACACTTTTTCAAGAAACATGTAGGAATCCTATCAGGACCATATTTAAAAGATTCTTTTAAGGTTTTAAGGTAAATTAGAACTTTTTTGGCGCATATAATTGGTGAATTAATTGAATTTGTCCCGTGTAGCTTATAGGGATAGTTTTGAAAGTTTGAATTGGTGACAGCAGAATAGTTAGAAGTGAAAAATTGAGCAAAAAAATTTGCGATACATTGATTATCGCTAGATATAATGTCTTGATATTTCATGGCTGAGGGAAACCCTGATACTTTACGTTTAGAATTTACGAAACCATAAAATGACTTAGGATTGAGAATAATGTCTCTTTTCGGTTTAGAGATATAAGCTTTATAGCACTTCTTATTTAAATCCATGTACTTCTGACGTAGAATAGAATACAGCAGGTAATGTTTATTTAATCCGGACTTCTTGGAGTAAAAAAAGGCTAGAAAAAAGCCACGAAGCTAAAACCAAAATTATGAAGCTAAAGAACAAAATAAAAGGATAATTCTAGCCTCGAAAAGGCTAACCTGGTCACACTGGTAACGGTACACTTATTAAGGTAGCTCGCGCTGCTGTTGTTGATCGTAGCTTTAGCTTTTTATATTTAATTAGTGAAATATCTCAAACTAAAACAAATACACTAAAATGGAGAGTAGAAATGACAGCTTTGGATAGAAAATTATGATGTTTAGTATATCGACTTATTCTCGCTGACCAAACCCAACTGGTTGAAACACTCAACCAAGGGCAACTAGCTTAAGTAAACACAGTGGAAAGACGCCAAGTAACCGAGATGTACTTTCAGTGAACTGTGAATTGAAATAAAACTTCGGCCTAAATTTCGTAACTGCTAAGCCTTCAACTGATAATAGTATACACAAACATATGCATATATATCGACTTTCTTTGGCCTGACCACGAGCACTGCACTAAATATTCATAACCACGTTTGGCATGAATTATATGCCAATTTTTTTATAGCTAGACATTATTTCAGCGCGACATTTTTAGTGCTGCATGGCGCTAGCGTAAAATTGCAAAAATTATTAAAGAAGTTAATTGATCGAAACTTAATTTTCTTAAAATATTATAAATCAATTGTTTTTATCATTTTCATTAATAAATTTTGGTTCGGAATTTTTGCGGAATCTTGCAAAGGATTTTGAATTAATTCTAATGGAGACTTTCAGTTTCGATAGTCAAATATCCGTTGAAAAACACTAAAAACACAGGTTCGACCTCATGTAAAAAGAAAACGGCGACCTTTTGATTATTAGTCAGAAAGTACTTGGAATATTGAGTAGAAGATAGTGAGCAACCACCAAAGTAAAATGACGAGCCGCCAGCACAAACGAAATCTCAAATGGTTTACTTTATGTTCACCCAATCGAGTACGAAGACCAAAAGCCCTTAAACCCTCGTCCTCTAAATCACGAAGTGGACCGACGCCTGGACCTTATCAGTGAGAGTTCTGCTTAACATACTAATGACCAGTCAGTTTTGAAGTCAATAATTTAAAGGAAACACATCCAAGCGCTCACCACACGGTTAAACGGACCCAGTGGAGAAAGTTTTGCGAGTAGAGAAGTCAAGCGCCAATCTAGAAAGTAGATCCTTAAATTTACCCACACGTAGCTGGTGCCATCACCAATTAAATTATTTCACTTTGCAATGAACCAGACCGCTTGTCAGCAATATTGCGAATGGACAAAGGGCGAATAGCGAAAGAGATTTAATAATGAAACATACAAGTTTTATGTACATAGATGATGCGATATGTAATAAATATGTTCTTTGAACAGAAAATTAATAGACTACTTGTTATCAATTTATGTTTATGAAGTTGATTTTGCGAATGCGGAAATATTTTCTCCATTAAAAAAGCTTTTGGAGCTATTAAAGATTTTATAGAATCAAGAGGGTTTTGTTAAAATTTATGAGTATTCTTAAGATTTTGTTTGCCTTTTACCCCGAAACTCCAAATGTACATTAGACTGATTTCTCAGTTCAGCCAAAACTATTCCATCATTTGCTGCATTCTTAATTTTAAAGAGACAGTTTTAGGCAGCATATAATAGGAAAAAGTTTAATTGAAAAAAAAAATCATTGCCGTTCTAGTAAATTTTGCAAATGAAATCATGCTTGTTTTCAGCTTATTTGTATCTAGAGAATCAGAATTTAGTTTAACTAATCCTCAAGGTTATTTAACAAAGGATGAAGTTAATAAACATATGAAGTTCAAGGGATAACTTTTCCTATTCCAGAAAAGATATCGGTATAAATTATAGCAGGTCAATTTCAGGACACAAAGATCTGTCAGGACTTTATAAAAAAAAAAGTTATCCTATCCCAACTTTGATTTTAAATAAGATAGTATTTACTGTGTCTTGGCACTTTTTAAAGATGTCTGAAATTTTGTACAAAGAAACGGACCGCAATGTTCTGTTTTACTGGATTATATTGAAAACGACCGCATTCAAAACTGCCCGCTCATAACTTGCACATTGATGTTAATAGTTAAACTGCTTGATGACTACCATAAGAACAAACTCTATGAGTACGCAAGGTTCACACTTTGGTAGAAACCAAGTTGAGATTTCGAAACTAAGGTTCTTTAGAGATTACGCACACGTTTTCAGCAGCGTAGTTTCTTGATCGGTCTAAAGTATGTGTGTATATTCGAACATCACTTATACAGCTTTATATATATATTGTATTCCATTTGTTTTCTCTTAATCGTGGAAACAAAACTAAGCGTTTTCAGTGAAAATATATTATCGTGAAGATGAAAACAATAATGATTATCTTAATAGCGGAAATAAGTAGCGTACTAATGAATGGATACGTTTTCGAAATTTATTGGAAATGTAGTAGGTATATAGGTATTTATTGCTTTAAACAATATTTTCTTTATAAATTATTTGTTCACAAGGATTCGGTAACTGCCGTTGGGCGGTGAACGCCATTATACACTGAACCCCAAGTCATACCAATTAAGTGAGAATATCCGAAAATAATAAACATTGTGTGATAGAGAACTACCCGCCGAGCTATCCAAACACTAAAACTTTCAAAACCTTATTATTAGGGTGAATTTTATACAAACTTTTGTTACTTGAGTGATTTGTAAAAAATTTTTAGGTTAAGGTAATTTTCAATTCTAAATTTGAAAATCGTTTCCCACGGTTTTATATCTCTACCTACAGCAAGTACTTCGTGTTATCCGCTTTCACAGCAAGACGCTATATTGTATTTGTTTGTAGCTAGGTCAGAAGGAGTTAAACTCATTGTTGAATAAGATTAAAAAGTAAGTGAAGATGTTGTTCGTAGGAGTGAGATTAAGAATGCGATTTACTGCAGT
This sequence comes from Merzomyia westermanni, assembly GCA_949987695.1. Classification (NCBI taxonomy): domain Eukaryota; kingdom Metazoa; phylum Arthropoda; class Insecta; order Diptera; family Tephritidae; genus Merzomyia; species Merzomyia westermanni. Next base: position 65,892,736 of record OX465291.1, read on the forward strand.
GATAGTTGTGCGAATAATATCTAAAGAGAGCTATCCGTGACTTACAAAGTGCTCAGAACTGGCATTATTCAGATACTCCTGTGCGCCTTATCCCGGACGCATCCTAGACTAATCGCACTTTTTGCAGGGTATATACATATGTTTATACGTGTGTGCTCGTGTGCCCTTTAAAATAAACAACTCATTACGCATGTACTTACTTGTCTTAATCATCGAAAGTAAATAAAACTGACATATGCAAATGAATAACTTTCTTCTTTTACCCCATTAAGCACCTGCGCTTTTTTCAATACAGAACAGATTTAGAGTATAAAAAGACAACGAGAAACCACAATTTGATCAGTTATTTAATTCGCTTCCAACCATTAGTTGTACGTAAAGCAGAGTTTTTGTTTTTAACAACACTTATATATATAAACCAATAATAAAAGATGGCATTATTGCTAAGGATTTGCACTTTGCTGCTTGTTTTAGTAGCAAGTTTGCAATTAAGTATTGGTCAGAAGGCTGCTTGTGGTCCCACTTTGGATGCAGTGCTCAGCACAATTTGTGTGCATGGCTTCAATACTAAATTTAAGAGAACAGGCGGCTTAAATGGTAAACATGAGAAACAATAAAATTCTGGTTGTAGATATTATTCAAAAATTAAAAATGGTTTAATTAAAATTCTTTTCTTTCAAGTTTTTCGCATGCAGGACTGGGATGAATCTGAGAGCGCTGAATTGGAAAATGGGCTTGCTTTCCCGTTTACTAACTTTCCGTTCTTAAATAAAATTCCTAGTGATCAACTTGATACATTGGCCAAGACTCGTCGACGTCGTCAAGGTGTATACGACGAATGTTGCGGCAAGGGTTGCACTTACAACGAAATTTTGTCCTATTGCAATAAGTATAAGGTTACTAAGTAAGCGTTCTACTCGCTTGGATTAATAGGAAACACATATAACGTTGCTGAAAAAATTTTGATTGAAAATTTATGACAAATCAACAAATAAAGTATTCACATAAAAATATAAATTTTCGTATTACTTCTACTATGGGAAATGTGTGATTGTTTAGTTTTGCTTGTAAGATTGTTTTAAAATACTCTTTGTAAATGTTATCTTATACATAAATAAAAGCATGTTAATAGGCAGATGTCTATATTTCTAGATGCTTGATTAATTTTTGCAACTAATACTTCTACTTTCGAACTGTGTTCGGGCCTGCAGCTACATCTCCTATAGCTTATCATTAAATCTGCTGCAATAATCATTGTTGACACCCTACCAACCTCCCTAAATCCACACCAGAACCTTTCTCATCTGATGTTGTAATCACGAAGGCTTCCCGTATACTTTTAGAACGTGAGATTTGTTGTTCGAGAGAAGCCCTTAAATTTGGAGAAAATACTTTAAAAAATCCCAGGCAGCACTTGTTGAGAAATATGAATGGCGGCTTTATTTCCAGAGTGACACGATTGTCTTTCTAGTAAGACCAAATTGCTCAAAGGTTCAAAATTGCAGCAGCAAGCTCTTTAGCCAAGGCGCAAATGAGCAATAAATACCCTGTCATGTCCGTAGTCCACAAAATAATCAGCTTATTTGGCTTGTTTGTGCAGGTCATTTCTATAAATCAGTCGAACTTCTCTACAACGAATTCCAAGGGACTGGATATTTACTTCGTTATAAAGAAAATTCGCTATATAGAAAAGAAATTTTCCTTTTAACATTTTTTATTTGTAGTAGTCAGTTATTTTGGATTCAATATTATTTTTCTTTCATATTGCAACAACTTTTTTGCTCTGATATGTTTGTGATGCTCCGCTTATGTGGGTGTGTGTGTATGCAAGTGCTTTGCTGATTGTCATTATTCAGAAATCAACACAATGAATGCTATCAATCGGCAAAAGACGAAGGGAACTGCGTTTATCATAAATATACACAGTTTTTACAAAAACAAAATAAGTGATTATTCATATTAAAGAACACTTAAGACGGTAGTTAATTTGTTTTGTATGTGTAATCTTATATAACATCAAATCAAATAAATATAAATAAAATAAAATAAAACAAAATATAATAAAATTGAGTTAAATTAAATTAGTTAAAGGGAACTATGATAACGGGAAGGAGAGGAAGGAAAGGGAAAGGATAGAAGAAGAAAATAAAGGAAATGAAAAGAAAAAAAGGAAAGGAAGGGAAAGGAAAGGGAAAAGGAAAGGAAAGGAGATTAAAGTAAAGGAAAGGAAAGGAAATCAAATTAAAGAAAAGAAAGGAAATGAAGAAAAGGAAAGGAAAGTATATTGGAAAGGAAATCAAATTAAAGGAAAGGAAAGGAAATGAAGAAAAGGAAGGGAAAGGAAAGCAAAGGAATGAAAAAAGGAAGTAAAATAAAAATAGAAAGGAAATAGAGAGAGAGAGAAAGGAATAGGAAATAAAATAGGATTTTAATGATGTAAAGGTATAGCATGTAAGAGAATAGAAAGATGGGCAGCAATGGAGTAGCTAATAACTAAAATAGAACAAAGTTTTGTGGTTGAAATTCCACCACTTTCATCATCCAGTATTTCTGACATTAGACATATATCTTTGCACTGTACTAGCAAACGTTTTCGCGCCTTGGATGTTCTCAAGGGTTCCTCTTAGTATATTGTGAAAATTTGTGTAGAAAAAAAAAATGTTTTTCACCATAACTCGGTCATTTTAACGTCAATTTTAATTATTTTTACTTTGGTGGAAATGGTATTTCATCCTATATATTGTTCTTTATACATCACACATACATACTTAAGCAACAATAAACCTCTATAAGCGAAATGTTTGTTTTCTATAATAGGTTCGATAGGTTGATCGATTACCTACAAATTACAAAAAAAGTCACACAAATCCATACATTTTTAAGTAAGTTGTGAACATTCGCGTAAACGTTGTTTGTGAGAATATCAGAAGTCACCATTTACCCAATCCGGGAAAAAATCTATTTCTTGGAAACGGCTTCTTTAAGGTAAAAAACAAAAAATACGTGTAATTTAAAATAGTTTCAAGAACAATTTCTCAAAGTTTCGTCGAAAAATAAAATTTCGACATAAACTGCCTGGGTGATTTGAAATGGATCGACCTCCCTAGAACTTCGTCCATTCATTAGGGCCTATCATTTTCCGTTATATATGAACCCTTTTAGCCTTAGCTGAATTGCTCACTTTAACTACCCAAAATTTTAGCCAATGCCTCTATTCGATGTATGCTGGAATGGATTTCAATTAAACTGTACCTATGACGACCAAAATTAGGCCAAAATGAGTATTAACTCTGTACTTAATTATGTGCTCCCCCTCCATCCGCCCGGCTTATTTCAGGTCGATATTTGTTAGCTGATGTACTCGTATACCTGGTTCAATTTCGTACAAATTCTTTACTTTTGATATTACGAATTCTAAAATAACGGAGAACTTAGAAACATTAGACGTTGAATCCAGAAGCACTTTTACGCAATGTGTTCTCACCCTTTTCCACAATGGGTATGTGCCTATAATAGTACATAAGACAGCCAGCATCTTCAGGCTTCTGCACTACATCACAGAAAGCTTATCTTACGAAACTTGAACAGAGTATTTTTATTTGTATTCTAAACGAATGTTTTCAAAACCATAGCTATATCCTTGATGAGTTTTGCTATAACTTTAAAAATTAGTAATTTATAAGAACATAATATTGGGTTAAGTTTAGTAGATTTCAACAACCGTGACGATGTGGAAGCTTGGCCAGATACGGAAATGATTCGTTGGTTTTCAAACTGTAACACTAATTTTTGACTGGTTAGGAAAAAATCCGAAAAATAAGCAATAGACATTACGCTTCTAAAATGCTGAAAAATCGTTTGAAAACTTAGCATTTGCTGAATCATTTCAAATTATTAGATATACACCAACAAATCAACATATTGTCATCTGTGTTCGAAACGTGAACAAACACTGTACAACATTTTTTTCATTAAAACTCTTTCAACTAGAACCATTCGTTTCAATCATCCTTTCATTTTTGGAAAACTTCTTTAGCTTCAGCTTATTATGACACTTCCTAGGTATTGGATTGCCAGATCGATTTTCTGTTCTTTATCAATCATTTTAAGTGAACAGCCTTGTTCGAAGAAAGTGAAATATGAGGGCCTTGATAATAATTGTTTTAACAAAATTCAACATATGTCGTACAAGTCGAAGCTAAACCAAGAAATGCCCAAATGCGTCGAGGCATGTGAACACACTACGAATTTGATTCAGTCACAAATATTTATGTGCGGAAGTGGAGAATAGTCTATTAATTTCATACTTTTAATGATATCGTGTGCTGTTGTACTGCTTTGGCTATTATTTTTGCTGTTAGCGTAATATATTTTACAGCACAGTTAATATACCTGGCCAGGTAATAAGTTATTTAGAAAAGAAACGCGTACTAAATGGAAACTCATAAACTTTAAAAGTAATTTTATTATTTTCAGTTGTTCTGGCAATTTTCTTCGTATATTAATATTTCACTTTTATTTCACACTACAAATCGACTTACCGGTGTGAAAGCCATACTTCCATATGCAGCCACCGTATTCCCCAGATCTGGCCCCCTGTGACTTTTTCTTGTTCCCTAAACTGAAGAGGCCCATGAAAGGACGACGTTACGCTTCTCTTGACGAGATAAAGACGGCATCGAAGGACGAGCTGAACAAGATACAAAAAAATGATTTTTTGAAGTGCTTCGAAGATTGGAAAAACCGTTGGCACAAGTGTATAATATCTCATGGGGATTACTTTGAAGGGGACAAAATAGATATTCATGAATAAATAAATAATTTTTGAAAAAACACAAAATTCGCCATACTTTTTGAACACACCTCGTATATTGCCAAAGTCCAAATTCGAGGGCGAGCTAAGCTTATATTTTCGGGTTTCCGTTGACTAATAGTTAGATTTCTTCTCATGAAACCCGATGACCATACTTTACCCGCAGCTTGATCCTTATCCCAAGAAGAAGGGTATTTTATATTACTCCTTTTTACGTTGTCGTAAACAACCTCTTTGCCCTATCAAACGTTAACCCATGATGCAAATTGGAGCACTTTTTAAAGTACTACGTTTGATAAGACTTGCCCTACAGAATATTTAGTGCTTGCTTTGTCTTGTAGCTCGTTAGCCACCCGGTTTTCAGACAGAAGCTTGAGCCCATAAATTATAGTTGTTCTGTTTATATTATACTTTCGGGCAGCACTCGATGGCGTTTCAATTTTATTTTTTATGTCGAGTTGCGCTTGTTGAAGACCTTCTTCATTCAGAACCCTTTCTGGATGCTTTCTCTTGTATATATTAGGCATATTTTTCTAACGATTATAATAACAAAACCACAGAAATAAAAAACTATCACAACAAAGCACTAGGAAGTAAAAATGAAGATTTGACAATTTGATAAGACCTTCTATTGGGCAAATGTCAAATCCTCCTTTAACAGGTAATTGCTATTTATTAATCCACTTACCGAAAATGCTTACTCTTATCACACAATTGATATTCTAATTATATTTTCTGGAAAATTAATAACTAAAATCGCAGACAGTTAAAAGAATAGCATCCCACTGTTAAGCTTCACGTAAAAAAAAAATGAGCAAAATTAACAATAAAACACTACGAAACTGCAGCACAAAGCAGGCAAGAGAAACAACTGACATTTTCATGTATGTTGCTCAACAGCGAGCAGGCTTCAAATATGGATTATTGTATTCAGGGTATCTTCATGCTTGGCGTTATACAAGGTGGCGCAAAAGTAATCCTCCTATCAGAAAATGCTATAAATTTTGCGATTGGCCCCTAAAATCAGTTCTGTTTTGACATTTGTGTAGTAAACACATGCGAAATACACGTTAATAAACAATGTTACGCTACACTGCTCCAGAACGCGGAATATTGCTGACTATTTATTTGACCAATAATCGGTCGGGGCCAAACGGTTACTGTGAATGGTGAGCGCTACAGAGCAATGATCAACGAGTTCTTTTTGCCGCAACTTGATGAATTGGGATTGGAAAACATGTGGTTCCAACAAGACGGTGCAACAGCACACACTGCACGTGCCACAACCGATATGCTGAACATCGGAAGCTTACTTTTGCGCCACTTTGTATTTGAAAATGACAAACCCTCTTTTTGTCAAACCCCTCCTCGCTCTACATATATTATAAAATTTTCCAATTTTTGTTAAACGTTTGATATAAGCAATATAACTATTGTTACTAAATTTTATTGGTATAGCTTGTGTGATTACTGATATATATGATATGAAAGATTGGGTGTATATGGCAAGTGGCAAGTGGCACACCCCCTCTTCCAATATCACATATTTTTCTCAGCTGATGCGATATTGACATTGTGGATCTTCCTTCCAAAGATTAGTACTCTGGCTTTATTGCATTGTATATATACCACATGTCACGCCCCTATACTGAAGAATTCTATTTCCTTTAGATCGGTGCATATTTCATTTAAATCGGTGGAACGGTTTCCCCAAAGAAGGAGTTGAATAAGATTCCATGTGGCGTATTTATATATTCATTTATATATACCTCCGAGCAGATTTGGGCCGCCTTCCCTAACAATGTGTGGTTGCTGCTTCTAATTTTTTCGTACTGGCGACCCTCTTTTGAAAAAGCTATAATTAATTTTTCGTTGAACGATGCCAAAATTAATAATCCTGACTATCCTGACTATGAGATGAGACGAAATATCAGATTATTATATTGCCACAGGCCATTGATAATTGCACACCGTTTCAACTAAATGTGGATGTTTAAATTAGGCAAGCATTCCTGCACACTGACTACTCCCATGAAATTAACAAAATATTGTGTTGTCAACTTCCCTTGACAAATCTATGGTATTTCATTTAAATTTGTCCACGAAGTGCTCTCAAATAGTTCACTCGGTCCTTTCAACGGAGTGGAAGACAAAGAAAAAGAGGAAAAGGGACGATTGAGGAGGGATATGCAGGGGTGAACGGAGAATTTTTCTGGTTCATACATAATTTTATAAATGTCTGTAATGACCATATTATGTTAAGTGTTTGTTAATAAATTATACTTTCCATGAATTTTTAAAAGTTTTGTAAAATGTATAAATTTCTAGTTGAAAATATTTACAAACAATTTTTGATTCCAAGAAGGTCTGTCAGTTGTTCGTTTTTTTTTGTTTAATTTGTATTTGACCCTTTTCAAGTTTTTCATATGTTCAGCATATTTCATTAACATCAGCAAATGGGCTAGGGACAATTTGACAGTGCCAGTTACATATCGAAGTTTAAGTAAGTTCATATTTTGCATTGTCTGTTTATATAAAATTTTAATGGACATCTTAGGGCACTAAGCCAAAGTGCTCAGATTAAACTAAGTCCAAATTTTACTTTAGTTTAAACTATCACTGAAAAGCTCAACCTTAAAATGTTTAAAGAGTTATATGAGTACTATGATTTTATTACTAACATTGGTCGTTTGTCCCTCGAAGTTCTAAAAGTCAGTCAAAACTTATCTTCTGAATTTTTAGATAAGTTTTCAGGTCAAGCATAAAACACGGATTGATAGATAATCGTATGGTCTCCACAGAAAGGTTTACCATAATGGACAAAATGTCATTGACAGAAGACAGCACACTGGTTCACTGCAATACTTTTAAGCCCTATTAGATAGCACTAGGTGATATTACCTGGACAATTCGGATAAATATCCAACAATGGACTTCCAATAACTGAAGACTTTCTTAAAACTAGCATTTATCCGCGGCTCCGCTCGCATAAAAGAAATAAGCAAAATAACTGAGCTTCTTTTGAAAACATTTTTATTTCCCAAACGGATAAGTTTTAAAGTTCACATGTTCCTTAAAATAATGATATATAGGGTGTTTTTTTACAGGTTCGTTTTTCGAATAGAGATAAAACTGGCATTTTGTGGTCAAATCTGGCAACTCTAATGTCATTTATGTTCAGTTTGGTTTGCCATTTCATCATGAACAGGTTGACAAAAGAACAACGCTTGCAAATCGTGCAAATTTATTTCGAAAATAATGGTTCAGTTCGCGAAGTTTACCGTGAGCTCCGTCCATTTTATGGTCGACATAATCGTCCATCAGAGCAATTAATTCGGTTAACCATGGATCGTTTTCGCACTACGTTTACTCTATGTGATAATACGCATCCGCAGAGACGTCGAACAGTGCGCACCGAAGAAACAATTGCCGCTGTAGAGCAAAGTGTTGAAGAGGACCCGAATGAATCGATTCGCCACCGTGCACAGCAATTGGAGCTTTGTCCATCAACTTTATGGAAGATTTTGCGCAAAGATCTTGGCTTGCGACCTTACAAGATCCAGCTTGTGCAAGAATTAAAGCCGCGAGACCATGCAATGCGTCGTGATTTTGGTGTATGGGCCGAAAATGAGATTGATTTCGATGCTGATTTTCATCGCAAAATTTTGTTCAGTGATGAGGCTCATTTTTGGTTGAATGGCTACGTCAACAAGCAAAATTGCCGCATTTGGAGTGAAGAGAATCCACATGAGACCCTTGAAACGCCATTACATCCACAAAAACTGACTGTTTGGTGTGCTCTATGGGCTGGTGGAGTCATTGGGCCATACTTCTTCCGCAATAATGCTGGAGAGGCAGCTACCGTTAATGGAGACCGGTATAGAGCCATGATAACCGACTATTTTGTTCCCGAATTGGATGGCATGAATGTGGATGAGTTGTGGTTCCAACAAGACGGCGCTACATGCCACACAGCGCACGTCACAATCGATTTATTGAAGGAAACATTCGATGAGCGCATAGTTTCGCGGAATGGACCTGTCAATTGGCCACCAAGGTCGTGTGATTTGACACCATTGGATTATTTTCTTTGGGGATATGTGAAGTCGCTCGTCTACACCAACAAACCAGAAACGTTAGGGGAATTGGAAGCCAACATTCGTGGCGTTATTGCCAGCATACGGCCCCATATGCTCGAAAAAGTGTTTGAAAATTGGACCTATAGAATTGGCTTTATTCGAGCCAGCCGCGGCGGCCACATGCCCGAAATCATATTTAAACATTAATGGCATAAAATTATCCTTCCAATAAAGCCAAATTGATGGACCTTAAAACGATTTTCTTGTGTTTTATTTCAATTCGAAGTTCTATACCCCTGAAAAAAACACCCTTTACAAAAAACCTTAAATAATCAGGTTACACACCAAATATTAAAAATTTCTTAGCAGCACTTGTAAACAATTAAATTCACACAGTGCACCAACTTCTAATACAGGATTCTAAACAAAAGCCAAAGCTATTAATTATTTATCAGATCAAATTGAAGAAGAGATACATACAGAACAAACTGTAGGAGCTTCATAAATTGTATTATTATATAAACACTCATAAAAGTTTAATTTTTACGAAACAGCGAGGCAACCAAAATATGAAGAATTGCTGAACTTACTAAAAGGATATTTTCCGCAGAAACGATATCAATATCTTTAAAATGCACAACTATTTTGCTCAAACGTTACAAAAAATTCATTCCAAATATTTGATTTTATGTTTGACAGGTGACGATTTACTCATATTAATTAACGACGACAATAGCCCGGCCCACATTCAAAACGACGACTGCGAACGACAACGGCGAAAAACCGAAGCTTGACGATAATTGTCGCCAAGCACAATCAATTTCAACACATATTTAAAGCAATTTGCATATATTTTCGATTTAATTCACAAAAAGAAAAAAGGACGCCACGACCGTCGCTGTCAAATTAGAATAGATCTAATCTGGCAACAGCGGCATTCATAAAAAATTCCTCTACATAAGAACATGTGTAAAAATAGTTTGACAGATGCCGCACCGTCGTTGTCGTCTTGAATCTGTTTTCCCTAAGTGACAGAAAAAGTACCGAAAACGCAAAATAAAATTGGTATTGTATGTATAGCAAGGCGAATTCATTACGTGAACGTTATTTTCTTTTGATCTGACATTTCTGAACATGCTAAATTCGCCTTGCTCTCACCTTATATGAATTCGCCTTGATGTATAGTAACTAAACTCATTAAAATCATAGCAATTAGTTTTTAAAAGTATTTTTGTAGATATGGCGATGAATTTTTTAGTCACGTTTTGACCGATAACTCAGTTATCGATTAACTTATATAACGAAACATAGCATTATCGGTTAGTTTATTGAAATATCGAGAAGTCCATATTAATCTTTGGCCTTTCTGTTTCGTGTCATATCCATATTTAATGCAAATTTAGAGGTTTCAGGGCTTTTACATTTTGACCGATAGCTCAGTTATCGATTAATTTATCGAAATATTGCAATGTCCAAACGAAACCTGTGGCCTTCTCCTTTTTGTTTGATACCCATATTGTATGTAAATTCAGGGGTTTTGGAGCAACCACTTTCTGACCCATAACTCAGTTATCGATTAATTGATCGAAATATTGCAGAGTCCAAAAGAATACTGTGGCCTTCCCCCTTTCATTTGATATCCATATTGTATGCAAATTCAGGAGTTTTTGGGCGACCACATTCTGACCGATAACTCAGTTATCGATAAAGCTATCGAAATATTGCAGAGTCCAAAAGAATACTGTGGCCTTCCCCTTTCGTTTGATATCTATATTGTATGCAAATTCAGGGGTTTTGGGCGACCACATTCTGGCCGATAACTCAGTTATCGATAAAGTTATCGAAATATTGCAGAGTCCAAAAGAATAATGTGGCCTTCCCCATTCGTGTGATACCCATATTGTATGCAAATTTAGGGGTTTTAGGGTAACCACATTCTGGCCGATAACTCAGTTATCGATAACGTTATCGAAATATTGCAGGGTCCAAAAGAATACTGTAGCCTTCCCCATTCGTTTGATACCAATATTGTATGCAAATTCGTGGTTTTTTGGGCAACCACATTCTGTTCGATAACTCAGTTATCGATTAATTTATCGAAATACTGCAAAGTCCAAAATAATACTGTGGCTTTCCCTTTTCGTTCAATACCCATATTGTATGCAAATTTAGGGGTTTTAGGGTAACTACATTCTGACCGAAAAATCAGCTATCGATTAATTGATCGAAATATTGCAGAGTCCAAAAGAATCCTGTGACCTTCCCCTTTCGTTTGATACCCATATTGTATGCAAATTTAGGGGTTTTAGGGTAACCACATTCTGACCGATAAATCAGCTATCGATTAATTGATCGAAATATTGCAGAGTCCAAAAGAATAATGTGGCCTTCCCCTTTCGTTTGATATCCATATTGTATGCAAATTCAGGGGGTTTTGGGGGACCACATTCTGACCGATGACTCAGTTATCGATAAAGTTATCGAAATATTGCAGGGTGCAAAAGAATAATGTGGCCTTCCCCATTCGTTTGATACCCATATTGTATGCAAATTTAGGGGTTTTAGGGTAACTCCATTCTGACCGATAAATCAGTTATCGATTAATTTATCGAAATACTTCAAAGTCCAAAATAATACTGTGGCCTTCCCCTTTCGTTCAATACCCATATTGTATGCACATTTTAAGGTTTTAGGGCACCAAATTGCATAAATTCATTGGATAAAATACATTTTTGGGTTAGTTGGGTCACATTAGTGCCCATAACTCCATAACCATGCGAGGTATTGAGATTTCAAGAAACTTGTTACCTATCCGAGACATCGGGAAATATGTGTGCAAAATTTCGTACAAATCGGTGCTGAAGTGTGGGCGTGAAAACGGTTCAAACACACCCACTCACAAACTTACGCATTTATAATATGTATAAGTAAGATTATCAAATAAAAGTTTTCATAAGAACAATAAATTCACATTCGTAAAGTTTCACATAAGCAAAAGGAAACCATCCTATTTTGCACACTCTAAAAGTGGCGTAGCCAGGATTTGGTGAAGGGGGGGATCATATACAATTTTTTTTTATCGAAACCTGAATTTGGGAAAATGTATGCAAAATTCGCGAAATTCAAAGCTATTTTATCAAAGCCTTCAATTTTTTTACAGAATTTTTTGAGTTTTTTGGAGTATGCAGTTTTGTAATTCATTAAATTTTAATACAGCAATGTGTCAATCTCAAGGTTGTGACACATTTTGCTGATTTTTGGCAAGTTTTTTTTCCGAAGAGCTAAAGGGGTTTCTTTCATATAAAAGAACTTGCTTTCTTTAGAGCTTTTAACCTGTAAACCAGCATTAACACCAAAAATAATGTCAGTCTAGAAATCCAACGAAGGATCACTCAAGCAAACAAGTGCTGCTTCGGACTGAGTTGGCAATTGAGAAGTAAAATACTCTTTCGAAGAACGAAAATAAATAATTCACTTATCGCACCCGTCCTGGTTTATGGTGCAGAAGCTTGGACACTGACAACATCTGATGAGGCGGCTCTGCGAGTATTCGAGAGAAAGATTCTTTTGTGACCCCGTGTGTTTCCAATTGGCGCCAATTGGCGGAAAGGCGTTACGAGTGGTGAGCTATGGTAAAGGGGTAAAATCGCTTGGACGATTAAGCGGATTTTAAAGAAGAAGGAGGGTTGAAGAGGTAAGTTCTACCGTAGAAGTGGAAACGAGGAGAGTTGCAAAACTTTGCAGCAATTTGTATAAGTTATGAAATGACGTTTTGTCGCAGCTCTGAAGTGGGTAAAACGCAGTTTTTGGAGGAAGATTAGTCAATTTAATAACCTTCTCCATAAATTGATTTCGGCCACTATATTTTGGCTTTGAACAAGTGGTCTATAAAATTCAGCAATCTTAAATTAATCTTTGTCATTTTCTTATCTGCGGTTTGTTTAAAAACCGAAGTGAAATTCGTAAAGATAGTTTTATGTTGAGTGAATCGACTATTATATGATCAATACATAAATGAATAAAAAACAGAAATCTTGAAATAACATCTAGGTTACATGCTTGCAGACTTTGACTACACAAGTTCTGAACAATTTTTCAAGGCCACTTGTCATTATAGCTACTGTGTTAGAGTCAAAATGGCATCATCTGTTAGTTCACCAGGGTGCAATGTACCCATCACGACCCCGCCCTTATGTGTATTTTATGATACGTCATTTCACGACTGTATTTACGTTTATTTACCTGGTAGTATTACCGACACTTAATAGTTCACACTTTTGCAAATAACTATTTTTGAGATATAGCAGGTCAGGTATGATAACTGACTTGGAGAATTTATTTTTCTTTGGTCGATAGGGTCATATTTATTTGTGCGACATATAATTTCTTGCCAAGAATAATTCGGCTTTGCACTCCTAAGCTAACATTTTAGTTTTAGTCTTTCCCTGGTAAGCGAAGTCTCTTGCAAGGTTTATATTATGGTTACAAATGGTGGTTACCAACCCTCTAGATTAGTGATTCTTTGCTAAGTCGAAATATGCCTTGGCGAAATTACCTTTTTATTAGCCTGTATGCATCCAGGATCATGGGGCATGCCAATTAATTTACGTAACGAAAGTAACGTCCCAGCAATTTACTCATACTGCAAAATTTTACCTACAAGATGTATTTTTTGGCAAGTTATTGAAAAATTGCATAAAACCCCATGTTATCCGAAGTTGATTAAATTTTTCCGAAATGATATCGCTAAAATTCTTTAAACTTCTGTTTTCTTAAAAGGGAAAATATTTACAATTGACATATTAACATAATACTTCTAGTTGGTCGATACGAAGAAAATATATAACTGCCTTATCTGAGGGGCTTAAGTCCAATTAGTTCCGTAAAAAATGACAGCAAGCCATCCATGCTTAAATTTGCAAACACTCAGACAAGTGGCCGTCGTAATTAGGAATAGTCTCACCACGGCACTGTTGTCGTGGCTTTGGACTTTTCAAAGATTTATGAAACAGTCAACCACGCAACACTACTAAACTTCTTTGAGGAAACTGCGTATACTCTAAGCTCAAAAATTTTTACCGGCGTTTATCTCAGTAGCTAACTGACCGTATTGAGTATAGGAAAGAATATTCAAAACCTTAGAACTTTAAAAAATGTTTATACTTTAATAAAATTCATAGCATTCATAAAAATTATTTAGCTAAAAGTGCTCTTTGTACTAAATTGCAGTGATGCTGCCCAGCTACTACTGGTCTTACCAGGGGAGGCTTAAGCATGATTAGGTCCCTAGAAAATACAGACATATCAAGTAGGTGAAGGAATGTGAGAAACTTATAGATGGTCGGCCATAGGTATTCTGTTACTTCAATGTCTGATGTGATATTGTAACAATATGAATACGTTAACTGGATGCTTTATTTTTGCCTCTATGGGCCTCTTTTAGACGAGGGGCCCCTGGACAGTTGTCTGCTCTGCCTAATGGTTAATGCGGCACTGCATCTAACCACATTCTTTGCCTCCATGCCAACAACCATAAGTACTTATGTGCTAGTTGGGGCTCTTACGTTTGTGACAAAGTAACATTTCCCACTGTACTGGTTCATAGTTTAATTGCAAAACACAGAGCTGGCAAATATTTGGCAATTAAATGAAGACTCAAGGGCGAAAACCAAGTAAAGGCAGATTTAAATTTATGTATGATTGTATGTAGTATACAAGTGTGTGTATCATAAATAAAATTTAACTTGCATAACTACAATACGCATTAAGATGAGAGTGCACCTTTGAACGGATTTACATATATACGTACGTATATATTAGAGTTTTACGCAGATCGAATAATCTGAGTGGGCAAAACTGATAAAAATCATTATTGCGGATGTCAACGTGTTTGGTATTGTTGGAAAGGAAATTTATCCAAGATAAAGGATCTGGTCTTAATTTTTGTTTCAAACTAATTAGTTTCTTAATTTTGTTTTTTAATGCGAGTGTGTTTAGTAGAAACTTTAAAAAAAAATTGCCAAAAATGTAAACTATTATTATATTTTATTTTAACATATTATTTTTCTCATTACAAAATCTTTAAGGAAACAGCTCCAAAGCATTTTTAAGCAATATTAAGCTTCCTGGTGAAGACGTACCATTGTTACACCCGAAAAGTCGATGCAGACAATTTCAGAAATGCTTAAGCTTACAGAGCTTTACCTAAAAAGTATGTAAAAATATGTTTTTTTTATTCTTTTAAATAAACAATTAGGTCCTTATCTTCAAAGTAAAAGAAAGGAAATCTGCGCATTGTAGTTATGAAAGTTTTTTAAGGGTATCAAACGCACTTCTTACAAAAAAAAATATTAACTTTACTACGACAGTATTCTACATCATTTAAATGCCAAACAAAACTGTAAAAATCTGTTACTGCGGTGTTCTGTGTTGGACAAGCGTCAAATACTAAAAATACTAAAGGTAATATAGTATTTATTGCTAATAATTATATGAATTGAATTATAAAATATTAAATTGTAGTCGATACCTGGAGTTTTGCCTGTACATCAGAAAGAGGATGTGCATTTGCATTAATTGAAGACCAAATAGGAAACCTTGAATTCTAAAAAGCATTTTTGGCACAAAAAATTCATTTAAAAAAAATCTTCCAAATGCCTAAATCGGACAATAATTTCTCTTAAGGATTACGACGAAAATATGGATGTGTCAGGTCGATGTTTGAAGGGAAGTGTTTCCAGATTGTAAACATGGTTTAGTATAACATCCATTCTAATTTAAGAAACGTCTGTGAGAAAACATCATATTGGGACTAATGTTGTTGTTAGAAAGCTTTGTTCATAACACATTATCATTAAATATTACTTTTTATTGTCAACATGTGATACATTTGTTTAAACTGTATGGTTAGCCATCTATACATGTCAAAATAAGTAGACGTTGACGAATTTGGTTTTTTAATAAACAGCGTTGCATTAATAAAACTTCTTGATTCAGTCTTTTTAAACATATCTTGCTCGTGCAAAGTAACTGATAAAAAGAGGTAAACAAAATATACTACACCTTTTAGAGCATTTAATGACCTCTTGAATGCGTCTAATTTTTTGAGCGTGTGACATCCACGTCAAAAGATACAACAATTTTAAAGTACATTTTGCAGGCAAAAAGGAAGAAAATAAAAATAACTGCCATTAATAGAGTGTTTGAGTAAAAGAGACCTAAAATATCTCACTTGTCATGAATTAAGCCACAAATTCTAACATCGAAGACTTAAATTTTGGTAGCAAAATGCCCATTGTAAATAATAAAGAAACTACTTTGTATTGGAACTAATTGTGATAATTATATTTTGCAATTTGAGTCTCAAAGTTTTTTTTTTATTCCACATTCGAATTCGGCAGCAGAGAAAGATCGAGGCTTCGACTGAGATGAAAAACACAGTTGAATTATGACTTGGCCTATCAAGGCGCTTTCGATTGGCGTCAGCTGTCGATAAAAAGGAATAGAAATAATGATGATGCAAAGTTAAGAAATTTAAACTACTCTTATGAACAAGTGCTTTTATTAAACGACAAAATGAAAAACAAAAAAAAAAATTCACAAAAAAATATATTGTTATACTGTAGGTAGACATTTGGATGTCGCTCCGGTAGCTATGTGCTCGCATCGTGACACAAATGTAACTGAAAGCTCACGATTTTGATGGAAGAGCTGCAATCCTTCGTCGTAAGTACATTTCACAGCACCACGCAATTTTAGTGATTTCTAGCGCGATATTGTAATACTACAATATGTCTATGCCCGGTCCATTTTTTAAAAATATTTTAGTTGCGTCGCATTATTACACCGTTAAAAACTTCACCCTAAATGTTAAAACATGTCCTGGTTTAAGTTTTCCTTTTAACTTTTCTTGTACATAGTACAATCGAAACATTTCAATTACCTACACCAACTTTCAATATGTATATACAACCACAAACGTATCCACAGTACAAATGTGTACTTTTCTCACAAGGTTTATGTGTGCGCCATAGCTCAGTGGATAGAGCTCTTGATTTTGATGCAGAACGGGTCGGTTGGAATCCTGCCAGCGTATACAAACATATTTTTTTTTTATTTTAAAAACATTGAAACCCTTTTCAGCACGCGCAGTTTAAAAGTTAAAAAGGTATGCTAAAGTTGTTTTGCGCATTAATAATGCAGAATATGTCGTTGCTTATCTTTTATTAGGTGAGTTTTCATAGTTAAAGAAGTGTGCAATATCTTCGATTTCGCAAAATTTAAATACATCCAATATTTGATATTTCCATATATTTTTACCTTCTGATTTTGCTTTCAAGCTTATAATTATAATATATAAACTGTACATTAATACTAGCATAAAAATGAGTCGTTTGATGTCTCATTTGAATATTTTGGACCTAGTTCCGATTACTCTCCGGCCATCGGTCACCACGTCAAAATTCTCAAATTCGCCCCGAGGTTAATAGCTTCCAGTCGGCCAGTATCTTAAGTTCTTTGTACTTAAGCTTTTCTGTCTGTTTCTTCTTTGTAAGTGAAATGTACACCGCTTCCTTCTTCACACAGTACCGTTCACACAATTTCCTTGTTGTATTCACTCTTAGCGTGGACCTGCAGGCAGTCTTATTCTTTCCAATCCAATGCGACACGCTACCATGTGTTTTACCCGTATCTATTTAATTCTTCACCGGTGGTACGCAGTTCTCCCAAGACATGCTTCCACCGCTCACGAATTTCGTTGGGTTGACTTGTGCTCTCAGAAAATAGTTGTGCAAGACGAACTGCTTAATCAATTGCGGTTGCAACTTTTCAAAGTCATAACAGGCATATATTTGGTATCTGAATTGACTTGCTCATTCTTTTAATAAATTTTGCAGCATTTCGGAAAACGAGCGTGACACCGCCCACATATGAATGTACAAATCCTTCAATTCCGATTGTTATTAATTTTGGAATCGTATACGATAAATAATTATAATAATTATAATAATAATTCCCAACGGATAACCCACCATCCCGCCCATTTAATTCAAAATTAGTACTACACTGTTTCAAAAAAATTGGTTTAAAATGTCTTGATGGCCGAAAAGGAATGTTAAAGTTTACTTCTCCCAACAAAAATGGGCTAGAGACCAACCCGTTTAATAATTTAATCAGAAATATTGTTCCGAGCATTTCCCTACGACTAGCAAGTGTAGGAAGGTTAATAAGTTTCAAGCGATTAGTATAGGGAGGCAAATTATACAGGGAGTCCCATGAAAGATCTCTTAAAGCGAAAAGTAAAAATTGTTTTTTAACCGATTCCAACCGATCAACCTGGACCTGGTAGCTCCGATTCCAAATAATTGAGCCGTATTCTAATATCGGTCTTACTAATGTCCTAAAAAGGGCTTTAGTTACGTACCGATCACTAAATTCTTTCGACCATCGCTTAACGAATGATTAAACACCCCTACATTTATTGACAGTTGCATTAATATGGAGATTGAAGCTAAGTTTACAATCCATCGTAATTCCCAAGTCGATAAAATCATGCACTTGTTCAAGACTATGATTGTTATTATGTATGAAGCTGGTTGTGTATTTCTGCGCAAAAAACACATATATTTACATTTTTTAAGATTGAGTGGCATGTAGTTTAAATCGCACTAAGCACCCAGTCTATCAAGATCTGATTGAAGTAAAGCACTATTTTCGCTCACCGAGTAAGACATAAAAATCTTAACGTCGTCAGAGTACATCAAAATTTTCCAAAACTTGATAGTACTGGATACATCATTAATGAGCAGCACAAACAGAATCGGGCCAAGATGGCTACCTTGAGGAACTCCAGAAGATACATCGATGACATTTGACAGCCCATTCTTATAAATTACTCTTTGTGTTCTGAAGAGAAGATAAGAAGATATCCAGCGGGTGAGGCTGGGTTGAAAGTCCAGTAGAAAAAGTTCATGAATAAGCAACGAATGGCAAACTTTGTCAAATGCTTTACTGAAATCTGTATATTATAACATCTGTGTGCATTTCTTCTCTAAACGCGTTTGAAACATGGGTTGTGAATTCTAGTAGGTTTGTACTTGTTGATTTACCTTTACAAAAGCTGTGTTGTGAATCTGCAATCAATGTGGATATAGAAGTTGTAAGCTGATTTGTAACAATGGCTTCAAATAATTTGGGAATAACGGAAAGCTTTGCGATTCCGCGGTAGTTATCTACAGATGACCTTCTCCCACTCTTATAAAGTGGTATAAGAAAATATACTTTTCAAGCAGTTGGAAAGACGCCGCACAATTTTTGAGAAAACTTGCCGGGATCATATCAGGGCCATATTTAAATGATTCCTTTAAGGTTTTCAGATAGAATAAAACATTTGGAGGAGAAATTATAGGACTATTAATGATGTTGTATGCATTTAACTGATATGGATATTTGTTTAATTGAGAAAAGGTAGCAGTAGAATAACTAGATTTAAAAAATTTGCAATATCTTGATTATCGCTGGATATACAGTCTTGGACAATGACGAAGATTGTCGAGGCATATAATTGTTATGGAAAGTATGACCAGCGAAATCACGTAAACTCTTCTGCTGACCGCGCCTACTTTTTGACAAAAATTAACTGAAAATTAGGGAAAAATACAGAAAACGCAAAATTTTATTCTGTTCGTGAATTATTTCCAAATTATTCATATATATTAGGCTGATTCATTTTCGCAAAGGTTCAGCTATAAGCTCAAGTAGTTTTCTTCAAGCTCTCTGGAGATAACCAACTAAAAGTGTACTCAAGGAAGTCAACCAAAAATTATCTTAATATATATAGTTAGCTTTAACCTGCCTTGAAGAAGTTGGATTGTAGCTAGTTGAAAGGAAGGCAGAAGAAAGGACCTTCTACGTCATCGTTATGTAAAAACAGCCAGCCTATTCAATTTTTAGGCATTTTTCATCAATCAATACATTACTGTAACGTGGATGCCTATGCAAAAGTTCCTACCGCTAAAATGTAAAACCGCCTGAGTTATGTCATTCAAAAATTTTATTTACAATTAAGCAATTGGTTTTGTATTGAAAACTTAAGAATAAAACTAGTATCTATTTGTTTAAATTAAACTCATGACCGCCACTACTCGTCTAAGGCTCAAGGCCACCGAATCTTTCACATTTAAGAATTTGGCGGCTTTGCAATTACTCGATAAGTGCTTTTGCAAAAACATCGACGATAAGTAAAGTGTAAAGTCTTTGTTATAGTATTTCAACTATTCTTAATAGCGAAGAAATTTTCCTATCACGACAGATAGACATGTAATTTACACCACTATAATTTTCTTAGAGGTGTAGCCTTTAGGAGGCGTAACTGTTTTGTAAGTGCAGTTGTGTGCATATTGCGCCGAAAATTGTTGGCCACGTTCTTATCGAGCGAATGCTTCTTGGCAAGAGTCGTTACTTTACTTGGCTATTCTCATTTCAAAGTAAAAAGCTAGCTGCGGATAAGAACGGGAAAGGAGGCACGGTTTTCGCCTTTGGCAATTGCGAGCATTCATTTATTTTTGTTTTTTTCGTGTGTCCAAAACAAAAACTGCAGCAATAACTCAATCGGCATACATGCCTTAAGTAAAAATAAAGATAAAAAGGAATAAGTGTTAAACAATTTAATATATACAGTTGTGTTCAATATAATAGTAATAAAATTTACAGGTACAGTGCGGGTGCATAACAAATAACACGTAAGTGTTGATATGCAAAAAAGCCCTTCAGTATCTAAAACTGTTCTATGAACGCGCCTAAAAATATTCCACTTTCCTTGAGTTGACATATAAAATATATGTACCAAAGAATGTATAAAAGGAATAAGCAAATGGCACATTAGAGGAAAAATGCATCGTGACGTTACAGGGCATCATAGCTTAGTTGTTAGAGTACTCTAACAGCGGCTTTGGTGCAGACACTTGGGTTCGTATCTCAGTGTCCGAGAAGGGGCTGATGAGAAGCTGGGCACTTCGAAACATGTCATCCCATACCATCGCTGTGCATAAAGTTGTAATTTTTCCTCTAATATCAGTCAACAAACAAACATAAAAATTCGAGCTTTGCTTCAACAACAATCACCATAACGTAATAAAATTTAATTGGATATCGTTCTCCGAAATTAAAAGAACCTGCGTTTTTAATAATTTTCATTTAAGACATAGCGAACTCCATAACAGAAACCAAATAAAAAGAAATTTCAAAGTTTACACAAAGTTCAGGAAAGTTAATTCAACCTTTCAAAATTCCAATATTTTTGGGCTAAAATTTTAGAACATTTCTGAGTACGCAGTTTTATGGCTCATCCAATTTTAGCATAATAATGTGCAAGTTAGAAGTACCTCAAAATTTTGATACTTTTTTTCATACAAAATTAATTTATGCGCGAGTTCTAACTTGGGCCATGTTATACTAAAATGGATTGGTCTACAAAACTGCGCATTTAAAAATTTTCTGGAAATTCTGCCAAAAAATTTTAAGATTTTGATGCCCATTTTTTAAATTTTAATTAACTTTCGGAAACTTTGTGTAAGCTTTGAAACTTCTTTTTATGTGGTTTCTGTTATGGAGTTCGCTCTATTGAAAATTATTAAAATCACAGCTTCTTATTTCGTCTAACGATATCCATTTTAATTTCACTACTATAATATTGAACACAGCTGTACGAGGTGTGTTCAAAACGTATCGCGAATTTTGAATTTTCGCTGATTACTACTACGTTGGTACTCATGTCTCTCACTTATGCCGACAAGCTCGGCCATTTTGAATGTTCAGTTAATTGTTGACAGCTGCTTTGCTTGCACGTGTTTTGGATCGTCTTCGATTTTTACCTATTCAAAAAAATGGATCAAAGAACCTGTATCAAATTTTGTGTGAAAAACGAAATTAAGTGCGCGGATGCATTCCGAATGTTGACTGTGGCATACGGAGAAGCTACCTTGGACCGAAGCAACGTTTATCGGTGGTACAAAATGTTCTCAGAAGGCCGAGAAGATGTGCAAAGAGGAACAAAAATTGGCTTTTGCACCACGATAACGCCCCTGCTCACGCATCGTTGCTTGTGCGCGACTTTTTGGCCAAAAACAACACACTAATGATGCCGCAGCCACCGTATTCTCCAGATCTGGGCCCCTGTGACTTTTTCTTGTTCCCTAAACTGAAGAGGCCCATGAAAGGACGACGTTACGCTTCTCTTGACGAGATAAAGACGGCATCGAAGGACGAGCTGAACAAGATACAAAAAAATGATTTTTTGAAGTGCTTCGAAGATTGGAAAAACCGTTGGCACAAGTGTATAATATCTCATGGGGATTACTTTGAAGGGGACAAAATAGATATTCATGAATAAATAAATAATTTTTGAAAAAACACAAAATTCGCGATACTTTTCGAACACACCTCGTATGTGTAAATATAAATTGTTATGTACAAGTTTTAATATGTTCACATTTGGGGATTTTGTTTTACTAGCTAATCTGCAACCGAAAATACGTAAATAACCAATTACCAGAAATGAATAAGGAGGAATAGTCAATCATCAGAAATCTTATGTTTTTATGTGACTGGTAATAAAGTTATATGCAGTATTTTTATACCTAGTAGTGCTACGCACACAAGGTATATTAACTTTAGTCGCCTAACGGCAGTACGTAACGGCATAAACAGATCGAGATAGATATAGACTTCTGTATATCAAAATGTTCAGGACGAAAAGAGAAATTGATTAAGCCATGTCCGTCAGTCCGTCCGTCTGTGAACACGATAACTTGAGTAAATTTTGAGATATCTTAATGAAATTTGGTATGCAGGTTCCTTGGCACTCATCTCCGAGCGCTATTTAAAATGGGCGAAATCGGATGATAGCCAAGCCCACTTTTTATATATAGAATATTTTCGAAAACACAAAAAAAGTGAATACTCAGTACATAATACACCTATAAGGATAAAATTTGGTGACTAATTGAGATTGAGGCATAAAATACATTTTTCAAGAAATTTTGGAAAATGGGGGTGACACCGGCCACTTTTGATTAAGTCAAATTTAGAAATAATATTAATCATAAATCAAAGACCGTTCAAGATATCGAAACAAAATTCAGCACGCAGGTTTCCAGGTATGTAGGGAATGTTCCAGGTTCGCTTAAGGTCTTCGCCCACTTTTATATGAAAGATTTTGAAGAGGATCGGAGATATAATAAATAGACAATAACTTTGCGTAAAATAGCTTTACATCATTTATATTTCACTTTTGAAGTTTCTGTAAACAAAGAAATCCAAAAACTTAAAATTGTCGAAAATGGGTGTGGCCCCGCCCCTTTTATAATGGACTATTCCACAAAACTTTTTATGCCCTAACTCCGCCAAAAATTGATCTGTCGCAACGAAATTTAGTACAATATTCTATATATAAAGGCAACTGTTTGCTGTAAAAATGGGCGAAATCGGTTAATCTCCACGCCCAGTTTTTTAACATAGTTCTGAAAAATTTTTTGTAAAATTTAAAAAGCGATATTTCTACAACTAAGCAAGTTATATAAATCAGATTTTGCACACATAATAAGCTTTTTAATAAAAACTCGGCTGCAAAAAAATGTTGTCAATTTTGAAGAAGTAGGCGTGGCGCCTCCCACTTTTCAGCATGAAATTTCTGATATTTTCAAAGGAAATCGCTTATAATTCAATCTTGATATTTCAATAAAAATTGTTCAGCTGCTTCTCAGTATTATGTATTATACTCCTGCCAAAAATTAGCCAAATCGGGAAACACACAAGCAAAATATTCGGGAACGTAGTTAATAGCCCACTGCAAAAGCGAAGTTGTATATCTTTTTTGATTTTCATACCTTTCATGAACATGAAATGTTTGTACGTATAGTCAAATGATCAGGAGGATGTGCTGAGTCGATGTAGGCATGTTCGTCTCTCGATACGTCTATCTGTCTGTCCGTCTGTCTATTTGAACGCAAATATGAACTGAAAGTATTAAAATAGACCTGCGTAAATTGGGATGACATAATAGATCACTACTAGGTATATAATGTTCGGTTCCACTCGAACTTAGACTTCCTTACTTGTTATTTGTAAGTATTTTATTTCAGAATAGCTTAGTTATTACATATTTTTATATTTTTCTACAAAAATGTGTGTTGACAGTTTGTCAGGGCATTTGGATTCCGTTATTGAAACGACTTACATTAGAGTATAGAGTTAATCGATGTTGGGTCTTAAATAAACTCCTTATTTTTCAGTGACCAAAAAGTTTCAGTGTTCAATGTATTAATCTTCATTATTGAGGAAAGTTAAATTTTTTACGTGTAAACATCTTTGGGCTCGGTAGGGGCTATCCGGAAAAGTTACACGTCGCTGTTTGTAAGCGTAAGTGTAAGCACCTTTGGGCTCAATAGGGCAGTGATATTTCGCGTAAGATCTGCCTGCGTCTCTGTATGTGCCTTGTGTACGCAAATCTGGTTTGGCTGCTATGCTGATATGTATGTGACGCTCTGCTTATGTGGATGTGTGCGTATGCAAGTGCTTTGCTGATTGTTATTATTCGGCAATCGTGAATCTAATGACGATGAATGCCGTCAATCGCAAAAGACGAAGGCAACTGGGCTTATCATTATATACACAGTGTCTACCAAAACAAAATAAGTGAGTATTCATTTAAATTAATTTTAGCTTTGTAATAATCAACGCGGTTCATTAGTTTTGTTTGTGGTAATATTTCAATTAACTAATATAACATTAAATAAAATAAATAAAAATAAAATAAAATAAATAAAAATAAATTAACTAAAAGGAACTATGAAAACGGAAAGAAAAGGAAGGGAAAGGAAAGAAAAGAAAAGCAAAGGAAGGAAAAGGAAAGGAACTAAAGAAGAGGAAAGGAAAGGAAGGAAAGAAGAGGAAAGGAAGCAAGAAAAAGAAACAATAATACAAAAAAATAAATTAAAAATAGAGACTGTTGAAAGAAGAGAAAATCAAATATATAATAAATTAAAGGAACACTGGGCGAGGTCTAATTTAATTATATTTATATACAGGATTACACATGTTTACACATCAAACTCCACGAGTACTTGATACTCACGCCTTTTTGATGTGTAAGCATCTTTGGGCTCGGTACTGGGGCTGTCCAGAAAAGTTACGCGTTGCTGCTTGTAAGCGTAAGTCCAAGCACCTTTGGGCTCAGTAGGGTCGAAAAATTACGCGTAAGATCTGTCTGCGTCCCTGTTTGTGCCTTGTTGTTTCTGTGCATATCTGAGTTGTAAGTGAAATTTGGCTTAGTATGCGTGTATAGAATCTTCCCAGCTTACCAAAGTCGGAGCGCTCCGAAATAATGATCCAAAAAGAATCCGTAATTTGAGCTTTTTTGGAGTGTTATTTAGTAAACATCAAAAAACCCATCTTTTATGAAGATTCGCGGAGCCTTGGGAGAAGAAATGAATATTGTAGAGCGGATAAATGACAAGGCTCACTTATATGAGCGATTTGGAGCGTTTTCTGCTCCTTTTTGTTGTAGGCGTAAAGAGAATTGTGAGAAAATAAACGTTGGAGAGCGGATAAGCGGCAAGGTTCAATTAAGTGAATGTTTTAGAGCATTTTCTGAGGTTTTTTATTTTACCTAGCTACCTAACGGAACGTAAAGTAGTATTTTTTTCTGAATGTTTATCCATAGATGAAATTAACTGAAGTGCATTTAAAATAAAACAAATTAAAATTATTTAGTATAAACCAATTTATATACTTTTATAATACCTTTATGCATAGATATGTACATAAAGTGGTGGCAGGAATAATAGAAACAAAATTGGGAGCGGTTTTACTCATAAAATATATTTATTTATGTGTTTTTAATAAATTTCTTTTAAAATAACGCAAAATCTTTTACAGAAACCATATAAATCAAATTTTCAAAGTTAACACAAAGCTCAGGAAAGTTTATCCACGTTTTAAAAATTGCCATCAAAATTTGATAAATTTTCCTGATCTTCGTGTTAACTTTCAAAATTTGATTTATGTGGTTTCTGTAAACGATTTTGCTTTATTTTAAAAGAAATTTATTTTCTTTTCGGTTAATTTAAAATTATCTTTGTTTTCTTTTTCCGTTCGTTATTTCAGTTTTATTTCGTTTCATTTTCGGTTATTTTTATATTTGAGTTAGTTTCGCTTTCGGTTATTTTTGAATTTTGATTTTCATTTTAAATATTTTAGTTGCCCGTTTCTTTTGAATTTATTTGATTTTTCGGTTTTTTTTATTTGAATTTGAAATTTGATGTCAACGGTCTGTCCGTGGCATCCGGTGTTTTAACCGGATGTTGTTTTAAAAGTTGTTTTGCGCGGTTTTGCATTTCCCCGCGTATTTCAAAAGGCACGATCTGACCTTTTCTCTGATTATGGCGCAGGACGGTAAGGTTGGCAAGAACCCACCCCAGCCGACAATGACTAGCCACAGTGCGACCTCATATCGTGCCGACCGCCTTCCTTACTGCTCCTTTGTTATGGTAACGCAACAAAATGGAGCAGTAAGGAAGGCGGTCGGCATGATATCAATGGTGCACAGTGGCTAGTCATTGTCGGCTGGGGTGGGCTCTTGCCAACCTTACCGTCCTGCGCCATAATCAGAAAAAGGTCTAATCATGCCTTTGAATACGCGGGGAAATGCACAAAACCGCGCAAAAACAACTATATAAAAACAACATCCGGTTAAAACACCGGATGCCACGGACAGACCGTTGACATTTAAATATTCAAAATACAAAAACTCAAATAAAACGGAAAATCAAATAAATTCAAAAGAAACGGGCAACTAAAATATTTAAAATGAAAATCAAAATTCAAAAATAACCAAAAGCGAAACTAACTTAAATATAAATTTAAAAATAACCGAAAATGAAACGAAATTAAAACTGAAATAACGAACGGAAGAAGAAAACAAAGATAAATTTAAATTAACCGAAAAGAAACCCTGAAATTTTAAACGAACCGGAAATGACCGGTTACCCTGCTGCAAAAGAAAAAAATTAAAAAAAAAAAAAAAAAGAGGCCGAACATTATAAGGGGGCGCCGCGGGTGTGGTTGCGACGCCCTGGTGCTGACCCACCCTCATAAATAAATATATTTTACGAGTAAAACGGGCTTCAATTTAGTTCTATTATTCCCGCCACTATTGTATGTTTATTCTATACTCGTATAACATTTTAATGAAAATAATATAATTTTTGTTTTTATGAAGTAATAAGTTCCTAATGAAAAATGTATACGCTTAGTTGTACCTATATATTTAGTTATACAAATATTTTTACATAAAACTTGTTTTCAATAAAGAACTAATACTGTATAAAACAATAAAAGGACAATTTTCTTTTGATTACTTAAATAAAGATATGTCTTAAACCCTATAAAAATCTTAACAAAAGAGTAAAAAAACGGAAAAAATGTGCCTAAAAAGAGTCGAAAAAGGCTCCGAAAAAGCTACAAAACCCATCAGAATGGAGGAAAAAAGGTGCCTAAAAAGAGTCCAAAAAGGCTTCGAAAAGCTTCAGAGAAGCGTCAATAAAAGCCTCCAGAGTCCAAAAAGGCTCCGAAGTTCATTAAAAAAGAGCCAGAAAACGCTCCAAATTCATTGGATTCGGACTCATTTTGGACTCATTTTGGACTCTTTTTTATGACTCCTTTTAGGGTGCCCGCGCAGCACGATTTTTCACTCCATTTGGGCTCCGAAAGGAGCTCATTTCGGAGGGTAAAACTCCGAGAAATGTGCGTTTTATGGCTCCGAAAGGAGTCCTTTTTCCTACTTTTGATTAGCTGGGTTGTTTGACTGCTTTGCTTTCAGGAGAAAGACACTTTATGTTCCATTACGTAAAATAAAAAAACCTCAGAAAATGCTCTAAAACATACATATAACTGCACGTTGCTAGTTATCCGCTCTCCAACGTTTATTTTCTCACAATTCTCTTTACGCGTACAACAAAAAGGATCAGAAAATGCTCTAAATCGTTCATATAACTGAGCCTTGCAATTTATCCGCTCTACAATATTCATTTCTTCTTCCAAGGCTCCGTGAATCTTCATAAAAAAGTGGTATTTTTGAGGTTTACTAAATAACACTCCAAAAAGCTCAAATTACGGACTCTTTTTGGATCATTATTTCGGATCGCTCCGACTTTGGTAAAAGCTGGGATGTGACGCTCTGGTTATGTGGATGTGTCTGTATGCAAGTGCTTTGCTAATTGTTATTATTCGGTAATCATGATTAAACACGACAAATGCTATCAATCGGCAAAAAGAGGAACGGAATTGCGTTTATCATAAATATACACATAGTTTACAAAAACAAAATAAGTGATTATTCATATTAAATTTATTTTAGCTCAGAATACTCAAGACGGTATTTAATTTGTTTTGTTTGTGTAATCTTTGTAATATACTTTAGAAATAAAATACAAAAAAATTAACTAATATAAAATAAAATTGAATTAAATAAAAATAATATGAAATACTAAAAGAAAATAAAATAATTTTTAATTAAATAAATTTAAAGGAACTATGATAATTGGAAAGAAATTAAATGAAGGGGAAAGGGAGCAAAAGGAAAATAAAGGAAAGGAAGGGGAAATGAAAAGAAAGGAAAGGAAAAGAAAGTATGGAAAGGAAAAGGAAATAGTGCCGTCCTGTTCAATCATAAGAAGGTATCTTTTAAGGGAGCAAAAAACCTTGACAGAGACAGAGCTGAGAAAAACCAACAAGGTAACACTTTTTCTAGAAGATAAAACGCCATAATTCACACTATAGAGCCGGTTTTGTGTGAGTTGTTTTTATTGTATTGATCACTGGTTACGATGCCCAGTGTCAGCAGCTGTCCTGAGAGCACGAAGAATTGGTGTAAAAAAATAAGAGGAAAAGAAAGGAAAGGAGGGAAAGGAAAAAGAATGGAAAGAAAAGGAAGGAAAGGAAAAGAAGGAAAGGAATGGAAAGGAGACCGGTGAAAAAAGACAAAAACGCATATAAAGTAAAGGTACAGCAGAGAAGATAAGGGAAAGAAGGCCAAGAAGAGGAGCAGCTAATAACTAAAATAAATTAACGTTTTGTGCTTGAAATTCGTCCACTGGCGAGGTATAATTTAATAAAATTTATGTAGAGGATACACATGTTTACACATCAAACTCCACGACTACTTGGTACTCACGCTTTTTTTATTTATTGGGACTGTACTTCGTTGTTTGTAAGAATCCCAATCATAGTAAGCCTCTTTATGATGTAATGCCGGTCATCGAATATTTTGTAAACTTCATAATTTGAATTTACTGGCATAACAGGAAATTTTTACCATGAGTAGAAAAGTGTTTATTTTCATGAAAATATATTACAACTCGTCATCAAATGCCTTATTTTTACTTCCGTGGTATTGCAAATTAGGCGTCGGATAAGTGTATAAGTATATTTAGAGATTGTATTCAATAAGCCTTGTATTTTGTCAATATTATTTACCATGTCTCTGACAGGCTTAAGACTCAATCAATTTTACTTAATTTTGCACCATTTAACCTACTCCCATTAATATTGTTTTGTGTTTCCTCTATTTGTGTATCCATGAAAGTAATCTATCGAGTTCTTTATTTAGCTATTCACTTTCATTTTCTTTTATATTTAGGTAAGGGCCTGCTGATTTATGACAGAATTTACAAAATTACATGCATAGATACATAATTATGTGGACATGAGACTGGGCCAAAAAAAAATTCTTTAACTTATGTTGTACATCATCAGAAGTCATTGCTTTACCGATATTGTTACTAAAAACATACAAACTTACTCTTGTTCTAATAGTTGTTTAGTTAGTTGCGCAGGCATAATTTTAATATCTGAAACGGACACGTCCACAAAAAAAGTTGGTCGCTCTGGTGAATCGATTCATGAGTTTTGACGCGCTGGTACCAAAACATTGATCAGAATTTGCCTAATGGATAGAAGTTTGGGACTTGCTGGAACGAGAATAAACTCTTGCCAATTTTTTTTTCTCGGAAGATTAAGGCAGAACCGCGACCCGTTATTAAATTCTGATGGCGGACTTGGATCCTATTTCTAAGTTCCTTTGAATGATTTCCATAGTAAAAACGGGACAACCACATCAATGTTTATGGGTTTATTACTCTGGCAGGGCTCACCTGAAATTTTCATTGAAAGCGTTTTTGTGTAGAATATCAATATCATTTTCAAAAAATTTATTTAATTCAGTCTAATCCACACATTATCTTAAGTATACCCACAAAAAATTTTGAACATATCTCTACACATAAAAAAAGATTTTAACAAGTTGATGTATATATAAGTACATTACAAATATTCAAGAAAACTTTATAGGATTGAGTCAAAGAGTCCAAAGTCACAGTTTTTAGAATTTCTGCCTGTGTATCTATATGTTTTTCTCTCACTGTTGCATTACTAGACATCTAACTTAAAAGAAGCTATCTCTTATTTCGATAACTCGACCGTTTCGAGTTGTCGACCAGTATATGGACCAGGGTGACCAGGGACCAGTACCATATAAGTATCAAACGAATGATGCTAATGAGTGATTAAGTGACATTTCTCAACTTTTTTCAGATATATTTATTTTAAAATCGGACTCAGTCTATTTTAGGCTAAACCGTATCTTACTTGAAAGTCTTATTATGCTAGCCCACCAGTAGTGTCAGCAGACACAAGACTCATTCTCTGACATATGACATTAAACATAATCGTGGTAGGCCATGAAATGTGTTGTACATATTAGACCTTATTGTAGGACGGCCACAGTGGCATAAATGTCTAATGTAAAACTACTGAGTTATAAATCGTTTTGACTACGGTTTATTATTCGTCGAAAGAAGCAGTACTGCCCTCTTATTACCTATGTATTTACAAATTTTTTGGTGGTTATGTATAGTATAAATACGTATTGCCACAATGTTTACATCTCAATAGTATCACATCCAACAATTATGAAAATTTCTCTATTAATAATTGTAAAGAAATATCAAATTTATTGGTTGAATGATTTTCAACAAGTCATTAGCTGATTGCTAGCTGCTCCTGCTGGCTATCATTGATAAGTGGCGAGAACGAAAATATTTTTGTGTGCATATATACTCGTATACTGAATGACATTTATCAGTGTTATTGTGATGTTATATTTCTTATTTTCATTAGTTATTTGTTTGATGTTGTTTGTTTGCTTTGCATTTATGGAAAACAGATTAATTTACATGAACACATTGGTCGTGGACAAATCTGGTCGTTGTACACTAGGGCCGATTTTATTTAAATATTTGTTATTTTATATATTACATTCGATTAGATTTGGTTTGTTTTGACAATAGTTTGATTTAACCTTATCTTCTGATTTCATCGTCTGATCATTTGATCTGAAATGATGTAGTATTATGTCTATATTGATCTAATCTCTTGCAAACAAATGCTGTGATTGGCGCTTTCTTTTCGATATATATGTGTACGTCACTCTATATATATGTATTCTCGTTATAATTCTATAACAAAATATTGGTGATTTCATTTCATCATTCGATAGTATCATAATTTCTTCTTCTTTGATCATCTGATTTGATCATCAACTTATAAAGTCATATAATCTGGTCATCGTTTTCGGTCATTTGAATTGATCCTGTAATTTGTTTATTTGATTTAATCACCTGATATGATCGTGTGATATGTCCACCTGATATATTGATCTGAATCTCATCGTGTGATATGCTTATCTTATTAAAAAAAAAATATGTGACCTGGTCTACGAAAAGGGAGCTAACGTGCGAAAACTAGTTTTCTGGGAAACAGCTGTTAAAAATAATAAATGCCATACACTGATACCACGGGAAATCTTCTTTCTCTACATTTTTAGGGAACTTTCAAACAAATTTTGACTTTTTGGATTCTACCACGTGAAAAAGCATCTCATCTTCCATCCGAATCAACTAAAAAGTGAAAATTGATTTTTTGACACCTAAGCCCCCTTTCCGTAGACCAGGTCACATATATAAAAAAATTTGGTATAATTTTCTGGTCATTATTCGCAATTGATCATATAATTTGATAGTCTTATTATATCTGATGCCATTATACGATTTGAATTGTACCTGTGAATTAGTACTTTGATACTTTTAGTCGATCTGATCTCAATTAATTGACCATTTCACTGTTCTATAGTGCTTTTGGTGAGTTCATTTCATTTTTATGATAGTATAATTTCATCCCCTTTGACCATTTGATTGGATAATCATATGATCTGGTCATCGTATTTTATCGTCTGGCTTGATAGTGCAATTTGTAAATTTGATTTGATTGTCTGATATGTTCCTGTGATCTGAACTTATGATATGTTCTTAAGTATTGATAGATTGATCTGATCATTTAGAATGGTTATCTGCTTAGAAAAAAAAAATTGGTATAATCCTCTGATTTGTCAATCTGATTTGATTACAGGAATTGAAATGTGGCGTGGTGCAATAATGTCACAGGCAATAAAGCCATATGACCTTATTTCTCAATATATTGAGAACGCGATTTTTAATTCCAAATTTTCATTTTTATTATGATATGAATTCAAAATAGTATTCATGAAACGAGCTCAAGGCCAAGAATAATAATTTTTCACTTTTTGAATTTTTATAAAAATTATTATTATTCAAAATATTTAGTCCTATTAATTCCAAATTTTAATTTTTTAGTATAATAAATATTTAAAATATTTATCCTACTAATTTGACATTGATTAAAAAAAGTGCCGCAGCCGAAAATTTGGAATAGGACTAAATATTTTGAGTTCATATCATAATAAAAATGAAAATTTGGAATTAAAAAACGCTCGATTTCATCACACGTGATATTACCAAAAGTGCAATAATGGCTTTATTTCACACTCATTGTGGAAATAATGCCATATTGATCAATATGTGGAGAAATAAGGCTACATGGCTTTATTGCAGCCCGTCTTCAAATGTACATTCGGTTTGGTCATCTCTTTTTTTAATTGCACGCTTGCTTAATAGATTGCACCCGAGAAGTTAAATTATACTGATAGAATAATCTTCTCTTGCATCTTTTGCAAATCCGAATTATCTTCGCCCTTAGATCAAATTCTTGAGACAGCAGCATATATGCGGTAGAACCTGTTCATGCTATTGAAAAAATACCAAAGAACTGATGTTTATTATTAATTTCATATATTATTAGTTAACATATTTAATGATACACCGCAACAATAGGTCATAAAAAAAATAAAATGCCACTCATATACCAATCTTCTTCTTTCTTACGGAAGGAGAGGCTAAGATGACCTATAACGATTTATTGGTCATACCAAATAGCTCCCGTGACAGCAATGGAGTACCGGTGCTTGACGGGTCTATACCCAGGTACCCAAAAAAGGACTGCTGCTTTCGACAACACTCCCCAAAACTGGATTTATATTGGGACAAAACCAAATCAACTCCCCAAAACCTTCAGGGAGGGTTTGTGTCGCTAAAAACATAAACAACAAGCTAATGATCATAACAAAATTTTCTTTGCGTAGTGATAACTGTTGCGTTGTGCCCAGAATGTTACCATAACCTGCACACTATTGACTAAGAGTTTATAAATTAAACCAGAGTTAATAAATCGAAATAAAGGCGCGTTCAGCATTAAATTGTCAAATCAAGAGAGGTCATAATTTTAATCGCAAGCAAACCCGCATGCCATGTACATCCGGCTTAAATTTGGTTTGCGGCCACTATTTTCCATTATTTGTTGGAACCAGCATGCTCAGCCCCCATACAATCGATTGTTCCGATAAACGGGGTTTGGGCTGTATATATCTCAATCAACAAGGTAGTAGCGGCACATTTTGCACAGTTTGTACTTATTGGAAATCAAGATTGGAAAATGAAAACATAAAACTTATACAGCCATCGGCACTTTAGAAGACTCTTGTATTGTCATCATTTTGTATAAAAGAAAAAAAATATTCCGCTTAGTTCAAAAGGATTCAAAATCGGACTTAAATTTTGGAAGGTACTGCACTTTGAACATTTTAATCATATCAAACAAATGTAAATATTGCTGCTGTGAAAGTAAAAATATCCGTAATGGAACCGTTCGAGAACTAAACAAATCGAGGATATATAAGAACAGTAAGCAATGTAACCGGTAGAGAACTAGTTTTCAAGTAATCCACGGGACGCCCCTTCAATATCCTCTTCTTTCTGCTCTGCATATTCAATGTCCTATACATCTTTTACTCTTTCGAGCTCTAGCACCTCTATACCAAATATTATTTACTAGGCAGAGAACATTTTCCAATTTATAGATATATATTTTTAATTATTTAAGTTAAGTCTACAGTACAAAGTACCTTACAGACTAGCGATAAAATATAAGTATAAAAACAAAAACTAATAAATTAAATTGTAAGAAATTCGCTCTGGAAAAAGAAAAATAAAGAACCTGTGACTTGGGAAAATCATTGAATCTATCAATAGATGCAATAGGCCGTTAGTTATGTCATAAATAAAAGAGAAAGAAAGAATTCTTCTTCTTCCGTACAAATTCTTCTCAAATAAATTCTGATTATAATGATTTGTTTTGAAAATATTTGTTCAATTTTTGTCATGCCCACAAACATTCTCGGAGTGCTCATAACTTAGAAATCCGATATGAGACCTAAATATGTGAAAAATATGAGCCTCTTTTATGACTCCGATATTATGAAAAGTATTAGCGTCAAGTATTAGCGTCAAACTTACTTTTTCTGACATATATTTTCATAACACACGGGAAATATACAAAGATAAGCCTTTCAAGGTTTCAATATCTTTTAACCAAATAAACATAACCTCAGACATTATTTTCTAATATGCCTCAGTCCCAATTTAAAAAAAATATATATTTTAAGGCCACTAAAAGAGCAGATTGTAAATGACATATGTCATATAAATTCCGATTACGAATACGAAAGGTGTCGTATTAGAGTCATATATTCAAGCTCATATGGTATACTGAAATCCGAGATCACTGTAGTTTATAAATAAATTTTTCGTCATGAGGTCATTATAGGCGACGGTGTCATAGTCCAAATGCTTTCGAAACATGTTTGTGCTACAACAAAACAAGAATGTCGTCATACCCAGTGCCAATGTGCACTATTTGTAGCTAATTGATTTATTGTTATTTGAAAATAGTAGGAGCCTTCATCGATCTAATTCTGAAAATTATTTTAATTGATAAGTGCGGCTACTTTAAAGTGCTAATGAACTCGTATAGAAGAAAAATCAAAACAAAACCAGTAAGAAAGTCTAAGTTTCGGGTGGAACCGAACAATTTATACCTAGTATTGGTCTATTTTAATACTTTTCAGTTCGTGTTATAAAGCCAGCTGATTGTTTTCAATAAAAACACTTCTGTTATTAGTTTTGAGGGGTAAATTAATTAATTCGTATATAAGTAGCTTCCCTACCAACCACTGCTTACCACATTTTTGAAAATACGAGTACCAATACTTACATGCACATATTATGTTGGAAAAACTTGCGTTAAAATGGACAGACGGACAGACAGACAGACGATCGGAGAGACGGCTAAATCGACTCAGCTCATCGTCCTGATTATTTCAGTGTACTTATTGATGGACCCATCTCTTCTTCTTCTCATAGTTATAAACATTTCATGTTCATTAAAGGTATGAAATTCAAAAAAGGTATATAACTTCCCTATTGCAGTGGGGTATTAACATCTTCCCCGAATATTTTACTTGCGTGTTATCCGATTTCCTTAATTTTTGGCGGGAGTATACTACGAGTACATATCATTGAGAAGTAGCTCAGCAATTTTCTTTGAAATACCTAGTTGAAATTACAAGCAATCGCCTTTGAAAATTGCAGAACTTTTATGGTGAAAAGTGGGCTGCGCCATGCCTACTTTCCCAAAATACACACAATTTGTTTGCGGTCGAGTTTTGCTTAGAAAGCTTGTAACGTGTGCAAGATCTCATTGATATAGCTTGCACAATTATAGAATCGCGCTTTAAATTTTACAAAAAAATTTTGGGCGTGGCCTTCAACCGACTATAAAAGGGGCGGGGCCACGCCCATTTTCAAAAATTTATATTTTTCGAAAGTAAAATAAAAATGATATAAAGCTATTTTACGCAAATTTATTGCCCATTAAATATATTTATGATCCTTTTCAAAATCTTTCATATAAAAGTGGGCGTAAACCTCAACCGATCCCGCCTATTTTTTCCTGGAACATTCCTTGTATACCTGGAAACCTGCATGCTGAATTTCGTTTCGATATCTTGAACGGTTTTCGATTTATGATTAATATTATTTCTAAATTTGACTTAATCAAAAGTGGGCGGTGCCACGCCCATTTACAAAAATTTCTTGAAAATTGTATTTTATGCCTCAATCTCAATGTAATCACCAAATTGTATTCTTATAGGTGTACTAGCTGACCCGCCGAACTTTGTTCCGCCTTAAAAGCACAAATCATACAGTCACCCTCGGTCCACATTTAGGTCAATAAATTGGGAACCGGGTAAAATATCGAGGTGAAGGATATCTTAAATTTTAGAAGAGACGTCTAGAGAATGATTATTGAAAGTTTCATTTATTTCCATGCAGTCCTTTTTGTGTGACGCGGGACTTATGGTAAAAAAACCACATTTTTGGTCACATTTTTCCCACATTTTCAATAACTCGGGAACTGGATGGGATATCCAAATGAAAGTTGTCCTAAATTTTAAGTTAGACGTTAAGTGATAGAATGGTGAAAGTTTCATGCAATTCTATTCAGTAGTTTTTGCGTGATACGCGCACAATCATACAGACGGACAGACAGACAGACAGACAAAAATTCTAAAAATTGTAGATTTGGGTTCCGCTGGTCCAATAACGACCTCTCCTATCAGTTTTTCGTGAATATCTTCAATGTACAGACATCGACCTGTTACAATTTTATTATATGTAAAGATTGCGTACTGCGTAAGCACTTCTTTGTGTTTTCGAAAATATTCTATATATAAAAAGTGGGTGTGGCTATCATCCGCCCATTTTAAATAGCGCTCGGAGAAGAGTGCCAAGGAACCTGCACACCAAATTTCATTAATATATCTCAAAATTTACTCAAGTTATCGTGTTTACAGACGCACGGACGAGCGGACGGATATGGCTTAATCAATTTCCCTTTTCGTTCTGAACATTTTGATATATATAAGTCAATATCTACTTCGATTCGGTTATGCGGTTACATACTGCCGCTAGGCGAATAAAGTTAATATACCTTGTGTGCATAGCACCTACAGCTATAATTACAGAATTTGTTTGGACATTTGCAAACATATGTCTAACTGCAAATGCAGCATTATAGTTGCCATGGAAGTAGTGAACAGTCTATTTCCATAATTTGAGATGATTATATTAAAATTTAAAATTTTATATTTAGTTTTATCAGACACATAAAGGAAATCTATAAATATTCGTAAACAATTACTACACATAAATTTATGTTTTGTGTTGTTATTGAAAATGTTTTGCTTTTTGTTATTGCTCTAGGCAAAAAAAAAACATCATATCAATCTGTTTTCATACGTTTGTGTGGGCATTTCCTGCCACGCGTATCCTTTCAGATACGCTTTTTTGTTGTGCGGTGATTAATGGTAACTTTTTTGATTGTCTTAAAAAAAACTCCTGGAACTTATTCGGGCTTTGAAAAATTTATAACAATTATAATTTGAAGTGATATACCACCAAGAAGATTAAGTCCGAGAGACCTGTTGTTGGTGTTGTAAGAGCAGTGGTTCAAAATTGCTGCTGCAGAGAAGTTTAAGGGTATTGCCAAGTTCTATTAACTATCCATT
This sequence comes from Merzomyia westermanni, assembly GCA_949987695.1. Classification (NCBI taxonomy): domain Eukaryota; kingdom Metazoa; phylum Arthropoda; class Insecta; order Diptera; family Tephritidae; genus Merzomyia; species Merzomyia westermanni. Next base: position 65,930,561 of record OX465291.1, read on the forward strand.
TTGTCGTCTGTACAGTACGAAATACGAAGTACATAGATCTGATGCTGTCTTGGTTTGGACACTACTTCGTAATATTACTGCAGGGATGTTTATATTAAATAAGTATATCGGTCTCAATTTTTAATTAATTTTTGTGGTCTTGGTTCATGCCTTTCAGGAAATACCCACACTTTGTACTCACGAAAAATATGTTTTTTTTTTTTCAGTAGACATTTATGACTTATTGGGACCGGCTATTGTTACTATTTATGGATACATATGTATGTGCACGAAGTTGTGCTTGTTGTTTGTTTATTCAGAAATGCCCTTAAAATAATGGCGAAACAACATATTTCCGGTGAATTTTCAATACTTCGTACCCACATATACACATAAGTTGTATTACATATACACATTCACAAAAACATGTATTATATACAGTCGCAGGCATGTGAATAAAACCAATCCGTACACTACTTTGTATGTAGTGTAAACATGTTAAGCTACAATGCAAAAAACGGAAATACTCCTTCCATCATCCAGAGAATACTCCTCAAGGAGTATCAGAGCACTCGAACACTTATTCCCACTCATATAAAAAAGGTGGTCCAATTTACGATGTCCGCGATTGGATCAACTGATCCATCTCGGGGTACTCCATTTCTTTGCTTTTGAATACTCCATTGAGTACCTACGTGAGAGAACTCTCAAAATATTCTCAAAGGATTGCTCCATGGAGAATTCAAGACGAAAGCGAGTGAGGGATTAGGTGGTCCTCAAAAGCACAACTACTTCTCTCTCGCTTTGGTATAGAATACTCCATGGAGTAACCTTTTGGCAGCATTTTGAAAGTACTCTCACGTAGGTGCTCCATAGAGTATTCAGAAACAAAGTAAAGGGTAATCCGAATAGGATTAGGTGATCCAATCGCGGACATCGCCATGTAAATTGCACCCTTTTTATATAACTGAGCTTAAGTGGTCGAGTACTCTGATACTCCATCGTTTTTTGTAGGGTAGTTATTATGGAATTTCTGATCGCAGCAACTGAATTTACACAGTAATAGGACTATGTAATACGGGTTACAAATACATTGCCCTCCTCGCAACTTAAAAGTTGACTTAATAAAAAGTTCCTAGTTTGTTAAAGATACTTATCCGTAAAGAGACACCTAAATGGTAAAATTTCATTAGGAGCGTTCAAGCAAAAGGCTCAAAGTATTGGCATAAGTTGTGTACGCTAGCTTGTAACCCTGCCTAAAAATATTTTTAATGAAATTGCAAGTCAAATATCTTTCTTTTCGTACCCTTATGGGAATATTAGTTAAAAGAAAAATATGCAAAAAATAAATATAATATACATAGAATTATTCTTAATTTTACAAAAAGTCGACAACCTTACCATGAGTAGCAACACCAACATAAATAGAATAATAGTGAATAATAATAGTTCTTCGCGATATACTTTCGAGGAGATTAAGGCCGAACATTTTTTCCATTTCATGTAATGCTGTTTTTAATTTTTCCTAAGCTAATATGTTTTACGTACGGCAGCTGCCAAGGCAGATAATCACAAATCTAAATTAAAGAGTTTCCCTACTTAGTTGTCCGCCTGTGTAAGGAATTACCACAAAGAAGTATAATCAGCAGTTTGTTTAGTCACTTATAGTCCATAACAGATATAACTTGTAAAAACATTTTTGTTTTGTTTTACATATTAAGCTAAGCAGCTGATTGCTCAGCTGACTACTCTTAGACTGTATGTATGTACAGTGGCGGACATAAATGTACACACAGTCGTTGTCTGCGATTTACACAAATTTTGGCCTTGACCAAATTATTTTAGCAAAGGCTATAGAAAAACACGTGACAAGGTCTAATACAAGAACTGTAAATTATATTTTAAAAATTCACGCGAAATTCGCAAATATTCATAGAAGTTTTATCAAAACTTTAAATTTCTTGAAAGAATTTTTTTAATTTTTTTGGGTATCCAGTTTTGTAGTTTATGTACATTTATGTCCGCCTATGTCCACCAAGCTTAGATCTTTTTAACACGTTATGTTATCGCATCTTTATTTTTCATATTTGTGGTGTGTTCTCTAAAAATATACATAACAACGTTTGAGACTCAGAAAAAGCCGTAAGATAATATATATGCTTCTAGACATACATATATGTAGATAGCGTTATATATTTCCCAAAATATGAATACATACATATGCATATATAATTTTTAAGGTGTTTTCAATATCTGTGTAAAAGACGCATGTAACAAATTTAATTAAATACACTCTTCTATACATTTATTCAGGTAAGAAGTACAAGTTCTAGCCTTGGTTAACCAGCAAGAAGGTATGCTTGTACTAAGAGGCGGTTAAGTATCAAGTAACTACCAGAAGCTCCTAAGATCAGATTCATGTCATTAAATCTTAGGGATGTATTTTGACATTACAAACAACAACAACAAAGTTAGGACTTAAGATTGCGAATTCACTTACAGGTAATCGAACAATGAAGGTGAAAATTCAAAATTGACATGAAATATTTACAGCCCTTCTTGCTTTTCTTACTTACACATCTCAATATGTAGGCAGGTACGGGCGAATTGCAATGTTTCATTGTTACCCTGCAATAAAATCCCAAACTATTCATAAAAAATACTAGTTTACGACTATATTTTTATAATTCATCTTAAACTAGTCCGAAAAAACTCAAATTTGTACTTACAAAAAAAATTAGTTTTTTTTTTTGGAAAATGTCGGAGTGTCCATAGTTGGAAAAAGCCCCCTAAAACATACTTTTTATATTTGATTTACATCACAAGAGCTCGAACCTGTGACTCTATATGTGAGCCGTAGTTATCACTTACTAATTACCACTACAATTTAATTATGATATTTTATTATATTTTGAACTAGTTTAAGACTGGTATATTTCTGCATCGTCATGTCAAGAATACTAGTTGTTTATATGGAAAAAGGGACTTCACTGGCTAGTTATTCTTGGTATGCCTATTTGTTGTGAAGTAGTTTTCAACTAGTTCGCTTAACTACAGGGTATTTCATATATATATATATCCATGCACAAGCACTTCCTACCAGGTAAGTACGTATTTTTAAAATAGTTGTCAAGGCAAGAGCAGGTGTCTTCTACTACTAAACAGATTTACAGGATTGTAGCAGACAAACGGGATGTTTTTCTTTTCACAATTTTGTAAATTCTTGTTACACTCTGGGAATAATACTTATGCCGTGTATTTTCATGTGGGACATAGTTCCATGTACCTGCAACAAAAATAGATACTCAAAACAGCTGATCATCACAAATAATGTATACAAACAATCACATAATCTTTCAAACCCATACATAAACATTGATGTAAACACGCGTTAACGAAAATTCTGACCATCGACCATTTAGTTCAGTTGAGAAGAGTAAGTGGCACTGTGAAGTTTGGTATTGGTGCGATTTAAACGAAATGTGAAAAAAAAATTTATATAATTTAGCTAAAAATGCATTCGCATATAGTATACCTCAAATGGAAGGATGAGTTAGGGCCGAAATTTGTATTAGTATTGATGATGCTATCATTCCATTGTTTTATTCAAATTGTAGAAGCCAAAGATACTACAGCTTGTGGTGAAAATCTAAGTGAAGTCTTAAAGACCATATGTTTGAATGGCTATAATTCGAAAGATTTAGGTATGTGTTAAATTAAAAGATAATATATTGACACACAAATGCAAAAAATGATAAAAAAAATCGATATTTTGCATAAATTTATAGTGTGTTCCATAACTATAGCACACTCGGAATTGACATGTTCTATTTATTTATAAATATAATATTTTTATACCCGCACAGTAATAATTGAAGAATATGGGACTTTTTAGCACACTTATTTTATTTGTATTTATAGCTTTAAAATCCTTGTTGTGTTTTTAGAATTTTTTTCTGAAATCATATTTCATTTGTTGTTTGTTTATTAATTGTATTTTAAAATTATTGCACACCTTTAAAAAGCTTAGTTCTGAGAGTGTTGTATTTATGAAACTTGCTATACCACAGATATAGTGTCGGTGACACTGCAAAACCACGTAACGCACAAATGCAAAACCGCCCAAGTGACATTTGTGTCAAAAACTTTTATAGGCCCCTGCCATAAAGATCTATTCATATATTCTCGAGAAAACTACATGTTGTTTGGCAAATTAATTAAAAGAATCGGTCTTAATGGGACCTTTTCCCATAAAGTCAATATTCGTCTAAACATAAATGAATTTGTAGTGGAAAAACAGCCAAACTCAAATATTTCTTACGCGGTTTTGCATATAGGCGTTACGCGGTATTGCAGTGTCACCGACGATATGCACATTGATCCGTAAACGTGGCGTTAATATACCATCCATATTACAGGTGGCCCAATTCGATATCGCAGACATTCAGACCTTTACATGCCCAAGTACATATATGGCAAACAGTTCTTTGTACCGCCAACAATGTCGAAACACAAACTGGCTAAACAAAATCTAAGTTCGAAACAAATGTTGAAAATGGAAGCGCGTTGGCAACAAAACTCTCAAATCCCGGGTAAACGAGTGCGTCGTCAAAACGATATGGATCTAGCGGAAAGAATTAAAAAAGGCATCGTGGACGAATGCTGTAAGAAGGGTTGTCCCTATTCTACAATCGAAAAATATTGCAGAGAACTTGATAAACTGACAGCTGCAAAATTATAATAAAACTTGCAACTTGATTAAAATAATAAATTTATTGGGACTGATTTTTTCACGATCACTTAGGCAAAGATTAAAAGCTCAATCAGCATTGATTTTAGTTAGACTCGATTTAAGTAAGCAAAATGAACAAACTGGCTTAAGTTGTGTTTGGGAACTCAGCCCATAGTGATACTCAATGTCGTTGTAGATATAGGCATATATATACATAGGTACATATGCGGGTAACATTTGAGGAACATCCTAACATACATTTTCCTAATTTGATTGGCTTAGTACAACAAGTGGACGTATGGAAAACTTAGCAAGACCAGATTTATACTAAATGATAATAATCTTTTTATACAAATGCATATACCTACCCATATTTTAAGGTGATAAACAATATTATATAGTGTACATACTAAACCTTGTAAATATTACTCAAAAGAAATTTAGTTACAACATTGTTTTATTCAAAGAAGATTGGAAGTCATGAATTGAAAGAGAAGCAAAGATTTGTGCAGAAAGGTTTTGTTTGTTTTTCCACCTTTCTCTCACATTTTTTGCCCTGAATTGCCTCCGCTCTGTTTCCTTTTTGGGGTTTCAAGTTATATAAAAGGTCTATATAGCGAGTCGCTTCATCCAAGACAGTTGTCCGCTTGTAGCCGCACCTCAAAGCCATCAGTAACTTTTGCTTTAAATCTTCTAGCTAGCCCTTCAACCCATTGTGTCGAGGTGAGTTTACCAGGTAGTCGCCATTTCACATTTAGCTCAACACCAAGTGGACGTTCGCTGCTTGTATTTTAAATATGAGCCAAAAAATTAATATAGTTGAGCAGTGCGATAAACATTTCTTTGCTATTGTGAATGTTTCCGTCATTCAGCTGCCGATTTTCCATTTGGACTAAATTAACGGGAGCTCTCATAAAAACTAAGCTGAAACTTGAAGGATGCTTGAATAAAAGCTTTTATTTGTACTTAATTCATTATAATTTAACTGCCGCCTCGGCAACACTAAGGTGGATCAAGTCATTAGCTACTTCTTTTTCAACTCGTTGGGAGCCTTCCCATGAATCTGTGGCCGGATTCGTGTGTCGATAGGAAAATATTCTGCGTCGGAGCTTCTTTGTTCATTCGTCAGTAGACCCTCGGGCTTTATTATAGGGCATTATGCTCAATCGCTTGAAGCCTTGTTTGGTTTCTAATGGCACGGAGCTGTTCTTTCCTAACCTGTGGAGCTGTTGAAAATGCACAGCGTCACTTAGCATAGCCGTGTTAGCTTTGAAAGTCATATTCAGACATTCAAAGTAGTATACATGCAGACACGGCCAAGGACAGTAGCACTTGGCAGCGCACTCATTTTCTCACCACATTCCAATTACACGATTTTACATTTATTTCTTATACGTTCGGATGCTTTCAGCTTTAGTTCTTGGTGAACTGACACTGCCGATTGGTCCCACAAAGGCTTCCTCCATTTCTGAACAAACCATAGGTTCTATACGGATTAGTTACCTCATCCTGCCCCTCTATGGCTCTCGTTGCTCGAAGAGTACGGCTCATGCAAGGAATTGCACCTGGCAACGCAAATACTTGGAATTAGAACGGTTTTTGAATAGAAAACCATAAATAAAATGTGGTCCTCATATGTAGGACATTGGGGATATATATTCTTAATAGTTTTTCAGGCGATTTCCTCTTCTCAAAGCTTTCCCTCTTTTGGAGGATTATGAAATGAACGGTTATTGCATCACCTTGATTCCTCCCAACTTAACCCTTTCACCCCTGAGTTTTTTTCGAAACCTGGAGGGTTTTTCATTATTAAGACAGCAAATACTGTAATATGACAAAAATAAAAGATGTTTGGCATACCTTCAAAGTACGAGATCCTTACTAATATCCTGGGGTATATAATCCCAATAATGTTTTTAAGTGGGATGTATACGTCCCAATAATGCTGAAAGGACTAAGGAAATTAAATAACAACTTTTAATAAAAAACTAAAAAAATTCACATTTTATTGGTTTTTCTTTTACAAATTTAATTAATTTACAAGCCAAGGTTAGGTTAGGTTAGGTTAAGGTGGCTGCCTCTCTGCATCGCCGAGAGGCGCACTTAGGCCAAATGGCCCATTGTGATACCACTGAATGGGTTGCGACCCTTCCTTTGTTAAACATTTTTAAAAGTCGAACCACCCTGTCCGCTTAATAAAGCGCAGAATGTCTCCGATTTCGGCAGAGCCCAGCTCCGTTAAACTAGCGAATAGGCACTTGTTTAGGCACTCAAAACGGGTCCTGGCAAGTGCAGGGCAGCTGCAGAGGAAGTGTTCAACACTTTCTATTTCCTCCTTGTCCCTACAGCTGCGACAGAAGTCATTTGCAGGGGCCCCCATGCGCTCAGCATGTATTCCCATTAGACAATGTCCGGTGAGTACCCCGATCAAGGGGGCTAGGAAGGATCGTTTTAGATTGAGTATGGACTCGGTCCGTTTCCTACATATGCAGGGCCACGTTTGCCTGGACACCTCACATGTCGAATGTCTTCGAATTCGCGTAGGAGCCAGAGCTTGGTCGTGGCAAGAGGGGTGGAGATACTCCTTGTTTGGTTCACCTCTGATTGCTCTGTGGCCTTCCTTGCCAGCTTGTCAGCAGTACAGTTTCCAGGTATGTCCCTGTGCCCAGGGACCCATATCACTGCTGTGAGGCACTTTGAGGCCAGTTCATTCAGCGATCGCCTGCAGTCGAGTGCTACCTTCGAAGCAGTGTTGCTACTCTGAAGGGCTTTGATCGCTGCCTGGCTGTCGCTGTAAATAGACAGTGATGTGCAGTTTTTCGAGAGCAGCCAGCGCGCAGCCTCCTTTATGGCTGTAAGTTCAGCCTGGAATACGCTGCAGTGGCTAGGTAGTCTGACGCCTAGGAAGAGTGAAAGTTCCTCCGAGTAGACGCCGCAACCCACCTTGCCGTTGAGCTTAGAGCCGTCTGTAAAAATGGAGGTTGATTGTGGGTGTAGAATGTGCACGTCCTCCCATTCGTGCCTCGTAGGGATTCTGGTGGAGAACCTTTTGTTTGGCTCATAGCCGGTAGGCGTAGTGTAGTCTACCACCTTCAGATTTTTGGGTATGGTCTTCAGAATGCTTGTGTGTCCGAATCTGGTGTCGCTCCAGTGTTGAGCGGCATTCAGTCGCACTGCGCTATAGCTAGCTTGGAGTTTACCGTACAAGTCAACCGGAAGTAGGTTGAGCATGATCTCCAAAGCTTTTGTGGGCGTTGATGGAAGTGCACCCGTGATAAGTACCGCCGCCGATCGCTGTACTCTGCCCATCCTGTTTATGTTGCTGCTACGCTCGAGTGCTGGCCACCACACGGCAACGCCATAGAAGAGGATGGGTCTAACTACCGCGATGTACAGCCAGTGCATGATACGGGGGTTCAGTCCCCATCTCTTCCCCACGGCTGCTTTGGATGCATATAGGGCAGTAATAGCCTTCCTGGATCTGTCCTCAACATGTTTGGTCCAGTTGAGTTTACTATCCAGGATTACGCCGAGGTACTTGACCTCTGGAGAGAGTTTGAGCCTGACCCTATTCAGGCGTGGTGGTACAAAAACTGGTATTTTGTACTTCCTGGTGAAAAGGATCATTTCCGTTTTAGACGGATGTACACTAAGGCCACTTTCAAAGGCCCAGTCCTCCACGAGGTTCAAGGCGGTTTGAAGCAGTTCGCTTAGGGTCTGAAGATGCTTTCCAGTCGCCGTAAGAGCGATGTCATCTGCATAGGCAATGATTTGGCAGCCGGTGCTTTCCAGCTTTAGAAGTAGGGTGTTGACTGTTAGGTTCCACAAGAGAGGAGAGAAAACTCCTCCTTGAGGAGTGCCCCTGGATGCGTATCGCGCTATTGAGGCCTCTCCCAGATTAGCTTGGATAGTTCTCCTTGACAGGAGCTGACTGACGAATTCCACCAGCGGGGGCACCACTCCCAATCTTAGAAGGGACTCGATGACCGCTTGAGGATTAACGTTATTGAAGGCCCCTTCAATGTCGAGAAAGATACCCAAAGTGTAGTCCTTGAGGGCAAGTCCTTTTTCTATCTTTGCAGTGATAGCATGGAGTGCAGTTTCCACTGACTTGCCCTTGGAGTATGCATGTTGAGTCTTAGAGAGGCTTTGCGAGCGCAGATTATACCTAATGTGCGCATCCAATATTCTTTCCAAGACCTTGAGAAGAAAAGATGTGAGGCTTATAGGCCTGAAGTCTTTTGGATTCGAGTGTGAAGCTCTTCCTCCTTTGGGTATGAAGATTATCTTCGCTTCGGTCCATCTCTGTGGGACGTAGCATAGCCTTAGACATGCTGTGTAGATTTTAGACAGCACAGGGCAGAGGATGTCTCCCGCCATTTGAAGTTCGGCGGGGAAGATGTTATCAGGCCCCGGAGATTTAAATGGGTCGAAGGTTCTGATAGCCCATTCGACTTTTTGAGGAGTAACTACCTTCTCCATAGAGTGGTAATTTCTTTCAATGTAGTCGACTGTTGGTGGCTCCGTGGAACAGCCCGGAAAGTGCGTGTCCATTAGAAGCTCGACCATTTCGCCGCTAGATGATGTCCAAACTCCGTCAGGTTTCTGAATGAAGCTCGGAACAGTTGGACTTTTTGATAGAACTTTACGCAGTCTATTAGCCTCTGAGTTGGTTTCAATGTTGTTGCAAAAGTCTCTCCATGAATCCCTCTGGGCTTTGTTGACTGCTTTTTTGAAAATTTTTGGAGCCTCTTTATATTCGTGCCAAGAGCCAGTCCGTTTAGCTTGATTAAAAAGTCTCCTACTGCTTTTCCTGAGCCGGGAAATTTCGGAGTTCCACCATGGTGGTCTCTTCTTATTCCTCGGTCTGGTGACAGGACAGGAGGCTTTAAAAGCAGCATTACAGGACTCTGTGATCAGGTCTACGGCTTCATCAATTTTAGACGATGAGTCAAGCTCACCGATCGAAGCTGACTCGATTTCAGAATCATTGTGCGCTTCATCAGATCTTAGCGGTAGGCCTAACCTACTGTGAGAAGCGTGCTCATAGAACGACCGTGATAGAACATTTTTGAACACATTCCAGTCCGTTCTCTTTTTATTTCTGTAGGCTGCGAGAGTAGGTGGTCTCATGTGGAGACAGAAGTATATGTATCAGAGAAGGAGTTGTCCCTTGATACATGCCAATCCTCGATTTGGCCCAGTAACGGGTCAGAGACTAGCGTGATATCAAGAACTTCCTTCCTATTTGCGGTAACAAACGTTGGTTCATTACCAGAGTTACTTATATGTAGGTTTTGAGATAGAATAAAGTCTAAAAGGCACTCACCTCTAGGGTTAGTGTCTGTAGAACCCCACACTACGTTGTGCGAATTGGCGTCGGCTCCTATTACGATCGGCAGCTTCCGTCGGTTTGCCTCATTCACTGCGTTGATAAAGCAGGTGGTTGGAAATTGGTGGGCGTCATGCGCCATGTATGCTGCAATCAGCCAAACCTGTCTGCCTTCCAGTTCAAGGCTGATGGTCACCGTATCTGCGTCACTGAAATTTGATAATAGAAAGTAAGAGAGAGTCTTTTTAATAAGAATACACGCTCTGGTCCTACCTGTAACTGGGGTCTTGACAACCTGGTAGGCATCAGAGGTTAGTCCGCAAACCTTGTTTCGAACGAGCCAGGGTTCTTGGATTAGCACGAGCTCCTCGGCTTTATCGCCGAGGCGCAAGAGAAGGGCAGCCGAGGCTGCCTTGGAGTGATGCAGGTTAATTTGCAGGACCCTAATCATCAGAAACTTCATAGGTCGGTGTCTGAGCCCTCGTCCATTGCTACTGCCTCTTCGTGTTTGGGAGCGGCTATGACTGTAGTGTCAATTGCCGCTTCCTCCACGTCAGAGTCCAGTAGCTGGCTCACAGACTGGTGCACCCACCGACCAAAGGTCGACCCAACGTAGCCAGATACCGAGACCGTATCGCTCTCGGAGTCGTTCGCGGTGTCGTATCCGACCAGTGAGTGCGCCCTCCCAGCAGGTTCACTTAAGGTGCTGCCTGTGGGACCATCACCGCCTGAAGCGGTTTGTGAGACTGTGGAGGCAGCATCCGTTTCGCTCACGGCGTTGCCGGTTGATCCGTCCTCCAAGCTGGCTTTCTCGGTGGGCCCAGGTCCACTCAAGGTATTTCCTGGTTCCTCCGTTCCAGGTTCATCAGTGGCGATCTCACCCTTCTTCGCAATCCGCAGGGTGAGAAATGAAGCCAAACATTTGAAACATAAAGCGTTGTTGCATCCAGAATAGGCGTATTTAGTCCTGGTTTCCCCTCGTGATCGCTTGGCGGGTCTTCCACCACATTGACGTGTTGTAAGCATTTTGTATTGTATACCTTCAGCTATAATCTCTCGGCTAAGGGCACAAAAAAATGAATGAGGGAATTTGACGGTGCGGGAATATTATCCATAGGCTAAGCACAGCGAATTAAAACACAACGGCTTCGCTGGCTAGGCCACGTAGCGCGAATGAGCGAAGATGCTCCAGCCCAGAAGGTATTCTTATCGGCACCCGCCGGTGGAAGCAGAGGAAGAGGGAGACCACCACTCCGATGGAAGGACCAAGTGGAGACCGATTTGCGATCCCGCGGTGTTTCCAATTGGCGCCAGTTGGCGCAACAAAGAAACGACTGGCGAGCTATGTTGGACGGTCAAAATCGCCCGGGCGGTTAGATGACCATTTAAAGAAGAAGCTAACCACAGCTATCATACAAATTTTAAAAAATAGTTTTTCCAACATTTTCACATTAAAATACAACGCGTGACTGTTAGTATTTGAATCCTGCAATACGTATAAGTAGAAGTAGTAGGAAAAATTTTCCGAAAAACGTCGAGCTCTGTAGCGCAATGAGGGAATCCAATGAGAACTTCAGGATCTTTTTCTATGGGCATTTTATACCCTGGTTCAAAAATGACTCCGTTGTTAAAAGTTGTCCAACTACATTTATTGCCGATTGGTTGATACTCAATATTCTCCAGCGAATCATGGCGAAGATTCATCATTGTATATAGCTTTTGCTAGAGGGTCTTCCACATCTTCGTCATCATCATTTGATGATACATAGCTAGGCTCGGATGCACTAAAGTCATCGCCCATATCATTACTCTCGTCATTACAAAATATTTCTCAATTTCATGCTCATCAAATTTCTTCCTTCTAGACATCTACAAGTATAAACCAATATTGGGATGTTATTATCCCACTCAAATATGTTATTGGGATTATATGTCCCAATGTAATTGTAAATATAAAAAACTTACATTTATCACCTCAATTGCTTAAGAACTTTGGATCGAGAATCTTTAGCCACACTCGAAGTTTCAAACACGATGAATTTTCTGGAAAAAAACGCTACTAGTTGGACGTTTCACATTGAAATACAACGCGTGGCTGATTAAAGTTTGCGAATTGTCTTTGTCAAACATTCGATTAGCAGGAACTTTATATCAATACTAACGAGATCGATTTATTACTCAACAAAGAAAACTGCGCGCTTTAATTGGGACTATTTTAATTGGATGAAAAATAAAAGTTATACACAAGTTTGAAGTTGTCTGGGACATAATGTGGCAGTAGGGGCGAAAGGGTTAAGACATAACTGAAGTTTCTTCAAGAATAAATCGCATAAACTAATAGCCTCCTATTTAGAAAATAGAACTCAGTGGGTCTCCTGTGGGACTGCGACATCGTCTTCACTAGTATTGACGGGAATTCTACAAGAGTCCATTCTTGGTCCCACTCTTCGTTCTATCTATGTAAATGACTTACCAGCTATAATTAATGAAATAAACTGGCATTTGCATGCGGATTATATTCAAGTCTACAGATCAAGCAAGCTCACCGATATATCTGTATATTATTGTATGCGTTTGAAATTATCGCTAACTGTTCTTTGTACTATTTAAGGGTTTTTTTAATCGGCTTTGCTGGTCATCCGGGTGTTCAATCTTAATTTTAAAGAAAATTATTAAAAAACAAATTAATTTAAAAGACACATTACTATGAACAAAACATTTTTCCCATAATCGTAGTTTAAACTTTAAAAATAAAAAACATCACAAAAAACAAATACAAGTTATTACTATACATTTATTCAGTACCATCTTCATCTGGTACACTTGTCATACTGGTGTTTTATAAACACAGTAGGTAGCTTGCAGCAATGTCTTTCTTGTCCTTTTTCTTGTTTATTGTTCTCTCTTTTTTGTAGTATGTGTAGGGTCTCTAATAGGGGCTGATGACTATTTTATTTTGTTTTGTTGTTTTTCCGACAGGGTGAATGATTGATGTATATTGGAACGATTTTTCGTCATCCCTTGTCAAATTTGGTTTTGAGACAAACCGGTTTCGGCGTTGTGCCATCATCAGTGTCGATTTTCGTTCTATGACGATTTTCGTTCTGTGACTATACTGCCGGCTTGACAGAGAATTTTTAAGTGTTAGTGCACTCAGCTCTCCTCGTGACACACCTACTTGCATTCAACTGTAGTCGTGTCTTTGCCGGCGTGGATTGGCTAACCTCTAAAATCTGGGATTTTTTAAGTTGACGCATGGAAAATTTTATCGTCTCGGGTATTGATTGAAGAGCAGGGTAGTAATGTTGTGATGCGCTAGGCAATTGTACCAACAGCTCTTGCGCAATAGCTTCCATTTGCGCTGTAGCAGAGCTGTTGGTGCAATTGCCTAGCGCAGCACAATATTACCACCCTTAAAAATTAAGAAATTCAAAATGTTAGATTTTAGCCCATCAACGCCGGCAGAGACACGATGACAGTCGAATTCAAGTAGGTGTGGCACTAGGACTGCCGAGTGCACTTACACTTGAAAATTCTCAGTCTGAAGTATAGTCACGGGTCCCTATAATGTGTCTCTCGTTGTTTTTCTCTTATCAACGTCTATTATTTTTGAATTTGTTAGATCAGCCGAATGCCCGTGCATTAAAACGTGCTGAGCAAGCTCTGTCCTGGTCTCCTTCTTCCTTATATCGGCATCATGTTCTGCCAATCGGGTTCCCAGTGCTTCTTTCGTTGTTCCAATGTACCTATATTTTGTTGCACTTTGCGTTTTCTGTCTCTTTACATTGTATATCATAAATCACGTTGTTTTATTGGTGGGTTTCTATAGAATCTTTTGTCCGTGTGAAGACCGTAAAGTGCGTGGAGCTTGATTTATATACTACTTTTTCATTCATTATCAAAGCTGTTTCATTGTAATGTAAACTGTTAGTACTAAAAATGTAAATACCTTTTTTATAAATCCAAAAATAAAAATAAATAAAAACCATATATTTTACTGTAATTTTTATCATATATAAATTCAGATTACTTCGCAAATAGTTACATGCTTGCAATGGGTTAATCAAAAGAGCCCTCTTCGATGCCTGGAGAACTGTTGTCTCTAGTAACTAAACAATCTGTAGCAATAGAATTATGTGATACATACTTGGCATCCAAATCTATGCATCCTCCTACAGACCCTTCTCATCAACTCTGAGACATTTTCAACAAAAATTAGACATTCACCATTGAGCGAAGAAATCTCAAATGTCAACACTGGAATTTTAGCTTTTCAGCACAAATTGTTGAAAAAAAGAAATGAAAACTGTTACAGAGCTAAAATCGGACAGTAGCAGTGGCAGCCATTTACAAAGTATGAAATAGTAAGTAAAGAAATGTTTAAAAGTATGCAGAACAAGGTACGAGTAATATGATAAACTGTCAACTGAGCCACAACCCACACTGAAGAATACAGTACGAAGAAAGAAATACATCCAATGTGTGTAAAATTAATCTCAGCTATCTGTGAAAAGCACACCAGAGACAGAAAGTTGTTTTGGTAAAGAGAAGCTTGCCCAACAAAAAAAAAAAACGAGAACAATAAAATCTGGAGCAGTATTGTCAGCAACAACAATAGTTAAATTTGTAAGTTGGCTAGAGAAATCTGGCAAAGTGACAACAGCAATGTCAACGTCAATTACAATACTAAAAAAAAATCGGCAAAAAGTAACGGTAGGTTGCTTGCGCGTAAAGCATTTTCGGTTGGTATTGTCGGCATTCAAATACGCTACAACTGAACCAAAGGGTGTGCTTTTTGGAAATGCATAGCTCAAATATTATTTGAATAAAGGCCGTAAACATATAGGATTATATTATTATCATTATTTCCAGGAAAATTCACATTTATTTCATATTCGAGTTACACTCTTTCTTCCTGTTAGTACGAAATATTCGTCTCCATGCACGCTTGGTACAAACCATCTGCGAAAATTTGTTAGCTAAGAGTAAGTTCCGGTAGAAATTAAGGCCAGTAAGTTTTTAAATAATATTCCCAAGCATACGGGTCAGATGCTCTACTGCTTTTTTTTACCTTGAGTATCATGAAAGCTTAAAAATGATTTCTCAAAAAAAAAATATAATTAGCGTAACATATGTATTCTCTTTTAAAAACAACCAATGTTGTTTATAGAATGCTTTTCAAACTAAGAACTTTGTCCAAAATGGTATTTTTTTAACCGAATTTGGATCTGCCTGCTGGAGGTTTTCTACTTTTGTTACCTTATAGGAACCTTCGCTAGAGCAGGAACCTTGTCGTTGGTGCGAAGGCTTAAGCCGACCCCCATCTGCCAGGAAAGCTATGTGGGAAAATGCTAGCCTTTTTGCCCGTGGCCGAGCGATGGTGGTGGGTGACCAAGAACTGCCAAATCACCTCTCCTAACCCACCCCCTCCCCTCCCTTCCACTGTCCTCTCCCCCTCCTCACCCCTTCCCATCCCTTCCCATCCCTTCCCTGACACCCCCCCCTAATCCAGGGTGTTACGCGGACCGTGCCCATTGGAAGGTTTGCAGCCAGGGGGTAATATCGGCTGTATTTCTACGGTGCCTCTCTGATACCGGGCCGCCTCAGAGAGTAACGGTGGCCTTACCGCAGTAAGGGGCGCTGCTGCGGCGTACGAAGTCTTTCCCCTACGAAAACTTTAGACCACTGAGCCCGCCTTGTCGGGCAGGTGGTCGTACGACCAAGATGATGAACTCAACACCTATAAAAATAAAACAGGACGGAAGAGAAGAGACGAAGGACGGACGGAAGGGAGGGGACGAAATGCTCTCCAAAGTTCGAGACAGAGCGCTCAGCGATGGCTCGGACTCGGAAAGCAGTGCGGAGTCAGTGAGCTCAGTGCGGGAGCGAGAGCTGCTGAAAACCCCGACAAAGGAAGAGAAGAAAGCGCGCAACAGAGAGGGGAAGAGAGCCCTATCGCAATACCGGGCGGCGCTTAAAATTATTCAACGCTTGGGAGCCGTGGTCGAACTCACTGACCGGGAAAGCGAGCGTTTGGCATGGGCCCGTGGGGCAGTTGCTGCAGGTCGAAAGCACTTCGACAGGCCGGATTACGCCGCTAGCAGTTCTCGATACTGCAACAGTATCGAGGAAAAACAGCTTAGCGGCAGTAAGAAACGGCAGCGTTCGGCCGAGGGTGAGAGGTCTGACCTCAAGCGGCGGAAGGATGACTTCAGGCCATCCACTTCCAGGGCTGCGAGGAGGACTACTCGCCATGACGGGGCAGGGAGTAGCCGTTATAACCAGGCTGTCAGCTCAAAGCCGACAACAGCTGGAGAGGCAAAACCGGGCATCAGCTATAGTCAGGTAGTCGGCGAAAAGCCGACAACATCTGAGGTGGCGAAAGCAAGGCCAAGAGGAGGCAAGGATGGGTTACCGGCCTCAAGGACCAGCGAAGTGGCAAAGCAGCACCTTACGGTGGCGTTGCTTGACCGCTCCGATCCCTATGGACAGATGTCCGCTGACAAGTGGCGATCTGTGGAGAGGGAGCTGCTCAGTGCCATCATAAAAATGATGCGTAATGAGCCAAACAAGCCCCTACCGAGCTTTGATGCAGCAGGCTGGTACAATGGGGTAAAACTCATAAAATGCAACGACACGACTGATATGGCTGAAGGGAGTGGTACCAAACCTCCAAAAGCAGAATAGTGCCAAGTTCGAAGTGGTGGAAAGAGCACTGATCCCGTCGATACCTAAGGCAAAGGTATGGATCCCGAGTGTGGTGCAGTCGGACGATGCGCTGAGCTTGCTGCAGCGCCAAAACCCGAATATACCGACTCGGGATTGGAAGGTACTTCACGTATCTAGGCCCACGGAGGAGGGCCAGTGCTATTTCCTCCAAATCAACAAAGAGGCGGAAGACTTATTATATCCAGAGTTCGGGAAGATGTCTTGGGGCGTTGGTAGTGTTTTCCTGCGCCTCAGGAAAAGAAATCCGAAAGACGGTAACCACAACACGATCGAAGCAGGGGAAGTCGAGAAGGAACTCGAGAGCCTGAGGATCGTGGAAGGGGAAGGAGGGACGAAGGTGATGGAGGTGGAGGGGGACAATAACATTGATGATGTTAAGAGTCCTTCAAATAAACCTCCATCACAGTAAAGTAGCGTCGAGCGAGCTTCTCCTGGCTCTAGGGGAGAAGTCGTTCGATGTGGCGCTAGTCCAGGAGCCATGGCTCTCTGCCGGAGGAAGGGTATCTGGACTTAACGCACATGGATATAAGACGTATCACGCAAACGTGGAAGGTAGGATTAGAGCAGCTGTTATGGTAAGTAAAACACTTAACTCATATTTGTTGTCTAATTTCAGTACTGAAGACCTTGCGGTAGTAGCTATAGAACGAGGAACGGGCGATGCTCTTGTCATAGCATCCTGCTACATGGCGCACGATGCTGACGCTCCCCCCCCCGTGAGTTAGAGATGCTGGAGGCAGGCTACAGGCTGCGAAATATCGTCATTGGCGCGGATGCAAATGCACACCACCATGTATGGGGATGTGATGACATCAATGAACGGGGTGAGTCGCTTTTTTGTTTCTTACTCCAAAGTAGTTTACAAGTAGTTAATAGAGGGAACACTCCCACATACGTGGGACCAACGTCCAAAAACGTATTAGATATCACTCTTTGTTCGGAACCAAGTACAGCCGTATCCGACTGGAGGGTCCTAAACAGACCCTCCTTCTCGGATCATGCGTACATTGGTTATAACATAGCTTTAAGTACAGTTAAAGGAGGGGAACTTTTTAGAAATCCCAAAACAACAAATTGGACCCGCTTTCAAGGGTATCTGAAATCAAATCTTCGGCAACCAGAGACGATTAGTAATGTTGAGGATCTGGAGAAATCCACAGATATCCTAACAACAACACTAACAAAAGCTTATAAATCAGCCTGTCCCCTCAGGAAACCCAGGAACAAAACGAAACCACCATGGTGGAGTAAAGAGCTGGGTGCCCTAAGGAGCCAGACTAGAGACTTATTCAAGCTAGCAAAGCTAGCGGACTCAGCTGAGTGCTGGGACGAGTACAGAGATCTGCTAAAGATGTACAAGAAAGAAATTCGTACAGCAAAAAGAATCTCTTGGCAAAAGTTCTGTGGTGACATGGAAAGTTCCAATGAGACTGCGAGATTGAGAAAGGTTCTTTCGAAGGGCGTACAAGTTCAGGGCCTTATTAAAAAGGAAAATGGGGAATGGGCGCGTAATGGTGCAGAATCCCTCGAAGCACTCATCAATGCTCACTTTCCATCAGAAGAAGGCATTGACGGACAAATAAATAGCATAGGCTCATCAATACAGGAGCGTGATATTGAAGGACTGATAACACATTCCAAAATTAAGTGGGCACTAAACTCGTTTTCCAAGTTTAAGTCGCCAGGCCCAGATGGGATCTTCCCCGCCATGCTCCAAATGGCCGGAAAGAGAACCATAGAATGGCTTAGTGTAATATTCGAAAGTTGCATAAGACTGAGGCACGTGCCGGAAGTATGGAGAACTGCCCGTGTGGTGTTCATACCGAAGGCAGGCAAGAGCAGTCACATGTACACTGGAGACTACAGGCCGATTAGTCTGACGTCATTTATACTAAAAACCCTCGAGAGGCTAATAGACACTCACATTAAATTAAATGTGAAGGAGGATTTAATTTCCAATACACAACACGCATACACCAAGGGCAGGTCTGTGGACACAGCTCTGCATAGGGTCGTTATGCACATAGAGAAAGCCCTAGAACATGGGGAATTTGCAATAGGTGTCTTCCTAGACATAGCAGGAGCATTCAACAATCTTTCAAAGCGAGCCATAATCGACGGACTACGACACATTGAGGTGGATCCCGCCTTGGAAAATTGGATCGACTGCATGCTGGGGTGCAGGAAGATCACTTCCAGTTGGGGCGGTTACGAAACCACAAAAGTAGTACATAGAGGCACCCCGCAGGGTGGAGTACTATCGCCGCTGCTGTGGAACCTGGCCCTTAACAAACTGCTCAAGCAGTCCGAAGGGGGGCCAGTAAAACTGACAGCATATGCAGATGACGTCTCAGTCATAATAAGCGGGAAATGTCTATCGACGCTCAGCTCGCTGATGAACCAGGCGCTTAGGGTCATCCATGACTGGGCCTGCGAGGTTGGGCTGAGCACAAATGCTGATAAGACAGACCTAATATTATTTACCAGAAAATACAAAGTACCAAGTTGGGTAAAGCCAAAACTAGGAGATGTGGTATTAGAACCGAAGGTTAGTACCAAATATTTAGGTATTATACTGGATAGCAAGTTGAGTTGGAAACTCAACGTACAAGAACGGTCGAAAAAGGCCTCAGCAGCTCTGTATATCTGTAAGAGGATGCTGGGCTGCACTTGGGGTCTTTCGCCTGCCTTGTCTTATTGGGTTTTCAATGCGATTGTTAGACCAATTTTATTCCATGGGGTCCTGGTTTGGTGGACCGCCTTAACGAAGAAAACGTATATGAAGTCAATAGAGAGAGTGTATAGAACATCTATGATAAGCATAACGGGTGCGCTTAAAACCACACCGACAGCAGCGTTACACGCCATTTTGCATCTACCGCCCGCAAACATAACGGCAAAGAACATAGCGTTAACAACTGCAAACAGGCTATATGCCACGGGGCAGTTTGAGTGCAGATCATTTGGCCATAGTAGTATAGCGTCTTCCTTGATAAGACATGTAGACTACACGGTCCCTTGCCTGCGCTTCGAAGAGGTTCTGGAAGCCACTATAGAGGAGGAGGGCTGGAGGAGAGGTGCAGAAATGACGGAAAACACGGTACACATATATACAGATGGTTCCAAAATGACGGAAGGAGTAGGAGCCGCAGTGTACTGTAATGACTTGGGGATCACTAAATCATTGAAATTGCCAGATCATTGCAGTATATTCCAGGCGGAAGTCATAGCCATTAAAGTGGGAGCAGAAATAGCTGTAGAAAGTCTAGCGCTCGGAGAGCGGGTGAACTTTTACGCCGACAGTCAGGCGGCTATCAAGGCCATAATCTCAAATAGTAGCACTTCTTTGAGCGTACTAGAGTGCAAAAGAAGTCTTGAAAAACTTAGTATAGAACATAGAGTACATATCTTTTGGACCCCAGGCCACAAAGGTATAGAGGGAAACGAGAAAGCTGATGAGCTAGCAAAGAGTGGAGTGGCACTAGATGCGAGCAACAGTATTAACGTACCCATCCCGCTAAGGGAATTAAAGCGTAGGTGCGATTTACACATGGTTAAACAAGCAGATAAGGCATGGGAAGAAGTGCAAGGCTGTAAAATCTCCAAAATCCTGTGCAAATCGTACGACATGAAACTTACAAAAACAATTGTATCCCTCAAAAGGGAAGACTGTAGACTGCTAATTGGTATCCTTACAGGGCACTGCCTTCTGGCAGGCCATGCCCACAAGATCGGTCTTGTTTCCGACAGCATGTGTAGGAAATGCAAAGCGGAGACGGAGACTGTGGAGCATGTCATGTGCACATGCCCCGCTCTATCCAGACTGCGGCTTCAAACATTTGGAAAGGGACAATTGCCCAACCTAGCTTCACTGACAGAAATAGGCCCAAGTAGGCTTCTGGTTTTTGCGAAGAAAACATTACTGTTTTGTAAAATAGACACTGAAGTGTCAACTGTATAACAAGAGGTCGTCAAAGTTTTTCTGGTAACACTACGGACGCTATGCGCCTATGTGAGGCCACTGCGTTGGCCTGCCAGCACAACCTAACCTAACCTACCTTATAGGAATCAAACACGATGACTCGGGCTAAGTTCTCCATTAAATACGGAAACTTGACAAAACACCCTTTTTGTTGTATTCAATATTGCTGCCGTTTAGCACCTACATAACAAGACGAACAAATATTAAGGAAGGTATTATGAAGAAATAGGGAATAGTTTTAAGGAGAACGTAGTGCTCATCTGTTAAATGTTATCAATACTAAAACTGATCCTCTATTGGCTGCTAAGCTAATCAAACACGGCGTGGAAAAGTTGCAAAGCGCATTCACCTGCTTCTATACAGAATATGGTCGAATGAATGCATGCCTTTAGATTGAAATCTGAGTGTTCTCTGCCAAATCCACAAGTAGGGGGATCCTAGAAATGGCAATATGTATCGAGGAATCAGAAATTTCGCTTGTAAGGTTCTCTCAAGCGGTTTTTGCAAAAGACTGAAGCCTGACGTCAACAGACTGATTGGGCTTTATCAGTGTGGGTTCAGATTAGCAACATTTTATATACCTTCGCAAAATGACGTCGCGTAACACCTCCAGCTCGATCAGAATCGAGAAGAACATCTCCTAGGCGTTGCAAACTATCCAAGTTTTCACAAAGGGTGACTCCGATGTAAGGACCAAGTGGAGACCGACTTGCGATCCCATGGATTTGCACTAGTTGGCAGACAGAAGCAACCACTGACGCTATATGTTGGATGGTCAAAACCGTGTAGATAATTAGGAGGTATTTAAGTTAGCGATTATAATGATTTAATTCGAACTCTAAATACAGTTTTGTTAAAAATATATTTATTACAAGATTTTGCATCAGCAATTTATTTAATGTTTTTTTCCTACGGGCTATGGATCAGAATCAATTATATTTAAAATCTATAGATTTTATTATAGATTCGTAATTTTCCTGTGGAGTTCCTTTATTGGCGCAAGACAAGCAGTTCGTGTTGTCATAACATTAGATTCCGAAGTAAATGAACTAAATAATTTTATGCATGTGTAATCGAAATAAGCTGCAGATTTTCTACAAACAATACGACAGTAGTTCGTTGTAGGTACAACCTTTATTGCAACACTCGTCATAGACACCATGTCGTCGACCGCGGTATTTGGTCATTAAATTTGCATCACCACTATGAATTTTAGTCCAGAATGGACTATTCGCATATTGAAAGGGTAACTCACTTTCGATGCCATTTTTGTTGTCGTTAGCCCAATCCACTGAAATGAAATACTTATTTAGTGTTACATTTGGTTAGGAAATACATAAATAAAAAAAGATTGATGAGAATCATAAATTATATAGCCACTGAGTTTCAGAATTAATGGAAAGAATAAAAAAGCAAATCTAAATGAGTATTGTGCCCTTATTTACCGTTTTAATCTTGAATAGTAATGATGGAAAATCAGCTATACCTACATATTGGTATTTCTAAGCTATTTCAGTAATATGGGCACCCCGCGATACTTAGCAAAAAGGCCTCTTGTTTTTAATCTCATCGTAGTTATATCGTGACAAGTTATTATTATAAGAGCAACACTTAGTTAGCGAATGGTGACGTGTTATGATGTCAGAGGAGTTAATGTCAAATTATTATGCGATTTAACGTCATTAACATTAGTTCTCTTTGGAAAAGCGAATTAATGTCAGAAAAGCTAAATACCATAAATGCTTTACTTATTTCCTAAATAACAACGCAACTGCTATTTCACGTTCTCAAAATAATTTGACATTAATTCTCTTTACAAAAGCGAATTAACGTCACTGTAATAAGTTCGCTTTTAACATTATAACACGTCCCTCTGACATTATAACACGTCACCTAGCGAATCCCTTGGACTTTTATACGCTCTACTATCTTCGTATTTGTCTAAAGCACATCACTGATCCGAGCCGTATAAAAACATTCAGCGACTTAGATTTGGTAATATTCGTGATACTCGTTAGATACTTTTCGAACAGTTGCAGTAAAAAGGTTTTTTCCGTAGCTTGAAACTCCGTTGTTGTTCGGCTATTAACTGCGCCCTATCGACTAAACAAATTTGTTAATAAACTTACGTGACTTTTTAATTTTTGTGTTATAACCATTTACACAAATTTGATCAAGAGCGTCTGATAACGCTTGCCCACAAAATCGTTGCGAGGATTCTATACATTGAAATAGCAAGAGCGACACCAGCAACGACGTGCAAATTTGCAGAGATTTTGTCGATACCATTTTGTAAATCCCTAGAATAAACTCCTTGTCCTGTCACTGTTTAGCAACTACGCTAGCTTCAAATTAGTAGATGCGCTTTTATACATAAAATATTGGAAGTTAACGCTGTGTTGTAAAAATAAATTTGCTGATACCCTCTGGGAAAGAAGCGAAGTCTAAGAAATTTCGGCAATTTAATAAAATTTTTAGTGCTGATGATTTTGATTTATTAAGAGGTCTGATAACTTTATTTAGGTATCTTTGATTCCTTCCAAACATATACTAAAGCAGTGAGTTTTAGGACAATTCATAAATTCTCCAAAAAGTTAGCGAGGAATAAAAATTTTGAATTTTCCACAATGGAGTATATCTTAAATATTTTGTCTTCACTTTCTATTCTCCAGCTGCGGTTGTATACTATGTAAATTGCGGGCGTAACATAGCCAAGGTTCCTCGTTCAAGTACCCAGTTAACAATAAAAATACTTTAGGAAGCGTATTTCGGAATATTTTTTTTAACTATACGAATCCATACAAATTTCAAATCTTACAAAGACCCAAAACCTACTAAATGTATTCAGCTTGCAACTGCCGCTTAAATATCGAGCGGGTTGCAGCCGTTCGGTAGATATTGACAAAAGCTATTCACATGTTTTAAAGGCGTAAAATAAATGTTAAGAAATGTTAATTTTTCGTTGTTCAGTGGGATGTTAACTTTAATTTGAAAAAGACGTTCAGGTAGGACATTTTACGCAAATGTGGAGTGTTGCTTCTAAATTTTCCTACAACTTGGCGGGACCTACTTGGTAAAGTTTAGACAAGTTGCCAGGTGATCAAAAACACCACTTTTTGGTAAAATTGCCGGCCTGTTTAGTTTAAATAGTTGGCTAATTTGAAAAATTTTATTTAGATTTCTTGTCAAATTTGAATTCGTTATGATGATGTGATGAATGTAAGTTTTTTTATATTTTGTAATATATTTAAATAATTTAAATATTCATTGATAACAAGTGATGGTGTGCACAGTTCCGATAAAGTAGTGTGGCAAAATAAAACATGTTATTTTAAAAGTGGACTATTGCGATATATCATGCGCGGTAGAATATACCTTCTCTCATACAAATCGAAATTTTTGTAGTATAGTATATCTCTGGATGCATTGTAATCATGCAACACGATTGAAATTATGTAAGGAGTTACATGAAGTTAAGCTCCCACAACCCCAGGAAAACGGGGTATGAGGAAAATGGCAGTGCGACTTCTCCCATACAAATGGCATTTTCATACTGCTTCTCTAGAAGTATTCATGCTAGACAACTGGAATTCAATAAAGTGCAAGTGAAAGTGGAAGTATTGAATGATGGCTCAAATAAAATATCCGATAAGAGAAAAGGAGGCTTGGTACATCAAATACATACTAATTTTATTATACTGAAATAAATTGTTTTAAAACTAAATGCATAGTGACATAATTGATATTTGTTTTATTGTCTAAAAATATTCTTTGGCTTGTATGCCTTGTGGCCATAGGTTTTATTTGATATATTTAAGACTAAAAAGTAAGTTGAATATCATCAACTATTTATAGCACCTTCTCCGGCAGGGTATTTACCTAGACATGTACATATATATACGCAAACCCTTTTTATTTTCGAAGTGTACTTAGCTGTCAACTAAAATTAAAGCAATTCCCAAAATACATTATGTTGCATATTTATCAGGGTAGAAATAGCTGACGTTCTTATTATAAGTAAGGAAACACAAGTATGCACATTAGACTGGGTCGATTTATTAACCGATATCGCGCCATCGATTTTTCGATAGGTTTTGGGCTCAGGAAAAGAAGTTCCACTACGCATACCCAAAAAAATAGTTGTCGAGCCTGCGAAATTTAATTTTTTTGACTTTTTTCGACTTTGATTTTTAAAGTTTTTTTCATGACCTACTAAAAAAATTTTCATTTGATTTTAAAATTTTCATGTATACCCTGTCCGATAACAGTTTTTTGAAAAAAAAAAATATTTTTTGTGTTTTGGGCAGTGTTCGACTTTTCCAAAACCCTAAAATAAAATTTTTTTTAAAAAACCGTTGTCGCCAACGTTTTTAGCGCATAATTTTAAGTGGGACAGGAAATATGAGACAAATTCGTTTTCATCGAAAACATTTTTGCATGTGTGCTGCAAAAAACCAACTTTTTGAC
This sequence comes from Merzomyia westermanni, assembly GCA_949987695.1. Lineage (NCBI taxonomy): Eukaryota > Metazoa > Arthropoda > Insecta > Diptera > Tephritidae > Merzomyia > Merzomyia westermanni. Next base: position 65,955,782 of record OX465291.1, read on the forward strand.
CAAAACACTCCCCATAACCCAAAAAATATTTTTTTTTTTTTTTCAAAAAACTGTTATCGCCAACGTTTTTAGAGGACATTTGGATCGGACAGGGTATACATGAAAATTTTAAAATCAAATAAAAATTTTTTAGTAGGTCATGAAAAAAACTTTAAAAATCAAAGTCGAAAAAAGTCAAAAAAAATTAAATTTCGCAGGCTCGACAACTATTTTTTTGGGTATGCGTAGTGGAACTTGTTTTCCTGAGCCCAAAACCTAACGAAAAATCGATGGCACGATATCTTTAACTTTCGTCCATACAAATCGACCCACCCTAATTTACAAGTATATACAAATTTCACAATTCTCTTAGATCTAAAATTCTGTAATCTTTTTAAAGAAAAAATAAAGAACAAAGTTATTCGAGCTTATAATAAAAGAGGCCAACCTATAAAAAAAACTAGTAGAGGACTAGCTTTCCAGTGCGAGGAAACTACTGTTAAAATTGTCATCGGTAAAGAACTCATCCCAGAGTTTTCGCAGAAGTTTCAGTATTTGCCAAAGAAGTGGTCTGATGTGATTTAATGGATTTCGGTAATGGCTTTTGGCCTTTTCTCCCCAAGTTTTTCAGGCAAGAAGCACCTTAGTAAGTATAAGAACAAGAAAAGATAGGCCCACCAATAAGTATACTAAAATTATCAGGGCGATGAGCTGAGTCGATTTAGAAATGTCCGTCTGTCTGTTTGAACGCAAACTAGTCCCTCGAGTTTGTGCTTACTGTAAGTAATGATCAGATTCCTAAATGAAAGGTAGAAAGCGGAAGACAGCGCTTTCCTTACTTGTTTTTAAGTTATGTTTTCTCAATAGCTTAATGGAGTGTTGCGTTCTTGAGGGTATCAAATGCTTTTAATAGGTCAAGTACTACGAGAAAGTTTCGGTAGTAGTAACTTCTTGGATTGAAACTACATACTGTATAGCTTATACTATATTTACACTGCACCGCATTTGGAAAATTCAAATGAGTCATCTCAATACCATTTTCATTAGCTCATTTGCTTTTTCCTTGACATTTCCTTTATCCGAACATTCAAACGCGAAACGAAATTCAACCGTTCGAAAAAAATGTCATGTTGTAGCGGCCCAAATGCGAGCGAATGCGATGAAATCAGTCATTTGGGAGATGCGACTCATTTGAATTTTTTCGCCTAAAATGACTCATTTGGTGTAGTGTAAAAGTAGTATTACAAGCTAATTGCTGGCTGAAAGGATGTTAGGTATTGTGTTACTTCGCATAATGCTCTAAAATTGTTGGATATCCTTTGAAATGACAAAACTTAGAGTAACTAAACGTTTCACACGACTATCTATGAGGAAGTTATAGCGATGCTCATGATTTTGCTATTAATGGTATTAGAAATAGCGCCGTAAATTCTGCTACTAGAAGAGGGCGGCAAAATCGTGAGCCTGGACCAGATGTATTATTGCTGCCGTCAAGAAAGGTCAATGCATTAGGCACTAACGACCACGTCAATTATAGTTTATAGATACAACTTCGAAATTGTGAAGAATGTGCCACCTAAGAGAAGCACTAAGCTCTATAAATATATGATCCTCGTCTTTGTATAAAGTGTGGGCTCTAATTGGCGCCAGATATCGCACAGAAATATTGGTTTATTTGAACTAGCTTAACACTAGGGAAATCGAAATTTTGACCTACCTCGAAAGACCAAATGGGGTCTCATGACTCACAGCTAATTTTAGCGTTAAATTAATTTCTTATTTTTTATCAAGTTCATTCATTTCATTCATTCAGTTTCAGTGCAACTCGGAATGTGACACAGTACAACGTCAGCAATAATAAGTTTGAAAAGCTTCCTTTGAAGCACCTTTTTGAGAAATGTGTAGGTCCAGCTTCCTGATCCTCAGGTATATTTTGCAGTACTTTTAAGGTTTGATAAACTCGAGTGCTTCGCCTTGGCTTACGGGCACGATCACTCTGGGAATGGTCCTCATCTAACGCCAATTGCACTCTTTTTCAACACCGTTGGAGCTGCGCGTGATTGGACATACTACATGCAGGGCAAGTAGTGATTACGGAGATGTTTCCTTATGTCTCTAGGGGCGGAGCTTCATCCAATAGAAGACGGTTTCGATGACTAGGTTTGTGGCAGTATAAAATACAAAATATAGAAATTAAGCAAAATGGGGATAATACACTACCCTGTGGCACCACTTGTTTTATTCTTCAAGGTCCAGATTTCTTGTTCCTTAACTTAATTGACGCCCCCATTACCGCTGGGACACTCTTTCTGGTGTACATTGTAGCCATCACCAATTCGTAGGTCAGATCTTGTGTTCAGGTTATTCTCTTGAATCGTAGCGATTTTGATGTTGTTTAGCTTCATAAATTCAGTTATCTTCGCGATCTTGCCAGCTAATCCGATACAATTAAGCTGTACAATTTTAAAGTGCCTAGCTGGTGTTAGGTTGAGGCCTGAGCTGTGCCGCCGTCTAGAAGGTTATGAACCTCGAACATTATATGGAAAGGGCCGTATTATCTGTTGTTGTAGGCGGCGGTGTATTGAAACCGTGCGTTATAAACGTATCCGGCTAAATTTTTCTATTCGCGAGCCCAGAGAACATAAGAACGTGACACAGGCCAAGGCAATTGTTTCACTTGACTGATGCCGCATGATCGTGTAGTAGACTGGGTCGATTTATTAACCGATATCGCGCCATCGATTTTTCGATAGGTTTTGGGCTCAGGAAAAAATATTTTTTGGGTTGTGGGGGTCAAAAAATTTACCCTTTCGCCATTTTTTTAAGGGTTTTTTCAGCATACATGCAAAAATGTTTTCGATGAAATTTTATTTTCGAGTTTTGGAAAAGTCGATTTTTCGACCAAAACAAGTCCCAAAACCCGAAAATAAAATTTTTTTTCAAAAAACTGTTATCGCCAACGTTTTTAGCGGACACTTTTGGGTCGGACAGGGAATACATGAAAGTTTTTAAATCAAATGACCATTTTTTTAGTAGGTCATGAAAAAAGCCTTAAAAATCAAAGTCGAAAAAAGTTAAAAAAAATTAGATTTCGCAGGCTCGAAAATTATTTTTTTGAGTATGCGTAGTGGAACTTTTTTTCCTGAGCCCATAACCTATCGAAAAATCGATGGCGCGATATCGGTTGACTTTCGTCCATACAAATCGACCCAACCTTGTGTACAGTCTTTGGCGACAAACAGTGCACATTTTAAAAGGCGCAAGGAGATGGTGGTCCCGCCGCACGTGCATGCTGGAAGTAGGGGGGACATTGGGGATAGAGAAAAACTGAACTTGAGCGACGTGTACCACCGGACGTCCTAAGGCTTGTACAACAGGATGCCTCAAAAGAAACGCAGAAAGTACGCCACAAATGATTTCTCAGGGTAGGATGAGTTAGACAAGATTACATTGAAATAACAGCACTTTTTCTGTTAAAAAAACCCGCGTCGTTCCGGTCCGATATAACCGACTGTTGTGGGAAGAAACGAAAACTGTTCGAAGGTACGTGCTCTGGAAATTCTTTCTAAAATATGATTGCGGTCATTTGACTCCTATAGACTTTCTAGTGTTAAACTATCTAACGAACAAGTCAATTAAATTAACTTTACCTACTACGCAACAGGACTATTTTCACGACCAATAAAATTTTGATTATTTATATTGTATCTTCGGAAAACTGAGTAATCACAACCTCATTAATTGGAAGTTAAAATGCTAGGTATTTTCAAGTTAAGCATATACATCCGCTCCAAATTCTGCCAGCTTAGCAACAGTTGCTCCTATGGTCTGTGTAACACTGCAATCAATGGTAGCGCTGATACCTTAATTCGTGATTCTGTAACGCTTTGGACCCAGCTATGCTAGAATAGTTCAAGCTTTTCTCAGACAAACCTGCAATTGGCAGCACTTCATTATGAAACCATTTCGGCGAAGCACTGCCCATATTATTAATACTCTAAAAACCCGGGAGGTCTTTTGCGCTTAGTACAAAATAATCAACAAATAAAAGTATTGCCCTATTATTTGATTTATTTTAATGATCCTTAATACATTACCCATATAAATACATACGTCTAGATTTAATATCAGCATAGAAGTTAATAAATGATTAAATTTGCATACATGCATATGTTAAAATATACATATATATGCAGCTACTCCTACGCATGCATGAGCGTCATCCGCCAGCAGCAAAATTTCGTTTATTCTTTATTCAAAAGTATAAAAGCACAAACTAAGGTTGCAAATTCTGTCAGTAATTTATTAGCGATTTAGCGAAAAGCTGTATTGCAACAAAATTTTGTTTATAATCTAGAAACAAGATAAATAATTTATAAATTTCGAATTCATTATGACGTCACTTCATTTATCCAAGTACGCAATCATACCGTTTTCACTGATTATTTGCATGCAGTATGTGATTGGCGAACAACCTATTTGTGGTCCCGCTTTGGATTTAGTACTCGATAGCATATGCGAGAATGGTTTCAATATAAAATTCAAAAAATCAAGTGAGAAGGAATATTTTATTACAAATTTTTATTTTTCTGATACTTAACTTGAAACTAATTACCTTGCAGTGGAATGGCATGACAACACAAATAACGAAGATAAGCTGCCGTTCCAGTCTGGGAGTTTTCCGTTTTTAGCTAAGATTCATGGTGGACAAATTGACACGCTGGCCAAAACACGTCGCCGTCGTGAAGGTGTTTACGATGAATGTTGTCGTAAGCCTTGCACTTACAACGAACTTTTTTCCTATTGCAACTGAATTTGTACGATTGTGATAAATAATTATTGGCCTGTTTTTTTATACACATATATTTCAGAGATTTGTTTAAGAAGTAGAAGCAACGGGTATACATCAATATAGATATATGCTCGAATACATATCTGCATGCTCCTTGACAGAAATAAAAAGTTTCCTCTCTTTCCATTTCGTTCATTATAAAGAAATTAGAAAGGAGATTCCAAAAAGTCGGTAGAACAGGATGTCGAGAAATCTACGTTAGAAAACTCAGAAGAACAGATTTTATTCACAACTATGAGTGTAAAAAACAGGCCTCATAATTACAAAAATGGAAGCTGGTATGCAAATATTTATGAAGGTTTTAGAAAAAGCAGATTTAGTTGTTGTTGCGGTTTATATTAGATTTATTAGTTAGTTAAAGATATACAATGCAGTTAAAATAAAAGGTTTTGCTATAAATAAAATACCAAAAAAAAAGAAAATCAATATCTCTTCTGTTGTTGTTTTTACGGTCTGTTCATTTTACATATTTTTGTAAGTATAAGTATAATCTTCTAAAAATAGAAAAGAAGAATGTACAAAAACAAAGTCCAGCATGCATGATTTACATATAGACAGAATGTCTAAAATATTGTGTATACCGTTGGCAAGATAACAAACAACAATTAGAGGAAAACTTGAATTAAGCATCTTGTAAAACTACACGCAGCGTAGCCTATGGGTTAGGCAGCTGCGCTGGCAATCAGAGTGAGTAGGTTCGATTCTCCACAAGATCCTCTGAAATAGGAAAACTATACGAATTAGTCTGACGAGAAATCGTGGCTGTTTTCGAAATAGTACTATAACTATAGCCTGCATGTAGAATAATAATTAACTAAGAATTATTAACAACTGGTCTTGAGCTCGTTATATTTACTTACAAAAATATGAAAATCAATATCTTTAGTATAATATATATAGTATGGATTCTATACTTCGGCTTGATTGATTTTCTCGAAGTTTTCAAAGTGTTGAAGTTTTGCAAAAGTGTATATTCTTTGATTCATTGAAACATAATGAAGCAGGGGAATTTTGACAAAGCCATCTGACGCTAACTGAAAACACCAAAGAGGCGTTCATGCTACACAGATTTTTTTGACTTAACAAAATTCCAAAACGATTTTGGATTTGTTTTTAAGTTTTCTTCAAAGCCTAAAATGTAATTTCTGTGCAAAAATGTATCAAGACACGCGACCTTCTTTTCAAACTCTTTATACTTTTCGAAGAACACCATATTTTTACTATTTTTGAACTTGCGAAAAAACTTATTCCTCAGATTTCGAATTTTCATCAGGGCCGCATTATGCCAGGGAAATTTGTACTTTTTTTTTGAAACCAAAGGAATAGACCGTTTACAAATATCCACAACAGTTGTTCTGAATTTCTCGAAAGACCCGTTAGTGTCTAAGTTGTGAAACAAGTTATCCCAATTAATTTCCAGAAATAGATTGTTCAAATCAAAAAAGTTGCAACGCTTAAAATTAAAAGAAAGATTTGATGCATCATTTATAACTTTGGCAAACTTATAAAATTCAAGAGTTATGACTAACGGAACATGATGCATGGCAGACTTTGTCACAGGTGAATCGCATTTTAGCAATGTGTAGTTTAAATTATTACTCAAAAATATTAAATCTAAGGTGCGAGCAAGTAGATTTGGGTAACAATTAATCTGGCCTAAATCAATGCTTAAAAACTATCTATTAGATATATTTCATTGAGGCTAGTAACATCACTCGCTATTAATGAAGAGCTGGAAGTATTCCGAGACCAATTTATGTTAGGAAGGTAGAAATCGCCTAGCACGCAGAGATGATCGCCTCCTATTTTGTTCAGAGCCAATGCAACAATGTTGTCAACATGCGCTGTATATAGGTCATGGCTACTGTTGGGCGGAATATACGAGGCGCAAAGAAAAGTTGAGTATGAGGAGCCTCGGATATGAACAAAAAGTTGATCATGCAGCGCATTATTATTATTAAGTGCAACCTCAGAAGCATGATGTTTGCAGTGCACTGCGATGAGAACTCCACCACCTCTAGCACATCCAGTGAGGTTGGCATTTCTATCCTTGCGGAAGACATTATATAGCATGGGGTCGAAGTACTCCTCGCTATAAAAGTTCTCATTCAACCACGTCTCGATGATAACAAAGACATCATAATCCTGATGTGAACTGAATAGCCGCAAAAGCTGGGATTTTGTTCTAACGCCAGCCTTGTTTTGCAAGTAAATTTTTAAGCCGCTCGTTGTTTCACCGGACCCAACCGATTGCCGTTGGGCATCGGTTGGACCTCGTCGTTTTTTGGCCTAAAATTAAACGGCCGCACAGCTATATTTGTAGGCCATAGCTCTGGCACCAATAGCTTTTGAAGTGAGCTGGCATCAACACCCAGCTTAAAATTAATATAACGCAGAGATTTGGGATCCACACCAACCTTTACCAATGGAATACACACGATAGAGTTTTCATCTATCCCGGTATGTTGAGAAATGTGCGATTTTAATTTTTCGGAAGTCACCGAGGCAGAGAAGGGCGAGATATGCAGCCACTTCCTTTTCGTAACAGCACTTAAATCACCACTAATGGCCGACCCAACAACTAAAGGTTCTGCTAGTAAATGCAAATTATGTTGTTTACCATTATTTGGGGTGGCTCTAATGTTGTTATTAGCAATGGCAGCATTATTGTTGCTTTCCGCACTATCCGGCATTGAGCTAGTACCTGCCTCAGCATTAGCATTGTTGGGAGCGCGTTCTCTGTTGATTTGATTTTTATCATTATTTCTTCGTCTGTGCTTTTTTTTATTTTGCACTCTTTTCCATTCGTTTTGGTTACCAACAACTGCAGGAGGGTTGTCAACAATAACCGAAGTAGGCGAAGAAAATTCAGAGGTAGGGGCGTTAAGAATTGGCGTCGCAGTTGAAATGTTAGCAGCAGCATCGTTGGGCAGCATCATTGCCGATGGATGAGTAGCTGTACCAGCTGATATAATAACAGCATTAGCATCGACGTTGACAGAGCTAGTATCAGCTGAAGTGCTAGCAGCAGCAGCATAATTAGAAGAGGGTGGATGAGTAGCGGATGCTGTCTCAATCTGATTGTATGGTCTCCCGGGCTCTTTAACGGCGCCGTCGGCAGAGCCACTAGCGCCCGTTGACATGCAAGAAGAGGCTGGCTGCATAGATGTAGAGAAGTTGCGTTTGTTTGCACTGCACAATTCCTCGAATTGTGTGAGCAAATGAGACAAAATCGAATTGTTGTCGTTGAGCTTACACTGCACGTCACGAACCTCAGCTTGAAGGGAATCGGTTTTTTGTCGTATGCACTAATTATCTTCATGCAAAACATTCAAAGCAGAGAGAAGTTTAGAGTTAAATAATTTCAACTCAGCAAAATTGTCATTAGCAATGTGGGAATTAGGCATTTGCACTTGAGTGGCTTGTTGTTGTTGTAACTGAAGAAAAATATACACATATACAGGGTGGCGCAAAAGTAATCCTCCTATCAGAAAATGCTATAAATTTTGCGATTGGCCCCTAAAGTCAGTTCTGTTTTGACATTTGTGTAGTAAGCACATGCGAAATACACGTTAATAAACAATGTTACGCTACACTGCTCCAGAACGCGGAATATTGCTGACTATTTATTTGACCAATAATCGGTCGGGGCCAAACGGTTACTGTGAATGGTGAGCGCTACAGAGCAATGATCAACGAGTTCTTTTTGCCGCAACTTGATGAATTGGAATTGGAATACATGTGGTTCCAACAAGACGGTGCAACAGCACACACTGCACGTGCCACAACCGATATGCTGAACATCGGAAGCTTACTTTTGCGCCACCTGTTACTTACGATGTGAAGGTTAAAGCCTTAAGAATTTATCACTGCTCTCTTAGCAATTTCGCGAACAATATACACTGACACATGCGTTTTAAGCAAAATTTTATAGTTTACTGCTAGTTTGATGCAAATTTTATTAAACTGATGTGGCTCGGTAGCTACCAAGCCCGAATTGAATAATTTGAACAATTCTGAAAAATGTCATAATTTTTTCAATTCGAAAAGTTGTACCAATTTCTTATTTTTCTAATTCAAAATTTTTTCCCAAAAATAGCACGGTGATAGGTGCTAGCACGGGAATGGGTACACTTACCTTAATAACAGAGAAATTCAAACACTATGAGCATTTGTTCGACTCATTCATGTGTTTGGCAGAGTTATCTGTGAGTAACGATTCTTACGAAAGTTATCGTTGTGGTGGTTCGCCTAGTGCTTTAAGTCCAAACCCCACTCAGAATAGTCCTGCACCTCAATGGTTGGAGTTGATAAACTTGTTGCACCGAATTTTCGAGCAGTAGCGTCATCCACTTCTAATGGATAAGACACTGGTTGTTGCGTTGAAGATCTTAAGTAATGCATTGAATGAAAATTAAAATGTGACAGAATGATGTAAATAAATTCAGATTTAATTACGATAAAAATAGATCATCAGATTAGGTTTGATCCGTTTCATACTAAAACTGCTTGGATAGCTCGTTCTGCCCTCATGGCGCTTTGGTTCGCGAATTTTTGTTTAAACCTAAAACTATAGATTTGATACTTATCTAAGTCTAGCAGAACCGGCAGATGCCTTCCTGCCTTTCTTATCTTTCACTTAATACTTTTCCTCTTTTTCCCATTCATTTCTCTTTCAACTTTCCCTTCCGCTTACTCTTCCTCAATATTTTCTAATTCTTCTTCCTCAATCTTTTCTAATTCTTATTCCTCAATCTTTTCTAATTATTCTTCCTCAATGTGTCGCTGTGCTCCTCTCCGCATCTGCATATACCTCTAGTCTCTATCTTCCCAGTTTACTATGCTACTCTCTCTGCTAACCATTTCCCAAGGTCAAAGATTTGTTTTTACATTTGGTATTAGTTATATGTAGTTTGGTATTATGACAATTTATATAAATTGGATTTTGTATGAAATAACATCAAACAAGCAGGTCATAGGATCGCTGTATATATTGGCCCCACATTAATCTGAAAGCTTTCATGTTACCAATATAAGATAATAATGATGATTTGGTGTAACTGAGATTCTAGTAATGGGATATTTGTGGATAATTTCCATTATTATGAAAAATGTATATTTGTATTTATATTGATATGTATCTAGCAGTGTTGGGCGTTACTCAATACAATTTTTAATCGATTAAGAAAGTAATTGAATAAAGTAATTGCAATTAAATAAATAGATTTAAAATTAATTGCAATTAAAATTTTAATTGCTTGTTGCAATTAAATTATTATAATTGAATTAATTACAATTGAAAAAATTCTAATTAATTTTCGAATGGTATTATGAAGCAATTAAGAATAATTAACCATTTTTTGCAATTATCCGGGTAATTCTTGATTGATTTTATTCAAATATTCAATACAATTTATTAGGGGCACAGAATTTTCACGAAAGTGGTATTAGATAGAAATCAAGCAATTTTTTGCCATATATATTTATAACCTACATGTTCTTGCAGTAGAAGTTTGGGGCAATAAAACACTACGGTACCCGGCTAATAGTATACTAGAGAGCGTCCGCGTGTTTATTGTTAAATTCATAAAACCAATTGTAATTAACAAATTTTTAATTATAGAGAAACACAATTAAATTCATAAAACAATTGTAATTAACAAATTTTTAATTATAGAGTAACAGAGTTAATAGCTTACTAATTGTTAATAGAGTGCATTGCAATTGATCAATTGTTAGTTGCACATTTTTGCAATTATAATTAAACATTTTTAATTGTAGAAGTTGCAATTAACAAATAAAAATTGTTATTTGCAGAAGTCGCAATTAAAAATTAATTAATTGTTAATTAATAATTGTTTTAAGAATTATCATTTGCCCAACACTGGCATCTAGATATTTTCTCTATAAGTGCTTTGTATGTTATGCTCTACACATTTCGTTCAGATTGCGCTTTTACCAACAAACCTCAGCATTGTTGAATTCCGCCATGATGAAATCGATTTTGAATTGTGAGAAAAATACCAACTAGTGAAATGTGTTGCAGAATCTGTATATCCAATGTTAAGTACATACAAACATAGGCGTGTAAATACACTATGCTACTTCATAATTAACTCAGATTTTGGATCTTATGTGCGACAAGATATTTTACGTTTCAAGTAATGTTGTGGTTTCCGAAACATATTGCTTCAAACGATATTATGACTTTACAATGTTCCATGAGAGGATTATATTGCAGATTACGAAGTGTTAGGCCCATTTCCATGTAAAAAAAAATAAAAGCTTGTGTGTTATATTTTGGTATTTCCAGTGTTTGTTCTGTTTTATCACAACATAGTTAACCAATAAACTATTATCTCCCTCAGAATTTCTAGTGCCTACTATTTGTCACTGGACCTCAGCTTCTTCTGTTTCTAGGTAGTTTTGATAGATCCACCACAATTGATGTAGAAACAACAATAAAGAGCTCGAATATGAGCGGGTTTCAACTGCCGCTGTACCAACAAAAAAATTATTAGACTTTAACACTTTACTTGATCATGTTTTAATTTCAGTACTCAGGCATGAATGCTCCCGGAAATATGCGATTTTTAGGACTTGATCGCCTTTTTCTCTTGTTCCAAACTTCGTTCGGGAACAAGCGTTCCCCGTAAATGTTACGTCCTCTCTAGAATGGCAATCCGGGAATGACGCTCTTTTTGCGGTCCCGTAAATACCAAGATTTGCTTGCAATAATTCCGATATCCCGGATTTTTATATTATCGGAGTGAAAATAAGAACTTGTTTGTTGTACCTGGTAATCTCGATTAACAATAATTTACAAAAAGTATTTAATTTATTCCAACAGTATTGTCAATGAGTTTTTTTTTGTTGGTCACCATAAATTCACTAGGAAAATATGGCGGTTTTTTGTTTCATGCAATATATTTCATTGTTTTATTAATTGTGCACATTTCCTTTATTGAAGAAAATCTACAATTTCACTTCACTCATATTTTATGATGCCATTCTACTTTTTTATTAGTGCAGTTATTGTGTACGTATATTTTAATAATAAAAAGGTTGAGTCGGAGCGTGATTGACAATTCCTAATATTTTCGTTGCAGTTGCGAAAATGATATACTTTCTTGAATAACAACATCAATTCAACAATCAATGATCAATTAACTCGTTGAACAAATAGATTGAGTTATTTTGCCTAAACTTGAATTATGTGATTTATTGATTTTTAGCTGGGATTGAGCCTGTTACAAATGAATGTACTCGTAATGCCACTATTGTGAACGAAAAAAAAACTTCTAAAGAAAACAACATAATCAAATGTAATAACGTATCACTTATCCGAAGTGATGGCTAGATAAGTTCAAATATTTTGACTTATGAATACTTCTGACGGCTCGCCCGAAGAGTGTTGAAAGCTTTTTTTATTAGATGGTTTTGTGTGTAACAAGTTCAAGTCCAGATTAGGAGGCTTCATCTGGTGTTTCAAGAGTAAAATACCTAATTGCTTTTAGAGTGACCATATTGACAAACAATTTTTACATTTAATTTTTTTGTTTAATCAATGGTTTTTTATAACTGTCATGAACATGAAATGGTATTAAAACTTTGGTCCGATGTTTATTTATTCATTTATTTAGTCAATAAAACTTTACAAAAACTTTATTTAATTAATACTAACACATAATATAGATAAAGATATAAAAATATATATTAAAAAATATTATAAAGAAGATTCAAAACGGTTTTTTTTGACAGACTGAAATCAACAACGATACTTTCCGATAAAATATCAAATTCCGTTGTAGAACGCATCAATGGGGTATTTTCAGCAAATCTGGTTTTCACTTTAACCAAATAAAATGTGTTAAAGACACGAAGATTACGTCTAGATACACAAAGGTTAGAGACAACACAAATCTGCGGCTTTCCAAAAGTCTGTAAATTTATCAGTTACAGGTGGGCAGTGTCAGCCGGAACAGGGTTATGAAAGCTCAGACCCCGCTAAGCATATTTGAGGTAAGTCTTTTGTACGCGCTCTATTCTCTTACTATGAAGCCGAGTGTGATAACTCCACAAAAATCGAGTCAAATATAACCCCTAAATCTTTAACTTCGTTAACATTGAGCAGGACATCATTCGAAATACTATAAGATGTAATACGCGCATTCAAAATCTTGGGAAAATTGATTTTAAAGCACCTATTTATGTTTAAGGATAAGTGAGATTTCCTACCCCATAAATAAAGGGCAAATAACTTTAGATAGTCTTCGTACAGTACGAATTTAGTAAGAGGAAAAATCTAATACATAGTTAAAAAAGATGTATATATAAAAATATTAAATAAAAGAGTAAGCTAACCAGATTTTTAAAATGTTCACAATCATATATATATATATATATATATGTGTATATATCTAAATTTTAAACCCACATTAATCATGAATGATTTTGTAAAAAAAAAAATTTAATCAAACCATACCTTAGTGGAATTTTAATTATTTATGAATCAATAATTTTTAAAATACAATTTTGTTACACATATTAAAATGTTAGAATTATAAATACCCAAAGTGAGAAGTGAAAATTAGAGAGAGCGATTTTTAGTTTACCTAATTTTAATGTTCCCAATCTACAAGTCACTCATCGCACCCGTCCTGCTATATGGTGCAGAAGCGTGGACACTAACAACATCAGATGAGGCGGCTCTGGGAGTATTCGAGAGAAAGGTTCTTCGAAAGATTTTTGGACCTCTACGTGTTGGCGACGGCGAGTACCGAAGAAGATTTAATGATGAGCTGTATGAACTTTACGCATACGCCGACATAGTTCAGCGAATTAAAACACAGCGGCTTCGCTGGCTAGGCCACGTAGTGCGAATGAGCGAAGATGCTCCAGCCCAGAAGGTATTCTTATCGGCACCCGCCGGTGGAAGCAGAGGAAGAGGGAGACCACCACTCCGATGGAAGGACCAAGTGGATACCGATTTGCGGTCCCGCGGTGTTTCCAATTGGCGCCAGTTGGCGGAATGAAGAAACGACTGGCGGGCTATGTTGGACGGTCAAAATCGCCCAGGCGGTTAGATGACCATTTAAAGAAAGAATTTTAATGTTCCAATACTCTAAAATAACTATTTTTAAATAAAAAAAAAAATAAAAACGCTAAATGAAATAAATGAGTAAAGCCTAGAAAATCGAGGTGAAATAATGGGTGTGCACGAAATTATAACTTTCAGCAAAGCAGCAGAATCGTCTAAGACCTTCATCAAGTTCCTGCAATAAATCACGTAAGTTTTGCAACATTTTTCTTTACTTTGCCATTATTTTTCTCGATTTAGGTATATAGTCAAATGTATACATATTTGATATTTGGTAGTGTAACTATACATTAACGCTCACATAGTTAAGTTGAACATAAGAGCGGATTGAGAGGTTTTGATAGAACCAGTATTTCTTTGGAAACGAAATGGCAATGGCACATTTTCACTCCCTTGTTTAACTTAAAAACGAAATTAATATTTTTTCTTGAACATTGCAATAATGTTATTATTGATTGCCATTTTTCTAGGTTATTTCCCAATTATTTTCACTTTTCTAATATCGCAGGATAGCGAATATTTAGGTTAGCAATAGGAAATTGTTCCGATTCCACTTTGCTCCCCTGTGTTCGGACATAAATTTATTATGAAAATAAGTGATTTTTTTGGTATTGTTGTTGTTATTTTTTATTGGGACTTTTCGTTAAGATCTCAGGAGTCATGGATGGGTAGGTTAAGAGCGGTAAGTAATTGGTAGTAGAACCGCGAGGCAAAGGGCAAAGTGTTGTGTCGCTTTTCTAAAAAATGTCTATCCTTGGTCATAATAGGTGATGTTGTAAGAAAATTCCTTAACCCTTACGTGTGCCTAAAATTTTTTCTTCCTAGGCCTTGGGTTTGTCTCAACTGGTGGTTTGGTCGGTCGTTTGTTCAACGAATCCACATAAGTGGCTGAAGCTCCGGGACAGCTCGACGCACACGGGCAGACACCTACGAACTTCTTCTCACCATCAGGTAAACATGGTACAACTTTCAAACAATTGTCAGCCCATAGTAAGCATACTAGTAAGGTTCCATAACAAATTTTCTTATTTTAGACTAATGACAAAGTGCACTTTTATGAATATATGAAATTATTAAGCTTTTACGCATATACTAGTATTTTCAGACCTTCTACCAAATTTGCTAGGCTTTCAAGATGATAAAACTGGTTTCGAGGTATGCGTACACATTGGATCTGGTAGAAATAAAATAACAGATCGAAATAATACCGTAACTTTCAAGGTCTGATATTTCTGAGCTAAAATTCTACTCCCTTATCTCTCACGTCCTTTCCGAATTCAGGCGGCCTGAAAATACTAGTGTGTGCAGGCTGATTAATTTAATCAGAGCACACAACGGCGGAAAAAGAGATAGCGACGAGAAATTTTTACACGTTTTTCATAAAAGTATAGACCATTATCTAATTAAAAACATTCAAGAACAAATTTCAAACTTTGTTCAGAACCTAGAAAAATTTAACCAAGTTTCAACAAAATTCCACACTTGTTGATCCGAACTTTTATAAAAAATTTGGATATGCATTTTTATGACCTATTGAATTTTAGTATTTGCAATAAAGTGTCAGGGTGAAGTTGGCAAAAAATAGTGCCAATTATTTGCATTTATTGATACATTTATGGTGTCCGTTTTGTTATGCGAAAGGCTCAAAATTTAAAAAATTTCAACATTCTCTCTATTGCTTAGTATTATAACATTTTTTTAAATATAAACGCAGTCTTTCAGAATCTTTGTTATTATAATGCGTTCTGCCTTTGTGTAATAAACTTCAACAAATAATGATAGACTTGTCGCTTGTAGTGGATTTCGCAAAAGACTTAGTACTGGAGTTACGGCGTATTTGGCCCGACGAACATGAATCAAATAGAACCGATTCAAATTTAGTCAAAGTCTGCAAGCATGTTTATTTCAAAATTTTTGTTATTTATTCATTTATGTATTGATCATATATATAATATTCTTTAGAGATTTAGCTTGGGTTTTTAAACAAACCACAGAGAAGAAAATAACAAAAATTTATGTATGCTTTTGAATTTTATGAATCACTTGTTCAAAGCCAAAATATAGTGGCCGAAACCAATTTATGGAGAAGGTTTTTAAAGTGGCATAATCTTCCGCCAAACACTGCATTTTAGGCACTTCAGAGCTACGAAGAAACGTCATTTCATAACTTATACAAATTTTTGCAACTCCTCCGTTTCCACTTCTACAGTAGAAATCACCTTTCCTTTTCTTTAAATACCGCTTTACCGTCTAAGCGATTTTGGCCATCTACCATAGCTCGCCACTCGGAAACACAACGAGATCACAAATCGGTCTCCACTTCGTCCTTTCATCGGAGTGTTGGTCTCCCTCTTCCTCTGCTACCACCGGTGGGTGCCGATAAGAATACCTTCTGAGCCGGAACATCTTCATTCATTCGCACAACATGTCTGCATATAGGTCATACAGCTTATCATTAAATCTTCTTCGGTACTCACAGTCACCAACGTGTAAAGGTCCGTAAATCTTTCGAAAAAGCTTTCTCTTGAATACTCCTAGAGCCGCATTATTAGATGTTGTCAGTGTCCAAGCTTCTGCACCATAAACCAGGATGGGTACGATAAGTGAGTTTTGGAGTGTTATTTTTGTTCTTCGAGAGAGGACTTTACTTCTTAATTGCCAACTCAGTCAGAACTAGCACTTGTTTACGTGAGTGATTCTTCGTTGCATTTCTAGGCTGACATTATTGTTGGTGTTAATGCTCGTTTGCAGATAAAAAACTTTAAACGTAACTCTACGGGAGAAATAATTAAAATATTGATATGTACATTATGCTTTACAATTGTTGAATATCCCTTCTCTTTATACCAGAAGATTAAGACTCGCTTTATAAGTAATAATATTTTCTTGGGGACTTCTGTATTTTCCTCAATACAAGGTTTTGAAAGAAATTTCTTTCATATGAAAGAAAACACCTTAGCTCTTCGGAAAAAAATTTCCAAAAATCAGTTAAATGTGTCACGACCTTAACATTGACACATTACTTTATTAAAATTTAATGAGCTACAAAACTCCAAAAAATTCCAAAAATTCTGAAAAAAATTTTATATATTTTTAAAACGAAATGTAATGTGTGTCTCAAATTTCAGGTTTCCATTCAAATTTTTTTCCAACCCCCAGCTTCCCCAAATCCTGGCTAAGCACACAACACGAACAACATTCCCTATACCTACCATGAATAGATAGATATGTAATTTGTTTTTGTGTAATCTAAACTGTCTTTTAAATAACGTTTAGAAGTTCTTCACATGTTACTTTTTATAGACGGGTAAGTAAATTCTCGTCCAAATGCTAGCAGCGAAATTAGTCTAAACATTTATATATGTACAAACAGGCATGTACAAGTATTTTGTATGTCAGATCTTATTTGATATAATCCACTAATTCACTCAGGTTTTCGATTTTAATTTAATTAATCAACGCAACCATCTTAAGAAATGTCTGAAGACGTTTACTGCAGTGGATCGGTGTGTAAAAGTTTTTAAATTGGCACTCGCACATGTGTATGTATGTGTATACACACCAGTGATGCTCAGCGTTGACAGAACTTCCAAAACAACCACAACATTTTTAAACTTTGGGCCGCTTTCATTTTCCGGTTAGCTCTAATCGGACTTTTATTGACGCAAATATTTCGGTAAGCTGTCATATTAACCACGGATTGGCGTTAAGCGGATTTTAATATGTTTATGTGAGTGCGTCTCAATTTTAAACATCAAAAGAGGAGCTCTAGAGCTAGACACTCTACATACGTTACAAAAACCGGACCAAAATGAAGATCGAATAGTTCCAGGGCGGAGTCAACAACTTTTCATTTAATTAAGTAAGTTTAGTAATAAAAGTCGGCCTTCTTTTTTGCGGACCATTCCAGATAGAGTTGGCAGATCCCGTTATTTTTGAAGAACAGTTTGATTTGTGACTGTGCCTTCTCAGCCACAGCTCTTTTGATCCGTGACTGTGACCGCCCTTTGCGAGAAGAGCCATGATCGTTTGTTTTGGTTATACATCTTCGTTCGTAGTCTGAAATATTGGGGCACAGTCATAGTCGAAATTGAATATGACTTAAATTTAGATGAAGCTTTTTCGGCAGATAACCCATATAAAATTGGATCAAATAGATAAACCTAAATTCAAGTCATACTTAAATTTGACTATGACTGTGCATCATTGTCTCCAAATGGTTGCAATTAAAGTTTTAATATTCCTTTTAGTAAATTAAAAAATTAAAAAGTACTCTACGACTAAAAAAATTACCTTTTTCGGGAGGTAGAGGCGTTCATCCCATTCACAAAACTACACTCCTTTTTTCTTAAAGTCAACAGTTTATTAATAATTAGTTGTTAAAATTGGGAAATTTGTTTTCGAAAAAACTGCATTCAAACATAGATCATATCGTTAGGGCTGGATGCAGCATAATTTGTTTAATCATCACGTATTTGTGTTAGTGGTACAAGTCATTTTACATATATTCGCAATAGCTCGTAAATTGCGACTGCGCCATCTACCGATACTAAGTCGCAGCTCAGATCACAGATTCCTATGTGAGCAGCCTATGAGGGCTATAAATGCGATTGTTCGACACCGTTATTAGGAACGGGAGCAGATGCTGTCACAGTCACTTTAGTCACGGCATTTTCTTTGAAGCGGTTGCTGCGAACTTCCAGTAGCTGTGACAAAACCACAGCTGCACGAATATTTGCCAACTCTAATTCCAGATAAGTGCACCAATTGAGAACAACTAAAAAACTGTGCCGAAGAGGTGCTGTAGCGAGTTGTGCAACGAGTACAAAGCTCTTCGGTGCATTAATGTACCACGTTGATACTTAATTCAATCTTCGCAACTCAACTAATGTCATTTACGCAAATGAAGACATTCTGCCAATACTCTTTTTTAGATTTTAATTTCTTTTCGATTTTTAAATTATCGAGTTTCCTGCGCTAAGATTTTAAATTGGTTTAACCCATTAACACTCTACCCTCATTCATGCTCCTTACTGTTTTACTTATTCGACCTCAGTAAGAAACATATACGAGTATGTATGTAGATATAGATACGTCTTAGGTATAGATATTAGGTTTGGCAAACTTTTATTTGCTGTTCCCTCTGTTATTTAATCGAGTTCAAAGCGAATTTCTGTAGGGCCTAGATTCCTCTAAATATTTGGTTATTTTTATTATTTTTGGGTGTGAAGCTTTGAATCAAAGTTCCTTAATTTATGTTATTAATAGCCGTGAGACTTAAACACAGAACCTCCTGCTTGCGCTTTCCAATAAAGTTGCCTTAATTAGCGTATAATGCGTAATTGCAAAAGTTTTAAGTTAAATTTGCTTAAGAAAAGATTTGCAACACCAGCAAAAGTTTTCTTATTCATCAGCTTTGGCCTTTGGCGTGTGTGGTGGCTTGTCTAAATGTTGAAACTCCATACTATTTGTATTGAATATAAACACACATATGCATATGTGTGTGTATGAATGGATTGTTTTTTCTGTTAGACATTGGCCTGAAGAAATTGCCATCAGCTAAACTATACAGACTCTATTTTGGCTTCATCACCACTGCCCATTTGTATTAGGAATTCTGTGGGCGACGTGTAATAGTGTTAAGGCTGAGTGCTACAATACTGGAGATTCCCGGGTCAAGTCACGTTATTTGTTCAGCTTATCCACCCTAGAGAAAGAAATTGGTTAATATGTCCATCCCTGAAAGTATTAAGGTTCAGAGTGTTAGGCTTCGTTTACGAATCCTTCCTTGGGCCATACATAATGGCTTTGTGGTGTAATGGCAGTTATTCGGCCGTCATTAGGCGACCCGTGCGTAACAATCTACAACCTAGGTGAAGAAGCTTAGCTCGTTGGGGCTCAACTTTCTCAACAAGCAGTTAAGATTCAAAATATGAACACAGCAGAATCACTTTGTCACTTGTACTTTCAAAACAGGGTCCCAAGTTAAATGTAGTAAATGGAAAAATTTTAATAACCTTCTGATCTACAGTATTTAGGTAGAAAAGTTGGTTTGCAATATCATATTTAAGTATATATGCATGTACACCACGAATGTCGTCCTGCATGCACTGCAATTTCCGACTTCCGAACTTAAGCAAACTTTGAGCTATGTTATTGAAAGAGCTATTCTCATTTCCTTATGTCTAATATATTATTTCTGACAGATGTTTTTGTGTTAACTTCTTACTTTCTCCTTACATTCGGAAAAAATATTAATAAATAAGGAATTGTTTTAAAGATAAAAATCTGTTTAAAAGTGTTTTATAAAGTTGTTAAAAATCAATTTGTACTACAGTGCTATTGTGACTGCTTCTATTTTCTATAGAACAAGCAGAAGGACTACCACCCAGGCAACACGGTTTCAAGCCTGGAAAAAGCACTTTAAGCGCATTTGAGGACGTCTTTACTAGTGTGGAGGCAGCCCAGCATATAAAAACAAATCTAGGGGAGTTGTGCTCCTCGCAACCTTAGACTTAAAAACACTTTCAACAGAGCGAGATGGGAAGAGCAACGGTTTCAAATCCCATATTATCTACAGCAAGTAATCAGAACCTATTTAAGAGAATACCGCCATATGCACATAACTTCAAAGGGCACAAAGCACAAGGTTCAACTCTTGGTCCTGACCCATGGAACGTCAGCTACAATGAAATCTTTAACCTACGTAGAAATTCCCGATAATACAAATAAGTGGCTTGACCTTCGTGGCGTCCAACTGGCGGCAGAAAAAACTGAGTTGATATTCTTAACAAAAAAGTGCATGCCACTAGAGTTTGGTTTCAAAACCCTCTCCGGAACTATAATATCAAAGAAAGTAGTTAACTATTTAGGCGTATGATTAGATTCCTGACTAACATACTGAACACAAATTCAGAAGGCATGTAAGCAGATATCGTTACTGAGTAGGCTCATGTCAAACATCGATAGAAAGCAAACGGAAGCTACTGATGGACACTACCCTGTCCAATCTACTATACTTAAGATAAAGAACCGCTGTAAGCTCCTAACATCTGTACAGCAAACAGCAGTTTTGAGAGTAGCCTCTGCTTATCGAACCATTCAGTTGATAACAGGAGCGGCAAAGAAGAAAACTATGGGAAGCTAAAAAAGCACGCAAATGAAGAGCTCATAAGAGTCGCTCACAATGAACTCACCGAGGAAATGTTTCGACTTTTTCAAAAGCGCTGGGAAAGTGAACTACGAGGCAGATGGACAGCAAAACTGATCACTGACGTTAAGGTATGGAGCGAGGTTAACTACTACGTTACCCAAATGCTCTCTGGGCATGGGTACTTCAAAAAGTAACTATATAGAATGGGAAAAGTCAAAGATCCGAAGTGCGTGTATGGAGATGCAGACGAAGACGAAGGTGAACACAAATTTTTCAAATGCTCAAGATGGACTGAAGAGCGACCAGTGCTCGAACGAAGTGTCGGCCAAATTACTGCCGATAACGTCATAGAAAAAATGTTGATCGGCCCCGAATTGTGAAAGCAAACCACCAACTTTACAGGGCGACAGTTCCAAAATTATTTAAAAATTTTTTGTTCACGGATACACGGCTGGTGCGACGGTATCAGCTACGATGCATTATGCCACTTATTTTGTTATTTAAAAATTTATTAAATTTTGGCATCTACAACGGTGAACAGCGCTACCATCTAATTTTTGTTATTACTGAAATACTCATAAATGATTTTTAAATAAAAAAGTAAAATTCAATACAAACATACCACATTCCTTTAAATCGAATTAATTAAGAAAATATGGGAAAATTATTGAAGCACAATGGAATACATCGCAAGAAAGAAATAGGCATAGATAAATGTGACATTTTGCTGGAGAATCTATAGAGGACAGCAAAAAATGTTCATTGATGTTGAAAAAATGTATATATTTTATTGCAAGGTTCTGCTTCCTTAGTTTGTGCAGGCCTAACTTAAAATGTGATCCGCTGATTTCAAAGTTTTTCACTGATGCTTTAGTGGGGGTCTGTTTTTAAATATGGGCCATTTTTTACTCTGTTGTTGTATATAATACTTCTATGTGAATGCGTCAAGTTTCTTTACCGCTTCATATCTCGTTTAAAGTTATAAGATAACATAAATTGAGAAAAAAGGGTGGCACAATGCAAGCAACCTTTTTGAAAATCCTCGTAATTTCGTTATCTATAAATTGGTGTAAAAAGTCAAGAATATTTTTGATTTAAATACAATTTATATTATTATTTGTGTGCTTTTTGGACCCACAGGCCTTTGAGGTCATGCGATGCAATTAAAATTTCAGTACAAATAAAATATGTAAATATGCAAATAGATTCTAAATTCACTGTTATTAAAAAAATTTTAATAGAAAAAATTTTGTTACTATTTATTTATACAGTTTTAATAATAACTTACCGATGCGGGCTTGAGTATTTACTACAAACAGCGGTAGGGCGAAGAAGGCCATTTGGATTGTTTGTAAAAATGGCGAAATACAATTTTGAGCAGCCATTTTGTTGTTTGTAGCCTGTGGGGATTTTTATACGTTGGATAATTGTTCTTGTTTATTGTTGGTCGCCTTCGTTTTCACCGGAAGCATATGACTTTTTGTTGACTTATTGTACAAATCGAAATTAATTAATTGTTATTTATATATTTCGGAATTTACACATTACGTGTGTAGTATATGCACACATTTATTATTTAACAAAAATAAAAATATTTTAATTTTATTTGCATACACCGAACACTGCTGAATGTTCATGAATTACAAATATATATATTCACTTCTGTATTTACAGATTATGTACCAGTAGATTGGCATCCACACATGTAATTTATATTCGTTTGTATTTTAAAAAGGCATCAAATTCAAAGCCATCACAGCTACAGGCATCAATCTTTAAGCTAATGTACCTTTGTAATTTTCCATTTTAAAAGTATTGCATTTTTCTTTCGATTCCCAGCTCTCCGCTTTTGTTTTAGTTGCACGCACAAACATTTATACCTGCAAAAGAGAATTGATTAAAACCAGAAGGAAACCTATCCCTGCAAAAAATCGTGTGACTATAATTCAATATAAGTCAATATTAATTTTTGTAGCATACTCATAGGTGTTAAAAAACATCTCGGACCTAGCCGTTTGGGTAGAAGGAGGACTAGTCTTATCGTGCCTGTTAGGGTATTGGCTACAATTTGTCTTTTCATAGGACATGATCAAATAATGCTAACAGTTCAGCCCATATAAAGTGATCAGTACTCTATCACACAAACACAGGAAATACTATTTCCGAAAAAATCGAATTCACTTTCATCTCTATAAACGTTCGAATTTTCCATATATTTAACTTTTATATTTTTTACTTTACTTGTTTTGCGTTTGCACTATTTTCAGTTCATTTTCTAAGAAAATAGATATTCATACACAAAAACTTGCATTCTATATAGCGTTCCGTTTCTGCGTTAAGGTCGGAACTATACTTTTGCAGAAAACTCATTTTTTATGCGGAAGTACTCTTCAGACATCGCGAAAGTCAAAGTGAAAATCAGTTTTTGGTTCGTTCAGTAACCCTGTATCTACGTTTTCAGTATGCAAATTTTATATCCCGATTTCGCTGTGCTGTTTTCGTAAGAGGCACCTCTACGCTTAAGGCTAATAAGACATGTGGTTCATAATTCTTTATTCCGTTTATGATTTTACTAAAAGCTTTATAGACTTTATTAAACAAAGGTTCGTAATACATAATTAGTGTAGGTAGCTTACGAAAAAATTCAGCTTAAAACAGAACATAAATATTGAAATTTAAGAGCTAGGAACTTTCAATTTGGCGGGCTTAGTTCATATTACATACGCAATGTGAAAATTAGCCAGATCGGACCAACATAACATATAGCTCCCATATAATCGATATTTCCGATAAATGGGTTTTGGGCTATAAATTTTGCAATAAAAAGCTAGGAACGCAAAATTTTGTAGGTTTGGTACATATTATATATGTACTGAGTGTAGCGAAAATCACCAAGATCGGACCAACATAATATATAGCTGCCATATAATAGATTTTTCCGATAAATGGGGTTTGAGCTATAAATTTTGCAAATTAAAAGGCTAGGTACGTAAATTCTTGAGGTTTAGTACTTTTTAGATACGTAATGTATGAAGTGAAAATTACCCAGATCGGACCAACATAACATATAGCTCCCATACAATCGATTGTTGTTGTTTTGGCACGCGGTGTTAACCATTAAGCTGGTTTTGTGTTGGCTAAAATCGTAGTTCTATTGATATTTACCATAACATTGAGCATGAACGGCATAACGGCATGATCATACTCATGATGGATTTTTTGTTAGTTCTTTTTGGTATACAGTCCGATATTCGTGCCCATCGGTTTTGTTTATTTTGTATACCAACAATTCAATTGAAATAGTGAAAATTAAAAAAAAAATCACTACAATCATTATTATTAGTTTATTTAATGACAATTAGAGCAGAGGTATATGAAGGGAGGGGCATTCGTTTATCTACGAACCAGCATTAATACCAACTATAATCTTTGCCTGAAATAAAACGAAGACTTTCCTGTTTCTAACAATGAAGTTATGCTCCTCAACGGGTTGATGGCGCTGGGTACCATTGAGTGTCAAAAACTTCAATTAAAACGCAACAGCTGTGTTGGGAAGGTCCCGTTATGCCAATCAAATAAGACGCTGCTGCCCAAAAGGCTGCACTCCACCGGAAGGACCAAGTTGGGAACGACTTCATTTTTGCAATACTTTTGTGCGCCACTGTAAACCCTTCACATTACAGCGCTTCTGACTAAGTAGTCTGCCCCAATATTGTAACACATGTTACGAGTGCTACATTTCGGCAGCACCTTAAAGGAAAGGATGTATATTTGAACGTTTTTCCGTCATCCCTGGTAAAATTTGGTTTTGTAACAAACCGTTCTAAAACGAAACTAAACACTGAGGGTGGCGGCAGGCCGAAACCGGTTTGTTACAAAACCAAATTTGACAAAGAATGACGGAAAATCTTTTCAAAATACATCAACTTTCCACCCTGTCGGAAAATCAACAAAGCAAAACGAAACCGAAGCCCTAAGCTGAGAGAAGTTTGTCTTGTTGTAGGCACGTGTGTGAAAGTGTGGCAAAAATCAATTCGCCTTGAAGTGAATTAAATTAGCAAACAAACTTTTTACATATGTATACTTTTATCAAGAAAACTAAATCAAATCTTGCAAGAATAAAGTTTAAGGTAATAACTCACAATCAATGAAATGTTTCCATTTATGTTTGTCTTTCTTACGCTTAAGTACTACGTGTCTATATTATATTAGGTGAATGGAAAATCTCTTAAGACCTTTTAATTTGTGGTCCAATTACGGCGCTCAATTACTTGGGGGTCGCACATGTTATTCAAAGTTTTAACAGCTTTGAAATCAAAGTGACGCGGCAACAAAATCCTACAAAATACTTTGGAAAAAATCTCATCCGTTGGCATGATTGAACTCATTTCTGATTTCTATGAACAAGAATAGACCGTTTCATAATTATAAGGTCAGTCCAAAATAACTGTAATATTTGTAATGAAATGATATTTCAATGAAGATACAATTACAACTTGTAGGCCAAAGCGACAAACTACTGATAGGTGGGATTGGTCATCGCTGTGGGATAGGCTAAAGCAACCCCGTTTTCCTGTGGTGTTGCTGGACATTAAAATCCAATTCACTGAAATTTGATTAGAGGTGTGTACATTTCTTTTACTCACCCAGTGGGAAAATTCGACATGCATGCCAGTATTCAATCATGCAACCATTAAAAAACTATCATTTTCAATTACGAGCTCTTATTATAAGCTTTCAACTAAAGAGAAATCGGTTGTAACCATCCTAAACACAGTAACATGATCTTTTCTAAACTCTCAACTTCAGATTCAAGCATTTGAGAATGCATGTTTGCATGCATCACAAAAACAGCAAAGTGGCATTATTTGCGCTCTCCGTCGTAGCTTTCGAGGTAAGAGATCAAGAACGCATGCTGAGATGCATCGCAAAAACAGAGAAGCGGTCATGTTTTTGATGTCTTTCTGAGACTCCCTGGAGAATATAAGAGTAAAAGCGTTCTCTTGCTTTATTTGAGGTATAATATTTTGTAATTTTCTCTCAGTTTATTAAGAGGCGGCAAGGGAAACGCGTCCTTGACGTTGCCCGTTTGAACCTTAAACATTGTGCTCGAAAATTACCAGTTCTCGGTTTTCTAAATGTATTCTGGAATGTATAGAACCTATTGCCTACTCATACCTAAATGCATCTTTAAACGGATGCATGACCTGCTTTAAGGACGCATGCTCCCATACGATTGAAGCTCAAACTGAAAGCACAGACATAACCAATTTCCTCTCTTTTGGAGAGAGAAAGAGAGAGACAGTATGAATAGAAAATAAGTTCACAAATGCTCATTTCTCACCAAGACATTCCTCTATGCATTATCGTAGTATTTATAAATGGATACATTACTTTCCTAGGACATCGTGAAGAAAACTTGCATTCTGGAATGTATAGTGCCTATGACCGATACATTACTGCGTTCATGACCATTTCCCACTTTGTAGTTGTGAAGCTTTCTCATACATAGTGGCCACCGTGGTGCTGAGATCAGTATTCGACTTCATTGCAAAGTAGAAAATACTGCACAATTTTGAATTAGAAAGAGAAATATGAAAGCCACGCTTTCAAATTCACTATGCCCACTTTATAATTATGAACCGGACTTAACTTATGTACACACTTTGTATTTTTCCAGCCATCACAATGACTCGTTTGACCATTCACTTGGTCTATTTCTTTTGAAATTGTTTGTTGGCATTAAATAAAAAAAAGATAATAAAGAAAAAAGATAAAATCCACCAAATATGTACATCTGTGCTTTGATCTTGGGGCACGCACAGAAAGTTTTAGAGGTTAATACATAAATACATAGGTACTTAAGGGTTTACTTATTAAGTATAAACACTAGGGGGCCTGGCTAGAGTAGAACGTTTTTAGACCCCTGAAAAAAATATTAAGTTAGTGTCGAAAATGCATCGTTCCAAATGTCCCGTGTTTCAACTTTTCAAAATACATACTGCATAAATAGTATCTGAAAACTATAATGCTTCGCTTGCAAGTAAAGGAAAAATTAAAAAAGATAGGGATACACGATTCTTTTAAAACAAACTGCGAAGTCTCAAGGTCCATATGGCCATTTTTAAACAGAACAAGCAAGGAAGTCTAAGTTCGGGTGGAACCGAACATTAAATACCCAGCTGTGTAAAAGTGGTCGTGGGAAATTGGTAAATTGTTGTTTAGTTATGACCTATAGAGGTTTTAAACTTTTTCTACTACCAATCTTATAAATAAAATTGAATGTGTGTCTGTGAGTCTGGCGTCCAAAGTACTTAACCGATCTTTATGAAATTTTCACAGTAGATTCCTGGGTTCACTGGTTACAGCATAGGCTGTAAATAATGTTGCATAGAGAAGATAGTAAACCTCGTATCATGTTTAGTAATTTTATTTAACACGGTTCTGAAGTTAATTAAAGCTGAAATTTGAGATTTTTTTCATTTATATGATCATTAATAGGATCATTAGGTCACTGTAACTACGAGATTCTAGCTATCTATCTGCATCAGTGAAGGAGATATGGCATGTTCCGGTTTCCTACCTCTCTTTTAGAAAATTTTGGTCTAAAAGTGGGAGTGGTTGTCCACCGATTTTACTTATTTTTCGTGAGCGTACTCTACATGTCTATAGTATACTTCGTGTCAAGTTTCGTCGTTCTATCTTACACCGTTCTGAAGTTATTAACAGTCGAATTTAAAATTTGCTTGACTCATAAGTGGGCGGTGCCACGCCCAATTTACAAAATTTTGCAAAAATCGTGTAAAGAATAAGAAAATTGAGGTAAGTGTTAAGTTATATCATTCTACCTGTATCAGTCAATGAGATATGGGCAGTTTAGTATTATTACCTCCTTTTCAGATAAATTTTATGAAAAAGTAGGCGTGGTTGAAAAGCGATTTCGACAATTTTCTATGGGTGTATGTACCACAGCCATAGTATACCTCCTACCAAACGGTTCTGTAGTTATTAACAGTCGAAGATTCAAAATTTGTTCACTCATATGTGGGCGGTACCACGCCCATTTTCCAAAAATTTCATAAAACTGTCAATAAGACAACCAACTTAATAAATCTACCAAGTTTCATTATTGTAGCTGCTTTTATTATTGAACTATCTTTTTTTAAACGTTTTTCGAAATTTTCGATATCGACAAAAGGGGCGTGGTTATGGTTCGATTTCGCCTACTTTAAATAGCAACCTACCTTGACCGGAAGGCAACCTGTGTGCCAAATTTCATTTAAATATCTCAGTTTTTTCTCAAGTTATCGTGTCCACGGACGTACGGACGGACAGACGGACGGACATGTCTTAATGGATTCCTCTGTTCATTCTAAGAACTTTGATATATGTAACTATATATCCATACCCATTATTTTGTACCGTTACAAACCAACGTTATATGACCAAAACTATAATAACCTGTGAACTAGTACACGCTGGGTATAAAAAGAACTAGCTTCCTTTCTTAATCTTAAATCTGCGTTAAGGGTATTTACAGGTGTCGTCAAGGACATTGTGCTATCGCACCAATGCGTATGCCAACGAGCTCCCTATGTAGAAGCTTTCAAGATGAGGAGGAAGAGAAGTCGATCTATCACTTTCTTTGTAGATGCCCAAGACTTCAGTCAAGGCGTCTCAGATTCCTGGGAGCACTCTTTTTCGACAGTCTGGCAGATGTGAGGGAAGTGGATCTTTCGCTCCTTCTCTAGTTCATATGGAATAGTAAATGGTTTAAAAAGGGTTAAGTGAGCAACACACGGACGTTCCCCCCACCCGGCACGCAATGAGAGCATTCGCAATGGACATAAGTGTCTCCGAGTGGAGATTGGGATATCCCATGCGCTCTCTTAACCTCTTCAATCCCGCACCGAAAATACGCTCGAAAATAATTTTGTATGACTTTTTTTAATAACTGGTGTCTAAAGAGTTCATTTTAAACAAAATTTAATTTTTTTAATTTCTTTTTTAATACTAAAAAACAGTTTTTAGAAATTTTTAAATTTTGATTTAACTGCAAAATAAAACAAAATATTGTTATTTTATTCCAAGAAAAAGCTAATTCAATATTTTTGTATTAAAAATAAATAAACATATATTAAAAAAAGTAAAAGTGTTTAAGTGTACACAAAAAAATATTGACTCACTTGTGAAAAATATGATCCAAACTTGCATATTTCAGTCCATACGAAAGTATCGTATGAAATGAACGCGGCAAAAGAAGTAAAGAGAGAACCTAAAAATGTAGAAAAGCGAGCGAATATGTTGGTCTATTGTTTGAGAAAAAAAATGAAACATTGACAGTTATTTCACAAAGAAAACTTTTGTCCACATATGTGGACATTACGTATACCCAAAAAGGTTAACCTAGCCTAGCCTAACCGACACGATAACGAACACATTTGGCGATTTTTACCATTATGAAACAACGGAAGACCTCAGCTCCGTAAAGTTTTAGAATTCTGTCTACCCAAAAACACTTAATTGATATATGATAGAACCCTTTACCAACAAGTTTTTGGAATGCTAGTTTGAGTCTTCCGAGAAGAGTGGCAGATATCGTATTGAATAAAGCAATTAATGGCAGCATGGCTGAACTAAAATCTAAGGGAATGTGAGAAAATACATAGCCATATATGTAGACCATATATTAGCAAGAGTTAAGACAAAGGGAGTGGAAGACATTCCCAAAACATTCACAGTGTACTACAGAAAGAGAGATATAAACTAAAAATTGTCCTTATACGAGAAAGCAAACACTCAGAATGAACTAGTACTGCGGGTCCAAAGCTTGTTAGGGAATACCACACTATATTTATGGAGTGACCCAGACCTACTGTGTTAAGATTTGAAAACGTCTAGTTAACGGACAAAATCTAAACTGTAGAATATCTCCCCAGTTTGGGACTATAGAGAAGGTAATGTAGCGTGGAAATTTTCAATGCCTAAAACATCGCCTTGTTAAATTTGCAGGATAAATGCAGGAACAAGAGATTTGGAACATATTAGTAGTGTTTCCAAATGCACTAGAAGCATACAATTCAAAAATTATTTTTTTTTATAGCTTGATAAGGGAATTATTAGCAAAACATACTCATCTTAAGCGTGACAACCTATCATATGCCTGCATTTTTTGAAAAACTGCTAATGGAAAATGCCTGATTTTTATTTATTTGTTTGTAAATGGGGTATTCATGCAGGTCCTGATGCGATTTACGTCCTTTTGTGTTCTTACAGCTTATTTTCCATATTTTCTTTAATTTATTTTCCTCAATATGTACATACATTTACAATACAATAGGTGAATGTGTGGGTGTGTTTAAATATGTTGTTATTTTGTCCTTTCTTTACACCAATTACTACTTCGTTTGCTTCATTTTTATTGTAAACGTGATACGCTTTGTCGATGCACCTTTCTTATTACACTTTCTGCTTTAATCAATGTTTTACCACAAAAAATAAAAATACACAATTAAACAATTGCACTGCGCAATGCTAACATCTTGATTTCACGTTTACATATCATGTAACAAATCTGCACTGCTTCCAAAAAGAAAACATTTCTCCGGTAACGTGCTCTGAAGCTTTTGACCAACTAATTGCAAATAACAGCACTCGAGACGCACATCTGACGCACCTGAAAAGATTTTGAACAAGAAAAAGAAAATTTGCAATTAGATAAAATTTTAACTCAGTCAATACTTAATTGCACATGAATGTGTATACTTATTTATAAAAGTCTAGACACATACAAACTTATTCATTTTATTGTATACTACCCAGTAAAAAATATCTCGAGCGCTCTTTTGATGAGCAGGAATAGAGCGATCTTTTTGAGCAACCAGGGGAACAAAAAGGGATCTTTGTTTTTTTTTTTACAGTAATGTTTGACCTCTTACTGATTTTTGGGGAGCAAATGGGATATTTTATATTATGATTTTTCGTCAACGCACAATAAATCGATTGAAAAGTAACTGTATTTTAAAATCCCCGAAATCAAGTATATTTTCGTAAAACTTATTTATAATTTTTTAATAGTCAATGAAAATGTGGCGCGGTGTAAACGTCTTTAAGCTGTTAAAAAGGTAAAAAAGAAATATAAGGGCAAAATGTCCGAAAAACTAATTTCAAAGAGGAACGTAAGACGCCTGGTTAAAAAAATGGAACATTTAAGTGAAGAAATGACAAAAGAAAAACTAATACTCACAAGTGAAAATAATCTAGAATATAATAGACGTGAAACATGCTATTGTGAAAAAAATTATATTCTGTGTGAACCGTTTATAGTGACCTGATTTGCAATCTGATTAAGCTTATCGGGCAATTAAACATTGGATATCTACATCAGCTACAGACGACTGGGCTGCTAAGCAAAAATAACGTATTATTGGAGGAAATTTTAAAAAAGTTGAGCCCTCCGAGATTTTGCCTTGATGTACTGCCAATTGCATCACTAACAGAAACGCAGCAAGCGGATAATGTAACCAAAACTGAGAAAGAAGCTGTGGTAAGAGTTCTTTCCATATTAAATTCCATACTCATTTAAATACATTTTTTTTATTTATTTGCACATTAAATGAGGGGCCTAGTTCATACTAAGCGATCCATAACCGACAACCCCGAAGCAATCCACAACCTGGCTTCTCTCGATAGCCTTGATAGTACTGGCCTTGAAAGCGGAAGTTTATTTCGTGATGATGGTGCGCAAACAACGAGTAATTAACTGGATGGGCACCAAGGATAAATTCGTAAATATGTATTTAAATTTTCTTAGCTGTTTCTACCTTACCTATCTCTCTTTCTTCTCTATTTCCACTACAAAAAACTGTAAATGATCAACTATGTTATCATTAGTGAACTCAGTGCAGCGCATTATTTCTACTTTGTTTATAAATGATGGTCTCAGACTCTATATTATCTACTTCTAAAGACTGCTTGAGTACAGTGTTGCGCATAGTTAGTAAGCGAACTATAGATCTTAAAATCATTCATATCAATGCACAAAGTTTATATAAAAAACTCGATGAACTGAGATTACAGACCAAACCGCCGAGTAAACTTCTCTGGTTTTGTTGAGTTTCTTCAACCGTTCCTTATAAACTATGACAATATTGTCATCGCTGGGGATTTCAACTGCAATCTTCTCGTGGATTCCAGCTCAAAGCTAACCATGGAATCTCTTGGGCATTTCCCCACCAATTCTGCACTACCAACACATTTTACAGAGTCTAATTCCTCATTACTGGATTTATTTTTCGTAAACGATCCTCAGAAACTACTCCGCTACAATCAACTATCCGTATCTTGTTTCTCTAAGCATGACCTTTTATTTCTTTGCTACAATTTCCAAACAACATGCCAACCATATTCATTTTCGTATCGTGACTTTAGAAGTGAAGATTACAGTTCCCTTGCTACAGATGTGGAGTAGGTCGAGTGGAGTTTGATTCGCACGTTGACATCGGTTGTCGATCAGGCTATGTTCTTACAAAACCACATAAATATTCTCTTCGACAGCTATGTTCCACTGAAAGTCCAAACGATTAGACATGAAAATCACCCCTGGTTAATTGCTACCTTACAACATTTAATCCACCAGCGTAACCTTGCATACTCACGTTGGAAAAGATATGGAACTACGGAAGCCCATATCTGATTAAAAGCTGCTAGACTCGTTGCCAATAAGTCCACCCGTTTGGATAAACAGAATTTGTATAAAGAAAAGTTAATTTCGGCTTTGAATTCGAGTGCGACCTGGAACTCGATTAGGGATATTGGGATTGGTAAATCCAAAGGTGACCTCTCTGACCTCCCCGATGTTGACGTCAACGAGATGATTGAAGGAAATTTAGCCTTCGATATAAGTAATATGGTTCCTTCGTATAAATGAATTTGTGTCACCAGTGTATTCCATAATAGTATTGTCAAAAATTATATTATCCAGGCCAGTTGTATCGAGTGACTTCCTATTAATAACTATACATTTAGACTTCTTAGGGCTAAGAATCAACTTACGGGTCCGATCTCTACTTTGATAGCTGACTGCCAACACGGGTTCAGTAAGGGAAAGTCCACAGTTACGAATTTACTTGAGTTTACCAGCCATGTCTCAAATGCCTTTAGAAAAAATCTGCACACCGACGTTATTTATACGGATTTCAGCAAAGCTTTTGACAACGTGTGTCACTCATTACTTATTCATAAACTCGATCAGTTGGGCTTCCAACCGGGTCTCAATCGCTGGATCTCTTCTTACCTTAGTGACAGGACACAAAGAGTAGTGTTTAAAAATTTAATATCCGATGTCATTTATGTCTCTTCGGGGGTTCCTCAAGGAAGCCATCTTGGCCCGATTCTGTTCTTGTTGTACATGTATAAATGATATTTCTACAATAATCAAATTTTCCAAAATGTTAATGTATGCTGACGACGTAAAGCTTTTCATGTCATTCGCGTCATTTGAAGATAGAAATAAGCTATAACCAGATCTAGATACATTAGTTACTTGGTGCGATTTAAATTATATGCCACTTAACCTTAAAAAATGTAAACACATGGGTTTTTTCGCGTGGAATTTCTCAGCCGGCTTCTTATACAATTAAAAATTATAGTCGTGAGCAAGTGTATGATTTTGTTGACCTGGGGGTTACTATGGACTATAAACTCAGTTTCAACAGCCATATTACCAAAACTGTCAATAATGCTAGAGCTGCCCTAGCATTCGTTAAACGATGGTTTAAAGAATGTAGCGACCCTTATGTAACTAAAGCCCTCTTCACTACATTAGTAAGGCCGATACTTATATACGGTTGTATAATTTGGAACCCGCGTTACCAGGTTCATGTAGATCGCCTTGAATCAGTTCAAAAACAATTTTTACTATTTGCCTTAAGAGATTTTCATTGGGATCCCTTGTACAATCTGCCACCCTATACGAATCGTTTAAAACTTAATTATCTGCACACACTTTCTAGTCGGAGGGAAATGCTTGGAATTATTTTTATAAATAAATTGCTAAATATTTCACTATCCATCCCATTTATTCTAAGCGAAGTTAACTTCAATGTACCGTCTCGTCCTTCTAAGCATTTTAAACATCTAGTCTTAAAACAGTGCCTAACCAATTTTCAGTTAAATAAGCCTTTTCGCTGTTTGTGTCAAGATTATAACTCTCTTTCTGGTAGATTTCATATTTCAGACTCGCTTTTCAGCATAAAAAATGAATTCTTTCTATCCTAAATTCATAGCTACTAATTGTTTCTTATTCTTTGACTTCTATTTTAACTTCTAACAATAATTTTATTCTGTTAACTAGTTATTTCTTAATGTATAATCTATCTTATATCTCGACGATTAACAAACCAAAGCCTTTCAACGTTTCGGCAGGAACGAATAATCCGCGCGTTATGCGGATGCGCCCCTCGCGCCGGTCGGGCGGGATATGGTGGGTAAGCCGTTTGGAAATTATTATTCAGATATAAATAGTTCATTGAAGCCCACACACAAATTTGACTCAAATCATATTTTAAATTATTTATACACGAACTGATACGATAGGATCTGATGAGGTCTGACGCAAGACTAGAGAAATTAAATAAATTTACGAGCTTCTTACAGAGAAGAGTGTGGTCCACCGAGTCGAAGGCAATATGGCAATCTGTAAGAAGGTTGTTATCATGCACGTATGAAGTGATCTGTCCATGCAAAACACGTTCAACTACCTTGGAAAGGAAAGGCAGTATGGCTATAGGCCTTTACTTTTTGTTTTGCTTTGGAATTGGAATAATCCTAACAGCTTTCCAACACTGAGGAAAGACACAAGTCGTCAGAACCGAGTTGATCAAATATGTTATGTAGGGAAGGATTTTTGGAAGTATTATTTTTAAAATTTTTGTATATATACTATCAAACCCTACGGCAATGGATTTGACAGAAAGTATGGCTTGCACGACATCGCCATCATCGACACAAACAAACTCAAGAGGACTAGCATCTACATTAGCACGAACACTTACATTACCAGCAGAAATAGGTAGACTTATGAACTTTGTATTGATCTCGTTGACGTCAACATCGGGGAGGTCAGAGAGGTCACCTTTGGATTTACCAATCCCAATATCCCTAATCGAGTTCCAGGTCGCACTCGAATTCAAAGCCGAAATTAACTTTTCTTTATACAAATTCTGTTTATCCAAACGGGTGGACTTATTGGCAACGAGTCTAGCAGCTTTGAAGCAGATATGGGCTTCCGTAGTTCCGTATCTTTTCCAACGTGAGTATGCAAGGTTACGCTGGTGGATTAAATGTTGTAAGGTAGCATTTAACCAGGGGTGATTTTCATGTCTAATCGTTTGGACTTTCAGTGGAACATAGCTGTCGAAGAGCCTATTTATGTGGTTTTGTAAGAACATAGCTTGATCGACAACCGATGTCAACGTGCGAATCAAACTCCACTCGACCTACTTCACATCTGTAGCAAGGGAACTGTAATCTTCACTTCTAAAGTCACGATACGAAAATGAATATGGTTTGCATGTTACTTATATCGAAGGCTAAATTTCCTTCAATCATCGAGATCCGTACTCCTTACGCACTTCAGATATCGAATGCTAACGTCAGATCGCCAGTTTTTTATTACTTCGGTACGTCTTTGGAACTCACTTCCCTCTAGACTAAGGCTGAAAAGTTTTACTCTTAAGATTACTTTTAATATTATATTTTTCTTCCTACTGAAAATGCATTCTAATATATGTTCTTCGTCTACCCTCCATTTTTCTTTTCTTCACTGACTTAAAATATCCATAAAATTTCATGTCATAAAATTAACTATATACTTAAAATATAAGTCTTATTTAATGTTATTTCTGACTAGCACTATAAAATAATTTTGTCAAATTGTTGTGCTAGGAAAATACAAATACCTCTCTTCATGGGGAACGCTTTTCTTAATCAATCAGATTTTCCGAAGTTTCTTTATCGGATTCTAAGCTTCGTAAAATTTCTTCAAGTATCTAATTATGTAGGTCACAATTACTCACATGCATATTCACCACTATAAAAAACCAAACAAATCACACTCTGTCATGAAGGTAAGTAACGCTCTTGTGTCATATTATTTTTATCCACTGGAAAGAAGTGAAACGTGCGTCCTGTTAATCTTTACTTAATGGCCCTTTAACGCATTGCAAAAACCACTACACTACCATGACTCAATCAATTTCTCTATTGATCATTAGAACAATAGAAAGGTCACATTGTCCCAACCGATATCAATATAAGTGAGGTTTATAGACATATCCCTAGCCTTAACTAGACATATATGTCTATCTCTATGTGTGTAAACAGCACTTATATTGATATCGGTGGGCACAGTACGACCTTCTATTGTTCAAGGAGACAGTTTTTAGCAAAAAATTTATCTATTAATAAAATATCAAGAGATTGCATAAAAACTTTTGACCACGGGTTGCATTTCTGCGAAAACAGTTGCTTACGAAAAGCCAATCTATAGTAACCCAAGTTCTCAGAACTAAAAGGTTAACTTCTAAATTATGATTTATTTTGTTGTGTTGATCTTCCGACAGGGTAGTAAGCTGATTTTTGTTGGAACGATTTTCCGTCATCCCTTGTCAAGTTTGGTTTTGTGACAAACCAGTTTCGGCGTTCTGCCATTTTCAATGCCTAGAACGAAACTAGGCATTCTAAATTATGTTTGCTTTACCGTTTCCTAAGCTAAAGTTTTTAGTTCCTTTATTGATTTTTCGTTTCGTGTGCTTTTTGCTGTTTCTTATACGTAGTACTACTACACACACAGTTTATATTAATTTTGCTAGACTAACTTCAGTGGGTAACAGTATAAATGAATGGAGATAGATGAACATTTGTATACGTTATTATGCTTTGATATATTTTTAGGAGGAAAAGACGCAAAATAAACCATGTCCCTCCCTCCCGTCGTCTGTGAACACAATAACTTTAGTAAATTTTAAGATAACTTATAATAATTTGTGACGTAATCTGCCTTGACACTCATCTTCCAATGCCGTTTAAAACGGGAGAAAGCGGATGAAAGCCACGCCCACTTTTCATATATAGAATATTTTGGAAAATACAAAAAAAAGTTATTAATCAGTACATAATAAAGCCGTTAGGACTAAATAACAAATAAAAAAAATAATATTAGGTAAAGTAAAGCAAAGGGGACGTATATATATTTTAAGCTATAGGTATATAATGTACGCTTTTACTCGAACTTAGACTTCCTTACTTGGTTTTTGTCTACAATTTCCCTTTAGTATACCTTTGTGTATTGATATGAATACGTGCGAATTCTTATTATTGTTCTGCTATCCTGTTGTTATTTAGTTATACTATAACTCATACCTTTAACGTGTATGTTTTAAGGTTTGTTTATGTTTTTTGTCTAATTTTTTTCAACTTTTCGCTTCCTTTATCATTGTAGAAATTATTGTTTGCTCACTTTTGTTTCCCAAAGAACTAACATTTCTTTCTCTATTATTACTTCTACGCTATTGTTGTTGTTGTTTCATTTTATTGTTGTTACTTGCACTCTCTTTCAACATTTGTCCATTATAATTGATTTTACAGTTTGCTTTTAGGCAGCAAGTGAAAGGCTAGCAAACAGCCTGGTCAACAATTCTCACAAAAATTCAAGGCAACTCAGGCAAATCAAAGGTCTTAAACGAGGATAAAGAAGGATTTACAGTTGTGGGTATTATCACACTGGCTCCGTGGTTGTCATTGTCTTATACAGTAGCTGGTATTGTTTGTATATATGTACGAGGGCCATTCGTTTTGCTACTCAACAGGCATACGACTGCTGGTCTTTCGCCAACTCAACGTTAGGACCATCGTCCAGTCAAGGTTCATCACTTGAGTATATTTAATGTTTATTTGTTGTGTTTTTTTGTGCAATAATGGTAATATTAAAAAAAAGCGAGGTCATACAATGCCTTAAGTCGATATGTACGCGCTTAAAGTTGTATTTATTTGGCTACAATTTTTGAATTTTATTACAATTGCAATAGCGCTGCTCGTCCGAAGCTTTTATTGCCCATTTGGTTTCGTATAAATTAAGTTATAAAATTGTGTCTTATTTTTATTTGTGTTTTGGGAAATTCTCACAAAAGTAGCAAAATACTTAAGAATTCGTTTATACCATACAAAATCCTTGAATTAAATTAAGGCGTTAAGCTATATGTTCACCTATTATTATTTAGGAAATTCATTTATGTAGATATTTTCTAGCAGCTGTTTTCAATATGGGCAGCTCACATCAAATGAGACTATGTGATCGAAAGCGAATGTTGAAATCATAATAGCTCCAAACCCATAATTCGGAATGACGGCATACGTGAGCAATTGGCTGGAAGTAACGGGCGGTTCAATTATGCATTATTACTCTTTCAAAAAGTTAGATAGTTTCAACTTTATTGTGACTTAAAAAATGGAAAGAAAACGGAATGTCGAAAACAGATGTAAAAATATAAATATTAAACAAAATTTGGGCAATTCTTTGGGTGACATTATATATTAATAGGCTAACATTTTTTTCATACAATCAATTGCCAGAGTATATCTATATCTAAACATGCATAATTTCAATAAAAATGTATTTTGGTATCTTCGTATGGGTCAGGAGCGGTGCATAGGCATATTATGTTTATCAAATAATGCTTCATTTATTTGTAATAATTCATTAAAGTTTTCTGCATAAAGCCAAACCCCTCAACTACAGTATCTGACTGCGTTTTTGTACACACATCGGCTATCACGCTTACATTCCAAGGATCGAGCCCAGTTTGCGGACAACTTTTTTTTGTTTGTTAAATTTAATTGGTTTTTAAATATGTATATGAAAACTTTTTATCATGATTTTTTTTAATTTATTATATTTTTAACCCCATATTTTTCTGTGTATGACCTCTATCTTGGAGTGAAAAAATCAAATTTTTGCAAAAAAAAAACGTCAGAAAATATTTATCAAAACAAAATACTTAAAAAATACCTATATGAATTTTTTAAGAAATACAATTTTTTCTCAATAATATTTGACTTAAGGTAAACACACATGTAGCCCATATGTAATAATATTATAATAATTTAATATATCAAACCCCAATTCCGCCGATCCGAGAAAAGCAGTAGAGAATTTTGATAGTTTTCATTATTTCTATCGGGGTTTTCTGATGAGACAGCACGGCTGACACACCACACCCTATATTTAAAATACAAAAAGGCGAAACACAGTTTATAGCTTCTTCAATTTTCTATTTACGAAGTGGTTACAAATCGTGTTAATTTTCCTGAGGGCATCAACTATTTTCTTCTTCAAATATTTTAATTTGTCAAAGGGCAGACATATAACCCGAACCTTACATATGTAGACTAAATTTGACCAGTTAAAATGATAACCTTCCTTAAAAATCAACATGAAATATTTCTAAGTTATGGTTGAGGAAAAAAAGCCAGAAAACCATAATTTCATTGTAATTTTCTCCCCCTAAATAGACTTCAAAAAAGCCAGATCTAAAGGAAAATTGCTAAATTGACAGC
The DNA here is from genome assembly GCA_949987695.1 of Merzomyia westermanni. Taxonomy (NCBI): domain Eukaryota; kingdom Metazoa; phylum Arthropoda; class Insecta; order Diptera; family Tephritidae; genus Merzomyia; species Merzomyia westermanni. The sequence continues at coordinate 65,995,481 of OX465291.1, forward strand.
ACTGTCTGTATATCTCTCTTTATGGCGCGATATACAACAGGTATATCATCATAAACCTCCTAAGAGATTTTTGCGCCAAGCTTCTCTTCCAATTTGTGGTGTGCCGATTTGAATTTTCCCTACAAATTGGTGGGACCTACAGTTTTTTGCCGACTCCGAACGGCATCTACAAAGGAGACGAATTTTTGCTGAGAAGCCTGTCATGGCAGAAATACACTCGGAGAGTTTGCCAAACCACTGCCGAGGGGCGACCCCGTTTTGAAAAACTTTTTTTCAAATCACTTTTGATGTTACCTGTACCAGGGCTCGAACCATGGACCTTCGGTGTGGTAGGCCGGCAACACTACCTCCACACCACGGCGGCCGCCTCTGTCTGTCTGTATATAAAAAACAAAAAAAACCAGAATGGAAACCGGCGTCATGCTCATATTGAGAAACTTAAGGAACTTCAAAATAAATGCTAAATTCATTTTCAATCAAAATATGTATATGTGGACACACTCCAACGGTGAAATATTTTCATTCTCTCACTCATTGAGCATATTGAGTTAAGGTAGTGGCATCAATGCGTCCAACTCATATTTCATTTGCTCTCCAAAAGGTAGGAATATTTTCATTCTCTTACTCATTAAGCAAATTGAGTTAAAGTATACACCGGCGTCGACGCGTCTGTCCAATTTGATTTTGAGCAAGAGTTGCCCTCCCCTATACTGAACTGTACCAAAATCTTAAAAAAAATAGCAATTTGTTTTCAACATATCTCGCTCGTTTTATTGCAAGCAATAGTTCAAAATTAAAGTTTTTAGGGAAAACACAATAAAAGCTTATTGTTTTTTATAGAACTCTATTATAAAAATGAGATTCAAAAGCATCCAAAGTCGCTGCTGTTCACATAATTCAAAATTGAAATTTTTTTTCAAAAACGCAATCAAACTTATATATTTTGTAAAATTCTATAATGAAAATAAGATTCAAAGGTATTCATGACCTTTTTTTTTCAGATCAAAAAGAAAGTAGAGTCAAAATAGAAAGGTGCGTCGTTGAGTCGGAATTGCTAAATTGAATTTATAACTTTCTCCCGGTAAATGGATTCCAAAAAAGCACTGCCGGTATACTGATAACCAAAAAATTACAATATGGCAAACATGTCTAAACGGTGGACCTAGTTTCACTCACTGAGCACATTGAGTTAAAGTAATCATTATATATATTATAAGTCTAACTATGTTGTTGGTACATGTCCATCAAATCCAAGTGTTTTTATTGAAATATTGACCGAATCTGAAAGGAATGGTGGCTCTGATGGTGGACTTTCAAACATTCCTAAGAACTATTTTTGCCATCTTCTATTAATGATTACCGGTCTTTAATGGACTGATTTTTTTCGGTTAGTTGTCAAACCACCCGCTGTTCTGTGTGAACCGACTTTTATGAAAACTATATATAATTCATTTCAGTAACAGAAATTTCTCAAATATTTCGGGCTCTAGGCAGTGCTGGAAAAAATATGAACAGAGGATTTAATAACTTAAACTAATTTAAGGTGGTCGGTGGTGTTTTAGTTCGCGTTTGTATTTTTCAAAGTAATCTAAGCGGTTGCTTAAATTCCTCTTGCTTATACTGCGGTCACTGGTTTCCTCAAATGCTTCTGCCAGAGCATGAACATAAAACGCACGTCGTTTTTTCATAGCAATTGTTAATTTTTTAGGTGTTATAGTTTCATACCAGAAATAATTTCAATTTCCAATCAGCTGCTTTGTGTTTTTCAAACCGACAAACCTTAATGGTTGGATTGCTTGCTTGTTACATTTGTCGACAGAACAACCATAACGGGTACTACATAAAATACAATTTTGTTTAAAGAAGGTATAAGTTTTAGCACGCAGTCGAAAATATGGCTCTTAGTTTGCGTAATCTCACTTACAACTGCAATATGCATAGAGGCAACATCAACAACAAGGCACTGACAGAAGGACGGTTTTAAGCAGCGGCAGAGGCGCGGTAACAGGCAGCGACGCGTAACTTTGCTGGACTGCCCACCGAGCCTAAAGATATTTACACATCAAAAATAAGTTTTCGGCTGCCCTGAAAGCTGTATACCTTTCGTGAATGCGAATCACGATTTTCACTTTCTAACTTTTATTTACAATAAGTACAAACTGTCCGGAATTAGATGTTCTTATCTCTTTAATCAAAGATATATAGCATAATACATGTTTTTTTCGGGGAAATAAAGTGCAGGTTCTATACTAAATTTTAGCCAGACATGGCTAAAACGACTCATCTTATAGTGCTGATCATTTCGGTATACTTTTTGATGGGCCCAAAATTTTCGAAACCTGCCTCTTCACCCAAATTCATATTAACTGAGAAACAGTTGGCAACTGGTTTGTTTGACAGCGTTTACTCTCAACAGCCCTTGTATATAAATCATGATCAAATAATTTATATGGTCGCTTCAAATGACATAGCGTCTTCTTCTTCCTCATCCACACTTTATGTCAAAAGCTTAGAAAATAGGCGAATCGTTTTTGCGCGTTCCCTCTCACATGTGCATTTTGACATAAGAATTCACCGACGTCAAACGGTAATTTCGTGTTGTTGGCCGTTCGCGTCAACCATATAAATCATTAAATCATGATATAAATGTGTATTCGACTCTGTACTTGCTTCATTGAAGGTTCAAAACAAGCGAGATATTTACCATAGTATATGTCTACTAGTAGCGCAACTTACTCCGAATCTGCACACATACACAAACCACACAGGGTGTGTTGTATGCAATAATAAAACAATCAAATTTAAATACTGCAATTTTGAACGTGAAGATATAAAACTCCCAAATAAGTGAATATAAAGTAGTTATAACACGTTATCAGTTACTATAGAATGTATATTTCCATTTAAATTAAAGTTTTTAGTTGTATTTTATACTTTGAAACAACTCTGAACGCGATTTCCTTCATTACACTCTCTCGAAGTACATTCATCCACTGCCTTCCACTCCGATTCGCAAAATAAGATGCCAAACTAGTACGGCTAAAGAATGATATTTACTTGGGGAAGTGTCCTACTTGACGCTCGTTCATGAACATATTGGCGCGTGCAAACAAAATGCATAGAAAATGAGACTTAATTTACCTTGACACTTTTTAATGTCGTTTCGTTCATTTCGCTTTTGTTCCAAATTATATACAAACATATATGGTAGGCGTATGCAAATCAGCTGCCAATTTATTTGCTCATTGATGTGAGTACGCATGTATTTGCATCGTAAACACAAATTAAGGTGAGTCTCTGCATTAACGAACTACTGATGCTCGGTAAGCATCTCTAACGGTTGTAGTTGCAATATGTAATACGCGTATATGCAAACAAAATTCATTAAAATAGAAAACTTTTTTTAAAATGCAGAACAAGAACGGATTTGGCTGATAAATTCATAGCTAATGCGCGTTTAGCTTAAGATTTTTGGACGGTAATTGACGATGATTTTTAAATAAAACTTATAGGAGTTAAAAGTTTACTGAGCTTTGAAAGATAATATTTAAAGTATATCTATTAAACGCTTGGTTCTATTAGTCCAATATAGATCTATGATTCTGCCGCAATTATATTCACGGTTGTGGCGGAACCCTCAGTCAGAATTTTTGAAATTTGTGTGGTTATTGATTTTATTCTTTATAAGCTTATTTTCCGCTATAATTTATTATCATTTTCATTAATTGGGACATATCAGCTGCGTTACGAAGCAATTTATAGTATACTTTGAAAGGGGCCTGGATATTTTTCCCAGGTTACTACTTGTTTGGAAAATCTAGCCAAGTTTTTCCATGATTGTTCAATTTGCGGGATAGATGCCACACATTCTGTAAATCTCCTGCCCAATTTTTTCTAGCCGCCTGCTTAGTTTTTTTTAACCCAGGGCCTTTTTTTCTGGATTATTAAATTTATATATTCTTATTTTAAGTTTTTCAATTCTCAAAAAGATTTCATTGATTGTAAGGGGACGTACATTAATTTCGTGAGACATTTTTCGAGAATTTTCAATCCCTCGCCCCTTTAGGTGAGTCTTAGTGAGTTTTGGTTAGGCCCATCCCCAATTAAGTGAGATTTACGCTAAACATGTTTGAAACTAAATGATTTTGATTATTTGGGAAACAAAATAAAATGTCATGTTTATTTAGTGAATTTGAATCTAAACGACAAAACCACTACTTTCACTATTATCTATTTGAATCAATCCAAAGATACTCGATAATCTAACACATCTCATCTTTGGTTTTTAACAGTACAAGAAGACTGTGCTTGGAACTGTTCCCGTTTTCTTCCTCCATTAATTCCAAGCCTACATTTAAACGCAAGGCAGCTCCTTACTTCAGATTGGATTTTATGAAGAGCCTATCTCTGCTTTGCGGCTTTACACGCGAAACGAAATAAATGCCGACTTTGACAAAGTACTTAATATTTTTTTAAGGTGTTATATACAAAGTTGAGGGGATAATGTGAGCTAAGTTCGTGATTGTTTTTAAGGGTTTTATGCAAATTTGATTCGAAGTGGTCGAAGAAAAAAACGAGTTAAATTATAAAAAACTATTAAAAATTGTCGGAGTTATGGTCCCTTCCCCGAAGAGCGTTTTCTTTGCAGAGGCTTCCTGGGAACACTCTACAAGGCAAACCACTCAACAGAAATAAAAAAGTGAAAATATTATTGGAGACAAATCTATTGTGGTGTCCCTGAACTATTTGGTTTCCCTAAAAAAATGTGTTTTTCAATACAAAACTCATGTTGACAAAAAAATCAATTTTTCAGGTTTTTAAAATTTCAAACAAAAGTTGATTGCAAATAATGGAAAATTTTTAAATGATAAAGGAATCTTTCAAGGACACGAGACTGTCAATACGAACAATTAAAAAAAAAAATTATGAAAATCTGTTGAAAAGTTTCTGAGATATCACATTCAATTCAACGGGACTTTTTAAACAACTTCATTCCGCGATAATCGCGTTTAAAGAAATGTGTTAAGTGATTATAGATGAAACCAGCACACTTCGAACCGCTGTTATTTGAAAAATTTTTAAATTTTCGAAAGTATGTACTCCCAGAATATGCAATAAACATGTTTTCGATTTTTCGAGCCCCAACTTTGTATATAACCCCTCAAGTCAAGGTAAGATTTTCTACTACACCCCACTCCGGCTTAAGTGAGATTTATTGAGATTTTATTGGAGGCATTTACTTCCATTTTAAGCTGACGTAATTTATGGATGACCCCTAATAGCTCAATAGGTAGAGAAGACTGCTGTGATGTGGAGGTGCAGGGGTTCGATGCTGACTCATAGGCACTGGCATTGCCTTGAAAAAACTAGGGTCCAGGTACACATCACTACCCAGGTCCTGTCTCAAAAAGCAATTAACAAATTGGCTAGAGCCTGCGTATACTTTCCTTGGTGGGCCTATGATTACAAAAGGAAAAATATAGACAGGCCCTAAACAAAATTTATAGATCGATCATAATTAAATATAATAATAAGAATAATGCTTGTGACGAAGTTCTCTTTACATCATACAATGTTTCAATGAAAACAACGTAGTGACTTATTTGTCAACCAACTGACGTCACTGCTGATGGCTTTACGGTTGATGTTGGATTTCATATTGAATGCTACCGTTACAAAACGTTACTTATTTATGCACTCATCAAAGGAGGCATCAACAGCTACAGCTGTGACTCTGGTGGCGTCTGCTCGCTATTTTCCAAGGATATTCAGGCAAAATTTACTTACCTTCTCCTTTGATGGTGAGCGCTTAATATTGTTTTTGTTGTTGTTTAAATAAATGCGTTATATATGCATGCATACATATGTGTACTTGTAGGTTCATCTGTGGATCAGAACAAACTCATACAGGGCCTTACCTAGAAAGTTTATTATGACGGAGGTGAAACTACAGGTTCAAAGGAAAGAGTACACACTTCGATAAAGAGTACATCTCTTGAAAAAAAAATTGTTTACCAAATTTTGAACAACCTAATACCTGAAGATGACAAACGCTCGTCGAGCTAACGAAACTTTTCTCCAGACTCGAACTAATATGTGATCAACACATTTCGCAAATTATCGTTATAATCATTTATTAGCGCTTAACTAAGGAAAGGTGTAGTTTGGATCCAGTTATCGCTAAAAGATGATAACTGGCGTGCTGTGGTACTCACGGGCAAAATCATCTACGCTCTTAAGCGCCAGTCAAATGTCTTTCTAACCCCTCCTGCACAACACTCTGCATTCATATGACTATTTATTTTCATACCTACTTGATGAATGTACTTGAGCGTGAGGATTGTGAAAAATGTGCCTTCGTCATTGTTATTATTAGTTTTTTTTAATATTTATCTTTGCTGCTTTATGCTGAGCGTGAATGCTTCTGCACCATTCAATTATGTCAGTTTTAATAAACATTTCCATATGGCTGTTTTTCTTCCATACTCATTAATTTGCATATATTAAGGCGCAGATAGACGTAAATGCGTTCATAAGTAAAGCAGTCCTGTAGCTGAACTAGTCAGAAAAAAAACCAGTTTACAACTAAAGTTTTCTAACCCACCCGTAAACTAGTAAGAAAATCCCACATGCCTACCCATCAAAAATACCACTTTTAGAGAGTACAAGAGTGTACAGACCTCGAAAATATTGGTCCGCCATGCAGCTTAATTAATTTAAACTTAACAGCTCCCACTAAAATTGAATTATCACTTGTTTTATCCATTTCGAACTAGTTTGATACTGAAAAATTTCTGTCCTTAATTTAGTAATTAGCAAGGTCCTTATTAGAGTGGTTTCATACGTTGAAAATCTAGATATGGCCAGATTTATCCAGTACGCCACATCTCGGAAAAAAGTCGTTTGAAACGAATTGGCTTAAAATTCGCCTGCGTTAGTACGAAAATGAGATGCCAATATGTCTCAATTTGTTTTCTCTACCAAAACATATACGGCTGTGCAGTAATCTCTGCTAAGTACATGCCGGTATCAGGCAAAGACTAGGCACATTGGCGTCAAGGCAACCATACCACTGTTGGCAGCCATAATTTCGAAACAGTAAAGGACTTCTAATACTTGCGAACCAAAATGATGACAGCCTAGAAATTCAACAAAGAATTGCTCTTGAAATCAAATTCTAGCTCGAAGTGAGTAGGCAATTGAGAAGTAAATTCCTGTCTCAACGGACGGAAACACACGCCGACAATATCTCCTGAGGAGTATTCGAGAAAGATTTATGTATTAGCTCTACGCAGACACAGTTCACCGAATTAAAACCCAACGGCTTTTTTGGCTAAGCCATGTTGTGGGAATGATGGTGCGAAGTGTATTTTAATCGGAGCCCGCCGTTGTAATCAGAGGAAAACGGAGAGCATTACTATGATATAAGAATCGAGTGAATAACGATATGCTATAGAGTGGTGTTTCCAATCCAAGATGGCAGACAGTTTAGACGTTTAAGAAGAAGTGAACTTCACCTTGTCAAAATTACCAGCCGTTTGGAAAAAGGCAGCTGGGCGACTAGTTGGGCTTGGTATTCATATTAGTTTGAAGGTAACTAGAATTAGTTGAGTTGTGCATATACACATACATTTATTTAGCCCATCACATGTTCGTACTTATTTATATATGTCTCTTGTAGATATATATGTAAATGTATGTATACACAAGGTGTATTACACATATGTTCTGTAACCCAAAAGCAAAGTATTTTTGAAGGTATTTTCTGCTACTGGTGTCGTTGATTCGTGGAAGTTGCAACGCCACTGTCTAAATAATTTCTTTTGCACATTCTTAACTGCCAAGTAATAGATATGAAGAAAGCATCTACAAGTCAATGAATTTGCTTTTTAGTGTCTAGTTTAGAAAGTTGGAGAGTTTTTCGAAATTCACTACTAAAGAAGTGGTTAGCGGAAAAGGTCGTGTGCAGTGCTTAGTAACTTTTAAAATATTTATTGGCCCACGAAGTAACAGTACTTCGCTCTTATTGAGGTGATTGCTATGCTTTATATTTTTTACCAAGTTCTGTTAACGTGAGATTTAACTAACTGAAATGTGTAGCAAAAAAATTTAAACGGGAATCCTTTTAGTAAAATAAAGAGTAAGTTATAGGCGGATTCTCTTTACTATGAGTGCTACAATAACCAATGTGATTAAATTCAATATCTCAACTGTTTTCGGAAATATAATTATTAATATTATGATTATAAATTGTGAGATGCAGAGATAATAAGGGTTTATATAATGCATTTTTCTGGAACGATTTTCCGTCATCCCTTGTCAATTTTGGTCTGGAGACAAACCGGTTTCGGCGTTGTGCCATCTTCAGTGTCTTTCTTAGTTCTACCCTGTCGGAAACAGCAATAATAATAAAATGGAAGGTTTATACAAGGTGGCGCAAAAGTAAGCTTCCGATGTTCAGCATATCGGTTGTGGCACGTGCAGTGTGTGCTGTTGCACCGTCTTGTTGGAACCACATGTTTTCCAATCCCAATTCATCAAGTTGCGGCAAAAAGAACTCGTTGATCATTGCTCTGTAGCGCTCACCATTCACAGTAACCGTTTGGCCCCGACCGATTATTGGTCAAATAAATAGTCAGCAATATTCCGCGTTCTGGAGCAGTGTAGCGTAACATTGTTTATTAACGTGTATTTCGCATGTGTTTACTACACAAATGTCAAAACAGAACTGACTTTAGGGGCCAATCGCAAAATTTATAGCATTTTCTGATAGGAGGATTACTTTTGCGCCACCTTGTATAATGCCATACATAACAAATTGGATAGGAATCGATTGTTCGGATAAACAGGTTTTGGCCTATAACCCTTGCAATTATGAAGCCAGGAGCGTACACTTTTGCAGGTTTGGTACTTATTATATACGTAATGTGGCGAATAAAAATCAGCCAGATCGGACCAAACATAAAATATAGCTCCCATATAATCGATAGTTCCGATAAATGGGTTTTGGGCTATAATTTTTGCAATTAAAAAGATACAAACATAATATTTTACAGATTTGCACTCCTGCTTTGATGATCAATCGCTTTAAAACTGTCGGCCACCAAGCACTGTCCAGTTTCGTCATAGTTTCGCTCAATGCCTTTTTCTCGTACTTTGTATTAATACGCAAATCGGATGGTAAGCAAAATATCCTGTCAAGTACGTAGTTCCCGCTACAAAATGGAACTTATATATAGGTATATAAAAGTCGTATTTACCAGAACTTAGACTTTCTTACTTGTTATTTTTAAATTCATACAATTTAATTCATGTCATAACATAAAATGAAAATTTCTAATTAAATATAGCGCAAATAATAACAATATTGAAGTAACACCCAATGCAAAAGTAAGCCCACGGATGCTGCAGCCTTTTCGTAAAGCAAATAAAGCCCGTGGGAGTTATTGCCTTTTTTCTAAGTGGATCGAATGAACGTTATTTCCGTGGGTGTGGTTGCACTGCAACGATAAATTGCCATTGTATGTTTGCTTAAACATTACATTGTATCGTAAAGCATTTGAAGTAACTCAAGAAACATATTTATATAAAGATCTAAAAGTACATTGCAGCTTCCAAACTATATCTGGTAAATATTTGCTAAGCAACTTTATCTTTAATAATTTGCTAAATAGTGAGTAAATTATACCCACATACAAGGTGACGCAAAAGTAAGCTTCCGATGTTCAGCATATCGGTTGTGGCACGTGCAGTGTGTGCTGTTGCACCGTCTTGTTGGAACCACATGTTTTCCAATCCCAATTCATCAAGTTGCGGCAAAAAGAACTCGTTGATCATTGCTCTGTAGCGCTCACCATTCACAGTAACCGTTTGGCCCCGACCGATTATTGGTCAAATAAATAGTCAGCAATATTCCGCGTTCTGGAGCAGTGTAGCGTAACATTGTTTATTAGCGTGTATTTCGCATGTGTTTACTACACAAATGTCAAAACAGAACTGACTGTAGGGGCCAATCGCAAAATTTATAGCTTTTCTGATAGGAGGATTACTTTTGCGCAGTAACCGTTTTTCACCGACCGATTATTGGTCAAATAAATAGTCAGCAATATTCCGCGGTCTGGAGCAGTGTAGCGTAACATTGTTTATTAGCGTGTATTTCGCATGTGTTTACTACACAAATGTCAAAACAGAACTGACTTTAGGGGCCAATCGCAAAATTTATAGCATTTTCTGATAGGAGGATTACTTTTGCGCCACCCTGTATATATGCACATATGTTTAATTCAATTCAAATATAGCACATAGAAGGGAAGAGCGGGAGTGCAAGATGAACCATTCCTCAATTTTGTATAACTGACCCGTTGTCCTGAGTCAAATGCTCTTCTAAAGAAGTCAAGATTATTGAAATAAATTTCACAATGGGATACTTTTAATCTGTAGAAATACTCTGTATGGTATGGTTGTTAATCAATTTCTTGGCAAATTTTTCATAACAAGTTACCCGAAACAAATAAGAAAAATATAGTGTGTTTCACAACTACGACACAGTCATATTTATCAGTTTTTTTTACTAAGTGCAAAATGTGACGTTCTTACTGTGTTAATTAAAAGATACATACGTGCTGTTTTATGAGAACTACGATTTATTGATCTAAACTTATAGATTCTTACTAGCCACTAGTAGAACAATCAGTTAAATAGAAGTAACATGTGTACCAAAATATATTCAAACATTTATATTTTCACTCAAGTCGTGTGCGTTAGATATATCTCGATCATTTTACAACGTTACTAACACTGTTCTATAAACATAACTATAATTCCCTGCGTACAAGTACAGCTGGGTATTTAAAATTGCAACTAAATATCATCGGATATAAATTAGCCCAAAAAACTACGGAAATCGTATGGCGCTCCAGAGAGACTTTAGATTAAGCCTAAAGTGAAGTGATAATAAAGGTTGCAGAAAATGTGGTTTTCTTTCTGGCAACGTTGACTCACTGTTTTACACCAATTCATAACCATATCGTAAAACATAATTTCAAAAAGATTTGAGGGAAAAAGTTTATAATGCAAAATGCCATCGCCAGTGGATTTGTTGCTTTTTAATCGCGATATTGCTACTCGTATCTCGTTATGGTTGGGTGGGGGAGCACTAATTTCATCATATTCAATTGGGGGTCGGGTTATTCTCTGTGTAGTTGCTCGGTTTCTCCATTTAGGAGGGTAGAGAAGAATTCCCTCCATAATCTAAGCACTCTCTGTACTTTGTTTACTAGGTCGTCACTTTTGGCCCATGGTCTTAAATTGCTGGCCAGTAGCTCAAGCTCTTCGCATTCATGCCCTTCTGCTTAATTTGTCCTTAACGTAGCCTTATAGGCAGGGGCCTCTCTTGCCGTAGCCGCCGGATCCAATTACTTCATCAGCGGCGGTACGGAGCGCTTCATTTTTCCACTGCTCACATATCGCAAAAGGTTCAGTTATGCTCTCAAAGAGCATGTGTGAGAGTCGAGTTGTGAAATCACTGACTGCCCGTTGCGATCGCAGTTTTTCGACATCCAGCTTTCCTTGTGCCTTTATACGCACGTTTGTAGGCGTGCCGAGGTGATCGCGAATGTTGGCTGCAACCAGATAGTGATCGGAGTCGATATTAGGACCTCGAATCGTGCACACATCTGAATCGCTGTAAGCATGCCGTCCATCTATGACAACGTGGTCGATCTGGTTGCGTGTTTTGCGATAAGGAAACAGCCACGTAGCCTGATTTATTTGCTTGTGCATTAACCTAGCGCTGGATATGACCATGTTTCGGGCATCGGCAGAGGTGATCAGCCTGTATCCATTTGACGAAGTGTCATCGTAGACACTGAATTGTCCGACTGTGGGTCCAATGACAAATACTTTGCCTACCCTGGCGTTAAAGTCGCCCAGCAAGACTTTCATATCATATCCGGGGCAAAGCTTATATTTTTTTACTAAGCGCTCGCAAAATGCGTCCTTTACAATATCGTCCTTATCCTCTATCGGTGCGTGGGTGCTGATGATTGACATATTGAAAAATTTTACCTTTATCCGGATCACGGCGAGACGCTCGTCCACAGGTGTGAACGACAGTACTTGTTTGAAGAGAGGCACTACAAATCCGACACCGAAACTGAGATGGTTTGCATAGCCACCCTAGTAAATGTCGCAAAGTGTATGATCTTGTTACCTTGTCACGCCCATCGAGTCTTTTAGATGGCGGTGATGCCAGCTTTTACGTTTACAAGAACATCAACCAGCCAGGCATTGGCACCATCTCAATAAACCTTAAAACGTTTGCCGTGGTCGTCATCAAAATTGGGTTGTCTCATTATCCAAGGCTTTTTTTGCGGTTTCATTGGAATTTGTTTTTTTAAGTGGCGGGTCCAAACCCCTCTTATGACACTTTTGTATAGCGAGCAGCTTGGCCCAAGATAGACGCCCGCTTGCCGCCGCACCTCATGGTGAACAGACGCTGCTGATGAAGTCCCCTGATAAGCCCTTGAACCAATTAATTCGGAGTGGCCTTTAGTTGACCACCGAACGGGTGTTCAATGACTAACCAGATGATACGTGTACCCAAGTGAGCTGCTTATTAATTGTTTTATGTTATAATTTTCCCAACACTGAATGTAAATTGCAATAATTACTTAGTTGATAAAAATACAAGCTTTTTTAAAAAAAATTTACAATAAGACTATTCCGTCACACAAGTACGTCGATAATACAGGTATACGCTAATTGAAAGTACATATAAGTATATACATATGTGGTAGGAATCCTGAAAATTGTCCTATCTCGAAATAGGTTATTGGGTTGTTTGCGTGGATCTCCTTGGTTTTGACGATGTTCACTTCTGAAAGTACCAAGTAAGATACGCTCATTATTACCCTGCAGTCAATTCTACTAGTTTTGTACTCTAGTTGGAGTTTTGTAATTTTTCCATATTAAAAACTGGTCTTTTTAACACGGCGATGTCCTACAAGATGGTAATTATTCGCATCTGCATGCGCACCATTACAATTGGCATACTACTCAGTCTCTGCATCAGCAATATACCAGTTGATATACTAGTCATCATATACATTAATATTATACCATTCAAAATACTAGTCTGTATATGCATGAGGATCATACTAGTTTACATACCTGTCAGTACATACAGTAGAATCATACCAGCCGTAATACTAGTCAGCTTATGCACCAGTATCATACCACTTACTGTACCACATCATAGTACATTAGTTCTTTTTGTGTTGAAAAATACAAAAAAAAAATCAAAATTAGATTACAAACCACTTTATTGAAAATTTATTCATCAGATATAACATATGTGTCTATCAAAATAAATATTAGTTCACTATATTAAACAATTGAAACAAATTTGAATAAAGGTATCGTCGCTCTTTAAGCCATTTTGCCTTGGAAAACATTTATAAAAAGTAATTTCTTCTTTTTAAATAGTCCTTTTTATACCTAGTAGTGCTACGCATACAATTTATATTAACCTTAGTAGAGTAACGGTATAGTTTAGTCGTATATAGTGGCTATTCATAGCATTTTTATACTTGGCAAACATTAATAAAAAGTAATTTTCTTCTTTTTTAATAATAGTCCTTTTTTGTAATTGATTTCACAGGAATGCATTTTGAAAATTTCTTCAAACATTTTGTGGAAAATTTTAAAATTTATATAGTAGTCTTAGGTATAATCTAATCCATACTTGCAAAAATATCTTTCAAGGAAAGATTCGCTTTTTATAGTGAAAATAATAAGTTTCGGAGATCTTTGCAAATAACTACTACCTTATGGAATTCTAGTACATAATGTGCAAGTTCTTAGAAACTAAATTTTTTAGAAAGTGCTATTTTTAACCGCCTTGTTATCTGCTCGCCATTTTCGTTGTTGCAGTTTCTGAACGATTCCGTTGGAGATTAACTGTCATTTTATTAACGAAAACTGCATTTCACAATCACAGCAAGTCAACCTTTAAAAATAACAATAATACAATATTTCTATTATGCATTTGTCGTAAACTACTTCTTCAGAAAAAGGTTAATTTCATTCTTCCAAAAAGAAATGTTATTTACATACAAAATTGCTTTGACAAATAAATCGTTTTGTTTTCACTTTTCTTCGTAGTTTCATTTTAGCACTGCTTACTCGTTGATGTTGCGCAGCTGTTGCACGTACGTACATTTAATATTTGGAGCACAAAATTCTCAAAAGGTTTAGGATTTCACTATTAAAACTAGTATTTACAAGAAAGTTTTATATTTAATTTAAATAAATGAATATTTAAAAACTCTAAATATTGAACAGGAAATTAAAATGTAGTACGGCATTATTTACTCAACGCTGTCCGAATACTGAATTGTTTTCTTCCTCGCTCGTGTATGGATTTGTCTATCGACAGTTCTGGAGGGCTGCTTAAAATAGTGGAAACGTTGCAGTCGCTCAGACTGGTATGAAAAAGCCCACGAAATTCTACTCAATGAACTAGATTGTTTATTTACTAGTTCGGCAGTTGACTTCAGGGTATTTGTAACATGTAACACGGAAAATAGATCTAACGAGATGGTTTTTTGATCGAACTTGCGAGGCGCCCTAGCTATTCGAACAAGTTCGACAAATCAAAAGATCTCTTTTATTGCTTCCAAACACATGATTTTAAAAATCAATGTATGAAAGTTCTTGTGATTTTCATTCAATATCAAGAATTAGTCAGCTTACCCCACAAAAAAGTATTTGTTCATACGCCCCTGTAAAGGGAAATTAATTTAATATTCAATTATTTGCGCTTGTACCTACACGGAAAACAATTGTTATTGTTTCTTGATAATTATTAAAACATGCCTAGAGCAATGTCAGCCTTTTCATTGACATTGTGTAGATAACTCATATACCTACATAGCATATTTATACGTGTGTACATCTTGAACTATGCTGATGCGCCCAATTGTTTACTTACCAAAGTTTTACTGGGTCTTACATCGAATTATTAAATGATTAACAAATTATTGTTTAGTATTTACCAAAATGTAAGGTAGACAAAAGTTTTCAACCTAAATCAACACCTCAAAATTTGAATTTGATAAAAGTATTTATTAAGATAATAAAAGCGCCATTAGTAAGAAAGCGTTGAAGTGTTGGATTAACGAGAAATCGTTTTGAGTTCGAATTTTGTTAGCTTCAACTTAACTTGTACAGCAAACAAAAAGTGCCAGGAGTGATTATAAAAACATGACTGAGTGGGTTTACAGTCAGTGTTACCACCTAAAATAATACAAGATTTAAGGTGCTTTTATGGACTGAGAAAGTATGAGATCTATAGACAGTCAAAACATATGCTCTATCAAATCTGTACTTATATATGCAGCGGAATCGTGGAGCGTATTAAAAGCATGGGAAATGTCACTTGTGGTATTAGAGGGAAACGTTCTCAGGAAGGTATACCAACCTTTTCGTATTGTTAACTGCCAACTTAAAAGTAAATTTAATAATGAACTCTAAGAGCTTTACATACAGCTGTGTTCAATATAATAGTAGTGAAATTAAAATTGATATCGTTCCTCGAAATTATAAGAAGCTGTGATTTTAATAATTTTAGTTTAATATATAGCGAATTCCATAACAGAAGCTACATAAAAAGAAATTTTAAAGTATACCCAAAGTTCAGGAAAGTTAAATAGAAATATTCATATATATCTGCAAAATTTTTTGGCAGAATTTCGAGAAAATTTTTGAGTATGCCGTTTTGTAGATCAATAAATTTTAGAACAACAATGTGCTAGTTAGAACTCGCTCTAAAATTTCCCTGAATTTTCAGAATTTGTTTCGTCAAGGGTGTTGAAGAAAAATTAATTTTTTATGGAAAAAAATACCCAAAATCCTCGACACAACAAATTTTAAAAATGAAGGGAGAATTTTGAAGTACTTCTAATTTGCACATTGCTATGCTAAAATTGATTAAGCTACAAAACTGCAAGCTCAAGTTTCAGAAAGTCTGCCAAAAAATTTGCAGATTTTGATGGTCATTTTTTTAAGTGTAATTAACTTTTCTAAACTTTCTGTAAACTTTAAAATTTCCTTTTACGTGGTTTACGTCATGGAATTCGAGCCTTACTTAGAAAGTGCTAAATGGAATCAAATGGAACTTTTACATTGCCTTACAAGGCGTCTAACTTAAAATTTGATATATTATTGCTTCCGATAGCTCGACTAGTTTCGGAGATATCGACCGATATATGGACGAAGGTGACCCAAAATGTGTTTGTACAATATGGGTATCAAACGAAAGGTGAAAATGAGGGCTGCAATTGGCGATGTAAATAAGTTCTATATCTTTTCTGGTATGGAATATAATGGTTAAAATCGGACTCAGTCTATTATTAGTTCTGAGACGCAGCGAAGCGGGCCAGGTTTAATAGTCTAGAAATAAAATCTGTACTGGGAAATATTTATGCATCTTTCAAGTATTTTACAGGATTTTTACTTTTATAATACCTTATGTTAATGAACAAATATTTTTCTGCTATTACACCTAGATATTGCTGGGATACTCCAGTTTTGTGATTTGATATTGTTATTGAATGAATTCATATGTACGAGGTGTGTTCAAAACGTATCGCGAATTTTGAATTTTCGCTGGTTACGTATATTCGAATTTCGAATTTTTTGTGGCGTTCTGTTGGTACTCATGTCTCTCACTTATGCCGACAAGCTCGGCCATTTTGAATGTTCAGTTAATTGTTGACAGCTGCTTTGCTTGCACGTGTTTTGGATCGTCTTCGATTTTTACCTATTCAAAAAAATGGATCAAAGAACCTGTATCAAATTTTGTGTGAAAAACGAAATTAAGTGCGCGGATGCATTCCGAATGTTGACTGTGGCATACGGAGAAGCTACCTTGGACCGAAGCAACGTTTATCGGTGGTACAAAATGTTCTCACAAGGCCGAGAAGATGTGCAAAGAAGAACAAAAATTGGCTTTTGCACCACGATAACGCCCCTGCTCACGGATCGTTGCTTGTGCGCGACTTTTTGGCCAAAAACAACACACTAATGATGCCGCACCCACCGTATTCCCCAG
Source organism: Merzomyia westermanni (assembly GCA_949987695.1). Taxonomy (NCBI): domain Eukaryota; kingdom Metazoa; phylum Arthropoda; class Insecta; order Diptera; family Tephritidae; genus Merzomyia; species Merzomyia westermanni. Next base: position 66,012,594 of record OX465291.1, read on the forward strand.
ATCTGGCCCCCTGTGACTTTTTCTTGTTCCCTAAACTGAAGAGGCCCATGAAAGGACGACGTTACGCTTCTCTTGACGAGATAAAGACGGCATCGAAGGAGGAGCTGAACAAGATACAAAAAAATGATTTTTTGAAGTGCTTCGAAGATTGGAAAAACCGTTCGCACAAGTGTATAATATCTCATGGGGATTACTTTGAAGGGGACAAAATAGATATTCATGAATAAATAAATAATTTTTGAAAAAACACAAAATTCGCGTTTTTTTTTGAATACACCTCGTACATGAGGTATATAGGACAATTCTATCACAACGCCATTGCTGTTTAACTGAGAAACTATCTGATAAATGAAGAATAATTTCCAGGAGTGTGTTTGCTTTGTCATAACATCAGTTTGCTAGTATCACTTATGGATTTTAAGATATTGTAAATTTGTGGAATTCTTCTACAGGGAACAAGTGGCTTTCCTGGTGGGGGTTACAAACCTATTCTACTTGTAGACATTGTTTATTTTCAGAATATCAGAATTTCTTCCCCAACTAAAGCAGATTTCATTAATTACCATGTAGTGGAATGTACAATAATTTGCTAAACACAAGAAGAATAAAAGTTCGCGGTTCGAAGAATGCATTAATAAATTGTTATATTACTTTCCTCCATATCTTCTTAAATATCATAGTGGCAAGGAAAGTAATAAGCCCAGGAGATAAGCAAAAAGAAGGCGAACACAAAAACTCCGTTTTATTGAATGTATATAAAATGTCAGTATATAAGAAATGCAAAATTGAATTACCTTCTACCTTCGATGTTTGTTTAGAAATAAAAATTTATCAAATACCAAATAATAAATTCAATCACTGTAGCTTCCCAGTTTCAGACTAACATTTGAGTCAACACTTTGCATACCACATTTTATTAATTTACCTTACGAGTAACTAGATCATGACTTCATATATTTGCTTGAATAAATATGACTAGATATGTACATACAAGGTGGCGCAAAAGTAAGCTTCCGATGTTCAGCATATCGGTTGTGGCACGTGCAGTGTGTGATGTTGCACCGTCTTGTTGGAACCACATGTTTTCCAATCCCAATTCATCAAGTTGCGGCAAAAAGAACTCGTTGATCATTGCTCTGTAGCGCTCACCATTCACAGTAACCGTTTGGCCCCGACCGATTATTGGTCAAATAAATAGTCAGCAATATTCCGCGTTCTGGAGCAGTGTAGCGTAACATTGTTTATTAGCGTGTATTTCGCATGTGTTTACTACACAAATGTCAAAACAGAACTGACTGTAGGGGCCAATCGCAAAATTTATAGCTTTTCTGATAGGAGGATTACTTTTGCGCCACCTTGTACATAATCGTATATCAAATTGTTGCAACATAAAATACTTGCCTAAAGATTTATTAAATATATTTCATGAGAAATATTTGAGTAATAAATTTCACAAAAATTCTTTAACAGGATGGGTCATACATATACGTGCCTACTATAAATACATATATTTACATAAATATAAACCAATATCTACATTAGACTCAACATTTTCTGATTCAATTCTTTTGAAACCGTTCAGGGAAAGTTTAGTAAACTAAGTTGGTTATTGCAGCATTGTTAAATGGATAAGGTATTGCTATATGCACTTCCACTAGAAAAACATAAGGAAACTCTTTTCTTTAAAAAGAAACATTTAAAACAAGGGTCGTGCCGCCGATCCCATGGAAGGCTGGAACATTTTTTCTTAAATCGGCTAAGCAACAATTATATTTTCTCATTTTCGTGGAAGGTACTTGCCGTTCCTAATCTCTACATATACTAAAATTATAGCAAGTCGATGTCTGTTCATTGCAGATATTCAAGAAAAGTTGGTAAGAGGGATCATTATTGAGTAAATAGAGTTGAAAGCAAACGTTTTTAGAATTTTGTCTCTCTGTCTGTCTTTATGTTTGGTCGCCCGTCACTAAAAAACTGCTAAATAGCATTAAAAAGGACTTTCACCGTTGTATTACTAAACGTTTAACTTAAAATTTAAGGGACCCTTTATTGCTATAGCTTGACCGGTTTTGGAGTTATCGACCAATACCTACTTGCATTCGACTATCGTCGTGTCTCTGCCGGCGTTGATTGGCTAAAATCTAAAATTGTCTATTTCCTAATTTTTAACGGTGGTAATATTGTCCTCTAGCGCAATAACTTCCACTTACGCTGTAGGCGCAATTGCCTAGCGCAGAACAACATTTGTATCCTGCTCGTTAATCATGACGAGGCGATCAAATTTACCATGCGTCAACTTAAAAAAATCCAAAATTTAAGAGTTTAGCCAGCCAACGCCGGCAGAGACACGACGACAGTCGAATGCAAGTAGGTGTGACACGAGTCAAGCCTGCGTATCGTCACGGGTCCCCATTAATAAACATTTCCGGGACTAACGTCTTTTTGCCGATTAGATACGGTATCTGCCAAAGCCATATATAGCTGATTTTTACCATCTCCTTCGCTATTTAGCCTTGCAGTAATGAGTAGAGTTCCATCCAGTACTTGAGCATCCTCTGGACGTATCTCAGCATTATTCCTACAATTCTCAACTAAGGACGAATATTAAGAGCAATTAGTCCTTCGCTGAAAGAAATAACTTTTTTAACCACAGCTCTATTTAAAAACATTTAAAACATTAAGATTGCATCATTCCTGTAACTCACTAAAACTTTAAGAGCTTTCTAGCGAAAAAAATTTGCTTATGGGATTATAGTTAAATCATGCTGATATATCTTTACAGTTCAATATAGTTTTGAAATCGAACAATGGGCCAGTCTAATGCACGTGCCCTCTATGTGTTGGAGAGGAAAGTTGAGAGAGAAGTATCCAAATAATAATTAATGTCAGCAACTAAAGAAAATTCATGTTTTTTGTGAGGGTAAACTCTATAAAGTCACCTAAATCAAAGTCAAACAAGCATAAGCACATAACTTACATACATACTTACATACTTATTTAGGTAATACTTCGAACGTTAAGAAATAAAGTGAAAGCAACTTAACAACAACAGCAATGTCGCTTAGCCAAAATTTGTAGCGGTCCAAATATTGTGCTTTTGAGGCTGTGTTACGTATTTAATGGCCGCTTAACGGAATGTGCACACAAAACTCACTTTCAGCCGGTTTCACTTCCTTTGCTGTTTGGCTAAGTGGCTGTTGTTAGTTTTGTATGCAAACTTCGTCGTTTCTATGATTTTACTAAATACATATGTACTCCGAATTAGAGCGAGTGTACTTGCTGCAGTATTAATTTACTAAGTCATGGGATTTATGCCCTGCAGCAATACTAAGAGGTCAGAACTTTGTGTATATATGTGTGTGTATGTACCCTGATCATGTGTTCCAGTTTGTTGATTGTTGAAGAGGTTGCGTAATAGCCTTGCAGTGAATTATTATACCTTTCATGAACATGAAATGGTATTATAACTTTAGTCCGCAGTTTGTAAGTATGAGAAGAAGAAGGGATGGACCCACCAGATGACCAGGGCGATGATTTGAGTCGATTTAGCCATGTCCGTCTGTCTGTTTGTACGCAAACTAGTCTTTCAATTTTTGCGATATCTTGATGAAATTTGGTATGGAGCTGCCATTTTGCATAAGATTAATCATTTGTCGGAATCAGCAAGATCGGAGCAATACAACGCATAGTTCCCGGCTCAATTTGGAAGGTTTAGTTCATATTACATACGCAATATGACTAGTGAAAATCAGCCAGATCAGACTAACATAACATATAGCTCCCATATAATCGAGAGTTCCGATAAATGGGTTTTGGGCTATAAATTTTGCAATGAAAAAGCTAGCAACGCACAATTTTGAAGGTTTGGTACATATTAAATACGTAATGGTGTAGTGAAAATTACCCAGATCGGACCAACAAAACATATAGCTCCTATACAATCGATTGTTCCGATAAATGGGGCTTAGGATATGTATCTTTAAATTAACAGTTTTGCAGAGTTTTGCACTAATTGTTAGTAAGGATCGGACACTTGGAACCGTGATACGTATTCATGAAAGGTATAAAGTCTTCGGCACAGTCGAAGATAGCCATTTTCTTACTTTTCTTGCTTTTTAATGCAAAGTCCAATTTATGTAGTTACGTAAATAATTGTATCAATATTTGGAAAGCAATGCACAACATTTAGTCGTTATTTCGCTGTTTACCGATTAGAGGTTCAGTGTGGAAAACAAAAAATATAACAATTACAAATAGTCAGTAATATTTTTAATTCAATCTGGCGAAAGAATATATGGTTTAAACTCAAAAGGTAAGTCATGAAAACTCATAAAGTTCATAAACAGTGAAAATATTGAAAATTTATTTAGAAAACTTATATATCCTATAAAGCTTATTCAGAAACATAGATGGCGTACTGCAAGATTTCATTAACACGTCTCTTCAATACTACGGTAAAAATGGACGTGGCGCCGAAACGGTTTCGCACATTTGCAAGCTGGCTTTCACCGTTATAGAAGCAACTTTTACTCCAAACATCGATCGATTATTGGTTATCTTCTGTTCAAGTTATGGTATGAAAGGAAATGTAGAATTGTATTAAATAATTTGCGCTGTCAAATACTACTTCATAACAAGAACGTAATTTTGTAGAAAATTTTGCCCTATTCTTATCCAAAACCATATAGTGCAATTATCTTTCGAGCTAACTTGAATGTCATCATCGAGTTATTGCTTGTGAAAATATCGGCGTTAGTTACCGAAATTTTCGATATGGAAAGTTCACCGTCACTATTTTGTGACTTCGCCTATTTCCTCAGAATTTTGTTTTATATATAAATTAAGTATGTTTTAATTACCAATTCAGTACAAATTCTCCAAAATCACTTTTCTATGGACAACGAAACCTTATTATATTTTAATTAAAACCTACAAACTTCAAGACCATTTAACAAAGAATTTAAATTCCTATTACAAGTTGTATATCTAATATTTTACTTAATCTCATTTTGATTAAAATTAAATCCCTCAACAGCCACTGAGCCACAAATACATACAGACATTCGCATATGTGTGTATAAGAAGGACAGGTCTACGCCGCCGATAAACACCGCCGCCATCGTCGATTTTTGTCACTTTTGGTACGCCGCCACCGCGCCGATATTTATGCGATCTCAAAATTTAGTTGAAAAACGCCCTATAGCAACTTGGATTTAAAAAACGCTCTACCTTAACAGAAATTCAAAACATATTCAGCTGTGATTGTAGAAAAAAATTCTGAGGTATGGCGTTCGTAAACGTTTTCGAAATATGTTCTTCTGCCGTTTGTTTTTCACAAAAATTTTCCATCGAAAATGTCTCCATAGTTTTTGTCGCAAAGGCTATAGTTTTCTATCTAGAGCCATTTTTTTCTATGCAAATGATAAAAAGCATGAACAAGGTGTCAAAAATTATTTGCTATGGGAAAGTACATTTTCTTTTGAGGTAAAGCGTTAAGTTTCTATGAATGTTTGTTCTTCCGGTTTTTTTTTTCTAAACAGGGTTAATTCTTTAAAAAAGGGCACGAAATAGTCCTGAGTTTGCTTCAATTTATTAATATAACTTAATTTCAGTTACAAAATAACTTTCAACTCCTTCTAAATATATATTATATTTCTTAATAAGTAACTAGCTGACCCGCCGAACTTTGTTCCGCCTTAAAAGCACAAATCATACACTCACCCTGGGTCTACATTTAGGTCAATAAATTGGGAGCCGGGTAAGATATCGCGGTGAAAGATATCTTAACTTTTAGGAGAGACGTCTAGAAAATGATTATTGAAAGTTTCATTCATTTCTATGCAGTCGTTTTTGTACGACGCTGGCGTTATGGTAAAAAACCACATTTTTGGTCACATTTTTCCCACATTTTGGTCAATAACTCGGGAACTCGATGAGATATCCAAATGAAAGTTGTCCTAAATTTTAAGTTAGACGTTAAGTGATAGAATGGTGAAAGTTTCATGCAATTCTTTTCAGTAGTTTTTGCGTGATGCGCGCACAATCATACAGACGGACAGACAGACAGACAGACAGAAGACAAAAATTCTAAGAATTGTAGATTTGGGTTCCGCTGGTCCAATAACGACCTCTCCTATGAGTTTTTCTTGAATATCTTCAATGTACAGACATCGACCTGTTACAATTTTATTATATGTAAAGATGTGTAAAAAATGTTCAACTTTTAATATAAGTCCGTTAAGCCGTTTTCCTGTAATACATAAACTAACATAAGGTTTTGGGTAAAAATTACTTTTCCTGCCGCCATTATTGGTGGGTTAGTGTGTTTTAACAAGTGTGTTTTAACAAAGCAAAAAAAAAAATTATTTTTCAAATTAAAAATATATTAACAAAAAACGCAAAACAAATTTATTTTTTAAGCTTTTATTCAATGTTTACGTTTAAATTAATGTCGGCAAAAAACAACAGCAAAATTTTTCCTTAAACGAAGACATGGTGCTGTGAGTTTCAATTTTAAAATTCTTATCATACCATTTTTAATCAATTTAAGAGATTTTGTAAAAATAAAGCTGCTCAATATATATAAAGGACGTGAGTATCATTAGGCAAATTTGTCTAAGCATTAGGGATGGTGTTGTAAAACTTTAAATAAAAACAGTTGTCAGGAAAGCTATAAAACAAGTATGAGAGTATAAGTTCGCTGAACATTAACTACCCAGATGTGTGAAAGTGGGCGTGGTTCGGTAGTAGTAGTAAAAAATTAAGTCATCATTTATGTATTTATTTCCATTTGTTGGGTTTTGGCTGTTCAAATTCAAAATAAATTTTGTTTTTAGTATTTTGATAAATATTTCTTGTGGGTTTACAAATTAATTTTCGTATACACCGAATTGATAGCCTAATGTGCTTGCCTATGGGTGAGAATCCATACGTGAGCCATAATTTTTATATTCAATAACTACGAAAATTACAAAATCAAAATGCATAACGGAATATAATAAATTCAGGATTACATTTGATTGAAATTAGTGAGTAAATAATATAACCGCTGCCGAATATAGTAGTACGCGCGTGCACTCCAATGTTATTTATTCCAAATACGCCGCCGTCGGTGTACTACGAATATTTGTCGCCGACGCCGATTAAGCTATCGGCGTAACTCTCTAAGAAGACATCATTAATATGGTACTGGTAACAAATATCATTCTGAATACACATTCGAATTGGCCAAATGCTAAACAGATTAATAAATTGGTTTAATGAAGTTTTATTACAGACATTCGTAATAATTAAAATTTCATGAAATCTACGCACAATTTAAGAAAACCTATGTAAGAGAGCATATTTCATCGTCAGAGCAGATGGCGTGCATTCAAAGTACGAGGTGTGTTCAAAAAGTATCGCGAATTTTGAATTTTCGCTGGTTACGTATATTCGAATTTCGAATTTTTTGTGGCCTTATGTTGGTACTCATGTCTCTCACTTATGCCGACAAGCTCGGCCATTTTGAATGTTCAGTTAATTGTTGACAGCTGCTTTGCTTGCACGTGTTTTGGATCGTCTTCGATTTTTACCTATTTTTTTACCAAAATTGCTCAATTGTGACCAAACACAGCATCGCATGAACATTGCTAATGAGATGTTAAACTCTGTCCGCGACGACCCACACTTGCTCCAGAGGGTCATAACTGGTGACGAATCGTGGGTTTATGTTTATGACGTGGAAACCAAAGCTCAATCATCTCAATGGAAGCTGCCGCACGAACCAAGACCGAAAAAAGCGCCCCAAGTTCGGTCGAATGTGAAAGTTTTGCTGACAGTTTTCTTCGATTGCAGGGGCGTGGTGCATCATGAGTTCTTGCCACAGCGAAGAACGGTCAATAAGGAATATTACCTGCAAGTTATGCGCAATTTGCGCGAAGCAATCCGCCAGAAACGCCCGGATTTTTGGAAGAACAAAAATTGGCTTTTGCACCACGATAACGCCCCTGCTCACGCATCGTTGCTTGTGCGCGACTTTTTGGCCAAAAACAACACACTAATGATGCCGCAGCCACCGTATTCCCCAGATCTGGCCCCCTGTGACTTTTTCTTGTTCCCTAAACTGAAGAGGCACATGAAAGGACGACGCTACGCTTCTCTTGACGAGATAAAGACGGCATCGAAGGAGGAGCTAAACAAGATACAAAAAATGGTTTTTTGAAGTGCTTCGAAGATTGGAAAAACCGTTGGCACAAGTGTATAAAATCTCATGGGGATTACTTTGAAGGGGACAAAATAGATATTCATGAATAAATAAATAATTTTTGAAAAAACACAAAATTCGCGATACTTTTTGAATACACCTCGTACTCCTCATAGAATTACAGCAAGAGCAAAAGCATTCGTTAAACCACTTCAACGGTCAATCGTTCATTTGTTTACGCACTTTACACACTTTGTTCAAATTGGCTTGCAGACACAGTTTACATCATATAAATGCTTTTATATACATACATATACACATAAATACAATCTTTAATGCAAAAGCACATCTGCAGACATTGAGCAACCAAAAGCTTTGCTCGTATCCCCCCAACGATGTAGTATTGCAAAAGGACTTACTTGTTTTTGAGTGGTGTTGCTAAGTTTGTTTGACGGAAAAGTTTCGATTATTACAGCAAAATGGCTATTTAATTGGTTAATAAATTACGAAACATATATTTGGCATTTCGTTAGACTCTCCCACTGCTGCATTACCTTACAAATCGCACAGTGTAACGTTCCCACATAAGTTATGGCCAGAAGTAGTTGTCGTCTTAGGAATATGCAACAAAATTGTGCAGGCTCTGTATTAATACTATAATACAAATGCTGATAAATGTATACTGAAAAATCATGAACTGCCACGCCCTATACGTTAGTCCGTGGAATAGTTAAAGTCTTCTAATTTTAGTCAAATTCGATATTTGACTTCAACAGCCTAAAACCATTTTAGTTTTCAAAACCGGTTTAAGTCTTTAATTTTTAAAGTCTGAAATCGCAGCCGAGACTGTTTAAAATCTTTTTTATTTGAAATTCAAAATAGTATCCGAACCCTTTTAAGCCACTTTGGAAACTCAAAAACATAACCATAACCGTTAGAGACGAATGTATATTTTAAAACCGATACAATAACTCTTTGAAACCGTTTAATTTTTCAAAATCGTAGCCATAATGGTTCGAACGTTTTTCAAAACTATAACCATAACCTTTTGAAACGTTTAATTTTTCAAAACACAAGCCATAACGGTTTCAGTAGTTAAAATTTGTAAAAACTAAACCTTAGCGGGGCGAATCAGTTTCTTTTTTCATATCAGAAACCATAGCCGTTTCACTTTCCAAAAAGAAAACCAAAACTGGAAACCATTACCATTCTTGAAAGAATTCGACTCCAAGCTCCTTCGAAGTCTAACTTCCATACATGAAGGAACTCATCAGTCCACAACTCCAGTTAAACTCTCCTCCCAATCCTCCGCTTATGGTACATACGTGATTTAAATACTAGCCAAACAATTACAAGTCACATAAAGTATTATACTAAGAGACCAGGCAAAGCAACCTCTTCAAGGCTCTCCAGGTGTTAACATTATCTTCTAAATTACACCACACTGGTGAGCCATATAAGAGCTTTAGAACAAGTGAAACCCCGTTTACTTACCTCTCGCCTCTATACAAAGTTTCAGGAGAATGGACATCCATTCATGAAGTGTACATACTTTTCTCGAGACTAGAATATTTGCTTTCAATCGGCCGCCTTTCTTGCTTAAAAATGTAAACTTACTAACTAGTGCTCACATTGTTCTCGTAAATACCCCATAGTGCCCCACCATCAGAGTTGATTGTGTTTTTTGTTTTATTAGTCCTTTGCCTTTGTAGTTTGTCGTCATCGCCCTCATTTCAGATATTGTTTACTGTCAAAAGTGGGCAATTGGCTGCAAAGTTGTACGCCTAACTTTATACTTCTGTAGCAATTATAGCTAAGCCAGATTTTATTTCTTACTTTGATAAGCACAACAGCAAATTGCGTTAGCTTAAAAAAAAAAGTTGTTCAGGAAAGTGGCAACAAATTATATAAATATCTTGTAGCAGTGTATGTCAGTTCATATTTACATACAGACACCGGATAATCTATGTTGTAATAGTTTTAGCAAGTAATGCTTTTTGTTTATTGTTATTAATATGTAAAATAATTGGTAGCATAAAGAAAAAGGGTCAAAAGAGTTTTGCATTCGCGTGCACAATTCATTTACTGACAAAGTAAAGTTCACGTAGCTTGTCAACTGTCAAAGTGACAGTCGCAATAGACTCAATGTTATGTAAGCATACATTCATAAAAACTTTGACTAATCACAGATTAAGACTTGGCAAACGTATTAGGAGTTATGAAAACAGTTGTAGAAGTCAAGTTCAATTTAATTTCGTAAATTGATTATCAAAGTTAAACTGACACGAACTTTCAAGCATACAAATTAAACAAGAAGGAAAATGGAGAAATTTGGATTTTATGTTAGCTCGCTATATGGGAAGGCTTCTTTCTTTAATCAACTTAGTAATCAAAATGGCCCTAAATTGTACCATTACAGATGATATTTGAAAAGTTAACACTGAAAACTGCATCACATATAAATTATTTTGACTAAAAATTGGCAATACCTTAAGTAAAATAATTAAAGCTATAGGGCTGGAATCCTGGATCAGACCAAAGATGAACAAAAAATTTAAAAAAATCGACAAACATACAATTGCCTTCTAAAGTTTATCGGGATCAAAATCCATGTTTCCAAAATAATCAAATTCCTATAAACCGAATTACTATTACAAAAATTTTAAAAAGTAGATATTGCTTAGTATTACTTTACTGCTACATGCCTGCATCTCTGTAAGAAGGCCGCCAAGGGCATCTATATATAGTAAATCCTTCTCATCTCTTATAGCTATAGAAAACAGTATCCGGTCAGTGCAGTTAAATTTCGATCTGGATACTTACTTATCTTAATCATTCATTGGCTCTACACCAGTCAGATTTAGGGACTTAGGTATATATCGTATATTTTTAGCGATACCATCCTCCACCTAATTTTTCATCGATTCCGTTGTCGATAGGAAAATCTTTAGACCCAAATTTTCTTTGACCATTCGCTCATACCTGCACGAAATACGCTCTGCTAGTTGTTTCATTTCCCTCCATACACGACATTGGCGTCAGGGTGAGGACTTTAGCCTCCATGAGATCTTTTCTCTCGAATACACTAAGGGCCATTCCACTTCTGCGGACACTATCTATGATAAGAACCCGGTTACAATGGAATATATGGATCGATAAAGTGAAAAAATTCTTTCGAACTTGGTAATCTTTATATAGATTTTTAACTAGCATCCCGCCACCTAAGGGCTTAAAACTTAGTACATTGTTCAGTGCTAAGAGACAATATAATCAATGAGCAACAAAATTCCTCTGTGTGGCGCGCTGATCGGGATAGGTAAAAATCCCAAAAAAATAGTGGGAAGCTTGCGATCGATTTCGTAGTAACTTTCGCATAGGCTAGAAACTTGCAACTTTGGTCATGGTACAGAGTATTTTTAAAACTTAGGTCATCAATTTCATAAAACCCAAAGGCAAGTTCGAAAATTGACAGCCAGTTGACATTAGCCAAAGCTGAGGGGAAGGATTCATAAGTATACTTAAATTTAATACTTATGACATTTATAGTTTTTTAATTGGATGCCTTGGCTTATTACCTATAGGTATATAGCTATATACCAATATAAACTGTTCTACAACAGCGGCGTTATAAATCCTTTTTGTTGGTAAAATGAGCCACAATTCTTTCAAACTTCACAAGCAAGACAGGGGGATTTCGAGTTGACTCTATATTGTTGACCTAACCAAGTAAAATGTAGTGAAGTTGTTTTGAGTTGTCGCGGTTTAGGTGGTTAATATTAAAAAAAGTTGAATTGAATCTGTATTGATCGTAAGATGAGTAAAATTATTGGTTTTATTTCGAATTGTTCCTTTATTGCTGGCAAACTTTTGAATTTAGAGTGAGCTCTGTTTTGTTTATTAAACTTTGTAACTCATTTATTCCGCTAAAAGAGCAATGGATGTGATTTTGTTTTGTGGTACTGAAAGGAGAGTATTCAAGTTAATGCATAATTGCCTTATTTCAAAGTAGTTACAGAGCTTACACCTATGTTATTGTAGTTATTTTAATTAGCTCTGTTTAGGTGGTACAACCATAATTTTTTTAAGTCGAAGTCAGTGAAACGTGATACGAAACATCAGATTGTGGGAACCCCCAAGTATTTGCTTCTCTCTGAGTTTAGAAATTGAAGAAAACGTTAAAAACTTCCACGTTGCTGTAAAAATTTTTTTTAATTGCAACTACAAAATACATGTGTGAAATATTTCTTACAGTTTTACCTCCAACTAATCAAAGTAGTCCGCAAGGTTATCCGTTAGGATTCCTTGCAAGGTGCGCTAATCCTTCAAGGTGCGCGTATCTGACGTCGAAAAGCGCCTTCAGAAATGTGTGAAGAAAATTACCTTTTAGGAACTCTTTATGTTAGAAATCCTCTTGTAAAGGGATCAGGATCCGCCTCACATAATCCGCTGTTTTCAGTTTGCTGGACACAAAAAAATTGCATTGCCTAGTGCAAAAAAAAAAAGAAGACATGCAGGAATTGGTTGAGAAGAATATCGTACCTAAATCTTATCATAACATTTTATATAAATATGCTTAGAAATAATATAAATAAAATTTTTTTATTATCTTTAAGTGATTACTATTTATAAATTTGGTTAGTTTACAAACTCAACCGATGAATGTGTTCAACAATATTAGTGTATCTAAAAACATGTTTTTTATTTTTGTAACGCTTTATACTTGTAAATATCTTACAATAAATACAAAAAAATTGAATTTAACAAAAAAGCCTACCCAAATTCAAAAAAAGAGATTCAACTCAAAAGAAACCCATCAAAGATTCAACAAAAGGGGGTAAACTCGAAGTACTCCCCAAAATATATAGTATTTTGTCAAGCAGAAGGCAGATAACTAAAAATCCCAATTTTAAGCAACTGTAGGGTTAAAAGAAAAGCCCGACCAATGAACTGTTTTGACCAATGCAGGAAAATCTTGCAGCCCACAGGCTTGTAGTAATCGGTTTTTCACGCTTCCTGACAAAAGCAATTTTTTGAGTTTATCGCTGTTTAGATCTATCTGTGCGATATGCTAAGCCAAGATTTCTTCCTTTTTTTAAACATCCCAATTGTGCTAGATTTATTATTGATTGTAAGAAATATACTTCACAAAGATTAATTATATGCCTCAAGCATTTTCTAATTACAGTGGCACTCATTGGTCTGAGTAAGTATTTATACAAAGATACCGACATAGCTGATCAATACACAAAAAAAAGCATGAGTATCTTTAGGAAAATTTGTCTGAGCATTAGGGACGATGTTGGTAGAATTTAAATATAATAAAAACAATTTTTAAGACAGCAAATAAGTTGGTGAAGCCATTGAGTAAATTACAAGTGGCGAACTATCGTCGTTGGTGGATGTGTGCACTTCATAAAGCAGTGAAAGAGTGCCGCTGTTTGGGTAAAAATATAATGGACTTCCAAACATATTATTTTCTTTCTTAACTGTCGCATCTGTTCCATTTCCTTCTTCTCTACAAAGGCCGCTTAGAGATCTAACACAGCTCAATGCTAAGTATGCCATGTCTTTGTCAACGGTACATCCTTGCATTTTAAGAACTGTACCACAACAATACAAGTGAAAGCTGTACTCTTTCAACCCGTGTCATAGTTTCGAAATGCAGAGAACTATACCGGCTTTACTTTAATCAAATGAATGTGTATTGAGTCCCCTCGAAATAAAGGCCACACAATTTCGTTTACAACGTCCATAGCACCATTTGTAAGATCAGGACCCACATTGGTGTAAGAGCGTAACATAACTATGTCCAGTTTCAAGTCTCTAGGTCACCGGCAAGTTACTCAGAAATCGATGGCAAAGATTCCCCCGTTTAGCAGAAGCTTTCAGATATCTCGATCAGGGCGCCACCTAGTGGAACTCTGTTTTCTTTAAATTTTGTTGTCATCGCATCGTAAACTATGCGCAAAGTGTCAAGCCTCACTTCCCCACGGAAGTTAGTTAAAATTTGATCGAAATATTCCTAATCTCCAAAGAAATTTCTAAATAGCTTGATCCGTGCAATACCCAGCGAGATTTTTTCAAAGAAATATTACATTGTCACCGGGTTGAATTCACTAGCTAACGAGGAAGTTATTCAAAAATGTATGTCAAGATTCCCACATTTTTCAGTTATCTCGATCAGGGCGCCACTCAGCGGAGTTCTGTTTTTTCAAATTGTTAGCCTAGGGGTTTCCATTCCGAAGATTACAGGGTCAAACCTTCAAATGCAGTTCTGCCATAAAAAAGCTTTCCAGGAAAAATTCATCTGCCTTGATAGATGTCATTCACATTTTCGTTAGGAAAAATCAAACGCCAAGGTATAATTATAATAAAACATTTCATGCTGCCCTAATGTACAGCATGATTGGTAGGAATCACGTCTGCACATTAACTCAGTTTCACACCAGCCAACTAGTTTAGCTATAAAAGGACAAAATACTTTACAAAAAAGCATACTAGTAGATACATATATTCATCCATACGAACGATGAAGTCTGGTATAGCACAGAATGAAAGCATTGACCACGGCCGCGGTATTTAATGGTGATAAAGTAAAAAGCACAAAGTCAAACAAATTCCAAACATAACTTTAGGGTTCATTGAACAAATTATTAGATGAGAGATAAATTACATAAACGCCCACCATACTAATGTCCGTTCGTACTTGCGCATACATACATATACATATTTATGTGTGGCTGAATTGCGAGTAACATTCTTTTATAAATGTACCTAAATTAAAGGAGTAACGGTAAATTTTAAAAGTGACATGGCATGCTACACACAATGTGACATGTCATGGTGTGTCACCGCGCTCTTGTCAGGCGTATTTAAACTAGAGGAAGGAAAAAGTTAAAAGACCTACCTACTATCCTTAGAGCGACGCCGCCCCAGCCAAACATCCTTACATACATACATAAATACATGTGGCGAACATGGGTCATTTCAGTAAGACATTAACGCTTCGTCAGTAAAATTGTTAAATATTTAAAATGTCTGTCGTATTGTGTGCCCTCACAATACACCATGATTTGGGTTCGTGAGAGCATGCCAAGCGCATAGTAACTTTGCGTGGTCATTAATGGACATTTAGTTTATTTAAAGTTCTTTTTAACACGTCTAATAATCCTTTTGTAAAGCTTGAATGTTTTTAGGTATACTTATTAGGGTGTCAGGATTTATCAGTGGGTTTTTTTAATTTGTATTTTTTCCTCAAAAAAAACTAACACAGCAGCATAAAGTTTTGTAGTCAAATTAATTCCTCACAAAACATTCTCAGCAACAGTTTTTGTAGGTTCTAGAGTAATCAATCCTTTTAGATCGGTTAAATTTGTCAAAAACGCAAAAGCTAATGCACCTTAAAAACAAAAGAAATAACAGATATTCTTAAGAAAATTGAATAGCTTAAAAAACAGGGTTCAAGGCCTTTGTTTAGTAACTTTTTAAAAGTAATTTAATATTGAAGTTAACCCTCTAACAGGCCAATTATTGTTGCAAATGAAAAAACACATACCTAGTAACTAATTCTAGTGCTATAAACTCGAATTTGAACTCATATATCCAAAGGGTTCATAATTTTGCTTTCGGGGCTGTTGTTGTTGTTAACAATGCTTTCGGGGCTGATACCCCTTACCCCGCCTCTAGCCGGACTTGCCTGTTAACTGCCCACTCCGCGTTAGGAGGGGTCTGATTTTTGGCCAATAATTCTATAAATTTAATTGTTAATCCACATCTTCATAATTTCTTAACCTTAATATTTATTTTGTTAGTAACAATTTTATTTTTTACTACAGAAATCCTTTATATCACTTTCTTGTACTTACCAGAAACACTTCTGTCAAAACAATTTTTTTTTTACAAATTGCACTCAACTTCTGATTATAAGCATTTAAACCACTTAAAACTATAAAGTCAAGGTTACGACATAGATAAAATATTTGGTGAAGATTATGTGTCAATAGCTATAGAAGAAAAGTTGAGATATGCGGGTTATATCTGTTTAACTTAACCCCGCCTAAAGGCAGTCTTGCCTGTTATAGGATTAAAAAATTAAAATTTCTGTTTTTTTATTTTTGACCCAAAATCTCAATAGAAAGCATTTACGAATTGATCTGAAAACTAGGTGCACACACATTATCAGCTATATCTCAGGCGGTATTTACTTAATTTAATTTTTGTTTTCTCTTTATTAATTTCCAATATATTTTCTACTACAGCGTTAGGAACATAAGTTCTAAACTGCGTCAAAGAAATTTATTGCGAATGTTTAGCTTGGCTCCCTTCATACATATTTGTACAGTTAAACTAATGTAATCAGTCCCGTTTTTCAAACCAATTTGAACTCGTCAAGATTATTTGCTTGATTGGCTTTATTCAATCAATCTATTTTGGCAATAACAATAAGACGGTTCCGCGCAGCGAATACTGCCACGCAAGCATTTGCTTTTTATCCTTGAGCTTTAACGCTAGCAACAATTTTATTTTTATAAAGCATTTTACGAGCGGGTACAGTGTTTAAGTACCTAATAGCGATTTCACAGCGCCCACTAGAACTTCTTATTGTTCTACGTAGTTTGAATTTTTAATCGGTCGGTTCCCTTATTCGCGTGATCTTTAAACCTACTTACGTTCAAGAATAAAAATAAATACTACATATTCTTCAAAGTTTAATTGATTTAAAAGCATCTCGATAATTTTTATAAAGGAATACCATAGTATCTCCTATCAGAATTTACCTCACAGCTCGTGGTTCGGTCCTAACCTCAAAAAACGAAAATAAAGGACTGGCGTATTCGTAGTGCAATTCAATTTCCTTTCAAAATCTGTATATATATATTTTCTATATAGAGTTTCTAGTTTTTACCAAATTTCCAAAACAGAAAACAATAAATATTTTGAAATCTTGATTACTTTAGAATTGCCCGCTTTAAGAGAACATTTTCATTGAAAACTTTTTTGTGTGGAATTTAGTTTCTCACAAAACTATATAAGTTTTTGCTTCAATTGCTTTCCAGTTCTAAAACAAAAATTTAGTCAGCCCAAAATAATTTAAATAGAATGTTCAATAAAATAAAAAAAATTTTGCACAATCCAATACTTCAGTAGATTGTTTGATAAGCCTTCTAAAAGGTCTAACTCGATTATTTGTTTTAGTAAAATATTTACGAGGCAAGTGGCGGGTCCGTGTCAAAGCAAATAAAGCGAAACATATTCGTATCTGTGGTGTAGCAGAAAGTAAAAAGGGTTTGGTAAAACAATCACTATGATTCCACATCTGTTTACAATTATCCTGTACGACATATTTTAATAACGTTAATGGTATGTTTTATGAAAAGCATCGTTGTTGTATTACTGCTCTGTCCTATCCTCTCATAGGTAGCGCTAGCGAACTTGCAGATCGAACAGTGTTGAAGCGCATTCATATTTCTAATTCGCGGAAAATTTGAAAATATAGATTATTCCAGGCGTGATACTCCAAATATGATGCATACATTAGATATTTTAGGATTAGTCAAGACAGTTAAGAGTTTAAATGTAAAAGCAATAAGTCAGGGTGACTCTAATCTCACTAGATATACCGTGTATATCGTGCCGGAATTTCGATTTCATGGAAAGCGAAATCGTTAAATGCTTTGCTGAAATTGTAATGCACAACAAGGTATTTAAAAACTATTTTCATAAGAATATACAATATTTCCTTGATTTCGTAATTTTTAACAACGAATGACACCTGTCAAAGTGAATTTTTGCTGACAGGCTTTTCCGAGGCAGAAAAGCAATCGGAAGGTTGTTGTTGTTAACAGTGCTTCGCCCTGCCCAATGGGCTCGATCACTCCAAATTGTCATCAGGCTCTTCTAAAGGAAGTCGGAGGAAACGCGCAGTTTCCACAGGGTTGGACCAGAGTGATGTAGGTGTTAAAAGAGTATGTTCGACTGAACAGGAAAAGAGATGTTTGGTATCATGAGGGGATATACCAAATGCAGGGCATGTGTTTGGTATGTTGGGGTTCAGTGTGGATAAGTAAGAGTTTAACTTATTACAATATCCAGAGCGCAGTTGTGCTAGCATGACTCTAGTCTCCCTCGGAAGTACACGCTTCTCTTCAGCCAATTCAGGTGGCTGAGTACTGATAACGGGATTCACGGGCCGAGATCTGAGGGATCTATCTACCGACTCAGCGTGGAGGTCATTTAGAGCCCGCCTATGGTTCCGCAGATCAAACGGCAAAAAAAATGTGGTCCCGGATCTCATCGTAGTATAACCCTGTCCAATCGGAAGGTCGTCGACCACAGCCACTTGCTGACAATCATGACATTTGTCTTTGATTAGCATTCGACCAGTGTCATCACGGCCCTCTATTTGCGGTTCTGATGCGAAAGACGGAGATAAACGAATATTCAGAACAGCTTCAATTGCGGTTAGGTATGTGATAATGTTGCAGGATACAGGGGCTTTGATGCTCGGAGATTTATAGCTGCAGTGGCCAATTCACGGGCAAGAGCATTTAGATAAGTTCAGCGGCTGATATTAGCAGGACTCGTATCATTATTTTCCCGATAAATAATGTGTCCAGTTAACGCCATTACATCCACCATATTTAAAAATAGAGCCACAGGCCACCGATGCGACTTTCTTTCGCAAGTGTAAATTCCGAGCATTTGATCCATTGTATCGACCTTTTCGATCGATGGATAAAGTTGCACATCAATTCTTATATGGCACATAATGCTTCCGCAAATTGTAGTTCATAAGCATCCATACTTCTGATATTGGAGCTGCTTTTTCAGTTTCCTTTTGAGTCTCACGTTTTGTGTATTCATCAAAGCGGATAGTGAGCAGAACAGCTTTGAATCTACTTCTGCTCATTGCTGCACGGTAGAGTGGAAATATATAATACACCCATTACTCATCAATCGCCTCCATGCTGGACTTATGGACACCAGAAGCTAACAAAATTCCATAAAATGGATTCATTTCGATACTGTCGGCTTTTCTCATACTTTTGGTGGCGATTGCGTATGTTTTTCGTTCCAGTTTTTGACCATCTGCTCGCCTTTTCTCCTTGTGTGGCGCGCTATTATATCCTTTATAACGTTGGAAAATAACAGATTAAACAAAACTAAACGGCTCATTATTTCTTGGAGCACAGACCCACCTAACGATTAGCATAAGTGAAAAAGTATCTGCTTGCAAATAAATAAAAACTTAGAGAGTAAAGCTGAACCTATACTTCATTGGCTCACCTCTTTGTCTAAGTATATTGTGAGCACGAGTTTGGGTTGTTGGTGATGGATTTTGGGGCCCCTGTGTTCCGCCAAGCGTATCGTGTACTAATGGTGACACCACTGTAGTGACCACAGGACTTTCAAAATCATATGTTTCGTTTATTTCTCTTCATCGCTATCTTGATCATTCAGCTCGTCGAAGACATCACCAGTCTCCGCATCCGATGCAATTTCACCATCTGGCCATTCATCATCTTCAACCTCGTTGTTATCGCCAAATTCAGCATCGTCGTCATCACCATCAAGCCAACGTCAATATCCGCATCCGATAATGCTCTATACAGCATTAATATAGTATATCTTCATCTGAATTATACTTACCTACCTACGATTAAGGATGTGCCGTGGGTGGTTATGGCTGCAAACCGCTCTTTCTGCATCAATATCAATGCCACTTTCTGTATTTTCCTCAATATTGGTTGAGCAGATGGCCTTTTCAAATTCTACACGCTTAGGATAACTAATTTTCAACAATTAAAATTTGAATAAATTTTTAACAATTGCTTTAAAGAAGAACTGTCAAAATAATCAGCTGATAATGTTACCAGATGCTTTTTTTCTCTCAATTGCAATATTTTCCCAATTTGTCTTGCAAATTTGTTTTTTCCACCCTGCATTTACAGCTGACTTTTCATTTTATTAAATACAGTAAATACAGTTTCATATGCAAGATTTTTAAATGACATGACATCGCCTCTCCTCGACTTAGCATTTTTTAACCATACGGTAGCCATAACTCAAGGATGAGTTTATTTATTTTTAATAAAATTAAATAAACGGTTATAAAGAGAAATAGTTGAATTGAAAATAAGAAAATTCGGATAACAACAAAAGTGTTTCATTAAAATATCAAAATCGATATGTATCTCTGAAACCGAAAAAGTAGCACAATTGAATTTGGCGAACTTTAATTTATATTGTCAAAATGAGATTTGTGTGAGCGTGGTTAGGTGCTTTACATGAAGAAACCAACAGCTGACACCCGAACATAGATTCCCTTACTTGTCGATGTTGGATTAAGAAAATAAAAATCTCAATCGTTCGTGTAGCAATCACTCTGACAAAACTCTTCTAAATCCGTATATCCTTTTTAAAGATTATCTACGAAATTCACAAAAGTATCTGAAACCAAATGTTTATTATTTTGAAATCATAATTTTCTAGTTACATTACACACATTGCATCATTTAAAGCTTGTCATTACATGTTTTAAAATTGGTTTGAAGAGCACTTAATTTAATTAAGAAATTGGCGAACACAAAGCGCATTGTAACTATCATTTTACATATGCGCAACAATAAAACTAAATAATAAATTCACAAATACAAACTCAGAAATTGTTAACGGAAACCAGAATGCCATTCAGACTGCATTTAATTTTGCAAATTTGCATTGCCATAAAATTAATGATCCGTTTATATATTTCTATCCTTTGTAGTTATGTATGTTAATGCATAAATGGTCTGCCTATGCATATAAAAGAGCAATTAAAATTCTAAATTGCCATTTAAAAACACCGATATGTACAGTGGCATTCATTTAAATAGCAGTTGGCATCTAGAAGTGTTATTCTAAATGCAAATGTAATTTGCACAGATTTCTGATATGTCTCATCACGTAAATGGAAAAAACAAAAGGTAAAATATTTTGATTAAATATTTAGAGGCTTGACCCTTATTGTAAACTAGAAGGAACGGCCACGTTTCCTTTACAGGGTTTGCCTCCAGAACTGTCAAAATTTGTTCGAACTCATTGTTCCTCCGAAACCAGTTCTTGTATGTTGTTTTTGTTCTTGTGCATGTACCTCACCTAATATTGGCATCAATTTCATCTGACTGGAGTCCTAGAAAACTTGATTCAGTCTAGATAAGTGTATAGATAAGTCGGCGTTCCCCCATCTTCAGTGTTTAGTTTCGTTTATAAAATTCAAACTTGACGAGGGATGACTGAAAATCCTTTTAATATACATCAACTTCCATCAAAATCAAGAAAGCAAAATAACACAGTTTAACTTGTTACAGCGCCCAGACATAAATTCGGCCGGAGTGGCTCTTGACTCCCTTGAAAGTTCGCGTTCCTCTGCAGCAACAGGTGGTACTTGTACCTGTATGGCGTAATGCATCGGAAGCTGACGAAGAGGTTTACCGACTCTGGCATATCTATGTGGTACCGGATTTACATATGCAAAGCTTTTTGTATTTTCCACAGCTATTTCCAGTCAGTGACTTCAGAATTTTCTTGCGACTTTGTACTTTGGTGGCAATGGCCGTTCAATGAACAACAAAAGTGAGCCACTCATGCGTTTTTAGTGTAAGCGGCATTGGTATAAAAGGCGACAGAGTCAAGCTCCGGAAATCTAAAAACGCGGATATGATGGGGAGATAATAAGGGTAGTAGGAAGGGAACCTTGCTTAATTCTTGATTGGTCTTTATTTCTCACTCCTGAACCCTACATACGACTGCCCGTGTTGTTGTTTGTAGCGACAAAAACTCACCCCGAAGGTTTTGAGGAGTGTTGTCGAAAGTGAAAGGCCTTTGCCGGATAAGAATCCGATATGCTCCGGTAGTCCCTTGCGGGACATGCCCCACTGTTGCGGTAGCGATTTGGTATGACCAGTACAACCTTCTAGGTCATGTCAGATGAATCAACTATCGAGTTGCACGTCATTACCTTAGTGCATTTTGGCCGCTTTTTACGACCGCTATGCCTACTTCGGGCATATTCTAAAACCCTAACCCGCAAGTGAAATGAAATTCTATCACTGCTGTCCTCTCGAATAGTTGGTTCTTCATGTTTTTAAGGTTTGTGACCAATTTATAACTATAAGTTTCTCACAGTCCTGTGGTGAACCTAATTGGAACCTCTTCTCTACTGAGTATTTATATGATTCAGCCTAGAAGTGCATATTACCGAACCCTTGGAGATTGTCGGCTAATTATGAGCTGTGTAGTAATTGAATAGAATGGGCTGTAATCTTGGCTCGTTTGCTTGATTCCCAGCTTTGAGTAATGGCAAAACCCTTGACTTTGTCCATATATCGGTTTTGAAAATGATGGTATGGTCAACATTTAAGACAAACTTAGGAAAGGTCAAGAGTGGTACTTCCCGCTTCTTCCAACAGCCATTGTACTTACATCAAGGTTAAGTCCTTCCTCTATTTTTTCATTACTATCCTTTGATAAAAAATGCTTGCTGTTAAAGTGCAGTGGTGGGAATAATTACCATCGATAATAGACGGCAAAAATTCGTCCGCCTTTCAGTGTCGGTCCCGACGAGTTGTTGGAAAACCTTAACAAGAAATAATGGGAAGGGATTGGTCTGCGGGGAAAATAGTTATTTTATTCATTTAAAAAAGAAAGTAAATGCTATTTTCGCCTAGTATGGGTGATCTTGAGTATTAACCGATTTCAACTTCTAATTTGATAATGGCAGGTACTCCTAGGGTTATCTTTGTAATCATCAAACCAATCAAAAAAAATCAGTCTTCGTGCTGGCTAAGCCTTGTTAGTTCGTACAAGAAAAATCTTTTAATTATGATATTTTATTTATTCTGCATAGATCCCAGAGTTCTATTCTCAAGTTCAACATTTATGAGTGTTCGGTATTGCACTGAATCGAAAACAAGTATATTAAAAGCTTCGATTTTTGGACTTTTCGACCGCATTGAAAATGGTGTGGGCGTTTTGCGGAAGTAACATTTCCTATAACGTTAGGACTGTTAAGTTTGCAAGTCAATCCTTTAAATAATAGTATGTTTCAAGGTAGGTTGGAAATAGTTTTTGGGAGGTAAGAATATCGAAAAGTAATTCTGTGGAAATAAGAGAAAAAGCCAAAGTATTTTTCCTAATTTTTCAGTAGAGCGCTTTGAAAGTTTAAATTGTAGTGTAAATGTATGAAATTGAGATATGGTTTTTATCCATAAAATCCACAATTTTTTGATTATAGATTTTGCCACGGAGAACACAACCCTGGCACTATCTCATTTTCGACCAATCTTGAGTTTGGCTCTTGTCGCTCATTGCCACAGAATTCTGTACTAGTTTATTTTCAAGATTATCTCCGACAAATTAATGCATCGAGTTTATCTGAATTAACAGAAATATGCGGTTTGCAGAAATATTTTATGGAACAATGGAAAGTCAAATAAATATTAGCTCTTGCCACGAAGAGGCTTATATGGCTATAAATTTGAATTTAGACTCGCTACTACCAGAAACGCGGTCACATCCAGTATGAGGTGTTAAGACAAAAAGATAGCGTGATACTTTGAGGTTTAGAAATTTCGACCACTAATAAATTTAATTTTATTTTCATGGCTCATATTTCGCCAAATATTTTCGGAAGCTTTAATCCCTCAACAAGACAGAATAGTACACTGGACAATTCTTTGAATTTACGGTAAGCCCTTAAATTTCATTTTAGATCCGTCAGTGTAGACTTTACATATTGTGACGAATTCGATGATTCCTTGATTATCAATCCTGGGTTCGATCACTATAAAGTCGAATAAACACACGCACAGATAATGTAAGTAATAGCTAGTTTTATTTACTAGTAATAAACGCAAAACAATTTTAAGAGTTTGATAACTTTCACTATTGACCGCTTGAAAATAAACTGATCAACCTGCCTTGCTTGGTCACCGCCTTATATAGTCCAACAGGGTGCTTGCCTGCGCACCGAGAACTTTCTTGGTTGTTCGCTTTTCGTGTTCTGGAAGGGTCGGTGTTATTTATCGGCATCTCCTCTTTGCATCGTATTCGCAAACACTCGCGCCATCTCTCTTCCTCTTCCTAGTTACACGCTTGCATGCATAAGCGTAGCCATCGTTATCTCAGTTGTGTTTAACTAGTGGTGGGAGTGTTATTGAGTTAGGGATGGTACATGTTTGAGAATAATCGCCACAATATGTATGTATAAATGCTCAATACTGTTCAATATTATGTATTTATAAATATGTAATTGTGGACAGCTATTCATGTATGTTAAACTGTTCACAAAAAAATTGATCCGCGGGATAAAATATCGTGCATTACAGTCTAAGAATAAACGTCTTGCAACCGTTAAATTGCATCCCAAATTCATTGGATAGCATCTTCGTTAACACGGCGAGGGAACCGGTAAATTGAGATGGTCAACTTCTGCTTGTAGGATCAGGTTATCAGAACACGACATTTTAATAAAGAGGAAAGCCACCTGGCTCGAAACTCCCAATTCAACTCACTCTGACTGAACTTGAGTTTTGATACTGAACTAACTAACCTTAAATGTGCCTCATATGTGGATGGTCTCAGTAGAACAAAATACACCTTCTCAAAAATTTAGAATAAGCAACTTTTCTAACCCACATCTCACTTTTTTTAACCTACAATTAAAAAGGGCACGCCCTAGTGTATGCATTAATACATTCGTGTGCACACAAACCATTTTACGGTTTTTACTCCAATTAATTAAAATAAAGTGAATTGTTCAATAGAAATAAAATTAAAATGTACGAGGTGTGTTCAAAAAGTATCGCGAATTTTGTGTTTTTTCACAAATTATTTATTTATTCATGAATATCTATTTTGTCCCCTTCAAAGTAATCCCCATGAGATATTATACACTTGTGCCAACGGTTTTTCCAATCTTCGAAGCACTTCAAAAAATCATATTTTGTATCTTGTTCAGCTCCTCCTTCGATGCCGTCTTTATCTCGTCAAGAGAAGCGTAACGTCGTCCTTTCATGGGCCTCTTCAGTTTAGGGAACAAGAAAAAGTCACAGGGGGCCAGATCTGGGGAATACGGTGGGTGCGGCATCATCAGTGTGTTGTTTTTGGCCAAAAAGTCGCGCACAAGCAACGATGTGTGAGCAGGGGCGTTATCGTGGTGCAAAAGCCAATTTTTGTTCCTCCACAAATCCGGGCGTTTCTGGCGGATTGCTTCGCGCAAATTGCGCATAACTTGCAGGTAATATTCCTTATTGACCGTTCTTCCCTGTGGCAAGAACTCATGATGCACCACGCCCCTGCAATCGAAGAAAACTGTCAGCAAAACTTTCACATTCGACCGAACTTGGGGCGCTTTTTTCGGTCTTGGTTCGTGCGGCAGCTTCCATTGAGATGATTGAGCTTTGGTTTCCACGTCATAACCATAAACCCACGATTCGTCACCAGTTATGACCCTCTGGAGCAAATTTGGGTCGTCGCGGACAGAGTTTAACATCTCATTAGCAATGTTCATGCGATGCTGTTTTTGGTCACAATTGAGCAATTTTGGTAAAAAAAATAGGTAAAAATCGAAGACGATCCAAAACACGTGCAAGCAAAGCAGCTGTCAACAATTAACTGAACATTCAAAATGGCCGAGCTTGTCGGCATAAGTGAGAGACATGAGTACCAACATAACGCCACAAAAAATTCGAAATTCGAATATACGTAACCAGCGAAAATTCAAAATTCGCGATACTTTTTGAACACACCTCGTATATTAATCTCCTCGCACACATCAAAAAAGCTTTGAACAATAGAAAAAGGTTAAATATTTGTAACACAAAAAAACACACACACCTCGCACAAATAAATGCGCACATCCTAATTGGAAATACAAGGTGGCGCAAAAGTAAGCTTCCGATGTTCAGCATATCGGTTGTGGCACGTGCAGTGTGTGATGTTGCACCGTCTTGTTGGAACCACATGTTTTCCCATCCCAATTCATCAAGTTGCGGCAAAAAGAACTCGTTGATCATTGCTCTGTAGCGCTCACCATTCACAGTAACCGTTTGGCCCCGACCGATTATTGGTCAAATAAATAGTCAGCAATATTCCGCGTTCTGGAGCAGTGTAGCGTAACATTGTTTATTAACGTGTATTTCGCATGTGTTTACTACACAAATGTCAAAACAGAACTGACTTTAGGGGCCAATCGCAAAATTTATAGCATTTTCTGATAGGAGAATTACTTTTGCGCCACCCTGTATATGCTTGTGGCATCAATATTTCAGGCATGTATTGGAGCTTTGCATGTCAGTATAAAGACTCATTCCTTTCCATTTTAAACGTATTGTGTCTCAGGGGGCATGCATGCACTATCCCTTCGTTTGTACTACTTCTGTATTCATTTATCTGTATAAGTGCTAAAAGCATACAGAAGCACGGGTACATAAACATGATTTATACCATGGCATATGTTCAAAATCGCTTCTCTGAAATCTCAAAACAGCACAGCAAATGTTAAAATGTAAACAAGCCGATTGAGAGAAAGTTAGACAGTTTAGAGAAAATTAAAATAAAAAAATGTAATCAGCTGTTGAGATTATACTACCTGTATAGGTATGCCATAATTTACATAATTTACGTACAGACTATATACATAGCTTTCCTAATGCTACAACTGACAGCAGCAAATTGAAACAAATGGCATATAAATAAAAATGGATGTGTGTCCTTTGTAGGCGTCGAAAGTACTCAACCGATCTTTATGAAACTTTCATAGTATATTTTTGGGTTCACTGGATAAAGCACAGCCTATATAATGTTTTGAAAAAAAGTGCGGTGCCACGCCCCCGGCTATATTAAATTTCACTTCGTCATAAATCTGAACATATATAGTCTAAATTAATGATGTTTGGATATGTGTGTCATTTAGTTAAAATTTACATAATTTTGGAAAAGTGGGCGGTACCACGCCCACATATTTTGTGTTTTTCTTGCGCTTTCTTAATATGCACATGTAGTGCGACTGCCTTCGCATCCATCATACGGTATACGCTTACCAACACTAAGGTGTCGTTGCAGCCCTGTATACAATTGGTACTCCCAAAATCAGCTGACTTATCGGCAGTGATACCAATTGTATACAGGAATGCAGCGAATGGAACCTTTGGCGTTGGTATGCAGAAAAGGGGGGACTCAGTTTTAAGTTTGGAGTTAAACGCGCCGGTTCGTGAAAGAGAACTAAAAGTGAAAAGAAATAAAGTTGTACAAATTATATTATAATAAAAAACTCATAAGTAATTTTTGTACTTGTGAAACTATTATAAGAATGAAATAAAAGTATAAGAATCTGAACTATATAAACAGTTTTTAAATTAATTAACCGGACTATACACGTGAGTTTGTGTGTGCGTGTAATTAGTGCGTTCCCTGCAGTGAAATATCAAACTAGTCAATAAACATACTAGGATCCAACTATAATTTTCTGGTTGAAATCATACTAGTCAGAAAAGTTCAACCCCTACTAATCTACGGCTACAATTTTCATAGTAATTGTTCAAGCGACATAAGCTGTAATTATTTCTTTCGTTTATTTCATTTGCCTTCCATGCTATTGTAATTCGCAACCAGCTTATAAAATATTCCAAAGATATAGTTTATGTTTCGCACTCCCAAATCGGGGTTTTCACAGACTAAATGATGAAAAATCGAAATGATGTATTGATGAGTCCATTTTCTTATTTTAATCCCTACTAGAGATTTTGGTCCACATTTGGACTAGTATGATACGACAGTTGTCTGACTAGTTGGGCTTGGTGCATATACGAGTTGTATAGTAGTTTGCAACTAGTTGGTTTGACTGCAGGGTTGTGGTACCCACCAACACATAATGTGGGTATATCTTATATTATACACAGTTTATTCTCGATGTCTCTGAAACTGTCACGATAGGTTCAGGAGTTCATTGGGCATGACACAGTCTGTATAGAGTTTTTGGAAAAGGCCCAGGTTATAAAAAGTTGCGATTCGGTATAGTCAGGAATTTATTTGATTCAAGTTAATGATATTTTATATATAGATACATTTGTGTTCCACATATCAAAAAAAACTGGGAAAAACTAAGCAAAAGTGGAAAGAAAAGTTAAGATATGGAGATAATTGAAGAGAAAGCGCCAAGTGGGTAGGGGAGGAGAGTACAATTTGATGAATGTAGGCAAGTCAAATTTATTTTTTTTAATGAAATAGACTTTTACTGATGCAGAAAGCATTTCTCAGGCATGCATGGAACTCGTTTATTTGTGAATAAATATGTTTTCAATTTGAAAGTTACGCACTTTACATACTCTTTCATTCATCCGGCATGCATGCTTTAGGTATGCGTACAACTGATTTTCAATGGGATGTTAAAAGCACCTACACATATTCGCACACAGCATTTTCAAATATGAGTGAATTGAAAACGAGTTGTTACCAGCGATCTACATAAACGCTAAAGGCTCTGATAACGAGCGTAAAGCAGGTAGCGAAGACAAAATTATGACACCGGAAGTACATCAACTTTAATTTAAACTTTCTAAAGCAAATCTAGCCAGAGAGTGGAAAGCGGCTCTTACCAACGACCAGAACATTAGTTTGCTGCCAAGAAAATAGAATTTTCCTTCATTTCCTTGTGGTTGTCAGGCGCAAGACGAACGTTTCACTTGAGAAAGCCGATCGTGCCGCACTCTGCTAAGCGACTTGAAAATGAGCAATATCAAACAGAAATCATCAAAATGAAAGCTGGCTGGAACCTTTTCATATCCACTCAAGTAAGAGTGCACTTTAATTTTGCTTTTTGGCTTCCATAACCACCATCAGCCATAAAACAAAGCTAACAGCAAAATGCCATAATGTAATGGCAGAAAACAAGTGCGGTTATTTTTTGGTATTATTTTAATGAAACCCAAACTAGTGCTATACATATACATATGTGCATACGCATGTGTAAATATTAAAGAGGATTTTTGTTTAAAACTCATCTTGCTTATACAATCCTTAGTAGCAAAACAAAAGCATACTTCGTAGTGCTAACCAAATGTAATTTGCAAAGCTTCTGCGAATGGCATTACGTTTTGGAAAACTTTTTGGACTTCCATTATATATGTACTTTGAAAGAAGTATCTTCTGTGATGTTTTGCTCTTCAATGGGAGTGGCAGATAATGGATTTTTAGAAGACCGTAAACGAACTGTGTATGTACTTTCAGCTGCCAATATCTAGTTTTCTTTTGAATAGACACTGAGAAATTGCAAGGTTGTGTGAAAATAAATATAGATGCTAATAAAATGTTCCACTATGTGAGTGTGAGGAGATAAAAAGTTGGATGAGGATAACTGGCGTTCTAGTTTAGGGCATTTAGGACAAATGTATACGTAAAAAAAGTAGTTACATAATGAGATTATCGATTATTATATTGGATGGTATGGTGAATCAAATATGGGATAACCTTTCACTAAACAATATACTTTCATAAGATATCTGACCATTAGAGGCAAGTGAACACATTTAATCTAAAACACTAAGGAAATTGAAGACATCTAAACAAAATTAAAACGCCTGAAAAAAGTGCGCTATTTCCTTTTCGATTTCTTGAATAAAAATAAACCGACCCTTTCTACATGAGGAAAATGCTCATGCTCGGCTCGCGAATCATTCCATACCTAGGGTCGCGTTTAAATTGCTCCAGGTCCAGAGATGCTCTCACGCTAATGGGGTAAGTAACTATTACTTCGTTTAGCGAGGATATCTTTCATTTTCTTGTATCTGCTGACCATATCCCATCTCTAACTTTTGTTGTTGATCGAATTTTTCGCATTCGAAGAAGATGTGGCGTACGAGGTGTGTTCAAAAAGTATCGCGAATTTTGTGTTTTTTCACAAATTATTTATTTATTCATGAATATCTATTTTGTCCCCTTCAAAGTAATCCCCATGAGATATTATACACTTGTGCCAACGGTTTTTCCAATCTTCGAAGCACTTCAAAAAATCATATTTTGTATCTTGTTCAGCTCCTCCTTCGATGCCGTCTTTATCTCGTCAAGAGAAGCGTAACGTCGTCCTTTCATGGGCCTCTTCAGTTTAGGGAACAAGAAAAAGTCACAGGGGGCCAGATCTGGCGAATACGGTGGCTGCGGCATCATTAGTGTGTTGTTTTTGGCCAAAAAGTCGCGCACAAGCAACGATGTGTGAGCAGGGGCGTTATCGTGGTGCAAAAGCCAATTTTTGTTCTTCCACAAATCCGGGCGTTTCTGGCGGATTGCTTCGCGCAAATTGCGCATAACTTGCAGGTAATATTCCTTATTGACCGTTCTTCCCTGTGGCAAGAACTCATGATGCACCACGCCCCTGCAATCGAAGAAAACTGTCAGCAAAACTATCACATTCGACCGAACTTGGGGCGCTTTTTTCGGTCTTGGTTCGTGCGGCAGCTTCCATTGAGATGATTGAGCTTTGGTTTCCACGTCATAACCATAAACCCACGATTCGTCACCAGTTATGACCCTCTGGAGCAAATTTGGGTCGTCGCGGACAGAGTTTAACATCTCATTAGCAATGTTCATGCGATGCTGTTTTTGGTCACAATTGAGCAATTTTGGTAAAAAAATAGGTAAAAATCGAAGACGATCCAAAACACGTGCAAGCAAAGCAGCTGTCAACAATTAACTGAACATTCAAAATGGCCGAGCTTGTCGGCATAAGTGAGAGACATGAGTACCAACATAACGCCACAAAAAATTCGAAATTCGAATATACGTAACCAGCGAAAATTCAAAATTCGCGATACTTTTTGAACACACCTCGTACATCGTCTATGTCTTTAGAGTACAGGCAAATTGATTCGTCGACCTCGCCTATTCTGTGGAGGTACTCATGAAAGTAACCTTGTCCGGCTTAAAATAGTTAGACCTCTCCATCGCCACTTTAACCACGGTTCCAGGAATGAGGTGCCCGTTCCACCTTCCTGCAGCAGTATTGTACTTGTCAGCGCTGGTTCGATTCCTCCCGCAAGTATGCAAGTATGAGAATCTCATCTCATACCGGAATTCTTATTTTTATTTTGGGATTCTATGAAAAAATTCAACTTCGAATACGTTCCCCAAAAAATTTAATTTTGAGTAGCATCTGTTTACAAATAATTGTAATACTATTTGTAGGGTAACTGCACTAGCCCTGTCTGAACACTATGTCAGATTAATAGACGTATAACTCATACATGGTTTAAGATAACAACACTAAAGGTTTTCTGCGTTTACATGGCAAATTTTAATTCATCATAGTTTGGTTTTATAAATAAAAAATAAATTTAATTTACTTTTCGGCGTAATTTATTACTGTGTGGATACTAGAACTAAAATTTGAAATCATTTTCAGTTTTCGGACAGGCTGTCAGATTTAATGCTGCTAAATGATAGTTTATTATATTATTTATGACTTACAAAGAGAAAAACATGATTTCTCCAAAATTTTTATTATTCGGACGGGCATATTGCTATCCGTATACTTTAAGTTTTGATGTCCAGAAAAGTAACATTTTTCACAAACTTTGCCATTTTTATCGATATTCCATATAATGACTAAATGCAGACATCTTAGCTCAGTTCTTCGAGGTTTTAAGGTCAGAGTAAAAGTGCATCAGACAAGCGGCAGGTTAGGATAGCTGTAGAACTCTTAACAGTCGGAGCTTTAATCTGGCGAGCGGCAACATCACAATATATGCTCAACCATCTCTCGTGCAACCTATAAAAACCCACTCTTTTGCATGGATAAAGTGCCCTGGAGACGTTTTTCCACGGGTAATGCCTAGTAGCTTGGGCCTGTGCCAATTCGGGATCTTATAGCTCCCAAAGTCCGATGTCCAGACATGGACCTCCTGAAGTTCCCGGACCTTCAGATAGCTAACTGTTGGCGGTCCCTCGAACCACCGCTGGAACAGTAGGTTTAGGATCAGTGTCCAAATCAAAGCGAAGCCCATCCAGAAGGATGTGAACACGATTAAGACGTAGTTATTGTATACAAATTCTTTCTCTGTGTTTAAAAAATACTTTATAAAATTAAAGCATACATTTCAATTCATCCAAGATGAAAATATAATACAAATTTCTGACTTCCGAAATCTAAAAACAAATCTTACTGTGCGGACACTAAAGCAATTCGAACTTTTTTGAATTTTGAATTTAAAAATATTAACGAAATTATATTTTTAAATTACTTGAATGTCATAAATGAACATTTTCCATTTAAAAAGCTTGTATATTGAAATCGTTTTAATTAGCAACAAACATGTGAGCATGTATGTATTTACGTACTAATGAGGTGGGATGCGCTGAGAACGCGATCAGGTATAAATAAACTAGTATTTATCAGTAGCTGATACAGGGGGGTGTCGAAGGGGGCGATCGCCCACCCTCAGAGCCGAAGAAATATTGGACGTGCTTAATGTGCCCGAACTTCAAATGCATTTTTTGTAGATTTGCTTAAAATTGAGATCGAATGAAATATTTCTTATCTTCTTTTGTCTTCTTGTTTAGCGTAAAATGTAAATGTAAATTATAGTAAGGAAGTATAGTATATATATCATAATAAATACACAATATTTAAGTGTATTTATTATATTTTCAAAACATTTAAATCTCAATTCAAGTGTAATTCGAGCAATGTATATGATTTTTACCCGAGTATTGATTTTTATAATTCATATTTTTAGTCAATAAATTGTATTTGAAACAGCATGTGGAGCTCTTCGGGCTTCAAAATCTTGCATTCAGAGGTCATCGAGATGATGGCAAACTGTATCCTCATGAATCTTCAGTGAATCAGGGTAATTTCGCGCTCTTGTGATACTGTATTAGAAAATCATTTACAAACTACATCTTCTAAAGCCACAAATATAAGCAAAACCACGTAAAACGAGTTGATTAACTGTTGCAGAGAAGAAATTCAAGATATTTTGATACAACAGATTCAGGACATATTGAACAACTCAGCCTTTGTTTGCGTTATATTCATGAAGGTAGAATTCGAGAAGATTTTTTAACATTCACTGACGCTTATGACCCAGTTCGTGAAGAGGATATTCATTATGAAGAGAAACGGCTATCAGGAATAGCATTAGGTCATATAGTTGTCGATATTCTGAAAAATTTCGGGCTCGATTTCCTTGATTGCGTTGGAATCGGAAAAAATATCTGTTCTATCATGGTTTCAGAAATAAGAGGGGCTTTTCAAGAAATTGTCAAATTTTGTTTGTATACTAGATCTTTGGGTGTGTTTCAATCATGCACTCAATAACTCACTTGCAAAAACCTCAAATGAAAAAAAAAAATGCTTCGAAACTGGTAAAATCTATAGGCGACCGATATTCATATTTCTTGGAAAAAAAGGAAAAAATACCGTCCATTTGACAGGAGAGTATGAAGTTTGGTCCCAAATCTGGACAAAAAAGCCCGACAAAAATTCTATACCAAAATCGGCAGTAGAAGTTCTCGATCACTGCGACGGAAATACTTTTCCACTGATAAGGATGCTATTGCACTTTCTGGCTACACTGCCAGTCAGTAATGCTTCTCCAGAAAGAAGTTTTCTACCCTTCGGCGAAAAAACATGGTTACGAACAACTATGACTGATGAGAGGCTCACTGGTTTAGCACTTTTACACGTACATTATGATATTAAAATCGACGTTTGAAAACATTATAGAAAGATTCGAAAAAAAGGGAAGCGAAACATTGCTTTTATAATATGGAATTGTATCATAACAGCTTGACGCTAATTTATGAAAAATAATAATGTATGCGGTTTCAACAAAACCATCATCTTTATAACAAAACTACATATTTAATTTGTCGACGAATAGATTGAAATGTACTTAATTTCAATAAACATTATTGTTCATCTCTGTTTTCCTTTTTTTAATTGCTCCAATAAATATAGATTCAAAATAACTCCACTTAGTTATAAGACACAAGTGAAACTCACTTATCAGAAAGAACTAAAGGGTGTTTTTTTAGGGGTATAGAACTTCGAATTGAAATAAAACACAAGAAAATCGTTTTAAGGTCCATCAATTTGGCTTTATTGGAAGGATAATTTTATGCCATTAATGTTTAAATATGATTTCGGGCATGTGGCCGCCGCGGCTGGCTCGAATAAAGCCAATTCTACAGGTCCAATTTTCAACCACTTTTTCGAGCATATGGGGCCGTATGTCGGCAATAACGCCACGAATGTTGGCTTCCAATTCCCCTAACGTTTCTGGTTTGTTGGTGTAGACGAGCGACTTCACATATCCTCAAAGAAAATAATCCAATGGTGTCAAATAACACGACCTTGGTGGCCAATTGACAGGTCCATTCCGCGAAATTATGCGCTCATCGAATGTTTCCTTCAATAAATCGATTGTGACGTGCGCTGTGTGGCATGTAGCGCCGTCTTGTTGGAACCACAACTCATCCACATTCATGCCATCCAATTCGGGAACAAAATAGTCGGTTATCATGGCTCTATACCGGTCTCCATTAACGGTAGCTGCCTCTCCAGCATTATTGCGGAAGAAGTATGGCCCAATGACTCCACCAGCCCATAGAGCACACCAAACAGTCAGTTTTTGTGGATGTAATGGCGTTTCAAGGGTCTCATGTGGATTCTCTTCACTCCAAATGCGGCAATTTTGCTTGTTGACGTAGCCATTCAACCAAAAATGAGCCTCATCACTGAACAAAATTTTGCGATGAAAATCAGCATCGAAATCAATCTCATTTTCGGCCCATACACCAAAATCACGACGCATTGCATGGTCTCGCGGCTTTAATTCTTGCACAAGCTGGATCTTGTAAGGTCGCAAGCCAAGATCTTTGCGCAAAATCTTCCATAAAGTTGATGGACAAAGCTCCAATTGCTGTGCACGGTGGCGAATCGATTCATTCGGGTCCTCTTCAACACTTTGCTCTACAGCGGCAATTGTTTCTTCGGTGCGCACTGTTCGACGTCTCTGCGGATGCGTATTATCACATAGAGTAAACGTAGTGCGAAAACGATCCATGGGTAACCGAATTAATTGCTCTGATGGACGATTATGTCGACCATAAAATGGACGGAGCTCACGGTAAACTTCGCGAACTGAACCATTATTTTCGAAATAAATTTGCACGATTTGCAAGCGTTGTTCTTTTGTCAACCTGTTCATGATGAAATGGCAAACCAAACTGAACATAAATGACATTAGAGTTGCCAGATTTGACCACAAAATGCCAGTTTTATCTCTATTCGAAAAACAAACCTGTAAAAAAAACACCCTATAGTTTCTACCTTTGAGCTGTATAAAATTATTTCTTGATTGCTTTTTGTTCGGATCAATTCTCTCTCTCTCTCTATGGCGCGATATACAACAGGTATATCATCATAAACCTCCTAAGAGATTTTTGCGCCAAGCTTCTCTTCCAATTTGTGGTGTGCCGATTTGAATTTGCCCTACAAATTGGTGGGACCTACAGTTTTTTGCCGACTCCGAACGGCATCTACAAAGGAGACGAATTTTTGATGAGAAGCCTGTCATGGCAGAAATACACTCGGAGAGTTTGCCAAACCACTGCCGAGGGGCGACCCCGTTTTTGAAAAACTTTTTTCAAATCACTTTTGATGTTACCTGTACCAGGGCTCGAACCATGGACCTTCGGTGTGGTAGGCCGCCAACACTACCTTCACACCACGGCGGCCGCCTCGGATCAAGTAGTTGAGCTAATTTGAGTGCTTAAATTCGTTACGTTTATTCGTAATTATGTCAAAATGGTATTCTGAAATTAATCATTCATTTATATTACTGACTTTCATGGCAATTTGGATTTTGAGCTATCGGCCATGATCCCTCAACTAGAGACCTGTATCCGCCCCTGGTTTTTATATGTAAATGTTTGCGTGTATAATATTAAATAGCTGCTTATTAACAATACATGCTGCTAAGTATTTGAACACATGCACGATTGCTATGCAGAAGTGCACATGTTTCTTGTTGTGAAATCCGTTGGCTTCAAACCAACCAAGTTGTATGTAATTAAGAGGGTAAGGTTTGTGGTAAAACTTAATTAAGTATGCCCAACCGGTTGAGTAGATGTGGGACAGTATCTTATTACTTTGAAATCGGAAAACAAAAATAGAGAACGTTATGTGTACAAGGAAACACGACCGTTATGCCTTGCTATGCCTACCGCGTCGTTGTATAGACTAGCGATGATTCGGAGTCGGATTTGTGGCGAGAGAGGAACTTAGTTGTCAAGTACTGTTTTTCACAACTATGTACGATCTTTAAGGCTGGCCGATGTTGAAAGGGGCGCATGATACACGCGCGATTCTCGGAAAAATATCAAAGTCATACTTGGCAACCCAAGCACCAGGCTGGGCAACTATACTGACCCAAATTCATATCCAGGTTTAAACATAAGCAGATTCACTATGCTACAAAAAATAGCTGCTTTTAAACCACAAGGACAGCTTAACATTGAAATATAGCAACCACAACAGACCGCCAAAGATAACTCATCTGGTCGCGGGAGACGCGTATGCTAGGAGCTCGAGAAAAATTCGGCGATGGTTTGAAGTCCCTCCCCCGCTCGTGTAAATAATAAAATGGTGGCTCAGAACAGATTTCCAAAGAGGTTGAGGTTATAAAGAGAGCGCTAATATGCACTCTTACGCGGATAGAGAGAACAACCACCAAGAGAACCCGGAATCGCAAACGCAGATGGAACTCATTTTATCGCAAATAGATTACGAATAGGTAGGAACAACAACATTTAAATTAAAACACATTGAAGCCAAAGCCTGTGGTCATTAGGTTGTACGCGTATAGCAACTCAGTCAGAATCGAGAGGGACCTTTAAGAGGAGTTTGAAACTTAAGTCTACGACGTATCATATAACTACTCTGGGAGTATGTGATAGTCATTTTTGTTGGGCTAGGTCATATTAGGCATGTTCAGAATGAAGATGCTCCTGCGCAGAAGATATTCTTATTGTCAACGCCGAAAGCAAATAAAAAAGTCCACCACTCCTAGAAAAGGGCTAAGCGGGCCACACTTTAGAAACAAATTGGCGCCAGTTAGCAAAACGATAAAGTGTCTTTCGCATTTTGTTCGACGCCCACAATCGTTTAAATGCCAATTAAATAAGTTAGTAAGTAAGACAAAAATATTCATAAGACCCACTTCGCAAACTCTTTGCATTACTAAAGCGCTGTTGAAGCTATTGAAGTTACATTTCCAATTCGAAACTTTCATAAGAGCTTCTTATATTTAATTACTCCAATTAATATAGACGCTTAACCTTTTCGTCAGCAGAGCTTTTCATTGTTATCTTCAAATTAATACTTAGCTAAAAGCTTGTGTAACATGAAATGTTTAACCCTAATCAAAATGGGCATTCATAACACAATTAGCCAACAAAAGCGCAAGTACTTTTTAAAGCACACAACGACTACTCAATATATTTGTTATTAACTAAATACTCATTTAGGGCAGTTTACTATACTTAACTTGAATTGTCGCCGACATAAATGTGTAAACAATTGTTGTTGCTATAAAGGAAATTGTCGCATGCAACAAACGATAAAACACTAAAATTTTCGATAACCACTCAAATGAATTTAATAACATGAGATGAATGATATTAGCTAAACGGAAATAAACAGAAAACTTATATTATAGAAAGCCAATAGAGAAAATTATTTACCAACAAAAGTTGGGTGCTTTTTGTATTTACATGAAATGTTTGTTTGGGAATTTTTTCAGTTTGGAAATTTCTAAACGTAGAGGTTTGGATATACCGAATTAGCAAACAAGAGAATTAGTATAATGACTAATTCAAACACTTTTCTTTAAATGGTCATCTAACCCCATAGGCGATTTTGACCGTTAAAAATAGGTCGACAGTAGTTTATTCGTTCGTTCAAAAACCGTGATAATATTAAAAAAATTGTCATCGTGCTTAAGAATTAAAAGCAAGTAAATCATTGGCGCTGGGTTAGCACACCTTATTTCGAAACCGACCCAGCATGTTACGAGGCCTAGAATAAGGTATGCCTCTTTTGACAGCACTCCCAAAAACCTTTGGAGAGTGTTTTTGTTGTTACCAACAACAACAGCTATGCCTGCCATAAGAAGCGACTAAAATCTTCAAAGCGGTGGTTCTACGGGGACAAAAAAAAACGCTCCCACTCATGCGTAAGACTCCAGTAACAAACTTACAAACATGTACGTTCAGTTGTGTTGAATATAATAGTAATGAAATTAAATTGTTTATCGTTCGACGGAATAAAAAGAAGCTGTAATTTTAATAATTTTCTTTTAAAATATAGCGAATGCCATAACAGAAACCACATAAAAATAAATTTAAAAGTTTGCACAAACTTCAGGAAAGTTAATTAATCTTTGAAAAATTTACATTAAAATTTCAATATTTTTGAACTTGGTTTTAAAAAAACTTTTGAGTACGCAGTTTTATAGCTCATTCAGTTTTAGCATAATACGAGTATTGTGCAAGTTGGAAGTACCTCAACATTTTTTTTTGGAATTTTTGAATTTTTTTTTGTTGAGGATGTTGTGTATTTTTCCCCCTACAAAATTAATTTTTCTTCATGCGTTGTATGGAAGAAATCACTCAAGGCCCTTGACGAAAAAAGTTCTGAAAATTCA
The DNA here is from genome assembly GCA_949987695.1 of Merzomyia westermanni. Classification (NCBI taxonomy): domain Eukaryota; kingdom Metazoa; phylum Arthropoda; class Insecta; order Diptera; family Tephritidae; genus Merzomyia; species Merzomyia westermanni. Next base: position 66,051,522 of record OX465291.1, read on the forward strand.
GGGAAATTCTTGAGCAACTAAAATTGATTGGTCCACAAAACTACTCAAAAATTTTCTAGAAATTCCGCCAAAAAATTTCAGGATTTTGATGGTAATTTTTTAAAGTGTAATTAACTTTCCTGAACTTTGTGTATACTTTGAAATTTCTTTTTATGAGGTTTCAGTTATAGAATTCGCATATTGTAAACGAAAATTATTATTTTATTTCGTCGAACGATATCCATTTTAATTTCACTACTATTGTCGAGAGGACTATGCTTCTTAGTTGCGTTTTCAGTCCATAGTACAACTTATTGGCAAAAGTGATGCGCCTTTGAATTTCTGGACTAACAGTTATTTTCGCGAGTTCCCGAATAGAAAAAATTCTTAATTGTTTAAAATGTGTATCTGTAAATATTGATGCGACTGTAAGGATTCATTTTTTGTTGACAGAAATTACTTCGTATTTTTTAACAACATTCTCATTCGATATTTTATCTAACCGATGAGTATAACGATTTCGGCATTCACTAACCATTTTTGATCGATATCCGTTTATTGACAATTAACTCTGTCGCTAAATACACAACAAATAATAAGAGATTGTTATCAAAAATGAAAATAATATTATTATAATAAGATACATAGCATTTGAGTACTTAACATATGTTCTGTCCAATTGTAGACTCCTGTAAGATCTTGTACCAGTACGATTAAGCTCTTATGCTCGTTATTTTCGTCATTATCAAGTTATACAAGTAGAAATCGTGTTTCCTATTCAGATAGGAAGTAAAATTCAGACGCAAAATGTTACTTTGCGATGCTTTTATCATATACCTTTTTCAGGTGAGAAAGTAAAAGGTTTTTGTATATAGAATCGTAAATGCGACATTTAGGAGACTGATTGCCCGGTTAAGAGAACGCCTTTTTTGATAATTGAGCAGATCACACTTTTTAACTCTACTCTTCGATGTTGAAAGTGCTCTGCGGATAGTACGTCGTTTCCTGGCAAAACTAATCAGCTGGGATATTGACATACTCTCCATTCTTAGCCATCACCCGGTGGTCGAGTTCCGTAGACAGACACAAACCTTTACATATAAAGCAACAAGGGTTTAAGAAAGATAGATGTCTGGTTCAATCTTTGAGCCAGATAATTTTAATTGTTTACCATATTTAGTTTTTCAGTAAAATATTTCACTTGTGCACAATGGTTCCCTGTTTATACTCGAAATGTGCAGGGATAAGATTCCTATCTGAATATGCTGTATGTGAGCTATGCTCGTTCACTTGCACTCGAATTTAAGTCTCTTAATTGGCTTATACTTACTTTTGATATCTTCTTTACATTCATTAATGTATTTTTTCCAAAGTAAAAACTTAAAATCTGAAACACCAGCAGTGTTTAAAGCTTGATTATATTTAATTTGTTTACTTAAATGGTTTGACAGTTTTAAAGCAAACATGAGATCAGTTTAAAAAAATCATTGCTAATATTGATTGACCTCTAAAACTTAATAATATACTATAAAGTCTGATATACAATGGGAGGGTGCATGACTATGTTCAGGAATACAATCATTAATGTCGTTACGCAAAATTCTTGAGTTTGCTCCTGTCACTATAACAGAAAGAAGAACATCGATGATCGAAATAAAAAAACAACATCCATGAACCGGTATGTTTTCCAGCACTATGCATACATTTGTATTTTTTAAGAAGTATCCTCATATCAATATACAAAATTACTTGGTTCATTATTCTGTAGCTGCGGTTAAATTATGTCTTTAAGTCAATATTTAAAGAAGGTATTGTTTTTTCATATGAAAGTAATGGTCGCTCTAATATATACATTTCGTAGCGTGAAACTGTGTATGGCCTCAGCGGTTTTGGCATTGTGCTTCAATTGAGGAGGTTGCGTGTTAATAAAACAGTGGCATTCCAAATACACAGACGTGAGTAAATTAAATTCATTTCCTCACCTCAACAAAAAATACACCGCGTTACACACATTCTGTCCTATGAACCAAATATACTTTTTCGGAAAGGGGAGAAATTTTATAATTTTTTTTTTTATGTATAAAATATAAAGGTCGTAGTGTCCGTCTGTCCACCTTTGTTAAAAACTTTGGATCGATTTTTAACCCTTTTTCCGTGATCCAATCGAGCTGAATATTTGCAGGCAGACTCGTGAAAATGTCTGTATCACGTAAAATTTTTTAAAAACTAGATTTTTATCAATTCTCAGATTTTCCAGATTTTTTTTAATTTTTTTTTCACTTTTTTCGGCATACCTTGAAGGGACTCCAAATTTCTAAACTACTAAAGCGTTCCGAAAAAAAAAAAATTGTTTTTCGACCCATCCTACTCCATATATTTGTAGTTTATCAATAGTAACTTTCTAACTTAATTCGTTTAATTTATTGTTTGATACAACACACTGTGCCGTTTGTGTGTTTGTTCCGATCAGCTGACAGTTGCGCTACTAGGAGACGTATACTTTGTCAATTGTTTTAAGTTCTGTTGTGCGAAAACGTATTTCTACTCGTATATATTTCATCTGAGAAAAAATGCAGTGCGCGACTCGAAATAACTTTGGTTACGTTTGTGGATTATTCACACACCAAGTAAAAATTTTAAAAATATTACGAAAACTTTTTTTTTTTTTGAAATTTTTAATGTAACAATTTTTAATTTTAATTTAAGAAAATTAATAAGAAAATTCGGGTTTTTAATGAGCTGAAACAGTTTTACGTGATACAGACATTTCCACGAGTCTGCCTGCAAAAACTCAGCTCGATTGGATCACGGAAAAAGGGTTAAAAATTGGCCCAAAGTCTTTCACACAGGCGGACAGACGGACACTACGAGCTTTATACTTTATACATAAAAAAATAAAATTCTGACGTGTACATGAAAATCGCCAATACACGTGTATTTTTATTTTTTCTTCCCTTTCCAAAAAAGTATATTTGGTTCATAGGACAGAACTAAAGCTCGTTTTTGTAACGCAGTGATATATATAATGTTGCGTTGTATGCGAACACTGTGTACATGCTTAAGTGAAGCGTTCGAAATACTAGCGTAATAATCAATATTAAGTAGAGAGTAAATGGAAAATTTCTGTAAAAAAATAATTTAACAAAAAAGTTAAGGAAATAATGGGATGTTTCTTGGCTTAACGATAAGATGCCTGCCTATGACCGTGAGCACGAAAGGCTGTTCATATATGCATAAAAGGATGTATGTATGCAAGACTGTGTTCAGGAATTTTAAAATGTTTCCAATGCCATGCGAAGGAGGCCAGAACGAATAATTAAATATTTATAATGTAAAAACCGTTGAAAACTTTAATTTGGGTCTGCATGCAGAAAACAAATACGCATGGATTTGGACAAGCATATGTATGTACGTATGAATGTATGTATATGAATTTACTCAAAAACTTTCCAGTATGTCAGAACAAAAAACATCGGATAAAAATGTTCTCCTAGCCACAAGCTTTATTCGAAATATTTTAAAAAGTAGAAAAACTAGAAGAGTTGTGTTTAAGTGAAATAACTTAAAGGAAAGGAAGCACACAGTTTAAGGCTCTGTATGAGAGGATCAGCGTGTGTTGTGCATGACCTTATTTTCTTATGAATATGAAAAACATATTATAACAAGGTACCAATAAAAAAAGCATTTAATAATTAAATCGGTTTGTGTAAAAATATAATGAATTTTTAGAAGAGGCAATAAAAACAGTTTAATTCGCAAATAATTGGTAATTTGATAACTTGGTTTAAGATTATATATGGATTGAGTTTCTAAATATTGGAATACCACAAAAAATGACAGTTTACTATTCTGAGCCACGAGAAATAGCAGAAAAGCTAAGGTGGACGCATGGGTTTTTGCACGAATTAGGTTTGATTTTATTGAGGCAAACAAATCATACTAGGTATGTTTCTATTGATATAAGCATTATTTTTAATTTTTTAACACATTAATCGTACATAGTCATACTCCTCATCCTTATCATCTTTGACATTTGCTATAATGACATCTTGAACTTGCCTTAGATCTTTTAGTTTTTTGTTATTGATTCTTACCATTAAATCATTAAATTTTGCTGATAGAAGTGATACATCAGTTGTAAGATTGTTTATAGAAATTAATGAATGTTTGGTGTGTCCATCAATAGTTTCCTCTGCTACGACAGTACCCTTATTACAGGAGCTCATATAGATTGAAAGGGTCAACTGCTATTTTTAGTTTGTTTTGGGATATCTTATTTTCAGTACGCTCTAGCCGCCAAACATTTTTATTATATGTTCCCTCACCATGTTTTGAAGTTCAAAACATCTTCATTCCTCAACTCTATCACAGTAAATGCTGAGCTGGACTTCGAAGCCAGATGAATTGTTGAGGTACGTATTTAAAATCATACTCTCGGATCTGTATTATTTTTATTTTGTACGGGGCATCCGTCAGAGCACAAATATAAGTTTTTTATGTGTGGCACAATATTATTTTGAATATAATGCAGCAACATTGAACAAACATCACTTGCTCCCTTATTGGCAATACCTTCATGGTACATGTAAAATATCGAATTACATATTTTAAATCCTTTATGCCGAAACTATGAACCTATCCAATGCAAAACTTGTAAATTTTTCCCCAAATGCTAAATAAAATATATATCTTTTAATGTTATAAATGTTTTTAATTGTTGATGTATATTGGAAAGATTTTTCGTCATCCCTTGTCAAATTTGGCTTTGAGACAAACCGGTTTCGGCGTTGTGCCATCATTAGTGTCGATTATCGTTCTGATCTGTTGTTGTCCTTTGTCTTGTATTTATAGTTCGTACGACACTGATGATGGCACAACGCCGAAACCGGTTTGTCTCAAAAACAAATTTGACAACGGATGACAGAAAATCGTTCCAATATACATCAATTATTCACCCTGTCAGAAAAACAACAAACCAAAATAAAACGGTTTTTAATTGTCTTTTTCTGATTTTAAGTAACATATATATTTTTTTCATTGTTGTTCGATAAAAATAGACACACCCTTGAAGATGCTATAATGCCTAACGTCGGGTTATAATAGTGAATTAAAAGTGTTTTAATTGCACTAAACAAGGATTGGTCACATAAGAAAAAGAACAAATCAAACAACTAAAATATATATAGTCAGCAAGTACTGCGGAGGATTGCCCTGGCATAAGTGGAAATTATCCAGGATGCGTAACTACATACAGTGAAGGTAACGTTGAGTGCAAAAAAAAAAAAAGTTTTCAAAAAAAGTGTGACTTATGGTTTTTGCACGAACTGATTCACTTAATTGAAAAATAATTATTAAAAACAAAAACAATAATAATTTTCATCAAAAAATGTGTGACTTATGGTTTTTGCACGAACTGATTCACTTAATTGAAAAATAATTATTAAAAACAAAAACAATAATAATTTTCATCAAAAAATAATAAAATTAGCTTATTTATAGTCTTGGTACTTTAAAAAACCCTTTTATATTTTACTGTATTCTTTTCAGTCTCGTTGATTACTTGCTAAGTTATTGAAAATATACCGACATATCGAGCCCTAACAGCCATTTTATAGGTGTTTTCTGTAACTAGTATCTAGAGACATTTTGTGGTAAATTTCAATTTTAATACAATTTGGTATTCAGTAAGATGTCTCACATCTCTGGTCTCAAAAAAAGGGTCACTAATTTTTCAGTTGGTTCCCGGCAGGTCAAAAACAGTAAAATATTGGGTTAAAAATTAAAGAAATTAAAAAAATAATAAATTTTAAATGTAGAAGCATTTATATATTTAAAAAAATAATATATTTTTGTAAGTATAACGAGCTTAAGACCAGTTGATAATAATTCTTAGTTATTTATTATTATTTTTGATTAGAGGAAAAAATTGAAAGCAACAAACATATACAGGCTATAGTTATAGTACTATTTCGAAAACAGCGACGATTTCTCGTCAGACTAATTCGTATAGTTTTGCTATATCAGAGGATCTTGTGGAGAATCGAACCTACTCACTCTGATTGCCAGCGCAGCTGCCTAACCCATAGGCTATGCTGCGTGTAGTTTTGCAAGCTGCTTAATTCAAGTTTTCCTCTAATTGTTGTTTGTTATCTCGCCAACGGTATACACAATATTGAAGAATGTACAAAAACAAAGTCCATCATGTAAAATGAACAGACCGTAAAACCAACAACAAAATAAAAAAATTATATTTAACTAACAAAAAATAAAATCAAAAATAAAGTCCGCGATCCTGGGCTCCAACCTGCGTCGCTCGCTTTGTACTCGAGACGGTTACTACCTGGACTATCCCGATATCTATACAATGACTGTCAATTGCTGTATTTGAGATGTATGCAAGTGTGTTTTCACCACATATCTTTGGTAGACTTTTTGTGGTTTTCTCTTACAGAATGAAGTCACAATAATTGTCTAATGAAAAATCTCAAATTTAGTGACTTGAGATGAGACAGAACTTACAGACTAAAGCTGTTAGCGTAACCAACAAAAAAATAATTACACAGGTAAAAGTTTCTTTGTTTACAAATATAAAAAATTTTAAAGCAAAATGTTACATCATAATTGTCTTTGCTTTATTTTTTTAATAGTATATATTAGAGTTGTAATATTTTGTGAGATGGTTTAAAATAAACAGAGTTATCGATATCTGTCAAAATACGGATTTTCACAATTAATTAATAAATATTATCAGAAAATATTATTTTCTATAGTCTTTCGAACTCGAAACCCCATAGGACTTCGTATTTTTGAGAAACGCAAAACTCACTAGAAGTCCAACGGATAAGCACTCTTGCTAACAAGTGCTTGTTTGGACCGACTTGAGGGCTGTAAGACAGCAAGTACATTGTCTTCCCTTCGTTAAAGAATCCTGAATTTTTAAAATGTCTTGTTTGGAACAAAATATTTAACCCATAACGTCTCAAGCAATTTTTTTGTATGGTATCTTGAAGAAATTCGCATATTTAGGTAAAATTGGGTCTCTAAATTCAAATTTGGGATTAACAATTTGTTGAGATATTTAGTTTTTGAGATATCATGCGCTCGATTAATCGAACGCTGGGTCTAACTATTTTAACTTTTCTTTTTGTTCTTTGCTGCCGAATAAAAGAAATCATATGCATGTATGTATGTATATATTTTCAGTTCACATTTTATTTAAAAAACAAGCGAAATATAAGTTAAGACATTTAAATAAAAACATATATGCAGTTATTTTTGCTTATTAGATGGCAGCCCTCAAAACAATGGATATGGAGGGCAACGTTGCATATCTTGCACAAATACGAACTTGGTTTATGGCACAACTTGCATCTCCATTTCTTACTATTTTGGATTTTAATAATGAGATGATGTCCCCTGATTCGCGGCAGATTTTTCGGATGAGCATCTCTTGAAAATCCCGTTGAATCATTTACATCGCTGTCATTGTCTTCAGCGATCTTAGAGTCGTCAGAGTCTTTCTTGTCCCCTGTTATTAGGAGAGAATAAGCAACATTCACCCGAAAGTCTTTTTCATTTTCATTTCATTTATTAAAGACTTAAGTTAGTACAATTAGATATTGAAATCTTTTTTAGCACAACAAACAGTTATTACAATTGAAATTATATATAGACTTGTGTACAAGTATTTGAACTTAACCTAAAACTTAGACTAATCACAATAAATAAGAAAACAGAATATATTTATAATGTTAATATATATGTAACTAATACTTCCTCAAGTAAAAATAAATACGTAATAAATAGGTAAAAAATACGATATAGTAGGGATCAAAGATACATAGAGATATACACACAGTATTTCAGATATTTTAGTGCTCATAGGTTTCGCAGCAAGAAGAATAGTTAAGAAGGAGTCTTCTATAGTGGTTTTGGTTTAGGGTGTTTTTTAAAGCAGCATGAATAGAGTTCCAGAGACGCGTGGCATTGACAAAGAATAATCTCGTGGAGTTAACTTAGTTAAAGCAGGGAACAGTTAAATTACACGAGCGGGTGGATTTACTAAACACCTGTTTATTGTATAAAAACAACGGCGTTGATTGCTGAATCAAACGATAGAGGAAAATGTAGTCCTAGCCTTCTGATAACCAAATATACTGAACCCTTGGACTTCCAGGCGGAAATATGGTCAAACTAAGGCGTAACATAGTTAAATGCAACATCAATTTTATGAGCAGATGCAGAATCTATCTTGTTGTAAACTAACTCAGAGTAGCTTAATATTGGCAGAATGAGTTGCATTGCCAGTTTCTTTCTTATTTGAAAAGGCGTGTAAGTTGCAGACTTTCGTAAACTACACAAGGTACCACATAGCTTGCACACAGCAGCATTTATTTGGACACAGCCAGTGAGATTGGAGTTAATAATATAGCCAAGATTTGTGACTTTATTGACAATCTTTAAAGGTGTTCTCGCTATGCTTATCGTAGGAATAATTATAATATTTTTTTTTAAATAACGACGAATGAAGCAGTCAAGCTTCCATGCGTTGACAATAGCTGAATTTAAAACAGAAATCCACTCCGCCCATCCCTATGTTATAATTTTGTATAAGATGGGGCTGGTTGTAGTTGACATAGCGACCGGGTTCAAGAATTTCTCCTTCTTTACCAATTGTCTGCTTCTTCCATCTTTTCAATGATACCATTGGTAGGATCTAGTCAAAATTGGTAGCAAGTGTAACCTTGCTATTATCCTGCCAACGACAAATCAAAATGATGTTATGGGTATCAAAACAGAAATCATTGCCTTTTTCCAATTCCTTTCCAGATTTAAGTTCTGCGCCTCCAATACGGTTTGCTCGTATAGTGCCTGTTGCACATATTTGCTTTTCAGATAAAAGGCACATTAGATATTAAGAGGTGAAAAAATTATCAAAATAAACTATATGTCGGTTTGGATATTCAACATTGTCAATCAAGCGGAAAACGACATCAGCTGCTAGACCAAGCTGTTTATTGTATTTATTCGCCGACCCAGGATATGGTAAACAATTATAAAGGTAACCAGCTGATGAACAAAGACACCACAATTTGTATCCCAAACGAATGGGTTTGCCACGCATGAATATTTTACATGGATGACGACCAAAATATCGAACCATTTGTTCATCGATTGATTGTACCTCCCAAATACCGAATTCCATGAATTTTTTGTTTATGATGTCATATAATGGGCGAACCTAATTTTATAGATTTTAAAAGTGTAAAGTATTTTAAAAGTGTTACAAATAACTAACCTTAGCCATTTTATTTTTCGTATCTAGATTGTCATTCTAATTAAAATGGATGTGCTTTTTGATTTCCAAAAATCGGTTAATGGGCATACTTAATTTCACAATAGGCACAACCAAGGTTGGGTGGTTTGACCAATAGTCTCGAATTGTTGGTAGAGTATATCCAGACAGAATAAAAATACCAATAAATCGCTTTAATAGTACATGATCGAGCCTAAAATCTGAGTTCTTTTGCTGGGCACATCTATTTGTTTTTCTGATAATGATATCCAACATTTCATAATCAAAAAAGAGTAAAAATAACTCAAATGGCCCCTTATCCTTAAGGGTTTCGGCCAAGCTCAGTTATCGGTGCAACAGGATACTCGAACTGCGATTCAGGGTTCCTTTTTGAACCCTTTTTTGATAAAGCTAACAATGTAAAATTTGTCTCGATTCTCTGTCTTCTATACGAGTTTTTCACTGCAGATGATGTCAAAGTCTACTTCATCGCAGTCCCCATGATCTATATAGACACCTGTAGCCTTTTCAATCGCATCTAACTCAAACGTTCCTGCGCACTTCACCATATCCTCAGGCTAAAATGTCCCCAGAGATATCAAAAAAAATGGTCAACACACTCAATGATCTTAGTTTTTTATGTGCTCACCTCATGTATAGGTATTACATCGTCGTCGAAATCTTCTTTGACTTTATCAACTTTTTCTGGGGGTATAATTGTAACTGGGGCAATTTCTGTTTCATCGTCACTCCAGTCTTCAATTATAGCAAGCATTCCAGATTTCGTAAGAGCACGACGCCGAAACTTTGGAGCACTTTGCTTTTCCATTTTCAAATCACTTTATAAAGTTTCACTTTTATCTCACAATTGTTTTGGTCAAGAACTTTAGTCTATCACAAATCATCAAATACTAAATTTGAGCATTTGCATTCTTCAATTCCAACGAAAATATCACGAGACACCCAAAGAAACGGTAAGAAATGTTTAAAGTTGTGACTTGATTCAATTCATAAAGCATGTACTGAATAGCGCCCAGCGTTCGATAAGTCGAACAGCTAACATCAAATATATACGCTGCTCTTTACATTGACTTTGCAAAAAAATTGCTAATTAAAATTAGTTTTTCCTTTCATTTGAAAAACGCTGTATACAAATTTTTTTTCATATTTGTCTTTTCTAATTAGTTCGGAAACTTAAAAATCGTATTAAAATTACGAGTTTTTTTATAACGGTGTGCTCCAAAAAAGTATTTATTGAGAGATATATTTTAAATTACAGCAAATACTCCACAGCATTAAAACATGTCAAAATTTAGGGTATAGATTCCAAAAAAACGGATCAGAGAAATTAAAACAAACTGCTAGTTGTTTGATTAATCGAACATTGGTACGATATAGGTTAATGCAATGGCCAGGAAATACCGAAGGCCAACATCTCCATGCGACCGCCTTATCCATGCGACCGAAATATCCTATGAAATTCAAAGAGCATACCTTCAGGCAACGCATTTACTCTGGACTAATCGTCCATGTTTAAGCATAGTACGTAGATCGCAAGTAATTGCTCAAGAAAAATTTAGCAGTGTTTCTTGCGTGAAAAACACTAGCAGGCGAGTAATTTTGAAGTCTAAAAATCCCTGGTGAATAGTGAAACAAGCGAGCAGAAGAGCACATAAGCAAACGAAAAATAAATAAACGAAATAAACGTTTTTTGCTAATAACTTTTCACTGAAACAAAATTTTTATTTTCCGCTTTCGGATTACTGATACTACGCGTCTTTTGATACCTCTCGCGATATTTTTGGACGTGCTTTAGCAGTTGGCGTTGAAGGTAAAGTATTCAAAAAATATATGCCACTTGATGTATTTCTTGCGGAAACCTGTGTTGCCGTACTCAAATTTCCCGATAAAAAAGTAGTAAAGTTTCGTCTTATTTTTCGAGATAACCTTTTTTTTATTATATTTATATGAAAAAAAAATTTCAAGAATCAACAAAATTTCTTAGAGCCTTGCTAGTTTCAGGTTGTGAGACTAGACTTTAAAAGCTTACAAAAATTTGAATTTTCTCACAATGTTTTTCGAATTTTCCGGGAATTTTTGCATAGGTTTGGAAACATTGATTCAAAAGATTTCTGTGAAGGAACTATTTACATACATATTTTTATATAAAGTTAACAAACGAATTTTAGTTGAAGAAGCTTTTTTAAAATATTAGAAAAGCCAAGTGGATCATTTCTAGTTTGAGCCACTGTATGCACCGTTAACAAATTTTAGTATTAATATTTAATAAACGTGACAACACGCAATTCATATGCGTCGTTTCAACATATGTATACTAAATTTCGTTATTAGGTATATTAATATTTTTTTGATGTATGGTATTTGTTCGTTTATCTCCTCGTGTCACTTAAATTTATAATTATGTTGAGTTGCTCCAAGCACATTTCTCACCACATGGTAGTATAGTAAATTCAAAAGCTTTTTCAAAACATTAAATTCGTACATACAGAGTTATTAGGAACTCCGTAAACGATGGAGTGAAAACAAAACTTGTATTGCCTTAGGGCAATTCAAGTGCAATTTTCTAATTGGCGACAAGAATTTGGAACGTAAGTGCTTTTGGTATGTTTATAATAAGCTTCTTCCGTGAAATATGACACACGGGAATATGAACATAAAGATTTGAAAAATTTATTTGTGAATGAATGAAATGGAAAAAGTCGCACAAAACAGGCCATTTCTATCATGAAAACACAAAGTACCGCAATGAAAGCATTGAGCTACATTCTACGTATTTTCATGCACACAAGAATCCCATGAAAATATAGATATAAAATTGTATTACTCTCTTAACACTAGAGTACACTCCCCCCTGTTTTTACATCAATGCCCGCGTGGCCTACTATAGTAGACCATTTTAAAATAGTAAGACATATTTATTTAATTACGTTTAACTGAAACTAATGATCAAAAGCGTATTTGTATTTATTTAAAAAACACTTTAAACTTAAATTTATTCATAGAAAACCGCAATTTTAAATTAAAAATAATAATTCTGTTCTATAATAGGAAAAAATAACAAAAATTGCACTTCTGAGATCAATGACTCACATTTTTTTCTTAGGGTATTGTAAGCACAAGCGCGAACTACTATGGTAGGCCCGAGATTTTTCCGCCAATCCACAGAAATATTTGCACGAGTAGAAAACAAACACGGTACTGACTTGACGACAAATTTAATGCAGAGGGCTCTAACATACAACGCTGTTAAGTTATTATCAAAAATGTAACCGTGGTCTACAACAGTAGGCCGCGCGTGCACTCCAGTGTTAAGATACTTACAAATGATACCCACATAGGCGCATTTATAACACGGATTACCATTTGTCATTTTATATCTTTAATACTATCAAAGAAATATATAAATCTCCTACGTGCTTTAAGAAATATTCAGGATTTATTTTTTAGCTGTTGGCTGTTATTCGATATGTTATTGTTTATCTGTAAACACTGTTTAGTGGCGGCCGCCGTTGTGTATATATAGGGTCGCTGGCCTACCACACCGAAGGTCCAAGCTTCGAGTTCTGGGATAGGTAACATCAAAAGTGGTAAACATTTTTGGGCTCGGTAGGGGCTGTCTAGAAAAGTTAAGCGTTGCTGCCTGTAAACGTTCCTTTTTCGGTGTCTTGTAACCCTGCCTCTGCGTCTTGTTGATGTGCTAACACCTTTGGGCTCGAAAGCGGATTGCTGCCGTGATTCTGCCGCTGCTTGAAACTACGTCTCTCTTTGTGCCTTGTTGTTGATGTTGGTTCTATGATTTTTTATGTGAGTGCGGGTACAAGTGCTTTCTGGGGCTTATTATTGCTTGGCTTGCATCGATTTTGCATTGTTTTATTTGGAAATCGTGCGTAGAGACCCAACAGCGCTTATAACCAGTATTTACAAGGACAATAACTGATTATTCATGTTAAATTTATTGTAACTCAGAATATTCAACAAGGTATTTAATTGAATTTGAAATGCAAGAAAATTAACTAATAGAAAATAAATAAAAATAAAATAAAATGAATTAAAAGTAATTAATATAACTGGAAGTAAGGAAAGGGAAAACAATAAAGCAGCTGGCGCTGATGGTTTGCCTGCTGAGCTATTCAAACACGGAGGCGAGGAGCTGGTAAGGCGCATGCATCAGCTTCTATGCAGTATTTGGTCGGATGAATGCATGCCTGAAGATTGGAATCTAAGTGTTCTCTGCCCAATCCACAAGAAGGGCGATCCTGCAAACTGCGCCAACTATCGCGGAATCAGCCTTTTGAATATCGCATATAAGGTCCTATCAAGCGTATTGTGCGAAAGACTGAAGCCTGATGTGAACAGACTGATTGGACCTTATCAGTGTGGCTTCAGACCTGGTAAATCTACCATCGACCAGATTTTTACAATACGCGAAATCTTGGAAAAAACCCTTGAAAAAAGGACCGACACGCATCATCTCTTTGTTGATTTTAAAGCCGCTTTCGATAGCACGAAAAGGAGCTGCCTATATGCCGCTATGTCTGAATTTGGTTTCCCCGCCAAACTTATACGGCTATGCAAAATGACCTTGAGCAACACCGCCAGCTCGGTCAGAATTGGGAAGTACCTCTCCGAGCCGTTCGAAACTAAACGAGGTTTCAGACAGGGTGACCCCCTATCGTGTGATTTCTTTAATTTAATGCTGGAGAAAATAATACAAGCTGCAGAACTTAACCGCGCTGGAACCATATTTTATAAAAGCGTGCAACTGTTGGCATATGCTGACGATATTGATATCATTGGCCTTAACAACCGCGCCGTAACTTCTGCTTACTCCAAATTAGAAAAAGAAGCGGAGAAAATGGGATTGGTGGTGAACGAGGGCAAAACGAAGTACCTTCTGTCATCATGCAAAGAGTCAGCGCATTCGCGCCTTGGCAACCAAGCCACTGTTGGCAGCAATAATTTCGAAATAGTAAAGGACTTCGTTTACCTGGGAACCAGCATTAACACCAACAATAATGTTAGCCTAGAAACCCGACGAAGAATTACTCTTGCAAACAAATGCTACTTCGGACAGAGTAGGCAATTGAAAAGTAAAGTCCTCTCTCGACGAACGAAAATAACACTCTACAAGTCACTCATCGCACCCGTCCTGCTATATGGTGCAGAAGCGTGGACACTAACAACATCTGATGAGGCGGCTCTGGGAGTATTCGAGAGAAAGGTTCTTCGAAAGATTTGTGGACCTCTACGCGACGGCGAGTACCGAAGAAGATTTAATGATGAGCTGTATGAATTTTACGCAGACGCCGACATAGTTCAGCGAATTAAAACACAGCGGCTTCGCTGGCTAGGCCACGTAGTGCGAATGAGCGAAGATGCTCCAGCCCAGAAGGTATTCTTATCGGCACCCGCCGGTGGAAGCAGAGGAAGAGGGAGACCACCACTCCGATGGAAGGACCAAGTGGAGACCGATTTGGGATCCCGCGGTGTTTCCAATTGGCGCCAGCTGGCGCAACGAAGAAACGACTGGCGAGCTATGTTGGACGGTCAAAATCGCCCAGGCGGTTAGATGACCATTTAAAGAAGAAGAAGGAAAGGGAAGCGATGGGAAGGGAAAGGATAGAAAAGAAAAGTTAAGGTCAGGAAAGGAAAGAAAAGGAAATGAAATGAAAGGAGAGGAGAGGAAAGGCAAGGAAAGGAAAGGAAAGAAAAGGAATGAAAAGAAAATAAAAGAAAAGAAAAGAAACGAAAAACAAGAAGAGAAAAGAAAATAAAATAAAATGAGAAAAAAAACAAAATAAAATAAAGTAAAGGAAAGGAAAGAAATAAAAACGTAAAGGAAACTGCATCATACAAAAGATCAACCATCAAGTGGCACGTCATTACCTTTGTGCATATTAGTCGCCTCTTACGACCGGTATGCCTACCTCGGGCATACGTGTATAGCCACCTCATAATAATCGGTTGAAATTTATCGATCTCCCAACCCTTGTAACCGAATTGAAATGCTAGGTGTAATATTTATAATATTTATGTCCAAAATATTGAACGGATCTCTGTTAAATACATTTCTTTTAAGCGAAGTTAACTTTAATACTACCTTCCGAGCTTCAACAAATTTCAAGCCTATTCTTCTAAAGCAAGGCGGGGCCAATATTCAATTACACGAACCTTTTCAGTGTTTGTGCGAAAGATATAACTCTCATTCGAAATCACTTTTTATAATAAAAAAATGTCCTTTCCTCTCTTAACAAAACATTTATAAGTGCTGGTGGGGTTTTCTCTGTAGCTAAGTAGTTTGAGATCTCGATCAGTAACAAACCTCTGCCTTTTAAGCATTTGACAAATTTAATCCGCATTTTATGCAACCGCACCTATCGTGTTCGTTGGCCTTTTAAGCTTATCTTGCTTTGCTAAATAACTTTGAGCAATGCTCCGTTAACACTACTAAGGCCTCTTCGAGACACTTGGTGGCAAAGGGGGCTTTAGGCGTATATTATGACTACCTCTGTTACCATCCCTAGATATATTATTTCAAAAGAACAACTGGCAAATAATTTTAAAACCTACGCTAACTTAAATCACGTACAAATCCATGTGATTCCCACTCCATGCAAAAGCTTTAATTGAAAAGTTGTTGCTATCCCTCGTCCAAGTTTTTCTTCACGTAAAGTCCATCAATTATTCCAAGTACAGAAGTATACTATGTTTTGTATTTCGAAACAAGATTACATACAGGGAAACGGATTAAGCGAAAGTTTAAGGCAATTACAGAGACCAAATAATTTACTAATAATTTTGCCCCTCGGCAGTGGTTTGGCAAACTCTCCGAGTGTATTTCTGCCATGACAGGCTTCTCAGCAAAAATTCGTCTCCTTTGTAGATGCCGTTCGGAGTCGGCAAAAAACTGTAGGTCCCACCAATTTGTAGGGAAAATTCAAATCGGCACACCACAAATTGGAAGAGAAGCTTGGCGCAAAAATCTCTTAGGAGGTTTATGATGATATACCTGTTGTATATCGCGGAATAGAGATAGAGAGAGAGAAATAATTTACTCAACTGGTTGCCATACCAAGGTAACTTAAAAGCATTTGCAAGATTTACAAGCATTTTTGATGAACTTATAATAGGAAGCATAGGGCATGTGAGTTGGTTCTCTGGGCCTTAAATACTTTAATTTAGTGGATGTATATTGGACCGATTTTTCGTCATCAAATGTCAAATTGAATTTAGTGACAAACCTGTTTCGTCGCTGTACCATATGCATCGTAATAATTCGTTATGAATTATTCAATAGTTTATAGGGAAGAAACCTTCAATAAAGGCGAATTTTGTGAATATTAGTGAGTTTTTACGCTTGGATTGAGTGATAATTTGAAAATTATTGATTGCAGCTAAGTTTACGAGAGCAACAGAACACTGAAGTTACTAGATTCAAGTACTGGTGCAAGTAACTTAAAAAACGGGTGAAACAGTTTTTTTTTAAACGGGCCCATCGGCAACCCTCCCTTAGTATTCGTTCACCTCGTTCAATACATGCCGTTCTTAGTATTTGTTTTTATAAATTTTGTGCACTAGTGCATATTTTTTTTATGTATAGAGGCTTTTCAAATTTTAGTTTTCTATATTTTATATGTTGCTGTACTATTGTATTGACACAAATAAACCAACCGCAAAGTGCAAACAAAAGCTCTTGGCTCAATGCAGCTATTCTAAAGCGGCTTTTCGGTATTTTCAAACAAAATCCGTTGCCCAACGAGTTGGTGTTTTACTACATTTGGTTGTACTTGTTACTGTTTTGTGTATTATGTATGTGTGAACTATGTGCTTGCAAAATTTCATATTATTCGTTGATATATTTTTAACATTTTTCTCCATTTTTCCTAAGCCGGTGCAAAGTGCAGAATAAGCGTTTGTATAGAAAACGATATAAAGTTGTTTAAAATATTTTGTTTGCGCGTGAAAGGCGTGCTGGTTTTGTAAGTGTCGCCCTGCCCCCTCCCTCCAACTGAATATGTGTATCTGCGAAATTTCAAAAGGAAAGGAAAAATATATAACCGTAACTATATTTCGGTCCTTTATATGATAGCGCAAATACTTGTATTAGCTTCTGGCAAACTTCTATATTTTACGCTTAAACGTATGAGTGTAATTATTCTAGTGTTAATAATCCCGAATCCCTCACAAGCAAAAATAATTAACCGTAACTATATTTCGGGCTTTTATATGATAGAGCAAATACTTGTAATAGCTTCTGCTTCTGATTATACTAGGGCCCGAATTATTCACTTTTTAATAGTGCCAATAATACCGAGATTTGGTTGCTTAAAATTATGGGATTTTCGCGATTTGCAATATGTGACTAAAAAAAATATGTATCATTTGTTTATGAAACACTCCTTTGCTGATGTGTAATATTGTTGAATATTTTTTTGTTGTTGATTTTGCTACCTAGGCTAACATGAAACTCTAACTCTAATAAAATAAAATATAATCAAATCAAGGCATGTCGAATTAAATGAAATCAAATCAAGGCGAATTCATATATAAAAAATGTCTATGCAATTTGACAGGAGAAGCCGCGAAAACAAAAACAAAACACATGAAGTAGGTATACATCAATTAATTCGCCGCGATATCATCTGGTATAAATTAGCCTTGAATCAAATCCAAAAAGTTTGAAAATATAAAAATTAAAAACAAACTATTTTCTTCAAATGTGACATAATAAATGTCGAGGATAGGAAACAATAATAAAAGACAGATGTGAAGTATAAAAAAGGAACTTAAACGAAAGGAAATTAAAGAAAAGGAACAGCAACGAAAGAAGCGGAAAAGAAGGAACTGATAAAAAGCAAAGGACGATGAAGGAAAGAAACGTCAAGGAAAAAAAATATTTGATTACAATACCAGTTTTAAATTTCTTTGAATAAAAGTCTTTGTTACTTAAGTTGAATATATATGAAATCTAAATTACACTGGTCACTGGGCGAACTGTTCTAATATTCAAAACCATATTATTTGTTAGTGATTTTAAATAGTTTTCCGAGCACTTTCTTCACTTTTTCAAGCTTAACTGTTGGGAAATAATAAACAACTAAATGCCGAGACTAACCAAGGGATCAATTAATTGCACAATACGATCCTGAGAATCCCGGAATTGCAAAAATCGAAAAAGGTGGCATCATTTAGAGTTCATTTATAAAATTTTAGATGTGTAAGTGGCTAAAAATTTCACAATATTGCCTATTACGAAACAGCTTTGTTTTAAACTTTAACCGGTTTAGTTTACACACTATATTTTTTTTATTTATATACGCTTTAATACACTTTAGATTTTAATACTAACATGCTTGTTTTCAACTTTTACAGATACTACATACCTACATGCACGTATGCTTTTATATAAAATGTATGTATATACATATGTATTCAAACTGTTATACCATGCATTATAAACAAACAAAAAATGCTAGCTAAACAAACAAACTTTTCAAAAAGCTTATGCGTAAAAAAGCATTTCAAAATTAAATTTAACTAAAATTCTATATTGCGAGTTTATGTACTTAGTCTATGGATATCTAAAATAATTAAAAACTCTTAACAACTCCAGTTAGAATGAGCGTGAAACAAGCTATTGTGGCCTACTATAACGTGTACGAGGTGTGTTCAAAAAGTATCGCGAATTTTGTGTTTTTTCAAAAATTATTTATTTATTCATGAATATCTATTTTGTCCCCTTCAAAGTAATCCCCATGAGATATTATACACTTGTGCCAACGGTTTTTCCAATCTTCGAAGCACTTCAAAAATTATTTTTTTTGTATCTTGTTCAGCTCCTCCTTCGATGCCGTCTTTATCTCGTCAATTTAATTTAATTTAGCAGTTTTCTCCGAATACTGCATTGAAGCTTTTAGTAACCGGGCCCAAGTTGATACCGTGTATACTGATTTTTCGAAAGCGTTTGATAAAGTTAATCATCGTATCTTGTTATCGAAGTTACAGAGTTTTGGCTTCCACTCAAGTTTTTTAAGCTGGATCAAATCGTATCTCTCAAATCGATATTGTTGACGGGGTGTCGTCGTACTCTCTCATTGCTTCTTCAGGCGTTCCTCAGGGAAGCATTTTAGGTCCTATTCTTTTTGTGATTTTCATCAATGATATCACTAGTTGCTTTAAGTTTTCAAAATTTCTTTTGTATGCTGATGACATGAAGATTTTTAGTAATATTACGTGTTCCGCTGACTCGTTGAAACTTCAGAGTGATCTTGACAATGTTGTAGCTTGGTGCCAGAAAAATATGCTTTCCTTAAATATTAAAAAATGCTCCCATGTCTCCTATTCCAAATCCCGTTCTCCTAGCCCTCCTTCATATTTTATTGCAGGCTCACAACTAAGCTTTGTTTCCAAAATCACTGATCTTGGGGTGGTCTTTGACTCGAAGTTCTCATTTCAAAGTCATCTTAAATATATTTTAGCTAAGTCTTATTCTATGCTGGCTTTTGTCAGACGTTTCAGCTCTGATTTCTCGGATCCGTATACTCTAAAAATACTTTTTACCTCACTGGTGCGCTCGAGGCTTGAATATGCTGTTGTTATTTGGCGTCCGTATTATTCCTGTCATATAAGTCGTTTGGAGAGAGTGCAGAAAGTCTTTTTAAAGTACGCTCTGAGCCCCCTTCATTTTGAACTTCCTGTTCCGGCTTATGGATCTAGATGTATGCTTATTGATCTCAAGACATTAAATTGTAGGAGAACCTTCCTATCTCTTACATTCATTTTTAATTTAATATCTGGGGTGGTTGACTGCCCCTTTTTACTTGAACGCATATTCTTTCTTATTCCTAATATTTGTTTAAGGAATCATGCCACATTTTATGTTGGGCTTGCGAGAACCAATTATGCGGCCAATGCTCCTGTTGTTAGAGCTCTTAAAGAGTTTAACTTGCTCCCAAATTCTTCAGTTTTGGACTTCTCCTACTGTGAAAAAAGATTTAAATTGCTACTAAATGACCTGTTAAATTAGTTGGTAATCTATCTGAACCTGTAACTAGTCTGTAAGAGATGTAATAATTTCAAGACTAAATAAATATTATTATTATTATAAGAGAAGCGTAACGTCGTCCTTTCATGGGCCTCTTCAGTTTAGGGAACAAGAAAAAGTCACAGGGGGCCAGATCTGGGGAATACGCAGGCTGCGGCATCATTAGTGTGTTGTTTTTGGCCAAAAAGTCGCGCACAAGCAACGATGCGTGAGCAGGGGCGTTATCGTGGTGCAAAAGCCAATTTTTGTTCTTCCACAAATCCGGGCGTTTCTGGCGGATTGCTTCGCGCAAATTGCGCATAACTTGCAGGTAATATTCCTTATTGACCGTTCTTCCCTGTGGCAAGAACTCATGATGCACCACGCCCCTGCAATCGAAGAAAACTGTCAGCAAAACTTTCACATTCGACCGAACTTGGCGCGCTTTTTTCGGTCTTAGTTCGTGCGGCAGCTTCCATTGAGATGATTGAGCTTTGGTTTCCACGTCATAACCATAAACCCACGATTCGTCACCAGTTATGACCCTCTGGAGCAAATTTGGGTCGTCGCGGACAGAGTTTAACATCTCATTAGCAATGTTCATGCGATGCTGTTTTTGGTCACAATTGAGCAATTTTGGTACGAATTTCGCGTAAAAATCGAAGACGATCCAAAACACGTGCAAGCAAAGCAGCTGTCAACAATTAACTGAACATTCAAAATGGCCGAGCTTGTCGGCATAAGTGAGAGACATGAGTGCCAACATAACGCCACAAAAAATTCGAAATTCGAATATACGTAACCAGCGAAAATTCAAAATTCGCGATACTTTTTGAACACACCTCGTATTCAAACAAAAGCGGTATGTAACACTAAAACTACGATCACAATAAGGTCGCATGTTTTAAACCACTGACTGCATTTCCTAAATTTTTATTTCAACAAAAACAAAAAATTAAAAATTCTTTATACTGTTAAAGCATACTTTAAAACCAAATTAAAATTATTATTCAAAAAATTCCGGCTTATTTAGTACCTTTTTGTAGTTTTGCACTAAACAAAAAATGTATAAATATCTATAGTATTATCTATATTACTATCTGCAGAGCCTTTTTTATCCGGTATTTTCAAGATATTACTCTACCATCCCCGAGTTAATCAATGGATTTAAGTACTAGTTATTTTTCAATGGCATAGCTTGAAAGAAATGAAGGAATTGTTTGAGAAACTTTCACCTAACCAAAACAAGTATTTGCTTTACTTAAAACTTCAGGTATATTCCTGTAATTATTCATTTAGTTAATTTGCATTAAGTAGTCATCCAGTTAAAAAATGAGTGGCTACGGTCAATACGGCCGTTAATCCAATCTTTAAACTGTAATGATAAACACGATTTTTGGGGGAACAGGTCTGTGTTTTCAAGAGCATATCCTCGCAAGTATTTAAAAATTTAATTGATGAAGAAGTGAACTCAAAAAAAGATGATTCATACAAAGTATTACAGGGAAAATTAAAAGGGTGGAAAAACATATGGACAGAGAGACTTTGCTGACCCCTCAGTAGCTTTCGAACAAGCTATGATTATTGAACAAGCTGTGATTAGCAAGACAGTAAACCTAATGATTATTCAATGGGTGTTGTCCATACAAAAGAAAAGAGTTGGAGTTAGGAGAACAACTGACTAAATGGTGGCCACCAGGAAAATTCATTTAGTTGGTATACTCTCTCTTTGTTTGTGAGCAATAGTAAAATATGATCCTTCTCCCCAACTGAAACTAAATATGTTTCAGACTTAGTTATTTTCTGCACAGGCATTAATGACCAAACGATATCCAATAGCATGCTGAAACCCATGTACATAATGGAACGATGGACGGATGTATGAAGAGATTAAGGCCGAGCTTCTCTTCTAATTTGGAGAGTGTTGCTTTTAAGTTTCCCTACAAATTAGAGCTCTCTCCGTTTTCCATCCCGATTCCGAACTTTATCTGCCAATACAGATATATTTTTATACAGAAGCTTTTTAATGGCGCAAATGCAGTCAAAGGGTTGTCAGCCACTGTCAAGGAACAACCTTTTCATGTCACCTGTCATTGTACTTGAACCAGATGTATGGTAGACTGACGACACCATAATAAACATAAATAATTAAAAAGGTACAAATCGAAATTCGTAATGCATTATGTGAAGATGTGGCTTTGTGAATCACCTTTTTGTCAACAGCTAAATGATTTCAGCGAAAACAGAGCTTTTAGAGGAATATTATTTAACTTGAAAGTTCTTGCTGTATATCCAATTTGCGAAAGTTATATTTTATGCATACGTGTACATTACATGATTTAATAACCTAAGGAGAGTGAAGAAATTATTTGAAAATATCTGGTCCTAAAACATAGTACAACAAATATATTTGCGATATGTTTTTATACCCAGCTTTTCTAGCACTATAGTTTTTTCCACATAGCTGGGCCTTATAATGGTATAAAATAATAGACAATTCCATTTATCTAAGTGCTTAAATTTTAGATTTCCTGTATCACATTGTTTATCTGTGCAAAAATATTGCCACTTTAAGTAGACACATGTTTGTAAACCAATATCGAACATTTCGAAAAATAAGTAAAATTACTTATACAATTAATAACTTATTTTGGTTGGGTTCTATCTATGATCTAAAATTAATTTAAGGGATAAGGAAATTAAAAATTAACTATCTCATGTTTTTCTATTTACAAAACTTTTATTCATTCTCCTGTTGTTCGCACGGTGAAATTGCACTTGTTGTTGAGAATTTCACCGTTTCAATATACATACCTCAGAGTAATGAGAGAACTAAGGAAATGGTGAAAAATTTTCTGCTATAGGAATTTACAATTTTCATAACTAATTACACATTAAAAATAATTATAAATTTTTTATTTTCCATTTTACGGCTTGCACATTTTTAAAGTATCCATGACTATGAATGAGCTCAAAGCCAGAATATTAATTTTAATAAAAATTATTATTATTATTATTTTAATAATTTAATTAATTATTAACAGTTTTTAATTGAATAGAATAATAAAATTTTAGAGACAACCGCTATAGCTTTTATTATAGATCCATTTCGGAAGCTGCTAGACTTCTTTATCTTAGAAATTTTGGCACACTTTGCTAACCATTAAGCTAACAGAGCGTTGGTTTTCTGTCAGCTAAACTCCTATTTCTATTTAATTTACCATATCTCTGAGCTACCCCCCGCCATCTGGCAGTGAGTAGTTGATAATGATGGATTTTTATTTGTACTATTATAAAAAGAAAAATTATTATTCTTGGCCTTGAGCTAATATATAGTGTTGGATAATCATTAATTTGAAATAAGGGAGAATTTACAATTCAAAAACAACCATTAATTGTTAGCACATCAGAAACGTCGAAACGTTCAACACCATTTATTGCCACTTTTATGGTTGTTAAACCTTGTAAGCAAATATAGCTTTTAGAATGAGCAACAAGAAGTGTCAAAGCTAAGGTCGATCAATAATTCAATAAACACCAAAAAAAAGAACAAATTGAACTGAAATATCGAAACTTATATATATTATACACATGCACAGTCAATACGGCCTGTCTGGAAAAATAAAAGATGAATAGGCATATATGACAATTGGTTAAATCAACGTGAGTTGCTGGAATGTCCATTTGATATGAGCTAAAATGTTCAAGTCCTGTGAAGAGGTACGCCGTTCCATCATCCACTCAAGCTAGGTGCCATTTGTTGACACCCTCAACAGTATATTGTCTACTAACCCACGTGGTTTTGCTATACTCGAGTTGTAGTTTTTGAATTACCCGTTAGTTCATATAATAGCTTATATATTTATACTTGTAACGAAACCTTGTATGGAAACGATACTTCGTTTCTGCTGGTTATTGTTCCAAGTTAGATATTGCAACATAACCAGAAACCGAATTTGGAACCCTAAGCGGCTTCTGCAATCTTTATTTTAAAACAAATTCTACTTGTTGCGAAATATTTAGTAGATAACATTTGTTAATCTTGTAAAGTTTTATGAGACATTTTGGAACAAAAAGCGATTGAAATATTTTATCAAAAAATCAACTATTTCGCCGTATAGGGGTCTTAAAAATTTTAATTTTATCGTACTTTTCCAATCAAAGTTTTTGAATAGTTCATTTTATTAAGAAATATTAAATGAGCTTTTCGTTTTAAGGTACTTAAAATATTCCATTTTTACTTTTTATGCACCGCCTCCGCCTGGTCGCTACTCGAATCAAATACTATACATGTACATCATACAGTATACTGTCACTGTCATCATTTTCTTACGTTCCTTCAGTTACAAGTTTTTGTGGGCAGTTTCGGAACATGTTTTGTTTCTGCTGAAACCGTTTCCAGCAAATTGTTCTTGTTTTGATATAAAGGAGTACCAAATTTCGCTATAGCATGTATCAATACTATTTTGTTTCGATACTAAAACCCCCTAACAAGTCCCTGATTTATATACTTATCCATCAAGTCAAGATTAAGGCCAGTAATGTTGAGTGCTCCGCTTGTTACCCGAATCTACGAGCTTCTTAGAGTTTTCTAGCATTCGTTAGTCCAGCCAACCAGACAATGGCATTATATAGTGGAATGGGATGTACAAAGGCTTTATAGACCCTATGTATCTTTTAATTGAAAACGTCGGCGCTTCGGATTTTTTAACGAGTACCGGCATGCGCAATCTTTACCGCCGATTTAATAGCATTCAAATGAATATTGCTGGAGGCACCTACTAAATTACTTCAAAGTATTACAGTTTCAGCACTAACGTAATCAGTTTTGTTGAAAAATATCTTATCTAAAAAATATGTTGTTTGATGGAATATGCTAAAGTGGTACGATATCATAGACTTGGACATTAGATAACTAAAAAAATTTTCGGGGAAATATCTCAAAAATTTCCCAACCGTTTTAATGGAAGAACACCAAAATTCCTTTTAAGATATTAAGAGAAGTATGTATGTCGAACCTCCAACTAGGTACTAAGCTAGCTAATCATATAAAAGCTATAATATAAATGCGCAAGTTGAAGGAAATTGTCCCACCTTATGGCCAAACTATACATCTAAGGTATTAAAAATTATATTTAAGGATAGGTATGGCCAAACTTCAGTGTCTTCAATCGAAAAAACTTAAACAAAAATAAATTATAATATAGAAAAATTAGTTTAAAAGTAACAACAAAACAAATACAAAACATGCACTCACACTATAGAGCCTTGGTTGTGTGAGTAGACATGTCATCCATGTATTGTATTACTCGTATGATCGGCTCTCACCGTGAGTGCGAAGAGTTGGTAGTGAACCAATAAAAAACAAGGATTCGCACTATAGAGCCGTTGTGTGAGTAAACGTGTCATGAATTTTCGCTTTAGTTGGTGTTACTTCCCTGTGGGGAAAATCTTTATTTCTGACCTGGTGCACATCTAGTGCGTTTTGAACCACAAGTAGTTCGCCTTCAATCTCTTTCACATTTAATCAACTGGCGAATTTAACATGGCGATGTCCTAGCCGGTGAAAATTGACCCCTGCTGCATTACCTTTTCGACAGTTCCGAACTAGTTTAAAATTCGACAGTTGGGATGTAGTTCGTTAATGCTAATATTGCTCTAGTTCTGCACTATTTCCAAATTCTGAAGTTTAGATGTAGTTAGTTTAGACTTAAAAAAAGAAATATTTGGATAAGCCTTCCATGGTAGAACTACACTTGGATACTTTTTGCCAAATGACTGCCTACGGTTGCGACCCCCGTTTTGAAAAACTTTTTCAAACCACTTTTGATGTTACCTTTCCCAGGACTCGAATCTTGGACTTTCGGTGTGATAGGCCAGCAACACTACCGCCACACCATTTCGGTTAGTTTCTGCACGGTTAATAATTTGAGCCTACATTTTAAACCATTCCAGCATAATGTACTCGTATACATATGTAACGTTTTCTCACATTATTGACGCGTGCGCCGTAGCTAAGTGGGTAGAGCACTCAACTCTGATGCAGGACGCGTTGGTTCGAAACCTACCAACAGAAATTATTCTCACTAGTTACTGACTTCCCCACAGAGTTTGTTGTGATGGTTCTCAAAAGTACACCTGCTGCCTCTCTCATTTTGGTGTTGAATAATCTATGGAGTAATCTTTTGGGAGCATTTTGAGAGTATTCTCGTATAGGTCTTCGATGGAGTATTCAAAAGCAAAGAAATGGTGTACTCCGAGATGGAGTAGGTGAATCTTAGCACATTGCCATATAAATTGGAGCATCCCTTTTATATGAAGGAGAATAAGTGTTTGAGTACTCTGATACTCCTACCGAGTTGAGCAAATATGTATGTAACTTCATTGATGATACAAACAGTATTTATAAAAACAAAATAATCGATTGAGATAAGAGGAATGGAGGGGAAAGGAAAGAAAGGGAAGGGATAGTCAAGAAAAGGAAACAATTAAACAGAAAACAACAAAAATATAAAAATAGAGACTCCAGAGAGAAGAGGAAATCAAAAAACAAATATATACTAAAGGAAAGGAACAACAGAGAAAGGAAGTGAAAGAAGGCGAATGAAATTAATAGAAAGTAATTAGAATGAAATTTAGTTTTGTGGTTGAATTTCAACCTCGCTAGAATTTATAAATACCTAAACAAAGATTATGTGCGATTACTTATCTGGCAACAAATTAAGTAAGAAATTGTATCAATTTGTTAAAAAATATTTATGTCCATATCTCAAAATTCTATCTAAACAGCACAACTCAATATATCATGTTGTTTAGAAAACAAAGAAACTAACTGCTTCTCCTGTCAGCGCTAAAGAAGTTTTAAGTTGCTAGCAAGTCGAAAGTCATTACTCGATAAGAAGTCGTATTGTTACTAAGTAGCTTATACAGATAGATCGGTATGCAAAACTTCAAAATCTTATATTTTGTAGTTAGGTCACTTCAGATCTAGTTGAGTACTTTGTGCCTAGGTCAAGTTGAAAAATCACTTCTATATAAGGGACATAAGCCAATGAGGACGTGTAGAGTAGACATACTAGGTGACAATAAAACCCCTTTAGCTATGCAAACTAATCCTTTGAAACTCGATATTGCATATCCAAGTAGATAAGAGCACTTCAAAGCACACATATAAATATAATACTTGATGTCAATATTCCCAGTAGGGAAAATATAAAGTTTTGAAATGGTGTGATTCTAGTGCATTCCGACTCACGCCACAAATATACGTATTGCAATTGACTCAGGTTTTCGATGGTTCCGAACCAGTTCGAACTTCGAGGAATTTTACGCAATACTTGTCTTTCCCCAACCTGATCTATTTGATGAACAAACTATTTATGTTTTAAAGAACATAACATTTAACTTAATATTCTGATTTTTTGTTCAAGCATGAATCTTAAACAATTTCATTTGAATAATAAATGTTTTTAGTTTAAGGACGTTGTAGAAACATATTTTTTTATTTTAAATACAATTCAAAATGTCTAGGTTTGCTAACTTCCGGTTTTGAACTAGTTAAAATCCATTTATTATCAAACTAGTTTTTATTTAATACTTTACATCAAGTTCAGGGACAGAAATTTGTATCACTAGTTACAGAGTTCCCAGCGGGGTTAGTTTTTTTTTTTCAAATGTCACATATGCATTTGTATTATTATTGTTGTTCGTTGCTTTTCTCTAGATATTGGTCATTTTCAGTTCACTTCTGCATCGTTCCTTTTTATGAGGCTTCTTTTTCCCTGCCGTTGCTTTCCTTAAAGCAACATTTTTACAAACTTTCGCTTAAGTGATTGTATATCGACCATTTTTTATTAACTTTGTACCATTTTTTTGTCTCTTCATTTTATCCTTTACTGCCTTTCATAGTTTTGTTATTATTATTGTTATTGTAATCCTTTTTTCTTGTTTTCTTTTAACTCGCATTCTTCCATGTCGTTTAAATTTTTTATTCCGAGTCAAGGGGTCGGCGTTATACCAGTAATGCTTGTTGTGTCATGTATTGTGAGAGAAATCCATGTCTTCACGCTTCATATATGTAGGTTCCTATGTGCATATGTATTCATGTGAATACGAATACTTATGCACATGAATTATCACATACAAATTGCACGATAACTTTTCATTACGTACGAATAGAATGTGGCTATTCCTTTTGACCTATGCTCCTTTTTTCTGGCTATTTGCTAGCTAATGGCAGTGAAATTTTATGTACGAAAATCTATAGCTTTCAGAAGATTTAAATTTGGGGGTCATCTTTGACAGCTTCTATGAAGGCAACATTTCGCGAACATGTCAAGTAGGGCTACAAAGTCCATCATGGTGTGCAAACGCATATCGGGCAAAACAGGGGGGTGCAGCCAGCACATCCTAAGATGGATGTAAACTATGATAGTGAAACCTACTATTATTCATCGATCGGTAGCATGGGCATCGTGGCAATAGAGCGGTCGGCCAAGAGAACCGTCCTGAACATCGCAAAGGAGGGCCAGGCAAAGGAAAAGTTAAGTCAACCAAGAACATGGTAAACTATCCCGATATCTCAGCTACCAAGGGATGACATTCTCAGGCAGATCATCTTTGAAAATAGACTTAGAGGAGAATTGGGAGACAAGTTAACCTGGGAACAATCCAGAATAGACACCATACACCGCTCCTACACAATCGTGTAGTACACGGATGGTTCGAAGACCCCAGGAGGAATTGAACCGGAATATTCTGCCCACGAGCTGAGATTCCAGCGCCTCTGGGGATATACCTGAGCCTCTTTGAAGCGGAAGCATACGCTATACACCACTGTGCAGATCTAATATTGCAGCGTGAATATAGCAATGTCACACGACGTTGCAAACTGCACAGCACATCCTTCTGGCATGCTACGCAATTGCCAGAAAAAGAGAACCATTCCTGGGATCACTACGGCCAGAGCATACACAAATACAAACCCTCGAGCCAGCTAAAACAATCACTTTCCTGAGGGAGGTTCGCTTGGGTCAGGTGTTGTAAAGAGATGAGGTCACAATAGACCTTTTGGTCGCAGTGTTATTTCCGATTAATCTATCTATCTATCTAAAAATATTTTCAGAATTTGCGAAATGTCGCCGAATTTTCATAACCATTTTTAGGTTTTTCCAGAAGTTTTAGATTTTTTTGGAGTGTGCGGTTTGTAGCCTATTCAATTTAGTATAGTGAAAAATGTGTCTTTTTATTGCGATGTTGCAATAAGAATCATTATCGATCAACGGGAACTTTTAGATACTTTGATTCTCCACACAAGTTAGAAAGGGACATTTATAATAATAATAATTCCCAACGGACAGCCCACCATCCCGCCCAACCGACACAAGGGGTGCATCCGCATAACGCACGGCTTTTTTTTTTATATATAGGGGTTTGTTAAGTGTCGAGATCTAAAACTGCTCAGCTACAGAGGGAAACTCACCATCTAAGTAACACAAGAAATTAAAACTTATAAATAATGTATTAAGCGAAGAAAGAATCAGTTAGATTGTAAAGAGTAAATTCATAAAGTTGCTATGGGCTAAGCGAGGATAGTATCGATTTTTTAATGCTAAAAAGCGAGTCAGAAATATCAAATGTACTCGAGTGAGTGTTATAATTGTCACACAAACATCGGAAAGGCTCATTTGATTCAAAATTAGTCTTACACTGTTTCAAAAAAATTGGTTTAAAATGTCTTGATGGCCGAAAAGGAATGTTAAAGTTTACTTCTCCCAACAAAAATGGGCTAGAGACCAACCCGTTTAGTAATTTAATCATAAATATTGTCTCGAGCATTTCTCTACGACTAGCAAGGGTAGGAAGGTTAATAAGTATCAAGCGATTAGTATAGGGAGGCAAATTATACAGGGAATCCCATGAAAGATATCTTAAAGCGAAAAGTAAAAATTGTTTTTGAACCGATTCTAACCGATCAACCGTGACTTGGTAGCTCAGATTCCAAATAATTGAGCCATATTCTAATATCGGTCTTGCTAATGTTGTAAAATGGGTTTTAGTTACGTACGGATCACTAAATTCTTTCGACCATCGGTTAACGAATGATAAAACACCCCTAGATTTATTAACAGTTGCATTAATATGGAGATTGAAGCTAAGTTTACAATCCATCGTAATTCCCAAGTCCATAAAATCATGCACTTGTTCAAGACTATGATTGTTGATTATGTATGAAACTGGTTGTGTATTTCTGCGCGAAAAACACATATATTTATAGTTTTAAGATTGAGTGGCATGTAGTTTAAATCGCACCGAGCACCCAGTCCATCAAGATCTGATTGAAGTAAAGCTCTATTTTCGCTCACCGAGTAAGACATAAAAATCTTAACGTCGTCAGAGTACATCAAAATTTTTGAAAACTTGATAGTACTGGATATATCATTAATGAACAGCAAAAACAGAATCGGGCCAAGATGGCTACCTTGAGGAACTCCAGAAGATACATCGATGAAATTAGATAGCGCATTCTTAAAAACTACTCTTTGTGTTCTGAAAAGAAGATAAGAAGAGTAGTGTCTTTAGTCTACTAGTTTTTCTTTTGGTAGTCTCCAAATTTTTTTACAATTTCGGTACGATAACGGGATCTAAATACTCGATGACAAAAAGAATCGCCACAAAAGTATCAATCATAAAACATCGGTATCGAAGAGAAAAAGTATCGATATGGTATAGTATCGTATCGAAATTTGTGTCCCTAAATAGTGCAATTACTGACGAACGCAAGCACGTAGTACAAGGTGGCGCAAAAGAAAGCTTCCGATGTTCAGCATATCGGTTGTGGCACGTGCAGTATGTGCTGTTGCACCGTCTTGTTGGAACCACATGTTTTCCAATCCCAATTCATCAAGTTGCGGCAAAAAGAACTCGTTGATCATTGCTTTGTAGAAATCAAACAATTTTTGATTTTTTCCTAGGGCACGTGTCAGCTGAATGCTTTCTCACATGCAAGTGTTGCATATTCATACGTTTGTATGCTGGTTATGGATCGTTTCCAAAAATACCTAAAAATACTTAATACATTTTCCGAATAATGTTAAAATACCCTGTATACTATATAATTATTTAATAGTAGTTTCGGGCATTCATAAAATGAAAAATAATCACTTCTAGGGTACATGTTTGCGTTAGCATGCATGAAAACTGATCACTGGCAATATTGTACAAGGTGGCGCAAAAGTAATCCTCCTATCAGAAAATGCTATAAATTTTGCGATTGGCCCCTAAAGTCAGTTCTGTTTTGACATTTGTGTAGTAAACACATGCGAAATACACGTTAATAAACAATGTTACGCTACACTGCTCCAGAACGCGGAATATTGCTGACTATTTATTTGACCAATAATCGGTCGGGGCCAAACGGTTACTGTGAATGGTGAGCGCTACAGAGCAATGATCAACGAGTTCTTTTTGCCGCAACTTGATGAATTGGGATTGGAAAACATGTGGTTCCAACAAGACGGTGCAACAGCACACACTGCACGTGCCACAACCGATATGCTGAACATCGGAAGCTTACTTTTGCGCCACCTGTATATGCGCCAAAAAAAAACGGTTTACTCTGTGTTTCATTAGTATTGTGTGTGTCCCATAATTTTGCTTTTACCATATTTTGATAGCTCTTTCAGTGAAAAACCCAGAAAAAAGTATACTAGTAAATTTACTATAAATTTACGCGCACTGTGACCACGAAACAGAGTAAAACCTTCAGTAAAATTCTTAAGAGCATCGGCCAATCTTTTCACCGTTTCACTCATATTGTACATATTTATGTGATTGTCCATACTGCTCGCACTTATATGTAAAGCATATTTTTATATTTATAGATTGTGTCTAAAGGAACAAAGTGGAATTGTTGCTGTTGGACGCCATTTTTGGTCACTTTTTGTTGGCTTGTATATTTAAAATATTATCCAGATATGGTAAAAACCCAAAACAAGAATTGCGCATTTAATAGCCTACATTGTTCGTCGTATGGGATTTACCCTAGGTAACGAGCTATACAAATTTATGTTGTGTACTTATCCCTTACTTATTATCATAAACTTCGTGTTGTAAGTATGCACGCCTACCTGAGGGTCATCCACTGTGGGGAATACCACTGTGGAAGTGAATGCGTTTGAAATATCCATACATAAGTACCAAATACATGCCTACCTAAAGCTCGTCCAGAGTTTAGTTTCATGTGTAGATCTTTAAAACAAAGAAATGGGTTAGTACTTGTTTTGCTAAGCAGTACCAGGTACTATTTTATTTTCTCATTCCCACAACAGCCGGTTCTATCGCACCGGAATGACCCGGGGTTTTTTACCCGGCCAAGGGCTGTTATTTCAGTGTAACCCTGTCCAATCTGTCCCGTCCCACCCTTAAATTGTCATCCTCGGAGCAAACCCTTGCAGCTGGGTTGCTCCATTGTCTCTTGTTACGGGCTGGGGTCGAACCCAATCCTGGACCAAGAGACTGGATCTGCTGTGTTTGCTGGAAGAAAATCTATATTAAACGGTCGTATTCGGTACAATGCGCCAAGTGTAAGAGATGGTTACATAAATCTGGATGTTCAGGGCTTAAGCCTGCCATCCACAGACCCCGTACTTTCTTTAGCACTTTTGAGGAACCTTGCTGTACACGTGCAAGGACGTCCCGCGGTAGTCGCCGCTCTGGCACTCCCTTACCGCTTCTACCTACTTCCAATAGTCACAATAGTGGCTCAGTCTATACGACTGGCAGCACCGCTGCCATCCCTGCCTCACCCACTCCCGACTGTCGCTCACGCACACCAGCGTCTCCATCTCACACAGCCGCTCAACACTCGTATCCCTTCCGGAATAGGTCAGATATGAGCATCGCCGAGCGTCAGTCCCCTCTGTCTCTGCCCCTAATGCCCCCCCCTGCTTCCAGCCTACACGTGAGTCAGGAACACCACCTCCTAGTACCTTTCACTACGTGCACCTTTTGTCGGCAAAGATTATATACGCGTGCGACATCGGTCCAGTGCAACAATTGCCTTGGCCTGTGTCACACCCTTATGTGCTCTGGGCTCGCAAACGGTAACCTTTGGACGGATTCGTTCATAGCCCCCTGTTGCAGTACACAGCCGCCCTCCACGCCAGACAACATCGGCCATGGCGCTGTCAACTCAAGACTGCGACATAGTTTAGGCCTTAGCCTACCTTCACCTAGGCAAACGCATCCGTCCCTCACGCCTGATATGTCCCCCGTCTCCCTCCCTACACACTTCAAAATTCTGCAGCTGAACTGTAACGGATTATCTGGAAAGATCGCGGAGATAACTGACTTTATGAAGACGCACAACATCAAGATCGTCGCGATACAAGAGACAAAACTGAACACGAGATCGGACTTACGAACTTGTGATGGGTATAATGTACATCGTAAAGACCGTCCCAGCGGTCTTGGGGGTGGCGTTGCGTTCATTACACATCACTCTGTACAATATAATCTGTTTTCATCTAACGTCGACCCCAGGGACTCTACCTTAGAATGCCAAGGCATAGCAGTCCGGTCAGGAGACGCCGACCTGTAAATCATAAACATCTATATTCCTCCTGTCACGTGTTGTCCTAGAGATTATCACCCCGACATTAGTGCGTTGCTAAAGGGCGATAACCGTCTAATCCTAGGCGACTTCAACGCGCATCACGATCTCTGGCACTCCAACTTGCCAGCAGACATCAGAGGGCACGCAATTGCAGACCAAATAGATAACTCAGCATTCTGTACAGTCAATGGAGATGCCCCCACCAGGGTGGCAGGTAACGTTCACAGTTCGCCAGACATCTCCATAACGAGCGCGGGCCTTATCAACTTTGTCATCTGGCGACCGATGCTTACATTAGCTTCAGACCACCTACCCATCTTACTCTCTGTTGAACGACCGACCGACTTCATAACGACTGATAAAATAACATACAGGGTGGCTGATGAATTTTGCTACATTAAGAAACTCAAATAATTTTTTTTTCAGTGTATGGAATTCATTTTTCTTTTATTCATGTTAAAGCTCATTAAATTTTATTAAATATAGCTTAATTAGTTTTAAAAATAATGGAATTTAAATGCCCCCCCTGCTCGTCGATGCATGTGCGGCATCTTACCAAAAAGTTGTTCATTACTGCTTGGAGAGTTGAGACAGGAATAGCCGCAATTGTTTCTCGAATGGATTGCCTAAGTTCATTCAAATTTGTTGGTTTTGCTTTGAAGACTTCCTGTTTGCAATAACCCCACAAGAAAAAGTCAGGTGCAGTAAGGTCAGGCGACCTGGGTGGCCAACGGAATGTGGAGTTTCTGGATATCAGCTTATTGGGAAATTTTCGTCGCAATTCTGTCATAACAGGTTGGGCTATATGAGGAGCTGCACCATCTTGCTGAAACCACACAGAGTTGAAAGAAATTCTCATTCGGCGTAATTCTGGATAGAAAAACTCTCTCAACATGCTCAAGTAACGGTCTCCAGTAACCGTAACGGTGTGACCGTTTTCTTCGAAGAAGTAGGGCCCGACAATGCAGCGTGATGAAACTGCACACCACACTGTGACACGAAGTGGATGCAATTCCGTCTCATGGAGTATCTGTGGGTTGGAAGCACTCCATATTCGACAAATTTGTTTGTTTATGTTGCCGTTTAAATCGAAATGGGCCTCGTCAGACATGAAAAGATAGTTCAACATGTTTCCATCCTCTTCCACCATTTGAAGCATCTTCTGGCAAAATTCCAAGCGAATCGGCAAGTCTGCAGCGTTCAGTTTGTTGGCCATTTGAATTTTATATGGGAATAAGTCCAAATCTTTGTGCATAATTGACTGTAATGACTGTCTGCTTACCATTCCCACAACAGCCGGTTCTATCGCACCGGAATGACCCGGGTTTTTTCACCCGGCCAAGGGCTGTTATTTCAGTGTAACCCTGTCCAATCTGGGGCAGGGCGAAGCACTGTTAACAACAACAACAACAACAACTGTCTGCTTACACCCATTTGAGCAGATAAGCTTCTTGTCGAAACACGTGGATTGTTTTGTATGGCAGCAGCTACAGCAGCGATTGTTTCCTCCGTTCGAACTGAAGGGTTTCGATGGTAAGGTCTTCTGTTGACTGTCCCATGCTCGGCAAAATTGTTTACAAGTCTTATTATGGTCCATCTGCTCGGAGGATTGCCGCCAAACGTGCGCCTATACTCTCTTTGAACCGAAACTACGGACTCCAGTGCGTGATAGCGGCGGACAATCCAAAATCTTGTTTCAGTGTCCCAGTTATCCATTTTTGTTAAATGTAAAAGTCAATCTGCAAAATAAAAAAAAAATTAACCAGATTCATTAAATAGAAAAAAAGTTATTTAATTTTTTTTTGGTAGCGGCTTTCATCAGCCACCTTGTGCATCAACTTCACCAAAGCGTACTGGGACCGCTTTACTGAATAAACAGAGCGCTCCTTCGCTGCCTTACCCACTCCTACGGACGTACGCAAAGGCGAAAGAGAGTTTCGCAAGATCATTGATTCAGCCTCATGCCGCTTTATTCCTGCTGGCAGAAAACCAGAAATTCGTCTGACCAAGTGGAAACAACACCTCGAGAATGCAACCTCTCGGGCGGAGTCGGCAAATTATGGTCGACTGTCAAGGCCCTATCCATTCCGACCAAACACAAAGACAAGATCGCCATTGCTTTCGGCGACAGCGTCAAATCAGACGCCAGGAAATGCGCGCGCTCCTTTTGCGGGTGTTTATAATGCATCCACCTACGGATAGGACTAAGAGAAGAGCCTTCCGACATGCGCGCAAACACAAACACTCTACTGCGCCCATTGGCGTCTCAGTCGCAGAGGTTAAGGAAGCCATAATGAAGGCCAAACCCTCAAAATTCATCGGACCCGACGGAATCGCCATGAAGATGATCAAACACCTTGGCCACGAAGGACAGAGTTATTTAGCGGCTCTCTTTAATCTCTCTCTAACTACCTTCGTTATACCTGAGATATGGAAACAAGCGATTGTAGTTCCCCTATTAAAACCAGGGAAGCCGGCGAACCTAGGAGAGTCTTATCGTCCGATATCCCTCCTTTCGCCGGTAGTGAAATTACTAGAGTCCATTCTGCTTCCTTACCTCGTTACAAATCTAAAATTGGCCAATCATCAACATGGTTTCCGCAAAAATAATAGCACGACATCCGCTTTCAACGCCATTACAACGCAGATTAACAGCGGTTTGAATCAACATCCACCAAACCATAGAACGGTTCTCGTGGCACTTGACTTGTCAAATGCATTTGACACGGTCAATCACGCCACACTCCTCCGAGATCTGGATGAGACCGCTAATTACAGAATTAAAACAGTCAAATTTAGGAACAAGAAATCTAGACCACGAAGAATAAAACAAGGGGTGCCGCAAGGTGGTGTTCTCTCTCCCCTTTTGTTTAATTTCTATATTTCGAGACTTCCCCCCCCCACCAGAGGGAGTCTCCATTGTTTCCTACGCTGACGACTGCACGATAATGGCCTCGGGCAAGGGTCCCTCCATTGATGAACTCTGTATTAGAATCAACAGTTACCTCCATGACCTTTCCAGTTTCTTCACCGAGCGTAATCTGACCCTGTCTCCGACTAAATCTACGGCGACCCTGTTTACTACATGGAATGCGCAGATGGGGCAAGAGTTAAATGCCCACGTAGACGGAGTACGTCTACCTACGGTCAACCACCCAAAAATCTTGGGTGTGACATTTGACAACGGCCTCACCTTCGCTGGTTATGCCGCCGCAATAGCTTCAAAGGTACAGATCCGCAATAAGATCCTCAAGTCACTGGCCGGCAGTACTTGGGGAAAAGACAAAGAAACATTGCTTGCTACATATAAGGCTATTGGCCGGCCGGTTATTGACTATGCTGCCCCTATATGGTCGCCCAATCTTTCTGACACCAACTGGAGGAAATTGCAAGTCTGCCAAAACACCGCCATCAGAACTGCTACGGGATGCCTGCTTATGTCATCTGAGTCTGACCTCCATCAAGAGGCAAAATTGCTCAATGTTCAAGGGCACGCGGAACTCTTGAGTAGACAGTTCCTTCTGAACTGTCATAAACCAAGTCATCCAAACCGACATCTTTTGAATGTAGCACCGCCCCCCAGAGATATAAGGAGATATCTCCGTAAACATTACGATGAGATCCGGCATCATATCTCTTTGCCGTTTGATCTGCGGAACCATAGACGGGATCTAAATGACCTCCACACCGAGTCGGTAGACAGATCTCTCAGATCTCGGCCTGTGAATCCTGTTATTAATACTCAACCACCTGAATTGGCTGAAGAGGAGCGTGTACTTCCGAGGGAGACTAGAGTCATACAGGCACAACTTCGCTCTGGATATTGTAATAGGTTAAACTCTTACTTATCCAGACTGAACCCCAACATACCAAATACATGCCCTGCATGTGGTATGACTCCTCATGATACCATGCATCTCTTCTCCTGTTCAGTTGAACCTACTCTTCTAACACCTACATCACTCTGGTCTAACCCTGTGGAAACTGCGCGTTTCCGCGGACTTCCGTTAGAAGAGTCTGATGACAATTTAGAGTGATCGAGCCCATTGGGCAGGGCGAAGCACTGTTAACAACAACAACAACAACAAGTGATACAGTTAAACATTGGACTTTATAAATAGAGAGCACCACCAAAAAAGTATCATACTAAAGAGGACTACATTGATGTATTACAAATTGCGCTACACAAAATATGCTGAGATTTCTAATATTTTTGTTTCAGTCTAGTTATAGAAGTTTATAGATTTAAGATAAAATATGAATTACTATAAAATATAAATGAAATCTTAAAATGGCAAACCTACGCTCTTTCTTTTGTATAGTAGTTTCACAAGCGCAACTGGGTTGGATATCTAACACTCACTCACTGTAATTCATGAATTCTACTGTGCATTCACAAGTTGTCATACGAACGCAATGAATTCTATACCCACTGAATGCATGGGGTTGAAATGGCTGCTTGTGAGAATGCTGCGTAGTGAGGGAATATATAAATGGTTGTGTGTTTTCTATCTCATGCACAACGTTTCCCATGCTAGTGAGATGAGTTTGTACTTGTTGCTAATTTATTAGAATGCATTCATGGGTATGTTTTTGTGCATTCATGCAGGCCTTTAATACCAATTGTAATCAATTTAAGAGGTTTGAAAATATAAGGTGGAGGGCAAATAATGGGATATTCTTCTCTTTATAACTGTGATACGTACAGAAACTCCAGACTTTAAAAAAATAAATAGCTCCCATTGTCGGGCCCCAATTTTTTTCTGCTAAAGGTTTGCAGTAGAATGCCGAACAACATTATCATAGAGCGCGATATGACCGCGATGAAGAATTAACAAATATTTGAAAATATGCGAAAAAATTTTGCAAAAACATTAATATGCCAAAAAAAATAAGTTTCGATTAAGATACCATATTGTTTATACGAGGTGTGTTCAAAAAGTATCGCGAATTTTGAATTTTCGCTGGTTACGTATATTCGAATTTCGAATTTTTTGTGGCGTTATGTTGGTACTCATGTCTCTCTCTTATGCCGACAAGCTCGACCATTTTGAATGTTCAGTTAATTGTTGACAGCTGCTTTGCTTGCACGTGTATTGGATCGTCTTCGATTTTTAATTATTTTTTTACCAAAATTGCTCAATTGTGACCAAAAACAGCATCGCATGAACATTGCTAATGAGAGGTTAAACTCTGTCCGCGACGACCCAAATTTGCTCCAGAGGGTCATAACTGGTGACGAATCGTGGGTTTATGGTTATGACGTGGAAACCAAAGCTTAATCATCTCAATGGAAGCTGCCGCACGAACCAAGACCGAAAAAAGCGCGCCAAGTTCGGTCGAATGTGAAAGTTTTGCTGACAGTTTTCTTCGATTGCAGGGGCGTGGTGCATCATGAGTTCTTGCCACAGGGAAGAACGGTCAATAAGGAATATTACCTGCAAGTTATGCGCAATTTGCGCGAAGCAATCCGCCAGAAACGCCCGGATTTGTGGAAGAACAAAAATTGGCTTTTGCACCACGATAATGCCCCTGCTCACGCATCGTTGCTTGTGCGCGACTTTTTGGCCAAAAACAACAAACTAATGATGCCGCAGCCACCGTATTCCCCAGATCTGGCCCCCTGTGACTTTTTCTTGTTCCCTAAACTGAAGAGGCCCATGAAAGGACGACGTTACGCTTCTCTTGACGAGATAAAGACGGCATCGAAGGAGGAGCTGAACAAGATACAAAAAAATGATTTTTTGAAGTGCTTCGAAGATTGGAAAAACCGTTGGCACAAGTGTATAATATCTCATGGGGATTACTTTGAAGGGGACAAAATAAATGAATAAATAAATAATTTTTGAAAAAACACAAAATTGGCGATACTTTTTGAACACACCTCGTATATTTCAAAAAAATGTAAAAGCGGTTTGACCAACTTGAGAAAATTGGAAAAAAAAAAACTATTGAGCTTCGAAAACAAGTCGAATTTCGAAAAAGAAATAAGGTCTAACTTCGCAAAAAGTGGCCCACTTCACACATTTTTACCCATTTTTAAATTCACGGAATTGGCTTGTCTATGAGTTTGAAAAATAGATATTTGTAGTATGGAATAAAAGATAAATCAATAACATTATTTTATCAAATAAAACGATTTCCCCGAAAATTTTATAAAAACGTTGAGAGGGAAAACCAATGCCTATAACCAACAACATAAAAGAGAGAAACCTACGAATTTCAAGTCCGTAACATACGTACAACAACTGTCAGAGCGGTTAGCCATACACGGACTGGCAGACAGTCGGATAGACGGACATAGCTAAATCGACACAGCTCATCGTCCTGATTGTTTCAGTATCTATAATATAAATGCGCAAGTTGGGCGGAAATATATATGGATGGATGGGTATGGCCGAACTGCAGTACCGTCAATCAAAAAAACTTAAAAAAAATTAATCAATATATAGAAAAATAGTTCAAAAATGACACCAACACAAATGCCTAACATGTAATCACACCATAGAGCCGTAGTTGTGTGAGTAGACAAGACTGTCATGCATATTTTTGTATTACTCGTTTGATCGGCTCTCACCGTGAGTGCGAAGAGTTGGTAGTGAGCCAATGAAAGACAAGTATTCGCACTGTAGAGCCGATGTTGTGTAAATAAACGTGTCATGCATTTTTGCTTTAGTTGTTGATCACTGGCCAAGATCAGTGTTGCCAGAATTTTTTCAGCAATCCAGCTAGATTCGAGAAAAACAAAAGCTAAACAAAACAAGTAAGGAAGTCTAAGTTCGGGTGGAAACGAACATTATATACCTAGTAGTGATCTATTATGTCATTCCAATTTACGCAGTATATACTTTCAGTTCGCATTTGCGTTCAAACAGACAGACGGACAGACAGATAGACGTATCGAGAGACGGACACACCTACATCGACTCAGCTCATCCTCCTGATCATTTCAGTATACTTTTTGATGGGACTATCTCTTTTTCTTCTCATACGTACAAACATTTCATGTTCATGAAAGGTATGAAAATCAAAAAAGATATACATCTTCGCTTTTGCAGTGGGCTATTAACTACTTGCCTGGATATTTTACTTTTCATCCTGAACGTTTTGATACACATTAATAAATATATATCTGGATTCGTTTATGCCGAATAAAGTAATATACCTTGTGTGCGTAACAAAAATAAGTATAAAAAAGCGTGTCTTTCAGAGGTGCCAAGGAACTCAACCGCTCTTTATGAAATTTTCACAATATATACTTGGGTTCACTGGGTACAGCATAGATAATATATGGTTTTAAAAAAGTAGGCGGAGCCACGCCCCCAGGCTATATAAAGTTCCACTTCGTCGTAACTCCGAACTTTTTTAGTCTAAATTAATGAAATTTGGATATGTGTCACTTAGTCAATATCTACATCATTTTTCAAAAGTGGGCGGTGCCACGCCCACATATTTTATGTTTTGGTTTGCTCTTTCATGATAGGTTCAGGAGTTCGCTGGGCACGACACAGTCTGTATATAACTTTTGGAAAATCCCCCAGGTCATATAAAGCTGCAGTTCGGCATAGTTAGGAGATTATTTGGTTCAAGTTAATGACGTTTTATATATAGATGTGTTCAATGTATCAAAACGTCAAAACAACGTATACCGGGTTTGCTAGTATATTATAAAATGGTGAAAGCAAACAACGAATTCCAGCATTCTTTTGTAAAACTGAGAGACTAGTTTGCGTTCAAATAGACAGACGGACAGACATACAGACGGACGGAGAGACGGGCATGGCTAAGTCGACTCCGCTCCTCGTCCTGATCACTTTAGTGAACTTTGATCTTCTTGTTCTCATACCTACATACATTTAATGTTTATGAAAGGTATGAAAATCAAAAAAGATATATAACTTCGCAATGGCAGTGGGCTATTAACTACGTGTCCGAATATTTTGCTTGTGTGTTTCCCGATTTGGCTAATTTTTGACAGGAAACAGCTGACCAATTTTCATAGAAATATCAATATTGAATTATAAGCGATTGCCTTTGAAAATAGCAGAAATTTTATGCGCAAAAGTGGGCGGCGCCACGCCTACTTCTTCAAAATTGACATAATTTTTTTGCGACCGAGTTTTTCCTGAAAAGCTTATTATGTGTGCAAAATCTGATTGATATAACTTGCTCAGTTGTAGAAATATCGCTATTTAAATTTAAAAAAAAATTTCAGAACTATGTTAAAAAACTGGGCATTAACCGATTTCCCCCATTTTTACAACAAACAGTTACCTTTATATATAGAACATTATCCCAAATTTCGTTTCGGCAAATCTATTTTTGGCGGAGTTATGGCATAAAAAGTTTTGGGGAATAGTCCACTATAAAAGGGGCGGGGCCACACCCATTTTCGAAAATTTTAAGTTTTTGGCTTTCTTTGTTTACGGAAACTTTAAAAGTGAAATATAAATTATGTAAAGCTAGTTTACGCAAAGTTATTGCCTATTTAATATATCAGCGATCCTCTTCCAAATCTTTCATATAAAAGTGGGCGTAGACTTTAACCGATCCCGACCATTTTTTCCTGGAACATTCCTTGCATACCTGGAAACCTGCGTGCTGAAGTTCGTTTCGATATCTTGAACGGTTTTTGATTTATGATTAATATTATTTCTAAATTTGACTTAATCAAAATTTCATAAAAACTTTATTTTATGCCTCAATCTCAATGTATTCACCAAAATTTATCCTTATAGGTGTGTTATGTACTGAGTAATCACTTTTTTTGTGTTTTCGAAAATATTCTATATGTAAAAAGTGGGCGTGGCTATCATCCGATTACGCCCATTTTAAAAAGGGCTCGGAGATGAGTGTTAAGGAACCCGCATACCAAATTTTATTAAGATATCTCAAAATTTACTCAAGTTATCGTGTTCACAGACGAACGGACGGAAAGTCACGGCTTAATCAATTTCTCTTTTCCTCCTGAACATTTTGATATACATAAGTCAATATCTATCTCGATTCGTTTATGCCGTTACCTACTACAGCTAGGCGAATGAAGTTAATATACCTTGTGTGCATAGC
This sequence comes from Merzomyia westermanni, assembly GCA_949987695.1. NCBI lineage: Eukaryota > Metazoa > Arthropoda > Insecta > Diptera > Tephritidae > Merzomyia > Merzomyia westermanni. Next base: position 66,094,524 of record OX465291.1, read on the forward strand.
ACGACTAGGTATAAGAATAAGACTGGCCCAACACAAATCAAATGTCAAACAATGCTCACACTCACATACCCAAAAAACAGCACTCAGGGCCCTGTACAGCTAGCGGCCACTCTCCTAATTTTTTTTTTTTAGTGGTTTAAGAGGACTCCGAGGAGATAATTATTTGGCCCAATCAATAGGTTATAGCGCCATCACCAATGACGCACCATGTGCTTTATTCTTATACATTTTTGGCGTTGCCAATGTTTTCAAATATTGACTATTTCTTTCGTTATAATTTTATAATTGAGTTGTTATTTCCGTTTTGTTTAATTGGTAATACGTTTAATTAAGTTATATGGTACCAAATTTGTAGTAGTTTAAGTCCATTTGCTTCTAAAACTGATCTGCCATTTTGTTTTTAGTTCCGTTATCAAGTTTTTCACTTTACGTTAGATTACACATCTTTAATGTTCCGTTATTAATATTATTTTATGGTTGGGATTGCAAAAACGATCCTTAAGACAAGCTCAAGGAGGCTCTGCAAATCCCAACTCCACTAATCTTGGAAAGGTGTGCCTGAGCTATCCTTCAATTCCATTTCTTTGCACCTTAGCCACACACAAGCCTGTTTATAAGTTGGCTAAGCTGCTACATAGCTGCGCACAACCTTCCCGTTGGACGACAAACACGAATCTGTTTCTCTCCTAATTTTAATAAAGCAACCATTCTCCAGCAGAAACAAATCTACAGCAAGCGATTTACGCTGGAAATGCTGCATATAATTAACACACCGGCAAACATTCGACTAAATTACAAAACAGCCACTGACAATTGCGCACACCTATATTGACACTTATTAATTAGCAAAGAGGCAGTAAAAAGTTCCACGTCACAGCGCACTGACATGGAAAATTTCATGTACGAGTATGTAGGAATATATTGATAATTTGTTAATTAATTTATTGTATTCAACAAATTTTGGCGTTTTTATGGTTTCCCTGAGGATGGTTACCGAAGTGTAACCGAAATATATCGGAAAACAAAATTTGAAAACTTAATTTTTATTTTATATAAATTGACCTCGAAATGGCAAAACATCCAATTTTAACAGAAATAAAGCAAATAATTCCTGACAACATGATTGCATCAAAATTTAAATTTAAATCAGATCTATGTAGATCTAGAAAATCGTTCTACAAGTTTCAAAATTTCGATGGGAATTATTTTTATAAAATAAATAACGCGAGTTATGTATAATTCTGCTACTCCACCGAAAACAAACAAGGTAAATAGCTTTCCAAGTTACGTAAGCGCAGAGTTAGCACCAGACGTTATTGACCAACTCATTTTTAAAATTGTTCATATGCGGTCTAAATTGATTTACAAACTTATAGTTCTTGGAATTCCGCTATTCAATAAAATACAAATCAGTATATTAATTTTTTTAGGTAATCTAGCTTAGTTAGCAATAATGTTCAGTTAACAAATTGTGCACAAGATTCTTGGTTGAATTAAATAAAGTCTCAGTTTGGATCTGAGTGAAATCAAACACAGCCGTGTTCGTTAAGCCCTAGTTTTATTTACGTTACGTATTTCGCGCGTTTCAGCAAATCAAATTAACTATATTACAATATTTAGAAGTAATGAAAGTTCTATAAATTTAAATAGTAAACCAATTTTATATGAAAATCAAAATTCATATATGGATTGAAAGTGCATGAGATAAATATCAGCTCATTTCAATAAACTCCATTTACTTTGTTAATGAATTCAATGTTTAATCTAAATTGATACTTATGTGTAATATATGTTTTGAATTTTTAACAAAGAAATCGAACTGTCGACGAAACATAAAATTTTCATAAAATACATGCAAATCGTTCTTATTATTTAATTTGGACTTCAGCTCAACAAATCTCCAACAATTTTACTACATCAAAAATGAGAAAAAAAATATGTTTCTAAAAAGCAAAAACACTTAAGTACATAATTCTAAACACACTTAAGCATAGAAATATTTATATACTTAAAATAGTTTATCACTTTAACTTTGCGTTTATTTTGAAATGTTTCAATAGCATTATTTATGTATATGTATATATGTAAAAATCTTTACCAGGCCACTCAATTAATACACCACATTTATTCATTACCCTTACGTGAATTCAACAGTTTATTAATAAAAAAGTCAATAAATGGCACATACAGCTTTCACATATGCTTGCATTTACATATATTTGCTAGCCTTTACAATAGTCAATATCGCTAGCTTTCACAATAAAACAAAGTTTCTCACAGCGCTATATAAAACAACAGTACAAAAGTTCTTCACGGCACTCTATAACATTTTACTTGCTACGGCGACGGTCGACAAAGAACTCTACATTTCCACAGAGCCGTTAGATTAAGTAAGCCATCATTTTGAAAGGCTTACGTTAGGTTCGTCAAGTAGGGTTGCAATTTTACTTAGCACATTAGGTCGGTGCTGCCACCCGATCCTATATATATACGAAATACGTAACTCTGCAGTGAAAAATCAAACAAGTTTACATTGTAGTTCCCTAACTAGAATTGATTGCTCTTTATCATTCTAGTTCGTTTGCGACTAAAGTTGGGCCAGTCGCTAAAAACTATTGTAAGCACACTTCGCTGCGTCACAGAACTTATAATTCACTAAGTTTGATTTTAATTATTGTATCTCAGAAACCAGTTGTGATATGACACTTAATCATATCGCTTCTGGCAGTACTCATTAGCACGAGTTATCAAACCGACGAAGCGACTGGGGCGCTTTATTGAACTTCGAAAACCTTACTAAGGTGCTATCTGAGAAAATTTCTTTAAAAATCGTTATCTGAATGTACTCACTTGCACCCAGCATGTATCTAATAGCAACGGAAATTGGCATGCTAAATTTCAACTTGAGTGTGATAATGGCCATCGCTGGACTCACCCATTTCCAACACCAAACTATTCTGCAACTCTCCGCTCTCCTTACAATGTCCTACCATTTCAGGAATAAACTTATTTTTATACCTTTCATAAACATGAAATGGTACATAACTTTGGTCCGATGTTTGTAAATATAAGAATACGAAGAGATAGACCCACCAATAATCATGGCGATTAGCTGAGTGGACTTAGCCATGTCCGTCCGTCTGTCTGTTTGTCTGTTTGTTTGAACGCAAAGTAGTCCCACAGTTTTAGAGATATCTTGCTGAAATTTGGTATGGGGCCGCCATTTTGTAATGTATTAATCATTTGTCGAAACCTACAAGCTGGGACCATTACAACGCATAGCTCCCATACAATCGAACGGAGTTTGGGATATGTATCTTTAAATTAACAGGGTAAGACCCATGGATGAAATAGATAAGGTTTAGCCGTCACATGTGTGAGAAAAAAGTAATTTTTTTGCGTGACGTATGCGGTGTGTTTTCGCCCTGACAGAGCTGTCAAATACCATACATTTCAAGAAAGAAAGTGTAAACATTGGTACAAAATACTTACTATATCAAATGTGAATGTATTTCTTTATAAAAATTTTTAAATATCTTTGATTTAATGTCGTATCACGGTAATAATTGTAAATATTAAATAAGTTCCGGCAGTGTAGTTTTGGAAATATTTACAAAATAAACAAAAATTGACTGGGCCGTACATGAACCCTGCATACGTCACAAAAAGTCAGCTGTTTTATTCACAATATGGCGGCAAAATTGATGGCTTAATCTTGTATAATTCGTTCATGGGTAAGACCATCAAATTTTGCAGAGTTTGTACTCATTGTACAAGGTGGCGCAAAAGTAAGCTTCCGATGTTCAGCATATCGGTGGTGGCACGTGCAGTGTGTGCTGTTGCACCGTCTTGTTGGAACCACATGTTTTTCATCAAGTTGCGGCAAAAAGAACTCGTTGATCATTGCTCTGTAGCGCTCACCATTCACAGTAACCGTTTGGCCCCGACCGATTATTGGTCAAATAAATAGTCAGCAATATTCCGCGTTCTGGAGCAGTGTAGCGTAACATTGTTTATTAACGTGTATTTCGCATGTGTTTACTACACAAATGTCAAAACAGAACTGACTTTAGGGGCCAATCGCAAAATTTACAGCATTTTCTGATAGGAGGATTACTTTTGCGCCACCCTGTAAGTAAGAGTCGGATACTTAAAACCGTGATACGTATTCATGAAAGGTATAAAGCCGAAGACTGCACTTTCCTTACTTCTTTTATAATTCTTTTCACTTGATTGTTAACAATCAAAAGTTATTTATAAGCCTTTATCTTCACTTGAATATCTTAGAACGGCAAAATTTGATAGAATTTTAATTAAATCCCTTATACGAGTAAGTACAATTAGTTTATTGATTATACTTTAGAAATGTTTGAGTTTATTATAAGTGTAATGACTCCTATTAATATTAGTTACCATAAACCCACAATTCAACTAACTTTATTATGTATACCAAATATGGTTATAAAATATTTAATTAAAAAACCAACAAAACATAAATTAATTAAACAGTAATTTGATGATCGCATTATGTCTATAGTCTCGATATAGCTTTGATTTCGACTAAGAGATTTAATAATGTACTTATACTATGTAAATACCGAAAGCACGTTAATTGCTATTACAGAAAATATAGGAACACGCGTACGTATGTATATATGTATGTAAATAAAGCTGTAACCGGATATTGTGCGCTTGAAGTAAAGTTTGCAACTGATATAAAACATAATTTAACTTTTCATAAATGTGTGTTAATGCACAGAAGGGATCATTTTGGCCAAAACTGTCAGCAACTTTGTTGTTCTAGCTATTTTTGTATGACATGCTAATGAAAATAGAAAGTTTTCTATCAGTTGGATACGTTGGATACTCGTTACAGTACTCTTCACATTAATTCAGTGATTGCCAAATACACACATACAAACATTTTCGAAATGTGTATGTCGCAAAAGCTCCAAAATGCTCGAAAACCTAGGGCTTCAGACATAATGACGAACCGCTGCGAAAGACGAGGAACGGTCCTTCTGAAATTGATGCTGGAGAAAATAATAATTGAAGAAGCATATCTGAAACGTAATGGTATAGCCTATTACAATAACGTGCAGCTGGCGTCGTCTGACGATACTTAGTATATCAAGCGCGCTCTAAGTTCTTCCTTCTATGTCTTGTATAAAAAAGTGAAGGAAGTGAGTTTTGCGGTAAAAGACTACAAGAAGAAAGAGCTACTGTCATAAATGAAGAAGCGGAGCACCTGCACCTTGCAACAGGTACTGCTTTATTGCAGTACTTCACCCTGCTAAGCAGGCATGCCCACCCATGGGCAGGTAAAACCCGAGTCATCACTCTTGTTACAAACACTGCGACCCTCTGTGAATACTTAATCCTACTATGCTGGAATGACCAAAAACTAGGTAGCTATATTTATCTGTTTATCTTATACGTGCTTTTTGCGAAATAGTTTAAAATGGTCGTGGTACCGGCCACATAACATTTTTTAAATTGCGAGTGGTTTGGGCCAAGGACCGTTAATAATCATTATTTTCATTTTTTACTCATTTAGTTTTTATGATAGAACTCAAAGCGTCTTATATTCTGAACTATGAGGAATTTCATCTTAAAAATTTAAATGAACACCCCTCTTACTCTGAAGTGGTTGATCCCAAAGATAATTTATTGAAAATATTCTAGTAGCTGCAATATATACAACTGATAGGTGTTTGTGCGCCGATCAGACAACTATAGCTGGGTTTGACTTTCTTACTTTTTTCCTGTAAATTTACAAAATTTTAGTTTTATCACATCACAGCTAGCTTCCTGCATGTTCAAAACATATAAAGGGTGTTTTTTTAGGGGTATAGAACTTTGAATTGAAATAAAACACAAGAAAATCGTTTTAAGGTCAATCAATTTGGCTTTATTGGAAGGATAATTTTATGCCATTAATGTTTAAATATGATTTGGGGCATGTGGCCGCCGCGGCTGGCTCGAATAAAGCCAATTCTACAGGTCCAATTTTCAACCACTTTTTCGAGCATATGGGGCCGTATGTCGGCAATAACGCCACGAATGTTGGCTTCCAATTCCCCTAACGTTTCTGGTTTGTTGGTGTAGACGAGCGACTTCACATATCCCCAAAGAAAATAATCCAATGGTGTCAAATCACACGACCTTGGTGGCCAATTGACAGGTCCATTCCGCGAAATTATGCGCTCATCGAATGTTTCCTTCAATAAATCGATTGTGACGTGCGCTGTGTGGCATGTAGCGCCGTCTTGTTGGAACCACAACTCATCCACATTCATGCCATCCAATTCGGGAACAAAATAGTCGGTTATCATGGCTCTATACCGGTCTCCATTAACGGTAGCTGCCTCTCCAGCATTATTGCGGAAGAAGTATGGCCCAATGACTCCACCAGCCCATAGAGCACACCAAACAGTCAGTTTTTTTGGATGTAATGGCGTTTCAAGGGTCTCATGTGGATTCTCTTCACTCCAAATGCGGCAATTTTGCTTGTTGACGTAGCCATTCAACCAAAAATGAGCCTCATCACTGAACAAAATTTTGCGATGAAAATCAGCATCGAAATCAATCTCATTTTCGGCCCATACACCAAAATCACGACGCATTGCATGGTCTCGCGGCTTTAATTCTTGCACAAGCTGGATCTTGTAAGGTCGCAAGCCAAGATCTTTGCGCAAAATCTTCCATAAAGTTGATGGACAAAGCTCCAATTGCTGTGCACGGTGGCGAATCGATTCATTCGGGTCCTCTTCAACACTTTGCTCTACAGCGGCAATTGTTTCTTCGGTGCGCACTGTTCGACGTCTCTGCGGATGCGTATTATCACATAGAGTAAACGTAGTGCGAAAACGATCCATGGTTAACCGAATTAATTGCTCTGATGGACGATTATGTCGACCATAAAATGGACGGAGCTCACGGTAAACTTCGCGAACTGAACCATTATTTTCGAAATAAATTTGCACGATTTGCAAGCGTTGTTCTTTTGTCAACCTGTTCATGATGAAATGGCAAACCAAACTGAACATAAATGACATTAGAGTTGCCAGATTTGACCACAAAATGCCAGTTTTATCTCTATTCGAAAAACAAACCTGTAAAAAAACACCCTGTACATACATAAAAGCCTTACAAAGGTAGTTAAATTTTATGAAAGTTGTCAAAGTGCCCATGGCTTAGTGTTATACAAATGTTGTAAAAAAGTTATAGAACTACATATTGTTAGCATTTGTATGTGCTAAGTTTTGTTTATGTAAACACTTTTTTTATTTTTGTTCGCTTAGGTGCTTACTTAGCTTGAGCACTTTCCACAACACTTATGCACCATATTTCAAGTGTAGTTAATATGCAAATACATACAGTTGCATATAGTTGGTGAGCATCCGGAGCATAAGGCTAATATGTTTCACATTGAAAAACAATTTGTTGGATTTTTGAAATTAAAAAAGTTAAATTTTATTTTGATGAAACAAAGTTTACACATATTCATTTGATATAAACTACTGAAATAATTATTTGTTTAGCGAGTCATTTATATATTTGTAACCATTAGACCCGGGATAAGATACCTGGGAGTTGCAGAGCTAAGCATGATGCTGCTGAATGATTGCCCTCTATACAACTGCTGAAGGAAGGTACTTCCAACATGTTGAGGCGTACCGCGTGTACAGCAATTAGGGAGTGATCCGTCAGAACTACTACTCTTATAGCTCATCGTTAAATTTTCTCCGACACTTATATTCTCCATTGTCCACGATTCCGAGACTCACAAGTCTATTCAAGGGCGGATCCAGGATTTTATCCTACGATACTTAGTTTATCTTCACAAGTACAGGGATATATAGAACTCTTATAAAAGTCAAAATAATAAAAAAATCATTTATGTTTAGTAATAACAGTTTTATTATGTGTTTCCTTTCAAAGATGCCCAGCATTATACTTCAAGTTTACGTATACGAGGTCTAGTATACAGTGACGGGCGCAACTATGAGAACCCTCCCTTTTTGCATTTTTCACCAGATTGGTCTTAACCAAACTTCTCAAAAACGCAGAAAAATTATATGTTTAATAAATAAAGTGTTCTTGTGTGTTTTCTGCTGAAAATATCCAAAATTTCACTAGCGTCCATTTGTGCCGCAATATCTGCATGGATATGCATTAATGCCAATCCATTTACTAAGATATGACTTTAATCGGCGTAAGGCAAAATACCGCTCGGCAGTGCTGGTTGTCACTGGAAACGTGCACAGCAATTGACAAATCGTTCTGATATTTGGCAGCATCGTGGCTCGTTTGTAGGCATCTGCTGGAGTTTCTGGTACATTTTCGGTCTGTTGCCAAATTTTAAGCACTCCCTTTAAAGCTACTAAATATGGAAGATCTTCTTTATAAAGCTCAGCACATTGTAAAACATTCTCTAGATCTTCGTCGTTAGGGAACCTGGATGACATTTCACTTAACATGAAGCCTAATTAAAAAGGAATATAAACTGAAAGTCGGTAATATTCTTCAACTGATTCGGTGAATGTTCTAAATTCAATTATTTGTTGTCTTTTTCGAAATAAAAATGCACTGTGATGGAGTATCCACAGTACATAAAAATACCGTGCTATAAAATAAAAATAAGTTCAGCTATAGAAAAAAAAAAAAATTTTTTTTCAAAAGTTATACAACTTTTTTCGTGTTAAGTAAATTAATTTTTTTTTTCAATATTTGGGAAACTACTGAAGTTAAAAAAATAATCGTTAGCACTTTCAAAGGCGATACTTATGCCCATATGACACTACGTATTTTTCTTGTATTTTTTTATGTATTTTGTGCGAAAGAAACGGTCTTATACAATTTTCATATTGGTGCAAACGGGCGAGCTATGTTAAAAAAAAACTAACGAAATACAACCAAAATACAATCTAGGCTGTTAAAAACAAACGAAAAAGTTTGTATTTCGTTAGCTTTTTTCGACAGTTTACTGTTTTTCGTTAGTTTTTTCTGACAAATATTTTTGTTTTGAAAATAATAAATATGTGTTTACAAAAAGAAATGGATTTGGAAATTTTAAATATTGCAACAATTTTGCTCGCTAAATGCTTTTGGTTTACTAACAGATTTAAAAGAGAAGCGCAAAAAGAAGAAATATTGTTCACACTATGAACTCTATTTATCAGGTGATGTACATACGCGTCTTGCCATTTAAGCTTCATTTTTAATTCGAGCACAAAAAATATCAAAATCAAATCTTTTAGTTTAATTTTTTATTTGTTTACTTTTAAATTTGATTTTCGTTCAACTTTAAACTAAACGTCGACCCAATTGACATTACAAGCACTGTTTCTCACCCTTCAACTACCTTGAAATTGTTTTTGCAATTTGATTTTCGGAGGTTTGCGTCAGTATTTCAAACAAATAATACAGCAAAAATACAAGAAAAATACATAGTATCATACGGGCATTAGAGGTGTTAAAAAGTATTTTAAATTTCGAATTTTAGAAAATTTTCGATTTCTCAAAAGTTCGCCAATAAATTTTGGACACAAATTTTTTTTGTTTATACGTCTGATATATCGAAAGATATCCTAGAATTTTTAAAGGGGTGTTTATTGTTTTTTTTTTTAATATATGTACATAAAATTTAAAGTTTTTTATTTTTTCTAGTCGAGTTCACCAAAACTACTCTATTTTGATCATTAAATATTTTAATATTTTTTTTAATATTTGTTTTTACACTCGTACTAACACAAATTTTTTTTGATAAATTCAAATTCTTTAAAAGGCAGAAAACACCCTTCTGAAATTTTCAGGGTATAAAGAAAAATGTTGGTCCAAAATTTAATAGTGAACTTTAATTTTTTTTAGCGCAACTTCAATTTATGGTAACAATTTACAATTTTTTTTCTTAATTCTGAAGGGTTAGATTCCAATTATGTGACGATTTGTCATAGCAAGACCCGTATATATAACATTGACGCTGCTGCATTTTGGAAAAATACTTGAGTTAATACTGTTGAATGATTAGTGAGTTCCGCAATTTGCCTGCTGTTAAATCTAGTCAGAAGTCTCTCCTTACATAAAATAGTTTTCAATAGAAGACTACATGTGCAAAGCGGAACCCCAACAGACTACCACTTCCAAAACCTCAGGGCAATCAGTTGAACTCAGCCTCATGGCTGTCAGAGCATTGCACATCAACCCATTCCATTCTTATTTGTGAAGGCCCCTTCTTGAGAGACAAAGCAATTATCAGATAACCTTAACGTGTGGCTTACTACAAGTACTCCATAGAAGACTTCCGCTTTCGGGCCATCTATCATTGATCCATAAACCAGTTCACCAGTCCTTTCCATAATTGAATCCATCACATCGTACCTCTATAAAGGGAACTAAGGTGTTAGGTGGAAGATAGGCAGTAGGTGGGCCCACAGCAATATGTACTAATCGCACCCGAAATAAAGTAGGAGATCTTGAGAGCGTTGGGGTGGCCGAACTCTACAAGCCTATATGTCACACTTGCTCGCGTTGCTAGCTTGACATAAATGCACTTTTCTTCGAATTTTATGTTTCGTTAGTTCGCCTACATTTGATGTAGAAGTATTATTTGAATGAATTCGATGCAGCAGCCCTAAAGAAACTCATTTTGCTTATGCTTCCTACTACGTCATATAATAGAATTTTTACGAAGATACCAAAATGTAAGGCGAAATATATATATGAGGTGTGTTCAAAAAGTATCGTGAATTTTGAATTTTCGCTGGTTACGTATATTCGAATTTCGAATTTTTTGTGGCGTTATGTTGGTACTCATGTCTCTCACTTATGCCGAAAAGCTCGGCCATTTTGAATGTTCATTTAATTGTTGACAGCTGCTTTGCTTGCACGTGTTTTGGATCGTCTTCGATTTTTACCTATTTTTTTACCAAAATTGCTCAATTGTGACCAAAAACAGCATCGCATGAACATTGCTAATGAGATGTTAAACTCTGTCCGCGACGACCTAAATTTGCTCCAGAGGGTCATAACTGGTGACGAATAGTGGGTTTATGGTTATGACGTGGAAACCAAAGCTCAATCATCTCAATGAAAGCTGCCGCACGAACCAAGACCGAAAAAAGCGCGCCAAGTTCGGTCGAATGGGAAAGTTTTGCTGACAGTTTTCTTCGATTGCAGGGGCGTGGTGCATCATGAGTTCTTGCCACAGAGAAGAACGGTCAGTAAGGAATATTACCTGCAAGTTATGCGAAGCAATCCGCCAGAAACGCCCGGATTTGTGTAGGAACAAAAATTGGCTTTTGCACCACGATAACGCCCCTGCTCACGCATCGTTGCTTGTGCGCGACTTTTTGGCCAAAAACAACACACTAATGATGCCGCAGCCACCGTATTCCCCAGATCTGGCCCCCTGTGACTTTTTCTTGTTCTCTAAACTGAAGAGGCCCATGAAAGGACGACGTTACGCTTCTCTTGACGAGATAAAGACGGCATCGAAGGAGGAGCTGAACAAGATACAAAAAAATGATTTTTTGAAGTGCTTCGAAGATTGGAAAAACCGTTGGCACAAGTGTATAATATCTCATGGGTATTACTTTGAAGGGGACAAAATAGATCTTCATGAATAAATAAATAATTTTTGAAAAAACACAAAATTCGCGATACTTTTTGAACACACCTCGTATATCCAGAAACTTAAGAAATCAATGCCATAGACTTAGATCAATCCAGTTGTCATATCTTACGCAAGAGTGCACTGGTTTGACACTACGCCCCTGCTCTAACCAAACAAATCCCTTAATGCAGGGATACAAGTTAGGCCATTAGTATTACTGAGCTGCTTGATGCTTGTTTCCAAAAAGGCGTGTGTCCGCACTAATGGAGTATAATCTAAGCTAAATTTCTTGGTGAAACCCTCGAGTTGCCCGCCATTCTAATATGGTTGCTAGCTGGTTGCTAGCTTCGCTATCAAAGATTTTGTCAGACTTACGTAACGATGCAAAATAATTGTAAAGGTAATGCATTTCCCATGGCACGTATGAATAGCAGCTGTGTCCATGAGTTAAATCTGCAAGCACTATGCTTTAATGTAGTAGGAAGCATACGACAATAACTGACGAATATGGACTATTTTCTCCTGCACCAGTAGGTCGATTCTGTAACTATTTTAACGCCAAGTGTTAGCGTTAACTTCGCTTAACACCATTTTTAAAACTGTTAGCTAACACTTTTTGTGTGGTTAGCTGTCGCGAATTATTTTCGAGGTGTTAGCAATAGCGTTAATATATTTGCAAGTGTTTTAGCGTTTGGAAAAAGTAAAAAAATTTGTTTTGAGTTTTTTGCATGTAATTTAGTGCAAAATACGGCGAAAAGAGAAGTATTTCCATATTTTATCACCATCAAGAATCAGCTGTTTAGCGGCGTTAAAGGAGAGTTACAGAATCGCACTTTCGTTAAGAACAAACGCCGAAAATTGGCGATAAGCTTAACGCTCGGCGAATGGTTAGAAGTTACAGAATCGGGCTACAGGTGGATAATATTTTATGCATCTCGTATGGGACAAGAATCTAAATAAAGAAGCCTAGACATACAAATAAAAGAACGGCAAGTGCGTAATGGATGGCTCTCGACCGCGCAATTCTCGTTCTATACCATGCAGAAGTCAGATTGCAAGTGAAATGGCCTGTAAGTATTGATATCGAGCGACCATCAGCAAAACGAAAGAAAACAAAAACAATGCCACAGGCGGAAGAACGGCGAAATCAGCTATCACCTCAGATATTAAGGGGACATGGAATATCGATTCAAGTTTTGAAAAGTTGATTATTTTTCTTATCCAAGCTTTCCTCCTTGAAATGGAAAACGCAGAATAAGTCGTGCTTCGTTTCCTCGGAGGAAGGAATACTGTGTACAAAGTCTTTGTGGAGGAATCTTTCACAATAAATTTAGTTCCATATCTGTGCAAATTTCCGCAATGTTGGAATGCCGCTATACCGAAACGTCCCTAACTCAACTATCATGATAGGTAACATCAAAATTGGTGCTTAAAAACGCATCTGTTTTGGCAAATGCCGCTCGCAGTCTGCATAAAACATGAAGGTCTCTCACTTATATTGCGTATAATACTTAAGCTATAAAAATATGTAGTTAATAAGTAGAACATATATTTTTACTTCTCGTTTTGTTTAGCTATACATTTTCTGATAATTGACAATAAAATAACGTTACGTACACAATACATTCTAAATCCAATCGCGTCAAATTGCATCAGATCGAAAATCGAATTAAGTATAATAATACAACCCGACAAGTGAAGTTATTTCTTATGCTACTACATCCCGTTCAAAAAAAACAAGAAAAAAATCGTTAAGCTATCAAAACAAAAAAATCAATAAAAATAAGAAATAAATAGACAAATAACCAAACAGCAGGCACGTTGATCGCTTTGCACATACAAAAAATACACATAAACTGAAAGAATGTTCAACACCAACGCCAATTTAAACAAAAACATAGTACATACTGACATATCCATTATCGCCAATATCTTAGCGCGCCCAATCAATGAGAAATTGCTGTCAACTAAGTCACGTCGACAAGGAAAATTCTATTTGATTGTCCAACAGTGCGACCGAACGCTTAGATGTAGCAAGTTTATTGGCTCACACTCAGCAACGTAATTTTCATTAGCGGACAAGAGCAATGAGCTAACGAAGTTGCATGAATGAACACTGCGAGAAAGTACGGATATGCCGCGCCACATTTATTTATGTTCTTCTACCTCAACTATGGAGCATTACTTTTTCAGTCAGAGATGGATTTACTTCTTCTTTGCTTACTGGAAAACCCTGTCACGCTTCATGTTGCGTTATTTGTCCGATTTTAATCATTATATCTATGAAACGAGTTGAGATATGGCACTATTGTACTAACACATTTTGGGTCACCTTGGTCCACATGACATAGTCTATAACTACACTGGATCACAAATTCCAACTTTTTTTCTGCACCAGAGACGCCATAGTGAAATTCCTATGTAAAATCACCTCCTAATTCCGAAAATCAAGGTTATTTTTACTTGAATGGTACCGTTTTTGAGATATTTACGATTTACCGTTATTTCAAAAAACAAAAAAGATGGCTCCACTTAATCGTGTATATCTCAAGAACAAACTGAGCTCTTCCAAGACGGTTTGAAAAATTTGATACCTTATAAAATTTACTATAATCAGTACATACAACACTTTTTGCTAGGTCCTGCAGATTCAAACATATTGAACAATCATTACGGATTTTTTAAATTTTTTTTGTAAAAATATAAAAAAATGTGTACTTTGCGAGGAAGCATCTCGAAAACTTTTTGTTTTTTTGCAGATATTTTTTCCCCCTCTAAGCTCTGTTTTATTACAAAAAAAATAAGCTATCAGTGAACAAAATCGATGAACTAATACAAAAGTTATAAGCATTCAAGTAAATATATCCATTTAATACTTAAGTACCCTACAAATAATAGCATATGTACATATGGTTCTGTCTTAACTCTATGATCTTATTTTATAATAGAAAAAGTTACGTGTCTTGTTTTGACGCTTATTTAGATTAGGATCGGTTTCTCTTATGAGAAACCAACAGTAGTCGCCCATCATAGCGACATCCCAGAATCCTTGATACCGACTTTCAATCACTTTCATTTGCTGGTGAAACCTTTCGCCATGCTCGTCACTTTCGTCGCCAAGATTTTGCGGGAAAAAATTTAAGTGGGAGTGTAAGAAATGAATTTTTAAAGACATATTTACTCCTGAAAGAAAATAAAAAAGTAAATTAGATAAATACATAAGTGACACATTAGTATATAATTTTCTTAGGCTGGATTTATCTTTCAATTCAGAACAAATTTTTTGTTTATATTTTTCCCGTTCTTGTTTGTTCGGAACTGGACGATGAATTCAGATTTATGGCTATATATTCTCATGTAAATTTATGTAATATATAATTTATTATAATATGTTTTTTTATTTACCCATTTCCGCATAGTTTTTGATTAAGTCGTTCACTATCATCTCGTAGTTAGGACTTTTGTGTTTGCCTAAAAAAGAAGTAACGACCTTTTCAAAAGAATCCCACGCTGCTGCCTCCACTGGTGACAATAGTTCTTTGAAATGGTTATTGGTCATCATTTTCCTTATTTGCGGTCCCACAAAAATCCCTTCCTTTATTTTTGCTTCTGAAATCTCTGGGAAGATTGTCTTCAAATGATGAAAAGCTTCGCCTTCTTTGTTTAAAGCCCTCACAAAGTTTTTGATAAGGCCGAGCTTGATGTGGAGCGGAGGTAGAATTATTTTTTCCTTCTTTATAAGTGGAGAGTATTTTATGTTATCTACCCCAACTTGAAACTCGATTCGTTCTGGCCAATCCTTTATGATGTAGTGGTCTTGACGAGCTCGGCTATCCCATTTGCATAGAAAGCAACAGTATTTTGTGTATCCACTTTGTAGACCACATAGCATTCCAACGACTTTAAGATCGGCACATATTTTCCAATCATGTTCTTCGTATTTGATTAACTTGAGCAATTTTTGCATTATCTCATATGTTTCCTTCGTATTTACTGCATGCGCGATCGGGATAGATGGCTTTTGGTTGCCAATATGCAATAATACGGCCTTTAAACTTAATTTATTGCCGTCTATGAACAATCGCCACTCTTTTGAATCATATGGTTCACCAAATTGTTTGAATAGACCAGCAATGTCTTTGCAGTAACAAACACTGTCCTCCTTCGTATAGTACTTGGAAAATTCTTCGTGACGAGTTCTATAATATGTTACCTTAACATCGGATGAAACAAATTTAAATTGTTGCATTCGAGAGGCGTGTAGTTCGGCCTTTTCCTTTGACAATTCCAAATCCCTTATCCAATCATTGAGTTGTGCTTGTGACAAAGAATTTCTTTCGTTTTGAAATTCAGTACAACATGATGCCGCGTAATCAGATACTACTGTTGACAATGAAACTGGAGCCGGAACTAAAGTTAAATTTGATTCTGGCAATGTCGCTTCTGTTGAAATTAGTTCTGGTAATGACACTGTAGATACGCTCGCATAGGTTACTTTTCTGGACTTTCCAACCCCAAGTACTTTTGTAGTACAAATATAGCAGTCCGTTGAATAGCAAGTTGGTTCCCTCCACTTCATTGGTGTAATAAATTTCACACGTCGCCTAAATAGATAGTTTCAGGAATTAGTCAGCTATGCATTAAAAGGGAACAAATTCCTAATTTTTACAACGTACCTTTTTGTTCCGGTTTCCGAAGAAATCAATTCGACTCGGCATGTGGTGCACACAGTGTTCGGTGTCCATGGTTTTTCATTGTTTTTAGGCTCAATTCCAAAACACTTATAGTATGTAACTTTCAAAGGATTTGAAAACACACGTCTCATACTTTTAACAATAAATTGACCGCAGATGAAACAGAACATATCTGGATCATTTGTACACTCGAACTCTCGCGCCCTTTTATTCATTTTTTATTTTAAGTAAATGACGGGTTATAAACTGCAATTATAAACTGAACAGTATCCGGCGAGCCTTGCAGATATTATGAAGGGACAAGGCGCATGTACTCTTATTTATACTTAGATCCAGTAAAAATTCAAGCCTACCTAAACAAAAAGGTTCCCTAGTTCTACAAAGAAAACACTACCTGCCTCAAAAATATGCTCTTGTTTAAAATGTACCTAGGTTTGAGAAAACGACACTAACAGCTTTTTGTATCTAATAACTTTTCGAAAATCTACCTGCTAACTAACTGATATACGAATACTAACACATATGTACCAGTAGGGTACTTAAGCATTAAATGGATATATTTACTTGAATGCTTATAACTTTTGTATTAGTTCATCGATTTTGTTCACTGATAGCTTGTTTTTTTTGTAATAAAACAGAGCTTAGAGGGGGGAAAAAATATCTGCAAAAAAACAAAAAGTTTTCGAGATGCTTCCTCGCAAAGTACAAATTTTTTTATATTTTTACAAAAAAAATTTAAAAAATCCGTAATGATTGTTCAATATGTTTGAATCTGCAGGACCTAGCAAAAAGTGTTGTATGTACTGATTATAGTAAATTTTATAAGCTTTCAAATTTTTCAAACCGTTTTGGAAGAGCTCAGTTTGTTCTTGAGATATACACGATTAAGTGGAGCCATCTTTTTTGTTTTTTGAAATAACGGTAAATCGTAAATATCTCAAAAACGGTACCATTCAAGTAAAAATAACCTTGGTTTTCGGAATTAGGAGGTGATTTTACATAGGAATTTCACTATGGCGTCTCTGGTGCATTTTGGCTGTAAACCAGTGCTATTAAACTGATCGAGTTAGCGAAATAAGGTATAGATATCTTAAGTTACACGTCTAGTAATGTAACACTGAAAGCTGCATTCAATTATATTCAGCAAGTTTTGAGTTATATGCGAACAAACATACATATAGACACAAATTTTAAGTTAATTTGGATTCTATTGGGTTAGTCCCTCCTATCAATTTTTCTTGAGTATCTGCACATTAGACACATTGATCTGTCACAATTTTATTACAGGTAGAGTCAAAGTTCGAAGCTCCACTTGCTGGGAAGAGCAGTCTTTGCCAAATTTCTTAAAAAGTGCGTTAATTCGTTCACACATATACTAAGGTTTTCATAGTTCTAAAGTTATATACGGTGACATGCCATACAACCAAGTAAAAACCTTTGGATTATGACACTGCAGTTCGGAATTCATATTCACAAGTCAAAGTGAGACAAATTTAAAAGCCAAGTGACATTTTCATAACATTTAATAACGCGATCCGATACCGGATTCGTCATCAACAGTTTGATTTATATGTGGCAGCCTTCGGCGGCGTCACGTTCTCAAAACGGATTATTGACAGGGAAGTAGAAAAAAATTAAAAAAAAAAACCGATTTTTGTCGAATCTAATTTTCTTCAATGTATTTACATAAAAGTATTTAAACCTATTTAGTATATACACATATGTATCTACGCATCTATGTCGGTGGGTGGCATGTAATAGGTGACAACGTGAAAATGAGGAAGCGAATGAAAAGTGAGCGCCCGCTGATTTTAGCAACAGGACCAGCTATTCAACAAGTAGTAATGTGCGTCTATGCACAGTGGACCAAAATCTTTCGATATTGAGATTAAACGACTTAAGTTGATGGAAAATGTATTCTCTAGTTCTATAGTAATTTTATGAGTGAAACAACACGTTTATACTGATAGTAATATAGTAAATAAATTTGTTTCTTTTAAAATATTCATGACTATAAAAGACCGAGAATAATATTATTTATAAAAATTATAATTGTTTTTATTTTTTAATAATTTGTATTGATAACTAAAAGTGTTTACCTGTAAATAAACTTGTTTTTCTCTCCCTTAGTTTTTCTGTTTCCTCTATTACTGTTGTTGTAACAGCATTTCATCCTGACTGGTTGGTTGGTTGCTTGGAGTGGCGAGTCCCATACGGCTCCAATTAGCGTTTTGATACCATATCTCGTGAATTACCCAAGAAAAAGTATAAAAGAAGGCTGGGAAGATCGGAGAGGCTCCCGATGAGTGGTTTCCCTAGAAACTTCATTATGCTCTGCCAGCGCGCTGGACCATCGCACATCAGTTGCTCCACCGTCTCTTCCGCCACCGGAAGATTGCAACTGCGGCACGAGGTAGTACATTCCAGACACATCCGTGCGGCGTAAGTCCCAATAGTGCCATGCCCAGTGAGCACCGAAACTAATCTGTTCACCCTGCCTAGTAGTCACATCCATTCACAGATACAGATTAAATATATAAGAACTCTCTCTATAGCGACGGTTGAGACATCAAAATATTTCAATAGGCAGTAGGTAGCCAGAATGCCCAGCGGACGTTGTTCTGCCTGGAAAAAATGTACTCCTTACCCTCTTCTCTCTAAGTTTCCAATACCCTACCACCCATCCTCTACTACTTGTTTCTCCAATGCTTACTTTACCTCTTGGTCTACTTTTTTCCCTTTTCTCTCCCCTTCCAAATTTTTTCACTTTTACTATAAAAGATCACGAAATATGACAAAGCGTTCCGGTTGTATCTTAAGTTCGCTTTGCTCAATCCAAAATAAAGCCTATAACGCAACTATCCCGGAGTCACTCGAAGTATCTTTTGTCATCAAATAAAGGATTAGGGGGCGGCGTGCAATAAAGTCGTAGGCATTAAAGCCATATGGCCCCTTTTCTCAATATAGAGAGAAATAAGACCTTATTAGTCAACTAAGGGAAATATGAGATGTCAAATAAAGCCATATAAATTTGAGAAATAAAGCCATATAATCGCATCGCACACGATCTAACTCAGAAACAGTAACATTTCAATATCTGAAAAACTTTTTGTTAAACGCTTCAGGATAGCGCTCTAATTTTACAAAGCCCATCACGAAGTTGGCTATTTATTAAATATGATTATTTTTAAGAAATAATAGTATGCAATTATTGGTGTTGTCACGGTTTTGATTTAGTGTGCGATATTTTCAAATGAAAAGTAGTTCTTTTCTCTTTGATGGAAATTGATTTTAAAAAAGGCCGCAGGCGAAAATTTGGAATAAAAAATTTATATTTTGATATAAATTTAAAATATGCCAAAAGTTAATTTTGCCTCTTTGACGGTTGTACGATTTGGCTCACCCACCCCCATTCCGGCGTTACAAAATTTATATCAAAATATAAAATGAAAGTTTTAAATAAAATCCGTGCAATCTTTTACTCCAAATTTTTGCATGTTTTATTGTAGAAAAAAAGCCATGTTGATTAATACGCTGAGAAATAGGGCCACAGGGCCTTATTGCACCCCGCCGAATTAGGGCACCTGCGATTTGCAAGTCCCGTCTCTGTTAATAGTTACAAATTTTATGGTGTGAGGGACTTTGCCTATTTGGGAGCAAACATTTGAGGATAACTCCTACCAAAACGTGCTACTTTGGCTGGAAGCTAGAGCGAAAATGGAAAAACGGCAATAAGCGTGTCCTGCCCAATGGAAAACAAATGTATGTATATATGACATTGTATTTATTTATATTTGATCATTTTTTCCAAGTTGCTAACCACTGCACAATACCAACTAGCAGCAGCACACTAAAGAGCAGCAGCCGTAAACACAAGTTTATGGTATGGGATTGCAACAGATTTATTAGTGATAAGAGCCACAACAAACGATAATATCTAGTCGTCCGATGGCCATCGGCAACGTCGCGTTAGCTGCCCATTTGCTATATCTGCTTTATTACAACTAAAAGATAAGTAGGCGGAATGCTCTGAAGCTAAAAGCGCTTTGAACGAAAAATTTAAAAATTTTTTGGAAAGAAAAACTTTAGTAACACATTAAAAAAAAAATACGGATAAAAGTAGTAAATTTGTAAAATACAAAATGGTAATCGATATTAAAATGTGCCGTTTTGAAAATGTGCCTTGGGGATTTCGGTTGGTTGGTGGTGCAGATTATGAAGTACCGTTAACTGTTGTGAAGGTTAGTTAAGCGCAAAAAGCGGTCAAAAGAAAAGTTTATTAAGTACAAAAATTTTATTTGTGGTATGACCCAGGCGGGTTTGAAAATATTTTTGTTATTTCATGGAATTAAATGTTTTACAAAAAAATAAATATATGGAAATAAATGTAAAAAATTGTGTGTAAATGGAAAATTTTGTGCTTAAATCGAATTACGTAACATTGAATTAATTGTGTTGGCTCATGTACGCATTTGTCACACATGCATATATACATTCATAATACATTTGCATGCGCACACAGCGGCATATGTGAACACATGCTTGCATAAATACATACATATGCGTAAGTACACTTTGTGTAATGCTTGGTGAAAAATTAAAATGTGAATTTTTTATGATGTTCGCAATGAGTCGTGTGGTCTGCTACGGCTTTAAAAGCTTAAACGTGGAACTTTTCGTCATAAAAAGGAAATGTGTTTAAGGAAAGCCACTTGCTGGCAAAGCAACAAATGAAATAATAATTAAAATGACTTTTCGTAAACATTAACAGTCCATAAAATATTTTATTTTTATTGCCAATCAACGACGAGTGCTTATATGTTGTATTCGTGTGTATGGACATCAAACTCAAGAGCTCTTATGATTTGCTGCAAACTTATGGACGCACAGTTGCGGTCATAACAATAGCAGCGAAATTTAATTGAAACTGGGTATTCACAAGTCGCCTAATAACTACCTATGTAAAATGGATGGCAGTTAACCCCACCCTCCCAACACTAATTATCTGGGACTAATAATTGTTTGTAAATTAAATTGGAAATCGTGCATCGAGGTGCGGATGCGGAAGACCTGCATTGCCTTCTACGTCTGCAAACCGATATTCGGTGAGAAATAGTGTCTCAAGCACTTTCTATTGAACGCCTCTTCTGAGCTCTTAATAAGGAAAATATCGAAAATCTTAAATCTGGCAGTTTTATTCAGTTTATTTTGCATGCATAAATAAGCACAAGATGCAAGTTTTACTCACAGAAACTACATTGTTATCGGTAAGAAATTATTGATATCGAGATTTGTTGAAGGAGAACTATTAAGTAGAAAATGCTTTAAAATCATAATATAAAACACAGCTGTTTCGCTGGCTAGGCCATGTTGTGCAAAATAATGAAGATGGTTCGGCCCACAAGGCATTTTTTTTTTGCACGCGAAGGTAAAAGTTAAGGAAAAGTGGGCCAGCTTCTTAAAGAAAGAAGAACCCTTTACAAGTATTAAAATTTTATCACTGAGAGTTTGCCTTATATCTCAGTCTTCGTTGGAGCTTTCGCTATCAGGCAATTGCAATCACTGTGTTAACAACTTCCAATCGAAAAATGCACAGTACCACAATGTCTAGCCGGGCATGCACATAAAAGAGAAAATATTCGAAAGAAAAAGCAACCTTCTCTTAATTTCTATGTAGAAGAAAATTCAGCAATGAGAACATGAACCAATTAAACTGTCACACACGCTGTCACGCATCACTCACGCTCAACTTCGGCGAGAAAAGTTCACTGCCGAAATTAACTCACTGACCTAGCAGGTGATGCACGGTTTGTCGTTTTGTGCAAAAATCTCAAATACTTTTTGTTATGCCTTGTTGTTACTATAATACTGGGTACTTATTTTTATACCTAGTAGTGCTACGCTTTTAAGTTACAGTACCTGGGCGCCTGAGCTTTGTAGTAAATACTCATCAGTAAAGATATTCTGGTTGTTTGTATAAAAATTTTACTTACCAGCAGTGTAGATTTTCAAAAATAGATTTCAAAAACATATCTTGATAATATAAAGATGTTTAGTACTTCTCAAAAAAGCTTCCCCATACTTTCGGCAAGTCTTTACAAGATTTCTGTGATTTTACAGTATTTGGTCGCTTAACTCTTGAAAACGCCACATATAACATACCATGCATGAACACCGATGAATTTAGATCCACTCCAACAAACTCAAGATTTTGTCGCTGAGCTTTGTGCGCCGTCTTGGCAGATGTTGGCCTTACTGGAAATTGATGCCGTTGCATGGTACACCCTAGTGGCCTGTAGGATGAGTGTGATTCTCGGTACTTGGATTTTTCTTGTTGGAAATGTTTGTACTTGGAAATGTTTTATTTTTTAAATAAGCAGGAAAAAACCGTTCGATTGATACGCATATTGGCATATTTCATTTCATTCAAAAAAAGTTTTAAAAAGGTGTCAACCCCGTAAAAACATCCTATGTTGCAACACCTAGGTAGAAATCCTTAAAATGTGGTACCCTATGTACATGCATAATTTCATCGAAATCGGTGGAGCCGTTTTCGATATAGTCTGCATATACCAATATAAAATATTAGCTCGTTTAAAGTTATAAGATATATTCGTCTGACGGCTTTTCGTAATGGCTTATGTATGTATATCAAAGTAGGTTATGTATGTATATTATATATCTATATCCGTATCCCATCTCTATTTCAAATAAGCGAACTCGGATAATAGCCACACCCATTTTTATACATCGTATTATTGGCAAATACAAAAAAGGGATTATTCAGTACGCAATGTGTTAAGTAAAATTAAGACCCCCACGAAACCATTTTTAATTTTGTGGTTAAGTTAAATTTACTGATATCTTACTACCTTAACTTAATATAGGTTGTCCGCTCATTTCCATACGAAATTTCGGAATCTTGCAAAGTCCTTTTAGGTAACTTCCGGTTGAGCTAGACAACTGAAACTTGTAAATTAGTTCAGAACTCCATCACAATTCAAAGTTAACAAAAAAATCCACTAGATGGCGCACGGATCAATATACATACATATACGTAAAATTTATTTAAAATGTGGAATTTTTCGACTAATTCTTAAGTAAGTTTCAGATAATCTAGAGGATTCAAACTTGACACATAGACCAACAACATAGAAACTTAACATTTAGTTCAGGACACTATGACAATATAATTTGTAGGAGTCAAAATTGCGCTAGGTTTTGTGCTTATCGTGATAACTATAAATCGCTGAAATATGGGGGGAACCTTGCTATCGATTTTTGATTAACTTCCCGGCAAGCTGGAGATTTGAAACTGGACACATGATTCAGAACCCGGTGCCAATGCAATATTTGGTCCAAAAAATTTTCGCTAGGTGGCAAATGGTGCGAGGTACTTGGATAATTCGCTTGAAATTGGAATCTTGCGATGGATTTTTAAATAAATTCCTGGTGACCTGTTCACTTGAAACTTAGCACATAGTTCAGGACACGATGCCGATCTATTGGCGTTGGAATAAATAGTACTTAAATCTCAAAGTGAGACTATGACGTTTGCTTTAGAAATTTAGGGTTATGGAAATAACGAGCAGAAAATAGACCCAGTAGGATCAGGCAAATGATAAAACTAAGAACTGCACAAATAATGGTTTGCAAAAAGTTGTTTAATACTTTTAGAAAATCGAGGAGGTTGCATGGTTATGGTTAAAGGTTGTGTTATCACAATCAATGGTGTATTTTGCAACAAAACATTGAAGAAGGACGAACTTCCGACTATAAGTTTTAAGAACTGAATACAAAAGAATATCCACTTTAATTCAATTTATTTCTTTGTATTTTACGTTAGGTCACTGAAGGTAGCATAGCTGAGGAGGCCGGATTGCGTGAGGGTGACGTTATTGTACGCATTGACGATACTGCTACCTCACCACTTTCACACGATGAGACCGACAAACTTATAAGGGGTTCGGGAAATGTCTTCTTTATCGGTGTGCAACGGTAAGATATGGTGCACTAATAACAATTTACTACCGTACTATACAGCCAAACTCTTCAAACTCTAGTGAAGGGCAGGAGGAACAGGTGCCGAAGATATTTCCTGTGCTGAGCCACGAACGTCCACTTACCCCACAGGATTTCGCAGATACCAATGGCAGAAAAAGTCCGATTCCTAGACAGCTTGCTGTTGAAGAAGATGACCCAGAAGAAAATACTACTGAAATTCCCGCACGTTTAGCTTCACCCAAGCTACCCGAACGGTCGTCGGCAGTACTTTCCGAGAATACCGAAATTAAGCTGTTTGAACAGGAAATAGCTGCTGTGCTTTCTGGCGAATCCGAAGTGCTGAAGGAACACAATGTTATGGGGTTCGTTTTTTAAACCAAATATGCATGATGTGCTGTGAATTCCGTTTGTTAACTTCTATTATATTAGTGTTAATTTCTATAGAATATTTCCCAAGCCGGGAGTTTGTATGACCAGTGATGTGCTGCGTACGCTAAATGAAGATGCTACCAAAACTAAATTGGAAAAAGATAAAGAGACAAAGAAATGGTCAACATTTTTGGTGAAGCCTGATCGTCCCATACCGAAAAGCAAAGAACAAATTGAAGCTGAACGTAGAGCAGCTAATGCCTATAAAGTAAAGATTGTCATACAAAGGTCACGTTCGCCATCACCGATGGTAAGTAGAAATCACTTTTAAGTGTAAAAAAATTTATTTTGATATTGCCTTATAGCCACGCACACCAGACCCTGTATCACCAGTAGAAGTAAAGTCACCAGTAAAACAACCCACACCGCCCAAGGTTGAAGAAATCGAAGAGGCACCCATTAAAGATAGCGAATTGCCAAATTTGGAAGAAGTCAAGATCGTGATTGATCCACCAACTGAGGATAACGAAAATATACGCCCAGTGTCGGCAACTGAAGAAAACGAGGCCGAGCTGGAAAGTGAAGAGAACAAACAAGACACTGAAGTTAATTTAAAGAAACCATCGCCAGAAGACAACATTGAAGAATCCAAGGACACAAGTGCTGAAACAGAAAATAACGATACGGAAGCCAAGGCCAACGTAGAACAACAACGCGAAAAAACCGAAGATGAACTTGCACTCGAACGTCAATTGGCTGATGTGCAACGTCAACTGGCCGCACTGTCTTCACTGCCATCCACCATACAGGCCACACTGGACGCCGTCACAAAGCAGCTGGCCACTTTGTTACCGGCTTTACAATCTCAGACAGCAGCAGAAAAGGAACGTGCAGAAGCAACTCCAGCTGCGCCCGATCTTTGTTGGCAAGAGATTGAGGAAAATATTGAAGTGACAGAAACAGAAGACGGTTCGTTAAATTTAGTTAATTTCTTTTAAGTAACGTGTGTTATATATTTCATACAATACCCCTTAGCCGCCCAATCAGAGTCCACTTGTATTCATGAGGATACTGTAGTAGGTAAAACTGCAGCTCAATCACAAGAGGCAAGCGCTACTGCGGATGTGCCTGTTTTCGATGAATCCAAGAGACAAGAGGCAAAACAAAACAAATCGGATACGAAACGAATGGAAGAGGAGCAGAGTGTGAAAAAACAAAAGGTGAGTCAGAGTACACTATTCCAACGAAAAGCTTACACAGCGAGCTATTACTTACACCGCGTTACACACATTCTGTCCCATGTACCAAATATACTTTTTCGGAAAGGGGAGAAAAAATAAAAATACACGTCTATCAGCGATTTTCATGTACACTTCATAATTTTATTTTTATGTATGAAGTATAAAGCTCGTATTGTCCGTCTGTCCGCCTGTTTTCGTAATATTTTTAAAATTTTTACTTGGTGTGAATAAGCCACAAACGTAACAAAAGTTATTTCGAGTCGGGCACTGCATTTTTTCTCAGATGAAATATACAGAATTACGTTTTCGCACAACAGAACTTAAAACAATTGCCAAAGTATACGTCTCCTAGTAGCGCAACTGTCATCTGATCGGAACAAACACACAAACGGCAGAGAGTGTGTTGTATCAAACAATAAATTAAACGAATTTAAATGATGCAATATTGATTATGCAATTCATTGTTTCATCTGTCATACCAGTTGTAAGTGTTGTAAAAGTCATAAACAGTTTAGTGTCAGAAAGTTACTATTACGCTACGAGCTTTATACTTTATACATAAACAAAAAAATGCTGATCGCCGATACACGTGTATTTTTATTTTTTCTCCCCTCTCCGAAAAAGTATATTTGGTTCATAGGACAGAACTAATGCTCGTTTTTGTAACGCAGTGTTATGTATGATGGCTACAAACATGTTTTCTTATTTTAGAAGCAAATTATTATCTATCTTTCTAGTTTTTGATATCCATTATCTTTTTCACAGCACCATTGCTATAATGTGCTACAGATTTTTGCTGTAACTTCGAAATATTTGCCTCCAAGTTGCCTATAAGAAAACTGACCAGCTAGTGTCCTTTCCAAGACTATAATTTAATTAGACCACAATAGAACTCATACGCGGGAACCTGACAAGAAGTTATTAAATGCATTTTTCATCTATCCTTTAGAGTCTTTTCGGACTTTGCCTGTATCAATTTCGTATGTTTTTATTCGCCATCACAATTAAATCTCAGTAAGAAGGGGAGTTGGACAGCTGCACGGTATAGATACTTGTTCTCACCGCTTCGGCACAATTCAATAAGAATTTGGAAAAGGTTACCAAGCGTGGTATATCTTCTCACTTTTGTTAAATCTCTTTATATATAAAGGGGGGAGTTGATACAAAGTTGACAAAGACGGCAGATATCAGAATCCATAAATGTTGCTCCGAATGAACGGAAAGATACTCTCTCGCGTTTTACTTATGTCCATCGGCCGCCCTATTAACGTAAAGAAACTTGACTTAAGACCAAAATGTAATGCCCTTGTGATCAAGGCATAGTCCCGGAACAAAATTTTTAAGTTACTCTACGACTATTGCAGGGAAATGCTGAGAGCCTTTGTTGTCAACATATTAGTAATCCGCCTACCGATTATTAATTATTCATCAAGTCACAGTTGAAAAAGCTACTTGTTGACATTATTTGCACCCTCCAAGGGTAGTTTTCGTTATACCATTATTGACCATGAAATAATAAAAATATACAAACCCAGTATACGGAAATTATAAGGAAGACCAACTCTGTATATTTAGGGTCGTTCCCACAATCACCGAGTAAGTCGTTATGTTAATCGCTAATAATCGACAAAAGGCCTTTAGGAAAGCCGCCTTGTCTACTTGTTTGGGTGTAAGTTTGTATTCAAAGTAGCCACGCACTTTTTGAAAACTAATCTCACGGGATTACTTCAGCTTAGAGCTGCAAAGAACAATGTGTATAACACATATATATTGAATAAGGAATGAAGTTTCCTCATTCAAATTACTATATACTGAAAATGGACGTGACACCTCCCTGATCTGATCACAAATTTCTTAGATCAGAGCTTCATTTTATATAGCCGTCATACAATTAATTCTTTAGCTCATGGTATATAAAATGAATTTAATGTATAGATTGGCAATCTTACTCTTTTTACGCCAATTTTATTTAAAGTACGGATTGAACAGAGTTATAGTGATGATCTCCTTGGTAAAATAAAACTGAGTACCTTAATTACATTTGTGTGCTGTCAAGATTAATACGTCATAAACGGGGATGGTTGGTTCTAATGTAGCTTTTGGGATAAGGTGTTGGGATAAGGATTGTGTCAGAGGAATTGGTTGGGAACAGTTTCTGTCACTGAAGTAATTAGATCTATCCGAAAGATAGCTGTTGCGAACACGCTACCTAAGCGAAAATATACCGGGTCTGTGGTTGAGGTTCGTGTCTTGTGAGCTCGTGTCTTGATGACATGTCAGAGAGTTTCGATTTTTGACTTGCTGAGTTTTAATGGGATGGTCTTTTGGCTGGACCTGACCACTAAATAAGCTCATAATTAGCTGGCCTTCGATATTCTTTGGCACGTAGCTGGTAGCACAAAATGTCATAAAGTTTGAGAAAATGTTTTTTGGATGGTTTTTTCCCTTTAGTGAAGGAAAACACTATCAAGCCGACCCTTATTTACAACTGGTACAAACTGGGCGAAGTTTAACGATCTTACCCATTCAATTGAAAGATTTGTAGCACAAGCCCCCATTCACTAGAACAATGAGTTATCTTTACATATAATAAAATTGTAACAGGTCGATGTCTGTACATTGAAGATATTCAAGAAAAACTGATAGGAGGGGTCGTTATTGGACCAGCGGAACCCAAATCTACAACTTTTAGAATTTTTGTCTGTCTGTCTGTCTGTCTGTCCGTCTGTATGATTGTGCGTGCATCACGCAAAAACTACTGCATAGAGTTGCATGAAATTTTCACCATTCTATCACTTAACGTCTAACTTAAGATTTAGGACAACTTTCATTTGGATATCTCATCCAGCTCCCGAGTTATTGACCAAAATGTGGGAAAAATGTGACCAAAAATGTGGTTTTCTTACCATAACGCCCGCGTCACACAAAAACGACTGCATGGAAATGAATGAAACTTTCAATAATCATTTTCTAGACGTCTCTCCTAAAATTTAACATATCTTTCACCGCGATATCTTACCCGGCTCCCAATTTATTGACCTAAATGTGGACCCAGGGTGACTGCATGATTTGTGCTTTTAAGGCGGAACAAAGTTCGGCGGGTCAGCTAGTATGTAATATATATTAGATTAATACGATTTTCAGGGACAGATTTTCGTTTCTCTTCTTCTCATACATACGAACTATGGACCATAGGTATGTGTGAAACATCTGAACATTTTATTCTGTACACGGTGAGTGGCAGTCAAGAGTCATCTGTGTACATCTTGATTCGCCTTAAGGGCCCAGGGAAGGTCCTAATTCCTGTTTTACATAGTGCCAATCGTTAATATTTTTTCCAATTTTCAAAATGGTTTGGCAGTTAATTGAGACAATCATAAGAACTGCACTTAAATAAACTTTTTACGTAACTGAGAGAAAATTGGAATTGAAATTTACTTGCAAAAATAATGTATCTACGGGTTTTAATTTAGCGTTAATACATTTCAAACTAATTTCAAACATAAAACTAATCAAATAGCCTTACAATTTTTGACCGTTTGATTATCCCCTAAATAATAGCCCTATTTGAAGCTTTTGCTCTTTTACAGCGGCATACAGTCCACTTTGAATAATGATGATGAGTATTTAAGCCAAGGCGTACTGTAACTGAATCGGCAGCTTCTAATAAATTTCAAAAAATACAAAAAAAAACTCAATGAGAAAACATTATTTATATACAATAGAATTTCTTTCAACCTTATAATACAGTTTATGAAAACAAATAAAGCATTAAATTAATTGCATTTGAACGCAGCACTGAAATAAGTATACAAGACAAAAGCAGTATCAAGAATTTCATTTATTAAACCAACGAAAAAAAACTAAAAAAAAAACTAAAAAAAAAACTAAAAAATTGTACTCTTATTAGTTATGAATGATTTTTATTTAAAGTTTGCTTACTTTGAATAATTAAAATAAATTTCATACGCACCCCACACACATTTACTTACTTACTTTACTACATACATTTATATGCACAACACTCACATGTATTTTTATGTAATTGAAATGAACGCAAAAATCTATATAAAATTGCCTCTAAAACTGGCAGCGTAACGATGTCATCGAGGAACTTGAAGAGCAGCTGGAGCGCAAAAATAATCCACGTCGTTCGAAACGTGCCTTTGGCCCATTAACGCCATCTTCGGAACGACCACTTGTGCTGCCCGGCGGTAGGCGTTGGTATCGGCCAAAGGATGCTTACAATGATGAATTTATAGCGGAAACATTGAGTGCACAAGCGGAACTCATAACTGGCACAACATTGGGGTAATTTATTATAGCAGATAATTAAACATTTTTTCCCGTCTATGTGTTTTATGTATGTGTGTTCGGGTTCCTTAAATATGTGAGTAGGTGCTTCTCCTTGTGAAATTCTTTAAAAATTCATAAATTCAACTTCAAATAAAAATACCTGTACCTATATATAATGTTAAAAATTCTGAAATTAACTTCACGAAATCCAACAAATAAATTCAACATTTTCAAACTTTCATAACTCTATACACTCGTGGACATATATCTAAATATTAAAATTTTATTTTCCGGCGGTTTGGTCTTTGCTATTGCAGTGAGTTCAAAGAGTCAATATATATTTATTCGTGCGTAAATTCAAAAGAATACACATAGAAAATATATAAAATTTTTTCAACTGTAGATGGTTAAATAAGCTCATAATAAGCAATAGAGATTGAAATTCTGCCCAATAAGCAATTTCTTTAATCTTTCGTCGGCAACAAATCCTCAAGTGACGAACTTTAGAAAATTTTTGTCAGCGATTTGGACTGCCATTTTCCGATAGTTCTAGTTATATTAAACTAGCCCAGTATAGCAGTTGTATTAATGTTTTTCCTGTTCTATTTACAAGAGCACTTAAATCCATTAGACATTCAAAGCTATCACAGCTGGAGCTCAAAGATACGAATGTACAGAATTTCGAAATTTCGGGAGAATTGTATGATGACGGGTTTTGATAGGTATCTGGAACATATCGAATTTCTCAAGCTTATAAAAGAGATGCCAAACACCACACCAATCATATAATAGCCATTCCTATAGTTTTGCTATATAGTTGGAGAGATGAAATTTTAAAGGCCCAAGAATAAGTTTGCCTTGTACCGCGTAAAGTTGAATTTATTAAATTTTCTTCTTAAAATGTGCACCATGCTTTCTTACTATATCAAGCAGTTATTAATGCATAAGTAATTATGTAATTTGTATTACTATATTCTAAGTCTTGAGAAAAACTTCTTTCTCTTTTGAAAATAAAGCGAATACGAAAAGCCCATATATCTACTAAAACAACTAAAAACCCCTCATAAAAAAAGTTAACTAGTAAGACTTGCTATTGTTAACTCATTTTGCATGAGCAATTTCTATAAAACTAATATAAAACTATTGCTCTAATGTAACTTTAATCGAATTCTGCCTTGAATACACTTTGCTCCGTATTCATAGAAAACAAAAGAGCTTTGTTGATTGACTTTTCAATATAAATTTAAAATTATAAAAGCCTTATAAACGTATTTTATATTTTATGAATACGAAGTTAAAAGATATAATAACACACATTTCTGTGAAACCTTTTTTTTATTTCTATAGTCCTATATAAAGATGTTATTACCTTTTCGATTTCAACGAATGTGTGTTGATTTTGACACGAATTCTGCAAATATAGAAAAAATTTAAGTTTTAATATTTTTGTGCGTTTTTTGAGTTCTTATGAAAAAAAAAAAATTACTGCAAATGCTGTACCTAAAGTTCATTATCAAACACTTATGAAGAAAGCCCATAACTAGACACACCTATTCTTTTCAGATTGTTCTACCAAAAAATTAATTTCCCTCTTCCTCTCAGCCTCTTCAGAAGTGGTAGATCAAATAAAAAAGTACCTTCCCTAAGTTCTATCTTAAAGCCCTACAGAGATATCGAAATTATATTTAAGCCTTAATAGTAACACAAGTCTTAGCGGCTTAGCTATTTTAGCTTCTCCAATAGATACTGGCGGCCGCCGTGGTGTGGAGGTAGTGTTGCCGGCCTACCACACCGAAGGTCCATGGTTCGAGCCCTGGTACAGGTAACATCAAAAGTGATTTGAAAAAAGTTTTTCAAAACGGGGTCGCCCCTCGGCAGTGGTTTGGCAAGCTCTCCGAGTGTATTTCTGCCATGACAGGCTTCTCAGAAAAAATTCGTCTCCTTTGTAGATGCCGTTCGGAGTCGGCAAAAAACTGTAGGTCCCACCAATTTGTAGGGAAAATTCAAATCGGCACACCACAAATTGGAAGAGAAGCTTGGCGCAAAAATCTCTTAGGAGGTTTATGATGATATACCTGTTGTATATCGCGCCATAAAAAAAGAAGAAAAAGAATAGATACGGGCGATGTGGCTCATTTTTGTCAAAACTGTGTTTTTTTATAAAATAAAAATATTTATTTAAGCGAAATCCATTGCTTAAAACTTGCGCAAGGGGTATAAAGTTATTTCTATGAAAAGTAAGTTAAAAGAAAGTGCTTTTGTCCTGTCCAATATGAGGGACTAAACATATGAACGGTTGTAAATAAATATTTTTGCTACATATTAATATGTATATACATACATTAGAGCCACTCGATTTTTTGTCCTTAACTAGTTATGTAGTAAATATTCCTCAGGATGTCTATGTACTTGGTTACTAACTACAAATGGACGGATGTTTTTGCAGACAGTATAAGTGAATACTGTTTCTCAAACAGAGGACACAACTGCATAGTTTTAATTATTCTGTAAAATCACGAAACAATTCAAACAATTTATTAAGCGATGATTCGCCTTTGATACCGAACAAATCATAAACTTAAAACTCCAATAAACAAATTTGTAATACTAGCGGACCCGGAAAACTTCGTTCTGCCCAAAATAAATTTTTTTTGAATTCATTTAAAAAATTCTCGATTACAGCCGTATTTTTTTAATCGAAAATTAGCGACTGTTCACAATTTCAATGATGAATGGTCAATATTGATAAATAGTCAAGAAAAAAATATTAGTAGTATGAAAAATTTAAATTAAATTATTCTGGTACTGGCCTTATATCCTCCGACCATGTTTTGTTATTTTGCCAAAAATATTCTACCACATGCTCCCGTTTTAAGAGTTTCAGAAAAAAATATGTTTGTATCTTCTTGGGTTCTACATAAATTGGATATATCCTTAAAAAAAACTATATAAACGATCTCAAGGCCAAAAATAATAATTTTTATGAAAATTATAATTTTCTTTTTTTTTTAATAATTTTAATCAATTTTTTAAAGTTTTTAATTAAATAATAAAGGAAAATTTTAGAGAAAACCACCATAGCTTTTCTTATAGATCCATTTCGGAAGCGTCTAGACTTCTTCATCATAGAAATTTTGGCACGCTCTGCTAACCATTAAGCTAACAGAGCGTTGGTATTCAGCCAGCTAAACTTTTATTTCTATTCACTTTACCATATCTATGAGCAACCCCCCGGTATCTGGCAGTCAGTAGTTGATCATGATGGCTTTTTTGTTTGAGTGCCTTTATTGTCGACAACAACACACACTAACCGACGTGCTCTTGGTTTTGTTTTTGTTTTTTGTGTACCAACAATTCAATTAAACTGTTGCTTTTACGGCCTATACATTTTTAAAGTATCCATGACTACAAACGAGCTCAAAGTCAAGAATAATAACTGTTTTATTTATTACTCTTTTTATTTATTTGTATGCCTAGTTTTTAAATTAATTTTAATTATTGAAAGTTTTAATTGGAATTTAAAAGCAAAATTTTAGAGACAACCGCCATAGCTTTTCTTTTAGATCCAATTTGGAAGCTGCTAGAATTCTTCATAGTTAGTTAAGCCCAGAAATTGAAAGGAAAATTTAGGACTTATAGGTGGAATGCCTGAGTGGGCGGTGGCCGTGAATTGTGTGGTAACCCCAAAACCTTTCTCGACTAGAACTGCCATCTGTTTATTTCCAATTAGGTTTGTAACCCTATGATATATATATATATTTATATACAAAATGTATACATCGTCAGTGACCTGCAAAACCGCGTAACGCACAAATGCAAAGCCGTGTAAGTGATTTCTCGGTTTGTCTGTTTTGCAACTATGAACAGCTTAATTTTAAGATGAATTGTGACTTTATGGAAAAAGTTTCCATCAATGTCGAATCTTTCAATTATTTTCCAAATCACCATGTAGTCTTCTTAAGAATAAATGAAAAGATCTTTATGAAAGGGTCTATACAAGTTTTTGACACACATGTAGCTTACGCGGTTTTCCAGTGTCACCGACGACATGCTAACATATTTATGTTTATCATATATTTATGCAAATTATTTTTAAATAAACATCTCATACCTTTTTCATTCTCCAATTCATTTCATCCAATCAACATATATGATTTTTCAAATGATGCATTCTACACCAACAACGAAAATAAAAAATGTGACATATACATATTCGTATATGTATGTACATGCTCATTCATTGCATCAATTCAACTGCATTCATACAACCATATGCATTTTCACATGGAAGCTCAACATTTGAAAGTCCACTGCTTGGCTACGATCCAAGGTATGCGTGAAAATTCCTCAATTAAAAGAAGTTCAATTAGTTTTTATATGCGATTTTGCATGTTTTCTATCTATGTACATTCTTGTAAATGTGGATCCAACTTGTATGCGAAAAAGTAAAACTTTGTAACTTCAATACCCCTTAGAAATATACATCCCTAATAAAAACAAAAAGGTAAGCCGAAACCTCATTATTAGTAAGTGACCTCACATACGAGTATACCTGCAGGCATTCAAACACTAATTGATAGAAAACCTCAAAGTAGTCCAGTGATTGATAGAAGAAACCTTCACTATTATAAAATCAATTTCGTGGTGAACTGCAGCTAAAACTCTAAATATTTACAGTGAAACTCTCCCTGAATATTGTGATAATATTTTCATTTGACTATTTTAGACTAAAGTTTTAGTTATTTGTGGGTACCTCGTACCCCACTGTGCCGTCCAACGAACCATTTTAACAATCTAAGCGTTAGGGGCTTCACTGCCCCGAGCTAAATTCCTTGAACGCTACTAGTTATAGCTCAAAATGCAATCAATGCTACACGGCTAAAAGTTTTAGCCTAGATTGTAAAATATTCGTCGGTTTAAGCAATCTTTTAAACATTTTTGTAATAAATTTCAAACCTTTCAATTACTTATACCATTTTTCAGTTGCTTGCGGCTTGGATTTAAAACTCAACTTAAAAATACCTCAAACTTTTTTTTATTTACTTTCCATTTATTTTTGAAGGTTTTTTCAAGTCAATGAATTTTTCTTATTACAGTTTTGTGTGCGCTTTAGCTCAGTGGGTAGAGCAGTTGACTCTGATACGGGAAGCGTCGGGTTGAATCCTGGCAACTGATACAAATGTTTTTTATGTTTTTTAAGTGTTAAGATATTTCTGGTTTAAAATTTAAACTCTTTTCTCCGCGCTCATTTTCTCGAAAACTGGCACAATTTAAATTCGAAACCAAATTTGGTTTGAACATACATATATCAACGGCTGAGTGGAAGATCACCCTATTTCAAAATATTTTTTAAAAACGCCCTATCTCAGAATTTCTTTGACGCACGCCCTACCTCAAAATATTTTGCAATAACGCCCTATTTCAAAATTTGGTTCAAGAACGCCCTATCTGAATGAAAATTCAATAGAGTTTTAGCTGAGATAGGGCGTTTTTGAATCAAATTCTCAGATAGGGCGTTGTTGAAAAAAATTCTGAGATAGGGCGTTTATGAATCAAATTCTGAAATAGAGTGTTATTCAAACAAGTTCTTATATAGGGCGTTTTTGAGAAATATTTTGAAATAGGGTGATGTTCCACACTTTTTTGCCGTATATCAATTGTCTTTTACATGGCGATTTTATTGGCAACTCGCTCTTAACCAGGTCCCATACAGACTGTTCTAAGATAGCTTCACTTGTATAGTTCTCAGTCGACTCCATTTCGGAAAGTTAAAAGATAGTTCTGGTTGTGGATGAGTGATTATCCTTTAATGTTCCCTTTTGTAATCGGCCCTGAACGGTTCCCGACAAGTGAAGCTCAATACTGCCTTTCTTCGAGAGTGGTTCGCTATTTTACTGCAACGTACATATGCTTGGGATCTGCTTTCTATTTTTATACTCAGCAAAGCATAGCTTACAGGTTATATTAATTGTATATTGATCAGCAGGATCTGTGCACATCACGTTACATTGCAACGGCAAAAAATAGATACTCACGTTTAAAAATTCGTAATGGAATTGGTAGACAGATTACTTTCTGGACGGGAAATCTTTCTTTCTTATCTAGACATTGAAAATTTCGTAAATACATAAAATGAGATAGATATGGAAAATGTTACAATTTCGTAAAAATATTGACTTCATCCTATTCATGATTGTTCAAGTTTGAGAAAATGGGTGCGAAACCGCCTACTTGTGAGGAAACAAACTTTTGAATTCTTTCGTATTCGATGTTTTACGTTATTTCATTGCCAATTTCTATTCTGCGTTATATCAAGGGGGCTTGTGCCCAGTCCTGCGGCTCATAAATATAACTGGGTATTTGCAGCAGTGTTCAATATAATAGTAGTGAAACCAAAATGGATATAATTCGAAATAAGAAGAAGATGTGATTTTAATAATTTCCAATATAGCGCACTCCATAACAGAAACTACATAAAAAGAAATTTCAAAGTTTACACAAAGTTCAGGAAAGTAAATTAAACTTTAAAAATTTGCCATCAAAATCTTCGAGTTGGGCAGAATTTCTTGAAAAGTTTTGTGTACGCAGTTTTGTAGACCAATCAATTTTAGTATAACATTGTGCAAATTAGAACTCGCTCAAAAATTTCTCTGAATTTTCAGATTTTTTTTTGTTAAGGGTGTTTAGTAATTTCTTCCATACAATGCATGAAAAAAAATTTATTTTGTATGGAAAAAAATACCCAACCTCTTTATAAAAAAATTTCACAAATTTTGGGGAAAATTTTCGAAACTTCTTACTTGCACATTATTATGCTAAAATTGAGTTAGCTGTAAAAAATTTTCTAAAAACTCTTCCCCGAAAAATAATGAAATTTTGATGTCAATTTTTAAAAGTTTCATGAACTTCGTGTATAGTTTGAAGTTTCTTTTTATATGGTTTCTGTTCTGGAATTCGCTATGTTTTAAATGAAAATTATTAAAAACATAGCTTCTTTTTATTTCGTATTTTAGTACTATAATATTGAACACAACCTTGTGTTTCGTTCCACCCGAACTTAAAATTTTAGAGCTTGTATTGATGCCTACACAATATTTCACGGTTAAAAAGTTATAGGTTAGTGCTAGTTTTGCAACCAAAGGATGGGAGTGCTATTTTCGCTGTCAAAAAATTTGCTTGTATCTATGTAAATATATAGATATGCTATTACATATATTGACGTACATTGCATGTATTTACTTTATGGTCCTGTTGACTATTTGTCTACCATTTATTTTTTTAAATTTCTTATAGTATTTTCCCAAATTTATCAGTATTTGTATGTATGTACATTGTATGTATGTAATTGGAATATACTTCATACATAAATACATAATGCATAGATGTTTGCATTAGCTTTCAAATATTTCAATAAACTCTTTTGCAAAAAGTTTAGCATTTCAATTCAATAGATTATATTTCTTTATCTAAAAGTTGAATTGGCATATTTACGTTTTTGTATATTCGTTAATTGTTGTTATTTTTTTGATATGGAAATGTAGCTTAAAACTTTTAATTGACGTGTGCACAGGTATCCATACATGTAAGTGCATGTGTTTATTTAAGTATGTATGTAGGTATATTATGATGAAGTTAAAAGTATGCGGTATGAAGGGCTCAAGATATTTGAAGCAAACACATTTGCATACTATATTCAGATATTAATAACCCAATCAGCAAAAAGATATGATTTTAACATTTTTCAACACATGTGCACACATATAATTTTCTGTGAGTTCTCTTTAATTATTCATGAAGTTCTTTTAGCACATTTTCAATCTTACAGCCATAAACTTATATGCACCGGATATGGTAAAATAGGTCCTATATTTCTAGATAGAACTCCAGACGAACTTGCTTAAAAAATCATGATGTTTCGTAAAGCATCAAATATATTTACATACTTACCTTCAGTTAGGACTTGAATATTTACTAAATATATGTTACCATCTAAGTAGATATCGGTGAGTGCTGCGGTTACAAATAAACATACAAACCATCAAGCAACAAACTGCTGTTTCGGCTTTTACTACAATAAATATTAATTCTTTTAATACCTATTTGTTTATCTAGTCCAAAGGACTCACAAAGGACTGGTGTAATCGGTTTTCAAATATCCTTGGTTTTTTTTATTTAATATCCTAAATTGCGGATTTCAAGAGCTAACAGTTGGTGCACATATAAATTGAAAATGGTTACTTTCGTTTTTTTATACCTAGAAGTGCTACGCACACAAGGTATATTTATTTTATTCGCCTAACGTTAGTATGTAAAGGCATAAACAAATCGAGATAAATATTGACTTATGTATATCAAAATGTTCAGGAGGAAAAGAGAAATTGATTAAGCCATCTCCATCCGTCCGCCTGTTAACACGATAACTTGAGTAAATTTTGAGATATCTTAATGAAATGTGGTATGCAGGTTCCTTGGTACACATCTCAAAGCGCTATTTAAAATGGGAGAAATCGGATGATATCCACGCCCACTTTTTATATATAGAAAATTTTCGAAAAACAAAAAAAGTGATTATTCATAATACACCTATAAGGATAAAATTTGGTGTGTACATTAACATTAAAGCAGGAAATAAATTCTTCAATCAATTTTTGAAAATTGGTGTGGCACCGCCCCATTTTTATTAAGTCAAATTTAGAAATATTATTAATTATAAATCAAAAATCTTTCAAGATATCGAAACGAAAAAAAATGAGCGGAGTCGGTTAAGGTCCACGCCCACGTTTATATGAAAGATTTTGAAAATTATCATAGATATATGTAAAAGGCAATAACTTTGCGCAAAAATAGATTTATATAATTTCTATTCCACTTTCAAAGTGTCCGTGAACGAAGAAATTCGAAAAATATAAATTGTTGAAAATGGGTGGCCCCTTTTATAGTGGATTATTCCACATAACTTTTTATGCCACAACTCCGGCAAAAATTGGGTTGTCGAAACAAAATTTATCGAAAATGTTGAATATATAAACATGCTCTACATCTAGCAGTACAGTTTTTTGAAATTTAGTTTGTGAAGACATTAAACAACACAAATTTGACCGAAAAAGCTTTTAAGTAAACTAAACGAATGACAAGTGAGTTATCTTAGATTTAATTGTGAACTGTGGACCTGAGTCAAATGCTGTAATAGACAACTAACAAAAATTATGAAGTTTACTCATAAGTTAGGAATAGAAAAAACCTAGGAAAATAAATAAAAAATTGGGATTTCAATTGTTGAGTGGGTTCATTTAAAGGTGTATTTGCTCGCATGACTCTATATTCGAAAACAGTTCAACTTTGTTTTATCAAAATTTGTATACATACCGCATAACCTCTTATACATATGATAGTTACATACATAGATGTATTAAGTTCGCAAAGTAAATAAAACTTTAATTGGTAGTTTGTGTCAATCTATGAAAGTATTACCCATAACTTTGATTTCATACTAAGTACATATGTATTTATTTATATTATATCTATGATTGCACATGGCGGCCTCATAACTAAAGCGAGGAGCATACTATAAAGTGGCAAGTCATGCTGTATCCAATGCTCGAACATAAAGTACACTCGCTTTATACTTACACTTGCAACATAAGGTATTATTATTTTGTTCGTTCAACGGTTGCTCGTAACAGCACGAGATATGTACGAGTTCATATATTAGCAGTTCTAGTTAAAGATATAGGGGCAAAGTCATAGTCAAATTTAAGTATGACTATAATTAGTTGAAACATTTTACGCAATTTTATATGGGCTATCTGTCAAAAAATCTAAATTTAAGTCATACGTAACTTTGACTATGACTATGGGCCATAACCTTTAGCAATGTTCGTCCGATTCTGGATATCTTCAGCAATAATGCAGATGTATATAAAGACAAGCTTAAGACAATTTCAAAAAGTAGAAAAATTACGAACCCATGACGACAAACTGATGTGACTGCTTTGCATACTAATTTTTTTTAAGTGTAAACATCTTTAGGCTTGGTAAGGCCTGTCCAGAAAAGTTACGCGCCGCTGCCTGTAAACGTGACTCTGTCGCTGCTTGTAACCGTGCTTCTGCCTGTGCCTTGTTGCTGATGTTGGCTCTATGCATATCTCAGTTGCAAGTGAGATTATGCACACTAACGGTATACGCGGCTAAAAATTTGAGCTTAAATTTTAAACCATTAGTTGGTTTAAGCAATCTTTTAAAAAGGTTTTGTAACAAATTCCCAACCTTTCAATTACCTACACCAATTTTAAATTTCATAGCGGTTTACATGTAAAACTTAACTGATGTACAGGATATGTTCACACATCAAACACCACCTTTTTTTAATTATAGGCGAGGACGAGAAACTGCCATACCTTCTAATGTTTAAATTAATCAATTCAACAGTAAATTTTTTGTTGATTAATCCAAGTTGCATGGTTTAAACGGGTCGGACAAAAATTGGAAGTAACTTAGTTGGGCTTATCGTGCAACTGAAATTGATTACAAAGTTGATTAATGGAAACAGCTCTTTACACAGCATACCTCTAAATGGTCCTACTTAACATATCCAACCCCAATTAATTCATTTATGGAATTTCTTGCGGAAACAAGATGAAATACGGCACAAATGATTTCGCGATTTTTACTATTCGGTGTCTTCCGCTCTTTACTATCTCCTTGCAGAGTGCTTAGAGAGCCACTTAAGTAAATAAAAGGCAAACCTTTGTAGTATGCTATGTAGCTGGTGAGCAGATTCGCTGCCAAAACGAGTGAGTATCAGACTACTCCCAAGAAATCATCTTTCATATAAAAAACGTGGTCCAATTTAGTATTCAATTTCTTTGCTTCTGAACACTTCATGGGACTCCCAAAAAATTACTCCACGGAGTACTCAAGGCAAAGTGAGAGAGGAACACTGCAAAACCTCGTAAGCTACATTAGTGTCAAAAACTTTCTTAGGCCCCTGCCATTAAGATCTATTCATTTATTCTCAAAAAAAGTACATGTTGGGTTGGTTAGTTATTTTAACTAAAAGAATCGACACTGATGGAAATTGTTTCCATAAAGTCATCATTCGTCTTTGTATTAAGCAATTTGTAGTTGAAAAACCGCCAAACTGAGATATCACTTTTGCATTTGTACGTTTCGCGGTTTTGCAGTGTCACCGACGATGTGTAAGTGTGTTGTTAGAGGTATGCATTGACCAAGACCAGCAGGCATTGAAGCTGATTTTGAAATGTGTTCAACGCAGCAAAACAAAGAATAACGCATCTAATAATTTGTCGTATTTTTGTGTTGTTGCTGGGAGCCCAAAAGCTCAGTCCCAAATAATGTTTTTGGTGGCCATACTCAAATACAGAAATTTATTGATTTTGTTTCGTACAACAAAGTTTTTAGTTAGTTATTTTTTTAATTAACTATCTTTACATATAATAAAATTGTAACAGGTCGATGTCTGTACATTGAAGATATTCAAGAAAAACTGATAGGAGGGGTCGTTATTGGAGCAGCGGAACCCAAATCTACAATTTTTAGAATTTTTGTCTATCTGTCTGTCCGTCTGTATGATTGTGCGCGCATCACTCAAAAACTACTGAATAGAATTGCATGAAACTTTCACCATTCTATCACTTAACGTCTAACTTAAAATTTAGGACACTTTTCATTTGGATATCTCATCCAGTTTCCGAGTTATCTTTACATATAATAAAACTGTAACGGGTTGTTGTTGTTGTTGTGGTAGCGACAATAACACTCCCCGAAGGTTTAGGGGAGTGTTGTCGAATTAACAGTCCTTGGCCGGATTTGAACCCGGTACGCTCCGGTACTCCCTTGCGGTACTGCCCGACTGTATTGGTAGCGATTTATGAGAGGTGTGAGGTAATGAGAGGCATCATATCCGTAGATCAACCATTGAGTTGCACGTCATTACCTTTGTGCATATTGGTCGCCTCTTACGACCGGTATGCCTACCTCGGGCATATTCTAAACCCCTAACCCGCAGGGGTTGAAGATATTCAAGAAAAACTGATGGGAGGGGTCGTTATTGGAGCAGCGGAACCCAAATCTACAATTTTTAGAATTTTTGTCTGTCTGTCTGTCCGTCTGTATGATTGTGCGCGCATCACTCAAAAACTACTGAATAGAATTGCATGAAACTTTCACCATTCTATCACTTAACGTCTCACTTAACCAAAATGTGGGGAAAATGTGACCAAAAATGTGGTTTTTTACCATAACGCCAGCGTCACACAAAAACGACTGCATAGAAATTAATGAAACTTTCAATAATCATTTTCTAGACGTCTCTCCTAAAATTTAAGATATCTTTCACCGCGATATCTTACCCGGTTCCCAATTTATTGACCTAAATGTGGACCGAGGGTGACTGTATGATTTGTGCGTATCACTCATAAACTACTGAATAGAATTAAATGAAATTTTTACCATTCTATCACATA
The DNA here is from genome assembly GCA_949987695.1 of Merzomyia westermanni. Classification (NCBI taxonomy): domain Eukaryota; kingdom Metazoa; phylum Arthropoda; class Insecta; order Diptera; family Tephritidae; genus Merzomyia; species Merzomyia westermanni. The sequence continues at coordinate 66,137,230 of OX465291.1, forward strand.
ACGTCTAACTTAAATTCTAGGATAACTTTCCTTTAGATATCTTATCCGGTTCCCGAGTTATTGACCAAAATATGGTGCATTTTCTCTGCATGTTTGTACTCACATCATTGCAAACTTTTTTACCCGAGACAAAGAACCAATAAGCAAAAAACACATTCGAAAATTACTATTAAAAGTATCCGGACGAAAAACAACAGCTTTTTCAAAAAAGCCCCAATATTTATGTATATTCCATTTTATATTTTGTAAAAAATGTATAAAGGCCCTGGAAACATAACATGGAGTTTTCGCTTTAAATGAAATTAATCCATCAATAGCAGCTGTGATCACCGGATTTTCGGAGTTATTATGTCCCTGCTAGACACCTGTCAGTCAATTGATTTACACAAGGCGGCAGTTACACGGTCAATATCTATCACGATATTTGGATGACGATAAAGGTGCATTAATCTTTTTGAGCTGAACTAATTTTTGTCTAGATTTTGTTAGTTCTTTTTATATACTTTCCCTGCAACATTTTAGTAAGGTACTTTGCCTCACACTCACACACAAAACGAAGAAATACGCGAATTTGCAAGTAAATTCTGTTAATATAAATTAATAAAGTGAAGTAAATTTAGTAAATTAAATAAAGCCAAGTGAATTTGGGCGTATTGGCCGTCAATTGAAGCAACATTTGGCCTCATTTGTCAATGAGTTCATCTCTGCGTTCGTGGGTTCATCTCATTCATTCGTTCATCCATTTTTTTCCATCAAACTAGTAACAATAGGTTTAAAAATTTGAGTTAGCAACCCCTATACGCAAGAATTTTCAGATATCCTGTTGAGTTTCTCAACTCTCTTTCGGCGACCGGACTTCCCGCTCATAGCATCGTTTTAAAAAAGGCATTCCGATTATGTTGCTTCGAAACTTAACCCCTGCAAAGTTATGTAATGGAAGCCGCCTTAAAGTTACTTCGCTTCGAAATAATATTATAGAAGCAGAAATTCTCACAGGTTGTGGAGCAGGCGAAATAGTTTTCATACCACGCATACACATAATACCAAACAATTTTTCATTTCACTTCAAACGCGTGCAGTTTCCTGTTAGCGTGTGTTTTGCTATGACAATTAATAAGTCGCAAGGCCAGACACTTCGAGCAGCCGGTATCGATCTTAGGACGAACTGTTTCTCACACGGACAATTGTATGTTGCTTGCTCAAGGGTTACTAGCCCAGAAAATTTGTTCACAATTTGTAATATGGGAAGAACATCAAATGTTCTATATAAAGAAATTATTTAGACTCTGTTAATGAATATGGAAAAAACAATTTTAATTTATTTAACGAAATACAACTGTAAATAATTGCATTACATTTCGAGGCCCTAGCTACAGGCGCTATAGGCCTATTAAAATAAATAAATAAAATGACGCTCTCAAAAAAATAATTATGCCGTTGCTTCATTGTAATTTTTACGCATACGAAGTCGCGGGCATCAGCTAGTACTTAATAAAAGTCCCTTATTAATAAAAGCAAATACAAAATTTAGAACTTGCAAATAAAATCTTATTTCAACAAATTTTGCAGAGATATTCTTTAGCGATTTAGTTTTGTATGTTTTATATAGAAATATTGATTTCCATAAATTAGTTTAATAAATTTAAAATATTTTATACCATGGATAATGCTGCTACAAATAAATAAAGGGTGTTTTTTTTAGGGGTATAGAACTTCGAATTGAAATAAAACACAAGAAAATCGTTTTAAGGTCCATCAATTTAGCTTTATTGGAAGGATAATTTTATGCCATTAATGTTTAAATATGATTTCGGGCATGTGGCCGCCGCGGCTGGCTCGAATAAAGCCAATTCTACAGGTCCAATTTTCAACCACTTTTTCGAGCATATGGGGCCGTATGTCGGCAATAACGCCACGAATGTTGGCTTCCAATTCCCCTAACGTTTCTGGTTTGTTGGTGTAGACGAGCGACTTCACATATCCCCAAAGAAAATAATCCAATGGTGTCAAATCACACGACCTTGGTGGCCAATTGACAGGTCCATTCCGTGAAATTATGCGCTCATCGAATGTTTCCTTCAATAAATCGATTGTGACGTGCGCTGTGTGGCATGTAGCGCCGTCTTGTTGGAACCACAACTCATCCACATTCATGCCATCCAATTCGGGAAGAAAATAGTCGGTTATCATGGCTCTATACCGGTCTCCATTAACGGTAGCTGCCTCTCCAGCATTATTGCGGAAGAAGTATGGCCCAATGACTCCACCAGCCCATAGAGCACACCAAACAGTCAGTTTTTGTGGATGTAATGGCGTTTCAAGGGTCTCATGTGGATTCTCTTCACTCCAAATGCGGCAATTTTGCTTGTTGACGTAGCCATTCAACCAAAAATGAGCCTCATCACTGAACAAAATTTTGCGATGAAAATCAGCATCGAAATCAATCTCATTTTCGGCCCATACACCAAAATCACGACGCATTGCATGGTCTCGCGGCTTTAATTCTTGCACAAGCTGGATCTTGTAAGGTCGCAAGCCAAGATCTTTGCGCAAAATCTTCCATAAAGTTGATGGACAAAGCTCCAATTGCTGTGCACGGTGGCGAATCGATTCATTCGGGTCCTCTTCAACACTTTGCTCTACAGCGGCAATTGTTTCTTCGGTGCGCACTGTTCGACGTCTCTGCGGATGCGTATTATCACATAGAGTAAACGTAGTGCGAAAACGATCCATGGTTAACCGAATTAATTGCTCTGATGGACGATTATGTCGACCATAAAATGGACGGAGCTCACGGTAAACTTCGCGAACTGAACCATTATTTTCGAAATAAATTTGCACGATTTGCAAGCGTTGTTCTTTTGTCAACCTGTTCATGATCAAATGGCAAACCAAACTGAACATAAATGACATTAGAGTTGCCAGATTTGACCACAAAATGCCAGTTTTATCTCTATTCGAAAAACAAACCTGTAAAAAAAACACCCGTTACGTATTTGGAAATATTACGCAACGAATAGCTAGAAAGGAAATTTAGTAAAAAGTTTAATAATCACTGGTTTTATTAATTGCATATACTACATTTATGTACGTAGCGGTAAAAAAATTGATCGATGACTTTGCCACACACGTCCATCAACAAATACACTACACACACACAACCGCAGTTACACCTATATACATATCTGCCGCGTCACTACGTAAAGTTCTGTTAAACCATGAATTGTACTTCAATCACATTTTCATTCAATTGCCTTTCAATGTGTGCATTTGTGGAGTGTATAAGTGTACATTAGGGTGTTCACAAAAAAAATTTCCGGATAAGATTTTATTAAAGTAATAGTAGCGTAATTTGAAAAATATGAAAAGGCAATAAATTGCTGGTTCGCTTTATTTGTTGATTTGTTGACAGACTGAAAAGTTCTCAAATTGCCACTTTCACATTATACGAGGTATACTATTAACGTTTTTCAAAATTATATATAGCCTATGCTGGAACTAGGGAATCCAAGAATCTACTGCGCAAGTTTCAAAAAGATCGGTTAAGTACCTGGGACGCCTATACAAAATAAAAATTGTATATAGCATGGGGGCGTGGCACCTTCCAAAATTATATATAGGAATCTACTGTGAAAATTTTATAAAGATCGGTTAAGTGCTTTGGACTCCAGATACACAGACACACATTCATTTTTATTTTTATTTATAAGATTGCCCACATGGTAGTAGAAAAAGTTTGAAACCTCTATAGGTCATAACTCCACAACAATTTACCACGACCACTTTATTTAATGTTCGGTTCCACCCGAACTTAGACTTAGTTACTTGTTATTTCTCATGTTAGACCAACTGCATGGCTGCTGACTGACTGGCAGTTTGAAGTCCCTGTTCACCAAGCAATCTATTTTATTTCATTCAACATTCAATAGTTCTTCAAAAAATGTTATTCATTTCATTTTCTCTTACTTAATTTTTTTTTTGTACTTTTATTATATCATTACAATTTCTGCAACTTTCACAAGAAGCTCAAGCAAAAACATTTTGAAAATAATTTTTCTTTGTATTTAATTTTTGTTATTTTTCTTTGAACCTGCTTTGCCGCCCAACGCATTGGATACATAAAAATACAAACATACATCTTTACTACAACTCTCACAATCAGAGTCAACTTCATGAAGTATCAAAAACCTGAAAGGAAAATCGACTTGAACAGAAGCGAAGTTTACAAAATAATTCATCACTTGGACCGACAGCCCGTGCGCGGCATTGAAGTTCGACCACCCGTGGTGCCGGCTGAAGTGGATATAAGAAAGGTGGCGTTGCAACCTTAACTTGCTACATTCTTACACTCGGTAACCGTTTATTTGTATGTATGTATGTTGTATGTACGTAGGAGTAATACACGCGGGTATTCAAATCCAGCTGGAGTGTACGCATGCTAATATCAAAGTCATGTCTTTCGTTGAGATTTAACAACTCGAGAATAAGCTGAGCCGATAACCATAAGCTAAACTAAGCTGAGCTGCGCTAATGCCAACCAAGCACATAGGAAACCACAAAATCCCAAATACCCAGATGACTCCTGTACCATGTTGCAATGTAGATTTTTAATTTAAATTCCTTGTAGCTTAGATTATTTTATTCTTCTGGTTCTTATTATTTATTATCCCAGATTAAATGTCATGATGTATAAGTGTGTATATACATATTGATATTTTCAATCATTAAATATGTTAACTTTTTCAAACATACAAATAAAGATTTGTCTTAGTATAAAAGAAAAACAAATTGTTGTTAATTTATGTGTATGGGATAATAGAAAAGTTCGAAGATTAAGTGAGATTTAGACTTTCCAGGAAATTGGTGGAAAAAATTATATAAAACAACTAAATGCAAGTTAACGCTTGTCGACCTATAACTCGTGATGCTGTGCATATTGCCTGACTACAAACTAGGTTAGTCTCAATTTGCTGATTTTTAGATGAGGTGAGTCAATATGCAACATTTTTTTATGTATGGAAATTGAACAGTATAGGGGATGGATAATTAAGTTTGAGGATAACACTTCGGCCTCAGGCATATAGTGCTCTCTTCTCTTCACAACACTTCATCTAGGCACAATCCCTTTAAAATGTCAAGAAGTTTCTTCGAGATACGAGATCGTATTTGGTCATGCTCTGGCCGAGGAAAGCCAAGATACTTCCCTCCGTTCGGGTAGATAGCTTCGCACTCGAAAAGAATGGTCTCAGAGGTCTCATTCGGCTCAGAGGCTTCCATTTTTTTTAAACAGGGACGCTACTTTCTGGGGTAAAAGACGATTCTTCAGTCCCTGATGAGGTGCCAACCTAATTTGCTTCCTCTACTTACCCTTCAGGTGCTGCTTCAGAGACAGCAATAAATCTACTTTATGCCTTTTGTTCGCGGGGCCTCTTCAAAACGAAACTAAACCTAAAATTTAGCCTAAAACCAGCCTACGTTCAAATCTACGTTTAGATGAAAACCCGTATCCTCAACCCTTCTATTGATAATATGCCACATCTACGTACTCAGACCCTCGTTTGACGCTCTAAGTAGCCCAATCAACAACCCGTACGAGTTTCTCTTCTCTTAATTTTTCTTGTGCACAAGATTGTGCCAACCCAACCACCCAGGTACCACACTCGCCAATCCGTCCACCGTACTTTCGTTACCACAGTCGGATAGGAGTACGCCTTTCCTTAAAACCCGCCCTAAAAACCACATCCATAATGGGTTCCTGAAGCCAAGTTGGGTTCTTCTGTTACCGGATGTTCGCGCGATGCTTCCCCTGCAACACAGCTATTTTATATCTTCACACATCTATCGAGTTGTTTGATAAAGTATCCCCGTTTTACTATACCCCTGAGAATGGATAAGAGGGTGCGTTTGTTATCTTTTTGAGCTCGGCATCGATCAGGTGCAGGTGTTTCCTCATTGTACCATTATTGAGTCGGGTTTTACCGCCCTTCCGTCCGCAGTTGGATGTGGTCCTTGTCTCCGTGGGTGCAATGGACCCACCCTGCTTCTAAGGCGGTTGCAGGTTGATTAAAAGACCCGCGATTTCGTCCATGGACTTGGCATTTCTCTACTCCGTCGTCCAAAGACGATATTGGGGGATTATTTTGGGCAGGATTCGTCAATGTCGCTGCCTTACCCGGAGCTGGTGAGCGCCCGGTCGCAGCCGTCTCTGCGCCATTTTCTGTCATACCGCCGTGTATAGCATGTATTGGTCCGAGTTTCTATCATCGCAACCGTTTGCGTGATTTGATGGTATTTGACAACGCTACGTCTTCGCCAAACTTTACATGCTCTTCGAAGAGCGTAACTTTTTTTTTGAGTAGGCAATTGAGAAGTTAAGTCGTCGCTCTAGGAATAAAAATAACTCTATAAGTCACTCACCGCACCCGTCTTACTACATGGTGCAGAAGCATGGACACTAACAACGTCTGATGAGGCGGCTCTGGAATTATTCGGGAGAAAGGTTCTTAGAAAGATTTGTGGACCTCTACACGTTGACGACAGGGAGTACCGTTAAGGATTTAAAGATTACCTGAATGAACGAAGATGTTCCGGCACCCGGCGATGAAAGCAGGAGCTCCAATTGGCACCAGTTGGCGCAACGAAGAAACGACTAGCGAGCTAGGTTGGAGGTTAAAACTCGCCCAGGCGGTAGGGTGACCATTTAAAGAGGAAGAAGAAGAGAAAATTAAGGGTTCGACGATCTACAAAACCTAATAATGGCCATAATAATTGAATTTTTTATTTTTTACTTGCTTAAGCTTTGGTTTCCCCGGAAAGCGGTGCCGCAATATAACGTTCGCTATTTAGCGGCACCGCTTTACTGTAGAGCTCGATAAGCGTTGCGGTCAAGTTGGCCGATTTTGTTTCCACTATTTTCTCTGCCTATTTATTGAGGTTTTGATTTTTGTGTATTTCTAATATTTTTTCAAAACAACAGGAATGTCACAACTGTTGTTTTGTGTAAAAATATTTTAAATATTTGTATTGAATTCTCACTGTTTTGGAAATGACGGTGGAAAAAAAACGTTGACGAAAGATTTGCCACCGTCATGACGACCGTAATATTTTATGCTTGCCGCTATATTACGTTACGGTGAGCTTCATCGTGTTCTTAGTTTACACGTAGGTGCTTTTATATTGCAATGCTTTTGACAACCTACTCTACCGCTATGTGACGGCCGCTATGTAGCGGCATCGCTTTCGAGGAAACCACGGCTTAAGACCGGTTGAACGGCAAAAAAACATGTTTTTTTTTTTTAATTCCCAACGGATTACCCACCATATCCCGCCCGACCGGCGCGAGGGGCGCATCCGCATGACGCGCGGATTGTTCGTTGGTCCCGAGTCGTTGGAAGGCTTTGGTTTGTTAATCGTCGAGATCTAAAACTGCTCAGCTACAGAGAAAACCTCATCAGCTAACTAAAGTAAATATAAGATAGATTACACATTAAGAATTAATTAGTTAACAGAATAAACTTATTGTTAGAAGTTAATATGGAAGTCAAAGAATAAGAAACAATTAGTAGCTATGAATTTAGGATAGAAAGAATTGATTTTTTTATGCTGAAAAGCGAGTCTGAAATATCAAATCTACCAGAAAGAGAGTTATAATCTTGACACAAACAGCGAAAAGGCTCATTTAACTGAAAATTGGTTCGGCACTGTTTAAGACTAGAGGCTTAAAATGCCTTGAAGGACGAGACGGTACATTGAAGTTCACTTCACTTAGAAGAAATGGGCTGGATAGTGAACCATTTAGCAATTTAATCATAAAAATAATTCCAAGCATTTCCCTCCGACTAGAAAGTGCGTGCAGATTAATAAGTTTTAAACGATTCGTATAGGGTGGCAGGTTGTACAAGCGATCCCAATGAAAATCTCTTAAGGCAAATAGTAAAAATTGTTTTTGAATTGATTCAAGGCGATCTACATGAACCTGGTAACGCGGGTTCCAAATTATAGAACCGGATTCAAGTATCGGTCTGACTAATGTAGTGAAGAGGGCTTTAGTTACATAAGGGTCGCTACCCTGCAGTCAATTCTACTAGTTTTATACTAGTCAAATACTAGTTTGCCAAACCGGCTGAACTAGCTCGAGTTCTATAAATGTTCCATGTTATCGACTGGTATTTCTTACACTGCGATGTCCTACGAGATGGCAATTGTCCGCTTCTGCATCAACAGTATACCAGTTGACATACTAGTCCGTATATAAATCAGGATCATGACAGTTAACATACTACTCAGTACATACACCGGTATCATACCAGCCGTCATACTAGTAAACCTATGCATCAGTATCATACCAATTACTGTACCACTTCATAGGAGGTTAATTCATTTTGGGTTGAAAAATACACGAAAATTGCAAAATTACATTACAAACCACTTTGATGAAAATCCAGTCATCATATATAAAATATGTGTCTATCAAAATAAATATTACTTGAAACAAATTTCAACAAAAATATAGTCGCTATTCATAGCAATTTTTCTCTTGGAAAATATTTATAAAAAGTAGTTTTCTTCTTTTTTAAATATTCCTTTTTTCAATGAATTTTATAATTGATTTCACAGGCAGAAATCTTTAAATTTTATTAAAACACTTTACGGAAAATTTAAATATTAATCGCATATAGAATCTAATACTTACTTGTAAAAATATTTTTATATAAAATTAAGGAAACTCAAGGAAAAATTAGCTTTTTATGGAAAAAATTATAAGTTTCGGAGTTCTTTGCAAATAACCATGCAGGTAACTCGAGTAAGTTCTTGGTAACTAAATTTCTTTAAAAGTGCAATTTTAACCACCTTGTTATTGTACGTGTCTCTGCTCGCCATTTTCGATTTTGCAGCTTCTAAACTATTCCGTTATTCCTTGTTATTTTATTTATGAAAACTACATTTCACAATCAAAATAAGTCAACCCTGAAAAAGAAAAATAATTCAATATTTTTTTATGAATTCGTTAAAAACTTTTTCATCAGAAAAAGGTTACTTTGATTATCCCAAAAACAAATGTTATATATAGGGTGTTTTTTTTACAGGTTTGTTTTTTGAATAGAGATAAAACTGGAATTTTGTGGTCAAATCTGGCAACTCTAATGTCATTTATGTTCAGTTTGGTTTGCCATTTCATCATGAACAGGTTGACAAAAGAACAACGCTTGCAAATCGTGCAAATTTATTTCGAAAATAATGGTTCAGTTCGCGAAGTTTACCGTGAGCTCCGTCCATTTTATGGTCGACATAATCGTCCATCAGAGCAATTAATTCGGTTAACCATGGATCGTTTTCGCACTACGTTTACTCTATGTGATAATACGCATCCGCAGAGACGTCGAACAGTGCGCACCGAAGAAACAATTGCCGCTGTAGAGCAAAGTGTTGAAGAGGACCCGAATGAATCGATTCGCCACCGTGCACAGCAATTGGAGCTTTGTCCATCAACTTTATGGAAGATTTTGCGCAAAGATCTTGGCTTGCGACCTTACAAGATCCAGCTTGTGCAAGAATTAAAGCCGCGAGACCATGCAATGCGTCGTGATTTTGGTGTATGGGCCGAAAATGAGATTGATTTCGATGCTGATTTTCATCGCAAAATTTTGTTCAGTGATGAGGCTCATTTTTGGTTGAATGGCTACGTCAACAAGCAAAATTGCCGCATTTGGAGTGAAGAGAATCCACATGAGACCCTTGAAACGCCATTACATCCACAAAAACTGACTGTTTGGTGTGCTCTATGGGCTGGTGGAGTCATTGGGCCATACTTCTTCCGCAATAATGCTGGAGAGGCAGCTACCGTTAATGGAGACCGGTATAGAGCCATGATAACCGACTATTTTGTTCCCGAATTGGATGGCATGAATGTGGATGAGTTGTGGTTCCAACAAGACGGCGCTACATGCCACACAGCGCACGTCACAATCGATTTATTGAAGGAAACATTCGATGAGCGCATAATTTCGCGGAATGGACCTGTCAATTTGCCACCAAGGTCGTGTGATTTGACACCATTGGATTATTTTCTTTGGGGATATGTGAAGTCGCTCGTCTACACCAACAAACCAGAAACGTTAGGGGAATTGGAAGCCAACATTCGTGGCGTTATTGCCGACATACGGCCCCATATGCTCGAAAAAGTGGTTGAAAATTGGACCTGTAGAATTGGCTTTATTCGAGCCAGCCGCGGCGGCCACATGCCCGAAATCATATTTAAACATTAATGGCATAAAATTATCCTTCCAATAAAGCCAAATTGATGGACCTTAAAACGATTTTCTTGTGTTTTATTTCAATTCGAAGTTTTATACCCCTAAAAAAACACCCTGTACTTACTGAATTGCTTTGACAAGTGATCTTTTCGTTTTCACTTTTTTTCGTGGTTTCGTTAGAGCACTGATTACTCGTTTTTGCGTCGCTGGTATGCCGTTATGCAGTAGCGACGTCTCAAAAAATAGTGGGGATTTTGTTGACATGCACGTACGTACATGATCTGCAACCCAAATGTACTATTTCAAGCATGAAATTCTCACAAGGATTATGATTTTACTATTAGAAATATTATTTTCAAGAAAGTTTTATTTTTAATTTAATTAAATGAATATTTAAATCCCCGCAGCCGGTTTCACAAAAGATATTTAAATGAAAAATGATTTTTTATCCGAATTTTAGTGAAAAAAAATAATTTTTCACTTAAATTGCTTCGTGAAACTGGCTGTTGGTTGAGGAGAAAATTAAAATGTAGGGCGCCGTTGTTAACTGAACGATTGCTGCCCGAATACCGAATTGTTTTCTTTTTCGCTCGCGTATGCATGTATCGACAATGTTAAAGGGTTGGTGCTGCTTATGATAGCGGAAACGTTGCGCTCGCTTAAACTGGTATGAATAAGACCACGACATTCTAGTTAATGAACTAGAATGTTTACTAACCAGTTTGGCAGTTGACTGCAGGGTAAATTCTTTAGACCATCGTTCAACGAATGCTAGGACACCTCTAGCCTTATTGACTGTTGTGTTAATATGGCGGTTGAAACTGAGTTTATAGTCCATAGTAACCCTCAGGTCAACAAAATCATACACTTGCTCAAGACTATAATTTTTAATTGTATAGGAACCCGGCTGAGAAATTCCACGCGAAAAACCCATGTGTTTACATTTTTTAAGGTTAAGTGTCATATAATTTAAATCGCACCAAGTAACAAGTGTATCTAGATCTGATTGTAGCTTATTTCTATCTTCAAATGACGCGAATGACATGAAAAGCTTTACGTCGTCGGCATACATTAACATTTCTGAAAATTTTATTATTGTAGAAATATCACTTATAAACAACAAGAACAGAATCGGGCCAAGATGGCTTCCTTGAGGAACCCCCGAAGAGACATAAATGACTGTACCACTTCATAGGTACCCTGCGGGTTAGGGGTTTAGAATATGCCCGAGGTAGGCATACCGGTCGTAAGAGGCGACTAATATGCACAAAGGTAATGACGTGCAACTCGATGGCTGATCTACGGATATGATGCCTCTCACCTCTCATTACCCATCTCTCCTTCCTTACGGAAGGAGGGGTGACATGACCTAGAAGGTTCCACTGGTCATAAATCGCTACCACGACAGTCGGGCAGTACCGCAAGGGAGTACCGGAGCGTACCGGGTTCAAATCCGGCCAAGGACTGTTAATTCGACAACACTCTCCAAAACCTTCGGGGAGTGTTTTTGTCGTTACTACAACAACAACAACAACAGACATAAATGACATCGGATACTAAATTTTTAAACATTACTCTTTGTGTCCTGTCACTAAGGTAAGAAGAGATCCAGCGATTGAGACCCGGCTGGAAGCCCAACTGATCGAGTTTATGAATAAGTAATGAGTGACACAATTTGTCAAAAGCTTTGCTGAAATCCGTATAAATAACGTCGGTGTGCAGATTTTTTCTAAAGCCATTTGAGACATGACTGGCAGTCAGCTATCAAAGTAGAGATCGGACCCGTAAGTTGATTTGTAACAATAGCTTCAAACAATTTTGGGATGGCAGAAAGCTTTGCGATGCCACGATAGTTCTCTATAGAAGACGTACTTCCACTTTTATGCAGCTTTAGAAGCAACGCTTCTTTCCACGCAGTTGGAAAAACACCACACTTTAGTGATAGATTGAACAAATTGGTAAGGGGTTGGTAAATATGGTTCGCACACTTTTTCAAGAAACATGTAGGAATCCTATCAAAACCATATTTAAAAGATTCTTTAAAGGTTTAAAGGTAAATTAGAACATCTTTGGCGCATATAATTGGTGAATTAATTGAATTTGTCCCGTGTAGATGATAGGGATAGTTTTGAAAGTTTGAATTGGTGAGAGCGGAATAGTTAGAAGTTAATAAATCGAGCAAAAAAATTTGCGATATATTGATTATCGCTAGATATAATGTCTTGATATTTCATGGCTGAGGGAAACCCTGATACTTTACGTTTAGAATTTACGATACCATAAAATGACTTTGGATTGAGAATAATGTCTCTTTTGGTTTTAGAGATATAAGCTTTATAGCACTCTTTATTTAAATCTATGTACTTCTGACGTAGAATGGAATACAGTATGTAATGTTTATTTAATCCGGATTTCTAATATAAATTAAATGATCGCGGTTTCCTATTTTTAAGAGCCTTAAGCTCTTTAGTAAACCAAGCTTGCGTAGGATGATCATAACTTACTTTACGTTTAGGAATAAACTTCTCAAATAGGCAGTAAATAGTTTGATTAAAATGTGAGACGTTTAGATCGATATCATATATTTGACATTTTGTCAAAAATCACGATACGATCGTGAACGTACCTCGCAATACCAATAATGGCCCTTATAAAATCATTAACGTAAATATTTTTGACATGATTACCGATTCGATCACGGAATACACAATTCGACCCCAGCATTAAACAAATTTTAAAAGCTGTCTAAACAATCCAGTAGTGGATTTCATTTATGGGGGTCCAGATGTATTAAAACAAAATTTAAGCAAAGTTTAAAAAATAATATATCTATAGCAACAACCAAAGGACTTTCGTCCTTTGCCACAATTATAACGTTAAAGTATAAATAGTTATTGGCCTTTAGTATTAATTATATTTGATAATTACTATAGAGCAGTTATTCTAGTGTATTGGAATATCCGCTAATATATTAAAACGGCATAACTGATCTTGCTACATACCTATCTGTTTTAATAAGCTATGGTATTTATGAAATGAAGGATTGGAGTCTAACCACAATGCCATATTTGTTTAGTTAAACATTTTCTGAGGCCAAGAATACTCACAATTCGGGGACTTTAGAGTAAATTGTGTTAACACACCTGTGTAATATGGCACTAGTTCCCCTTGTGTTAGAGCACACACAACATACCTTGGACATAGTTCCTTTTCTTATTTCTATGAATGTTTACCTTGCGTATAATATCAAACTATAATTAAAATTGAAATTGTATTTTATACCGCTCTTACTACCAATATAGAAGTATTGAGTATATGGTTCAAACCGAAAATAAAGTCAGTCGCGAAATTCAACGAAGAATTACTCTTGCCAACAAGTGCTACTTTGGACTGAGTAGACAAATGAGAAGTACAAACCTCTCTAGACGCATAAAGATCACGATCTGTAAGTCTCTCATCATACCTGCAGTCATTTACGGCTCGGAATCACGGACAGTGTCGAAAGAAGATGAGGTGGCCCTTGGAGTATTCGAGAGAAAAGTTTTCCGGAAAATGTATGGTCCTTCCTGTGATGCCAACTGCTAGTATCGCGGGAAATTTAACGATGAGATGTACAAATTTTATGCAGATCTGACCGCAGTGCAGCAATAAAAGCCCAAAGACTCCTAAAAGGGTTTCCTATCGACACCCGAAATCGGCAGGAGAGGAAGGGGGAGGCCTCGACTTAGTTGGAAGAAACATGAAAAGGAGTGCTTTGATACGCAACGCCAATAAATAATGATGAACAACATTCTCAAATGCTAACACTGACGTCAGAAAAGGGTTTGGTAAAATCAGATGGTCCTGCTTAGTACATTTTTGAAATATAAAAAAGTGCTTCCTCCTCTACGTGGCACAAAAATAATCCCCAATTTAACAAGTTTAAAATGGGCAACCGTCAGTAGCTTGACATCAAAGTTAACCAACAATCATTACCTCTTACTATAGCCATTCAACCAGCAGTCAGCTATCAATAACTAAATATCCACAAAAACAGTTACAAAACCCACTACAAACAACAACCAGCATATTACAAGATATGAGATTCTTTCAAATTCTACGCTTTTTCACTGTCGCTGCTTTGGCAATGTATAAAATTTGTTGATTTTGACATTTGCATTTGTTGGCAGCATCGATTGTGTTTACAATCGATTCTTTGTGAATGAGAATGTGATTACATGCGATAGGAATGCGAATGTGACAGAGCATATCAACATACATAGTTAGAGTACAAATCAAAAGTGTGATGTAAATTCGGTTGAAACCCAAGATAATATACTAAGTTGCAATTGTAGTGTATTTGCTAAAAGTTTAGGGCCATACTAATTGGACAAGAATAATTTACAGCAACTTTTGTTTTATATGTACTATATTTGCAACTCCTTATTTCACCGATTTTAATAAATAAAGCTCTTTAGCAGTGGATGACGGCACGTTATCAGTGCGGATTCAGACCTGGTCTACCACTAACCAGATTGCTACTTTGATCAAATTTCGGAAGACGATGCATGATATGAAGATCGTCACGGTTCATGTCTTTGTTCCTTTCTCTTAGGTTTTGACAGCGCGAGAGAAGAAGCTGCCAAAGAAGATTTGTGAGGAGATGTGCGTGCTTTGAGCAGCTATAAACATAATGCAATGAATAAAAAATCCAATTCTGAGAAGGCTTCGTCTCATTAAAGTTTTCTAAACACAGTTAGGTATAAAAGCCATGAAAGCAGTCGTTGTTAGGGGCGGACAATTGCTGCCTTTGTTGGAATTGATTTTCTGACAACCGCCAAAAGCTGTCAATCTTTTACAACTGCCAAATTCATTGTCAACAAGTTTTTATTGTTTGCAGATTTAAATTTGTACCCAATTATCCCAATGCTGACTACAATACATTCACATTTCTAAATATATTTTGTTTGCGGAATTATATGAGCTGAACTATCTCCTTTTAAAAATACTTCAGATAGAACGACATAGCTGTACATATCATTAAAGTTTCCTACTTAATACTTTGCGAATTTGGCAGATTATGTCAGCCGAATGTAAACAAATGAATTAGCTAGGCATGGGGTTATTGAATAAAAAATTCATTTATTCGAAGGCTATAAAAAATTCGAATAATATTTATTCGAATAATTTATACTTTTGTTCGAATAGTATTATTCGAATAAATGACAACTATTCCATTCCCACAACAGCCGGTTCTATCGTACCGGAATGACATGGGTTTTTTTACCCGGCCAAGGGCTGTTATTTGAGTGTAACCGTGCCCAATCTGTCCCAACCCACCCTTAAATTGTCATCCTCGGAGCAAACCCTGGCAGCTGGGTTGCTCCATTGTCTCTTGTTACGGGCTGGGGTGGAACCCAACCCTGGACCAAGAGATTGGATCTGCTGCGTTTGCTGGAAGAAAATTTATATTAAACGTTCGCATTCGGTCTAATGCGCCAAGTGTAAGAGATGGCTACATAAATCTGGATGCTCAGGGCTTAACCCTGCCATCCACAGACCCCGTACTTTCTTTAGTACTTTCGAGGCACCATGCTGTACACGCCTAAAGGCGTCCCGAGGTAGTCGTCGCTCAGTCTATACGACTGGCAGGACCGCTGCCATTCCCGCCTCACCCACTCCCGACTGTCGCTCACGCTCACCAGCGTCCCCATCTCGCACTGCCGCTCAACACTCCTATCCCCTCCGGAACAGGCCAGATATGAGCATCACCGAGTGTCAGTCCCCTCTTTTCCTGCCCCCAATAGACCCCCTGCTTCCAGCCTGCACGCGGGCCAGGACCACCACCTCCTCGTACCTTTCACTACGTGTACTGTTTGTCGGCAAAGATTATATACGCCTGCCACATCGGTCAAATGCAACTATTGCCTTGGCCTGTTTCATACCCTTATGTGCTCTGGACTCGCAAACGGTAACCTCTGGACGGATACGTTCATAGTCCCCTGTTGCAGTACATAGCCGCCTTCCACGCCAGACAACAACGGCCATTGCGCTGTCAACTCTAGACTGCGACAAAGTTTAGGCCTTAGCCTACCTCCACCTAGGCGAGCGCATCCGTCTCTTACGTCTAGCATGTCCCCCTCTCCCGTCGTAGACGCTTCAAATTTTTACAGCTGAACTGTAACGGATTAGCTGGAAAGATCGCGGAGATAACTGACTGTATGAAGTCGCACAATACCAAAATCGCCGCGATACAAGAGACAAAATTGAAGACAAAATCGGACTTATGAACTTGTGATGGGTATAATGTACGACGAAAACACCGTCCCAGCGGTCATGGGGGCGGCCTTACGTTCATTACACATCACTCTGTACAATATAATATGTTTTCCCCTGACGTCGACACCAGTCATTCTACCTTAGGATGCCAAGGCATAGTAGTCCGGTCAGGCGACGTCGACCTGCAAATTGTAAACATCTACATTCCCCCTGCCACGTGTTGTCCTAGAGACTATCATCCCGATATTAGTGCGTTGCTAACCGTCTAATTCTAGGCAACTTTAACTCACGTCACGATCTCTGGCACTCCAACATATTAGCAGACAACAGGGGACACGCAATTGCAGACTAAATAGACAACTCAGCATTCTGTACAGTCAATGGAGATGCCCCCACAGGGGTGGCAGGTAACTGCCACAGTTCGCCAGACATCTCCATCATCTGCCTAATTAACTTTGTCATCTGGCGACCGATCTTCACATTAGCTTCAGAACACCTACCCATCCTACTCTCAGTTGAACCACCGACCGACTTCCTAACGACCGATATACATGACATACATTAACTTCACCAAAGCGGGCTGGGATCGCTTTACGGACTATGCAGAGCGTTACTTTGCTGCCTTACCCACGCCGACAGACGTACGGTGAAAGAGAGTTTTGCAAGGTCATTGATTAAGCCTCAGGCCGCTTTATTCCTGCTGGTAGAATACCAGAAATTCGTCCGAATTTTCCTGCAGAAGCTGGAGCAATGGCAAGAGAAATTGACCAAGTGAGACTCATCAATCCTGCAGATCCCAGAATCAGAGATCTCAATGCGGAAATTCGTAGGATAGTCGACGAACACAAACTGACCAAGTGGAAACAACACCTCGAGGCATGCAACCTCTCCGGCGGAGTCGACTGTCAAGGCCCTATCCAATCCGACCAAATACAATGACAAGGTCGCCATTGCATTTGCCGACAGTGTCAAATCGGACGCCAGGAAATGCGCGAGCTTCTTTTGCCGGCTGTTTATAATGCATCCACCTGCGGATAGGACTAAGAGAAGAGTCATCCGAAGTGCGCACAAACACAAACTCTCCACTGCGCCTATTGCCGTCTCAGTCGCAGAGGTCAAGGAAGCCGTAATGAAGGCCAAACCCTCAAAATCCATCGGACCCGACGGAATCGCCATGAAGATGATCAAACACCTAGGCCACGAGGGACAGAGTTATTTAGCGGGTCTTTTCAACCTCTCTCTAACTACTTTCGTCATACCTGAGATATGAAAACAGGCGATTGTAGTTCCCCTACTAAAACCAGGGAAGCCGGCGAACCAAAGAGATTCTTATCGCCCGATAGCGAAATTACTAGAGACCATTCTGCTCCCTTACTTTATTGCAAATCTGAAATAGGCCGATCACCAACATGGTTTCCGCAAATCTCACAGCACTACATCCGCTTTGAATGCCATTACAACGCAGATAAACTAAGATTTGAAGCAACACCCACCAAACCATAGGACGGTCCTCGTGACACTTGACCTATAAAATTTGATACGGTCAACCACGCTACACTCCTCCGAGAACTGGAAGAGACACCGCTCCCTGCCGGCCTTAAAAGGTGGGCCGATAATTACAGCAATGGTCGACAGGCATCAGTCAAAATTCAGGAGCAAGAAATCTAGACCACGAAGAATAAAACAAGGGGTGCCGCAAGGTGGTGTTCTCTCTCCCCTTTTGCTTAATTTCTATATTTCGAGACTTGCCCCCCCCCCCAGAGGGAATCGCCATTGTTTCCTACGCTGACGACTGCACGATAATGGCCTCGGGCAAGGGTCCCTCCATTGACGAACTATGTACTAGAATCAACAGTTACCTCCGTGACCTTTCCAGCTTTTTCACCGAACGATATCTGACGCTATTTCCGACTAAATCGACGGCGACCCTGTCTACGACATGGAATGCGCAGATGGGGCGAGAGTTAAATGTCCACGTAGACGGAGTACCTCTACCTACTGCCAACCACCCGAGAATCTTGGGTGTGACATTTGACAACGGCCTCACCTTCGCTGGTCATGCCACCGCAATAGCTTCAAAATTGCAGAGCCGCAATAAGATCCTCAAGTCACTGGCCGGCAGTACTTGGGGAAAAGACAAAGAAACATTACTTGCTACATATAAGGCTATTGGGCGACCGGTTATTTACTACGCTGCGCCCATATGATCGCCCAATCTTGCTGACACCAATTGGAGGGAATTGCAAGTCTGCCAAAACACCGCCATCAGAACTGCTACGGGATGTCTGCTTATGTCATCTGAGTCTCACCTCCATCAAGAGGCAAAATTGCTCAATGTTCAAGAGCACGCGGAACTCTTGAGTAAACAGTTCCTTTTGAACTGTCATAAACCCAGTCATCCAAATCGACATCTATTGGATGTAGCCCCGCCCCCCAGAGACATAAGGAGACATCTTCGTAAGCACTACGATGAGATCCGGCACCACATCTCTTTGCCGTTTGATCTGTGGAACCATAGGCGGGCTCTAAATGACCTCCACACCGAGTCGGTAGACAGATCCCTCAGATCTCGGCCTGTGGTTCCCGTTATCAGAACTCAGCCACCTGAATTGGCTGAAGATGAGCGTGTACTTCCGAGGGAGACTAGAGTCATGCTAGCACAACTTCGCTCTGTAATAGGTTAAACTCTTACTAATCCAGACTGAACCCTAACATACCAATCACATGTCCTGCATGTGGTATGTCCCCATACGCTACCAAACATCTCTTTTTCTGTTCAGTGGAACCTACTCTTCTAACACCTACATCACTCTGGTCCTGCGCGTTTCCTCGGACTTCCGTTAGAAGAACCTGCTGACAATTTAGAGTGATCGAGCCCATTGGGCAGGGCGAATCACTGTTAACAACAACAACAGCAATAATACCCTGTGGAGAAAATCTCTAGTTCTGAACTGGTGCGCATCTAGTGCGTTTTAAACCACAAGTAGTTCGCCTTCAATCTCTTTCACATGTAATCAACTGGCGAATTTAACATGGCGATGTCCTAGGCGGTGGAAATTGTCACCCGCTGCATTACCTTTTCGACAGTTCCGAACTAGTTAAAAATTCGACAGTTGGGATGTAGTTCGTTTATTGCTACTATTGCTCTAGTTCTGAACCATTTCCAATTTCTACAGTTTGGATGTAGTTAGTTCAAAATTAAAAAAAAATGTTTTAAGAAGCCTTCCATGGTAGAGCTATACTCGAAGACTTTTTGGCAAATGACTATTTACGGGCGACCCCCGTTTTGGAAAACTTTTTCAAATCACTTTTGATGTTATCTTTCCCAGGACTCGAACCTTGGACTTTCGGTGTGATAGTCAAGCAACACTACCGCCACACCATTGCGGCTAATTTATGCACGGCTTCTAACTTGAGCCTAAATTTTAAAACATTCTATCATAATGTATACATACTCGTATATAACCTTTTCTCACAGTATTGATGCGTGCGCCGTAGCTCAGTGGGTACAGCACTCGACTATGACGCGAGACGCGTCGGTTCGAATCCTATCCTTTTTTTTTTGTGATTTAAAATTTTAACCTTTCTTTAAAGAACGTTACAAGAACAAAACATTTTTCCAAATATGAATCTATATTTTATTAAATTTTAATGATCACACACCTGCCGGTTTCGAACTAGTGAACATCTAGTTACTATCTCACTAGTTCTTATTAGCCACTTTATCTCTAGTTCTGAACCAGAAATTATTCTGACTAGTTACTGACTTCTCCAGAGTTCGAATAGTTAAATAAATATCAATACAGCTTATGCACACATTTGTACACGCAAACCTACATACATAACCTCACATACATACAAAACATGAATGCATGCTCATGGGTACAAGCGATGAAGACAGTGAATTTCGCTTCCGACATCTCTCGCATTTCGATACAACTATTAGAATACCACTATTCGAATAATACTATTCGAATAAACGGATAAATTATTCGAATAAATACTATTTGAATTTTTTAAACGAATATTTTTATTCGTTTATTCGAATGGTATTTATTCGAATATTATTCAAAAATAGTCCCACTACTAGAATTAACCCTTTAAGGTGCATGTAGCTTTTCACCACTCATCTATAAGTTTTGTCTTTTTTTTTTATTTTACCCTATTCGGCAGCAATGTCAAAGATGACGATTACAGATTACAAGACTATACATCCAGAGAGAACAAGTGCAAGGAAACAGAATTCCACAAGTTACAGTTTTTTCTACAATAAATATAATAATATGTTACTTAAATAAAATATATTTTTTACAAAATCAAGTCAGCGTGCTCCTGGCCTCAATAGGTTTAACAAAAATGACAACAAAAAGTGTCATGGATGAGGCATGGTCAGCGACCAAAATCCGTTTAAAAAAAAATTGCGCCTGCTCGTTTCCGCGAAATATCTCACTAACCCTTATTATGCTCAGTAAAAAGACGAGTTTTATAATAGAAAGTTTTCAAAAAGGGTTTTTGGTTTCTTTGGTATATACCAACTGTTACTATTACTGACGTTTGTCTATAAGAATGGAAGTTTTAATAAAAAAATTTAAAACTGCTACTAAATTAAATAATTTATTCATATTTCAGACATTTATCACACTGCCCTGTATATGTTATGCAACTAAAATTAAACTATATGCTTTCTTAACGAAATACCTTCTGTTATCATGCTAAGAGTCAGCTCATTCGCGCCTTGGCATACACGCCACTGTTGGCAGCCATAAGTTTGAAATAGTAAAAGGACTTCGTTTACTGGGAACCAGCATTAACACCAACAATAATGTTACCTAAGGAATACAGCGAAGAATGTCAAAATCGTATAGACGGTTAAACAAACAGCTTTTAAGGGCTGTTGACCTAAATATGATGTATGGAGGTATGTATGTATGGATGTTTCCTTGAGGATCTTTCACGCTGAGCTCGAATCCATGCTCAAAAATGTGCCACCCACGTATAGTTTTAGAGAAAAGCGGGTGTGAAATTGGTATAATTTGAACTATCGCCCCATGCTTACGGTCCATAATCATAATTCCATTTTTAGATAATTTAAAGAACTAGCTGTAACCAATATTATCAGCTATAAGGATATTTTATAACGCATTAAATTTGGCACTTTGTTCTTATTCTTAGTAAGGACTGTACACTTAAAACCGTGATGAGTATTCATGAAAGGTATAAAGCCTTCGGGGCAGCCGAAGACAGCGCTTTCCTTACTTCTTTTCTTTTTCAATTATAATTTTTTTTAGTCATAAAGTCTATTTTGATTTTTGTTAAAACTCACGACGCTTTCGTCTGTTAATTTCTGTCCCGCACAAACTAAAAGGCTCAGGTTGGTAAAAGTTTTACGCAGTCTTTCAATATATAGAAGTTACACGCTTTATGTCGACTCCGAATGTCATTTGAAAAGGCAGATACAGTTTTATTGAGAAGATTTTTCTCATGTTACGAATAGAGTCAGAGAGTTGCCGGTAACTAAAAAAAAATGTTCCAAATATTTTTAATATTACCTGCCCCGATGTTTGAACCCGTGAACTTCGGCGTAGTTGGCCAGCACATTACTACCACACCACAGAGGCCACCTTCATGCGTTTTATCTTATGGGAAAAAAGTAATGGGTTCCCCTCTTTCCGATTGGGTTATTCACCTTAATTGTATTATCGACATTGTGTTTGTTTGAAATTGTATTCCCTTTTGATTTGCAGTGTGGCGAAAGCTTCGGCTTTAATATAGCCACACAGCGGCTGGTAACGATGAGAGGCTTTTGTTGCACAAGGACTTGCTTTACCACTTTGTTCGGTTCTGCTTTTCGGAGCTATTATTACAACTCTGTCCTCCCCACCCCATTTTCTCCTTCTTATTGCTTTGTAATCTCACCTTACAACTGTAATTGTGAAACCAGTGGCTAACGCCCAGTTGGTGGTGTCGTCCACGTGATTCTCTTGCACAGTTTGGAATGGCTTCTACAGTGCGTTGCCCTTTCAATTTCATAAAAGAGCTGCAGACTGTTATTTTGGCTGTATATGTGAAAATATATATGGATATTTACTTTCTATGTAAAAAGAAAATGAAGCTAAGAAACGCCTCAAGGCTACTAAATATGTGAGTGCAAATATTCAATTATACAAAACGATTGCCGACAACTCACACAAATACAAGGCTGTGAACTTTCGCCATATGCGAATTATATTTACGGTTGAAATTTTGAATTGAAATAACGTTCGCGTTTGCTTTTGGTGTTTTTGTCGGTTGTATGTGTGTTTGCTTCAAATAACATACGTCGGCTCATGAATATAATAACAACTTATGGAGGTGTTGTTTGGTTCTTATCGGATTATAGAGCAAAAGTAAAAACAAATGTTTGTGTATTTCTTTGAAATTGCTTTCAACTTCAGCACATTGCAGTAAATTTTAGATTAAGTCCATGCACAGTGGAATGGATTGAATTTCTTGGTGGATAAAATTAATAAATTATGCCAAACGAATAGGAATACTTCAACTTATCACCTCTTGAATGCCGAGTGTGAGATAGTACTGGTAGGTAGGCTAGAATTTTAATAACTCAATAGCACTCCCACCACTAGTTAAACACAACAGATATAACGATGGCTACGGTTATGCATGCATCCAAGAGAAAGAGCGATCGCGCAAGTCTTTGCAAACACGATCCAAAGAGGAGATGCCGATACAAAACACTGACCCTTCTAGAACACGAAGAGGGAACAACCAAGAAACTTCTGGGTGCGTAGGGTAGCACCTTGTTGGAGTATAAAAGGCAGTGACCAAGCAAGGCAGGTTGATCCGTTTATTTTGAGGTATTGTACAGTGAACTTACTGTGGAGGTACCAAAATCGTGAAATTGTGTTACGCTTATACTAGTAAATAAAACTAGCTACTTGTTACATTATTGGTGCGTGTGTTTATTTGACTTTATATTGATCGAACCCAGGATTATTAATCGAATCATCGAATTCGTCACAATATTATAATTTATTTCGTATTTTGCACGGCTAGAAATTTGAGCCAAAATTTTAAACTTTTTTGGGATACATATAGTTTGAAAATTGCTAAGACCTACGAACGCCCGCGTGGTTGCTGACAACGAAAAGAGCGTATGGTAATAGGCATAGTCTTTTTTATGTAAAAAAAATGGCACAAGAAAATAAATATATTAAACCGTGTCGAATATAGCACATCTGCCATAGAATAAATCTGCATTCAAAACAAAGAAAATCGAAACTTTATACAGAAAATTAAATACTAAAGTTACTTTTTTCGTAAAGTTTCTATCTTTTGACTACTTTCACCAAATTTAAGCAAAGGGCCGAAATGTCGAAATTCATTCCTTGCTAGGTCATTTTGAATAAGCTCTTTATTTAAAACTCAAGTTCATAAGGAAAAATTCTGTTGCCAGTTCTTAAAGGTAGTTATTACCATAGAAATACTTTTTCACTAGAGAAACACTCTCTGTAAACATTCTCTAATAGATAATAGTATATATGAACTTAATCAATTTTCTTACCAGACGATTTAATTTTTATCCACTTTATTCCGCGATATTGCCCATTGTGCGCCATAAAGAAATTTTAAGGGGATGAGAAGCGCTTGTGTACCTATGCTTAACCAAAATAATGTTTCTTTCTTGTTTATTTCATTAAAAAGTTTGGAATAAATAGACTTTATGTTTTTGTAGAAAGTTCAGAGAAATTGCTGAAAAAAAGAATAGTTGGATATTCGGAAAGCAATGCAGTAGAGTTCAGTTTCTGCATTTACTTGCAACTGGGTCATTGTGATCTGCAGCTGTTCGAATTGTGGCCTATAGTTTTCATATCTTGAGTTAGCACTAGGACTTAGCACACAATGCTGAAACCCTCGAATGCATATTTATATACATCCATCTGAAATGTTCGGCTGATTGATAATCATTTTGTGTGTATAAGAAGAGAAAATTAGAGTTATTTACCTTTTTTATATGAGTGGGATGAGAGATGGGAAGTCAGTCAGTAGACGTATGTATAAACAAGAGGTCCACTGCAAAGGCAGACTAGTGCATTGGTTCCCCTTCTACTGTTGTACGGGGCTATCTCCAATAGTTGAAATATTTTGCCAAAGTTCGAACAGTAGCTTCACGAGACCTGGGTGCAGTTATCCTGGGTATCCTGGGTGGCTGTTCACTTTTTTAGATTTTATATCTCTATTCTCTGGAAAGAGCAATTGGACTACAAAATAAGAGGGGCGGTTTTCTGTCAGGAGCTTGATGTAAGTCGCTACATTTATTCGAAGCACTACCCTAGCAGAAGAAATGTTTCGGACAATATATTGAGTTGATTGGGAGAAAGTGGGTTGCAGGCTATCCGCACAATTCATTGCGTTCGCCAAAGCTTTTTTATAAATGGTGATTGACCTTCGGTCGGGGGACTGTTCAATTGAAGCACACGTTACCCATCTCAACATATTGGAAGCCGCTTAACGGGTCAGTTGCAGATATTTCAGTCTGGGCTTGTTCGAATCTCCAGTGTTGAAAAAAGTCTTACGTTACACCGAAGCTATACTTTAAGTAAAATATGTCGTCACCGTTAGTTCATGTAATATCATACTGGTCCCCTACGTTGTTGAATACAGCTTGTCCTACACGGGGTAGATACCCAATCCACCAAACTTAACCTTATTCAACATCAAATATAAAATAAATCGGTTGCTTTTTAATATTGATTCAGAAAGGACATTTAAAAGTTCAAGAATTTATGTAGTCCTTGCATATACGTTTACTAGTTTACTTAAACACCATGTCCTGATACACATATTCCCAAAATTTAATTTAACAAACGAATGTGTTCATACAAAATGGGACGACCCCATTTTTGGCAATTGTCCTACTATTGTCCTACTACACACCCATACTAGCTGCCTTTGACGCTTGCCACACCCAACATTCTTATTTGTTTATTTTGGCATTTGCATAGTTCAAATTTGTTGCAAACATAAGAGAAATATCTGCAGTGTTGCAAGAACGCTGCAATGCGTTATCCGCTGCAATGAGTTTTTTTTTTTTAAATTTGCTTCCAGTTTTAAACATCCGATGGCTATCTTACATATATATGTTAGACTGAGCACAGAAAACCCTTGTTTTTGAAAATTAAATTATATATAATTTTTTAGTTTATTTTGTATAACAACAATTCAATTGAGTTCAATTGAATTGTTTGTACGGCCTGTACATTTGCAAAGTATCCATGACTATAAACGAGCTCAAGGGCAATAATAATAATTTTTATTGTGGTTTCTCGTGCTTTTTAGCCGATCCGTTTTGAGGCAAAAACCAAGTTTTTTCCTTTTCTCCCACGCTTTTCGATGCATTATCGCATCGTCATCAGGGAGACTGTATATTTTTATAAAATATATAACATAAAACAAAGCAAACATTAAGAATTAATTTTCCAACACGAAATACATATGGTACTAATTTTAGACATTGCACTTACATTTAACATTTTACTTATTTAAAATTATTATTGTTTTTATTTTTTTAACAATTATTTTTAGTTAATTACTAAGAGTTTTTATTAGAATAGAATAGGAAAATTTTAGAGACAATTGCCATAGCTTTTTCTTATAGATCCATTTTGGAAGCTGCTAGACTTCAATAATAATTTTTATAAATCAAGAGAAAAATTTTTATTATTGGCCTTCAGCTCGTTTGTAGTCATGGTAATTTTTTTAGAATTATAAAAAGAAAAGTACTGCAAAAATGTCTGACCATAATATTAACGTTCCAGAGTAATCAAGCTTAGAATATTATAACGGTTTACTAACTTCACGTTTTTATTTTAGAGATTTGGTAAAATCGTAAAAAACAGTATAGAGAAAAGCTTAGTACACTATCATAAACAGAATTGATAGCTGAATACGAATCCGTCGTCAGAATTTAATAATGTATCGCTCTTCGGGCTTAACCCTACAAAAATGCAAGTTCTTTGTTTTCTTTTCATGAGGTAAGGGACGAACCGTGCCACTTAATGAGCGAGTTCCTTAAAGCGGGTTTGTATTCAGCTCATCAAAGACCAGATCGTCCTTTTTCTTTTTTTTGGGATGTGTTATTTGAAGACTGCAAAACTTTGATTTCGTGGAGTAACACCTACTGGGCAAGAATAAGCTTGAATTTATTTTGAAATTGGTATATTTTATGTAATAATATTGATAAAATAAAAGAAATTTTCATAATATTCAATTCGATCCATGCTTATCTTTTTTAGAGGCATTTTTGGGGTTTTAACAAATTTTCAAAGTAAAAACGTAAAATCATGAAACTATAGTACAAAACAAAAAACCACTTTCAACCTTTTTTCGAAAATCAGCATCGTTTTCATTATTTGCAATACTAAAGAATGTTGAAACATTTTGAAAAAAATTGAGGCGTGGTTTCCTCGAAAGCGGTGCCGCTATATACCGGCCGTCACATAGCGATAGAGTAGGTTGTCAAAAACATTGCAATGTAAAATTAATTACGTGTAAATTAAGAAGACGGTGAAGTTCACCGTAACGTAATATAGCGGCAATATTATGGTCGTCATGACGGTGGCAAGTCTTTCGTCAACGTTTTTTCCACCGTCATATTCAAAACGATGATAATTCAGTCAAATACTTCAAATATTTTTACACAAACCAACAGTTGTGACATTCCTGTTGTTTTTAAAAAAAATATTAAAAATATAGAAAAAACCAAAAATGCAGAAACAGGAAGCAAAATAGTGTAAACAAAATCGGCTAAATTAACCGCAACGCTCATCGAACTTTACAAGAAAGCGGTGTCGCTAATAACGGCTAAGCATGTCGGCCGCTATATTGCGAACATTACATTGCCGCACCGCTTTCCGAACAAACCAAAGCTTAAGGACGACATTTTTTTTGGTATTTGCGAAACGGTTTCTCTTCACAATAGAAAATTAGTGAAAATCTTACACACTTATCTTCGAAGGCTTATTTTTGTGTTCCGAAAAGAAAATATTTGTTATTCTCACTCGGACAGTTGGTATCGAATTTTTTGTCGCGCCGCGCATGGCGTAACAATGTTTGAAACTTGATTCCTTTGCAACGGCCTACAAAATCTAGCCTATCTTAAGACCTCAGGAAAGTAATATTAAGAAAACCAAAATTTAGAGTATCTTTTTCGCCATTCTGAAAAATTATTTTTATTTATTTATTATTATTCACAGCCATTTTGGCCTATAATCCTTCTGGTTTAACATAACTATTATTGAATGTGTGTTTTACAGTAATTGTATAGTGGCTTTTTAAAAGATTTTAAAATATTTCAAGTTTTTATATTCAAAAGCATCTCATTAAACATTTTCAACCCTTTATAATATAAATCTTGTTTAGTATTTTCTGTTTGACAGAATGGTAGCGCAAAATTGTGTCTATCTCTGATTGGATAACTGTGGGTATCCCTGGCATGGTTTAGGTTCTCTCCCAGTTAATCCGAATGTGCGCCTGCCTTAATGTTGTATATGAATTTCATTGTGTGAAAGGTGATTTGTTGCTTTACTTGAGCCATTTGAGTGTATTCAGCATTGATGAAATACTGGTGTGGTACCGTGCGTTGAGTATATGTCTCATTGCTCTATTTTGAATTCTTTGTAACTTATTAAGTTGTGATTCCGATGTAATAAACAAGATACTGGCCCAATATATGAAATGTGTCTCTATAATTGATTTATATATTCAATGTAATTCACTAAACATTTTTTTGTCCAGTCTAGTGTACCCTATATAATCATTTTCTTCGTTTGCGCTTTAATGTGATGGTCGCAAATCTCTTAATTATAGTTCGTTCGATACACGCTTTTGGCATCAATGCAGGGTTTGAAATCTGCGAGAAACTTTTCTCTCGAATACTACAAGTTTAGTTAGTTTGAAGAAAATACCAACGCAGCAATAACAACCCTAGTTAAATAGCCACTTTTCTGTAGTCAGAGCCGTTTCCAAGTAAATGCGGACTAATAGAAATATAAGTAAAGAAATAATAGTTAAACTTTGGCGCCTTAACTTTTTCCAATCGGGACCGAATCTCAATTGTAAGTTTCTCGACTGTGGTGTTATCGATTAAAAGGATTTACTGTTTGTTTGAAGAAATATTAACCAAATCCCTCAGTCAATAGTAGTTACCTAGAGTTGTGAGGTACCAGCTGTCCAATACTGTCGCAATAACAAATTTAAAATAATGCAAACAGCGCATTTTGCTATATAAAATTAACCTGGAGAAATTGCGTAGAAAAGCATAACGTAGTTTCAGCAGATTTGTGAAAACGGGCTAGCCTCCGTCATCAATTGCATATGGATCTGTATATACATATATGTGTATATTGTTATAGGTGAGTTTAATGCTCATGCATTAACAAAGAATAATTTTTGTGCGTATAGCAAAAGCGCTTGACAATTATAAAAAGTCATTTCAAAACAGCACTACAAACCTTTTAGACCCCAAATCCGGTTCTATATATAGGGATTACAAAAAATAATCTGGCAACATTGTGTGCGTGCATATTTACATTTTGCAATTGCTTGACTAGAAATTGAATTTGCCAAATTTGTAATGGAAAAGCTGGATAAACTAAAAAAAAGAATATTGAGAAAGAAAATGTAAAGTTTGCTACGCTTCATTGATTTGTGTGTTTGTTCTTCTTGTGGTATATACAATAAACAATCTTGTTATGGAAACAATTCCTAGTTTGTAGAAAAATTGTGTGTGGGGAAAGTGAGTATATATGTATGTACAAGGTGGCGCAAAAGTAATCCTCCTATCAGAAAATGCTATAAATTTTGCGATTGGCCCCTAAAGTCAGTTCTGTTTTGACATTTGTGTAGAAATACACATTAATAAACAATGTTACGCTACACTGCTCCAGAACGCGGAATATTGCTGACTATTTATTTGACCAATAATCGGTCGGGGCCAAACGGTTACTGTGAATGGTGAGCGCTACAGAGCAATGATCAACGAGTTCTTTTTGCCGCAACTTGATGAATTGGGATGGGAAAACATGTGGTTCAAACAAGACGGTGCAACAGCACACACTGCACGTGCCACAACCGATATGCTGAACATCGGAAGCTTACTTTTGCGCCACCTTGTACATAAATTCGAAAACTGAGTTTCGATCAGAAGGTATGAAAAGAAGTTACAGGTTTTCTAGAAAGCAATAGAAAATTCAAAAGTGTTTGTGGTCAATGAGGCTTAACTTTTATAGGCTAAAAATTAATAGCCTGTTGATTGAGAATATGTAAAAATTATGCAGATTGACATTTTTACAGCTGCCTCGGAATTTCGAAAAGCTTTTACAAATAAAAACAAAATTACAAGAACAATATCAGTGAAATGTGTTTAAGGAGATTGAACTATTCCGCAGACAACGCTACTATTTACAGTTGTTTTATTTACAATTGTGCTTTTTTGTTTTGTTAGGAAAATTTGTTTATATCGAAAGTAAATCGTTAATCGCTACTTTCATCTGAAAAACAACGAAGCCTAAAACTGGCTTAGCGAGAACTACAAAAAGGTTAATTACAATAGCTTACGTTGGTTGAACAAGTTCCCAAGATAACTACCGATTGGGCAAAGTTCTATTAAATACCTTTCAAAAGCTTCTGGAGTTGATAACAGATTGTATGTGTATCAGCCACCGTAGTGTGCTGGCCTTATACAACGAAGATTCTAGAGTGAGAGCACAATATTTTTCCGAAGCCAAGTTATACCTTGGCAGTAGTTGAAAATACCCATAAACAGTAATGTAAAGTAACTTGTTGGTCCTAGAAATTTGTAGGAAAATAAGAACTAGCCTGTAGAGAAAATCTCTAGTTCTTAACTGGTGCGGATCTAGTGCGTTTCGAACCGCAAGTAGTTCGCCTCCGAACTCTTTCACACTTTTTCAAACCACTTTGATGTTACCTTTCCCAGGACTCGAACCTTGGACCTTCGGTGTGATAGTCCAGTAACACTACCGCCATACCATTGCGGCTAATTTATGCATGGCTTATAACTTGAGCCTACATTTTAAGCAATTCTATCACATTATTGTATAATGTATAATTATACAATAAAAAAAAATCCTGACGTGTACATGAAAATCGCCTATACACCTGTATTTTTTTTTTTTGATTTTTTCTCCCCTTTCCGAAAAAGTATATTTGGTTCATAGGACAGAATGTGTGTAACGCGGTGTAATGTATACATATGTAACCTTTTCTCACACTATTGATGCGGGCGCCGTAGCTTAGTGCGTAGAGCAATCGACTCTGAAGTGAGACGCATCGGTTCGAATCGTACCAACTGATAATTTTTTTTTTTTTATTTATGATTTGAAATTTTAACTTTTCTTTAAAGAACGTTACAAGAACAAAACATTTTTCCAAATACGAATCTAAATTTTCTTAAATATTAATGATTACACCACTGCCGGTTTCGAACTAGTGAAAATCTAGTCACTATCTCACTTGTTCTTATTAGCCACTTTATCTCTACCTCTGATCCAGAAATTATTCTTACTACAAGGTGGCGCAAAAGTAAGCTTCCGATGTTCAGCATATCGGTTGTGGCACGTGCAGTGTGTGCTGTTGCACCGTCTTGTTGGAACCACATGTTTTCCAATCCCAATTCATCAAGTTGCGGCAAAAAGAACTCGTTGATCATTGCTCTGTAGCGCTCACCATTCACAGTAACCGTTTGGCCCCGACCGATTATTGGTCAAATAAATAGTCAGCAATATTCCGCGTTCTGGAGCAGTGTAGCGTAACATTGTTTATTAACGTGTATTTCGCATGCGTTTACTACACAAATGTCAAAACAGAACTGACTTTAGGGGCCAACCGCAAAATTTATGGCATTTTCTGATAGGAGGATTACTTTTGCGCAGTAACCGTTTTTCACCGACCGATTATTGGTCAAATAAATAGTCAATAATATTCCGCGTTCTGGAGCAGTGTAGCGTAACATTGTTTATTAACGTGTATTTCGCATGTGTTTACTACACAAATGTAGAAACAGAACTGACTTTAGGCCCCAATCGCAAAATTTATAGCATTTTCTGATAGGAGGATTACTTTTGCGCAGTAACCGTTTTTCACCGACCGATTATTGGTCAAATAAATAGTCAGCAATATTCCGCGTTCTGGAGCAGTATAGTGTAACATTGTTTATTAACGTGTATTTCGCATGTGTTTACTACACAAATGTCAAAACAGAACTGACTTTAGGGGCCAATCGCAAAATTTATGGCATTTTCTGATAGGAGGATTACTTTTGCGCAGTAACCGTTTTTCACCGACCGATTATTGGTCAAATAAATAGTCAATAATATTCCGCGTTCTGGAGCAGTGTAGCGTAACATTGTTTATTAACGTGTATTTCGCATGTGTTTACTACACAAATGTCAAAACAGAACTGACTTTAGGGGCCAATCGCAAAATTTATGGCATTTTCTGATAGGAGGATTACTTTTGCGCAGTAACCGTTTTTCACCGACCGATTATTGGTCAAATAAATAGTCAATAATATTCCGCGTTCTGGAGCAGTGTAGCGTAACATTGTTTATTAACGTGTATTTCGCATGTGTTTACTACACAAATGTCAAAACAGAACTGACTTTAGGGGCCAATCGCAAAATTTATGGCATTTTCTGATAGGAGGACTACTTTTGCGCAGTAACCGTTTTTCACCGACCGATTATTGGTCAAATAAATAGTCAGCAATATTCCGCGTTCTGGAGCAGTGTAGCGTAATATTGTTTGTTAACGTGTATTTCGCATGTGTTTACTACACAAATGTAAAAACAGAACTGACTTTAGGGGCCAATCGTAAAATTTATAGCATTTTCTGATAGGAGGATTCCTTTTGCGCAGTAACCGTTTTTCACCGACCGATTATTGGTCAAATAAATAGTCAGCAATATTCCGCGTTCTGGAGCAGTATAGCTTAACATTGTTTATTAACGTGTATTTTGCATGTGTTTACTACACAAATGTCAAAACAGAACTGACTTTAGGGGCCAATCGCAAAATTTATAGCATTTTCTGATACGAGGATTACTTTTGCGCCACCTTGTATTTCGTTTAAGGGAGGAGTTGATTTGTGTGATCAAATGCTGGAATATTACAGAATTACAATGAAAACAAAAAAAATGGACTGTCAAGGTATTTTTTCACTTTCTTGATCTGGCAATCTTTAACTCATAGATAGAATACAGAGGAGGCTGTAAGCTTTCTGGCTCAAACTCCAGTCGTTTTTAACATTTAAAATGGAACTTGGCAGTGTACTTGAAGCTTATTTCGAAGCTCCTGATCAGGTTGAACCGTTTCAACTGCCTGCAGATTTTTACGGAACCAAATATCAACCCCAAGATGCATCTGATGACATACGGTATGATCGCTACGATCACTGGCCTTCAGTTTTAGTCGAAGTCGATCAAGAGGCCGATGCCAAAAGTTTAAGGTTACTCTTTGTTTGGCAAAAAATAAGGACTGCTTTGAGAAGTACCATACACGTAACTGATTAAAGTATTGTTATTTAATTTTTTATCTATGTGTATTCAAAAAATTTCAAGTAAAATTATTTTTATAAAAGAGTGAAGTGTCTGAATATTTTTGAAAAATAAAATATTGGAATTATAACTGTGTGCTATTTTTATGGAGGTATTTTACAATTTATGACCTAGATACCACAAATGTGTGATGTCCTGTTTGTAAAAAAGGACAATTTCGAATTTTTCTGGAAGTTTATTTTGGCGCATGTTTACAAAAATTATATTGATTCTAACGCCTAATGGGAAATAAATAAGAAAATAAACCTTTAGTCTGAAAGGGTTAACCTACTTCCGGTTGACCTGTACGGAAAACTCCAAGCAAGCTATAGCGCAGTCCGGCTGAATGCCGTTCAGCGCTGGAGCGACACCAGATTTGGAAACGCAAGCATCCTGGAAATCATACTCATGAAGCTGATGGTTGTGGATTACACTACGCCTACCGGCTACGAGCTAAATACCAAGTTCTCCACCAGAATCCCTAAGAGGCATGAATGGGAGGACGTGCACTTTGTAAACCCACAATCAACCTCAATTTTCACAAATGGCTCAAAGCTCAACGGCAGGGTGAGCAGCGGAGTCTACTCGGAGGAACTTTCACTCTTCTTAGGCATCAGAGTACCTAGCCACTGCAGCGTATTCCAGGCTGAACTTACAGCCATAGAGGAGGCTGCGCGCTGGCTTCTATCGAAAAGCTGCACATCAGTGTCAATATATTGTGAGAGCCAAGCAGCAATCAAAACCCTTCAGGATAGTAACAGTGCTTCGAAGGTAGCACTCGACTGCTGACAATCGTTCCATGAACTGGCTTCGAAATGCTCCATGCTGGCAACTGCGTTGCTGACAAGTTGACTAGGAATGCCACAGAGCAATGGGGGTGAACCAAATAAAGAGCATTTCCCCCTCTCTTGCCACGACTAAACTCCCGCTCCTACGCGAGTTCAAGGAAAAATCATTCTAGACTGACACTGGAGACCATATGCGAGGTGTCCAGGAAAACGTGGCCCGGTATCTGTAGGAAATGGGCCGAGTCCATACTCAACCTCAAACGACCCTTAGTAGGCCTTTTGATTGGGGTACTCACGGGAAATGGTTTAATGGAATACATGGTGAACGTATGGGGTCCTTTCAAATGACTTGTGTCGTAATTGTAGGAACTAGGAGGAAATAAAAAGTGTTGAACACTTCTTCTGCTTCTGCCTGGCACTAGCGCGGGCTCGATTGGAGTGCTTAAATAGGTGCTTATTCACTAGTTAAGCGGAGCTGGGCTCTGCTGAAATTGGAGATATTCTGCGCTTTACTAGGCGGACAGGATGGTTGAACTTCCTAAACGTTTAAAGCAGGATGGGACTCAGCCCTTATTCAGTGGTATCACAGGGCCCTTCGGCCTAGGTGTTCCTCTCGGCGGTGCAGAGAGGCAGCCACCTTAACGTAACCTAACCTAGCCTAGCTCCATAAGATTAGTCCAGTTTTTTCTTTTTATTAACATTAATTAAATCTCATTAATATTAAAAAACTTATATTTCGTCAGTACCCTCCATTTTTAACTAGGAATTTGATTACCAGTCAAAGAAATTGCGGTGTTTCCAATTGGTACAGTTGGCAGAGAAAAGAAACGACGTTTGTTGGACAGAACCAAAATCTTGTAAACGGTTAAGCGCTATTCAAAGAATAATAAACAGAATTAAATTGAGCACCTTTCTCATATTTATAGCAATTCATGGAATTATCGAACAACTCACGTATACTCTCTATCAGAAATAAATTCCCACTGCTCGCTTTTAGTGCTATGTTTTCTATGTAAAGATTAACTCATACACAACTTCCATGAAATTAGTTTGCTGCGCTCTATTGCAAATTTAATAAATCCAAGTAAACATATAAGAGATACTCAACAAATCAAAATTGCAATCAAAATTAAATTTATTCAGAAACACATACACAAAAGAGTACATAGCAAGTTGATGGTGCTCAATTTTTATTACGAAAAAGCAATTCGGAACAATAACAAAATTTCTGGTAGAGCTCCAAAAAAAAAAAAATAAGGAAATCGCGAACTCAATAAAAAGCTAAATGCCAACAGCAATTTAACACTACGTAAGCAAATGTTATTATGCAATAGTCCGAAAAAAAGGAGAAAATGAAATTATTAAAATAAAAGAACCCGAGACAGTGATGTCGAGACGATGGTTGGACAACACAAACAACAAATACATGCATATCATACGGCAACACCATCGACAAACTGTAAATCCAATCAAGGGGTCTCTAAGTGAATGAATGAATACGCACGAGTTGCCTGCCATGACCCAATCTCACCGAAAGCACTAAAGCACGCAAAAAAGGAGTGAGCACAATTTGTGGGTTAGCGAAAAAAGGTGAAGGAGCGTCTAGAGGCAGAGGGTAAATTGATGTATACGTTTATATGCAGTCTGCTCTTAGCTGTGTGCTCGTGCGCCTAATACTCACAAAGGATGCCAGTGGCTGAAATAACATTGTTGGCGTTGTTGCCTAGCCAAGCGACCGCAAGAATGAATCTGAAAGCGAATGTATGCGTATCTCTAAGTGAGAGTGTCCATATATGTATTGAAGAACGTGAGCGTACTTTGCAATGTGTTCGCAAGCGGTAACCACAGAGCCCTACACTTTGCTAAGAACTTCACAACCACGCACTTTTTGCATTTTACCCCTATCCGCCCCCACCCCTGTATTTTGAAGGCTTAGTTCTCCAACTTAACTACAATCACAAAAAGCAAAACAAGTACACAGTTTCGCTGCAAACTATCTTTTTGCGTTGAAGCTATGCCTGGCATACATGTCCAACCCAATGTAACTACCAGAAGCTTTCCACACTTTTGCTATTGTTTCTAAATGCCTCGAGTACCACTAAATTCACTCATTCGCTCACGATGACGTGTCGGCGCAATTCTTGTAAAATAATATAAAATATGTGCACCTACTAAAAACTTTGCTCATTATATAGTGCTTATTTCATGTGGTGATATGGCTTATAAGAGGAGCTTGAAATCATAAGCTTTATCTAAACCACAAATGTCCCTTACATGCGTACTCCGAAATTTTACTATTTCATTGAATTGTTATGCGTTAATGTTTTTTTGGTTTTACAAAGATTTCAACGTCTATATTTTTGTTTTAATACTTCGTATTACAAGCAGATAATATCAAGCTACATATAATAATCACTCCCAACAGCAATAAAACAGTTTTGGGTGTTCACTTATGTGTATCTCGCTAATCAAATAGGACGTGAATTTTTATAGCCCGTCAGTGATGTTTGAAAGAGATTTTAGTAAAATAATAGATTCCTCAATAACTGAGAACATATATTAAAAAAGTCAAAATATGTCTAGGTCTTCATAACTATAAATACAAAACAAATGATGCACCATATTTACGTCATTATAAGGCGCAGGTGACATCGTAGGCAGCAACATATTTAGGCGAAAGAGGAGCAGCTTCCCTGTGGGGAAGTCAGTAACAAGTGAGAATAATTTCTGGTTCCGAACTAGAGATAAAGTGACTAATAAGAACAAGTGAGATAGTAACTAGATTTTCACTAGTTCGAAACCGGCAGTTGTGTAATCATTAAAATTAATTAAAATTTAGATTCGTATTTGGAAAAATGTTTTGTTCTTTATTGAAAGATTCAAATTTCAAATCATAAAAAAAAAACTCAAAAATGTATCGGTTGGTAGGATTCAAACTCAGAGTCGAGTGCTCTACCCACTCAGCTACGGCGCACGCATCAATAGTGTGATAAAAGGTTACATATGTATTATTAAAGAATGGTTTAAAATGTAGGCTCAAATTATTAACTAAGCATAAACTAACCGCAATGGTGTGGCGGTTACGTTGCTGGACTACCACACCGAGGGTCCAAGGTTCGATCAAAAGTAAGGTAACATCAAAAGAAATGGTTTAGAACTAGAGCAATAGTAGAATTAAACGAACTACATCCCAACTGTCGAATTTTTAACTAGTTCTGAGCTGCCGAAAAGGTAATGCAGCGGGGAACAATTTCCACCGCCTAGGACATCTCCATGTTAAATTCGCCAGTTGGTTACATGTAAAAGAGATTGAAGGCGATCTAGTAGGGGTTAAGAAAGCACTAGAAGCGCACCAGTTCAGAACTCAAGATTTTCCCCATGCCCATGTAAAATATTATGTGTGTATGCGTGGGAGTTTGGGATGTGTCCTGGATAAGTCGCCAAGGGGGATGCGACTAATGATCACTTCATATTGGCTGGGTTGTTTAAACATTTCCTATGGAGAGACCAATTGCATACATTTATACCCGAACGTGTACGAAAGGGATAACCCACTTTCTACCTAGACCCCTATGAGTATGCTGCACAAATAAAAAATGTACTTATGTATAATGAATTGTAGCCCACTGTGGACGAAAGATATTAATCGCAGACAACTCTCTTTAGACATTACAAGCACAATTTTTTACAGGGTAGTGTTTGTAACTTTAGTATGCTGACCCAAGTAGGTTGCCTACCAGGAAACAGCGTGTGCCTAAATAAATGTGCGAGCAGCATGAACAGTGCTAGTACACACTGGGAAGTCCGGCTGAGTTGTCTAATGCAATAAAAGCTAGACTCTCGACGCTTAAAGTTTCACTAAATGAGCGTTACCACGTTGTTCGTGTGGACAAAGCGAAATCTGTGCTGCCTGTGCCGTTAGTATGTCAACAGATAAAACGGAATGCGTAAAATGAGGAAATACTGCTCGGAATAACATTCATCAGATTTGTAATTGCTGAGAAGAAAAAAGTGGGCTCGCATGATTCTAAATCCATAAGCTGCAGTAAGTTTCCTTTTTAATAAAGAAAGCAAGCTATAATAATTTGGCAATAGCCAAATATTTATAGCGCTTCATAACTGCAGCACTTTCAAAATTTAATTTTATAAAGATGTGCGCAAAGTTAAGAATGCAATGTAATGAGAAAAATTTAAGGAAAGAATTTAAATGATTCCATGGCATAGGAAAACAGGTAACAGCACGGCGGCCGCCATCAATTTATTTGTATATAAATAGCTTCCCTACCAACAACTGCTAACCACATTTTTTCAAAATACCAATACGAGTACATGCACATTTTATGTTTAAAAAATTTGGGTTCAAATAGACAGACGGACAGACAGACAGATGGCGGGGAGACGGACATGGCTAAATCGACTCCGCACATCGTCCTTATTATTTCAGTTTACTTACTCATGGCCAAATCTCTTCTTCTTCTCATACTTACAAACATTTCATGTTCATGAAAGGTATGAAAATCAAAAATATATATAACTTCCCTATTGCAGCGGCGTATTAACAACTTTCCCGGATATTTTATTTGTGTGTTATCCGATTTGCTTAATTTTTCGCAGGAGCATGCTACATACTATTGAGAAGCAGCTGACGAATTTTGATTGAGATACCTTGTTAAATCTGCAGGCAATCGTCTTTGAAATTAGCCGAATTTTTATGCTGAAAAGTGGGCAGCGCCTTTCTTACTTCCCTAAAATCCAGAAAACTTTTTCTGCGGTCGAGTGTTGCTTAAAAAGCTTCTTATATGCGCGAAATCTTACATACATAGCTCGTGTGGTTATAAAAGTATCGTGTTTTACATTTTACAAACAAATTTTTCAGAACTGTGTTAAAAAACTGGGCGTGGCTGTTGGCCAATTTCGCCCATTTTTACAACAAACAATAACCTTTTTATGTTCAACATTTCGCCAAATATCGTTTCAATAAATCAATTTTTGCCGGAGTTATGGAATAAGAAGTTTTGTGGAATAATCCACTATAAAAGGGGCGGGGCAATGTCCATTTTCAAAAATTTATATTTTTCGACTTTCTTCGTTCACGGACACTTTGAAAGTGAATTAGAAATTATATAAAGCTTTTGTACGCAAAGTTATTGCCCATTAAATATTTGTATGATCCTTTTTTAAATCTGTCGTATAAAAGTGCGGGTGGACCTTAACCGATTTCGCCCATTTTCCGAAACACAACTTGTGTTCATATAAAGATGTGTGCTAAATTTCGTTTCCATAACTTGAATGTTTTTTGATTTATAATTAATATTATTTCTAAATTTGACTTAAACAAAAGTGGGCTCCTATTTTCAAAAATGTCTTGAAAATTTTATTTTTTGCCTTAACATTAACGTACACAGCAAATTTTATCCTTTTAAAAGCATTATGTACTGAATGTACTAATTTTATTAAGATATTTAAAAAGTTACTCAAGTTATCGTGTTCAGAGACGGACGGACGGACGGACGGACATGACTTAATCAATTTCTCTTTTCGCCCTGAACATTTTGATATATATAAGTCAATATCTATTTCGATCCGTTTATGCCGTGACATACCACCGTTACGCGACTAAAGTTAATATACCTTGTGTCAATCTAGTCAGCTGTTGAGATTATATTACTTGTATGTGTATGCCACGAATGATACTATATAAATGATTAATTAAGTTATTACTATTATTAATTAAAATTACCTTTAGCGCTTACATATATTAGAGATGTGATCGCTAGTCTAAAAATAAATTTTTTTTGTTTAGAGATAAATCGCTTTCGAAAAGCAGAGTTTTAAAGAAAATAATCAATTTTTGTTAATACATTGATTTTTTATGTCCATTTCATGTAATATTACGAAAATCATTTAATATGCTAACCCCATATTCATAAAAATAAAGCTTTATGGTTATGGAGATGTCATTTTAAGAATTTTAAAAACCAATTTTATTTTTTATAAACATCGGATGAACCACATATAAAAATAATCAAATTGACGATTTTGATATTTTGTTAATAAGAATTCGAATAATTCATGCACAAATTTTCAATAATCTTAAATATTTTACTACGGTAAGAATATCACAACACAATAAGAGTAAAAGATTTAAAAATATTTTGGTCTCATAAATAAACTAAAAATACATTACTAGCTTTGACGTGAACTATGAACTATGAACGAAAATTAAAGTAATAATAATAAAGATTGACTAGAAGTGATATATACGAAACCATGTCCAATTATGCGTTTTCAGCTGTGAAGTGTACATGCTTTTATCAATTTTTTCATCGTCGCACAGATGTCACGATTTACAAAAATTTATTTAAAATGTGTAAATCTTACAATCGATTTTTTGAAAATCGTGGGTAACGTCGTATTACTGAAATCGATAAGTAAGAAAATATCGACACTTTTCTAAAATATGCTGTTGTCCAATTTAAAGATGATATGAACAGAAATAGGAGTATAAATGTTAAAACTGATTGAGGAGGATGTGTATGAAGTGAAAGTTGAATGCTTATAAGAGAAAAACAGGGCTAAATACAACAACAACGTAAGAAAAAGAGGAAAATTAAACTTTATATTAACAGGAATTGAAGTAGGAATAGAAATACAATGGGAAAATGTGAAAAGGCTGGTGATCCGGTGACAAAGAAAAGAACATGTATACATAAGTTAGGACAGAAGATTGCCGGGAAGAAATGTTAACTTATTTAAAGCACCAATCAAGTGAGCCTTGATTTTTTTTTTGTTCTAAATCGAGTATCGTCCCTATGACTCTCAAACCAAGACCGCGAACGGTTCGCAATAGTGGTAACATAAAAGTCGTGAGGGAACAAATTCGGAGAAACCATTGCGGGTCAGTTAGGAAAATTGCTCCGAAATTGAATATAAGAAAATCTTCAACACATTTAATTTTGAATAAGGATTATGGCCTAAAACCGTATACGAACCAAAAAATTCACGGCGTTTCTACATCAGACAAAGCAAAGAGAGTTAAACAAGAATCTGATATTCTTCAATGGCACGGCGGTGAATAATTCGTATTTTCTGATCAAAAGTTGTTCATTCTACAACAACCTTTCAACTCGCAAAATGATCGAGTATGGTCAGTGTCTCTAGAAAATATTCCTGAAAAGGAAATGTATGTGCCCAGATTTCAAAACGCTTCTTCCGTCATGGTGTCGGCCGGATTCTGTAAAAGAGGAAAGCTTCCCCTCGTTTTCATCGAAAAGGGGGTTAAAGTTAACGGCAGCTACTACAAACAACACGTCTTAGAAGCAGTAGTACTA
This sequence comes from Merzomyia westermanni, assembly GCA_949987695.1. Classification (NCBI taxonomy): domain Eukaryota; kingdom Metazoa; phylum Arthropoda; class Insecta; order Diptera; family Tephritidae; genus Merzomyia; species Merzomyia westermanni. The sequence goes on from OX465291.1 coordinate 66,178,470, forward strand.
CCCAGCTGTCGCAGTTTATTCGGTGATGATTATTATTGCTTTCAAAAAGATGGAGCGCCTTCACATACATAACAATGGTGTTAGGAGAATTTGGCCGACACTCCACGACTATATCACGACGATCATATATCACGACGATAAAGTCATAGGGCCACTTTCAAAAAGGCCGGTTAAGCCTAATCGGCGACTAATTTGACAGCTGATCGTACAAAATACGTCAATTAAGCCCCGACTATTGTTAACCGGCTTTTATGAAAGCGGCCCTTAGTCTTGTTTGTTTGAAGATGGATAAAATCAGCTGAAATCAGTTTGACTGCCTTAGTACACAAATAGAAGTGAATTCTATGCTAAGCTCATCAGATATCAAATACCGAATATGTCAGCTTGATTTACAAAAGTAACACTGAAATATTATGTCCTAATTCAGTAGCGCAGAACCATTTCATTTTATATCTTGTAACTCAATTCAAGACAACTGGTTTTTATGTTCACGTTTCGCAAGTTCTTATGGTTTTGACTTTAAAATAATTCTTAGTATTTATTGCTGCAAAAACTTTAGGGCTTACATGCATGCGGGCGTGGAGTGCAGAGGCATTGTTCCAACTAAGTGCAGAAAATTCCCACCTATCGCACAATTTCACGCTAACTAATCCACAAACACACACACTTCTTATAAGCACTTTGGAGCACATAAAACTAGCATAAGCTACAAACTTACATATCTGATAATGTCTAAGCGTGAAATTTCAGTTTCACTCCGTGGAGAATGTTTTCTGCGGCCAGCTCTCTCTTACTTGTTCGCCTCTTTGTGCTGTGACAGTCCCGTGAGTTGCATGCGTAGTGAATGCAGTATTCAGTGGCTGCCACTTGTGTGACTGCTTTCTATGCAAACTAAGTGAAATATCGGGTAAAAAATTAGTACATGGTGCCTCCTTACAACTAAGTAACAACTACCGAAACGACGGCTGTGGTTCTCTGGCAGCTATACTTCCCTACAATTCTCCTTTGTTTGTGTAGCACTGGTGCATACAAATTTACTTGCGTTTTCGTTTATATGTGTAGTTGTGTCCTTTTATGACCTGACTCGGCTGCTGACATATAATCGTGTTACCACAACTCTTCAAATTGAATATTTTGTGACTTTGTTCATAGCATGCGTATACAATGACTTACATGCGTACATACATACGAACATGTTTCTTGAAGAAAATGTAATTAAAATGGCGTGGCATTGCATATTTTAGGATTGCGTTCATACACATTAATGATAATTTTATGTTCGTGTTAAAAAAGGTAACACTCGTTTTAGCAAAAATAAGTATAGTTTTATAATCGCCCTAAATCTGAATACTTCTAGGCCAGTTACATAACGCAGAGAGAGGCCTTAACTCTTTGTCTGTATTTGGGATGTGAAAACATCTTTGGGCTCGGTAGGGTAGAAAAGTTACGCGTCGCTGCCTATAAGCGTGCCTCTGCCCCTGCTTGTAATCTTGTTTGTGTTTAGAAATCTTCTTTGACTGCTTTGCTGATATATATGTGACGCTCTGCTTATGTGGGTGTGTGCGTACGCAAGTGCTTTGCTGATTGTTATTATTCGGTAATCGTCAATCTAACCACGACGAATGCCATTAATCGGCAACATCCGAAGGCAACTCCGTTTATCATAAATATACACAGGGTTTACAAACATAAAATAAGTGATTGTTTAAGTTAAATTTATTTTAGCTAATAATACTCAAGACAATAGATAATTTGTTCTGTTCGCGTAATCTTTATGGTCATACTTATGGAATGAAATGCAAAAAAATTATTTAACATAACATTAAATAAAGTAAATATAAATAAAATAAAATAAAACAAAATAAAATGAAGTAAAATAAAATAAAACAAAATAAAAGAAAAGAAAAGGAAATAAAATAAAATAAAATTAAATAAAATGAAATTAAATGTAGTTAAATTAATTTAAAGGAACTATGATAACGGGTAGGAAATGAAGGAAAGGGAATGGAAAGGAAAGAAAAGGAAAGGAAAGGAAAGGAAAGGAAAGGAAAGGAAAGGAAAGGAAAGAAATGTAAAGGAAAGGAAAGGCAAGGAGAGCAAATGAAAGAAATTAAATTGTTTACAGGATACATATTAGACTGGGTCGATTTATTAACCGATATCGCGCCATCGATTTTTCGATAGGTTTTGGGCTCAGAAAAAAAAAATTCCACTACGCATACCCAAAAAAATAATTTTCGAGCCTACGAAATTTAATTTTTTCTTTTACTTTTTTCGCCTTTGATTTTTAAGGTTTTTTTCATGACCTACTGTTGCAAGGTTTTAGAAGTAACATTAAAACCAAGTATACTTTTGTAAATTATTAAAAACTAAGATAGCTTCTGTAAACCATTCATAAAATAAAAAAAATAGAGCAAGATAAAAAGGAAATAAAATTACTACAATATTCAGAAGCGGTATGAACACGCCTAATATGGATGTTTTAAAAAATTTAAAATCATATACAGTCGCGCAGCTGAAGACAATGTTACGCAGGGTTGGTGAAGAGACCAGCGGAACGGAAAATGAATTATGGATTCGTTTGGCAAATTTTCCTAATTTAAGTGAGTATCTGCCTGAAGATAGTTTCGGATTGGGTACGGACAATAATTGCACAAACGCTATACATGCGAAAATATTGGTACACGCGGTGTTGGTGAGAATTTAGAAGCCGTGGTGCTTGAAGATGATAGGCAAAGCGTTGAAGCATATGGGAGATGTAACAAACGAAAATAGCACTTTACAGCTTTAAATAATAATGGTGCAGATGGTCAAATGGGGCGAATTGTTACTAATGAAAGAGTGACTGCTGGGGGAAACCGAATAGGTAGTCAAAAAAATTAGTGGGAGTTATTGAAAAAAGAAATAGAACTGATGAAACGGGAAAATGAATTGCAGAAGAAGGAAAATGAATTGCAGAAGGAAAATGAACTGCTTAAAAGAGAACACGAGATGGTTAAAAAAACTGACTATCAACAAAGTCAAAATAATTTTGCAGGCCATGGTGATCACTTCCAACAATGGGAAGCCCAACTCTTAAGTGTTGAAAAAGCTTACGATTTGGACGACAATAATATGAAGGCGCTCATTTCTATTAAGTTGAAAGATCGAGCTTTAAAATGGTTTTATTCGCGATCTGACATAATGTCAATGAGTGTTGCAAAATTACTAAAGGAAATGCAGCTATTATTTGAGGATCGCTCAAGCCGATTAGTCCTTATGAAGGAGTTTGAAGCGAGGAAATGGCAGAATAATGAGTCATTTCAAGAATGTTTTAATGAAAAATTAATACTATCTAATAAAATTTTGTTGAACGATTCCGATTTATTAGAATATATAGCAAAGGGGATTCCGGATTATTTTTTACGATATCAAGCAAAAATGCAACGTTTCAAGGATAAACAGAGCTTACTCAAATTATTAAACAGAAAGGACTAGCTGATAAACTAAATGAAAATAACAGCCAACAATCAAATAGGTGCTTCAATTACAATTCTTTAGGTCATTTGGCAGCCGAATGCCGTAAGCCAAAACGCGAAAAAGGAGCATGCCGCGTTTGTGTACAAATTGGACATTATGCTGCTGAATGTCCTAAAAAGAAGATCCATCATATTGACGAGGAAAATAATAAGGACCCGGATGATTATCTAAGGTATATTAATTATAGTTTTATTAGGGATCTTTATAAATTTAGTTCTATATTAAATAAATTAATTGATACAGGTAGTCCAATAAGCTTTATCCGTCAACAGTTCTTGCCAAAAGTCCTTATTTTGAGAAACTTCAAACCTGAACTACATTTTTCTGGGATTAATAAAAGTCAACTCAAAATAGTTGGAAAATTAAAATGTATAATTTCGTATAATGAAAGAAAAGTCGAACTTGTTTTGTAAGTCGTTCCAGACAACACAATGACATATCCCGTAATTTTAGGAAGAGATTATTTGAAAATTAATAAATGGAAATTAAAAATTTAATCGAAAATACCATGTAGTACAGAAGAGTGTAGTTATGGAACTATTATGGAAGTGTTATAGTCTAATGAATATATGTATTAAGGAAACAGATTCATGTATTGATAATAAAGATATAACCTACGATACGAAAAGAAAGCTTGATCAAATATTTAAAGTTTATTATTTGTGCTGTAAGCGCCCTATTGACCCGGAAACAGAATGTGAAATGAAAATTGTGTTGAGTAACGAAAAACCTTTCCATATCCCTCCACGAAGATTAGCTTACAATGAAAAAGAAAAACTGCAAGAAATATTAGATGATTTATTACATAAGAATGTGAGTAGGCCAAGTAGATCGGAATATTCTTCACCAATTGTATTAGTACGAAAAAAACTGGTGATATACGGCTTTGTATGGATTATAGAACTTTGAATAAAAATACGTTGAAAGATAATTATCCTATACCTTTAATTGATGATGTTTTAGATAGATTAGTCAATAAAACAATTTTTTCTTTGTTAGATTTAAAGAGTGCATTTTATCATGTGCGAATGAACGAAAGTTCTATTAAATACACCTCGTTTGTATCCCCATTGGGACAATACGAGTTTTGTAAGATGCCGTTTGGTCTTAAGAATGCTCCTTCTACTTTTCAGCGCTTTGGAAATCATGTATTTGATGATTTGATACGTGCGGGCAAAGTTGCAATTTATTTAGACGATATAATGGTAGCAACCTGTACTGAGACTGATCATTTTGAGATTTTGAAAGAAGTATTTGATAGATTAGTGAGAAACCAATTAGAACTTAGAATTGATAAGTGTCAGTTTATGAAATCGGAATCGAAATATTTGGGTTTTTGGATTACAAAAGATGGTATCAGGGCCGATAAAAATAACGTAGATGCAGTTATGAATTTTCCTATTCAAAGAAATACTAAGGACGTACATAGTTTTTTAGGGCTATGCTCATATTTTAGGAGATTTATAAAAGGATTCTCAATGGAGGTTGTACCTTTATACAATTTAATACGAAAAGATGCTAGCTTCAAATTTGGTGAAAAAGAATTGGAATGTTAAAATCTAAGTTGATGGAAGCACCTACTTTATCTATATACGATCCAAAGGACGAAACTGAACTGCATTGTGATGCAAGTTCTCGCGGGTTTGGAGCCATACTATTGCAAAAGAAGAGAGATGGCAAATTTCACCCCATGTTCTAATTTTCAAAATGCACTACTGAAGCAGAAGCCAAAGACCACAGTTTCGAATTGGAAACATTAGCAATTATTTACGCACTAAGGAGGTTTAGAATATATTTACAAGGTTTAAAGTTTTGTATTGTTACTGATTGTAATTCATTGACATTGACTTTAAACAACCGAGAAGTAAATCCTAGAATCACGCGATGGGCTCTTGAGCTAGAGAATTTTGACTACAAATTAGAACATCGTAGTGGCACAAAGATGCAGAATGTTGATGCATTGAGTTGGATCTCCAACGTATTAGTTTTGGAAGAGAATACCTTTGAGCAAACTTTATCAATTTGTCAAAACAGAGATATAGTAATTTCAGAAATTCGGAAACAATTAGAAAAGAAGGAAAGCAAGGTATTTGAAATGAGAAACGGAATTGTGTATTGCAAATTAGGTAAGGAAATTTAATTTTATGTGCCACAAGAAATGGAGGGGAAATTGAAGAATAAGATTCAGATACATATTCGTAACTGTTTGAAGTTTATTACATTTACTCAAAAAGATGGCCCTCGCGAAGGGCTCTTGCATAATATCCCGAAAGGTAATGTACCTTTTGATATGATATCTTTGGTCCTATATTATTGAAGAATTGCAAAAAAAAATATGTATTTCTAGTAGTAGATGGCTTTTCAAAGTTTTCAAAACTTTTTTCAACACGAACTACTGGGACTACCAAAGTTATAAGTTGCTTACAATTATAGCTTAATAGAGTTGATTTGGTTTTGTGTTTTTCCGACAGGGTGGATACTGGATTGATATTGGAACGAGAACGAAATCAAGCACTGAAGATGGCGGTTCGCCGAAACCGGTTTGTTACAAAACCAAAATTGACAAGGGATGACGAAAATTCGTTCCAATATAAATCCTATATTTTAATACTTATAGTCGACCAAAATCTTTGATTTCTGACAGAGGAAGTGCTTTCACCTCAAAAGACTTTCAATTATTTATGGATTTAAATAACATAAAGCACATTAAAATAGCTATGGTTCACCACAGGCCAACGGGCAGGTCGAAAGAGTTAATCAAACCATAGCTCCGATGATTTCCAAAGTCACTAATGCAGGAAATGCCTATACGTTGGATAAGGTTTTGCCGAATATTGAGTTTGTTTTGAATAATTCTCTTAATCGAAGCATTGTTAATACACCCAGTAAAATATTATTTGGAGTACAACAAAAGGGACCAGTTATAGATTTTTTTGAAAGAAAAGGAAGAGCTTTATTTAAACGAGGAAGGTAGAGATTTAGAAGTGATACGATCTAAGGCAGGGGAAAATATAAAACAATGTCAAGAGCATACAAAAGCTAAAAAAAAGTAGTAGAATTTTAAAATCTTATGATGAAGGAGATAATGTAGTGGTGAAAAACTACGTAGGTATTTCAGGAGCGTGTAAAAAATGGGTGCCTAAGTATAAAGGACCTTACAAAGTGGTAACGGTTCTGCCCAATGATAGATATCTGTTGAAAGATGTTGAGGGATTTCAAGTTACTCAGGTTTCCTATGAAGGGATATGGGAAGCAGCAGATATGAAGTCTTGGTTAATTAATAAAAATCACGATACAATCGGGGCGATTGGATGCCAGGATGGCCGAACTGTTGCAAGGTTTTAGAAGTAACATTAAAACCAGGTATACTTTTGTAAATTATTAAAAACTAAGATAGCTTCTGTAAAAGATTCAGTCAATAAAAAAATATAGAGCAAGATAAAAACGAAATAAAATTACTACACTACTAAAAAAATTTTCATTTAATTTTTTAATTTTCATGTATACCCTGTCCGACCCAAAAATGTCCGCTAAAAACGTTAGCAATAACAGTTTTTTGAAAAAAAAATATTTTTTGGGTCTTGGGGAGTGTGTTGGCCAAAAAATCGGCTTTTCCAAAACCCGAAAATAAAATTTTTTTTCAAAAATACATTATCGCCAACGTTTTTAGCGCATAATTTTAAGTGAGACAGGAAATATGAGACAAATTCATTTTCATCGAAAACATTTTTGCATATATGCTGAATAAAACCCTTAAAAAATGGCGAAAGGGTTACTGGACATAATTTTATCCGAGTGGAAGTGTGGGATATAAGTCAGATGATAGCCATGTACTCTTTTTATATATCAAACATTTTGGAAACTCGAAAAACTTTATTCTTCACTTATAGTGACCAAATTTGAAGCGGTGATTGAAATTGAGGCCCACAGTTGATTTTCGTCTAAATGTTTGAAAATAAGAGTGGGATACTTTTGAAACCAAGGCGAATTCATATAAGATGATCGCAACAACACAAACACATGTACTCCATGTATTTTGTGGCCAGACAAACCAAAATAAGAACAAAGGGAGAATTCGTTTTGAATAAGTAAAATGTCAGAAAAACACATTAGAATGAAGGGGCAAATACACATGATGGATACCCAGTTAGGGTCGCTGACCCCTACTTTATTAACTTCAATTTGAAAAGTTAAAGCTAATAAAACACTTCGCCTTTTTCGTTATTTTTTGGTTGGTATTGAATTAGGATCTTTTTTAGGTTCATTTTGTTCTTACCGGCATAATAACGATGACATTAGAAGGGTCTGTTAAACCCAAGTTACATATTATTAAAACTAAATTTTAAACTTGAGTTAGCTTTTACGTTTGTTGCTTTTTAATATATATGAAAATTTTTGCTGCTTCAAATTCTGCGTTATTCATTTTTTAAACACAACCCATTAACCCATTATTTGTGCCCACCAATGTCGTTATTCGAAAAACGAAAGAACATGAGAGTATTATCAGATTATATGGTCGGTGACACTGTAAAAATACTTGATTTTTTTTTTCAATTTCGAAAATACTCAGCATCGTAACTCAAGCCATTGTGGCAATATTTTCTAGAATTTCTTAACCATTGTGGCAATATTTTCTAGAATTTCTTAACCAAAACAAATCCAAGATCTTAAGTCTTACAATGTTTTCGAAAACTCCTCTTGATTGCAAGTAGCTTTTAACCGCAAACAAAATAAGTTCGACCACTTCTTCGCTAAACTTTTTTTAAAAGTTCTCTGAGAAACTATTTTTTGTAATTCTAAATACAACTTAGAATCGTGGCTGTAGTTGTGAATCGGGTAGGATATCCATCTCCAAATATTTCATCTGCATCCTTAGACTATTCGTATGCATATATATAGTGAAAACTTCGTGAAGTTCGTTACCCTATGTGATATAATAAAGTAATTCAATGCATATTTTCCTAATGTAACAAATTACAACCTTTCGTAACTATACAAGTTGTTTGGTAGCAAAATTCATTGTGGGTGAAGGTGACAGTGCGTATAATTTATATTCGAGTGAATTTTGGTGTCAGTGGTATAGAGGCAGTGTGACCAGGTTAGCCTTTGCGAGGCTAGATTTAGCCGTTTTTTTGTACTTTAGCCTCATAATTTTGGTTTTAGCTTCGTGGCTTTCTTCTAACCTTTTTTTACTCCAAATCTTTTCAGGTCTCAACACCATATTTTTCACACAAGTTCGAGAAATATATAAAACTAACATTGAATAAAGGTATTATTGATGACGAAATACAGAAAATTATTCGTAAAAATTGTCAACTATTTTTAATGAAGTTGATAACGTAATTACGACATCGCCTACTTGATAATATGAACTCTTTACAAAAGATACATTTTTTTTTTCAGTTGATAATTCTTTGAAAGTTACCTTTTGTATTTTTGAAGTTACCGGATGTATTTTCTCACTTTCAAAAAGAAAAGTCTAGGTATTCTCCAAGTCAAGTAGCATTGATTGAGCTGCAGTGGCGAAAGCTAATATCCGCACAGTGGACAAATGTGACCTCTACCATTGAATTTTAAAAACTAAGTTAAGGCACAGATTAAAAATTGAAATGCTTAACTCGCTGCTGTATATTAGATGTTCGTTAAAAAGCTTATCCACATGTTGCACTAATCTTGAAATTACCGTGATCTAATCTCTGTGATAAATACCCAAACTTTGTACGCAGACTCAAGCTTTTCTGATTCATCAGACGAAGAAAATATTATCAAATGAATTAGTGTATAGTGATTTTTCTAGTATGTGTTTCTTTGAAAAAATTTTTAGTCAAGGAAAATGTGCCTAATATGTGTTGAAACAAGAATAGTTCCTTTAAGTTATGTCTACAGCCTTATATACAAATAGTTAAAAAAAAAAAATGTATGACTTTTTTTTCTTAATTTTAGCCTTTCTAACCTTTTTTTGCCGATTTAGCCTCTTTTTTTCTAACACCTGGTCATACTAATGGTACCATTCTATACCGAAATATCCCAGGCTTAATCACCGTGATAGGTAGCTTCAACCCTCCCAGTGTAAAAGATTCCCAGAAAAAACTCATTTGCTTGCTTATGTGTTAGGCACATTCACCAAAGACGAAATAACTACCGATAGGAGGCAGTAAGACAATGCACGAAAGAACGAGGCAAATGAAAATTTGACTTTTTAGAACACAAAAAAAATGCTACGTAATCCTCGTTTATTTTGCTTAGGAATACAGTAATGACGTGAGTTCGGACAATAAAATCATTAAGCCTCATAAAATATACATTCATTAAGTTTCTATTATACAAATTCCTTTGCTTGGAAAAAATTTGATTGATGATGTTTGCGGTTTGTTACAAGAAACGTAAACAGTGCGTGATAGGTGATACAAAAAAGATCGTAAAACGTATATCGTGTCATGCACTTTCGTCTAAATTTAGGTTTTTAAGGAGAATAAATGTGTTAATGTTATTGCTGTTCGTGTAGTAAATGGATAATATGGGAGATAGTTTTGCAGTGAGCTAATCAGTATACTTTTGCTAGGATAACTGAGTAGCAGTGTATATACACAACTTTTTCTGAAATTGGAACAAAACTAGTGAAATTGTTTAAGCCACTATCCATCAGTGATGTAACGAATGCTACTTTTTGAATATCCAATAATGATATTCGCGAATGCGAATGCTAATATTCAGTTTTTGTTCAAATTTGTCGCCAATTGTGTATGGCTATGAAGTCTCGTTCGATCGAATCGACAAGTTGACAAGACTCCTGGGTAGCCCTCTCGATATTTTGCCTAGCACCGTAGCAGTTGTAGGCCGAAGTATTAAGTGTTGCCGATTTTTATTTTGTCTACGATGAGTTTGTAACAATCTAGTGTTTCTGGCCCTCCTGGCCAGGGTATATGTCTACAAGTAGCGAAACTTACTCCGAAGCCCCACACACACACAAACCAACACATGGTGGTTGCATTCAATATTAAAACAAACAAATTTAAATAATGCAATATTGAACCTGAAGACATGAAACTCACCCAAGTGGGGTAAAAATGTGTATCTTGACAGCGCTCTGTTGAAACTAGAGTTAGATGATCCCGCGATTTCTGAAGAACAGTGTGGCTTGTGACTATGATTTCTCGGTTGCAGCGATTCTGATCCGTGACTGTGACTGCACAGTGATAGACATAGAATAAGAGCTACCACCAGTGACTATTGTTATTGTTGTTTTGGTTATGCAACTTTATTTGCAGTGTTCGAATATTGTCCCCAATTGCTTGCAAAATTTAAGAAATTTTGTATCAAACTAAAACAATAGCAATAGCAAAATAATTGGCCAACCACCAAAAACAACTATAAATTTTGGTTTTTAAACGACATTTCCAAAGTAATTCCGTTTACACACCAAAAGACAATATTCGCCTTTATTAAAATTGAGCATTCGAAACTTAAAGGAAAATAAACAGCCCATGATGCAATAAACATTAAAAAATAGAATAAAAAACCAAGGCAAATACTTAAATTCGAAGCTTCTTAATTTTAAGTTCAATATTCCTCTACTGAAGTTAAATTATTAACTGGAAAAATATGTTAAAAAAAAAATAATTCATTGTTATTTTCTAAGAGAAAATTATTATTTTTTGAGCGTCTACAACTTTTTGTTTGTTTGTTTAGATTACATATATTTATAGTTTATCGTTGAATAATATATTTTTAGTTTGACCATATATTATTAGCTGAGTTACTTTTTCATGCATTAAAGAAACATGGTATTATCTTCAAATTTTACTTTTTTTCTGATATTCATATACACAAAACATTCGCAAAAAACATGCGGATATTCGTAAATGCGAAGGAAGAAAAGGAAAACAAACAAAGTGACTAACAACTATTCGTGGAGTTTGATGTGTTAATATCTGTATTCTGTACATAAATTGATTTAAATTAGATATCGCCAAGTGATTGAATTTCAACCAAAAAACTTTATTTTATTTTAGCTATTAGCTACTACTTTTTTGGCTACCATCGGATTGGTAAATGGGGCGGAGGGAATTATTGCAAGAACCACACTAATATGAAACCCATCTAAGAGTCAAGAAATGAATGCGTAGAGTTTATATTTGTAGAATTATCTGATAGTTTTAACAAAGCTGTGGTTGCGTGTGTATATAACCCTAAAAAGTCTGTTTGTGTGACTTTGATATTAACCTTCTTATACAAGGTGGCGCAAAAGTAATCCTCCTATCAGAAAATGCTATAAATTTTGCGATTGGCCCCTAAAGTCAGTTCTGTTTTGACATTTGTGTAGCAAACACATGCGAAATACACATTAATAAACAATGTTACGCTACACTGCTCCAGAACGCGGAATATTGCTGACTATTTATTTGACCAATAATCGGTCGGTGAAAAACGGTTAATGCGCAAAACTAATCCTCCTATCAGAAAATGCTATAAATTTTGCGATTGGCCCCTAAAGTCAGTTCTGTTTTGACATTTGTGTAGTAAACACATGCGAAATACACGTTAATAAACAATGTTACGCTACACTGCTCCAGAACGCGGAATATTGCTGACTATTTATTTGACCAATAATCGGTCGGTGAAAAACGGTTAATGCGCAAAACTAATCCTCCTATCAGAAAATGCTATAAATTTTGCGATTGGCCCCTAAAGTCAGTTCTGTTTTGACATTTGTATAGTAAACACATGCGAAATACACGTTAATAAACAATGTTACGCTACACTGCTCCAGAACGCGGAATATTGCTGACTATTTATTTGACCAATAATCGGTCGGGGCCAAACGGTTACTGTGAATGGTGAGCGCTACAGAGCAATGATCAACGAGTTCTTTTTGCCGCAACTTGATGAATTGGGATTGGAAAACATGTGGTTCCAACAAGAGGGTGCAACAGCACACACTGCACGTGCCACAACCGATATGCTGAACATCGGAAACTTACTTTTGCGCCACCTTGTACTTGATTCCCTATGTGCTTTGTTTTTTAACCAAGTGGCAAGCTCTCGCCTTTTTTTAATTAATACCCTAGTACCAACTCGGCATTGTAATAATTGTATTTCTAGCCTTTTTGATTATTTTGTTGTTTCTGATCCCTCCTCTGTTTTGCTATTTGACGAAATTTGTTTTATTTCGGATCACGATCTTATTTTCTTCATACTAGATATACACTTTAATGATTTTAGCGCGGAAAGCTGATATACGTACAAAGGCTTCCGCTCGCTTAACTTAAATGCATTGGTTTTTGGGATAGAACATATAGGCTGGCATAACTGTTGGTATTACGAAGATCTTAATGATAAGCTAGCATTTTTAAACAGTACACTTCTATTAGCTTATGAAACGCATTTTCTAATTCGCTTCAAGATATCAAACCCATGTCCATGGTTTAACTCCCGAGTCAAGGAAGCCATGAAGGCTCGTGCGAAAGCGTATAAAAACTGAAAGAGCTATAGGTTTCAACCTAACAGGGATATATTTCGTGCAGCGAGAAACCGATCCACTCTAACTGTTAGAATAGAGGAGCACCGTGTACCGTGGGTACATGCATGCACTTGAGTCACCATCACATAAACAAAGTTTTCCCTTATTTTTTTTTTAAATTTCTCAACTTTCGCTTTCTTTCTAATTTTCATACAGAACACCCTGTAGTTCCCAACAATGTTTTAAGCTTAACATCCTTCAATCATCACTTCGAACATATGTTTTCGATACCAAAATTATCGATAATCTATATGTCAATTACTACCTCATGGGTCTCGGCCTTATATCCGGCCCGAAAATCGTTCTTTTCCTGAAGAACCGTCGTACTTAGCTGATCGTAAGTGTGGAAGTGTAGGTAATAAATCAATTTACTCGAAAGGTTAAAATCGCGAGTGTTAATAACACAAACCCACTTCCCACCATCGCTACATTCAATACAACGAAATTAAAAGGAAATTACAGAAAATCGGTAAGAAAAGCTCTAAATTTCCAATTAAAGTTTTTATAAGTGCTGGAAGTGTTTAAAGTGCAATCCCCTTCTTAGGCTATACCGCAAATACCAGCTAGTGCAGCCTGAAAACGCGCGGAAAGTGTTGTTGCGGCCGGAACCAATCGCCAGCTGAATGCCCTAATGTAGGCCGGCAAATAGTGGCCGAATATGACCTGCTATCCATCCAATACCAAGCCTTGTTCCAGTAACAAAAACTTAACCTGAGAAACCCTGAAATTCAAGAAAATTTCTTATCCTTAATTTTTTTCTTGTATAAATTTTCAAATCTTCAATTTATCAATTCCTATATAAAAAGCTAGAATACAAGTAAGCCAGTGGAAAAGGCGGTTTCCACTTTATCGTTAAGTTCTAGCGATTCGTGTACTAATAATACATACGAGCAACCTATGATTAGCAAAGACAGCAGCTACGTACCAGAGCAAGAAAGGCCTTTTTCGCTTCGTGGGACAGCGTTGGACTAAGTAAATGGTAACTTAACAACAAAACATGTAAGTGAACTTAATTCATTTTATCCAACCACTATTTTAATTCAACTAGAGAAGGTGCCTAGTCCCACATGTACTTACATACATATTACTTATGTATGTACGTAGATGCAGCCGATTCGTTTTATTATGTTTGCGTGCAGTAATTGTGCACATAAGTTCACACATATATATGTATATAGGTATAGGCATCTCCTCTTTGGGTTTTTTTTGGTATCCATAACTTTTTTTTGCTATTGGATTTTTGAGAGCTCTAATTTGCAAAGACAAGAGAGCTAAAGTTGTCATTTTTTTTAATTCTTTTTTTCTATGTCTTTACTTTTGGATGCTTCAATTCTTCGAAAGCGGCAAGGTCGTTGACCATATAAGTAAAGATTTGAATATATAGTTGTTGAGATAGGTTAGTTTTGGTCAGCTGATCACAATACCCCCAAAGAAACTTTGTAACGAATATTCTAAGTAGCTTAGAGATAGCTAAATTGTTGTTGATAAGTTCGAATACTAGTATAATTAATAATGAGTTGAATTATAAATAAAATTTGTACATGGATCTATAATTTAATATCTTTGGTCTGATTCCGTAGTTAGTGTGGACGGTCAGATTGGGGCTCTATAACATCTTAGAGCCATGGTAGGGTGGGTTAAGGGCAGCCGTTCACTTTCTATGCGCGCTGCCAGGTATGGGGTTTTCCAGGTGCAGGTTGTAGGTCTCATGCTTCGGGTAAGTTCATACGTGTGCAAAGTAATGTTCTCGTTAGGCCCCCTAAGCTGACAGATGATGGCTTGGTTTGGTATGAGTGCTTAGAACCCTCCCCAGGCTGAAGCTCCCGAAGGAATGCCAGTGCACACACCGCTCGTACCAAACATGCATTGCAAGCCCATCTTAGGTGAAGAGGCTGAAGGGGCGTGTAACAGAAAATGGCGCCCGAGCAGGGACCCCACAATCACCCAACGAGGCGAACTCGTTAGTAACTTTAATTTGTGTGGTCTCCTTATAACATTCCCTCTTGGAATATCCTTTGTCCTTCCGCTTTTTGCAAATACATTTTTTAATAGATTTTTCTTTTTTTGATTTGAAGTCGATTGATTATTGGAATCGCAAAATTTATAACTAAATGTTGTAGTTTTGACCAAATCAGTTGGTGCTAGTTTTTGTAGTTCTTAGGTTTTGAGAATATGCCAGTGCTGACGCTGGAATTTGCAGAGTCCTAAAGGCTTTAAGTCCAGGGATCTGACCGCTGACGCTGTAGTACATAGTCGATGCCTAACTAAAACATTTAAAATTTTCAGATTTTGTTTTGGACGGATAAGATACTATCTGGAACTGTGGTTTCAGTTTGACTTTATGCCAGCTAACCAACCGATAGCGTCTTATCCTACAATTCAATAATTCCTTGCAAATACCAATTTTCGAGTTTTTTTCTCTATATTTTTTTTATATTTAGATTTGTCTCTATAAATTTTTTTTTGAACCGAAAGCTTCGAGCACCTACTACCATTTGACCTGGAATGCCCCTACCAAACTGACTGCCACACATCTCGGAAGTCGGACCAAAATTTTGATGATACTTCTTTGTCGGCCTCATTTTGTTTTTGCGATTTTTTTTGGTTTTGTCGCTGATTTGAGTTTTTTCTTTTGGAAAAAAAAGTTAATAATACATATACAATATATACATATACATATATCGGACTTAGAAAAAAATCACCGCCGTAGATCTATTTCTAAAATATTATATTTTTAAGGATTATATTTTTATACATATCTATGCACATAGATCGAATACATATGTATGTGCTTAGATACCTTCATATAAACTAATTTTTTTTTAGATTTCTAGATTCTTTTTCCTTTTTATTGAAGTTCTTGAGAATGGATTTAAGTATCTTTTAAAGATTTTTTTTTTTTTGCCTCAGTATTGTCTGCAAATACTAGAATCGGTTTATTTTTACACTAAAATACCCTATTATACACTTTTAATCCAAATTTGACTTTACCCTATTTTTGGAATTTCAATTGCCAACACTGGAATTGGTTTGCTTTTGGGTTAGAGATTCGATTTAGTGTTAGGATTCCTTGGTTGTAATTGCTGCTTCGAGATATTTTTTTTTCCTTTTTTAATTTTGAGTTTTTGTTTGACCATGGCACATAATCAGGGTCCAGCGTGGACGCCAACGCAGGGCAATGACTGCGTAATCTGCCAGGAAACCCTCGAGGAGAATGATGATGTGTTAACCACGGCTTGCTCCCACTATTTCCATCGAGCATGCCTATTGAACTGGGTGAAAAAGAACTCTACTTGTCCCCAATGCAGAGCTAGGTGCAGTAGTAAGGATTTTAGGCAAAACACCTATGAGCTTCGATCCAATAAGAATTTAGGACCACCGAATAATGAGGCGGAACTGACTAGTGACGGCGCTATGGGTTTGCCCAATTCTGCACCGGTTGCTAGTAATAGGGATGAAGAAGATCGAGTTAGAAACATTGTATCGGCTGTGATTGCAGCTAGGCAGGCCACCTTAGTAGACGATCTCGAGACTAGAGTAGCACGCATGATCGAGCAAAGACTCGAAAGTACCCTTGCCAGTGTCTTAGCTAGATTCAACTTGAATGGGGAAAATCCAAATGCACAGACAGTTCCACCAGTGGGTAGTCATAGCCCAGCGGCTAACAATGTCCCAATAGGTCCACCCAACAACAATTCGACTGGATTCTGGCCTAGGGACATACCTAATTTGCCCAACCACTCCAACCAAACTTTCCATCGTGCAATTGACCAATTTCGCTTTAGTGATATGTCGAGTGTACCTAATTCCGGCAGGATCGCACAACTTATTTCGAGTTGGGGCGTCACCTTTGATGGATCCGCACGATTGTCTGTCGATAGTTTTATTTATCGTATCGAATGCCAGGTAATAGATACACTCGGCGGTAATTTCAATCTCCTTTGCGAGCACGTCCAAAGTTTATTCACGCACGATGCGAAGGATTGGTACTGGAGATACCGACGTTCAGTGGAACGCGTGACCTGGATTTCCCTATGTCAAGCCCTCAGGACTAATTTCCAACAACACAAAAGCGATTTTGAGTTGAAGGAGCAGATTAGGGGCAGAAAGCAGGGTATGACCGAGAGCTTTGATGAGTTCAGGAACTCAGTGCTCAAATTAGCTGAACCCCTACAAGTACCCTTAACTGAGGCGGAGCTCATAGAGATCCTGCAGCACAACTTACGACCCCGAATCCGTCAGCAGTTATTATATGTACCTATTAACTCGCTCGCCGAACTGCGTAGGCTTTGCTTGAAGGGCGAGAGCCTCGCGAATGAAATTAGCAAGCCGAACAATTTGCCATCAACAGGAAATACACGTCATACAGGAAATACAATCCCGCGTCGATATGCCAATGAACTGCAGTACGAAGAGGATACATCGGAACACATAGAGTGCGAAGTGGACGAGGTAACGAAGCGATCTTTTGATGCGTCGAAGTTAGTATGCTGGAATTGCCGATCCGAAGGTCATAGATACATGGATTGCTTGGAAGATCGCACGGTATTTTGTTACGGCTGTGGCAAGGCAAACGTTTATAGGCCAAAATGCGAAACGTGTTCGGGAAACTCGAAAACGAGCGAGTCTTCCCGGTTGAACCCTCGCACAGACCCCAAAAACAAATAATGAAACCTTCGATTCTATACCCAGAAAGAGAATGTACACTTTTAGTTAATAGTCCAAATGTCCATAAGATTGTTCCGTACGATGTCCGTCTGAGAAAGTATAATGAAGCCCGTAAACGAATATTTTCCAAAGTAAATTCTATTTCATCCTGTCTAAGTCGTTCGTCTGTCCGTATTAAGGAGTTTTGGCGAGGTATTAAGGAAAAACGCAAGTCCCTTAAAACTTTTGTTTGCTCTCTAACCAAGAAGTCATCTGACCTAATGCCATATGCGAAGATAATGATTGATGGTGTAGAATACTTAGGACTGCTAGACAGTGGAGCTCAAGTCTCATGCATCGGATCCTCACTTGCTGACGAGATTCGCAAGCAGAATAGGTTGCGTGAACACAAAACAGCTGTGTGTACAGCTGATGGGAAAACGCAAGTGGTTTTCGGTGTCATAGACTTGGAAGTTAAATTTGAAGATGCTAATCAATCGATTACGTTTTTCGTTATTCCAAGTATGTCGCAAAAAGTTATTTTAGGGGTAGATTTTTGGATTAAATTCCGAATAGCGCCACATATAATTTCTGAAGTTACCCTTGATGTGAAGCCTGATGATAATGCCCTTTTCTTAACTGACGAGGAAAAAGTCAAGTTAAAATTTATTAAAAATAGATTTCCGAACTACGAAAAAGAAGGTTTAGGAAAAACGTCTCTTATGGAGTACGTGATAGAATTACAGCCCAATGTCCGTCCGATTAAACAAAGGTATTTTCCCATTTCTCCTGCGGTAGAAAAATTAGTTCAAGCGGAGATTGACGAAATGCTTCAATTAGGTGTGATCGAAGAGTCACCTAATAGTCCTTGGTCCAGTCCGGTTGTATTAGTGAAGAAGCCGAATAAGGTCCGTCTGTGTCTTGATTCCAGAAAGATAAATAGCGTAACCGTTAAGGACGCTTATCCCCTCCCCCATATTGATGGTATATTAAGCAGAATACCAAAGGCAAAATATATAACTTCACTAGATTTGCGCCGTGCCTTTTGGCAAATTCCCCTGTCCGAAAACTCTCGAGATTATACTTGTTTTACCGTCCCCAATCGTCCGTTGTACCGTTACTGTGTAATGCCTTTTGGCTTATGCAACGCTCCTCAAGCTCTTTGCCGCTTGATGGATCGCGTCATTCCTCCGCAACTGAAAAACCACGTTTTCGTCTATTTAGACGATCTGCTCATATTGTCCGAAGACTTTGATAGTCACATGTCCGTTCTCTCTGAAGTTGCTCATCACTTAAGAAAAGCCGGGTTAACCATCAACGTTCAGAAAAGCAAGTTTTGCATCGCTGAGGTGAAGTATTTGGGATATATCGTGGGAAACGGAACTCTGCGAACCGACCCGGAGAAGATTTCGGCCGTTACAAACTACCCAGTACCGACTAATGTCAAACAAGTCCGGCGTTTCCTCGGAATGGCCGGTTGGTACCGTCGGTTCGTAGATAACTTCGCGTCCATTACTACCCCATTGACCAATTTGTTAAAGAAAAACAAAAATTTTACTTGGAATGACGAGGCACAAAAGTCGTTCGATGCCTTGAAACAGGTTTTATGTTCCGCCCCTGTCCTGGCTAGTCCTAACTATGAGAAGCCGTTTATCATCCAATGTGACGCATCTAAACTCGGAGTTGGTGCGGTTTTGGCGCAGAAGAATGAAGACGGTATCGAGGTCCCAATTGCATATTTCTCCCAGAAACTCAACAAAGCCCAAAGCAATTATAGCGTTACGGAGCTAGAATGCCTCGCAGCTATGCTTAGTCTAAAGAAGTTCCGAGCTTATGTTGAAGGGCAAGATTTTACAATTGTGACCGATCATGCCAGTCTTCAGTGGCTGATGCGCCAAAGCGACCTATCCACCCGATTAGCCCGCTGGTCATTGAAGCTTCAAGGTTATAGGTTCAACATAGAGCATAGGAAAGGTACCTTGAATGTAGTACCTGATACCTTATCGCGCCAAAACTTCAAAGAAATCAATGAGTTAGAGTTCCGTCCGTTAGTTGATATAGAATCGTCCGAATTTAAGTCCGAAGAATACATGAAATTGATAGATAGCGTCAAAAAGAATCAAAATCGTTTGCCTGATTTACGAACAGTTGAGGATTTCGTGTATAAAAGGACCGAACATCCCAACGGTAACCCTGAGCGAGAGGTATACAACTGGAAGCTATGGATTCCTCAAACCTTGGTTAACGACGTGATCCAGAACGCACACTGCCAACCTAACAAATGCCACGGAGGAATCGCGAAGACATTGGAGCGGTTACGTATCAATTTTTATTGGCCCAATATGACGGTTGACGTCAAGGATTATATCCGCAGTTGCGAAACTTGCCAACAAACCAAACCTTCCAACAGTACGCTTCGAGCCCCTATGTCCGCGCAATACACCGTTCAGCGTCCCTTCCAAAAACTCTATGTCGATTTCCTAGGTCCTTATCCCCGTTCAAAGCAAGGGAACATAGGAATTTTTATTGTTCTAGACCACTACACTAAGTTTCCTTTAGTTAAAACGGTGAAAAATTTCAATGCCACAGGCATTTGTGATTTCCTAAAAGAAAACATTTTTAGCGTTTTTGCAACACCCGAAATCATTTTAAGTGACAACGGGAAACAATTTAAATCCTCCCAATTCAACAATTTACTTTCTGAACGGGGCATCAAACATGTTTATACCGCGTTGTACAGCCCTCAAGCAAATGCAAGCGAGCGAGTTAATCGATCCATAATTGCTGGTATAAGAGCCTACTTGAAGGATGACCAAGCTCGGTGGGACAAACACTTGTCCAGCATTGCAGAGGCACTAAGAAGTTCTTTCCACCAGTCCATAGGTTGCACCCCGTATTATGCCCTCTTCGGTCAGCAAATGCCGTCGCATGGTGACGAGTATGCGCTGCTACGGAAACTACGGTCCCTAGATGATAATGTTCTAGACAGAACAGATAATCTTGCATTAATACGTAAATCAATCGGTGAACATATGGAAAAAGCTTTCGAAAGTTCTGCGAAAAGATATAATTTGCGAAGTACCGGGGAAAATTTTAAAGTAGGCGATAGCGTGTATCGTAGAAATTTCGTTCTAAGCGATGCCACAAAAAAATTCTGTGCCAAGTTTGCGCCAAAGTTCATAAAAGCTAAAGTTGTTGCACGAAAAGGCAATTGCCTATATGAGTTAGAAGACGTTAATCCAGGGAAGCGTGCGATTTACAACCAAAAGGATATCCAAAAAGATAGGGGCAAGTTACCGACCGCACCAACACTCTAGGTGGGGGGTATATGTACCGTGGGTACATGCATGCACTTGAGTCACCATCATATAAACAAAGTTTTCCCTTATTTTTTTTTTTAAATTTCTCAACTTTCGCTTTCTTTCAAATTTTCATACAGAACACCCTGTAGTTCCCAACAATGTTTTAAGCTTAACATCCTTCAATCATCACTTCGAACATATATGATTTTCGATACCAAAATTATCGATAATCTATATGTCAATTACTACCTCATGGGTCTCGGCCTTATATCCGGCCCGAAAATCGTTCTTTTCCTGAAGAACCGTCGTACTTAGCTGATCGTAAGTGTGGAAGTGTAGGTAATAAATAAATTTACTCGAAAGGTTAAAATCGCGAGTGTTAATAACACAAACCCACTTCCCACCATCGCTACATTCAATACAACGAAATTAAAAGGAAATTACAGAAAATCGGTAAGAAAAGCTCTAAATTTCCAA
Source organism: Merzomyia westermanni (assembly GCA_949987695.1). Taxonomy (NCBI): domain Eukaryota; kingdom Metazoa; phylum Arthropoda; class Insecta; order Diptera; family Tephritidae; genus Merzomyia; species Merzomyia westermanni. The sequence goes on from OX465291.1 coordinate 66,199,935, forward strand.
TTAAAGTTTTTATAAGTGCTGGAAGTGTTTAAAGTGCAATCCCCTTCTTAGGCTATACCGCAAATACCAGCTAGTGCAGCCTGAAAACGCGCGGAAAGTGTTGTTGCGGCCGGAACCAATCGCCAGCTGAATGCCCTAATGTAGGCCGGCAAATAGTGGCCGAATATGACCTGCTATCCATCCAATACCAAGCCTTGTTCCAGTAACAAAAACTTAACCTGAGAAACCCTGAAATTCAAGAAAATTTCTTATCCTTAATTTTTTTCTTGTATAAATTTTCAAATCTTCAATTTATCAATTCCTATATAAAAAGCTAGAATACAAGTAAGCCAGTGGAAACGGCGGTTTCCACTTTATCGTTAAGTTCTAGCGATTCGGGATCGCTAGAAGCTGAAATAGAAAAAAAACATGAATTCAACCCAAAACATGAATTCATAACCTAAAAAGAAAAACAAAAGAAGTCCAATGTAAAGTTTATAAAGTAAAAGTAAATTAAGTTGCTTTTATGTATGTACATTTTGCTATCTGCATACATATATGTAGATATACATACATACATACTGACTTAGGCTTAACTAAAAAAAAAAAAAAGAAAGAAAAAAAAATGAAATCTTAACTTAGCACTTACCTTTAGATACATTTTAGCCCCCTGTAAATATGAATTTAAGTTTACCTTAATACCCACCTTTGTCATACTTACCTAAAAGATTTAAATTTTGAATACATACTTGTAATTTGCATGGATTCATAGTTTTGCATAATACATACATACATATCGACATAGGTAGATTACCATGTGATAAGTGTCCAAAGCTGACCTAGTTCCACAAAATGTTATCCGTTAACATTTTTGTGTCATTTTCTTTCATCTTTTCTCACTCTCAACCCAAACCACCACCAAAGTCAAAAGTTGATCTTTGCAAAGTTTGGTGATCCTCTTAATTTCATTTCATAATCTCTTAGTTTTTCTTTGCTTTTACCAAAGAGCCTAGATCTTTGCTATTTTCTTATTTACGCCCACGTCGATGGTGACCAATCCATAATCCCTTTTTATGCGAACTTCGCTTTTCATATGTACAGTGGCGGACAGCAAAATAGCCCCACTGGTCCACAAACTAAGTTCATAATAAATATAATTTTTTTTGGATAAAATGTCTTAAATGCTACTTATACTAATAATACATACGAGCAACCTATGATTAGCAAAGACAGCAGCTACGTACCAGAGCAAGAAAGGCCTTTTTCGCTTCGTGGGACAGCGTTGGACTAAGTAAATGGTAACTTAACAACAAAACATGTAAGTGAACTTAATTCATTTTATCCAACCACTATTTTAATTCAACTAGAGAAGGTGCCTAGTCCCACATGTACTTACATACATATGACTTATGTATGTACGTAGATGCAGCCGATTCCTTTTATTATGTTTGCGTGCAGTAATTGTGCACATAAGTTCATACATATATATGTATATAGGTATAGGCATCTCCTCTTTGGGTTTTTTTTGGTATCCATAATTTTTTTTTGCTATTGGATTTTTGAGAGCTCTAATTTGCAAAGACAAGAGAGCTAAAGTTGTCATTTTTTTTAATTCTTTTTTTCTATGTCTTTACTTTTGGATGCTTCAATTCTTCGAAAGCGGCAAGGTCGTTGACCATATAAGTAAAGATTTGAATATATAGTTGTTGAGATAGGTTAGTTTTGGTCAGCTGATCACAATACCCCCAAAGAAACTTTGTAACGAATATTCTAAGTAGCTTAGAGATAGCTAAATTGTTGTTGATAAGTTCGAATACTAGTATAATTAATAATGAGTTGAATTATAAATAAAATTTGTACATGGATCTATAATTTAATATCTTTGGTCTGATTCCGTAGTTAGTGTGGACGGTCAGATTGGGGCTCTATAACATCTTAGAGCCATGGTAGGGTGGGTTAAGGGCAGCCGTTCACTTTCTATGCGCGCTGCCAGTTATGGGGTTTTCCAGGTGCAGGTTGTAGGTCTCATGCTTCGGGTAAGTTCAAACGTGTGGAAAGTAATGTTCTCGTTAGGCCCCCTAAGCTGACAGATGATGGCTTGGTTTGGTATGAGTGCTTAGAACCCTCCCCAGGCTGAAGCTCCCGAAGGAATGCCAGTGCACACACCGCTCGTACCAAACATGCATTGCAAGCCCATGTTAGGTGAAGAGACTGAAGGGGCGTGTAACAACCGCTATTTCGAGAGTATGCTCGATCCATCCCTTCCTTCGGCCTTACTATGGCGCCATATTAAGAGTCTTTGAATAAATTGCAAGGAAAAAAAAGAAATTTATGTTAAATTTTGATAGTTTGAATGATGTGTTTTTATACAGTGCTTCGTCTAATAGTTCTACACTACGATTTGTTCCATATCCTACTATCAAATACTCTGACGCGCCTTTAAATATTTCCAATGTATTGGAGTGCGATGTCGCTCAATGCATTAATTAAATAAAATCTAACGCAGTCGGTGAGGATGGCTGACCTATTATCATGCTGACGCACGTTATTAATCCGTGTATTACGATTACCACATTTTGTTCTTCCCGCCCTGTAGCAATTTTTTAGTCAATAATGGCTGAACAAATTACGGTTCACATAACATCGAAAAGTCTACTTTCTCTCTATCAATCTGGGCTTAGCGCAGGACGTTCAACTGCTATGGGTAAAAAAAAATTACGACTTTCGTATGGCCTATGACAAAGGTAAAATATCCCTTCTGTGTTTACTTGACTTCTCTAAAGCAGCTGTTGATCATTTATTACTCTAGTCTAAGCTTACATATTATTATGGGTTTAGTAGGTCTTATGAGGAGTTACTTAACGGATAGGTGTCACAGAGTCACGATCGGCAAAGTGTCATTAACTGTAAAAAATATAACTTGTGACATCCCTCAAGGGCCTATTTTAGGTCAATTGTTGTTTAGTGTATTTATCAACGATATATTTTTAGTTTGTCGGCATATAAGTATGCATGCATATTTCGATGGTGTTCAGTTTTACTTACCCGGTCGTCTTGACGCAATTGACGTAGTAACGGTTAAGCTCAATGAGGACTTACTAGCTATCTCACGATGGTCTACACTTAATGTCCATCAACTTGACATAAATAAGTCGTATGTCTAACCAGTTTTAAAAAATAAAATAAATCTTACTAGTATTCCAAATATTAATTTAAAAATTAACTCTCTTGAGGTAGTTGAAAAAACAAACAGCTTGGGCTTTGCTATTAACACAAATCTAAGTTGTGTAGATCACATTAGTTCAGCTGTAGGCAAAGTGTAAGCTACTCTACGTAACCTAAAGCAAAGAGGCTTACCCATCAAATTATTTTGCCAACCCTTTCCTACTCTAAACTAGCATATAGCAAGATTGACTCCCGGTCTGCTCACAAAGTTGATACTGTCTGTATGGAGAACATCGTTACTGGGATGTGAGATCACTGACTAAAGCCCGAAACTGTATTTTTCTATTTCGTTTAATGTATACGAAGACACCAAAATATCTTTATGAAAAACTTATCGTTACAAAATCGGAACGCAGTCTTCACCTAATGCTGCCATACTTTAACTTTAAGAACTCTTCAAGAATGTTCTTCATCAATACTGTAAGAATTTGAAGTTCTTTCTCTTAATTTGAACAAGGGAAGGGTAATTTAAAAAATATCCTATACAAATACTTTTACTCGAATTGAATCACTTACATAATGCATTTTTACTTATTATACCTTTCGTGAACATGAAATGGTATATTAAATTTGGTCCGATGTTTGTAACGTTTAGAAATATAAGAGATAGACCCACCATTAAGTTGATACAGCCATGCCCGTCTGTCCGTCCGTCTGTTTGAACGCAAACTATTCCCTCAATTTTTGAGATATCTCGATGAAATTTGGCACACGGATGTATTTTTGTATTATATTAGACATTTGTCGGATCCGGTATAATCGGGTCACTATAGCATATATCTCCCATACAACCGATCGTTCAAATAAGACATTAAAACATTAAAACTTGAAACTTGATGAGATATTTTCTTATGGATAGTAAAAGATTTCGTAAAACAGTCAGCAAGATTGGAGCTATATATAGTATATATCCCATACAACCGATCGTTCAGATAAGAGGATTATGGCCATTTCTCCCTCATTTTAAAAGATTAAAACTTGAAACTTGGGGAGATATTTTCTTATAGATGGTAAAAGAAAATTAAATGTATTGCTGACAAAGTTTTAGAGAACTTTAAATAATGCGTATTTAAGTTTGCACGTATTCATGAAAGGTATAAAGCCTTCGGCACAGGCGAAGACAGCGCCGTCCTTACTTGTTTTTTTTTGTTACTTGTTGAAGATATTTATTGATTACTTTAATTTATTGTTAAATATTTTTATTTTTAAATAATTTCATTTGAATATGTGTGTTATTATTGTGTTGTGCAAACAGAGATGTTAGTCTTGCTCTAATAATATGTAGAACTTGACAAATAAATAAATAATATTCTTAACTCGCGAATAAATATTTTGTTCTTTATTTAGAGAAATTATATTAGACCGCTTTTCTTAACTAAGAAATAAGTTTTCCAAAAACCCAGGGCCCTTTTTACGTCTAGCGAATAAGAATATTGTATAAATACGAAAATAATACGTGTCTGAAAAGTTAGTAACTTGCAACTCGATAGCTTATTTACGGATACGGCGTCTATACCTTTCACAAACCAGTCACTTTAAATATGTTAGTAAAGCGGTTGGTTTGCGGCAAACGATTCTTCGGTAGAATTACTGCAAGATTTAGGTAATGTTTTCATCGTTAAAAACATCAACAATAACAAAAGGTATTATTACCAATTGGCAACTTTTGTTGAAGTTTCCATGTACACTTTGAAAACCCAGCAGATTGATAATTTTTTTTTTCTGATCGCTATTAGGTATAGAACGGCTTATTAATCTTGATATTGCATTCTCTTAACTTTCTACCGCAAATCGTCGAACTAAATTACTTTGTTGACATAAAATCTAAGTAGCTGTGTTGGTTTATGCGGTAATATATAGTGGCATATGGCTGTAACTGACTACGACTTAAAGTGTCACGACATCGTGAAATATTGCAAAATTAGTTCTACTAAAATGCTTTCATAAATTTAACTTGAACGAAGATAAACCAAATAAACATATTGTCAGTTCTTATAAATGTACACACGCATTGTACAGGGTGTTTTTTTAGGGGTATAGAGCTTCGAATTGAAATAAAACACAAGAAAATCGTTTTAAGGTCCATCAATTTGGCTTTATTGGAAGGATAATTTTATGCCATTAATGTTTAAATATGATTTCGGGCATGTGGCCGCCGCGGCTGGCTCGAATAAAGCCAATTCTACAGGTCCAATTTTCAACCACTTTTTCGAGCATATGGGGCCGTATGTCGGCAATAACGCCACGAATGTTGTTTCCAATTCCCCTAACGTTTCTGGTTTGTTGGTGTAGACGAGCGACTTCACATATCCCCAAAGAAAATAATCCAATGGTGTCAAATCACACGACCTTGGTGGCCAATTGACAGGTCCATTCCGCGAAATTATGCGCTCATCGAATGTTTCCTTCAATAAATCGATTGTGACGTGCGCTGTGTGGCATGTAGCGCCGTCTTGTTGGAACCACAACTCATCCACATTCATGCCATCCAATTCGGGAACAAAATAGTCGGTTATCATGGCTCTATACCGGTCTCCATTAACGGTAGCTGCCTCTCCAGCATTATTGCGGAAGAAGTATGGCCCAATGACTCCACCAGCCCATAGAGCACACCAAACAGTCAGTTTTTGTGGATGTAATGGCGTTTCAAGGGTCTCATGTGGATTCTCTTCACTCCAAATGCGGCAATTTTGCTCGTTGACGTAGCCATTCAACCAAAAATGAGCCTCATCACTGAACAAAATTTTGCGATGAAAATCAGCATCGAAATCAATCTCATTTTCGGCCCATACACCAAAATCACGACGCATTGCATGGTCTCGCGGCTTTAATTCTTGCACAAGCTGGATCTTGTAAGGTCGCAAGCCAAGATCTTTGCGCAAAATCTTCCATAAAGTTGATGGACAAAGCTCCAATTGCTGTGCACGGTGGCGAATCGATTCATTCGGGTCCTCTTCAACACTTTGCTCTACAGCGGCAATTGTTTCTTCGGTGCGCACTGTTCGACGTCTCTGCGGATGCGTATTATCACATAGAGTAAACGTAGTGCGAAAACGATCCATGGTTAACCGAATTAATTGCTCTGATGGACGATTATGTCGACCATAAAATGGACGGAGCTCACGGTAAACTTCGCGAACTGAACCATTATTTTCGAAATAAATTTGCACGATTTGCAAGCGTTGTTCTTTTGTCAACCTGTTCATGATCAAATGGCAAACCAAACTGAACATAAATGACATTAGAGTTGCCAGATTTGACCACAAAATGCCAGTTTTATCTCTATTCGAAAAACAAACCTGTAAAAAAAACACCCTTTACATACCTAGTAATACGTAAGCCTTTGAGTTGATTTTCAGGGCGAGAAAGTGTGCAACAAAGAAATCAATTTAACATGACATATACACACATACTTACATAGAGGTAGACTACCAAAATAAACTGACAAACTCAATCACTTGCAAATGCCCTTTAGCAGCACAAACCACAACCACAACCATGACACAAAACTTCAAAAAAACCCGAAAGCTAACCTGCCAAGTGAAATATGTCATAGTACTAGCGACGCCAATTTCGTTGGTCTCTGCTATCCCGGGATTTTTAGTTTAGCTCGAAAGGGTTTAGAAATTTTTGAGGATTTTTTATTTAAAACGAATGAAATTTCTTAAACATTCAAACTTGATATCTAAAAATTGTTTTATCATACAATTTCTACACATTAATGATTTCGAAAAAGGTATTCGAAATGCCTTTTTCAAACCACTTTTGATGTTACTAAATCAAGTCATCTCATCATCCTGATTATTAGGCCATATCTTCTTCTTCTCACACATACAAAAATTTCATGTTCATGGAAGGTATGAAAATCAAAAAAGATATAGAACTTATCTATTGCAGTGGGGTATTAACTACTTGCCCGGATATTTTGCTTGTGTGTTATCCGATTCGCCTAATTTCTGGCGGGCGTATAATACATACTATTAAAAAGCATATATATATATATATATTTTTCGATTTTCTCCGTTCACGGACACTTTGAAAGTGAAATAGAAGTGATATAAAGCTTTTGTACGCAAAGTTATTGCCTATTAAATATATCTATAATCCTTATTAAAATCTTTCATATAAAAGTAGACGTGGACCTTAACCGATTTCGACCATTTTTCTCCGGGACATTCCTTGTATTAACATAAATATGTGTGCTAAATTTCGTTTCGATATATCAAACGGTTTTTGATTTATGATTAATATTATTTCTAAATTTGACTTAATCAAAAGTGGGCGGTGCCTACCCCATTTTCAAAAATTTCTTGCAAAATTTATTTTCTGCCTTAAATTTAATGTACACACCAAAGCTTATCCTTGTAAGTGCAATATGTACTGAATAATCACTTTTTTGTATTTTCGAATATATTCTGTATAATAAAAGTGGGCGTGGCTATAATCTGATTTTGCCCATTTTAAATAGTGCTCGGAGATGAGTGCCAAGGAACCTGCATATCAAATTTCATTAAGATATCTCAAACTTTACTCAAGTTATCGTGTTAACAGACGGACGGACGGATGGACGGACAGACATGGTTTAATGAACTTTTTTTTCCTTCTAAACATTTTGATATGTATAAGTCAATATCTAAATATGTAAATGTAAATATTACACATGTTATGAAATTAAACGGATTGTATCACAGTAGACAATCTTTTCACAAACCTTTGAATTTCTAAATAAACTTTCGAATTCTTCTAAGCAACGTTCCTTATATCACCCTCAAAATGTATAAGTTTGATAACCAAAATTTTCTTAAGGAAATTTTGTTTTTAATATTTAAAATCCAAGTTAACAGAGTTTCTGTTATAGAATATACATATTGCATTTAATAAAAAAAATGGAATATTACGTTGATTAACAGTTTAGTAACAAAAACACCGAATAAGGAGCACTGGATTAAGTAAAATATTGAGAAAATTATATCGAATCCTAGTATAAGTAATTCGCTAATTGAAAACGAATCTGAAGTGACTTCTCTAAAGAGATCTTAAAACCATTTAAGTTTGAAAAAAAAAACCATAACAGCGAGTATTTTCTGGAGTTGTAAGCATTTGCATTTTACTTGTGAAGTTAAGTCATTTACAAAAATTTCGCCTATTCGTTTTAAAAACACTTCCTTTTAATATCGAAAACTTGTATCATCTGTTACAAGAAGTTTACTTGAAGTCATTTTAAAAAACGAATAATCATTGTAATTAAACAAAGAGAATTTGTATATTTAAAACTATTACATGTCACTAAAAAAGTTAGGTTATAAATCATAAAACATTCATTCTCTTCAAATGTTGAAATGTTGAAAATGCCGGGCTTGAAGGAAGGGTCTTAAAAAATCACAGGAGCACGGGATTGACATCTCTATTACGAGTACCAACTAATGTTGGCTTGTCAGCTTGGAAAAAAATAAAAAATTCGGAAAAGAAAATCTATATACTCGTGCAAATAAACACAGCAAACAACAACAAAATGTCAAAGAAAAGTAGCTGCAATAGAGAGGGAAAAGTTAGGTAAGAGACTGAGAAAGTCAGATGGTTTTGCATATAAATTATTTTGAAAACACAAACACACTAAGAGTGTGAGTGCATGCGTATCGCGCTTGGTATTGTCGCTTATGCTTAAGTTAGCATTTGTATAGATAATAAATAAATGTATGCGTGTATATAAGTAAATAAGTAAATATATACGTTAAACTATGTATATGGTAATTTACAAGTGTATACAATTTTAATAAAAAAAGGAAGTTGGTAATTGTAACTCCAGTTGAAACGAAAACTATATACCCAAGTGTGAGTTTTGGTAATAATTCATATGCCTGAATGATTTACAGCAATTTGTTAATTGTCACATGTGCAACATTTTATGAACTAATCCTTCCAAAAATGTCGTATTATTGTCTAGGGTGGAATAACGTTATATGGAAGTCGATCCGGTTGAACATAAAACAGAAATTGAAAAAAAGAAAATTTAAATATGGATATAAATGCTATAGTTGACCCAAATCGAATTCCATGCAAATTCGAAAATGGAAAGAACTGTTTCTAGATGTTCGTCCGAAATCGAAGCGATTCCAAGCTACTCACTGTAAAATATCTATTTCTGAGGAAAAAAATGTGTCACTATTGCTATGATCCATCTCACAATATTGCATTTCCTCTGCACCTCTACATTCATCTTCATATTCCCGCCTCACCCGCATGATTTCCTTTAGGAATTCAAATCCGAAATGAACCCAACTCCCGCAAAAAAATATATATTCTTATATGGACCACGCAAGTGTTGCTGTACTAATACACAGCCACATCAATGGGGGCTTGTAACTGTATTAAATAAAAAAAAGATGTAGATGTCCATCTATCAAATTTCCTAGAAGGAATAGAATAATCTATTTAGTCATGACCGTCGGTCCTTCAACATCGGACCATAAGAAGGCGTCTTTTTAAATATCGAAAATTTCGAAAAATGTATTAGGCACACAACAGTAAAATTTTGTAAGTTTGTACACTTGATCATGCCATTGACGTCGTTTTTGTGCTTAGACCTAACCTACATATATTTGTGTATATTTACTCAAATTTTAAGACAATGCCTTTATCAGGATATCAGGTAGGCACCGAGCAAATGTGGGTGTTCAAAGTAGCATGAACGTGGGTGAGAAGATGGAAGAAAATAATTATATACACCTAATTAAATGTTTATGCAGAGGTATATATACTGTGTTTATTTACTTTCCTGATAAACAAAGAAACGTGTTATCCTGAAATCAAAAAGAATTTGAGCAAAAAGTAATATTGTATACACACGCGCGGTAACATTATTCCACCAGGCTTGTGGCAACTAATTTATGTATGCATTATCAACAAAACTTTTCCAATTTTCACATTAAAAACGCATTATGGCGTTTTAGTTTTTGTTTTTCTTTTGTTATTTTTAGAATAAATATCGATGATAATAAAATATACAAGTTTTTTGCTATCAGAGTTTAGAAGTTTGAACTCTCTTCAGAATTTGTTTGTAATTTTAGTCAACAGACTTAGCTGCAAATATTCCTGAGGTAAGCAAAATAAAAGAAAATTCGGTTTAGGAAGGTAGTTTCAACTAACACTAGCTCTAACTTATCATCACGATAAATGACGGCTTATGGAAAGTCAAATGCATGTTTTTACTACTTTTAGCCATGCTATTGGATTTTGTTACTCAGCTTGGCAACCGGCTAAGTTTCCATGCAAGGTCATATACGTGGCAATTTTCTAACCTTCGGAGGCTCTTTCTGCGGTTATAAATAACAAAGTTGTAACGTAGCGTTACAATAATACGGCCTCCACTGTAACTCCACTAACGCCTAAAAGCACACTATAACTGAGCTCCACGTAAACAAGCTGATAGACAGCAACAACATCATGACGATCATCTGTAGCCAATACGAATTCCTGCTTATGCAAATAACACACCATGGCAAGCAGTGTAATTTACAACCGCCCCTATATAAACGATTGATTTTGGAAAAGTCAGTCGCTTTAGGTGAGTCAGCGGCAGTAGTCGCCTTTTGGCTTATGGCTCCGCTGACTAGGAGGGAAACTCCAATACCGTCCGATCTTATTTAATCCGCCCGCACCTAGACACCGCTTTCTCGCCTTCTCACTCTCCAGTAACGAAAAGCTGCTGCTCCCCCAACGCCCATAGGCCGCGTGTGTGTGTGTTTGATCTTAATACACATCAGTGTTGCCAGAATTTTTTCACGAAAAAACCAAACTAAAAAAAGTGCTCAAGGAGTTTAGAGGACAGAAATACTAGCGTATTGTTAGCTTAATGGTTAGCAGTGCGTGCCAAAATTTCTGTGATGAGTGAAGTCGAGCAGCTTCCGAAATGGATCTATAAGAAAAGCTATGGCGGCACACATTTAAAAGGAAATATACTTTCATGGCATGCAAAATAACTATATACAATATAAAAGGTAGTAATATGAGATAATATATAATAAATACGTTTTAAAATATGTCAATATCACAATTTTCTTCATCATCCGCTGAATTAGCATAAATATTAGAATTGCTCATGAGTTGAATGAGATCTTTTCACACATCGGGGAAAAAAGATAAACAGCTAAAAAAAAATTCTGGAAAAGCTAAAAAAAAGCTAGCAGCTGAATTCCAATTTTTCCATCTAAACGGCAAAATAAAACACAGCTAAAATGGCAACACTGATACACATATGTATATCGTGTTATGATTTAGTGGGGGTTTGTAAGATCTCTTTAAGCTTTACCTCAGCCTTCGACAAAACCCACCTCATAAAATAGCAAATACCTACCAACAAACTTGTGAGATTAATTTAAAATACGAAAACCATCTGAAAATATGTATATATATATTAAGAAATAACCCAAAATATATGTACTTTAAGCTCTATGGTAGGAAAATTAAATTCGCTGCCAATTAAAATGTACTCAACCTTACCCAACCATCATTTCTGTAAATGTTTTCAAAATAATTTAAAGTAAACTTGCTGCAATAAGAGATATGTAAGCTTTTTCAGTTTTAATTTATTTGAAAGTTTCAAGTAAACTTTTTATAAACTTCAAGAAAAAACTCTTATAATAATTTCAATTTAAAAGTGAAATGCAAATGTTTATAAAAATTCAGAAAAAATTATTTGTCAGTTTTTTTCTTTTCAACTTAAAATATTTTCAATTCTTTTCAAACAAGATTTTATATGCGAATGACGGCGAAAAAGCAAAAATCATGGTTGCATCTTAGCTACTTCCGCAAACTGGTAAAAGTTGGTTTAAGTTGCAGCGTTCAATGTATGATTAGAACTTAGTTATTTATTTTATTGCAATCGCTAAATAATATACAAAATATGGTTTGAATAAAGTTAAAAAAAAAAAACTTTTAGAAAGCTTTCTTTAAAATCTTTTTTGTAGGTGTAAATTAATAAGCTTTTTATCAACGTGTCGTTTCAATAACACAACGTTTCTTTTCAAACGTTTTATAAACGAAAAATCTGAATTTTGTAAGCTTAATACTTACTTCGGAAAGCTTTTTAAGGATTTATTTTAAGTTTACTTTGCTTGTTGGGTAGCTTCTCGATACTTCTACATGTTTGTATCTATATATAGGTTACAGCAAAATCCATATACACGAATATATGTATGTATGTGCACGGATAAATGCTAACATAACCTACATAAATATACACTTACACTTACACTACAAGGCGTTGGTCTGCGGCAACTTGGCATATGTCGAGATTTCAAAAAGGTCCTTACATTGATACATACAACAGGGATACAAGCTAATAATCATTAATCTTCGGCATTTGTTACACCCAAAAACGTCCTTGGAAAATCAGCGTACGCATGTTGCGTCTTGTGGTAAATAGCAAACAGACAAGTGGCTCGGGAAAAAATTACTAAAATATAAGCCACGACAGCTACAATGGCAAATGCGGTCGCAAAGCGTGTTAAAATTTGTATGTATATATTTACTTATACATGTTTAAGTAGTAAGGGATGTCTTCATAGACATGCAATGATGTATCGTCGCCACCGTGCACAGTGTTTGTTTTAACTATTTTAGAATGCCAAAACACAATCCTCTAAAACGGTATAACTTATTTGCATATGACAAAAATAACTCCATTTTAAATCAAGTTCAAAAAGTTGTTGGAGTGCAAAGTGTATGTGTATTCGAGTATGTATATGCAGGTTTGTTGGAAGAAAGAATAAGTCGGTCGTATCCCTGTGGGGAACTCAGTAACTAGTGATAACAATTTCTGGTTCAGAACTATAGAAAAAGTGGCTAATGAGAACTAGCGCGATATAAACTAGATTCTCAGTACATCGAAACCGGCAGTTGTAATCATTAAAAGGCATTTAGATTCGCATTTGGAAAAATCTTTGATTCTTATATATTCATTAAAGAAAAGTTTAAATTTTAAACTTAAAATAAAAAAAATGTATCAGTTGGTAGGATTCGAACCGACGCGTCCCGCATCATAGTCGGGTGCTCTATCCACTGAGCTACGGCGCACTCACCAGTAGTCTGAGAAAAGTATACATTTATATACATTATTAATGAATGGTTTAAAATTTTGGCTCAAATTGTTAGTAGTGCATGAACTAACCATTATTACCACACCGAAGGCCCAAGGTTCGAGTCGTGGGCAATTTAATATCACAAATGGAAAAATGGATTCAAAATAGGGTCGCCTGTCGGCAGTCATTTGGCAAACTCTCTGTAGTATTTCTATTTTTTTAATTTTTAAATAACCACATCCAAATGGTTCAGAACTAGAGCAATAGTAGCAATAACCGAATTTCATCCAAACTGTTGGCACTGTCGAAAACGTAAGGCAGGGGGGATAATTTCCACCGCCTAGGACATGCCATGTTAAATTCGCCAGTTGATTACATGTAAAAGAGTTAGAAGGCTAAAGTGAGTCTTCGCATGGACACAAATAAAATAAGTACTAAGACTTTGAACTGAAGAATATGTCCTTTATATTAAGACACGCCTCTGTAGAAACATCGATAAAAGTGTAGTAAATTCCACGAAGTAAATATCTATTTATTAATAACTAACTATTTATTAATAGCTAACATTTTTTTCATACAATCCATTGCCAGAGTATATCTATATCTAAACATGCATAATTTCAATAAAAATGTATTTTGGTATCTTCGTATGGGTCAGGAGCGGTGCATAGGCATATTATGTTTATCAAATAATGCTTCATTTATTTGTAATAATTCATTAAAGTTTTCTGCATAAAGCCAAACCCCTCAACTACAGTATCTGACTGCGTTATTGTATATACAGTAATAGCGCAGGTGATAAACATTTCGGCTATCACGCTCACATTCCAAGGTTCGAGCCCAGTTTTCGGACAACCTTTTTTTTGTTTGTTAAATTTAATTTGGTTTTAAATATGTATATGAAAACTCCTTATCGTGATTTTTTTTTAAATTTATTATATTTTTAACCAAATATCATTCTGTGTATGACCTCTATCTTGGAGTGAAAAAATCAAATTTTTGCAAAAAGACACGCCAGAAAATGTTTCCAATTTATCAAAACAAAATACTTAAAAAATACCTACATACCTTCATGAATTTTTTAAGAAATTAAATTTGTTCTCAATAATATTTGACTTAAGGTAAACATATATGTAGCCCATATGTAATAATATTATAATAATTTTATATATAACAACCCAATTCCGTCGGAACGAGAAACTCAGTAGAGAATTTTGATAATTTTCAATATTTCCATCGGAGTTTTCCGATGAGACAGAATGGCTGATAGACCCTATATCTAAAATACAAAAAGGCGAAAACACAGTTTGTAGTTTCTTCAATTTTCTATTTACGAAGTGGTTAGAAATCGTGTTAATTTTCCTGAAGACATCAACTATGTTCTTTAAATATTTTAATTTGTCAAAGGGCAGACATATAACCCGAAACTATGTAGACTAAATGTGACCAGTTAAGATGATAACCTTTTAAAAATCAACATGAAAGGTGTTTTAAAAATGTCTAAGTTGTGGTTGAGAGAAAAAGCCAGAAAACCATCATTTCATTGTAATTTTCTGCCCCTAAATGGACTTTAAAAAAGGCAGATGTAAAGGAAAAATTCAGAAAACTGCCTGTATATAAAAAAAAAACAATATGTATACCTGCCTCACGCTAATATTGAGAAATTTGGGGGACTTCCAAATGAACGTTTCATGCATGTTCAAACGCCATATGAATATGTACGAGTATGTATACTCCTAATGCTGGAAATATTTTCTGAAGCAAGCATAAGCGTCTCGGCTGAGACGCGTGCGTTCCATGGTTCGAGCCCAGGTTCCGGACAACATTTTTTATTTTTTTTTTACAAAATTGAACTTCTTACCTTGACTTGAGTTTGCTAAGTTTTATAGCAATCTTTTCTTAAAACCAATTTTTTGCAAACAAAACCTCAAGAAAATTACTAAAAATCTACCATAACAAAATATATAAGATATATAATTACATAGTTACATAGGTTTAAAGTTTTTTTTTAAGAATTCACTTTTATCTGCTTGATATAGGACTTAAGGTAATCTTATACGCACAGCCATAGGAAATAATAAGTTCAGGTCATATACATATATATCGCAAAATATTATTGAAATGATTTTTGTTGGAGCGATTTTCCGTCATCCCTTGTCAAGTTTGGTTTTGTGACAAACCGGTTTCGGCGTTCTGCCATTTTCAATGCCTAGTTTCGTTCTGGTCTGTGTCTATCCGCTGCGTTGTTTTTATAGTCCGTGGGTGCTGTGGCAGGTAATGTCAATCTATGTGGTCGTGGTAGGTAACGTTAATATGCGTGTGTGTGTGCGCGGTATTGATACGTCCGAATTGTTATCTGTCCCAAGGGTTGTTTTTGTAGGTATGTAGACATACCGCTTGTTAGCTAAGCGGTAGGTTGAGGTAGGTAGAAATCGGTGATTTTTGCAGTTTGGTTCATATTTCGTTTTTGCTTGTTCATTGTTACGAGTTTGGTTGCTGTACCTGCTGGCTTGTGCTGTTTTTTGTAAACTAGTTTTAAGGGTTCAAATATTTCGTCAGAGATAGTGTTGGTTTGTTCGTTTATGATCCTGCCGTCAAATGTTTTTAACTTGTATATCTCCATGTTCTCAAGTACATTAAGCCGCCGGCCTTTTCCTTGTACGTGAAGTATTCGAGCCGTTGTTTTTATGTTAGCTGGGGTGCAGTTGTTCTCAAACATGTGGTTCGCGAAATTAGATTCTGGTATTATGGTGGGTTTTCGTGTTTTTTTGTTGTAGTCCCTGATATGCTCTCGGAATCTTGTGCTTATTTTTCTTCCTGTTTGTCCTATGTAGCTGTATTGACATTCACAAGTAAGCCTATACACTCCGTGTCTGTTGAATGGGTCATCAGAATTAGTGTCGGTTCTTAGTTTTTGTCCGACGTTGTTAGATGTTCTGAATGCTGTGTTGATGTTATATCTTTTAAAGAACTTTGCTAATTTGTACGTCGCTTTTCCAGTGTATGTCATTGCCGTCCAAACCATTGGATTTTCCTCTACGTTTACTCTTTTTTGTGTTCCATGGCTACTTCTGAGTTTATCCACAAGTGCTTTCTTGTATCCATTATTTGGCGCTATGTTATATATTGTATTAAGCTCTCTCCAGTATGCTTCCTGTGTGAGCGGCGTTCTCTGAAGCCTATCCACTAAGTGCCTCAATGCTGCATTTTTGTGCTGTTGCGGATGGTTTGATGTAGAGTGTATAATGTTGTCCGGGGCAGTCGGTTTTCTATAAATGCCGTAGTTGAACCTATTTGTTATTTTGTCAATCCCTATAGTTAGGTCCAGGTAGTTCATTATTCCATCTTTTTCTACTTCCATTGTGAACTCTATGTTGCTATGTTGCCTGTTGAGGAACTCTAGTATTTGCTCTTCGTTATCGTCATTTAGGATGCAGATGATGTCATCCACGTATCTAGCGTAGAATGCCACGCCTAACTTGGTTTTTAACTCCTGTATATATTTTCCTTCCAAGTTTTGCATGAATGTTTCCATGAGAATGGCCGATGTTGGGTTACCCATTCCTAGTCCGTTTGTCTGTCTATATATTTTGTTGTTGAACCGGAAATAGTTTTGCCGCAGCGTTGTTCTTAGCGCGTTGGTAATTTGCGCAGTTTTTACCTTATCTTCAGTTTTGTCCAGTAGTGTTTTGTTGACTATATCCATTGTATCTGTTAGTGGTATTGACGGGTATAAGTCCTTTATGTCAAAGGATACTAGTTTACTGCTCCTTGTGAGATTAACGGTCTCAAGTCTTTGTAGTAGTTCTATCGTATTGCTTATTGTTTATGCGTGCCCTAGTTTCAGAGTGTCCTTTAAAATCGTTTTTAGATGTTTCGACAGTTTATAACCCGGCGCGGACTTAAAATTAATTATCTCTCATCGGCGTATCCTGCTTGTGGATTTTAGCTAACGCAATGAGTGGAGGAGCAGATGGATTCATTTGTTTAGGGTATATGCCATCCTCTCGTCTATTATTTTGGTAGCATTTTTTATAACCTCTTTAACTTCGGTCTGGTATTTATCCGTGGGGTTATCCCTAATAATGCGGCATTTCATTTCCTCGATGAGCTTCTCTGTCTTTGCTATATATTCATCCTTACTGATTAGCACCGTTGTGTTTCCTTTGTCTGCCTTCGTTGTGACGATGTTGTTATTTTTTAGCTTTCGTTGTAGCCTTTTCAATATTTTCAGCTCCTTATTTCCTTTTTGTGCTTCCTGGGCTCTTACTTCCTTGCTTATGATTTCTCTGCATATGTGCCTTGCGTGCTCCTGTTCCTCATATGGAAGAAGCGATATTGCAACCACACCCACGGACTATAAAAACAACGCAGCGGATAGACACAGACCAGAACGAAACTAGGCATTGAAAATGGCAGAACGCCGAAACCGGTTTGTCACAAAACCAAACTTGACAAGGGATGACGGAAAATCGTTCCAACAAAAATCAGCTTACTACCCTGTCGGAAGATCAACACAACAAAATAAATCATTATTGAAATGCTATAAATGTCTTTATATGTACATGTCTAAATTGTGGTTAAGGAAAAAAACCCGAAAACCACATGCTGAAGTTGTAATTTTCACCTGCTAAATGGGTTTCAAAAAAACCAGTTCTAAAGGAAAATATCTTAATTGACGGCGCTGTCTGTATATCCCAAACAAAAAAACCACATAATTCAAAATTTAAATTTTTTTTTAAAAACGCAATCAAACTTCAATTTTACAAAATAATTCTATAATGAAAATAAGATTGAAAGGTATTTATGGCCTTTTTTTTCAGATCAAAAAGAAAGTAGAGTAAAAATAGAAAGGTGCGTCGTTGAGTCGGAATTGCTAAATTGAATTTGTAATTTTCTCCCGGTAAATGGATTACAAAAAGCACTGCCTATATACTGATAACCCAAGAATTACAATATGGCAACCATATCTAAACGGTGGACATATTTTCACTCACTGAGCACATTGAGTTAAAGTAATCATTATATATATTATAAGTCTAACTATGTTGTTGGTACATGTCCATCAAATCCGAGTGTTTTTATTGAAATATTGACCGAATCTGAAAGGGGTGGTGGCTCTGATGGCGGACTTTGAAACATTCCTAAGGACTGTTTTTGCCATCTCCTATTAATGACTACCGGTCTTTAATGGACTGATTTTTGTCGGTTAGTTGTCAAATTACCCGCCGTTTAGTGTGAACCGACTTTCATGAAAACGGCCCTAAATTACTCATTTATGTATAATTAATTTCATTAACAAAAATTTCTCAAATATTTCGGCCTCTAGGCAGTGCTGAAAAAATATGAACAGAGGATTTAATAACTTAAACTATTTTAAGGTGGTCGAATTTCGACCAAGGGGATATACAAGTATGTATTATTTGTAGAAAAAATATTAGCTTACAAATTTTAACGATTGGGACAAAATATAGATGCTATCCGAAACTCAAGTTATATATAACTAAAACTCTGCGAATTTATGAAAGTAGTTTATTGAATTTAAATATGGTTTAACGTACAGACAAATGTGGAATATGTTGGTGCAAACGTAATCAATTTTTCCTAAATATTTGTATTGCTATAATCCGGAAAGTTAGTAAAGTAAGTGTAAGGGGCGGGACAGCCCCTTGTAACGGGTGGGACATGTGTGTTTTTGAAGCACTGAATGCAGTTATTTTTTATAAATCGAGTATGCCAAAGAGCCTAAAGCGGAAGTAGTATATATGTTTATTTAGTATTTTAATGCACATTAGCGATATAACCCCTTTCCTAACCAGTATTGCCCCATAACTGTAATTGTGGGGGCATGCCTCATTGTTGAATATATCTTAACTAACTTCATAGAAGCTAAAATGTAATTTGAATGAAGATGAGTTTTAGTGTCAAAATTGTTTGCAGCAGAAACAATGTAAAGTAAAATATATCGGATCTAGTTGGAGCATTAGTAAAATTCTACACTTGATTCCATGTAGCACAGCTACAAAAATTATAAAAAAAAACTAAGTAAGCAGAAAAGTAAGTACTTAATCTTGGTATTTGCTGGAAATCATCCTTTCCGTCTTTAGCCAAGTTTAGTAACAACATTTTCGATTGTTTTCTCAATATCTTATAGCCCTCCCCTCCTCTCCTCTACAACAGCTGATTATTAAACGTAAGGCAATAAAAATCGGCCTTGTAAAAGGCAATATGTTATCTCTAAAGGGAATCAACTGCTACTCTGTGTAACTTAAACTTAAGCTAAACATATGAAATGTTGGCCTTGCTTTATTTGATTACATAATTTCGGAAGTGTTTTACTAATTTTTCTTCATTTATTTTTGTTGACAAATGAACACTAAACAACTGTGTCAGACACGTCCTGTGAAAAAAATAAATACAATATTAATAGCAAGAAATAAGAAGTGCGTCAAGTTACAGATTGAACTATAGCTTACACTCGCACTATGTTACATATCTACAATGTAGATTTTACATATATAAATACATATGTGTGTATAACATAGGTATAACCGAAGTATGTATATAGCTAGATTTCTAATAATTCTCAAGCATGCACAATATCACAAACACAGCTTTTCTCCATGTTGTCGACCCACATTATTCGACAAACACCTCCAACATCGGTGACAACTTGAAAAACTGTGATAAATAGCTTTGTATGTAACTTCTTAGATTAAGTGGTTGCTAGTTGGACACTTTGTGGCAGAAACAGCAGGAGCAACTTTAAACAGTAGTGATGTCCGAGTGGAAGTTACATAAGCTTAAACAACAAAAATAGTTAGTGTCAGGGAGCAGTGGTGTATTTAAAAATCTCCAAATAGGATAAACAATAGTTCGGTAATTTAGCACATGGATATTTCCAGATATTTTCACTATTCAAATATTGTTTAGTTTCGTGAACATTTACTTTTTTAAGAGGTTAATGTGATCTTTTCTATTTTCATAAGTTGAGTCAGTGAAAGTCTGATAATAATTTTTTCTTAAAGGTTGATTCAGCTACATAATTATGCTGAGTGTACGTGGAGCTTAAATAATGTCTCATGGCACACATTGCTCACTGCGCTACAGTTTTATAATGTAGGATATCAAAAGAAGAGGCGTGGTTAAGGTAGGATTCCAATTATTTTACATGTGATCATGTGCACTGACGGAAGTGCGGTCGTACATCCTTAGAAATTGATGACACTGGGTACAGAGAAATTCCGCATGGTTTCTCCTTCTTCGTCTCTCTTACCACACGTAGGCTGGCTTACATATTTCACTTTTTGTTCAATGAAAAAACTTACATTGAAATAAAAATTAAGTGCGGAACGTGCTGAGTCCAAAAAGGGGGAAAAAAAATCATAATAAACGGAGCGTATGTAAGTATGTCCAAATTTTATCTTTCCTTCATTTTGAAATTTTTCAGGACTTATCCATATACATAGCACGCAGAAGACAATAACGCAAGGACGCGACGAGTGTGTTTCGGTCATGAAAATATTTTCACCGAAAATGCATCATAAAACATGTAGGTCCCGAAAATATTTAGGTCCCGCCAATTTGTAGGAAAATATAGAAACAATACACCGAAAATAGAAACCGAATTTCAGTCTTAATCTAATCGGGCTTAAATCACGCCAAATGTTAATAATTATTAAGTTGTTCCCATGAAAATAGTATGTTTTTGGGAATTAAATAAACAAATAATTACATTAGCCAAAGTTCCATGGATCTTGGTGAAATAGAGCTATGGACCAATACATGCCGTCAGCTAATTAAAATTCGTTTTTGGCAAATTACTTTACATTGAAGGTGAATTGGAAATTCTGAGTTTGAAAATGTCTCGCACAAAGTATTCTTTCGCTGCTTCACGGTGTTATTATATATGTACATGTCTCAAGGATTTACTGCAAGGATTTACTACCAACTAAAATATGCTTAGGCGTGTTGTATTAGTTAAGTATGGTTTTTTCTTCTCTCAAAAAGTCAATACTTGCTGCGGGTGCTCTGTTGCCCTAGAATTTATACCTTTTGTAGCATTGGCCGATCACGGTACTTGGCTGCATCTAGATATGACCACATGGGAAGTAAATGAGCCTAAAAAAATTGCCCACTTTCTTATTAAATTACTGAAGCACGACTTCATGTTATGCTAAGGGCAACGCTCGGACGTAAGTTCGAGTAGGCGCAGATAAAAGAAATATTGAAGAATCTTGCCTTCACAGGTGTACAGGTGTTATCTTCAGTACTAAACGACGAGGTATTTATTTATTATTACAGCTCACGGCGGAATAATACATTTATTAATTATTTTATAAATAAAAATAAAAATGAATGTGTGTCTGTGTGTCCTTTATAAGAGTCCAAAGTACTCATCCGTTTTATATGAAATTTTCACAGTATATTCTTGGGATTACTGGTTAAAGCATAGACTATATATAGTTTTGGGCGCTGTCACGCCCCTAGGCTATATCAAATTTCTATTCGTTATAACTCTGAATTTATTTGGTCTACATTAATGATATTTGGATATATGTGTCCTTAAGTCAATATTTACATAACTTTTCAAAAGTGGGCGGTGCCACGCCCACATTTTTTTGTGTTCTGTTTGTGCTTCACTAATGTCCTAAGTTTATAGTCGATCTCTATAAAACTTTCACTATAGGTTAAGAAGCTCGGTGGGACGACATAGGCTATATATGGTTTTCGAAAAGTGGGCCGTGTTGTTGTTGTTGTTGTTGTTAACCGTGCTTCGCCCTGCCCAATGGGCTCGATCACTCTAAATTGTCATCAGGCTCTTCTAACGAAGTCCAAGGAAACGCGCAGTTTCCACACGGTTGGACCAGAGTGATATTGGTGTTAGGAGAGTGGGTTCAACTGAGCAGGAGAAGAGATGTATGGTATCATAAGGGGACATACCACATGCAGGGCATGTGTTTGGTATGTTGGGGTTCAGTCTGGATAAGTAAGAGTTTAACCTATTACAATATCCAGAGCGAAGTTGTGCCTGTATGACTCTAGTCTCCCTCGGAAGTACACGTTCCTCTTCAGCCAATTCAGGTGGTTGAGTATTAATAACGTGATTCACAGCCGAGATTTGTGAGGCCATTTAGAGCTCGTCTATGGTTCCCCAGATTAAACGGCAAAGAGATATGGTGCCGGATCTCATCGTAATGCTTGCGAAGATGTCTCCTTATGTCTCTGGGGGGCGGTGCTACATCCAAAAGATGTCGATTTGGATGACAAGGCTTATGACAGTTCAGAAGGAACTGTCTACTCAAGAGTTCCGCGTGCTCTTGAACATTGAGGAGTTTTGCCTCTTGATGGAGGTGAGACTCAGATGACATAAGTAGACATCCCGTAGCAGTTCTGATGGCGGTGTTTTGGCAGACTTGCAATTTCCTCCAGTTGGTGTCAGAAAGATTGGGCGAAATCTCGCAGGAGTGTGGCGTGATTGACCGTGTCGAATGCATTTGATAGGTCAAGTGCCACGAGAACCGTCCTATGGTTTGGTGTTGATTCAAACCATAATTTATCTGCGTTGTAATGACACTCAAAGCAGATGTCGTGCTATCAGATTTGCGAAAACCATGGTGGTGATCGGCCAATTTCAGATTTGCAATGAAGTAAGGGAGCAGAATGGTCTCTAGTAATTTCGCTACCGGCGAAAGGAGGGCTATCGGGCGATAAGAATCTCCTTGGTTCGCCAGCTTCCCTGGTTTTAGTAGGGGAACTACAATCGCCTGTTTTCATATCTCAGGTATGTCGAAAGTAGTTAGAGAGAGGTTCAAAAGACCCGCTAAATAACTCTGTCCCTCGTGGCCTAGGTGTTTGATCATCTTCATGGCGATTCCATCGGGTCCGATGGATTTTGAGGGTTTGGCCTTCATTATGGCTTCCTTGACCTCTGCGACTGAGACGGCAATAGGCGCAGTTTAGAGTTTGTGTTTGTGCGCACTTCGGATGACTCTTCTCTTAGTCCTATCCGCAGGTGGATGCATTATAAACAGCCGGCAAAAGAAGCTTGCGCATTCCTGGTGTTCGATTTGATACTGTCGCCGAATGCAATGGCGACCTTGTCACTGTATTTGGTCCGATTGGATAGGGCCTTGACAGTCGACCATAATTTGCCTACTCCGCCGGAGAGGTTGCATGTCTCGAGGTGTTGTTTCCACTTGGTCAGCTTGTGTTCCTTGACGATCCTACGAATTTCCGCATTGAGATCTTTTATTCTGGGATCTGCGGGATTGATGAGTCTCACTTGGTCACGTTCTCTTGCCCACGCCGCAGCTTCTGCCGGTAAATTCGGACGAATTTCTGGTTTTCTGCCAGCAGGAATAAAGCGGCATGAGGCTGAATCAATGACCTTGCGAAACTCTCTTTCGCCTTTGCGTACGTCCGTAGGAGTGGGTAAGGCAGCGAAGGAGCGCTCTGTATATTCAGTAAAGCGGTCCCAGTCCGCTTTGGTGAAGTTGATGTATGTTATTTTATCAGTCGTTATGAAGTCGGTCGGTCGTTCAACAGAGAGTAAGATGGCTAGGTGGTCTGAAGCTAATATAAACATCGGTCGCCAGATGACAAAGTTAATTAGGCCCGCGCTCGTTATGGAGATGTCTGACGAACTGTGGCAGTTACCTGCCACCCTGGTGGGGGCATCTCCATTGACTGTACAGAATGCTGAGTTATCTATTTGGTCTGCAATTGCGTGTCCTCTGCTGTCTGCTGGCAAGTTGGAGTGCCAGAGATCGTGATGCGCGTTGAAGTCGCCTAGGATTAGACGATTATCGCCCCTTAGCAACGCACTAATGTCGGGATAATAATCTCTAGGATAACACGTGACAGGAGGAATACGAAGTGTGTTCAAAAAGTATCGCGAATTTTGTGTTTTTTTAAAAATTATTTATTTATTCATGAATATCTATTTTGTCCCCTTCAAAGTAATCCCCATGAGATATTATACACTTGTGCCAACGGTTTTTCCAATCTTCGAAGCACTTCAAAAAACCATTTTTTGTATCTTGTTTAGCTCCTCCTTCGATGCCGTCTTTATCTCGTCAAGAGAAGCGTAGCGTCGTCCTTTCATGGGCCTCTTCAGTTTAGGGAACAAGAAAAAGTCACAGGGGGCCAGATCTGGGGAATACGGTGGCTGCGGCATCATTAGTGTGTTGTTTTTGGCCAAAAAGTCGCGCACAAGCAACGATGCGTGAGCAGGGGCGTTATCGTGGTCCAAAAGCCAATTTTTGTTCTTCCACAAATCCGGGCGTTTCTGGCGGATTGCTTCGCGCAAATTGCGCATAACTTGCAGGTATTATTCCTTATTGACCGTTCTTCCCTGTGGCAAGAACTCATGATGCACCACGCCCCTGCAATCGAAGAAAACTGTCAGCAAAACTTTCACATTCGACCGAACTTGGCGCGCTTTTTCCGGTCTTGGGTCGTGCGGCAGCTTCCATTGAGATGATTGAGCTTTGGTTTCCACGTCATAACCATAAACCCACGATTCGTCACCAGTTATGACCCTCTGGAGCAAATTTGGGTCGTCGCGGACAGAGTTTAACATCTCATTAGCAATGTTCATGCGATGCTGTTTTTGGTCACAATTGAGCAATTTTGGTACGAATTTCGCGTAAAAATCGAAGACGATCCAAAACACGTGCAAGCAAAGCAGCTGTCAACAATTAACTGAACATTCAAAATCGCCGAGCTTGTCGGCATAAGTGAGAGACATGAGTACCAACATAACGCCACAAAAAATTCGAAATTCGAATATACGTAACCAGCGAAAATTCAAAATTCGCGATACTTTTTGAACACACCTCGTATAGATCTTTATGATATGCAGGTCGGCGTCTCCTGACCGGACTGCTATGCCTTGGCATTCTAAGGTAGAGTACCTGGGGTCGACGTCAGGGGAAAATAGATTATATTGTACAGAGTGATGTTTAATGAACGCAAGGCCACCCCCAAGACCGCTGGGACGGTCTTTTCGATGTACATTATACCCATCACAAGTTCGTAAGTCCGATCTTGTGTTCAATTTTGTCTCTTGTATCGCGGCGATTTTGATGTTGTGCGTCTTCATAAATTCAGTTATCTCCGCGATCTTTCCAGCTAATCCGTTACAGTTCACCTGCAAAATTTTGAAGTGTGTAGGAGGGGAGACGGGGTTCATACTAGGCGTGAGAGACGGCTGACCTATTCCGGAGGGGATAGGAGCGTTGAGCGGCCGTGTGCGATGGAGACGCTGGTGTGCGTGAACGACAGTCGGTAATGGGTGAGGCGGGAATGGCAGCAGTGCTGCAAGTCGTGTAGGCTGAGCCACTATTGTGGCTACTTGAAGTTGGTAGGGGCGGTAGGGGAGTGCCAGAGCGACGCCTACCGCGGGACGCCCTCAGGCGTGTACAGCATGGTGCCTCGAAAGTACTAAAGAAAGTACGGGGTCTGTGAATGGCAGGGTTAAGCCCTGAGCATCCTATTTATGTAACCATCTCTTACACTTGGCGCATTGTACCGAATGCGACCGTTTAATATAAATTTTCTTCCAGCAAACGCAGCAGATCCAATCTCTTGGTCCAGGATTGGGTTCGACCCCAGCCCGTAACAAGAGACAATGGAGCAACCCAGCTGCCAGGGTTAGCTCCGAGGATGACAATTTAAGGGTGGGACGGGACAGATTGGACACGGTTACACTGAAATAACAGCCCTTGGCCGGGTAAAAAAACCCCGGGTCATTCCGGTGCGATAGAACCGGCTGTTGTGGGAATGGTGGGCCGTGTCACGCCCCCCGGCTGTATAAAATTTCAATTCGTCATAACTCTGACCGCATTTGGTCCAAATTAATGATATTTGTATATGTGTGTAGCTTAGTCAAGATTTACATAAATTTTCAAAAGTGGGCTGTGCCACACCCACATTTTTTGTGTTTTGTTTGTGCTTCATAAATGTCCAAGACTTGTTGTCGATCACGATGAATAGATACAGGCCTTATTTATTTTTTCGGCAAAGCCTTCAGGCTATTTAAGGTAGCAATTCGGCATACCTATAAATTTATTTGGTTCAATTTAATGATATTTTATATATAGATAGGTGTTCTATATATCAAACAACCTTGGAAACAGAAAGCAGTACCAGGATCAAATAAAATGAAATTCGATGTATCTTCTAAACCGTACATATCAGTACCCGCAGAGGAAATGGGAGAAGAATTGGAGTAGGGATAGAAATTTGAGATATAGAAGTGGTGTTAGAGGAAAATTAGCAGGGTAAAGAGGAGTAATGGTATATGGGGATGAGGGAAAGCAAAAGTTGAAAAAAGAAGGAGGAGAAGAAGCGGAAGGTGGGGAGGGAAAAGAGTACAATTTCTTTAACGTAGGCAAGTAAAATTTAAGGCAGGACAACGTCTGCCGAGTCTGCTAGTATATAAATAACATTGGAACTATTTATGCTGTCGGAATGCATGGGATTCCGATCGAAGACCAGTTGTGAAGCAACCCTTGTTAGGAGGTTGGAAATGACGAATTTCCAATCCTCCAATGTTCCACCGCTACAGTTTGTTCACTTTTTATCAATATTTATGCTGGCGGAAAGGACAGGATTATGATCAACAAAAAAAAATTAGATACATGGCAGTTTAAAAGACGAGCCCCTGTTTTTGGGAGGTTGGAAAGGACGTATTTCTAAACCACCCATACTCAAGCTCCTACGAGACAATTGTCTGTTTGTATATACAATTGTTTATAAATGTTGTCGGAATGTGTGTGACTCCAAACAACACAGCATCTGTCCTTTTGATGGCATGGATTTCTGTACTCCTTCAATTTTTCCGACCATGAAAGAGAAGAAGCAATTGTAAGATTTGTATCTTACTGGAGGGGTTTTAGAATATACCATCAGACTTTTTTTGAATGTGCTTACATCTTTACTATCTTTTATATGACTTGGTATGTGTGTTCCAACAATCTCCATGTCCGGTGCGGGGCATTTTTTGTAGGGCTGCAATGTCAGTTTTTGCCTTCCAATTAAAGTGATGAAAATTTTTATCACTTGAAACGTTTCATAGGTCATCTGCAAAAACATATTTTCTCATTGGCTAATGCCCTTTGTATATGTTGATTGGACCAGACCTATGGGGCTGAATGAAAAACAGACATCTTTTTGTGTTTCTTTATTTTAATTATTAAAAGCTCATTATTTAAAATGTTCTGAAGGATTTAAGTAGTTAATGTGAAAGTGAGCATTAAAACAATTTGTGAAGATAAACATACTTATAGAGACATCTCAATAGGAAAAAGAAAGGAATGCCAAACTTTTTATATAGGATAAGACGTAAGAAAGCTATTGTATACCAACTTTTTTTGGATATTAACGACTGAATAAAACAATACTAGGTTACTTTTACAATGCCGAAGTTTTTTAGTCTTGTCTTTTGTAGTTTTTCAGAATGTTAAATTATTAAAAATAAAAATAGCATACAGTTACTTCTCATTTCCCGACAACTAAATTTTTATATAAATAAAAAAAAGACCTCAAAACTCCAAAGCTTTTAGAATTTGGTTTATATCTTTCAGAGTTTTTGAAAAAATTAAACAATTAAAAAAATATCTAGGCAGACTTACTCATCGTCATCCAAAAGAAAATAACACCCTCCTTCCACACGCTCGGGAGATAATCTAATATCTTATTAAAATGGTTGAAAGAAACAGTTATATTTTTAAATAATTGATAAATACAAGGCGTTTGAAAATTAGTGCGCTTATCGTATACGGATTAATTTATCTTTATGGAATCTTTGCCACACCCGTTTCACATGACATCTTTTAAGAGAACATCAAACAGTTTTTCGTTCACAAGGTAACGTCAGGGAATGCATACTACCGAAGAAAAGGCAGACGAATTGCTTTACTGCGATGTCCTTTTCATCAGTTCGCTTGATTTAGGTTTACAATTTCCTCGAATGATTTTCTTGGGTATTATTTTTTAAGAAAAATGTTATGCATTTCCCGCATCCCCACTGGGATATTTATTATAATTAAGTATAAATTTTTGGTAAGAACATGAAGTTGATGCTAAGGAACTTTATAGCAGCATTAAACATTGAATTTCTGTTTACTGACGCTTTTTTGATGCATCTCCAGTATATATTTTACTTTCTGACGAATACCCGTGTACGCAAACACACCCACACCCAAAGTAATAAATCGAAAGTAGCAGAAACCAGGATACATGCCAATACTTAGAGCATCAGTCACGACAACATCGATATTTACGATATTCCAGGAAAGTTTTTGTTTCCTGTCTATAATGTAGTGTGCATTGTCGTAAGTTGCCTTTGTTCTTATCACAGATTTTTCGTACTACACCTACCTAAATAAATATGTATGTAGCTGCATGGTTATTTATAATTCCCAACGGATTACCCACCATATCCCGCCCGACCGGCGCGAGGGGCGCATCCGCATAACGCGCGGATTATTCGTTCGTGCCGAGTCGTTGAAAGACTTTGGTTTGTTAATCGTCGAGATCTAAAACTGCCCAGCTACAGAGAAAACCTCATCAGCTAAGTAAAGTAGATATAGGATAGATTATACATTAAGAAATAACTAGCTAACAGAATAAAATTATTGTTAAAAGTTAAAATAGAAGTCAAAGAATAAGAAACAATTAGTAGCTACGAATTTAGGATAGAAAGAATTGATTTTTTTATGCTGAAAAGCGATTCTGAAATATCAAATCTACCAGAAAGAGAGTTATAATCTTGACACAAACAGCGAAAAGGCTCATTTAACTGAAAATTGGTTCGGCACTGTTTTAAGACTAGAGGTTTAAAATGCCTTGAAGGACGAGACGGTACACTTCACTTAGAAGAAATGGGCTGGATAGTAAACCATGTTAGTACTTACATAGTTACACAACAAAAAATCGTGTTAGAAAGGGCAAGAAGTATGGTATGCGGCGTTATGTCTGATTACTCTTTAATTGATATTGTGCAATAAACTAGCTCTCTCTATAACATGTAAGCAACCGGTATTATTACAGAAATATATAGTATAAGACTACTAGATACTTCAAAATTATCAAAAACCAAGTAAGAAGAGCGCTGTCTTCGGCTTTCTTGAAAGCTTTATACCTTCCATAAACACGTATTACGGTTTTAAGTTTCCGATCCTTGCTTACAATAAATACAAACTCTACAAAAATTTGACGGTTTTACTCTGCTTATTTAAAGATACTAAGCCCAAATCCCGTTTATCGGAAAACGGGTTGTATGGGGCTACATATTGATGTATTGATCCAATCTTCCTGATATTCACTAGCCCCATTACATATATAATCATTACAAAAGCTGCAAAAGTTTTTGGTCCTAACTTTTTAATTGAAAAAGTTATAGTCCAAAACTCGTTTATCAGAACAATCGATTGATTAAATGAAAATGATTAATATGTTACAAACTGGCGGCCTCATATCAGATTTCAGCCAGATATCTTTAAAACCGAGGGACTACTTTGAATTGAAACAGACAGACGGGCATGGCTATATCGACTCAGCTCATCGGCCTGACCATTCCGGTACACTTATTAGTGGGTCTATCTCTTCCTATTCTCACATGCGAGCATCGGACTAAAGGTATAATAAAATTTAATGTTCCTGAAAGGTATACAAATTTATTTCAATCATGAGTAGAAACGAAGTCTCCACCCGTAGTGGATAAGAACACGACTCTTCTGAAAGATGTCATGGGAAGCAACTACATTTATATAAAGTTTTGACTGAGTTATTTCAACACTGTATACTTCATTATTCTCTAAAACTTTGATTTCATATTTCTTCAGGTTGGGCCCTTTTCTGACTAGTTTGACAGTAGTTTACAATCTTGTTTTAAATTAGTATTGTTCACCAATATACTAAATGAACTCGAGGCGAAGAACAATAATTTTATAAATTTTTATTGATATGATTTTTTCATAGATTGCTCCTTTTATTTTTTCGCTTCCTAACCTTATAGATCCTCCGCTTTGACATACGCGTTTAAGGAGGGAGCAAGCATTTTTAACTTTACCTTTACCAAACAGCGGGCTTTGCAGGCATCGATCACAACTAGATTGTAGCATCTTCATTCATTCGCAAAGCATGAAGTATCCTGTGCAGATACATAATTTGTATCCGAACTGCACCTGCGTCTCGAAATCCCCCTTTGTCTTGGATACACCAATTTTGAACTCATCTGATGTCGTTGTCGCCCATGCGTATGCGCCTAGTATCAAGAGGGCTAAACTAAGCCGATAGGGGTATTTAATCATCGATAACCTCCTCAGTCTAATGTATTACTTTTTGACAAGGGAATTGGTTCAAACTTTATTGTCAAGGCACTTTCGGCTTTACAATTTTTAGACTGTACGCTCGTTAGGTATGTATGTCGTGAGAGGTGACTAAAATCAACACCGACAACGGTTCCGGAGTTTACGAAATCACTCCCACGGCGGTATGGTTATGATTCTAGTACCGGAGCGCATCAACAACATAGCTTTTTCAAAGAAGTTTGTCTTGCCCTGATACACCACAAGGCTTTTGATGTAATTTATATAGAGATTATTTTTTTAGGGGGTTAGTTATGTTTCAATATATTAACCACATACATATATGTTAGTTAGTAGGTATGTCGACGATATTAAGTGCAAGAATGTATGATCACTGAATAATCATAAATCTTTTACTAGCAAAGGATTTTATAAATTTACGATGCCATCCATGATATTAATATGACCATGCCACATTTATTTCCATCAACAACCCAACTTAACTGTTAGTGTCACGAAAATGAAAGTAAATGTGGAAGTTAAGTGATAGTTTTCCTTGAAACATCAGCAGCTGTTATTTGTGATGTACGCCCACTTGCTTCCACGTGTTGCTTTTTCTTGGTAGCTAGTTCAAAACTTGCCATAATGAAGTTTCAGATAAAAGGAAAACAAAATGTTCTTTTTAAATCATTTGGCTATATATTACATACTTATACACGTATTCGAAATCATAAATACCTACCAACGTACTATATATATAGTATACTAGGAATGTTCGTTATAAATATGTAACGGAAAGAACTGGAATAATTATTGGCGAGTATACCTACAAATTGTGAAATGAAATATGTGAATTCAAGGCGATTCAAATTCAGGGAAAATTGGAATAAGTGTCATAACGTCTCTCAGTCGTCGGAAAAAAAAAATAGCAATATTGAAATTACTAAACAAAATAAGAGTATATGCTGGTAATATTGCAGTCACCAAGCAAAGTTTGGCTATGCTTTGTATACATATTTCTAATTAAGTTGTATCAAACTACTTCATCTAATGCTAATTTCCAGACTACATGAGAACCATGAGGATAGATGTACAACTTCCTATATAAACACGTCATATTTTCTTTTGAGATTAATGTGAGGATACAATGCTCAATTAAATGGAGTTCGCTGAAAGTGAAAAAGAAATGACACGGCTTGAAGTATGACCGAGTTACTTATTAGAGTAATGCCCAAACGGGGTAGAATACTGAATAGCAGAAAAAGTTATGTAACTTAACGAGCTTTTCTTGTTTATTTCTATGTTTGTATATCCACACTATCTCGAAAACGGTTCCATCATTTGGCCTATCGATTAATTTATAAATAGGTAGAAGTAGTTTGCGTTTTTGCGCCTAAAGAAACCAAACATAATAAATAAGTGGCTCACTGCAGATAGTAGATCCGCCAGATCCACAATTTTTTCTAAGTTGCTAAGAAAGTTATTTCTTTAGGTAACTTTTTATGACGCATTATATATTTCTAGGGTTACTTATATTCCATATCTTAACATTACAAAATAAAAGCAACTGCAGACCTACCTAAACACAAACCAAACAAGATGATGTGTGAATATAATTAGATCGGTTTATATGCCACCAACTTATAAAATTTGAAGACAAGCAAATCACCTTTCCCATATTTTCATATTTCTATATTGGCCGTAATAAGGCCTAGCAACTCACTTGCATCATCCTCTATAAATTTAAAATTATAAATATATGTTTAAACACCCAAATGTATAGTTTTTGCACAGTTTTTTTTATAAGCTCTTCTTTTAATATTGCAGAATGACGAGACATGAAATTGTCTGTCAGCAACGGACTGAAGGGTGATCTGTAAAAATCACTTGCTCCTGGCGCTACTGTGGCTCTTTTAAAGAATCAAAATACCAAAGGTTCACTACTGACACAATAAATAATGCTGAATAAATTAATTTAAATGATACATCAGAAATTATTATACATCATCATCTAGGAGACATAAAGAAATATGCTTCGATAAATTCATAAAAAGACAGTTGAGCAAATTAAATAATATTGGCCTTCAATATATATATATGTACATATAATTGGCTAGATATATACCTAACAGGAGATAAGGCCGAGCTTTTATAAGAATTTGTGGTGAGCTGCTTCTAATTTCTCCTGCAGTTTCTTGCCGACTCCAAACGCCATCTGCAAAGCAGATGAATTCCATGGCAGAAATACACTCGGCGAGTTTGCCAAACCACTGCCGAGTGGCGACGCCGTTTCGAAAAAAACTTTTTCAAACCACTTTTAATGTTACCTGTCCCAGGGCTCGAACCTTGGACCTTCGGTATTGTTGGGCAGCAACACTACCGACTCGTGGTGAGTCGGTAGTGGCCACCTTGGCCTTCAATAAGCAAGAATTATGAACCAAACACCAATCCATGATATAGAACCCAACCGGCTAAAGTGCATTGATAACTCAACGCTGAAAAGTCAAAGCAGCTATTCCCCTAGAAAAGCGAAGGGCAAAAGGAAGAAATAAGGTTTGCTGCGCTATTTATCTCTCATACCGACACAACAGCTCGCTCTGCTATAATGACTGCGAGGTTCATTGTGTTCTCTGCCATCAGTTATATCAAACCAGCACGATATTCAACGGACCTGTCACTTTGTGAGCACTGGTAATTGTGACCAATTAAGGGAAAAGGCATGTTAGAGGTTATTCACATGCGTGTGGAAGCGAGAACTTCGAAATTGTTTTTAGAAATGGATATGAAGGCTGAATTCTAGCAATTTAGCTTATGCTGAGAATGTAAAAATTTGATATGGGAATTTTATAAATCATGAAAAACTTACCGGGAAATAGGATTTACGTTAACAGCAGTCCTCGCATGCATAGTATGTAATATGTATGTAATATTGTTCAACTTTAACATAAATATGTATTTAATATATGATTATAAGAAAATACCTACATAAATTAATACTTCCATGTGCAAATTTGAAAGTAGTTAAATCATCTATAATGGTATGGTATTGTGTACGAATCGCCAGAAATCATTGACATAAAGCAATAAATACATATATCATATCTACCTGATATTTCTTACATATATCTACCTGCTATTAAGTAAAAACACTTGTAGTAAAAACACTTTAAGTAAAAACACTTGTACATATCGATGTGAGTATAGGAAATAAAACTCGAAAAATCTTTCTCTCTTTTTTCAGATAGGCAAAATATCTCTATGTATATGGTATTTGCATATACCAGAGTTAAGTAATGATAACCGGTTTAACAGATTATTTTTTAGAAAAGCCTCCTTATGATTGATTACTCATTATCTAAGGTTATTCATAATTATCTTAAAAAACAATCAAAAAAGAATAACAATATTTTATGATTATCAAAAACTAAATTCAGATAATCACAAAATAACCAAACAATTTTTCTTTTATTACTTTTGATTATTCCTGATTATTCTTTGGCTTCGTTGCAGACAAACATAGGCGCATACCGTATAGAAATAAAAAAAAATCTGGAAAAAATTAAAGAAACATAAAATAATAAAAAGAAATCTAAAATAATCAAAAAAAAATTTTTTTTAAATCATAACTAATCAAAAAAAAAAATCAAAAATAATCAGAAGTAATCAAAATCTTTTTCAACCCCTTTTTTATTGATTTTGATTACTTTTGCTTTTTTGATTTATTTTGTTTATTTTCGATTTTTCTTTTGATCGTTTTTGATTTTTATTATCTTTCATGTTTTTTCCCAATATTAATCAATTAGTAATGGCGGATTTTTGAAAGTAATTAAAACTTAAATTAACACGAAATCAACAGAACGAAGAAAGACACTGAAGATAGCACAACGCCGAAACCCGTTTGTCTCCAAACCAAAATTGACAAGGGATGACGCAAAATCGTTCCAGAAAAATTCAATTCAAAAAATCATTGTTGATTGAAAGAGCCATAGAATAAATTGATTACGAAGTCTAAAGGGAATTCAACAGGTCTGCACCAAAATAATGCGTGTGAGGGAATATTTATTTTAAATTAATTGTGTTTTATCACTTTTCCGAGAAAAGTCAAAAAATAAGTTATAAAATTTCAGGGTTTTAAATGGCTATTATTTATGACTTTTATAATACAAGTAATTTTTAACTATTATGTTTGACTAATGAAAAAGTGGAATTTTGCCTATATTTGACTTTTCTAAGACCTCCTGAGAAACCAAAGGTAACAGAAAATAGGGCGTGGTGCCTTCACTACAAATGGGATTTTTCAATGCATCTATGGAAGTGTTGTCAGAACAACAAACCTGCGGATGGAGCTATACGGGGTTAATTTCTGAAAAAACAAGGAACAAGGGGAGTGACGGCTACCATACGTATGGAACAATTCTGTGGCGTTTTATCATAACAACCTAAATCGACTTAAGAAAATAGACCAATCAAAACTTTTCTGTCGATTTCAAGCAACAAAACTTCTTCACAATTTAGTCAAGCTAGTTAGATTCAATCGTTTATAAACAAAATAATATAAGACCGATAAAAGCAAATTTGCAAACTTACACGATTTTCTTATTCAAAATCGCCAGAAAAGGTTTTGATTCATCTAATTTCTTAGGTCGACTTAAGTTGTTACAATAAAACGCCACACAATTTAACTTAAATATCTATGGAAGGGTTCAGGTTGGAGCAATAAAACTCGGGAAGGAGTTAGATGAGCTTAATATATACCACCTCAAAGCAAATGTAGAATAAGGAAAAATGGGGCGTGATACTTGCCATATAAAGGGTATTTTTCAAAATAAATAAATAACTATAGAAGTTCTAATATGAATACTTAAACTTAAAAAGTGTTCTACGAGTTTAATCTCTAACACCTCAAAAAATTTTGAGAAAAAGCAAACATTTTTGTGACTTCTCCCATAGCAACTTAGTTTTTATACAAAAATTCTTAGAAGTATTAATAGTAGAGTAGTGAAATCTAGAATGGCATGGATTGTGTAGATTTGTGTATAATTTCAACATGTAAGAATATTTCTTTCAATATGTTTCTCTGATCGTATCAAAGTAATATATATATAAATGTAAAATAATTTTTTTTTACAAGGAAATCACAGCGAAATATTCAGATTCACCTACTAGATATACATAAACATATAAGGGTATATCCGGTTTTGAAATCATTAATAGTACTAAGTGAACATCAATGTTTTTGATTTAAATCCAACCAAAAGAGTTACCGGAAAAATAGGAAACTAAGAAATTTGACGAAAGATTATTTTCAGCATTTTGAGTCACTAGAGAGTTAACACCTTCAAGAAAAATATCCAACGAAAACGTCAGTTACCTAAACTAAAAGGCATTTAAAATTGATGTATATTGGAACGATTTTTCGTCATCCCTTGTCAAATTTGGTTTTGAGACAAACCGGTTTCGGCGTTGTGCCATCATCAGTGTCGATTTTCGTTCTGATCTGTTGTGGTCGTTTGTCTTGTATTTATAGTAGGTAGCAGGTAACGTCAGCATGGGTGGCTGTTTGTGTACGTGTGTGCATGTGTTGTGTGTGTACATTCAGAAACGGGGGTGGTTTGCATCGATCGTTTTTCTTGTGCTTGACTGAGGCAGGTAAAAGTTGGTGATTTTTGTTGTTTGACCTTTTTTGCTTGTTTGTTGTTTTTGATCTTTTGCTGTTTTGTGCTTATTTGTCGGTGCGTGTGTGTTTGTTGTACCTGAGTGGTTGCTTTGTTTTTTGTAAACCAATTTTAAAGGTTCGAATATTGTGTCGGAAACAGTGTTTGTCTGTTCGTTTATTATTCTACCGTCGAATGTTTTTTGTTTGTAGATTTCCATGTTTTCGAGTACGTTCAGACGTCTGCCTTTTGCTTGTACATGTAGGACCTTGACTGTTTTTTTGATGTTTCCGGGGGGGCATTTATTCTTCGCCATGTGATTCGCAAAGTTGGACTCTGGTATGATGGTTGGATTCCGTATCTTTTTGTTGTAATCTCTAATGTGTTCTCTGAACCTCGTTCTTACTTGTCGTCCGGTTTGTCCTATGTAACTGTGCTGGCATTCACAAGTGAGCTTGTATACACCATGGCTGCTAAATGGATCTTCTGAGTTAGTTTTGGTTCTTAGCTTCCGTCCTAAATTGTTCGATGTTTTGAACGCTGTGTTGATGTTGTATTTTCTAAGGAAATTTGCTAATTTATATGTTGCTCTTCCAGTATATGTCATTGTCGTCCAGGTTTGTGTACTTTCTTCTCTATTGTTTCTTTTTTGTTCTCTAAGGTCTCTCCTGAGTTTATCTACTAGTGCTTTTTTATATCCGTTGTTTGTAGCGATGTTATATATTATTCCAAGCTCTCTTCTATATGCTTCTTGTGCAAGAGGTGTTCTTTCCAATCTTTGTACTAAGTGCCTTAGCGCTGCATTTTTATGTTGTTGTGGGTGGTTCGAGGTATTATGTATTATTGTGTCGGTGGCCGTTGGTTTCCTATATATGTCGTAGTTGAATTTATTGCTAGCTTCATCAATACTTATTGTGAGGTCCAGATAATTGATTGCTCCGTCTTTTTCGGTTTCCATTGTGAATTTTATGTTCCCGTGCTGCTTGTTGAGGTACTCCAGTACTTGCTCTTCGTTGTTGGTAGTTAAAACGCATATAATATCATCCACGTACCTTGCGTAAAATAACACTCCTAATTTGGAATTTAATTCCTGTATATACTCTTTTTCCAGGTTTTGCATAAACGCTTCCATAAGAATAGCCGATGTTGGGTTTCCCATCGCAAGTCCGTTTGTTTGTCTGTATATTTTATTGTTGAATTGAAAATAGTTTTGACGTAGTGTGGTTCTTACCGTGTTCGTGATTTGCGTACTTTTCACTTTATCTTTTGTTTTACGTAGTATTATAGAGTTTACTATGTTCAATGTCTCTGCTAGTGGTATTGATGTGTATAGATCTTTTATGTCGAAAGATACCAATTTGCTGTCCTTTGTCACTTCAACGGTCCTAAGTTTGTTTATTAGTTCAGATGTATTAGTTATGGTGTGTTCGTTGCTAAGTTCCAGTGTGTCCTTCAATACTGTTTTTAAATATTTAGATAGCTTATAGCATGGTGCCGATTTAAAACTAATGATTGGTCTCATTGGATTGCCTGGCTTGTGGATTTTTGGTAGCGCAATCAGTGGTGGAGTTGACGGGTTCCTTTGGACTAATGTATATGCCGAGTTGGTATCTTTATATTTGTTGCAGTTTTTATAGCCACTTTGATTTCTTTCTGGTATTCATCCGTGGGGTTCACTCTTATTCTACGACATTCCATATCCTCGATGAGTTTTTCGGTTTTTGTTATATACTCATCTTTTTCAATTAGCACAGTTGTGTTGCCTTTGTCCGCCTTCGTTGCGACAATGTTGTTTATCCTGAGTTTATGTTGTAGGTTCTTGACTGTTTTTTGCTCCGTGTTTCTCTTCTGTCCTTCCTTTGCTTTCACTTCCTTGTTTATTATTTCTCTGCACATGTGTCTTGCGTGCTCTTGTTCCTCACTGTCGTTAGGTTTACGAGCCTGGCATGGAAATGGTGTGGTTGTTGGTTGTTGTCCCGTTCGCGACGTCCTGTCAGCTTATCTAGTTAATGGAATGCTTCGAGCGCATAAGGACTGAGGTCGAACATGAACTACAACAGAAATACAGGACGCTGAACCGGAAACTAGATAAGCTGACAGGACGTCGCGAACGGGACAACAACCAACAACCACACCATTTCCATGCCAGGCTCGTAAACCTAACGACAGTGGCCATCACCGCGGCGGAAGAACAACTTCTTAAAAAGGGACTGAAACACAATATTATAGCCCAAAACGAAAAAAGAAAAACGGAACAGGCGATCGTAGACGCAGAGGTCGCAATATAATTAATACCAGTTGAGGAACAAGAGCACGCAAGACACATGTGCAGAGAAATAATAAACAAGGAAGTGAAAGCAAAGGAAGGACAGAAGAGAAACACGGAGCAAAAAACAGTCAAGAACCTACAACATAAACTCAGGATAAACAACATTGTCGCAACGAAGGCGGACAAAGGCAACACAACTGTGCTAATTGAAAAAGATGAGTATATAACAAAAACCGAAAAACTCATCGAGGATATGGAATGTCGTAGAATAAGAGTGAACCCCACGGATGAATACCAGAAAGAAATCAAAGTGGCTATAAAAACTGCAACAAATATAAAGATACCAACTCGGCATATACATTAGTCCAAATGAACCCGTCAACTCCACCACTGATTGCGCTACCAAAAATCCACAAGCCAGGCAATCCAATGAGACCAATCATTAATTTTAAATCGGCACCATGCTATAAGCTATCTAAATATTTAAAAACCGTATTGAAGGACACACTGGAACTTAGCAACGAACACACCATAACTAATACATCTGAACTAATAAACAAACTTAGGACCGTTGAAGTGACAAAGGACAGCAAATTGGTATCTTTCGACATAAAAGATCTATACACATCAATACCACTAGCAGAGACATTGAACATAGTAAACTCTATAATACTACGTAAAACAAAAGATAAAGTGAAAAGTACGCAAATCACGAACACGGTAAGAACCACACTACGTCAAAACTATTTTCAATTCAACAATAAAATATACAGACAAACAAACGGACTTGCGATGGGAAACCCAACATCGGCTATTCTTATGGAAGCGTTTATGCAAAACCTGGAAAAAGAGTATATACAGGAATTAAATTCCAAATTAGGAGTGTTATTTTACGCAAGGTACGTGGATGATATCATATGCGTTTTAACTACCAACAACGAAGAGCAAGTACTGGAGTACCTCAACAAGCAGCACGGGAACATAAAATTCACAATGGAAACCGAAAAAGACGGAGCAATCAATTATCTGGACCTCACAATAAGTATTGATAAAGCTAGCAATAAATTCAACTACGACATATATAGGAAACCAACGGCCACCGACACAATAATACATAATACCTCGAACCACCCACAACAACATAAAAATGCAGCGCTAAGGCACTTAGTACAAAGATTGGAAAGAACACCTCTTGCACAAGAAGCATATAGAAGAGAGCTTGGAATAATATATAACATCGCTACAAACAACGGATATAAAAAAGCACTAGTAGATAAACTCAGGAGAGACCTTAGAGAACAAAAAAGAAACAATGGAGAAGAAAGTACACAAACCTGGACGACAATGACATATACTGGAAGGGCAACATATAAATTAGCAAATTTCCTTAGAAAATACAACATCAACACAGCGTTCAAAACATCGAACAATTTAGGACGGAAGCTAAGAACCAAAACTAACTCAGAAGATCCATTTAGCAGCCATGGTGTATACAAGCTCACTTGTGAATGCCAGCACAGTTACATAGGACAAACCGGACGACAAGTAAGAACGAGGTTCAGAGAACACATTAGAGATTACAACAAAAAGATACGGAATCCAACCATCATATCAGAGTCCAACTTTGCGAATCACATGGCGGAGAATAAATGCCCCCCCGGAAACATCAAAAAAACAGTCAAGGTCCTACATGTACAAGCAAAAGGCAGACGTCTGAACGTACTCGAAAACATGGAAATCTACAAACAAAAAACATTCGACGGTAGAATGATAAACGAACAGACAAACACTGTTTCCGACACAATATTCGAACCTTTAAAATTGGTTTACAAAAAACAAAGCAACCACTCAGGTACAACAAACACACACGCACCGACAAATAAGCACAAAACAGCAAAAGATCAAAAACAACAAACAAGCAAAAAAGGTCAAACAACAAAAATCACCAACTTTTACCTGCCTCAGTCAAGCACAAAAAAAAGGATCGATGCAAACCACCCCCGTTTCTGAATGTAC
Source organism: Merzomyia westermanni (assembly GCA_949987695.1). NCBI lineage: Eukaryota > Metazoa > Arthropoda > Insecta > Diptera > Tephritidae > Merzomyia > Merzomyia westermanni. The sequence goes on from OX465291.1 coordinate 66,240,475, forward strand.
ACACACAACACATGCACACACGTACACAAACAGACACCCATGCTGACGTTACCTGCTACCTACTATAAATACAAGACAAACGGCCACAACAGATCAGAACGAAAATCGACACTGATGATGGCACAACGCCGAAACCGGTTTGTCTCAAAACCAAATTTGACAAGGGATGACGAAAAATCGTTCCAATATACATCAATCATTCACCCTGTCGGAAAAACAACAAAACAAAATAAAGCCTTTAAAATTGTACAAAAGCGAATGGCAGAAAATAAAGAGAGTAAAGAAGAAACTATTCATTTATCATAGGATATTTAAGTTCCGTGCTATCATTGTGTTGGAAAGTACTTTTGTTTTCATATTCCTAGGATAGTACACTTCGAACTTTACTACGGCACCCGACCATATCAATATAAAATTTTCCCGACGTTTTAGGAGCCTAATAAATACCAGCAGAAGGTATGGCTGTCTTAGAATCCACTACCCGGAGGTTCAAATGGGTCAGATATATAGTTCCAACTGCAGTCGGGCTGGTACCAGCCGGAACACTTAAAACACCTAGTTTAATTTTATTAGAGTAGTTCGTGGAGGGCAAGGATTTCAATACGAGAGTCCAACTTTTATTTAACCTAAAATCTTTAAATTTTAAATATAATTTATTCCACAGCTAATTTACATTCTAACGTTTACGAGCAATGCAAGTAAATTTGATTGTACGAGGTGTGTTAAAAACGTATCGCGAATTTTGAATTTTCGCTGGTTACGTATATTCGAATTTCGATTTTTTTGTGGCGTTATGTTGGTACTCATGTCTCTCACTTATGCCGACAAGCTCGGCCATTTTGAATGTTCAGTTAATTATTGACAGCTGCTTTGCTTGCACGTGTTTTGGATCGTCTTAGATTTTTACCTATTCAAAAAAATGGATCAAAGAACCTGTATCAAATTTTGTGTGAAAAACGAAATTAAGTGCGCGGATGCATTCCGAATGTTGACCGTGGCATACGGAGAAGCTGTCTTGGACCGAAGCAACGTTTATCGGTGGTACAAAATGTTCTCAGAAGGCCGAGAAGATGTGCAAAGAAGAACAAAAATTGGCTTTTGCACCACGATAACGCCCCTGCTCACGCATCGTTGCTTGTGCGTGACTTTTTGGCCAAAAACAACACACTAATGATGCCGCAGCCACCGTATTCCCCAGATCTGGCCAACTGTGAATTTTTCTTGTTCCCTAAACTGAAGAGGCCCATGAAAGGACGACGGTACGCTTCTCTTGACGAGATAAAGACGGCATCGAAGGAGGAGCTGAACAAGATACAAAAAAATGATTTTTTGAAGTGCTTCGAAGATTGGAAAAACCGTTGGCACAAGTGTATAATATCTCATGGGGATTACTTTGAAGGGGACAAAATAGATATTCATGAATAAATAAATAATTTTTGAAAAAACACAAAATTCGCGATACTTTTTGAACACACCTCGTATGTATTGTATATTTATGTATGTTTCACACATTTATATATTTGTATATAAACACAGCAAATTGCATTACAGCTCTCACATTTATTTCTCTGTTTACACAGCTAGGCTCCAACTGCCTTAATGCAATACACAATGTATGGATTTGTATAGAATTTGTGTAATTTCCATAATGCTTGAAACGTGAGAGATTTCGCAAGGTAGTAAGGAGGCAGTCGGCAATCGGCACGTTTTTTCGTAAGCTTATCCAATATATTAACGTATGAATGTATGTATGTTCATATATGCCCATATTTTTTTCAACCAGATTTGCAAAGTGGGTCGATTGGCAAAATTTATTTATCCAAAAAAGTAGCTTTACGGATGTATATTAGAGTATCCCATAAATAATTTTGTATTTTACCAAAATAATTTTAGGGTTTGCTATTATTCTATATAAAGATAAAGAACTAGGAAATTTATATTACTTTTGCGAATGGTGGCACAGTCTAATGAATACATTCTTCATATTGCACGTTTTATTGCAAACAAACGCAATTCAAAACTTAAGGGCCGGTTTAACCAACGCGACTAAGACTAAAACTAAGTCGTGACTTAAGTTAGCACAGATTCGAGACTAACTTAATTTTGGGTTTCACCAACTAAGCGACTGAAATAATTGTGAACACAACAACCCGATCAGCATAGGAGTATTTTTTTATACCAGACAACTCTGTGCATCCCAATACCCCAGTGCGAAATGGGCATGTATGGCCATACACGAAGAAATGTATTGATCTTACACCCATTTATCTTTAGTTGGAAGTTACTAACTTTAGCGCCTAATTAAAAACGATAGTTTCGTAATGGTTGTATGCTAGAAAACATATCTACGCATACGCCGTTAAAGTCATGCTTGCCGAATTTTCCGGCTGGGACATTGTACAAAACCAATTAGGAGCATTACTGACATTTAGGTTTCGAACGACAGCAACACTGACTTAGTCGAGAATAAGTCAGCTGGCAGGCTGACTAAGTTGTGACTTAGTTAAGTTAGATGGTGAAACTGCAAAAGTGAAAAACTCGACTTAACCTAGTTAAGTCGAGCTGGTGAAACCGGCCCTAAGTGTTTTAAGAAGCCAATATATCCAACTACATAAACTACTTGCCTTTTACATAATGATATTACAGATACAAGATAAATGATGAAACGAAGAATCATTAAGGGTATTTTATTTGAACCAGCTAATTATGACCTCGAGCTTTCCGATGTCTTACTCGCATTTCCATAAAAAGAACGAATTTGATCAAAAAGTGTGGTTACGAGGTTAACCCAGAAAAGGGATGGTATATTTGTTTTGCTTATACCCAGCAAACACAAAAAAATTACTTCAGAATGTTTTTGAGTAAAATACTATACTAAATCTGAAATCTCAACATATTTCCTCGATTTAGACCAAGACTTTAATTCTTAGCGCCTTGGGTGGCATAAAATACATACATGCTCTCTGGTAATAATAGTACGCTCTTGATGTTGCTGACTATGAAAGAATGCTTGAATCCCGAAAAAGCTTAAATCTCTATGCAATAATACGAAACAACTGGAATCACCAACCATATAAGCTAGTGACGCAGTATCATCAGAGAATGAGTCTCAAATTCATCGGTAATATATAATGCTTATTAGGTAGTTTCAAGTTTGCATTAAGACTGCCAAAGCAAAAGTGTGCCAAGAAATTGGCAGTTAGTTCGCAATGCAAATCTTAAAATTTATGGGCATTGATGGCAGTTGGCAGAGTAAAACTGAAACTATTGAATAAAAATATTGGAAAATTTATTTGCAATACCCAAAGAAGGAAATATGTAAATAACTTTGGTGAAAATTCTAATGGTATTTCGCTTACAAAAGTACATAAGTAAACAAAGTACATACAGATATATGCATGCATAGAGTATATGTGCACAGTTTACCCTTCTGGAAATGGAGCTTCTTTAAAAGAAATTGTAAAGGTGTATTCTCTTCTATAGATTTTTCGATAGAGTGAGCTTAAATAAGTAATTATTTTACTGAAAAGTCGCAGGCTGAATTCCTCTGTATCTAAGTCGGTTAAAAAGCTGACTAGCTACTCTATACATTGCTTAGACTCTCCGCATTTTTCCAGCAGGGTTTCATTGAAATCAGTCATGTGTACTCTGAACTTAATCAATAGATGGGAAATACTTCAAACGAAATCTCCACCAAATGGTATAACATGCATTTGTATGCATGGCTATTTGTGCTTAAAATTATCGACTAAGATATTTCAATATTTAAGATAAAAGGGCCTTCAAGGTAATTTAATTATTATTTTAGTATTATGCTCATTTTAGTAGTACCAAAAAACGTCACTTGCAAGATTCAGCTTCAAACTAGGTCTGAGTGAGTTACTTTGAGAAGCCTTTAATTTTTGAATCAGTAACACATTTTACTCAAATTCACTGCTTTTGGACTCTCAACTCAGCTCTATCTCTCTTTCTCTCTGACGGAAATTTTCGACCCAATGATGCAAATGAGCAGTGGATTCGTATCTTTATCTTTTAATTATAAATGAATATGTTTCCGTGTGTTTTCTATAGGCGTCCAAAGTACTAAACCGTTCTTTACGAAATTTTCAAAGTGTGTTTTTGAGATCAGTGGGTCTGGCGTGGTAACGCCACAAGGCTAAACAAAGTAGCAATTTGTCATAACTTCGAATTATTTGTCACAGACTAATGATATTTTGAATAGAAAGGTGAAAAGGAAGAAAGGAATAGAAAGCAGAGCAAGAAAAGGAATAAGACGATGAATAATATGAAAAATGGGAGATGTAGAGCAGGAAGTAGAGGAAAATTAGGTTAGCAAAGAAGATAAAGGGTTATGGGGAAGAAAATAAAAGAATGAAAAAGAAAAGGAGCAGCAGTGGTTAACAAGAAGTGAGTAATTTTTAAGAAATACTCAAACGTAGGTAACAAAATATTCCTGTTGGCCTTTGCAAGGAATTCTACCAAACCTGCAGCTGTAAAAAAATGGATATTAATCATAATCTTTTAAACGTTTTAGAGGGTCGTCAATAGCAAAAATAGTTACCGTCCGAGGCTTTGATTGATAATTTTTTCGTTGCAAATGGCTTTTATGTGGTGGAACAGAACCCAGCTCATAACTTGGCTTAGGGATTCGGGAAATATTTACACAATTATTTAAGAAGCAGCTTTCCCCAAGAAAGAAGCTCGCTAACAGCTGCACCTTCTTGTGGGCCACTAACACGAGTATGTCAAAGTGGCTTCACTCTTTCTGGCGCGAATCATATTGCTGCTAATTAGCTGACTTTAACTAGAGTACACGAACGAGAAAGTCGATAATATTGGCTTTAAGTATGGACGCAACTGCTACTGGTTTCCCATCCACGCAACCACACCCCATTAAACTCCAACTTGTGCAGGTACTTAGCATCTAAGCGCGTTGCAAAAAAAATGGATAAAGCAAAATTTGGAATATGTTTTTGTACGTGAAAAATGGACTTAGCAACCTTTGTCCTGAGCATTTGTAATCCGAAAAAAAATTCCGGTATTGTAATTACTGAAACTAAAACCAAAAAATCCCAGTAGATAGTAGAAGAGAAGGATGCCAAATTACTTCGGTCCTCTTTTTTACCAACTCAAATCAGCACTTGCCATTACTTGACCTAGGTGTCAAACAGTAATCTACCAACAGAAAATGTTCTCCATTGCCTATGCTTCAACATCAAAATCACCGTCTGAGTGTGTTTTAAGCTTTGCAACCGTACTCGTCCCACTAACAATGCATTGACATTACTTTTGATTGATGTGTCTGTCATTTCGATACTGAGAACGACTGGCGAGTCAAAATAAAAAAATATATCCAACATTTTACTTATATACACATATACATATAACATAAACTGCCCATACGCATTGAACTATATCAGTGGGGAAATGAAAGCAGTGAAATGGAGCGCAACAGTACGGTGGCATAGCAAAGCAACAAACAAGAAACGGGCTGCATGATTCACAAAAACCGGATATATACCAAAGTACAAGTTGCAAGAATATTGAAAATGCGGTAGTGGGTGGTGTCGCTCCCACTACCCTTCAGGCATTGAAGCACTGTGTGGAAGGCCATCAGTCAGTTGGACATACGGCGACGTGCCTTAAAAAAACACAGCAAATTCCGGCAGAGAGAGATTCACGCCCAAAATATTCGCTTGCTCACGACAGTCACACTAAGCACTTCTCAACTTCCTTACCCTGAGGAAAGGTAAATATTTTTTCCACACATAGACCTATGGCTATGTGCATATATTTAACGGTATTTTATGCAAACAAATACAAATGAATTGGTTTTTTGTTTGTAAATTTCCTTCCTTTTGGTCCGCTTTTTCTCTCTTCTTTGCTGTGGTTGAGTCTTTCCATTTTTCAAAGGTTTTTTTTTCGTTTCGTTTTATTGTATGTACGTCTGGTTTGTTATTTTTTTTTCTGCACAAACCGTTATTTATTTATTTATGTGTCGGTTCTTTTGTTGTTAAATTAATTGATTTGAAATTGCGACCTCTTTAATCGCTGATGGACTACAACTCACAATTAAATGATGGCTTGTCGATTCGTTTGTTTTGTCATTGGTTGGTTGAGGAAAAAATTATTTTGAATACATAAAAAGCTTGAAATGATTTTTTGCTGAAATTTCGGTAATGTGAATGACGGAATTACGAATGCGTGAAATGTTTTTAACATTTTCTTTAAAGCGAAATGATTTTCGCGAGCTAAATGGGCTATAAATTAAAATATTTGATAAATGAAACTAAATTATTTTAAGGTGGATGTCGAGCGGAAAGCGGTAGTTTCCTGTAGTCATCAAAATGATCGATTTTAGAATTTTGCCGAATTTAATGGTTCTACACATGGCAGAAAAAAGGAAGTGGTTCCATTTTCAAGTTTCGGTAGCTATGGCAATTACCTGAAAATTAAACAAATTGTGCTACCTACTGCTACGAATTCCGCAAACAAATCTTGCTTGGGTCTTTTTATTTGTTTACAATTAAAAATATTGGTATAAACATTTATTGGTTTGAAAGGTGCTTAGTTCTACTGAGGAGAAATATCGCTGGATCTTGCGAATTCTTGCCTTTTCAAATTAAAAATAAGAAGAATTCTGATAATCCAGTAATAAGCTTTTGTTAATGAACAGAACTATTCTAAAATTTCGTGTAAGCTGGCAAACTATGCATTCATGAAGAAAAAAGAATGATAAAGTGGAAAATATGACCTATTTCTTTTGTCACAAACTAAACATTTACGCAGAAAGGATTCAAATGTCATAGCGTGGGTTTGCTATTAAAAGCAGGGAGCATGAATTATATCGACCGACATCTGTTCTCTGCATACCAAAAAATATTAAGGCCCAGTTGGTAGTCAACTTACTGGTGCAGATGGTACATCTAGTAACGCTGCAGAATGCCAAAAATTCTCGCATTAAATTATTCACACTATCCCATAAGCTCAAATTCTATAACGTAAACTATTCTATATTTTATCGAACCACTAGCCTAGTTCTATCTTGACTTCGGTAGCGTATTCTAAACATATCAATGTTTTTTTACCCTGCCTAATGGCCTAATTCTCCACAACGAAGTACAAGGAAACCAGCAGTTTCCACAGGGTTGGGCCAACAGTGACGAAACCGTTTACTTTCTCCAATTAGTTCCTCTGACCCTCTATTTGCCACCACACCGAAATAAGTTTTATTAGAACTTTTCATGATTGTTTATGATAAACTCATTACGACTTTAATTAAACACATACATTGTATTTACCCTGCCAACGGCTATTCAGTACAACCCCACCCACTTCATGGTGTCATGAGACTAAGCAGGGTAGAGGCAAAACATGTTCAGTGAGTATTCTTAGCCTTAGACAGATATTCCAAAAATTATTTTGAATTAAATAAAAACAACTAAACACAGTGCTGTCTTCTACCTGAAAACTTAAGAGTATCATTTAAAAATGGCACTGATATAATCCCTACATATTTTCTTCAAAACTATGCAAATTTCATTTACCAAACTCTAATTTATCTGCTTAATATTTCTTTAAAGTGTGGCATTTTTCCGGCTGCTTTGAAATAATCTTTCCATATATCACTTGAGGAGAGATGAGAATAGGACATCGGTAAATAACTACGATGGTATAGCAAAGCTTTCATCTTTTCTAAAACTATTTTCACTGATCGTTACTGATCAGCTCACAGTTTCTTTTCTCACATTAATTACAGGTGGCCAGAACGTCTTTTGTAAAGGAAAATCAACAAGTACTAGCCTAGTTACAATAATTCACAATCCTTGTTTCAAACGGGCTTGGAGAAAATATTCGCACTGATGTTATATTCACGCATTTGATAAAGTATGTCATTCCTTATTTATTCACAAACTCGATCTACTGATGAACATCAAGTGAGCGAAGCACCCCAAACGAATCTAGTCGGGACCAGGTGGATAATTTGCCGCGATTTTTTCGGGAGGGAACTAATTTTGCCGTTTAATTTGTTCTCCGAATTTTGTGGTGCTTCGCTAACTTGACATCAACTTAGCGAAGCACCCTAATGGAAACCGTGTTAGAGACAACATATCAAAACCGGACTTGTGGCACAATTTTCCGCTAATTTGCCGTGATTTAGGTGGGAAAAAACTAATTTTTACATTCAAATATTTTTTCGACTTTTTAGTATAGTAACTTTGTGTCAACTTAGCGAAGCACCCTAATAGAAACCGTGTTAGAGACGAGATATCGAAACCGGACTTATGACAAAATTAATTCTTTCCCGGCAAAATTACGACAAAGTCACTGCAAATTATCCACCTGGTCTCGACTGGATTCGTTTGGGGTGCTTCGCTAACTTCATGTTCATGATCTACTGGGCTTTCTACCCAGTCTCTCCCGCTTGATCTCTTCTTATCTTCTGCTCAGAATTCAAAGACTAGTTTTTCAAGAATGCGCTATCCAGTGTCATTGATGTATTCTCACGAGTTAAAAATTCAATAAAGCAAGAGTTGTTTTATCATTCGTTAATCTATGGTCAGAAGAATTTCTAACCTGTACCTAACTAAAGAAATTTTTACGACATTAGTATGACGAATGTTACAATATGACTTTTAGAGATTTTTTTTGGGGTTCCTTTTATAATCTGCCCCCCCATACTATTAGCTGAAAGCTTATTAACCTTCCCACCATATTCATGATGAAATTATTAAAAGGGCTGGTCTCTAGCACACTGCCACTGATCGAAGTGAACTTCAAAATTCCTTCTCCGACATCCATATATTTTAAACCTCTATTCTTGAAACAATGTATGGTAAATTTTAAACTAAATATGCCTCTCCGATGTTTATGTCATAACTATAGCTCTCATTCTAGCAAAATTTGGTATTCCTGCCTTGGTTTCAGTATTAAAAAATTAATACTTTGCTCAATTAATCAATAATAAATTTATGAATGCATAACTGCAATTTACAATTAAACTGATTCTTTCTACTATAGATATGTTTCAATATATATATGTAACTTAGCTCATGAGTTTTTCTTTGTAGCTGAGCAGTTTTGGACCTCTACACTTAACAACCCTCTGCCTTTCAACGACTCGGAAATGTATTTTATTTATGAGATAAAGTATTTTTATTTTAACTAAATATCTAAATCATTAGTGCGGTTGTTTGGCATCCTATTGTACAAAAAAAAATCAAATTTTGTGTTCTATTGAAGGAAGCACGACAGGTGTCAGCGTTAATTTTGGTTAACACCATTTTTAACGCTTTTCTCTATTTGCTAAGTTTTAACTACACGAAAAGTGTTCTGACTTGTGGTAAGGTGTTGCCAATTAATTTGATGGTGTTTGGAAGTGTGTTAGCATACGGCAATTCTCGTGTTTAAATCGTGAAAAATATTACTTTTGGCATATTTTCAAAAATAAAACTTTATTTACCAGAAAAAAATATATAAACAAAGTTCATCGCTTGTGGTTTCTATTAATACTGTTAAAACACTGTTGCAATAATTGGAAAAATTTATTTGAGCTTATAATTGTTAACATATTTCTAAAAATAAAATTATTTTAAATAACAATAAAATAAGAAAATTGAAAAAAAAAATTCCCGAGATCGTCCTGCGCTACTGCGACGTGAACGGCGGTGCTGTCAAATGCGGTACTTAAGATTTACGAAATGTTTACGTCTGTTTCGACTGAGATGCCACATATTACAAATAGCTCTATCGTAGAGATAGAATATCGCACTGCCGTTAAGCACAAACGCCAAAAATTGGCTAGAAGCTTAACGCTCGGCAAATGGCTAAAATTTACAGAATCGGCATACTGAAGCCTAAGTGAAGGAATCTCTTTTTTCACAAAAATGTATGTTGCGTGGTTTGCAGAAGTGCGTTACTAAATTTCGCACTGTAACCGGCACTGTATAATTTTGGAAAATTTGGAATGGAAGTTGCTGGCGTTATAAATACTAAGCACTAGAGTTGTGTAGTTCGCGAACGAATTAGTTCAGTTGAACGATTCGGTTCAGCCAATGAACGAACTACGTCGTTCAAAAGTTTTCAACCGCGTTCAGTGATTGGCAATGTTCCGCCACCTTGTGTATAACGCTAACATAAGTATGTAGTTCAAATGCCCCTACGGCAGCGAGCAATATCAACCAAAGGTGAACTTAAATTTTGCTGTCAACCCAACTCAATATTGGTTTGGAAAAACAGCTTAAGTCCAACTAGTTCGTTCGATCTTTAAATTTAACTAAATTGCCCAACTATACTAAGCACAACTAACAAGCCATGTCGTATACGTAACATTTATTCTGTTACTCGATACTTTTCACCGTTGAATTAATCTTTTGACAACAAATTATTGGTTTATCAATTAGGAGGCTGAACTTTATTTGCAGTCAAAGCGCAGAAGAATGCTGTTCTTAAAGTTAAAGAAACCTGTTTTCATAGTCATTATTATTTTTACCATTTCTTAAATAGCATTTCTTATATAGCATTTCTTATATAGCAGATCAAGCAAATTCTATGAAATATTACTATAACACTCCCATACATTTTGATTTTTTGTTTTTCCACGAAACCAAGTAACTGGAGATCGTTATCAACAGAACTCGGTATTGTATGCAAGTGCATATTTTTGCTTAGCACCAAAGAGTCCCCGCACCAAGTTTTCTACTCGTTATGTGAAGAAAGGATTTATTTTATCGCTAGTATCTTTTACATATTTTCTGCATATTTTTCTCATATTTTTGCCATATTTATTGAATACTTTTTGCATACTTGAATAATTGTACCGGGTTTATATCCGGGAAAGAACCATCACTTTCGATTTCTACAGTACTCCCCAAAACCTTCCGGGAGGGTTTTGTCTTTAAAAACAACAAACAAAAAGCAGCCGTACAACATTCCTGTAAAGGAAACTCAGCCCAGTTTTAGATTTCCAAACCAGCACTGAGTACAAAGTTCATAGCAGTGTTCGACCACGGAATAATGAAGGCGTCTTCACCTTCATCATTCTGAGAACATTTTCCTCCTTACTTCAAAGAAAACCTGTGGTTATCCAATTATCGGCATGAGTTCTACAAAAGGCAAAGCAGCAGCTCCTGGTTAGCACGTGAAACGAGCCAGCAACAGAACTATTACACATCTCCGTCGTTGACACTGACTGTCCAACGTCCTTAAATATTAGGTGCGCGGTTGCTTGTACTCTCACATTTATGCAACAGGCAACCACGGCTGTCACCAAAGCTCAAAACCATAACAAAATGCTGTAGTCGCTAGCTATCTCCTCTTCAGTCACTTATGTGTAACGCATTTGGAAAAAGTTGCGGGTTTACGCAAACACTATCCCTGGAATTGCTATCGCATGTCACCTTATTACTCCTCAATATCATTTATATTGCGAGGCCAAAATACTCAATGCTAGAAACCGTTTTATCCGAAACTTTTGAACAGCAATGAAACAAAATCCACCGAAAAATCATGACCAGTGAATCCCGTAATAAACTGAATCCCACCAACTATATCCGATGAAGAACTAAATCTGAGAAAAGATACTCGAATAACCCTGGATTAGCTTCGATCTGGATACTTAATTACTTTAAACTCTCAGGATTGCTAAGGAGAGGCTTTGATTTCACTTCAATGTAAATTACACAACGCTATTAGCTTTCTGGTAGGTAGGATAATATCCTTGGCCCGGTAACACTTTTTCAGCTTCAAAATTGTCATTGGCATTTAGGCGGGCTGAGCAAAATAATGGCTGAAATTGACAGGGATATGTAAGATGCTACAAAAGCGGAAGCAAACACTTTTCATATCATTTCTGACTCCCATAAATTTTTGAAATTTTTTTCATATATTTGACACATTTTCAGCATATTAAAAAACATAATATTCCGAGCTCTGATGATAAGGCTTAACAAATATTTGTACATGTACACAAGCATAAATTTTAGTAGAGTAAGCAGTGAATAAGCGTATTGACATTGTATTTGTACCTTTTTCAGCTATAAACTTTTTACGATTTTTCTTTCAATAATTCGGCTATTCATCCGTAGTGAGTGTGCTAAGCAAAAGCATAGGTCATTTGTTAAGCGAAAAAAATTACACAGCTTTGTTAGTGGTTTTACAAAAACCCATTTACACATATACACACTCACACATGCACAATGTGTTATACACGGTATTTTTTTTTTCTTAACTGAATAATGTAAATCGTTTGAAAAACTTGAGGGATGCTTTTTATCAACCGATAAGCCAACCGACAGACCGTCTGACACACCGACCGAGCCACCGAGTTAAAATTGTGTTTCGTCAGCAAATTTACCGACCGACCGACATCAGCAGCATATAAGCACACTATACACACACAAGGACGACGTATGGGAATCCCCGCCACATGTACGCTCTACAGTGTAGCACTAGGTAAGCAAATTGTAATTTTTGGACAAAGCCAACAAAATGAGGTTAGAAGTTCCGTTTCCGTTAATGTTTGCAAAAATAATTGGCAATTGTAAATCTGCCTACACACACGCACACACTTGTAAGAATTAAAATTTTTTTTTTTCAAAACACTATCAATTTACGCAGCACCCCACTTGTGTGTATGCAAGATTTGAATTTGTTTTTCACACATAAATTGCGACATTGTTTAGAAGAAATGCAAAAAATTCTCCCGAATTAGTCTTGTTACAAACGCCAACGATTGGACAGAAACTTTTTTTTTGCTTAGTAAATAAACACGTGTCCTACGAGCGCGACAATACCAGTAGCATCCGCACGCTTAAACGTCACGATTTGAACTGATTTCTTCATTTCAGCTTTCGTATTATTTTGTAAAATCATTTGCAGTGGTGCGCACGATGTCTATTTACTACTATTTAGTATAACGACAAGGATAACGAAGATAGCACGATAATAAAATTGCTTTTACGCATATCACATGGGTGACGAATGTTGTGGTAAGTTTCTGTGTTCGTTACATTCGTCTAATAGAAGAGCGATTCGTATCTGCGTATGTATGCTTCGTGGGCGAGAGAGTTTTAGGTTAAAGAAAAAGCTAGAGTTTTCACTCAAATGTAGAGCTTTTTGTGACAAAGCAGCAAGTGTGTATTTTTCTTTGGAGTGCAGGAAAAATGTCGCATTCAAAGGTGAACCGAAACACAAATAAAACTGTCAAGTCGAAAAAGCTGCTACGTTGATAAAACAGTTTCTTTAGAGCTTAACATTGCAGAGACTAGTTTAATCTGAACTACAAGGCGACCCCAATATCATAAAAAAAATAAATCATTTGTCTGTTAATTCAAAAACCTCTACTAATGGTTGCACGAAAGTATGTCCTGGGTAGCATCTGACACCGATTTGGTGGTAAGCTTTTGTGAGTAAGCGAAGACCTTTCAAGTCCATTCCGAAATAGTTGACTTAAGTCGACTTGTGTGATATTTCGTCAGCAGCATCTGATTATCATGAAGGGCGTCTGTATGCCAGCATCTGCCAAGCTGCTCCCTATATAAGTATACGTCTAGCGCAACTCTACCCCCCGCGGTGCATTTCAAATGTTTTAAGGAGCACGGAGCATATAGAAACAGGCAGCAAAGCCTTATGCAATAGTCATGCAGTCGTGTTTATCACAAAATAATGAGGAACGGGGACAAAAAAAAAAGAGAATGGCTTGTTTGCAAGAGTTATTTGCATATTTTTTTAGCAGACGCTGCTGATGCGGCTCCAAGTATTGACTTTACTTCGGTACTTGATAATAGGAATCACTGTCAACTAACTGAGTAGAAAATTGTTAACTAGAGTAATCTCTCGATAAACAGAGATCACGCTCTATAAGTTTTTCATCATGCCTCATGCATGGCTAACTGTCGTGAACAGTGTCGAAGATGGAGGGTCAACTCTTGAAGTATTCGATAGCAAAGTTCTACTGATGTCAACAGCGTAACCTGAGGGAAGTTTACCGATTAGCTGTTCCTGTTAAGTATACTTATATGAAAAGTCTGCTGCAAAACAAAAGTCCAAGTCATCGGCTAGCTAAAAGGTGTTTCTGTTGACTCTCCACTCAAAAGTGAGCTAGAAAGAACAGATATGACTTGTATACGATGTTTCAGAATTTGCTGCAAAATAGGTCCTGTGGCCCAAACACCCATTTAAAGTGACAGGTGTCGTATGAACTTCTAATGTCACATCAACTCACGATGTCACATCACCTAATTATGTCACATCAACTAATGATGTCACATCAACTAAGTTTGTCGCATCAGCTTTTCATGTCACATCAGCTATTGATGTCATATCAACAAGCCATATCACAGCAATAATATTCCGTCACATGCGAGCGTCTAGGCGCTGTAATTATTGCGAATTGACTTTCCAAAAAACATAAAAATTTTTGCAAGCGTTGTGTAGATTTTATTCGTATATTGTAGGTTTCACTTCATTTGGCTGTTTTTCTATTGTCGAGAAATTTAGTAGGTTCTTCATCTCCTTCGATATTTAGCAATAGGAAGAAGTGTTGCCTGGATAACCTTAAAACGTGTTGTCCATATTTTATAAGGCCGTCATTTCTGTCTCTTACACTTGTTTGCTGTGTACGGGTATCCTGTTTATATAATGCAAAGCTACTTTCATTTTATACACTTGATATTATATTAAATAATCACAGTTTGCATTTGACAAAATCGGTGAAAAAATAAAAATATGGATTGATGATTCAAGATTCAATTCGTGCTGACGTAGTTTTGTTGAATTAAAATTATTTTGGCTAAAAGCCTTTGAGATTTCAATTGTTTTAATATTTGTGAATTTGAACTGTTAAATAAAACTATTTGTGAAAATTTAAACAAATATATATTTTATTGTGTTTGATCATGAGCTCTGAAATGGAGTTCTTTTATGGCGACCGTGGGCCGAAGCCCTGTAATGGAGGATACAAAATCCTCAGGGAACAGACATTATTTAAATAAAATGTTAAAAGAATGATTAAATAAATTAAAAATATTTAATCAAAAATATTTTAAAAAAAATATAAAAACTATATAAAAAAAAATCTTTTAAAATATATTAAAAAAAAAAAAATTATTAAAAAAAAATTTTAATAAAATTAAAAAATTGAATTGTGGAAGAGAAATGTTGGAAAAATTGTGTTTTTATATCAACATTGAATTGACTCAAGAAAGAGCTATATGCGGTGCGGAATGAGAAAATAATATAACAAAAATTGAGAGACTATGATTAAGCGGTATGTTGTTGATGTGCCAGCGGAGGCAGAGCAGACGGACGTTGTAAAAAAAAAGAAATTGAATAGAGCGGTATATTGTTGGAGCGAAAGCAGAGGCAGAGAAGCAGTGAAAATAAACATTTGAAATAAGCGGTAGCAACAATTTCAGAATTTGGTATGGTGCACAGTGTGCGAAATAAGAACTTAATTTATCTAATATAAAATAAATATTTTTGTTTTGTTTTTTTTTTCTTCTTAAATTTACTTTTTCTTGAATTTATATTTTCTTTACTTACAATTTTACAGATATGGTAAGGTACAACCACACATGTACAACCACACATGTACATACATACTACATAATTATATATTAACTATTACTAACATTTCTTTGGATAAATAATAATTTTAAATTAAAAACAAAACAAAATTTTATTAAAATTATGCAAATAGTATAGTGACAGTGGGCTGAAGTTGTGCAAAAACTTAAAATATTTTTATTTATTAAAATAAAATAATTGATATGAATACTTGAATTTAAATTATGCCCTCTTGTTCCTATATGCTTACATACAGGGTGGCTGATGAATTTTGCTACATTAAGAAACACAAATAATGTTTTTTTCAGTGTATGGAATTCATTTTTCTTTTATTCATGTTAAAGCTCATTAAATTTTATTAAATATAGCTTAATTAGTTTTAAAAATAATGGAATTTAAATGCCCCCCCTGCTCGTCGATGCATGTGCGGCATCTTACCAAAAAGTTGTTCATTACTGCTTGGAGAGTTGAGACAGGAATAGCCGCAATTGTTTCTCGAATGGATTGCCTTAGTTCATTCAAATTTGTTGGTTTTGCTTTGAAGACTTCCTGTTTGCAATAACCCCACAAGAAAAAGTCAGGTGCAGTAAGGTCAGGCGACCTGGGTGGCCAACGGAATGTGGAGTTTCTGGATATCAGCCTATTGGGAAATTTTCGTCGCAATTCTGTCATAACAGGTTGGGCTATATGAGGAGCTGCACCATCTTGCTGAAACCACACAGAGTTGAAAGAAATTCTCATTCGGCGTAATTCTGGATAGAAAAACTCTCTCAACATGCTCAAGTAACGGTCTCCAGTAACCGTAACGGTGTGACCGTTTTCTTCGAAGAAGTAGGGCCTGACAATGCAGCGTGATGAAACTGCACACCACACTGTGACACGAAGTGGATGCAATTCCGTCTCATGGAGTATCTGTGGGTTGGAAGCACTCCATATTCGACAATTTTGTTTGTTTATGTTGCCGTTTAAATCGAAATGGGCCTCGTCAGACATGAAAAGACAGTTCAACATGTTTCCATCCTCTTCCACCATTTGAAGCATCTTCTGGCAAAATTCCAAGCGAATCGGCAAGTCTGCAGCGTTCAGTTTGTTGGCCATTTGAATTTTATATGGGAATAAGTCCAAATCTTTGTGCATAATTGACTGTAATGACTGTCTGCTTACACCCATTTGAGCAGATAAGCTTCTTGTCGAAACACGTGGATTGTTTTGTATGGCAGCAGCTACAGCAGCGATTGTTTCCTCCGTTCGAACTGAAGGGTTTCGATGGTAAGGTCTTCTGTTGACTGTCCCATGCTCGGCAAAATTGTTTACAAGTCTTATTATGGTCCATCTGCTCGGAGGATTGCCGCCAAACGTGCGCCTATACTCTCTTTGAACCGAAACTACGGACTCCAGTGCGTGATAGCGGCGGACAATCCAAATTCTTGTTTCGGTGTCCCAGTTATCCATTTTTGTTAAACGTAAAAGTCAATCTGCAAAATACAAAAAAAATTAACCAGATTCATTAAATAGAAAAAAAGTTATTTAATTTTTTTTGGTAGCGGCTTTCATCAGCCACCCTGTATGTGGTAAAATTGGTTTAATTTAATAAAAGCTTTTCATATAAAGCAGTGCATGCGACAAATAAATATGATATTTTTAAAATAAAGCAGTGCGTCTGCAAAATAATTTGAGAAATTTGATAAAAAGCGGTGCGTCCGTAATACAATAATTAATTGAGAAGTTTTCTTTAAAGCGGTGCGTTTGTTTATGTTTATTCAGTCTATGATTTCACATCTTACAGACTATATACAAAGTAAAATTAAAAAGCTAAAAATAAAAATATGTATGTATCATGAAAGGCTAACTACAACAATAGATTTGAATGTATATCTCGATAGGGAAAACTCAATAGTTACGCCTCTTGAGAGCTTATTAAACTGAGCAAGGGCACGATAAATTGGGTTAAAATTGTAATAATTTGCACTGGGAGCAGGCAAATAAAAAGGTAATCGATTCTGGCCGAATGGCAGCTATAGATAGGGTTCCAGATAACGGATGCATACTCCAGCTTCGAACGAACTAAAGAAATATAAAGAGTCTTCCTCGTGTAGGGATCCTTCAAGTCTTTGGCATATCTACGAAGGAAAGCCAGGTTTGAGTATGCCTTTGGAAGCACATAACAAATGTGGTTAACAAAAGAAAAGTTCGTATCGAAAACTACTCCTAGATCAACAAATTCTTTGACTGAGGCCAGCTGACCACCTGAGATATAATAGGCGGAGGTATGAAGGGTAAAAGACTTAGAGAATGACATATGGAAACACTTTTTTACGTTAAGGTGGAGGTTGTTGGAGAGACACCAACCTACAATATTATTTAGGTCTTGTTGCAGAAGGGCAGTATCCGACAGGACATTTGTCCTACGAAAAATCTTAAGATCGTCTGCATAGAGCAGAAAGTTGGAATATTTTATGCAGGAACCGATATCATTAATAAATAGAACAAACAAAAGTGGGCCAAGAATGCTGCCCTGAGGAACACCAGACGTTGCTATTAACGGGTGGGACCTGCAGCCTTCTATATCCACATACATGGTTCTATTAGACAAATAGGATTTCAGCCAGCTCAAAAAAACAGAGTGAAATCCAATGAGCTCCAGTTTGTGTAACAAGATCTCGTGAGAGACTTTATCGAAAGCTTTTGAGAAATCGGTGTATATTGTATCCACCTGAGAGCCATCCTTGAATGCAGAAATGCAGAAATCAGAAAAGTGCGCTAGGTTAGTTACAGTCGAACGCCCAGCAACAAACCCATGCTGGTGCGGGTCGACAACGCTTTTGATCACAAATGAAAGTTTATCTTTTATAACTTTTTCGAAAAGCTTAGAACACACTGTGATCTTAGCAATTGGCCTGTAGTTAGAAACGTCATTTTTGTTCCCCGACTTAAAAATTGGAGTGATAGCTGACTTCTTCCACCTGTCGATAAAAATTCCAGAAGATAGAGACAGATTAAAGATATGACATAGCGGAGCCGAGAGAGATGTACTGCAGTGCTTGAGAACAAAACCACAAAGGCCATCATTGTCACATTTAAGCGAGGGCTTAAGGGTGTACATAGCTTTGCTTACGTCTTCTTCAGTGATTGTGAGGGAACCAAAATCTAAACACTCACGGGGACACGAGCGCTGATAATAGTCACACAAATTGGAAGTGTTATCTGCAAAGTTACAGTTAAAGAAATCAGCGAAGAGTTCTACAGTCTCATTGGGAGAGTAGCATATGTCATTCCACTTCATACAAATCGGTACATTGGAAGATTCCACTTCATACAAATCGGTACATTGGAAGAGCCACGTTTAGAGCGAATGAAATTCCAAAAAGCCTTTGGATTTTCTTTAAGCTCACTTTCAAGCCTTCCAATGTATCGGTTGTAAAGAAATCTATCCAGCACATTAAATTGTTTTACACTAAATAAGTACTGATCTCTGAGGATAGAGTTGGCAGTGTTAGACTTATAAAGCTTATTATATTTGTTACGTTGATTTTTTAACTTTTTTAGAGTCTTGTTGTACCAAGGAAGCTTGTGCCGTTTAGAGCCAAAAAGAGGCACCTTGGAACGAAATATCTCACCCAAAGAAGATAGGAAGGATTCAAAGCAGACACTAACATCCTTAGAGGAAAAGATAAAGTCCCAGTTCATAGCAAGTAGGGAATCGTTGAGCTCACCTAGATTCGAGGATCGAAAGTTAAAAGAGGAGGTCCCTGAAAGAGATGACGCCGGGATAGCGTCGAAATTTTGTAAATAAATATCAAGGGGAACATGATGTTTATCTGAGGCACATAGGGGCAAGGTACTCTCAGAGAGACTAACTATTAAATTTTCACTAACAAAGACAAGATCAAGCAATCTAGAGAGCGTATTAAATAAGTAATTAGTTTGAATAAGATTACAACTTAAAATACAGTCGATAACATTAATTTCAGAGGATCGCGTAACGTTAGTAGGAGTTAAAATCCCATTATATTGAAAGTCCACCCAAACAATGTCAGGCAGATTAAAATCTCCGAGAATACAAAAGTCGGCATGAGAATTAGATTCACATAGATTCGCAATATTTTCAACATGATAGTTGTACAGGCTATCACAACTGTTTGGCGGAATATATGACACACAGATAAATGAAGTGCGAGAAGATCCAGAAATTCTAACACAAAGCTGGTCAATTAAAGAGTCGTGATGCATGAGTTGATGTACGGAGACGCGTAGACTTCTCTTTAAAGCTATTAGAACTCCGCCCCCTTTTCGTAAGCCGGTCTTAACTGCGTCCCTGTCTTTCCTGAAGGTGTGAAAATTGAGCCAAGTTTCGACGAAGACGAACACATCATAGTCCAAGCGCGAGGTAGCCACGAATATTTCTTTAGATTTAGTGCGCATGCCACCCATATTGTGGAAATAGATTTTTAAAGACGTATCTACACTGCGATTTTTAAGGGCGTTATTAGGTGTCATATTTTTGGCTTTGGTAAAAACGAAAGGGCCGGACATTGATGTCAATTGGCCAAACATTAGGCTCCAATATTTTATCAAAAAATTCAGCAGATACTCCAAGTTTGCAGTTCACACTTTCAAGACTGTCAAGCGGAACACCATTTTTTATAAGCATACGACAACGCATGTGGCCACGGTCAATGCCGGCGTGCTTAGAAACATAATCAATAATGTTTTTTGATGTCACTGTGGGCTTAAATGAAGACACATGAACCCATTTCATCTTAACAGCAACTTCAAGCTCGGCATTTTTATTACGGCCATACACTATGGCCCTCAAACTAGTGGCGCTTGTAATAACAGCAGCAGAGGCGCGCGAGGTCCCAGCAGCAACAGTAGGGGCTGCGACAGAGGAATTAAGTCCACTAGAAGCATTATGCAGACTTTTATTATTAATTGTAGGATTGGCAGACTCATTGGATGGGGTGGCTAGCCGTTCAGCGTACGACAAGTTGGGCGATGCGCAGTGGTCATCCATGGCAGAAAGAGATGTATTGCTATTAGTTGCATCGGCATTAGTATTATTGATTGCAGCAGCAGCACTGGCACTAGGTGCGACGGGTAGGTTGGACGAGTGTGCGGGAGCAATATTAGCAGCAGCAGAATTGGTTGAGCTGCACTGCAGTTTCTTTAATTCAGATGTAAGCTCACATATGTTTGCATCTTTCTCACAAACGCATGATTTCAGCGAGATAATTTCAGCAATAAGTTGTCCAAACATTACCCCTACTTCAGTTTTAAAATCAACGAGAGTATTTAAAAGCGACTGAATGCGCTCATTGTCAGATTTGAGCTCAGCAATTTCTTTAAGCAGAGAAAAACGAGGCACTTGCGGCGTATTATTGTTATTATTGTTGTTGATGAAATTGTTTCTAACATTAAAATTATCACCAGCTAAAGTAGTCAAACCACTATTTGCCTACTGCATACTTTACATACATACAATTTGTCAGCATCAGCTGGTACAAGACCGATGCACTCAAGGTGAAACAACTCTTTGCAGTTGTTGCATTGAGCTTTGGGTCGAGAGCGATCGACTCTTTGTGCACACACACACACGGCATGATGTGGAAAATATATGTATGTAAATTAAATATTCACCAAAATTTTAATTTAAGAAACTAAAGGAAGTTCACAGTCTTTATGTTTGAAATTTGAAATTTTACACAAGACAAAGTCTATACAACCATTGTTAATGAAAGTCACTAACTCAAATTTTAGTGGATTTAAATATCAATAATATAATTGAGATTGAACTAAATGCAAACAAACAAGAGCACCACACCGCTTGACGACCACCTTTGTTGTGAAACATAGTTGTAAATCTGAAAGTTTTCAGAAATATATTCGTAAACTTTGTTAGCTCAGCGGAAATTTAATTTTCTTACAATAAATTACACGGTAATTTTTTTTTCTTTTTCATTATTACAGTTCCAGTTTCATATTGCAATATTCAATTTTGATATCACAGTTTGCCGTTGTGTTTTTGTTTACATGTGCAATTTTAATAGTCCACAAACATCTTCAAATGCTGCAATAGAATTTCGTGTTGCTAGAGATTCTTTGATTGGAGACTTTTTAGGTTTTGATAATTCAAATCATCCTACTTCGTCCTCTAGTTCGATTTTGAATTTTAACGTAACTTCAAATTCTAATTCTTATTTAACTTCTATTACAATTTCAAATCTTAACGATTTAAATATGGCAACTCTTGAGCAAAAGAAATCATTCCTTAGTACTTGTGCCTCAATTTTGAGAGAAAATTACAGAGGTGATCCGTTATCACTTGCTTCGTTCATTGATAAAATTGATTTAATAGAAGAATTATGTGATGCATCTTTAATACAAACATTTATAGTATTTTTAAAGTCGAAACTTGAAGGCAAAGCTCGTGAAGCCTTACCAACGCAAATAGATTCGATAAGCCAGATTAAAGAAGCGTTGCGTAGTAAAATTAGACCAGACAACTCGAAAGTTGTTGCCGGTAAAATTGCGGCTTTAAGGGTAAATAATAATAATTTTGCTGATTTTTCCAAACAAGTAGAAGATCTTTCTGATTCGCTAGAGCGCTCCTTAATTATTGAAGGTATGACACAGGCAAAAGCCCATGAGATAGCGGTTGAGCGAACTGTAACTGTTTGCAGGTTGAACAGCCGTTCAGACATGGTGAAGTCTATCCTTGCATCAACAACCTTCAAGGATTCGAAGGATGTTGTTGCTAAAATGATTATAGAGCGTGAACAGGAGGTAAAAGAGCGACAGGTTTTAGCGTATCGGTCACGTCCTATAAGGTTAAATGGTTTTCGAGGGAATTTTAGAGGATACAATAATTTCGGATATAACGATAATAACAATTTTAGATTCAAGGGTAATAACAATAATTAAAATTTTAGAAATACCAATTTTAATAGAGGCAATAGGTCTAATAGTTACAACAATTACAATAGGAATAACAATCGGTCTGCAAATAACTGTAATTTTAATAATCAGCGTTCAAACAATAGAAATTCAGCTAATGTTCGTTCTTTAAATGCAGAAGCCCCTCAGGAGCGAACACTGAGGGAGCAGGTGGTATTCGATTAAATATTTTTAAATCAATTTATTGTCTAAATTTGAATTATTCTGACTTTATTGAAGTCAATTGTAGCGATTCTTTTAAAATATGTTCTTTTCTTGTAGATTCCCAGGCAGATATTTCGCTTATAAAAATTTCTAGTTTAGCAAGTGATATAATAGTAGATGACAGTAATGTAATAAATATAACAGGCGTAACAACAGATACAGTAACAACTTTAGGCACAATTAGTACGGACATAGTAGTTTCAAATAAATTTTGACTTTTCATGTTGTTAATGACAACTTTAATATTCCTTCGGACGGTATAATAGGGAAAGATTTTTTTAAAAGTAAACAAATGCATAATCAATTATGCGAATGACTCAATAACGATAGGACTAGGGACAGAAAGGGTTAATATCTCAATTTTGCATAGTACTTCAAAAGATACTCTTGTAATTCCACCAAGATGTGAAGTTTTCCGTGTTTTTAGTCTGAATAAATCGGAAAGACCAGTTTTTGTCGATTCTCATGAACTTTGTAGTGGTGTTTTACTGCAAAATGTGTCATTGATACGAAAAATCCCATTTTGAAAATAATAAACACTACTGATGAAGTAAAGTACGTCAAAAACTTTAATATTCAAACTGAGGACATAGAAAATTACGATATCTATCGTATAAATGATACATCTGTTGATTTGAAACGTATAGAAGAGCTTAAGTTAGTTTTAGTGAAACAAATACCTTTATATGCAAAAAATAGATTACTTGATTTATGTTTGAAATATTCAGATATTTTTGCCCTAAAAACAGACTTAATGACGATTAATAACTTTTATGAACAAAAATTAAGACTAACAGACAAGACTCCAGTGTACATAAAAAATTATAGATTGCCATATTCACAGCGTGCTGAAATAAATAAGCAGGTTGATAATTTGCTTAAAAATGATTTGATTGAGGGAAGTTCCTCAAATTATAACAGCCCATTGATTTTAGTACCAAAAAAAGACCCATCTGGACAAAAAGCATATAGAATGTGTGTAGACTTCGAGCAGTCAATAAAAAATTAATTGCAGATAAATTTCCTTTGGCACGAGTAGATGGTATTTTAGATAATCTTGGTCGGGCTAAATATTTTTCAACTTTAGATCTTTTTTCGGGTTTTCACCAAATTCCATTACATAAAGATTCGAGAGATATAACATCATTTAGTACAGATCGTGGATCTTTCCGTTGGAAAGTTTTACCATTTGGACTAAATGTTGCTCCTAACTCTTTTTCAAGAATGATGTCAATAGCATTTTCTGGTATTGCACCTAACCAAGCATTTATGTATATAGACGATATTATAGTTATTGGCTGTAGTGAGACCCATCACTTGAAAAATTTAGAGAAAGTTTTTGAGACATGTAGGAAGTTTAATTTGCGGCTTAACCCTACTAAATGTAATTTTCTTAGATCTGAGGTAACATTTTTGGGGCATAAATGTTCAGCAAAGGGTTTGTTACCTGACGATTCTAAAATAGAAACAATTAAAAAGTATCCTAAACCACGTGATAAAGATGCAGTTAGAAGATTTGTTGCATTTGCCAATTATTATAGGAGATTTATACCAAATTTTGCTTCTTTGGCAGCACCTTTGAATCGTTTGAGTCGGAATGTTGAAGTGTTGAATTCAACTGGGATACCTCGTGCGAGCTAGCATTTGAGAAATTAAGAGGAAGTTTAATGTCTCCAAAACTTTTGCAATATCCAGATTTCACTAAAGAGTTTTTAATAACAGTTGATGCTTCGAAGATGGGGTGTGGTGCTATATTAAGTCAGGATCATAATGGTAACGATTTACCAATTTGTTTTGCTTCAAAAGCATTTAGCAAGGCGGAACAGAATAAAGCAATTATTGAGTTAGAACTTTTGGCAATATATTTTGCAGTTAAGCAGTTTCGACCATACGTTTATGGTACGCACTTTACAGTTAGATCAGATCATCGGCCGTTAGTTTATTTATTTAATATGAAAGATCCTACGTCAAAACTCTCTAGAATACGTTTAGAGTTATCAGAGTATAATTTTACTATAGAGTATATAAAGGGTAAAACAAATGTAGGTGCAGATGCTCTTTCTCGTATAACTATAGATGAGTTAAAAGATTCGACGAATCATATTTTGGCAGTACAAACAAGGTCTATGACAAAACAAAAAGAGGAAATACAAATACAAGATGATAACAGACAAATACGGACAGAAACATTACAAGTTTACGACAAAATTGCTTATAATTTTTCAAATAAAATGCCGAAAGTAAAATCAAACATAAATTGTGATAAGAATGGTGATATTAGTAGTATCAAAATAAGTGCGCACTTAAAACATAAAAGGTTCGACCTACTTAATTTTGAGATTGTTAACAAAATAGCGAATTTAGATGAGTTACTTTTGAGGCTGGAATATAATGCCGGCAATCACAATATTAAGGAAATTGAATGGCAAAAAGATGATAAAATTTTTTTATATTTTACTATTGCAAGTTTTAAAGAAATCGGGAATAAAATTTTAAAACATTTAGTAATTATATTGACAGACCCAGTAGAAACGGTAACTGACGAAGACAAGAAATTAAAACTAATGACAATTTATCATAATGATCCAATATCAGGTGGTCATTGCGGAAATAAAAAGTTATATGCGAAAATACGTACAAAATATTTTTGGAAAAATATGACACGTGATATTGCTAAATTTGTTAAAAATTGCGAAAAATGGCTGCTAAATAAAGTTAAGCCCAAAACAAAAGAAAATTTGGTGCTTACACCAACACCTTGCAAGCCTTTTGATATTGTAGTTATAGACACGATAGGACCTTTGCCTCAATCGAATGATGGGAACAAGTTCGCTGTTACCATTATATGTGATTTAAGCAAATATTTAGTTACAATAGCTATTCCAGATAAGAGTGCAAAAACAGTTGCATCTGCAATTTTTGAAAGTTTTATTCTAACTTATGGAATAATCAAATCTATTAAATCAGATTTAGGCACAGAATTTAAAAATGAAATTTTTGCAGAATTGACTAAACTTTTGGAAATTGAGCACAATTTCTCAACACCTTATCATCATGAAACTGTTGGTACTATTGAAAGGAATCATCGTGTATTTAATGGATATTTAAGAGCTTATATTGACGATTCTTTTTCCGAGTGGGACGTTTATTTAAAGTATTTTACATTTTTGCATAATAAAACAACAAATACTGTTTTTGATAATCAATATTCTCTTTCTGAATTAGTATTTGGTAGAAAAGTTACTTTGTCAAATGAATTAAAAAAGGAAAATATAGATCCAATTTATAATGTTGAAAATTATGCAAAAGAGGTAAAATATCGTATGCAAAAGTCACATGCACTCGCAAAAGAACTAATCAATAAACATAAAATAAGAAATAAAAATGTTTACGATAAAACAGCAAAACCCTTAACTATTAATATAAATGATAGAGTTGTAATACAAAAAGAACCAAGAGATAAACACTCAAACATATATCAGGGACCTTACACTATAACACAAATCGATGGGGTAAATGTAACGGTTTTTGATAATTAAACGAAAAAGGAAAAGTTAGTTCATAAAAAAAAAATACATAAAATAAAATAAATATTAGCTTAGATTAGAATATAATTTTAGATTAACTTTAGTTAGGTATAGTTGTTGAATCAATGTAAATTAAAAAAAAAAATAAAATTTATTAAAATAAATTGAATTTAATATTTGAATTAACTAATGTTTAGAACATAAGTCAGTAATTGTTAGTAAATAACTTAGTATAGTATTGACTTAGTATAGTATTAGTTTAGTATGTAATAATAATAATTAGTGAATAAGTTAGTTTGCAGTTGAATAAGCAAGAAGGACGTGACAAAACTGATCACTTTGTCACATCCTTCTTTTTCAAAGGAGGGTGATATAATGCAAAGCTACTTTCATTTTATACACTTGATATTATATTAAATAATCACAGTTTGCATTTGACAAAATCGTCAAATGTATATTTGAAAAGAGGAGGCTGGGTGAAAAAATAAAAATATGGATTGATGATTCAAGATTCAATTCGTGCTGACGTAGTTTTGTTGAATTAAAATTATTTTGGCTAAAAGCCTTTGAGATTTCAATTGTTTTAATATTTGTGAATTTGAACTGTTAAATAAAACTATTTGTGAAAATTTAAACAAATATATATTTTATTGTGTTTGATCATGAACTCTTTTATTTACCTCTCAACTCACGATAGCACTCACATACATACCGTTTTGCAATAGTATGCGACATTACCCTGTAGGCAGAATCCTTTCTCTTCAGATCGTTAAACGAAGACAGCTTTGAGAGAGTTAGGGAGATATGAGTTGTTGTGCTTCGCCCTGCCCAATGGGCTCGATCACTCTAAATTGTCATTAGACTCTTCTAACGGAAGTCCGAGGAAACGCGCAGTTTCCACGGGGTTGGACCAGAGGGATGATGGTGTTAGAAGAGTAGGTTGGATTGAACAGGAGAAGAGATGTTTGGTATCATGTGGGGACATACCACATGCAGGGTATGTGTTTGGTATGGTGGGGTTCAGTCTGGATAAGTAAGAGTTTAACCTATTACAATATCCAGAGTGAAGTTGTGCTAGCATGACTCTAGTCTCCCTCAGAAGTACACGCTCCTCTTCAGCCAATTTAGGTGGCTGAGTATTGATAACGGGATTCACAGGCCGAGATCTGGGGGATCTGTCTACTGACTCGGTGTGGAGGTCATTTAGAGCTCGTCTATGGTTCCGCAGATCAAACGGCTAAGAGATGTGGTGCCGGATCTCATCGTAGTGCTTACGAAGATGTCTCCTTATGTCTCTGGGGGGCGGGGCTACATCCAATAGATGTCGATTTGGATGACTGGGTGTATGACAGTTCAGAAGGAACTGTCTACTCAAGAGTTCCACGTGCTCGTGAACGTTGAGCAATTTTGCCTCTTGATGGAGGTGAGACTCAGATGACATAAGCAGACATCCCGTAGCAGTTCTAATGGCGGTGTTTTGGCAGACTTGCAATTTCCTCCAATTGGTGTCAGCAAGGTTGGGCGACCATATGGGCGGAGCGTAGTCAATAACCGGTCGGGAAATAGCCTTATATGTAGTCACGGAGGTAACTGTTGATTCTAGTACAGAGTTCGTCAATAGAGGGACACTTGCCCGAGTGCATTATCGTCCAGTCGTCTCAAATAAAACAAAAGTGGGGAGAGAATACCACTATGCCTTGTTTTGTTCTTCGTGGCCTAGATTTCTTGTTCCTGAATTTGACTGATGCCTGTCGACCATTACCGTAATTATCGGTCCACCTTTTAAGGCCGGCAGGGAGCGGAGTTTCTTCCAGGTCTCGGAGGAGTGTGGCATGGTTGAACGTATCGAATGCTTTAGATAGGTTAACTGCCACGAGAACCGTCCTATAGCTGTTGTTTCCACTTGGTCAGTTTGCGTTCATGGACTGTCCTACGAATTTCCACATTGAGATCTTTGATTCTAGGATCTGCAGGATTGATGAGTCTCACTTGGTCAATTTATCTTGCCATTGCCGCAGCTTCTGCAGGGAAATTCACACGAATTTCTGGTATTCTACCAGCAGGAATGAAGCGGCCTGAGGCTGAATCGATGACCTTCCGAAACTCTCTTTCACCTTTGCGTACGTCTGGACCTTTGGTACCTTTGGAGCGCTCTGCATAGTCCGTAAAGTGGTCCCAGTTTGCTTTGGTCAAGTTAATGTATGTCAGTTTATCGGTCGTTATGAAGTCGGTCGGTCCTTCAACGGAGAGTAGGGCGGGTAGGAGGTCTGAAGCTAATGTATGCATCGGTCGCCAGGGTGGAGGTAAGCTAAGGCCTAAACTATGTCGCCGTCTAGAGTTGACAGCGCCTTGGCCGTTGTTGTCTGGTGTAAAAGGCGGCTATGTACTGCAACAGGGGGCTATGAAAGAATCCGTCCAAAAGTTACCGGTTGCGAGCCCAGAGCACATAAGGGTGTGACACAGGCCAAGGCAATTGTTGCACTTGATCGATGTCGCAGGCGTATATAATCTTTGCCGACAAACGGTGCACGTAGTGAAAGGTACTAGGAGGTGGTGTTCCTGACTCACGTGCAGGCTGGAAGCAGGGGGGGCATTAGGGGCAGAGAAAGAGGGGACTGACGCTCGGTGATGCTCATATATGGCCTATTCCGGAGGGGATAGAAGTGTTGAGCGGCCGTGCGAGATGGAGACGCTGGTGAGCGCGAGCAACAGTCGGAAGTGGGTGAGGCAATTGGAGCAGTGCTGCTGGTCCTGTAGACAGAGCCAGCATTGTGGCTGCTTGAAGTTGGTAGGGGGGTGGGAGTGCGCTAGAGCGACTTGTACCGCGGGTCGTCTTTAGGCGTGTACAGCATGGTGCCCCGAAAGTACTAAAAAAAGCACGGGGTCTGTGGATGGCAGGGTTAAGCCCTGAGCATCCAGATCTATGTAGCCATCTCTTACACTTGGCGCATTGAACAGAAATTTTTCCAGCAGTCGCAGCGGATCCAATCTCTTGGTCCATAGACAATGGAGCAAACCCTTACAGAGGGTTGACAATTTAAGGTTAGGACGAGACATATTAGACAGGGTTACACTGAAATAACATATCTTGGCCGAGTAAAAAAACACGGGTCATTCTGGTACGATAGAACCGACTGTTGTGGGAATGGGGATATGAGTTTAAAAAATATCAGCTGCCTGTTCAATTAGTATAATATTTCACTCAGTCACACAAAGGCATCATTTTATGAAAATAGGTATAGGACGAGCCTCTTAACCTTTTCTTACCTATCTCTGCAAACAATAACTCAAATTATCTCTTAATAAAGTTTTAAGCTTCCTCAATTTGTAATTTTTTCCGGAATACTGCTATTAGCGTCAAAGTTGGTTGGTTTAGTGTAGACTCCAGTTCCCTAGTTTCATACAGTCTTAAATTATTTAACAACAACTACTAGTGTTCCTTCCATTACTTAAGTGCGGTGTTAAATCTCTAACAGAGCGGCTTTAACTTTTATGGAACTTTATTTGTTAAAAAATAAATCACTTTGCATGTTAAGTAGGGATTTACATTTTTTGGATTTTAACAATCCCGGGACTTTCGAGAACGGATTTTGTATTCTCTATTCTCCAACAGTTTGGGTTCAAAATTAAGTTTAAAATACGTCTCAAGTCAGTTCTTGTTCTAGAAAATCACACATGTGTGTGCGTGTCGTAGTTACATAATTCCAATCTTGAAAAATCCTTGAAAATATTAACCAGAAAACCATTAAATAAGGTAGAGGATCGTTTGCGGGTTTGTGATATTAAGTGTTCTATTATAAAATTAAAACAAAAACACAAACATTGATGGTCCTAGTATTTATATGAACATCGACTACGATCTGTGCTTTGTATTTTCGTCAGAGGCAGCCATATGCCTGATCTCAGCCAAAAACCCAACATGCAAGTCGAGCGATGTTCAAATGCAGCGCCACTAGCTCATAACTTTATCTAATAAATATTTTCAAACTAAACATTCGCATCACAGTTACACATAAGTCGTAGGCGAACTCGTTGGCCAAAGAATAACTACCCCACTTTCTCCGTCGTTCTCCTCCTCATACTGATTGGCGCCCAGTGGTGTTACATATTCAATCTCCTTATCATCGCAACAGTTTTCATCGTCACTACTTTCGTATTCTAAATCATTGGATGTTTGCAATTGTCGCATCGATTTCATATCGCTTTTGAATTCTTCGCAATGTTTGTGAAATGCTCTTAGTAAATGTATTCTTTTACGAACCAACGAAAATAATTCCTTTTTAAAAGCTGCACTCTCAGACCTGGTTCTTGCGCTAGCCTTCAATGCATCCGATAATAAATCATATTCTGCATGGAAATTATGTATTTGTTTCAATAAATTTAGTTCAGTTTTGATTTGTTCTGTGCCACGTTTGGCTAACTCAAGCGATTGTTCAATGGACTTGGAAAGCTGGACAAAGTTTTCCAATTTGTCACTGCTTAGCCTTACGTCACACTTACTCATTTTACAGTTTTATATATTTTTTTAAGTTTCAACGCTTAAATTTGGACTTTCAAAACATTTTCCAAACACAAAAGTAAATATAGAAATAAAATAGCAATAAGAAATAAAAAAACTAAAACTTTAATAACTGCCCAACAAGCAAAGTAAACTTAAAATAAATGTTCAAAAAGCTTTCCGAAATAAATATTAAGTTTACCAAATTCTGAACTTTCGTTTGTAAAACGTTTGAAAATAAACGTTTTATAATTGAAACGACACGTTGATAAAAAGCTTATTAATGTAAGCCTGTAAACAATTTTCAAAGAAAGCATTTTATAAGTATTTTTTCTGAAACTTAATTCAAACTATATATTTTGTATTATTTAGCTATTGAAATAAAATAAATAAAAAAGTTATAATCATACAATGAATGCTGCAACTTAGACCAATTATAACCAGATTGTAAAAGTGGTTAAGATGCATCCATCATTTTTGCTTTTTCGTCTTCATTCAGATGTAAAATTTTCTATGAAAATAATTTGAAAATTTTTTAAATTGAAAGGAAAAAAATTGACAAATAGTTTTATCTGAAATTTTTGTAAACATCTGAATTTCACTTTTAAGGTAAAATTATTTATAACCATTTGTTCCTTAAGTTTATAAAAAGTTTACTTTAAACTTTCAAATAAACTAAAACTGAAAAACTTACATATCGGTTATTGTAGCAAGTTTACTTTAAATTATTTTTAAAAACATTTACAGAAATGCTTGTTGGGTGAAAGCTCAAAATTTTTCAGTATTGCTTTGTATGAAATTGTGTCAAAAATGAATAGTCAAGACACATACCCAACAAACATTTTTAAAAATAGTTTGAAGTAAACTTGCGCCAATAAGCGATATGTAAGCTCTTTCAGTTTTAATTTGTTTGAAAGTTTAAAGTAAACTTTTTATAAACTTCAAGAAAAAACTATTAAAAATCATTTCACTTCAGAAGCGATATTTAAATGTCTACAAAAATTTAGTCAGTTTTTTCCTTTTTAACTTAAAATATTTCCAATTCTTTTCAGAAAAATATTTTACATCAGAATGACGACGAAAAAGCAAAAATCATGGCTGCATCTTAACCACTTCCGCAATCTGTTAGTAATTGGTTTAAGTTGCAGCACTCAATGTATGATTACAACTTATATATTTATTTTATTGCAATAAATAACATAAAAGTATAGTTTTAGAAAAAACATTTATAAAAAGCTTTCTTTGGAAATTTTTTATATGCTTAAATTGATAAGCTTTTAATCAACGTGTCGTTTTGATTATAAAAGTCTTATTTTCCAGCCTTTGATAATCGAAAAATCTAAATTTTGTAAGCCTAATATTTACTTCGGAAAACGTTTTAAAGATTTATTTTAAATTTACTTTGCTTGTTGGGTAGAAGAATAAATACGTCTCAATTTCATTGTGTGCTTCATACTCTCGGTGAAAGCCTGCAAAACTCGGTTATGCAGAGGCTAAAACCACAGAATTGCCGAAAGATACAAAAACCAACCCGGCTGTACGATTCCAATTGGGTTGGATTTAGTTACAGCCGCACTTCTTGTTTTAGGAAAACCTAATGGAATTAGCCAATGAAACTTGGTGAAAGTATTCTCTAATGTATTTTACAAAAGGATACAAAAAAGTATTAAAATGCAGTACTTGTTGTTCAAGTTGATGAAGTTGTTCCCTTAGATTTCCGCATTAAATAATGCATTAGTAACGTTTTTATATCCATACACCATGCACAACACAACTTTGAAATGTCTGCATTCACATATTTTAGTAATTATAGTGTTTAAACCCAATTTTATTACATTTATTAAAAAGGCTTCATTGCATAAATACCAACCGGTATTGCCAGCCTGTTAAAATCTATTACGGACTTAGACCCAGACCGAATGTGATTTCTTAGAAAACTACTCAGTCCAGTATAAATACTTCCCTAGATTTGGATAAGGTCCACCGGTTTTGGAGTTGGGAGTTAAAGTAAATAAGTGGGGTGTCTGGGGCGCAAGCCACGGCGGGGTGTAAGGTGGAACCCATCCATAGTAAAATTTATTTTGAACACAAATACTTTGGGGAAAAGTGTTATATACCCACTTGAACAACAAATTATAAAAAAAATAAAGGTTTGATAGAGTAAAGTGGGGTATTTTTGGAGTCGGGGGAGCCCCTCTTATCCCCTCTAACCACCCTTAACTTCTCCTTTCAATTACAATGAACAGGTAAAGAAAGCTAAACGAAGTAGTTTGGTTGGAACAATGATGGGGAAAAACACTGAGCCGCCAAGATCTCCATGCACGACTGTAAAAGACATATCGATTATATGCTCTTATGAGGACGCACGTGGCCGGTTATGCATCCTTCTATGAAACTTAATTGATTAAATCAAAAACGGCGGCGGATAAGGTTCCAGAACGAGCACCATCTTGTGCATAAGCGGCACACGATATACATACCGGAAAATTTCTTTATTGTAACAGAGTAGTAGAAACATATTTATTTCTCATCCCTTCCCGACTATGAGGGCAGTAAAATGTTAAACTGCCTGCAGAGCAATCGCTAGGCGAAGATGCAAGAGAAGCGTCTTCTTACAATAAAGAAACGTGACGGCGTTAGTTTTAAAAGTTTGCAATGTCCGAATATGGGCAGGATATGTAAGCAAAGTATCATGTACCCGATATTATGGAAACAGAAAGAGTGTCAGAGTTACCCTGAAAATGTGCTGGAAGCATAATGCTCTGAATTAATAGTTTTAATTCAATGTTTTTATTTCAATGCATATATCCGCATTACAGGGTACATTGCAATTGCGCAAAATATTCACCGTTCCAGCGCGACAGTATTTCATTTAATCAGAGTCACCATAGTACTTCAAGTTTATTCTTGACAAAAATGTTGCAACTAAAGCGATTAAGTATGAGCGTGAATATACCTTAATACTTTTATCGTGTTTACAAATCAAATTTAAACACTTAGAGTAAGTTAGGGTATTGTGATATAGGCTGCTACTCAACATTTTATTAAGTAGACAGGTAGAAAGTCATACAATTCGATAGATTCCAGTATTGCGAAGCACATTCCAAGACGAGATCCAGATAAGACAAGATGGTGCAATATCGTATATTTGAGCCTGACGTCGACCCGAGGTACAACCTCCTGGAACGTCAAGGTATGGGTGTCCGGACAGGCGACGTCGACCTAGAAATCATTAACATTTATATACCTCCAGCCACCTGCTGTCGGAGAGATTACCACCCTGACATCAGTGCGTTACTCAGAGGCGATAATCGTGTAATCCTCGGAGACTTCAACGCACACCACGATCTGTGGCACTCAAGCCTACAGGTTGATGGTAGGGGACAGGAATTGGCTGAACAAATAGACGATTCGACGTTTTGCACTGTGAACGGGGATGCCCCAACGAGAGTTGCGGTAAATTGTTCCAGCTCGCCAGACCTCACAATTGTCAACGCAGGTCTCATAAACTGCGTTGAATGGCGACCAATGCTTACTCTTGCATCGGACCATTTGCCTGTATTCCTCTCAATCGACCGCCCCAATAACTTTGTTACTTCTGAGAAACGCACCTACACTAATTTCAGTAAAGCTGATTGGGATGGTTTTCTTAATTTCACTGAGAGCACCTTCGCTGCTCTTCCCACCCCGTCTGATGTACGAGAAGGGGGAAAAGCGTTTCGCATGGTCATAGCTTCAGCCTCCAATCAATACATTCTGTCAGGTAGAATTAAGGAGATACGTCCGTATTTCCCCGCAGAGGCAGCGGCCCTGGCTAAAGAACGTGACCACGTGCGACGCTTGAACCCTACGGATCCCCAAATTCAAGATCTCAATGCGGAAATCAGACGGCTAGTTGATCAACACAAACGCGCCAAGTGGGAGGAGCACCTAAGGTCCTGTAACCTCTCTGCTGGTGTTGGCAAATTATGGTCCACTGTTAAATCCTTGTCAAATCCGACCAAACCTAACGACAAAATATCCATCACCTTCGGTGATAAGGTACAGTCGAAACCAAAGCGGTGCGCGAGCGCTTTCTGCCGGCAATTTGTACTGCATCGTCCGGTTGACAAGGAAATCAGGCGTGCCATCAGGGAAACGCACAAACGTAAAAACAGCCAAGCGCCCATTGCCATCACCACCACGGAGGTTCGGGAGGCCATACGGGGGTCCAAAAACTCCAAATCTATTGGCCCAGACGGTATATCCATGCTGATGCTATAACATCTCGGGGAAGAGGGAGTAAGGTACCTAACAACCGTCTTCAATCTGTCCATGACCACCTTTGTCATTCCAGAAAGATGGAAACAGGCAAAGGTGGTGCCACTACTAAATCCCGCCAAGCCGGCCAACGAGGGGGAGTCTTATCGACCGATATCACTCCTCTCGCCAGTAGTGAAGACCCTGGATACGGTCTTGCTCCCTTATTATACCGCTAACTTGAGACTAGCCGAACATCAGCATGGATTCCGCAAAATGCATAGCACTACCACCGCGCTAAACGCCATCACCACACAGATAGGTGTCGGTCTCAACCAATCTCGTCCAAATGACAGGACCGTGCTAGTTGCGCTTGATCTGTCGAAAGCTTTCGACACTGTTAATCACACAGAACTCATTAACGACCCGGAGGCTTCAAACCTTCCCCCCCTGTCTAAAGCGTTGGACCGCCAACTATCTGAGTGGTCGGCAGTCATCGGTTGAATTTAGAGGCGAAAGATCAAAACCACGTATAATTCAGCAAGGGGTGCCACAGAGTGGTGTCCTATCCCCGATTTTGTTTAATTACTACATATCGAGGCTCCCTTTCCCACCAGTAGGCGTTTCGATCGTCTCCTACGCCGATGACTGCACGATCCTGGCGACTGGACCCTCCGTTTATGAGCTCTGCTCGAGAATTAATTCTTACCTTCCATCCCTTTCCGGTTTCTTCGCTGCACGAGACCTGATATTGTCACCGACCAAATCCTCGGCCACCTTATTTACGACGTGGACAGCGCAGCCGAACATGGAATTAGACGTCTACGTCGACGGCATTAAGCTTC
This sequence comes from Merzomyia westermanni, assembly GCA_949987695.1. Classification (NCBI taxonomy): domain Eukaryota; kingdom Metazoa; phylum Arthropoda; class Insecta; order Diptera; family Tephritidae; genus Merzomyia; species Merzomyia westermanni. The sequence goes on from OX465291.1 coordinate 66,276,309, forward strand.
CGACTGTCACGCACCCCAAAATCTTAGGGGTCACGTTTGATAACATGTTCAACTACGGTGCTCATGTAGCCGCGATTGCCACCAAAGTACAAAGCCGCAACAAAATCTTCAAGTCACTAGATGGCAGTACTTGGGGGAAAGATAAAACGTACAAGGCAATCGGCCAGCCGGTTCTGAGCTACGCGACGCCTATATGGTCGCCGGGAGTGAGGCAAAAATGGTCGGTGTAAAAGAGCATAGCGAGACGTTGACTAGGCAATTTCTGTTCAGCTGCTATAAACCGCAGCATCCGAACAGGAACCTTCTGAACGAAAATGCGCCTCCCAGGAGAATAAGGAGTCATCTTCGTAAACACTATGACGAGATCCGGCATCACATTTTCTCGCCGTCTGATCCAAAGGTGCACCGGCGGGCCCTCAACCTCATCCACACGGAGTCGGTAAACTCCTTTGTCAGGTCTCGTCCAGTGAATGCAGTCCTACAGGCACAAGCTCCACCTGTTGCCGACGAGTAACGCGAACTGCCCAGGGAGACAAGAGTCACGCTGGCTCAACTTCGTTCTGGATATTGTAACAGACTAAGCTCTTACCCATCCAGACTGAACCCTGACATGCCAAATGTCTGCCCGGAATGGGGCGTATCTCCCCACGATACTAACCAGCTGTTCATCTGAGCCTACTCTTTTAACACCAATTTCACTCTGGTCCACCCCTGTTGAAGGCGCGAGGTTTCTTGGACTTCCGTTAGAAGAGCCTGATGACAGTGTTGGATGAGGGGTGACATCCTAGGCAGGTTAAGTAGTCGCTACAATAACAACAACAACAACAGATCCAGATATCTTAAGTATTCCGGAAGATATTTATTCAAACCCATAAAAAGTCAAAAAAGCCGTTTTGTCAAAATAGAGAGGTAATGTGATATATCGTACTATACCAAAACGTGGCTCTCCTATGAAATATGTGTAAACCGCTGGAAATAATCCAGCCACATTGTTGATATGGTAATTTACATCCATATAGATATGTGACAAGCTGATTCGGAACCAGGAAGAGCACGTTCCATCAAAAGTGGAGAAGGTTTTCCTTTTTCTGCTGATCTTATGCACTCAATTTGCTTTTCTGTTGTAGCTAACATATTCGGATGCTTACATGGCGTGATATACACCCCTGTGTCATCAACGTTCTAAATCCTAGTTGGAGGAAACTTATACTTTTCATACTCCTGTTCCACATTGAAATACTTCTACAATATCACATCACCCAAACTAGAGCTTTAATTAAAGGAACGACAATTTTTCACCAAAATTTATTTAAAAATATTAAGATATGAGAAGCTATTTAAAGAGTGCTCTGAATTATTGACGACCGCACGATGAAAAATGTTTTTTCACACTGATAGCAACCTAGTTGACCAATGCCAGCCGTTGCTATAGCGGGTTCTGACCATTACCATTATAGTAAAGAAGATATTCTTGCTCAGACATGAACAATTTAGGAAATACGCAGGTATATCAATTTACCAACCCATATCACAATACCCTAACTTACTTTATAAATTGCAACTCAAAATGTTTGCGATTTATTTAAAATATATTAGCTCCTTGCTAAGAAAAATGTATTAACCTTCATAAACAAAAGCGAAAAAATATGAATATGTTTATATCTTTTGATGTGGTAAATGCGTGTTATAATAAGAAGTATTTTCGAACGAGGCAACTCTTACTTTGCAGGCGTCTGCATTTTCCTGCCGTTCGCGCCAAAAATTACAGAAGGGGCAAACGAACATAGCAGTCTTTTTGATCTACTATTTCCTTATTTTATCGGCTTACCTGAACCCTCAACCAATACCAGTATATAAATACTCGATGCCAAAACTTATTGTTATAAAATTATCGGTTATAAAATCTCGATATCGAAGGGAAAAAGCATCGATATTGTATTGTATCGTATCGAAATTCGTTTCCCTAATTTCGAAAGTTCTACCAAAAGAACCAGCAAATAGCCTAGGGGATTTTATCAAATTTCTTCACAACAAATCAATTTCGGACGAGTAATAGCATTAAAAGTTTTGTAGTATGATTTACTATCAAAGAAGTGCGACCACCACCATTTTCGATAAATTCATATTTTTTCGCCTTCCTTCGAACACGGAAACTTACCAAGAGCATTTATGTGCTAAAATGCATACTATGTTTAGGCTCATTCCTTTAACTTAAATTTCAAAATATTGTGGTTTCCTCGTTTGTAGAGCACACTGGATTTTCGTTAAACATAGAACTTTCGTTGGCTTATCCAGTGAGCCTTTTAACTCACATTCGTAAAAATTACACATTCACGGTCCTGACAAGAGGGCGAGGATGTATTTTATTGTTTCCAAAAGAGCAAGTTTAGTTTTGTTTTGTTTGCAGTTGTTTTGTCAAGTGTACTACAGCTGTTCGTTTGACAGATTTACCTCAAGGAGGCAGGAAATATTCTTCTGCCTAAAACTTGCAACTTTTTCACTGTGAGAGAACTTTATTTCTTCTCTCTTTTGTGATCTCACTAGTCAGAGTACCGAGTACTGGATTAACTTCCTGTAGCCTTCTAACTCGTAAGAGATCATAGTGTAATAAACAAGGTGAAGTAAATAAAAAGAGACAGAAAACGTAAGCTATCTGAAATGGTACGGGTATATTTTCCAGGTACGCAGGAGTGTAAAATCTCAAAGAATTTTTGCCCGTTTTTGTAAAAAAGGAGTAAAAAAATTAACTACTTTCTAACTTAACAGAAATTTTGTTTTTTGTTAACGTGAAGAATAAACAGGTGATCAATAGCGAGAGGTGGACGGGGTCACGTCCATGGATGAGCCATTGACTGATACTTTATGACTCTTGAATGGTTTCCTGCCTTTCCCTTTGGTATGGAAAATTTTACAATTAAAATATGTAGCTTGAGTTTTTCTGAAACTATTTTCCGTCATCTCTTGTCAATTTTGGTTTGGAGACAAACCGGTTTCGGTGTTGTGCCATCATCAGTGTCCTTTTTCGTTTACTGGTTATGGCACAACGCCGAAACAGGTTTGTCTCCAAACCAAAATTGACAAGGTATGACGGAAAATTGTTCCACAAAAACTCATATTCTTACCCTGTCGGAAACAGCAACAATAAAAAGGCAGATAAAATATGTAGCTTCACAGAGGTTTCTCGGCTGGAATCGATCCAAATGGTTTCTTACTAAAACAATTTCGTGATAGATCTTATTCTGAGTCGATAGCAAACTGTATTTAGCTCCAATCTTTGGCGGAAACTAAAGAACATACCACCACAAATTGAATAAGAAGCTTCTCCATAAAAGTTTTCACACTTGCCTTATGAAACTATTACTTATTACTTTGTTTTTTGTTTTATAGTTATTTGATTGTTCGCCGTATTGGAAGGATATGTTTTTGACTCACTTTTTACATCAGCTTTTTCAATTATAAAGCGTCGTTTTAAAATTTTGTCTTTGTGAGGTACTGTTAAGCGCATTGTCAAAGATGCAGGATAGTGCTACCATACTCCTTGGTTGTATATGAGTCGGAATCGTTGCACTGTTTAGGCCCTGTGAGATGAAAAAATTTGCTTTTCTAAAGGCCTACATACATTTTTTTGTAAACAAATTGAACTTATTTCATAGCGATGTCAACAATAAAATTTTGATTTTACACGGGCCTCACTATAGTGATGTGTCAGTTACTGTTACAGTTTTGTGATTTCATTGAGGGATATCTCTAAAGATAAATCACCTTTTTTCGTGAAAATATCTTCCACGATATGATATTGCAGAACTTTGCTTTCAAGAACTACCAAAAAAGCTATGAACCGAAAATATGACAGTTGACCTCGTATGTTTATATAAAAAGTAGTAGCAAAATAGTAATAAGTTTATGTACTAAAACGTACTTATTTTACACAAAAAACAACACTTTTGCGGATACAACATTTGCTCCACATTTTCAGATAGCCGAATGACAGAACAAAGAAGAATTTCGAGCGAGACAACTGACAGCTTACTTCACCTTGTTGATTACACTATGGTAAGGGATCAGCAGGGGCGGAATTACGACATACGTTCCGTGATCGTAATCCGACTTTTAAGTCACAATGACTTTGAAACTGTCCAACTTTTTAAAAAACTAATAATGCATAATTGAACCGACCGGTTCTTCCAGCCAATTGCTCACGTATGCCGTAATTCCGAATTATGGGTTCGAGCTAGTGTGATTGAAAAATTCGCTTTCGATCACGGAACGTAAAACGTAATTCGACCCCAGACCTATTGTCGAATAGTCTTGTTGTTAGCGCCTGGCGCACTGTATGGTTTATTTTTTGTTCTTCTTGAAATAAAACGCAATATTTTCAAAATAAACTGGATTTGTTTTAAGATGTGTCTTTTTATTTTATTATTTTCTAAATACATAAGTAACATATGGTTGCCTTTAATTATTATAAGTACTACTTAAGTAGGTATCTACGTATGTTTATCCGAAAATATTTATCATTTCTAACAAATAATTTCAATGTTCGTTTTTTTTTGTTTCAATTATTGTTCCCAAGCTAGCTGATAAGTACAATACATCACAATGTCATTAACAGCGAAATATTTTTAAATAGTTTTCGCTGGCTTTCAAAGCACTAAGTTCGCACAACATTTTTTCTTCGAATTAGGTAACATGTATACTTTTTACGTAATTAGTAATAAATCACTCTTTTCAACGTACTTTTACACTATTTCCTACATACATTACAAAGTAAATACTAATACTTACTATTCTAAACAGTTGTTAAATGTACACACAGCTTTGCTTTCATTATTAGTTAATAATTAATTTCATTTATAATGTTATTAAGTAGTATTTGAAGTAGATTGTGGGTTTAAGGGATGGTCTTGCAACTTTGAGTTAACTTTAATCGTTTTTTATTACTTGATAAAAATACCGTAAACGCTTAGAACCATTTTTTATATTCAGTAGTGGTCATTTGAATAGCAGTGTGAACCTTAATGTGAAATTATTTGTGTTTCAATACATTTTTATTATTCAATGACGCAAATGGCATTGGCACAAAATGAAAAATATTAATGGGCAAAAATTTCAATTCATAAAACTAGCAATAAGAGAGTTTTATTAAATTGCGATGGCCACTCTTAAACCAACTAACTTCTTTCCGTACTTGCTCATGCGCATGTTGTTGTTTTCATACAGCAACATTAATCTCAGCAATATTTCCTCTCTGGCATATGGAATCTTTACGTCTAGAATGTTTAATATTACCCCCTAAATATTTTAATACTATTCACACCGTCATCACTCTGGCTTAAAGCGAGGAGTTTAATATTCGTTTAGATATAAAAGGCGTTAGATGCTTTTGAAATTCAATCTACATATACTTTATCGCCTTTAATTTCTTCGTAACCGATTGACATTGCTATAAATATGATCGCTACTGTATATATTTATCAAGTTCACTGGCCATTTTGTGGCAATAATTTAGTAAAACTTTCTATACTACAAACTACTGAAATTGCATTACAATTAAATAGGAAACACTAATAACTTTGCTTACTTTTTTTTAGAAGATAATACTTTCGTCACGAAATACAACATGCATTTCTAAAAACAATTGTTTTTTCTTTTATAAGTATATATACATATATATCGCAAGTAAAATTGCAAATCAGCCACACACTCCTGCAAAACGAGGTGAGTTTTTTGATTCTTCTGCTATGAAAATCTGATATTTTTTTCGAGGCAACTACATTGTGGTTTCTCAAAATATGCAGAGAAACGTATATTCAGAGCAACTTCATCCATAAGGTAATTTTTAGTCTCAAAATTAGATAGTTGCGTTTAATTTTTTTTTTGTGCAAAATTGTGATAAGCAAACTTTGCTTTTTCACCGGTGATAAGTATATGTATATAGAATATCCTACTCCTCATAAAAGAAAAGTGCTTTTTCCTGGTGAGGCATCCTAATATGCAGATGTATATGTATATGGACGTTTCCAAAGCTCCTTAAGTTAGCATAAGATTACTTGTACATTTTGGCATATGTCTGATACTCATTTTGAAAAAATCATGCAATTAATATGCTAATTCATATTGATAAATGCTATCGCGCATCTCGATCCAAACACGGTGGTTCAGAAATCTTGAAAAACGACTGCATCTATAAGTATTGAAGTTGATGTTGACTCGATTAAACAGATCGATTGTTATTCAACTAAGAAACCAGCTTGTAAATATAACTCGAAAATTAAAAAATTGCGTAATAGCTCCTTTCACATCTAGGTGTGTGATATATGGTATCCACACTATAACCCAAAACTAAGATATTTTTCCTACATATGCCAATTTAAGTCGTTACTATTTATGACCGCAGCTATAGCTTATCAAACGTTTGTATGTATATATTTTAAATAAATATATTATACATTTCTCATCTCTTTTTTATGTGGTTTGCCTCATATATATTTTTTTATTATTTAATTTTTTGATTGTTAGGATAGAAAAATACTATTCTTATTTCAATATTTTGATATTGGAATCATTTTACATTCGCTTTAAGGATAGAACAAATCTTAGTACATCTTAAACAAAGAAGACAACGTCAAAAAATATATCTAAAAGGGCAACATGATGTTTTGAACAAAAAACAATATGTTACTTAAGTTTTTAAGTTTATGCTTAAGTACAGGCAATTCCGTACATTACCATCATACAGGCTTTAAGGATATATGTATGTACATAAAAATTATGTATGTAACCATCATACATTTTAAGCGGGTATAGTAGCTTCCTCATAGAAATCAGGTTCGTCGTCATCTTTGGCTTCACTTCCATCGAGCTAAATAAAAGAGAACAATAAATTTTCATAATTAGTAAGAAAATACTGCAAAGTCTCTTTGTATAACAGAAAATTAAGAAATGATTTATAGCAAACCGTTTGAGTATTTGGGATAGACCATTTAAGAATCTTGGATATATGTTGTTGCAGAACTGTACTTCAGACCACACATCCATCGCAGACAGAAGTGTTAAATAATGTTTACCAATAGGAATGATTACCGCTTTGATTAATTATTATTTTATTGAGAATCCATTTAATGACTGATTACCATTACTTTCAATTTTAATGATTATTTTCCAATTCATTAAAAAAATAATCTAAATAAATTCTGATTTTTTACGACTATCAAAAATAATCAAAAAAAATTGTTGTTGTTTGGTTACTTTTTTTTTATTATTTTTGAACTTTTTTAGTATTGTTGAAGAAGCCCATATGTTAATATACACAGCAACAATACTGAAACGTTGTTTTGATTATTGTTTATTTTTTCTAATCGTAATCAATTAATAATTGCCTTTTCTTAAAAAACAATTAAAACAATCATTACCAATTAAAAAAGCCGTTATATTAATTGATTACTAATTACTAATCAAATTTATCAGGTCTGCTAATAAGCATGGAATTGCGATTAAGACCTTTTTACCCTAGAAAAGATGGTTCGAATGTTCACTCGTGGCATTGTTCTCAAGAACTTCTAGGAAGCTTGAAGAGTTTGTGCAGCTGAACATTTGAAAAGTTGGTTCTTCTCGTCTGAAGTCATACTGGGGTTAGTGTGGATAGGTAAAAGTCTAACCTACTACCGTATGCAGTTGAGGCAGAGTGAGTTTAGTCTTCCTAGGTATATTATGTTCTTGTTCAGCTCAAGTAAATGGGTTTTCTTCTTCCGCGGGTTTTACGTCTTCCGCGGGCAAAAGAATTTACAGGATCATAATTGAGGGGAGCGGCTGTCGTGGTAAAGCTAGTGTTTGCTACCACAGCGAAGGTCCCATATTCAAGTACTGCGGCAGGTAACATCAAAATGCTTGGAAAAAGTTTTTTGCTAAACTGCGCCGGTTATCGGCAGCGGACGGAGCCATCCCATGGATGTAGTGAAATAACGCCCGGGAAACCACGCCTAAGTTCGTTATTTCCTTTTGAAAAGGAAATAAAGCCAGCGGGTGTGGATATATGTGGCCTAGGTCGATCCAACGCCGGCTACGCAATCCTTATTACTTCGGCACTGAAACCCATTCTGTTTGGGAGACCTTTGGCCGCTTTTAAAAAAAAATAAATTTCGGGCGATCAGTCACCTACTACGCCATCCACAGTTTTTCTGCACAACAACCCCTTCTGTGTAGGCGGCTTTCGGCCGCGCTTATAAAAAATAACCCTTAGCCGATTTAGCCCCGTCTTCGCAGTCCACAGTTTTTCTGCACAAAATCCCCTTCTGTGTAGGCAGCTTTCGGCATTTTGAATAGGGAATAACGCCCGCAGGTGCCGTTTGGAGTGGGCGAAAAAGTAGGTACCGCCAATTTGTAGGAAAAAACGTAGAAAAGCATACCACAGTTAGTTCTAAACAAAAATTCAATACATATTCAGTTGAGTCAAATGTGGTGTTTTTGAAAAAAACATTCTGAAGTAGGGAGCTTTTCGCATACGAATTATCCGTGTTTCGATGTTTAGCATTGGATACATAACTAATTCAAAGCCACACCAAAATGGCGATATCGTCTGGTCCCTTGGCTTTTGAGACTTCGGTGGTTTTCATGGCTTTTTCAGCCCCTATGGTGATAATGGCAGCAGGCTCCTCTTCTCAAAATCCTGTCCCATCTCTTATCTTTCCGAATATTGAAACATATACACAGTGAGTTTTAAACTTACCGCTTGCAACTGTTTGGGTGTATAGATCATTACAAGTCGCTGCCTAATCGGTACCATCATGATTAAAAAGAATGGAAAGGCCAATGATATTTTGGACGATTTCACAGCCCAAAGTGTTGTGAGACAAAGCACTTGTATCGTTGTAAACAAGTGCATTTTCCATGTGGGTACGCGTTTCACGTATGGTGTGGGTGGATAATGTTTCACTGGCACGAAATATAATCTCACTCTGTAATTCAAAATATATACAATAATAAAAAATGGTAATAAAAACCCATTGAATCAAATTACCTGTCGAAAAACTGCACTCCACTCATTGAGGCAATACCCATGTAAAGGAACACACCAAATAATACTGCCATAGGAACCAAACGCAACAACGGAGCCATTGTAACCGATAAGCCAATCATAAGCGATACAAAGAAACCAGACAAACGCTGTTCCTTAACATCAATAATATGTGGCGATTCACCAGGAGCATGTGTTCTAAAAATTATTGGTTGAGTTCTAAAAGTATTGACGAAATAAATATGTCTAATTCCTCACCTTGACATCACCGTTAAGGCCGACACATGCGTCACTGAACGTACCGTCGCAGCACAATGCCATGGCGCACCGAATATCCCACAGCAAGTATTCAAAAACCCTAATATCACAATATCTAAATGTAACCCTGATCCCTTCTTCAGACGACGCTCTGGCTTATCGATAATCAATTCAGATATGTGTGATTCCATGAATATGAGTATGTATACCAAAATAGCGGGTATACCACATGCAAATGGAGCCCAAACGGGCATACCACCCAAAGGCACCAACCAACCGCGTACATCTGGATCGCTGGGTGAAAGTCCCTCTGGCACGCTGAGCTTATCGGTGTACACCTGAGGTATCAGATAATCAATCAACACGAAAATCGCTATAGCGATTGGCACACCAAAATCACCCAGCGCACGGCGAGCATTTCGTCCCAGGAAGTGAGAATTGCGGAAGAGTTTTAAATAGTAGGCGATAGTGAAGGTGCCCAGGGTTAGTATTGTGCAAAAAAGTGCTGTATTTGGCATATTTATGTGTGTTGCAGTGGTGGGTGTTAAGTGCATCCTAGCTGTTGTATTTACTATTGTCGGCTCCGTTGTCATGTTCATATCACCGAAGTTATCGAAAGTTGTATTAGCGAATTGATGCAACTGTGGTGCAAGCGTTGCTGGTGGAAAATTATAATCGGCCAAAAGTGGATTTTTCTTATACACTGAAACTAATTTCGTCAACGTTTCATACATATAAATCAATGTGATCAAAGCAGAGAAAATTTCTTGTGTGAAACGCGTGAAGAGACGCACATAAACACTACATTCAAACGCCGATAGTGTGGTGGCAATGACGGCTAGCCAAACCCCGATATAGGCGCGTATTGTGAGAAACGGTAGTTGATTCTCGCGACAAAAATTAATTAGCGCTTCGTCAAAAAGTAACAGCGGGCCAGTGGTACCTATAATATCGAGCGGTTGTCCGGAAATCGAGTGAAAAATTATACCACATACAGCTGTACTCAATAATGTCTCTGATATGCCAATTAGATTGCCTGTCTTCTCAGAGGCTAGACCGCCGAAAGTGATTGCTGTGGACAGGCACGCAAAGTACATGAAGATCGTTGCTGCAAGTGTTTGTGAATTAAGGCCATCGGTTATATCGCTCTTATACATGGGCAAGCGACGTTTGAGATCATTACGCAGACCGCCCCACCATTTGTGCGTCTTTTCGAGTGGATTAATTGGTTTTTTACCATCAAAATCATCAAACTCGGGCTTCTTTTCGACTATGGTTTTGGCTTGTTCCTTCATGCGCGCTTTTAGCTCTTTCTGCACCTATGTGGGTGGGATATAGGAGAAGTTAGTGCATAAAAATCTCAAATCATATTCGACAAACCACATAGTAAAACTACCAAATAATTTCTTTATTTTTACATCAAATTATTAGGTTTGGATTCATATTTAAGAGTTAACCCGGAAGCTTTGGATCATCTATGCAACACTGAGACGTCGCTGAGAGTTACAGAATTACAGAGAAGCGAAATTCACACAAAAAGCTTTTCGCAAACAAAACTTGTACTTGACCCTACAAGACAGCAGACCTTCACATGAGCCGTCATTTGAAAGAAACCGCTGAAGGGGTCATCAGGGCGTAGAACTAATCGGCCATCAGATTTGTGGTAGCAATATGAAAAATCTGATACATCTATTAGCAGCGTCTTGTAGGATGAGTTAACAACCAAACAGCTATTGACCTTTAATGCGGTTGGTAAACAGTTCGCTTCTTGAGCTTATTCGATTTTCGGTAATCTAACAATAATTAATTATAAGAGCTGAAGCAAATACCTCTCTTAGTATAATTGTAGGGGCATTTGTATCAGATAAGTATTTATAAGTTTATCCCTAAATTTTGTGTTAATAACCTAACAAGTGAGTGAAAAAAGGTTTGGAAGTTTTACTATATCTATTTAATAGACTAACTAGCTCTATTTAATAGACTAACTAGCTCTCGCAAATACAAATCCTACCTCCAATGCCTTGCGCTTACGCGCCCGAATCCAATCTTTTTTTGCTTTCAATTCTTCAAATGGCAAGAGATCTTGACGTTCCCAATTACCAGGTGGCAATACAATTGAGTCATCTAAGAATTCATTAATAGCCGAGAGCAAGTCTTTACGATCGTCTGCCTTATAAGCAATGCGATGAAAGAAATCATTTGCCATTAGCGTCGCTATAGAGCGACCGACTTCATGATAATCCAAATCGAGCGTTAGTGGCCCCATTAATATGAACATGAAGCGCACAGGCACGGGTACCTCGGTTAAAGTTGGCATGAGCACACCTTCGGCTAAACGCACAAAGGCAATAGTTGGTTGTTGAAGAAAATCCACGGCGCCCACCTTAAAATACACAGTGAAAAGTTAGAGATTTTATAAAGCATATAAATATTAAGTTTTTTTATGAATGTACTACATACCAAAACAGTCATTGCTTCAGCGCCCACAGGTATTCGCCTTAGAATGCTATCGTTTTGCAGCTTTTGTAGATTCTCTTGCGACGACGAATACATATCGTCTCTCATGTCGATCTTTAATTCATTGCTACGCTTACTGCCGCCAATATCGGCTGCTGGCAATATCTTCGGACGCTTGTCATCTCCGGGTAGATTCTATGGGTGGTGAAAGATGGTTCGTGTTTAACAATTAGTTAAATGTGGAACGTCGTAAACTAAAAGAGCAGTTATTCTGCAGACATATTTATAAATAAACTATGCAATACAATTTTAACTTTAAAACTAAATAACTGATTAGAAAGCAAGCAGGTATTTAGAAAGTTTTTGTTTTTGGGAACATAACAAAAATTGCAAACAAAAATATCTGCTTTATTTTAACGCGTTTACGGACATGCATATAAATACATTCGTAAAATTATTCACAAATAAAGAGTTAATAATAAGAAATGCATACGTACATATGTACATCTACAATTTTATCAAAACATTCGGAATATTTACTTTAATTGCTCTTTTTAACTCTCATCCACCTAGTCTTTTTGACCGAGTTTTACAAAACGGTATAGTCCGCCTAACGTAACTGAATAAACTTAAAAATAAACAAGCAAGGAAAGCGCTGTCTTCGGCTATGCCGAAGGCTTTAGGCCTTTCATAAATACGCGTCACGGTTTTAAATGTCCGATCCTTACTTACAATAAGAACAAACTCTGCAAAATTTGTTGGTCTTACCCTGTTAATTTAAAGATACATAGCCCAAACCCTCTTTAACGGAAATAAACACAATATATATGTAATAAGTACTGTACTTATTTTGAGAGCCTCGCTATTTAATTACAATATGTATAGCCCAAAACACATTTATCGAAACTATCGGTTGTCGGGGAGAAGAAATAAAAATAAACGTGTATTGGCGATTTTCATGTACATGTCAGATTTTTTTTTTTTGTTTTTTTTTTTGCATTGCTTCGTACGTGGTAGCCAAATTGTTGGTAGAGCGTACTTTATTGTTGACCTTGCATCAGTAAACTTGGATAAATTTCTATGGCAATAGTCGCACACGACTAAAAAAAAAAAATTGTGACGTGTACATGAAAATCGCCGATACACGTATTTTTATTTTTTCTCCCCTTTCCGAAAAACTATATTTGGTTCATAGGACAGAATGTGTGTAACGCGGTGTTATCATCAGTGTTGTCGTTTTGGTTACTGGTAATTTTTCTCACTTTAAACGTTTTTGGTCATTTTTTCGATGTCTTCATACCTTCTATACGATGCCTTCGCAACACTAAATGTGATTAGCTGTAATTAGATATTTTTATCGTAAAGTTTGGTATTTTTTGGCATAAACTTGCATATAACATTTTCAATTACGACTTCTATTTGTGTTTATTTATAGTGAGTTTAAAAATTCATATTGCCTAGAAATATAGGGTGTTTTTTTTAGGGGTATAGAACTTCGAATTGAAATAAAACACAAGAAAATCGTTTTAAGGTCCATCAATTTGGCTTTGTTGGAAGGATAATTTTATGCCATTAGTGTTTAAATATGATTTCGGGCATGTGGCCGCCGCGGCTGGCTCGAATAAAGCCAATTCTACAGGTCCAATTTTCAACCACTTTTTCGAGCATATGGGGCCGTATGTCGGCAATAACGCCACGAATGTTGGCTTCCAATTCCCCTAACGTTTCTGGTTTGTTGGTGTAGACGAGCGACTTCACATATCCCCAAAGAAAATAATCCAATGGTGTCAAATCACACGACCTTGGTGGCCAATTGACAGGTCCATTCCGCGAAATTATGCGCTCATCGAATGTTTCCTTCAATAAATCGATTGTGACGTGCGCTGTGTGGCATGTAGCGCCGTCTTGTTGGAACCACAACTCATCCACATTCATGCCATCCAATTCGGGAACAAAATAGTCGGTTATCATGGCTCTATACCGGTCTCCATTAACGGTAGCTGCCTCTCCAGCATTATGGCGGAAGAAGTATGGCCCAATGACTCCACCAGCCCATAGAGCACACCAAACAGTCAGTTTTTGTGGATGTAATGGCGTTTCAAGGGTCTCATGTGGATTCTCTTCACTCCAAATGCGACAATTTTGCTTGTTGACGTAGCCATTCAACCAAAAATGAGCCTCATCACTGAACAAAATTTTGCGATGAAAATCAGCATCGAAATCAATCTCATTTTCGGCCCATACACCAAAATCACGACGCATTGCATGGTCTCGCGGCTTTAATTCTTGCACAAGCTATATCTTGTAAGGTCGCAAGCCAAGATCTTTGCGCAGAATCTTCCATAAAGTTGATGGACAAAGCTCCAATTGCTGTGCACGGTGGCGAATCGATTCATTCGGGTCCTCTTCAACACTTTGCTCTAAGCGGCAATTGTTTCTTCGGTGCGCACTGTTCGACGTCTCTGCGGATGCGTATTATCACATAGAGTAAACGTAGTGCGAAAACGATCCATGGTGAACCGAATTAATTGCTCTGATGGACGATTATGTCGACCACAAAATGGACGGAGCTCACGGTAAACTTCGCGAACTGAACCATTATTTTCGAAATAAATTTGCACGATTTGCAAGCGTTGTTCTTTTGCCAACCTGTTCATGATGAAATGGCAAACCAAACTGAACATAAATGACATTAGAGTTGCCAGACTTGACCACAAAATGCCAGTCTTATCTCTATTCGAAAAACAAACCTGTAAAAAAAACACCCGTTAGAATTAACCCGTGAACATTTTCATGCGATGATTTACTACGATTTTCGACGTGGGTTATCGAGACAGGCGTGCATCAATCAACTTACTTCTACTTTTGGTGTTGAATCACCACACTTAGCCACTGTGAAACGATGGTACAACGAGTTCCTACGTGGCCGCCAATCTCTGCAGGACGAATTTCGTGAAGGTCGTCCCAAAACGGTGTTTGTGCCAGAAACAGTCGATGCTGTGCGTCAATTGATAATACAAGATAGTCATGTGACATATCGCGAGATAGAGGCATCCTTGGCCATTAGTGGGACCAGCATACATTCAATATTGCATGAACATTTGGTCGTAAAGATTTGTTCTCGGTGGATACCGCATAATTTGACAGCTGCCCAAAAAAGGACTCGTGTCGATTGGTGTAAAGAAATGTTGAAGAAATTTAGCCGCGGTTTATCAAAGCACGTCTATGACATCGTAACAGGTGACGAATTTTGGAACTATGCATATGAGCCGGAAACAAAGCAGCAATCGACTGTATGGGTGTTCCAAGACGAGCCTAATCCAACAAAAGTTGTTGGCGCAAGAAGCACCTCAAATGGTCGCCTGTTTTTTCGGAAAATCTGGTCATTTCGCAACTGTTCCACTAGATAAACTTAAAACGGTCAATTTTGAGTGGTATACAACCATTTGTTTGCCAAAAGTTTTTGAAGAATTAAGGAAAACCAACCGCCGAAGACAAATCATTCTTCACCAAGACAATGCGAGCTCTCACGTATCGATTCACACAAGAGAGTTTTTAAGGACTCAAACGGTCGAATTGATGGGTCATCCGCTTTACAGCCCTGATTTGGCACCTAATGATTCCTTTTTTATTCCCGAAAAAAAAAAAAAAATGCGAGGTCAACGTTTTTCAACGCCTGGGGAGCTGTTTCTAAACAGCTCGTTTTAGAGGTATCCTCTTCTAAGTGGCAAAAGTGCTTTGAAAATTGGTTCAAGCGAATGCAGAAGTGTATTGACTTGGATGGAGAATATTTTGAAAAAAATAAGACTATTTTCCTTAATATTTGACTGTGTTTTCATTATTAGGCGCAAAATATAAAAGGCACAACCTAGCTTTAGGCAAAATATCCCGCTAATGCTGGAAGAATGGCATTTCAGAAGTGTAGCTTAAGTTATGACAGAAAACCTAATAGTTTCTTCTTGAAAAATTTATAGTGGCTAAAGAAAATATATAAATTTTGAAGTATATTTAGTTGAAGAGATTCAAAACGGTTTTGTTGATTTTTCTTTTCACAATTCCATCTGTAATTTCAAATAAACCTGTATGTGTTAGTTTTTATAAAATAGTAGTTTTATGGTCATTTATTTTAAAATTTTTATTTTAAATTGAAAATTTACTTGTTTATTGCTGTGACAACACTTGTTATTTTTATTATAACATAGGATACTGAAATTAAAGACACACTTGCTCCTGCATTCGTAAAGTAAGAAAGCGCTTTTAAATCCATTGCACAACAATAACTAGCCAGCAAAGTGCTGGATGTTTCAATTCTGTAACTTTTTGAACAAGGTCTGCTATCTCTATATAATACACAGATATGGTATAATCCTGACAATTGACAAGCTAACCAGATATAGCCCTTGGGATTTCAAGATCTATTCCTTCTTCTAATCTTTAGCAAATGTAATGTTTAAAAATGGTACCAAAGATAATTACAATATGTTTCCTAAAAGTCTTGTGTATCTTTGCAAATAATATTTCGTATGAAATGGGCTTATAATTTAGTAAAGAAAATCTCTTGGTAAGCTAGACATAAGTTTTTAAGCACTTGAACTTTTAGTAACGAACCCTACAATTCCTAAGCGTTTCGGTTTCTCAAATTTTTTGAATCGAATCTGCCCTGCGATAGTTTTTACTGTTCACTGTCTTCTTACATTTTTATAATACACTCTGGTAGTCTTTTCGACTGAAATAGGAAATTGTGTGCTTTAATGTTTGACGTTCTTTGGTTTACTTACTTCACATTGATAACATATATCGACACTTTTTACGCCAATTGTAAGATAGGGCATTTTTAATCGTTTTCTGACATATGGCGTTTTGAAGATAATTAAGAGATAACGGCTTAAATGAATAGAGTTAGGACTACGGTGTAATATATCATAATACTTAGGATAAAGACAGGAGTCGGGTGTGTCCATCGGTTTGTGCACGCGATAACTTGAGAAAATATTGGAACACCGAGGGATCGCAAAAATCTAAACATTTGATTTTCAGTGAATTACAATTATCATCAATAATGAAATCTGATGACTAAATTTAATTTATTGCTTGAGTACTAGTCCTTAACAGTTTATGAAACAGGGAGTGGTGAGGCATTAATTAAACCAAAGTATTATTGATCCGTTTAAGATATCATTACAAAATACTGAACATGAATTACATACATTTAGCAAAACGAATGTATGGGAGAGAACCCAGTAATAAACAGCACATAAACTATTTTTTAAAAGTCGTAGACGAATGTAAATATGCAATAAATCTGTGACAAAAAATAATAGAAAGAAAACCCTGAGTAATCTAAATTCAACCTCACCAAAACCTTTGGATATGGTTTTTGTACCACCTTTTTGTGAGATACATCACCTATTGCTGGTATATATCGTTCGGCCATGTGGTCTATACTATTCTTAGGAGTCCTTTTGTGGTAAAACGCTAACGGCTGGCACTGCTGAAGAGCTAGTCACTGTACTGCGGACTGCTACGATAGGTATTAGCAACAATATAAACACTATATTTGTATTTTAGGCGTAGTACACGCCTCGTATACCTATTATATATTAATTATGTTCTAATCTATATTTCTTTATATCCTTTCCCTTGCTGTGAAAAGAACAAACGAAAATAAACTTGAAACTATTACAAAATAAAAAACAAACATCAATGTGCAAATAGTAGGGGAATGCATTAACTGACAAAAAAACGAAAATAACATTCCTTAATATGAATTAACATTTTAACTGTATTCACACTGAAACCCATAATTTCTAAGCTAAGTATGTTGGTTGCAATAATTGACAATACTACACATACTTAGTGTAAGTATATTTTTTCTTAGTTAACCAACTAACTTTGACACTAAGCTCAGTGTGAATACAGCCAACGCTAAATAAACTATTTAACAGGGGAGAAAACCGTGAAAAACATAAACAAAACTTGATTTTATATATACATATGTATATTTTTTTCTATTTCTAGTTAATTTACTCCAAAATAGGACATGGTGGAGTGCCGCCGATGTGCATCACTGCTTGGACCAATGCTGAGTGAAATAGACGTAGACGGTGCACTCAAGGTCTCACAAACGGAACTACGCTTTTTTGCATTTTCTATGTTGAGCCGATGTTGTTGTATTGCATGTTGTTGTTGCTGAAGATGTTGTTGCATTTCGCTGCTCATCCAAAGCAACTGAAACCCATGTAATAGTTTTTTATTGCATATAAATACAAAAATAAGGGTTTTTGAGTGTATGGATGTCACAAAAACAAACGCGACAAAATTGTTGTAATTTGGTATGAAATTTATAAATTTTTTTTTTATTATTTTAAGGCGATTTAAGTTAATGAATGAGTAAAATAAAGGATTCGCAGAATATATGAATATATTCAAAATAGGTAAAAGATAAAAGGGAATAGATACACATTTATAAATTTTAACGTATCTAGTCGCTTTTAAATGGCTAGTCGTTCAAGGATACTGGGTCAAGATAACTTTAGTCAACTTTCAAGAATTCTTTTATGTGTATATCTCGAAGCAAGACATACTTTAAATGGTATGAATATAAAAAAAATTCATTTCATAAATTTCGGACAGCTATTTAGCTACTGCTAAACTGCTTTATCTCGATAATACACAAACTTTTTGGTTTCCAGAAATCTTAGAAATTTTATGAGAAAAGTTTTCGAATTGCTCGTTAAAGGACTTTTCAAATACTTTCTTGATAACGGTTATGTTATTATTTTATTTTATTGTCAATCATCAGCGATGATTTCAGTTTTCTTATTTTACTAAGATGAGTAATTTAGTTGTGACATTAATAAGCATGTAAATGTATGCTCACATGAGTTGAATAGTTTTGTTTATGATTATGAAATATATGTAAGTATATGATTTTCCATTATGTGCCATAATACGGGTAAGCCCGTAAGACATTATCAATTGAAATGAAAACGAGAGTGAATCGATGAGGAGATGAGACACTTATACATATATATAGATATTATAAATGAATTAATGAAGTAATTTCCATAAAAAAATAAAAGTAGGTAAAGTTGCACGGTTTTCAAGAATTTTTAGTTTCCTTAATGTTTTGAAAATTTTCTACTTCTTCTAACTTCTAACGTTTCCTGTCGTTGCATCTTAAAATTAGAGCGGAAACCAAGGTTCAGATCAACTATCTTAATTATTGTCTAATCTCTCTTCTCCACCAGAAGAACACTTCACATTTAAGTAGCAGACGACATATACTTGGCCCCAAATTCCCATTCTCTCTTGAAGAGGATCAAGTATAAACAACATTTTCGGTTCTATTTAGAGCTCAAAAGCCTTTTTCTTGGAATTTACCTTAGCTGTACCTTAGTAGCGTAAGACGTTGGGTGATAATTTAGAACAAGGTCGGCTGACAAGTCTATTGTGTGGGTATGCGAACATAAGTTGATGTCGTAGAGTGCATTTTCATCATATCCTCATACCCGCACTTGTTTATTTCCTTACGTTCTGTACCTACGATTTTATGGATTACCGATATATTGAACCCGATACCGAAAACAAATATTAGGTCGATACATTTCATTTCATAATATTGCCTGTAACAATCACTAACAATCTGATTAAAATATTACAATATAATCGATATATTCGTTTGTGTACCTAAGGTCACCGGAGCTCAACCAAAACTGTACTTTTTGTATTCCTTTATAGACATAACGGTAAGGGCAGTGCGTTAGATAGGGCTAAGAATTGATGGCAGATTTTTTCAATATTGATATTTTTATATAAGGTTTTTTTTTTTGTTCAACAGAGGCTGGCATATTTTTATGTAAATTGCTTAACCCACACATATGTATTTATATATCTTCTACACAAATACACTTAAAAAAGTATAAAACACATTTCTTAAATAAGATGTGTCACATAACAAGTAAACCATGTATAACTAATACTGACAGTGCACAAAAAATCAAAATGGATTAATGGCTTTTTATACGAGTGCATGTATGTATCGATGTGCGCATATACATCTGTATAGGTATGTTGATATATAAATTAGTTTGTGGAAATACAATGCGTAACATGAGTTTAGTTAAATGCTAAGATGATATGTATGTATGTTAATACCATAGCGTACGATCACATGAATTATGCAATGTTAGTTAATGCAATTGTAGTAATATTATATAGTTATTTATGTGCATAAAATATATACTCATTTTATGTAAGAGCCCTTTTCGATTAAACGCAACATTGCGCCTATAACCAAGACGAAATTAATCGAATACTAGTACTTATTTACATCGTATATTCTGTATTTTGGTCATCAGTGTGTGTCTAGTAATACCCATACATATATATGTATATTTTCGTACAAAAAGCTCATACAGGGCGTACAGTAAGTCGCGCATAAACATAAAACTTTTGATCTGGCACATCATCCATCATCATTTTGGCGCCTACACGAGTGTGGCCCTTGCGTATCAAACTATTTAGCGATAACTAACCCGCACTGCTAACAGCAAGTGATCACGAATGATAAACCTACATTAAAGGGGCAACTCACCCTTAATCTGCTGCCGATTTGTCGAAAGGGAAATCTATTTATTTGCTCATTCGCGTTTCAGGACTCACATAGCGAATTCATTGGGTTTCAATTCTCTGCGCTATGATCAAATTTACGTGATTTTTATGTAAATGGTTAAATTTCAAGGTACGGTGAGAGACTAATAGAGCGCGATCGTTGCTAGTCGATACCTTACATCTGAATTTCTCATTCAGTTCAAAGTATCACTTATTGCCAAGAGTAATTGTCTGCTGAATTTCTTCGCTGACACTATTTACGGTGTAAGCGCTGGTTCCCAAAAAATCTATCAACAGTTACATAGATGCTGAGTCGCAGGTGCAGCGATTCTTTATTTGAGGACAGAAAATACTTCGCCTTGTCCTTGTTCACAGCAAGGCCCACTCTCCCGCGATTTTATCCAGGCCAGATAAGAACATATGTTAGGGCCAATAATACCAATAGCTTCAGCACACGCTAGCGAATACAAGCATAGACCTGTTTCGTGAATAATTTTTCCAGCTTGAATTTTAAGAAATCGCACAATGGGCAGTCGGATATAGTTTCTACTAAACCCTTATGGAGGTGTTCGCATTGCTTGACGTTATGTTGAGTAGCTGTATAAGATTTGCATCCAGCCTTACTTATTTTGCCTTCTTTTCTGTGTTTAATCACCAGTTGAAAGACTATTCAAGACTTACTGGACACCCTGTTTGTGTGAGCTTAGGATTAAAATACCTCTAAACATATATATACATACATATCAAGATGTATGTGGAAAAAGTGTAAACTTAGAGGGTTACCTGCAGACTAGTATAGCTGCTATATTTCCGCTTTGTAAATGGAAATCCACTTTGATGTTCATTCACGTGCCGATGGCGCAATAACAGTGAACGCATAAGCGCCGGCTTGTCTTCTGCATTAATTAGTTCTTCAACAACCATCTGAGGGCAAAGAGAAATAAAATTATGGTATTAAAATATAAATATTTTAGAAAACTTTTACATCGTAATGTCGATTTATTATTTAAATTAACGTGTAATATACGTAACTTAACCAAATATAAAAGGGTTTCTTGTTGTTGTAACTATTCCCTAACTCTTTAGGTTTTGCTTTTTCAGTTAAATTCACCTGTTCCACAACTCTGTACGCCACAGCTGGCAAATCCTTCTCATTCAAATCGAGCAGTACAACTCCTGTTTCAAGGCAACGACGTAAATTGAGCAACGAGTGGAAGGACAATGAGGCAACATGCGGTTTGCCCCACCGATCTGAACCTTCCTCAACATCTTCCTCATATTTGATCCAACGCGCAGTCTCTTTCCATTCGCGATCCTCGCCAAGACCGATGAGTTCATCAAGTTGCACAAAAATCTAAAGGAACATAATAAATAAAGTAAATTTATTTAATAAATAATAACTATAATTAGTTTATTCGGAATTACCTCATGTGGACTATGATCGTAGACCTTTTTCAATTGCAAGCCCGCCACAGTGATTTGTGGCAATTCACGCAGCTTGATTGAAGAATGATGAATTTTATGACGTCTGAGCGCCCTTGGATCATCGGAACGATGAGATCTCAACTCGTTGAGATCAGCTTCCTATTTATATAATAATGAAAATTTATTGTTTTCTATTTAAAACGATATCCATATAAAAAAGTTTTCATCAAAATGAAAATAAAAGTTCAGTTTTAAAAACATAAAAGGGTTCAAGCTTTAATGGTGCCACACAACCTTTGAAAAACGCTGGCGTGCCTAGTGTTGCAATTTTTAACATCCAGTTGACAATTGTTTTTTACATTTGTTTTTTATGCAAGAGAGAATCACACGGTAGAATAAAGCAAGTAATGAGTGATTTATATTCATCTTTTGTGTGATAATATTTGTCAACTTAACTAGCAGTATATATGTACAAGTACTTTCTAAATTGATATCGACCTTGTTTTCCAAAAAAAATTTTAAGTTAGTCATCCATTAGAGATGCCAGTTACAAACTGTTTAATTTCAGGTTATTTTAAATTGCATACTCATTTTTCTTTTTTATTCTATTTTGATATGACTTACTATCTCTCTCTCTCTATGGCGCGATATACAACAGGTATATCATCATAAACCTCCTAAGAGATTTTTGCGCCAAGCTTCTCTTCCAATTTGTGGTGTGCCGATTTGAATTTTCCCTACAAATTGGTGGGTCCTACAGTTTTTTGCCGACTCCGAACGGCATCTACAAAGGAGACGAATTTTTGCTGAGAAGCCTGTCATGGCAGAAATACACTCGGAGAGTTTGCCAAACCACTGCCGAGGGGCGACCCCGTTTTGAAAAACTTTTTTCAAATCACTTTTGATGTTACCTGTACCAGGGCTCTAACCATGGACCTTCGGTGTGGTAGGCCGGCAACACTACCTTCACACCACGGCGGCCGCCAAAAACTATCTCGCTATTTTTAAAAAAGGCTTGATATTTATGTTGAAATTAAAAGAAATAAAATTTTTAACAGGAAATGAATCCAGTACATTTTAGTGTTGCTATCTCTTTGTAGGTTTACTGCATTGTAGATTTAGTAGGAAGTAAGAAGTAGCTCTTAAATCAGTGTGATATGGACGAACTGTGATTTTTTTATGCGATTTTGTAATAATCTCAATCTGTTTTCAAAAAAGTCAGGCGTGGTATTCTCGCATGTGCAGGAAGCAGCAAACGAGATAATCTGAGCAAACGGGGTATAAGTCAATATCTTAGTTTTTTTAAGTGGAAAATATTCTGATAGGAATCTTCAGACCGAGCTCTAGTACTCCATACAGAGTCGTCATAATATTGATTTGAACTGAATTATTTCTCACTACTTCCGTCTGTCAAGTCTTACTCTCCAGAAACCCATTTTCGTCCCTATATTAACGAATACTACTGATTAAATATCAGCACATCAATGTTTCTGTAAACTATTGCTATATTTGTAGTTTTACTCTCAATAGATTAAACTTTGATCCAAAGTAATTTTATGGGTCATTTTTTCTCTCAATTCAGTGTTCAACATATGTAAGACTAGCCCCACTTAACCTCTGAAGACCTGAGCATGAATTAAATGCAATTTTCAACCTTGTTATGGTTTTCTATGTATATAAAGTACTTGTTGTACTATAATTTGAACAAAATGCCACTATTAGTTCAAAATTTCAATAAAATTAAGGTGCACATCTGTACCCGGAGTCTTAAGAGGTTAAACATCTACGATGCACTTCTATACTATGTACTTTCTGTGAGCGAGTTTTTCTTGTTTGCTCTTTTTTTTAACTTTTCAAGCCTTGTTACGACTTTTTTCTTTTCAGCGCGGCAATAGTTATATACATACACATATAATTTTTTTTTTTTGGAAAAAAGGTCAATGAATTGATAAAGTGAGTATGCAACTAGTTCAGAAATTTAATATTATTTTCAGAAGCAACATCTTATCAGGCCTCAAAAATAATTTACCTCTAATGTGGTATCCTCCGGTTGCACGGATACCTTGCGGACACCGGCCTCGCCATTCTCCTCCACCACTTTTTTGTTTTCCACGCTGTCTTGATGGGAATACTTTCGTTGCCTATAATACTGATGGCGGCTGTAAAGAGGGAGAAGTGGAATTTTTAGATCTTTAAGCAACAGCGGATATTAGGAGTAGATATTTAAACTTAACAAGTAATGTCTGCACGGTCTTCGAAAATGTCGAAGTCTATACAAACTGTGAAATATCATGTTATGTGCAAACCACAGTTATCGTCATAATAGGTTGTTTAGGGACCATATTTTATATTGGTACGATCTTACTGATACAAAATACTAAATTAGCCGGATATCTCTAAAAACTAAGTGACTAGTTCGCTTTCAAACGTATAGACGGGCATGTCTAAATTTACTCAGCTCATCGTCCTTATCATTTCTCATACTCATTGATTGGCCCATCTCTTCTTTTTCTCACACTTACAAACATCGGACTTAAGTTATTATACCATTTCATTTTTGTGATAGGTAAAATTATATGCTCAAAGCTAAGTGCATTATATAAGTAAATATATATATATATACAGGGTGTTTTTTTTACAGGTTTGTTTTTCGAATAGAGATAAAACTGGCATTTTGTGGTCAAATCTGGCAACTCTAATGTCATTTATGTTCAGTTTGGTTTGCCATTTCATCATGAACAGGTTGACAAAAGAACAACGCTTGCAAATCGTGCAAATTTATTTCGAAAATAATGGTTCAGTTCGCGAAGTTTACCGTGAGCTCCGTCCATTTTATGGTCGACATAATCGTCCATCAGAGCAATTAATTCGGTTAACCATGGATCGTTTTCGCACTACGTTTACTCTATGTGATAATACGCATCCGCAGAGACGTCGAACAGTGCGCACCGAAGAAACAATTGCCGCTGTAGAGCAAAGTGTTGAAGAGGACCCGAATGAATCGATTCGCCACCGTGCACAGCAATTGGAGCTTTGTCCATCAACTTTATGGAAGATTTTGCGCAAAGATCTTGGCTTGCGACCTTACAAGATCCAGCTTGTGCAAGAATTAAAGCCGCGAGACCATGCAATGCGTCGTGATTTTGGTGTATGGGCCGAAAATGAGATTGATTTCGATGCTGATTTTCATCGCAAAATTTTGTTCAGTGATGAGGCTCATTTTTGGTTGAATGGCTACGTCAACAAGCAAAATTGCCGCATTTGGAGTGAACAGAATCCACATGAGACCCTTGAAACGCCATTACATCCACAAAAACTGACTGTTTGGTGTGCTCTATGGGCTGGTGGAGTCATTGGGCCATACTTCTTCCGCAATAATGCTGGAGAGGCAGCTACCGTTAATGGAGACCGGTATAGAGCCATGATAACCGACTATTTTGTTCCCGAATTGGATGGCATGAATGTGGATGAGTTATGGTTCCAACAAGACGGCGCTACATGCCACACAGCGCACGTCACAATCGATTTATTGAAGGAAACATTCGATGAGCGCATAATTTCGCGGAATGGACCTGTCAATTGGCCACCAAGGTCGTGTGATTTGACACCATTGGATTATTTTCTTTGGGGATATGTGAAGTCGCTCGTCTACACCAACAAACCAGAAACGTTAGGGGAATTGGAAGCCAACATTCGTGGCGTTATTGCCGACATACGGCCCCATATGCTCGAAAAAGTGGTTGAAAATTGGACCTGTAGAATTGGCTTTATTCGAGCCAGCCGCGGCGGCCACATGCCCGAAATCATATTTAAACACTAATGGCATAAAATTATCCTTCCAATAAAGCCAAATTGATGGACCTTAAAACGATTTTCTTGTGTTTTATTTTAATTCGAAGTTCTATACCCCTAAAAAAAACACCCTTTATAAGTAAGCAGTTGTTAACCCACCTTTTTCGTCGTTTACGTTCATGTAAATTGTCAGCGGGTTGTTCATCGTATACTAAAATAGGCGGGGATACTACAGCTTTTTTCTTTCCAAAATGTACTTGCTTTTCGTCGGCGGAGTTATCCTGATGATATAAAACAAAAGGTCTATTATCAGTTAACGGAAGAATCAGTTATTGATATAAGAGTCTGTAAATTTAAATGAAATGTTGAAGACTTAGCACAAGCTGATGACAACACAAAAACGTGATAAGTTCATTTGCGTTGTGTCCTGTCTCGCTTCTTATTCAAAACGGGCAAATTTGTAAGCTTATCAAGGGGGCATGATAATAAAATAGTTTGATAAGTTAGTAGTGGAAGCCAGGTTGTAGGGCTGGAGTGCGGGATTCGCTTCTACATAAGTTCTAGATATGCGCAGTTTATATTTCGTGATCGAATTTACGTTTTCTTAGTTTATTTAAAAAAGTTTTCCATGTCGACATGTCAAGTCAACTGACAATAAGTGTTATGTTGGACTGAGAAGGTAATTTAGAGGCAAGCACCTATCTCCAGGAGCTTACACACATGACGTATAATCACAAACATGTCAGAGAAAAAAATTATGCGACGCTGGCTAGGTCACATAGGGTAATAATAAAACTTCGACTCAGAAGTGGTTTATAACTAAACCTATTCTGACATTCGAGATAAAGATGCATTGGAAAGGACAGTAATAGTAGCACTTGCATTCCCTTGGTATTTCAAACTCGAGTTTGTTGATTGAATTTTTCAGGCGTTTAGCAGTTCCCAGCAAAGGCAATATTTTCACATCTCTTTCACATGCAAAAACTGGCAAATATAATTTTCACAGGCCGAAGCATGCACCTTATGGATATCAAAGAAAACACACGGGCATTGTATTAGTCCATTCAAAGCCAAATCTGCTTGTTAAGAAGTACTGAAAATCAAGTTATAATCGAATTAGTTCTTACTTTAGATATTAGATCTAGCTCTGAGCCAGAAATTCAACTAATTAGTTACACACTTCATCGTTTTGTTTAACCATGGTAAGTAGTTCCGTAATTTTGCCACAGTTTTAAGCTATACATTTGTGATCTGCAAACTTACCGAATGATCGCCGTGACCCGCTCGCTCAGATACTAGTGGATAGTCTTCAGGTATATCATCATAGTTATTTTGTGGATTAACGGGATCAGTTGTGCTCTCATATTCAGAATCTTCTTCAATATTAAGTTCACTTTTACGATGTACTGTAATTAAAATAGGTGAATCCAGTTGAGCTTCGTTATTCGTATCAAAAAAGTAATTCATTTTATTAACTTGGTATAAAAGAATTTATCTATTTGTTTGTTTATAAAACTTTCATGCTTAATTATTTTGTGAAATAAAAATTAGTTGTCAATTGCTTTTTCCTACAATTTCTTTGAAATTTTGTTTACATTTGTTTTTTTTTTTTATGGATTGAAAAATCAGTGTTGAAAATTAATGTTTTAATTCGTTTTCAAACTTGTTGGGAGATAGTGGAAGAGATAGAGTAAAATAAAGAAAAATCATTTAGCAGGAAAGAATAGAGAGTAATTGTTTACGACCACCACCGAGTGCTAATATTCATCCAAAAATGTCGATTTGGGTATCAAAGGACGCGTTTCGGTCCCAGTAATGAGAATTCACCTCCGGAGAAGAAATATTTTCATTATTTTGGAAAATATTTGCAAAAAAAATTAAAACATTACCCTAGGCCGATGTGTTTACAACAACTATACAAAATTACAGAAAATTGTTAACTTTGATTGCAAATATCTTACAAACTACTAAAAATAATTGTTCTCTGGATCCGGATTATGATCTCTGGGTCTGGTACGCGTCTTTTGATATCTCTTCCGACATTTTTGGACATGTTTCAGCACTCCGTGGTGGACGTAAACAGTTACCGAATAGAGCTAGAAATAGTAGGATGAACAGGAATAATATAGTAATGCAAAAGGAATAGGGATACGAATAAAAGTAGGCAATCGAGTAGGAAAGGGTATATTAGATTAGATTAGAATAGAAGTAAGGATATGAAAATATTGGAATAGGAATAAGGATGGGAATAGGAAGAGCAATCGGAATAGTGTTTAGAGCATGAATAAATATTAAATGGATAAAGCAATAGGAAAATGATTAGGAATAAGAGTATAAGAAGGAAGTGGTATTGGAAATGAAATAGGATTTGTAATATGTGAACGGTGAAGAAGGTGATATGGAGGAGGAATCTAAGGAAAACAGAAGACAATAATAATAGAAGAATAAATTAGTAGACAAAAAAGTATTGGCTCCTTACCTTTGCCATACACGAAGACATATATGAAGGCTATTTTGTTTACAGAAATTTCAAACAAGGAGTACTAAATATACCAACAACTGAAATGTTTAGTAACGCGGTTTTCTCCTATTTTTTCACAAGTGCTGTGTTTTCAAAAATGCCCAAATTTTAAAGATCCAATGTAATTATTTCGTTTATATAAATAAAAATATTCACAGACGCTTTGGTCTTAATATGTTTGTTATGCCCTTTTCACTGCACACTGTCTCTCCTTTTGTTTTTAAATATACAAAATTATAAAAATTGCCTCGAAAAATTCGACTGTAGCATAGTGTAATCAACAAGGTGAAGTAAGCTGTTAGTTGTCTTGCTCGAATTTCTTCTTTGTTCTGTCATTCGACTATCTGAAAATGTGGATCAAATGTTGTATCCGCAAAAGTGTTGTTTTTTGTGTAAAACAAGCAAGTTTTAATACATAAATTTCTTAGTATTTTACTACTATTTTTTATATAAATATACGAGGTCAACGGTCCTATTTTCGGGTCATAGCTCTTTTGGTAGTTCTTGAAAGCAAATTTCAGCAAAATCATATCGTGGAAGATATTTTCACGAAAAAAGGCAATTTATCTTTAGAGATATCCTTCAATGAAATCACGAAACTGTAGATTTCTGCAGGGTTTTAAGGAGTTTTTACCTAATACAGTAACTGACATATCACTATAGTAAGGCCCACGTAAAAACAATACTTTCATTGTTGATATCGCTATGAAATAATTTCAATTTGTTTACAAAAAAATGTATCTAGGCCTTTAGAAAAGCAAATTTTTCATCTCACAGGGCCTAAACAGTGCAACGATTCCGATTCATATTAAACCAAAGGATATGGTAGCCCTATCCTACATCTTTGACGATGCGCTTAACAGTACCACACAAAGACAAAATTTTCATAAATTTTTATATATGAAAAATCTGATGTAAAAAGTGAGTCAAAAATATCTTCTAATAATACGGCAAACAACGAAAGAATTATAATACAAAACAAAAAAGTAATAAGTAGGGCTCTTGTTTACAATCGATTATCCGACTAATCGATTAGGCGAATAGCAACTATTGAGCTGTTTGAAAATCGAATAACAAATTTTCGGTTTCGACTAATCGAATACTGCCGGTTGATAAATAAAAATAAAAAATTCAACATTTTCTCTAGTTGCAACGCATGTTTATGAAGGTGATGGACCTCAGTTCCATGCGAATAGAGCATCCATTGTCAATAACAAACGCAACTAGTCGAATGCAAACAACTAGTCGACTAGTCGATTAGTGATATTCGATTACTTTTTCAAACAAATACTTCAAATCGATGAATCGACTATTCGATTAGTCGATTATCAGGAGCTCTAGTAATAAGTAATAATAAGGCAAGTGTGACAACTTTTATGGAGAAGCTTCTTATTCAATTTGTGGTGGTATGTTCTTTAGTTTCCGCAAAAGATTGGAGCTAAATACAGTTCAATCGACTCAGAACAAGATCTACCACCTCCGCAGACCTTTCTTGAAATTGTTTTAGTAAGAAACCATTTGTATCGATTCCAGCCGAGAAGCTTCTGTAAAGCTACATATTTTAATTGTAAAATTTTCCATACCAGAGTGAAAGGCAGGAAACCATTCAAGAGTCGTAAAAGGTAGTAAAGTACCAATCAATGGCTTATTCATGGATGTGACTCGTTTCACCTCTCGCGTTTGATCACCTGTTTATGCTTCACGTTAAATTAAAATACAAAAACAAAATTTCTGCTACTGTTAATGTTAGAAAGTTAGTAATTTTTTTACTCCTTTTTTACCTTACTGCGTACCTGGAAAATACACCCGTACCATTTCAGATAGCGTACTTTTTCTGTCTCTTTTTATTTACTTCACCTTGTTTATTACACTATGGGCTGTAGGCATTTTCTTTAGTGTGGCAGAGATTTTGTTTTTCTGACATCAAGACAGGAGGCACGCTGATTCCGGGATCCCGGGTGCTTTTTTAGGTTCTTAAAATCACAAAATTTTTACTTACAATAACAGGATTGGAAATATGTTACAAAAAACTTAATATTGGTGTTTTATTTTTGAAAATTATTTCAATCATTTTTATCAATGTGCAATATTTTTAAATATTTTGATGTTCTTTGTTGATTGCGTTATTTAATGTAAACTGAAAACTGAAAAACTACCAAAAAGCTGTGGGTCGAGATTTGATAAATAAAACTTTTTCTCAAAAAATATGTTTACCAAGATGAAACATTTTAGAAAATTGCATAGAAACATCCCTCAACAATTCGCTTCAAAAATTTAAGTCAGTGAAAATAAATTTGAATATATGAAAGGCTGGGAGTAAGAAGTAAACTTATTTTTCATGTAAGTAAAAGGGAAACTTTCAAAATGTTTAATAAAGAGGGGTACAAACAAAATGGTTCAGTAAACGGTAGACAAATCGCTTTTCCCATAAAAAGGTAGAAATTGATTTTATTTTTTAGCAATATATTTCTACCTTTTAATGGAAAAACGATTTGCCTACCTTTATCGAACAATTTTTTTTGTACCCCTTTTTATTAAACATTTCATGTTTCCTTTTTACTTACTTGAAAAATAACTTTACTTTTTACTCCGAGCCTTTCATATGATTTTGTCTTGTAACGAGTATTGATGAAATAACTTTCATTTCAAGTAAAAAAATGTATAAAATATCAAACTATTTCTTATCAACTATAATTTTATAAATAAATTGAAAAAATTAAATTGAGGTGTGCTGCTTTTAATTTTAAGTACAAATTGTCGGGACCTATAGTTCTTTGCCGATTACGAACGACATCTGCAAGCAGATGAATTGTTGCTGAGAAGCAAAAAAAAAAAAATAAATCTCAAAAAATTATTATTTCTGATCAAAGAAACCAAAAAAAAATTATTATAAGTAATTTATATAGGTTTCACTCAAATTTTCTTCAATCAATGCAGATTTCTGTTGAGCATGGCGAGACATGCACCTTCATATACTTTAAACTGTCCTCCTGTACTGGGAAGCCTTTGATTTTTTTTATTAAAAATATAAAAATAATCATTATCGGGGGTCCCTGCTAAAAGCGTTCATGCTAGGGGCATGGAAATTTATATGCAGATATACGACATCAATACCATACGGAAAACAAATTGGAGCTATCGGAAAAGGGGGTTTGGCATTTCCTATACAAACTGAACTATTCCTAACCCATGTTTCTAAAGGTATTTTTCCGAGAATATCAAAGCTTGATGGGGGATATACGAAATCAATTCAAAAATTGCGACGGAAATTTGAAGTTATTTTAAGGCGTGGCACCTTACATACAAATCAGAATTTTTTACTATTTTGGTAGAATAACAAAACATGGTTGGACGATAGGTGATCAGTACGAAAATTATGAAGCAAATAGCAGTTATTTAATTTTTCATATCACTATTTAATAATATTGGCAATTTATCAAGGGCACTAATTTTGGATTAAAAAAAATACGGGTGGAATCGAGAGTTTTTGAAATGAACTCAATAAAAAATTTATTTTGGGCTGCACGAAGTTTGGCGGGTCAGCTAGTTTATCATAAAGTTGAATAGTTTCTCGCCGATACCCAAATCTCGCGACCTCGGGATTGTAAAATGACACAACTAAAATTTCTCAACGCAATAATACTGTATCTACAATTACATCGAAAACAAAACTTTCTTTAGACTAACATAACTTGGTTCACTGATATAACTAAGAAGATAAAAATATAATCACACTTACCATTGCTTTGCTTATACGAACCAATGGGTTGATTCGCGTCCTGAAATTTTGTTACATCGAACTTTTCCTTGTGCGCGCTTGGACCGGCGAAAACTTTTTCCATTTCCGAATCCAAGAAAACCTCGTTTGGATCCTCATTCCCGGTGGACTGAAAATCAAAAATTTTAAAAATTTAATATGGCGGCATTAAATAGTTATGAAACTAATAAAAAATGTAAAATATCTCAAAATTTCACTTAAAATAGTCCTACTGGTCGCTTTTACTACAAATCGATCAAAAACGTTAGCCGTCCGTTACACATTGAGTGCGTCAACACAGATGAAACCGAGTCAAGTAAAAGATGATTCAAATCAAATATTGACTACTCGATAGCTTTGACGTTGATGTCAAGAAAGTTTTGTATGCGGATGAAGATGCATGTTGCAATAACCATTAATAGGCAGCAGAGAATTTATGTACCCATACATACAAACTGTTATATGTGCATGAAGCCACACATTTTATATTGGAATATCTTTGCTAACTTGCTTGAGTGGAAGTTATTAGTTTAATAGAATTGAGTGATTGAAATAGAACGCGTACAAGTCACATGACTTCTATTTATTTATTTATGTGGACATTGTATTTGGTTATTGGTCTGTCTGGGTTTTTGTGCTTATTCCTTTACGTAACTGTTTGTTTACATTAGTTTATTGAAGCTTCGAAGGTGAATAGCTGCTCAGTTAGTTATTCTTAATAAATAATTACACAAACAATGCTATAAATTTAGCGAGAAAATTTCACTCAAACATATTAATTTATTTATGTCGACGAAAGTGTACCCAGAAATGTATGTATGCATTTTAAACAATAGTAGCTAATTTTTTGTTTAAATTTAGCTATTGAGTGTCCTCTGACATCTTATCAAGAGAGTTCAAAAAAGTTAAAAAAATTCTCCTTTTATTTTTTGAACTAAAGTTTGACTGTTAATAACTTAAGTACGCATAGTAGAAACGTAAAAGTGAAAGCACCGCAACAGCAACACACTTTCACTCAAATTTAAAACACTGCTCTTTTTATACCTTTCATGAACATTAAATGGTATTATGACTTTGGTCCGATGTTTGTAAGTATGCCGAAATGATCAGGGCGATAAGCTGAGTCGATTTAGCCATGTCCATCTGTCTGTTGGAACACGAACTAGTCCCTCAATTTAAGAGATATATCGATGAAATTTGGGATGGGCCGCCATTTTGTAATATATATCAATAATTTGTTATCATTTGTCGGAACCAGCAATATCGGACCAATAAAACGCATATTTAGTACATTTAAATACGTAATGTGACAAATGGAAATCAGCCAGATCGGACAAATGACACAAACACATAGCTCGCAAACTATCGATTGTTCCGATAATTGAGGGTTGGGCTATAGCTCTTGCAATTTAATAGCGGGGAACACAAAATTTGGCATCTACAGTATTTATTATATATGAAATGTGTGCAGTGAAACTCATAAAGATTTGACCAATATATGGTACAGCGGTATAAACGGTATTGTAAGTAAGGATCGGACACTTAAAAGAGTGATTTGTGTTAATGAAAAGTAGTAAGGCTTTGGCACAGCCGAAGACAGCGCTTTCCTTACTTGCTAATTTTGAAATGATCTAAGTGAGTGCCAGGTAGAAAGATCTACTTCCCTAGGCTTTGAGTTTCGACGGAGCAGTGTTCCAGAAATGAAACCAGCTTTTCCTGCAGACCTGAACATCGAAAAAGTAATTGATGAATGGAAAATTTATCATCCCCATACTGAAAGAGCAAACAATGGTTCCTTATAAAAGCCTTTATTGGACCGAAGGTGCGATAGCAAAGTGTTACAGTACTAATTCTGCAAACTTTTTACATTTATAGTGCTAACAACTTTTAAATTTCATTCATTTCGACTGTCTATAATACCAAAATTTAGTAGAAAAACAACGTCCTGCTCTAGTCCCATCAAAGGGTTTGATATTTGTATCATCTGCGTAAGCTTAGGGAGCTTCAGTATATGAAGCATTTATTTTTGTATTGATTGACAAGAGTTATAACTAACGAATAACAACTACACCAAGGAGAACTAAATCACTTGCTTTCAGGTTTTATTCATTATTAAATCTATAATATAAACGCGCAAGTAAAGAAAGATTGTCCCGCTTTATATATGTATCGAGAGGCCTGTCCGATCTGCAGTGCTGTCAATCAAAAAAACTTAAAAAAATTAATTACAATATAGAGAAGATAGTTTAAAAATGGCACCACTACCAGTACCAAACACGTACTCGTATATAGCCGCTGTTCTGTAAATAAAAGTGTCTTTCGTTTTTGCTTTATTTTGGTTATTGTATTGGTCACTGGCTTCGGTGCTTAGTGTCAGCGGCTCTCCTGAGAGCACGAAGAGCTGCTTTGTTGGAGGCATTAAGCATTCACACTAGAGTTGGGCAATTTCGTTCACTTTAAAGATCGAACGAACTAGTTTTTTTTCAAAAGTGGACTAGGTCGCTCACTTCGTTCAGTCGTTTAGCCGCTCAATACTAAGTTTTCTCAGTTTCGGTTTGTGTATCCATGGCAAAGGAAACAAAAGAAAAAGCGTGGACACAAAACGATGGTTTGAAACGTGGGTAGGAGTTAACCGTTCGGTGAGTAAAATTTATTGTGGTAACAATAGCTAATATCGGCTAACTCAAACTGTTTCTCCAAACCAATACTGAGTTGGGTTGACATAGGATATTTTGGTTCGCCTTTGGTTGTTATTGATCGGTTCCACAAGAGCATTTGAACCAGTGCTGTCGCGAATATTCGCATTCGCATTTGCATTTGCGAATATTCGCACGTTTTGGGACACTCGCATTCGCAAAATTTCTGCGAATATGAATATCAGAAAAAAAGTAATTTGAAGATAACACCAGGGTAATAAGACTGAAATCCATTTATTTGCCATGTTTCTTAATGCATAAAAAAGTAACTCAACTAATAATATATGATCAAACTAAAATTATATTATTCAATGATAAACTATAAATATGTACAAGGTGGCGCAAAAGTAATCCTCCTATCAGAAAATGCTATAAATTTTGCGATTGGCCCCTAAAGTCAGTTCTGTTTTGACATTTGTGTAGTAAACACATGCGAAATACACGTTAATAAACAATGTTACGCTACACTGCTCCAGAACGCGGAATATTGCTGACTATTTATTTGACCAATAATCGGTCGGGGCCAAACGGTTACTGTGAATGGTGAGCGCTACAGAGCAATGATCAACGAGTTCTTTTTGCCGCAGCTTGATGAATTGGGATTGGAAAACATGTGGTTCCAACAAGACGGTGCAACAGCACACACTGCACGTGCCACAACCGATATGCTGAACATCGGAAGCTTACTTTTGCGCCACCTTGTATATGTAACCTAACAAACAAACAAAAAATTGTAGACTTCTCTCTTAGAAAATAACAACGAATTTTTTTTTTAAATTTTTTCAGTTAATAATTAAACTTCAGCCACTGAAATATAACAATAAATCGCAGGACAGCTTCAAAGAAAACCCCGTGACTGACTGGCTTCAGCCACTGAAATATAACAATAAATCGCAGGACAGCTTCAAAGAAAACCCCGTGACTGACTGGCTTTAACAGAATCTGCTCCCTTCTCAATCACGGTTGTAATGTACATAGATGCGAATTTAAATTTATAACACAAACAAATACTTGCAGACTAAAAAAATTGATTAATGTTTATTGCAACATGAATTATCACGGGCTTGTTTTAAGTTTCGAATGCTCAATTTTAATAAATGTCAATGACAATATTCGTCTTTTGGTGTGCAAAAGGAAATTGCCATGGAAATGTCGTTGAAAAACCAAAACTTATAGTTATTTTTGGTAGTTTTTTGGAAAGGTGGGTAATTATTTTGCTATTGTTTTAATTTGAATAAAAACTTCTTAAATTTTGCAATATTCGAACACTGAAAATAAAGTTGCATAACCAAAACAAAGAAAAAAATAGTCAGTAGCTGTGTTCGGTGACAAAACTTGCAAAGAAGTGTTAGCAAGGTGAGAATGACGTAAAACTTTTTCCAAACACCGAACAGGAGTCAGTAAAAACTTGCAGCAAAACATCTGTTGCCATTTTGATTGGTTAATAGCTGAAGTTTTTAAATTTTTATCACGATCAGCTATTATCACTTGCAAGTTTTACTGAGTGAAATTCCCCCAGAAGAAACTTGCAACTCCCTCTCTCAATGAAATGTCAAAATGCGCTCTCTCGCTGCAAATGTTCTGTGTCACCGAACACTTTCCAGTATCCAAACCGAACACAGCTACTCATTTTATTCTAAGTCTATCACTGTGCAGTCACAGTCTAGGATCAAAATAGCTGCGACTCAGAAATCATAGTCACAGGACACACTGTTCATAATAAAACTAACTCTAATTTGAACAGTGAAGATACACATTTTTTATACCTCTTTGGTTCCACTCTTCGGAAAATTATTGAGCTAGAACTGCTTTATTTTCTATTATTTCTGAACTTTATGGGGCAATATTGTCGAGGGCTGTGCGCAAAAAATACGTAAGAGCCAAAAGGAAAATTTTACAGCAGAAGGTTTTTTTTAAATAATTTGGCATTTAGTTTATGTTTTGTCATGAAATTAGGTACTTAGCCTTTCTTTAGCCCAACCTATATAATACAATCAATTTTAATTTAATATACGTAATATAAGCATAATTTTTGGAGCATACGTCTTTTTTGCCCTTACCATATCAGCCTACTTTTTGATAGTTTGGCTGTTACGTTAAAAATTTTCTTTAACAAAAGTTGGTCTTCTGCACTTTTCTTTCGTTATTTCAAATTATTTGCGCTCACATATGTAAAAAGCAGGGGGTGTTGATGAATTGCCTGAAGAGCTATTTAAGCACGGCGACGAGAAGCTGATAAAACGCATGCATTAGCTTCTATACAGAATATGGTAGAATGAATGCATGGTGCTAAGTGCTCTTGCCTGCTGCCTGGTGATGAAAGCTGGACGGTGACAACATCAGTTGATAGGGTACTTTGAGTATTGTAGAGAAATGTTCTTCGAAAGATTAATTGACTTCTACCAATTGACAACGTTCAAAAAGGTTTAATGACGAGCGGTATGCAAACAGAATTAAAACACTGTGGTTTCGTTGGCTAGGCGATAAATGAAGATGTTCCGGCCCTGAATGTATTCTTATCGGCAATCGGCTGTGGAATCTGAGGGAGAGCACCATTCCTAAGGAAGCACCAATTAGCGCCAGTTTGCAAATCGAAGAAATGACTGGAACGATATATTTGAAGGTCAAAACCGTTTAAACAGTTACTCTCCAGTTAAGTTAGTAAGTAAGTAAATCCCCTTTTTTGAGTTTTTCGAAATGTTCGATATCGGTTCACAAACATTATATGTACTATATATATATTAAAGAAGGAATATTTATCACTCGACTTTTTTGAGTTTTCGCACAGATATGCAGTGTGGTGTAGGAAATATAATGTAACGTATTTCTATTATGTTGTTATTGCACGAATTTCGCAAATCAATGTATTTCTTGCTTATTTTAAAAATATAAATTTGGAAATAGTATACCAACAGAATAAAATTGGGAGAATGGGTCTGATGAGAAGATGGTGACCACGAAACATACAATCGCTTTGCAAATCGGTGTAATTTTTCTCTAATATCGATTAACAAATAAAAATTAACCACGATCACTGCTCCAACAACATTTATCTTAACCAAAGATTTTGCATATTCTGTATTTCTATCTTTCTCCTTTCCATTAAACGTTTATGTAAAATTGGCGTGGTCTAAATACGATTTAGTTAATTTTCAGTGGGTATACTCTCCGTAACAATGATATGTTTAGTACCAAGTTTCATCATTCAATTAATTGTGAAGCTATTAATTGTTCATTAATATGTGGGCCGTGTCACTCCCATTTTCAAAAATTTTGCAGAACGTAATAATAGGACGAAAGGTCCAATGTAGCTCCCCAAATTTAGCATTCTATCTGCATAAGTCAATGAGATATAGCATGCTCTGTATTTCCTACTAAATTTTCAGTAAACTTTTATGAACTTTTATGTAGCAGTGATCGAAAAGCTACTGAACTTATTTTCAATTATTACTGTACTTTTCCTAACAATCATTACCCTAGCGTAAATTTATTAGCACTCGAAATTTAAAAATTTCTTCATTAACATGTGGCCGGTGCCACACCCACTTTCCAAAATTTATTGAAAAAATCTTTAATAGAATGATAAAGATAATATATATACCAAATCTTACCATTTATACTGCTTTTGTCAACGGAATATCATTTTTATCATTAATTTGAAAGGGAAAAAAAGACGTAAGAGCCACTTTTCGCTCACTAAAAATGTGAATAAAAAAACACATTCACTTAGGCCTAAATTGCTTTTGCCTTAACTTTATAACGGTGCGTTTCACAGCTACGAAACTTTGGGAGGTTGTGTGTGTAATAATAAGTGATCATCAAAAATTTGAAATCGAAAATCATGGCTGTTACGTCTTTTTTGCGCATAGGGCTCGTTATATTATTTAAATTTGTTTGTTTTAATATTGAAAGGAAACCACCCTGTGTTGGTATGTGTTGTGGGGCTTCGGAGTAAGTTGCGCTACTTGTGGGCATATACTCTGGCCGCGAGGTCCAGAAACACTAGATTATTTATATATATAAAAACTCATCGTAGACAACTTCGTAGACGGCGCCATGAAAAATGTCTAGAGGGGTACCCAGTGGCACAGTATATGAAGTACCTTCATATCCCTACACAATTATCGACAAATTTGAGCAAAAACTGAATTTTCGTATTCGCGAATATCATTAGTGGATATTCGCATTCGCATTCGCGAATGTTCAGAAAGTGGCATTCGTTACATCACTGATTTGAACTACTTATGTTAGCGTCATACACAAAGATGTCGCAACATTGCCAATCACTGGCAGGTTCGTTCGTGAACTACACAAATCTAATGGTGTTTTCTTTTCTATACAAAATTTTACCCTAGTGTTACCCTCTCAAATTTACTCTCTTAACCTAGGTAACCTGGCGTTCTGAAAATGGCTGATTTTGTAAATAGTGCCGTCCTGTTCAATCATAAGAAGGTATCTTTTAAGGGAGCAAAAAACACACAGAGACGAGCTGAGAAAAACCAACAGGGTAACACTTTTTCTAGACAATAAAACGCCATAATTCACACTATAAACCCGGTTTTGTGTGAGTTGTTATTATTGTATTGATCACTGGTTACGATGCCTAGTGTCAGCAGCTGTCCTGAGAGCAAGAAGAATTGG
This sequence comes from Merzomyia westermanni, assembly GCA_949987695.1. Lineage (NCBI taxonomy): Eukaryota > Metazoa > Arthropoda > Insecta > Diptera > Tephritidae > Merzomyia > Merzomyia westermanni. The sequence goes on from OX465291.1 coordinate 66,315,482, forward strand.
TGTAAAAAAATAAGAGGAAAAGAAAGGAAAGGAAGGGAAAGGAATGGAAAGGAAAGGAAAGGGAAGGAATGCATAAGCAAGAACAGGAAACAATAAAAAAGAAACCAATTAAATAAATTACAAGTAAAGACTCTAAAGCGAAGAAGAAATAAAAAGAAAACGAAAATTTACTAGAGGAAATTTGAGGTAGAGAAAGAAAGGGGAAGACGGCGAATAAGAGAAGTAACAAATATTTAAAATAAAATATCACTAGTTTATATAAAGGTACAAGGCCATCGGCCCGTTTTCTGGTCATACTTGTAACACACTTAAAGTTTGTTCTATTCGTTCTTAAATCAAAATAAAATCATGATAAAGCCCTCTTTGTTTACGCCCATATGCGGTTGCGCTTAATATTTGGAATTCTTAGCCCACAAGTTTATCTGCTAGTACAAAGTTTTGTCTGCAATTGGAAACTATATTAGCGAGTTTTAAAGTGCAAACAAAAATTTCTTCACAAAAATAGATATAAGGTTTTGGCAAGGGTTGTTGAATTTTAACTATTGCCTTGCCTTTGAGAAATTCACACTAAGCATCACCGTCCATAGACGGTGCATAACAAAGGGAAAAAAGGGCCATTGGAAGTGGATATAACGACCACTGACAAAAGTAAATAAAGCCTACGGGAGTTTAATTTTGCTTGAAGGTCTGCACAGACGTACTTAAAATTTAATGACATACGTATTAAGCGGATTGTTTTTTAACATACAAACTCTTTTTCTTTCCAATGTTTTTTTTTTATTTCTTTAAGAAATTTAGTAGAGTTTTTATTTTGATATGATTGAAGTCGTATGAATTTTAAATTGGATTGCAAATTTTCGGTTGCGGCGGTTTTTTAAGAAATTTGCAATTTATACTTTAAAATAACGTTCGCGGGCTTTATTTCTTTTTCGAATGGGAAATTACGCCCCCTAAAAAAGGTTATAAAGCCCATGGATGGTATTTCATAAAAGTTTCTTAACATTTCTAAATTTTTTTAACCTAAATTATTTCTTTAGCAAAATTTTTATCGTGTAAATCTTTTGGTTTCAGAGCCATCGCTTTTTCAAATTTACTGAAGCAATTTTTTGCAACTATTATTAATTGTAGTCGTTTTCTGCTCACTGTTACTCAAAAATGTTACATGTGAAATATGTGTTAAATACGTCTATTCTTATTCGAGTTAGGAATAGGAGTGTCATTTAAATTAAAAAAAGTGTATATATTTTTTCGCATTCTTCTCACAGCGCTCTTTAAAAGTAAAATAGATTTTATATTCCTTTATGATTTTTTGAAACTCTTTTATATAAAAGTGGGCGTGATCCTTTTTTGATTTGGAATAAAAGAAACTCGGTTTTATTCAGAAATATTTAAATGAATATTGTTATTTTTATGTATCCATTTGTATTGAAATCAATAAGATACATTATACTCAAATATATTTTCTAATTATAAATACACTTTATAGTCAGGAATAGTTTTCAGCTTTTATGTTATCAGAAAATCAAATTATGGGTCACTAGCCCATAGCGAATAGTCCACATTACGTACATGTGTGTGGAGTTATATATTGTGATCACATGTAATAATAGCCCAAGTTGACATAAGAAAGAAATTAACTATACATAATACCATATTCAACCAATTAAACTTTATATTTACGTGAAGGCCTGTTACATTTACTATATGAGAAATGTTCAAACGCATTATTGTTTTTATAAGATCGCCTATGCAAATGTTATTGCATTTTATGTTTCTAATAGTTTGCCTTAAATCAAAGAGTTTTTATAGGAGCTAACGTGTAGATAAGCGTGGATTCTTGTTGATAAGAGTTTCAGAGACATATATCAACAGAAGCGACAGCCGTATATAAATATGCTCTCAGTTTTAATGCAAAGTAATCAAAGCCACTGGAGGGTGGGGCCGTGTGCAGAAGTCCACGCAAGTGGGGAAAGTTTCTGATCGCCATTCACCTGGGAATGGCCAGAGCGATTCTTTTGCATGCGGTTCAAGCTGCTCACTACTTCCGGGCTTTGCGCCCAAGTATCCTCTGGGTAACCACCGAACACCCGTTTGGTGGTGAGCTAAACGTGAGAAGGCGACAACCTGGTAAGGCCACTCCGACATAATCGGTTTAAGGGCTTGCTGGGGGGGTTCAAACAGCAGCGTCTGATCACCAGGTGGTGCGGCTGCAAGCGGGCGTCTGTCTTGGATCAAGCGGCTCGCTATACAAACGTGTAATAGAATTCAGCCTCCCGTGAAACGGGTTGTGCGTTGGGTTTGGGACCCACCACATAAAACAACGTTCCAATGAAATTCAACAACAAAGCCTCGGATATGAGAACCCCTTTTTTAGATGACAACACCCGCAAACGAAATAAGGATTATGAGATAAGGGCATGTACCTGGAATGTCCGGTCCCTTAATGGGGAAGGTGCCGCTGCCCGGCTGGTTGTGGTCCTGAGGAAAGCAAAAGCTGACATCACCGCCATACAAGAGATGCGATGGACGGGGCGAGGAAACACGATCAAAACACCTTGCAACATCTACTGGAGTGGGCATGAAGACAAGCGCAGATTCGGCGTGGGATTTGTGGTGGGAGAGAGACTCCGTCACCGAGTACTGTCGTTCATACCCGTGAACGAGCGTCTCGCTGCAATCCGCATAAAAGTACGATTTTTCACCATATCGTTTATCTGCGCTCATGCACCGACGGAAGAGAAGGACGACGTGGAAAAGGATGCATTCTACGAGCGCCTGGAAGAAGCATACGAGCGCTGCCCCTGTCATGATATCAAAGTCGTGCTTGGCGACTTTAACGCCAGGGTGGGTAAGGAGGGTGTATTTGGCCCCACTGTCGGGAAGTTCAGTCTCCACGATCAGACTTCGCCAAATGGATTCAGGCTGATCGACTTCGCCGGTGCCCGAAACATGGTCATATCCAGCACTAGGTTTATGCACAAGAAGATCCATCAGGCTACATGGATGTCCCCCGATCGAAAAACACGCAACCAGATCGACCACGTTGTGATAGACGGACGGCATGCTTCCAGCGTTTTAGATGTTCGCACAATACGAGGACCTAACATCGACTCTGATCACTACCTAGCAATTATTTCGCAGATCGCCTCTCACACCTGCTCTCCGAGAGCACAATTCAACCTAGTGGAATGCATGAGCAGTGGGATCATATCTCAGGAGCACTCCGTACCGCAGCCGAAGAAGTAATTGGATTCCGGCGAACGCGAAAAAACAACTGGTATGATGATGAAGAGTGCCGCGCTGCAACGAAAAGAAAGGACGAAGCCTACAAGGCAACGCTGAGATCGAATGCAACGAGGAGTGTGTGTGAACAGTACCGCGAGTTGAAGAGGGAAGCGAGGCGGCTTTTCCGGGCGAAAAAAAGAGAGGCAGAAAAGCGTGAAATAAAGGAGCTTGAGATGCTGGCCAACGGGAATAATGCCCGAAAATTCTATCAAAAAATTCGGCGAATGACAGAAGGTTTCAAACCCGGGGCAAACTCCTGTAAGAATGAGAACGGCGACCTGGTGACCGATGTTCAGAGAACACTCAGAATATGGAGGGATCACTTCTCTGCCCTTTTAAATGGAGAAACTGAGCAAGAAACCAGAGAAGATGCCGAACCCGAGCCCACAATCGAAGATGATGGAATTGACGTTCCACAACCCGACTACAATGAGGTGCGAATAGCAATATCCCGATTGAAAAACAATAAAGCAGCTGGCGCTGATGGTTTGCCTGCTGAGCTATTCAAACACGGAGGCGAGGAGCTGGTAAGGCGCATGCATCAGCTTCTATGCAGAATTTGGTCGGATGAATGCATGCCTGAAGATTGGAATCTAAGTGTTCTCTGCCCAATCCACAAGAAGGGCGATCCTGCAAACTGCGCCAACTATCGCGGAATCAGCCTTTTGAATATCGCATATAAGGTCCTATCAAGCGTATTGTGCGAAAGACTGAAGCCTGATGTGAACAGACTGATTGGACCTTATCAGTGTGGCTTCAGACCTGGTAAATCTACCATCGACCAAATTTTTACAATACGCCAAATCTTGGAAAAAACCCATGAAAAGAGAATCGACACATCATCTCTTTGTTGATTTTAAAGCCGCTTTCGATAGCACGAAAAGGAGCTGCCTATATGCCGCTATGTCTGAATTTGGTTTCCCCGCAAAACTTATACGGCTATGCAAAATGACCTTGAGCAACACCGCCAGCTCGGTCAGAATTGGGAAGTACCTCTCCGAGCCGTTCGAAACTAAACGAGGTTTCAGACAGGGTGACCCCCTATCGTGCGATTTCTTTAATTTAATGCTGGAGAAAATAATACAAGCTGCAGAACTTAACCGCGCTGGAACAATATTTTATAAAAGCGTCCAACTGTTGGCATATGCTGACGATATTGATATCATTGGCCTTAACAACCGCGCCGTAACTTCTGCTTACTCCAAATTAGAAAAAGAAGCGGAGAAAATGGGATTGGTGGTGAACGAGGGCAAAACGAAGTACCTTCTGTCATCATGCAAAGAGTCAGCGCATTCGCGCCTTGGCAACCAAGCCACTGTTGGCAGCAATAATTTCGAAATAGTAAAGGACTTCGTTTACCTGGGAACCAGCATTAATACCAACAATAATGTTAGCCTAGAAATCCGACGAAGAATCACTCTTGCAAACAAATGCTACTTCGGACTGAGTAGGCAATTGAAAAGTAAAGTCCTCTCTCGACGAACGAAAATAACACTCTACAAGTCACTCATCGCACCCGTCCTGCTATATGGTGCAGAAGCGTGGACACTAACAACATCTGATGAGGCGGCTCTGGGAGTATTCGAGAGAAAGGTTCTTCGAAAGATTTGTGGACCTCTACGCGTTGGCGACGGCGAGTACCGAAGAAGATTTAATGATGAGCTGTATGAACTTTACGCAGACGCCGACATAGTTCAGCGAATTAAAACACAGCGGCTTCGCTGGCTAGGCCACGTAGTGCGAATGAGCGAAGATGCTCCAGCCCAGAAGGTATTCTTATCGGCACCCGCCGGTGGAAGCAGAGGAAGAGGGAGACCACCACTCCGATGGAAGGACCAAGTGGAGACCGATTTGCGATCCCGCGGTGTTTCCAATTGGCGCCAGTTGGCGCAACGAAGAAACGACTGGCGAGCTATGTTGGACGGTCAAAATCGCCCAGGCGGTTAGATGACCATTTAAAGAAGAAGAATCAAAGCCACTTTTTTAAATGACTTTTTCTTCTTTCTTCAACCGTCGTAACCTTTTTGGCCTCCAGGAGGTTGCGACCATATGTAAAAGTCCATGCAAGTGAAGGTTCTGAAATTCATTCACCTGGGAATGACCAGGGCGACTCTTTTCCGGGCGCTTGCGTCCAAGAATCTTTTTGGTGGCCACAACTTCGGTTTAAGGGCTTGCCAATAGATTTAAAACAGCAGTGTCTGGTCGCTATGCGTCTGCCTTGGATCGGCGGCTTGCTTTATAAACGTGTAATATAACTTCAGCCACCGCGAAACGGGTTGTGCGTTGGGTTTGGAGCCCATCACAAAAAAAAACTATAAAATTAGAGTATAACTCGGATATAAGAAAATGATTTTAGTTAATAATTTAATGTGGCTAGTGTAAATGGGTGTGGCACCGCCCACCTTTTATTAAGTCAAATTTAGAAATATCATTAACCATAAATCAAAAACAGTTTAAGATATCGAAATGAAATTCAGCACACATAATACCAAATAGAGCAACAGAATCGCTTCCAGAAACCTTATGAGACTTTGCAGGATTTTGCATTGGACATCGAGAGGTTGGCCCAGCTAGCAAATGCAGACGCACCTGTAGAGTATACGGAGAGGGTAGAAATCCAGTGTTTCATAAATGGAATACGTGATTTGGAGACGAAGCGGGCCATATATGCAAACCCGAAAAGAACATTCGCTGAAACGGTATCACAAGAAACAGCATCGCTTTGGAGTAAACCTGCATGCAAGGTTTATCGCGTAAAAGTGGAGACTCCGGCTTGGGTAGACACAATTTTGGAAGAAAAGTGATGGTGACATCAGATGCTTCAAGTGTGGGAAACCAGGTCACATAGCCCGTTATTGCGGCACTGGCTCCAGCAGTTTAGGTGGGCGTAAACGCAAAGCTAGAGAAGATGAGCAAGATGACTGCGCAATAATCTCTGTCACAACTCGGACAGAAAGCGAGTAATGTTACTGTTGAAGGCTACATGGACGGGAAAGGGCGCTTGTTGACTGTAGATGCCGGTGCATCACATTCCATCATTCGGAGTGAATTGGTCAGCGGGAAGGTGAGACCATTGCAGATAGCTAAGTTGTGGACAGTAACTGGTGAAAGCAAGCAAGTCCTGGGAGAAGTGACATGTGAGGTTGTGATTGGGAATGTGGCTACTTATCACAACTTCTTGGTGGCGAATATTGTCGACGAAGTCATCATTGGCGTAGATTTCTTGCCTGAGAGAGACATTCACATCACCGTAAGGAACAAGGTTATGACTTACAACGGACAAGACGTGAAGATAGCTAAAATCATCGAGCACTTATTGTTGTTCCCCAGGCATGCATTCCAGATGTTTTCAAGCGTAGCATAGTTGCCCAGATAGAAGGCACTTGGGAGTAAAGAAAACGCTTCAGGAGGTAAATCAGTAAGGGAAAGGATTACTAAGTGGGCAAAGTGTGCTGAGGATAAAAGACGAACATCTGGTGGTCATGTTCCGACTTAGTGGATAGAGTGAAACAGTGTACTGGGCAGTTGCAGGAATGTTTGCCGGGTACCATTGGGAACGACAGTGAAGGCACAAATCCATGCGGGATTAAGGACGGACAAAATGTTTGGAATATGTGACAATGTAATACAGTGGGAATCTCTGCAGGAGAGGATTGATGTCGGAGTTTCAATCCCTGAAGGAAACGAGGTTTAACAAGGCGGTGCTAACCATTGAGTGTCTAGCAGCGTTTAATTCAGGAAATGTGTCTGACCGGGACGATCAGACTTAGGTGGAGGGCAGTGTGGCGAATATTCCCAAGCATGTACCATCCATTACTGGTAAATAAAACTAGCTTTTAGTTACAGTGTCTGTGAGTGTGCTTATTTGACTTTATAGTGATCGAGCCCAGGATTAATGGCAAAGGAATCATCGAATTCGTCACAATATAACACCCATCAACAATCGATTGTTCCGATAAACGGGGCTTGGGAAAAACAAACTTGAATTAAATAGGTAAAAACCTCATAAATAAATTTGGATCGGACAGCGAAAATCGTGATGCCTATTCGTGATGGTTAAAAATCCTTGGACACAGCAGCAGCAAGTTTCCCTTTTACTTGTTATACCCAGCGTGTACTAGTACACAGGGTATTATAGTTTCATTTTTTTTCGATTTCGATTTCATTTACTTTATTTTGTCTATGATTTCATTAATCTTACAGACTAGATTTACATTCAAAAAATCTTAAATGCTAATAAATTTATTTTATACATAATAAGAGTAAAGTTTAGAACTAAAAGACGCTCTCGGGAGTGCGAAGTCAAGCTCAAGACTAAAAAAGATCCTGTTGTATTCATTGAGGGCCCTAGATATAGGATCAAATTTGTGATAATTAGCTCTGATTACTTTTACATGGAACGGATATTGGGCACGAAGGGTTCTGCCCGGGACATTGAAGCCAATTTGCGCTAGTAGTTCCGGGCAGGCAACCCAACCACATATAAGATCATACACAAACAGCAGAGACTGTATAGAGCGTCGGGCCGCAAGCGACTTCATGTTTATGAGGGCGCAGCGGGCGCGGTAAGAAGGTAATGGTTCTAAAAAATTAAGCGGTTGGAGAGCGAATCGAGTGAAACTTTTCTGTACTCTTTCCAGTCTTTGAGAATGAGAGGAATAAATTGGGTTCCAAATTATGGAAGCATATTCCAGCTTTGAGAGAACTAAAGAATTATATAAAATTTTTCTGGTATATGGATCTTTGAAATCTCGCCCATATCGTCGCAGGAAAGCCAAATTGGAATATGCCTTAGGTAGAATGGAGCTAATATGATTCGCGAAGGTAAAGCCAGAGTCGAACATTACTCCCAGATCAACAAATTCCCTGACCCTAGAGAGATTATCATCAGCAATGGAATACGCGGAATTAATCGTATTGAGGTTTTTCGAAAGCGTCATAAAGAAACATTTCTTTATATTAAGGCGTAGATTATTTATAATGCTCCAATTTGTTAATCTATTTAGATCATCTTGTAAAAGGCGCACATCTGACATGCTCGAAATTGTTCTAAAAACTTTTAGATCATCTGCGTAGAGAAGGTATTTTGAAGTTCTAAAACAGGTTCCAATATCATTTATAAAAAGAAGGAATAAAATTGGCCCGAGAATACTACCCTGAGGTACCCCAGATGTGGCAACGAATGAATAAGACTTGATATGCTCAATTTCGACGAACGAGGTTCTATTAGTGAGATAGGACCCAATCCAGCGTAAAAACGTAGAATGGAAACCCAACTGCTCAAGCTTGCACAATAGTATGCTGTGGGTGACAGTATCAAATGCCTTCGCGAAGTCAGTAGATACAACATCAACTTGATGTCCATTTTTGAACGACGAAATGCAAAAATGAGAAAATGAGGCTAGGTTTGTAACCGTGGAGCGACCACTGAGAAACCCGTGTTGACACTCATCTATGGATCCTTTTATTGCAAAGGACAGCTTCTCTTTTACCACCTTTTCAAAGAGTTTCGAGCAAGTGGACAGTTTAGAGATGGGTCTATAGTTGGTTACATCGTTTTTGTTGCCTGATTTAAAGATAGGAGAAATCGAGGCTATTTTCCACCTATCGACAAACTCACCTCTTGCCAGGGACAAATTGAAAATGTAACTTAATGGGACGCAAAAAGATATGCTACACTTCTTTAGAATAAACGACGAAAGCCCGTCATTAACGTTTTTTATTGATGTTTCTAGAGCTAGGATGCCTTTCAAAACGTCTTCTTCTGAGACTAACATGGATCCGAAATCAAGCGTTTGTTCGACGTCGGCGGAAAAGTTACTAGCAGAGTTGCTAGTTACGAAATTTGATTTAAAGAAATCTGCGAAAAGGTTAACAGTATCCAATAAGCACTCAGAAGCTATACCGCAGTACGACATACAATTTGGGATATTAGAGCAACCTTTTTTAGAACATATATATCTCCAGAACACTTTAGGGTTTTCCTTCAACTCTACTTCATACCGAGAGATATATTGCTTGTATAAAAATTTGTCAAGGACATTAAAGCATTTACTATAATAAATATATTTTTCTTTATGAAAGACATCCTTAGAGGCTTTATAGAGTTTAAAATGTTTATTTCGAAGATTCTTAAGCTTTTTTAGATTTTTCGTATACCACGGAAGTTTGTGAATTCTCGCGGGAAGTAAAGGTATATTATCAGCGAAAATTTCGAGTATATTAAGAAGAAAGACATCATAACAATCCACTAAGCTTTTAGAGTTGAAAACCGAATTCCAATTGAGATCCAAAATTTTTTCATTTAAAGCATTAAAGTCTGCGGCACGAAAATTAAACTTTGCATTGCAGATTATACTCGGGCCAGAAACAAAATTAAAAAATTCTAGCGTTAAGGAGAGTGCGACATGGTGCATATCGCACTTGCATATAGGAAAAGTGGTCTCAGAAACATTAAGAATCAAGTTTTCATCTACAAAGATAAGATCTAAAATATTATTAAGCTCATTGAAAAATGAATTAATTTGGGTTAAGTTAATACTGAAAAGACTATCTATAAAATTTATTTCGTGCGAGCTATTTACCCTTGTTGGTGTTAAGATACCATTATCAAGTAAATTTGCCCATACAATTTTATTGAGGTTAAAATCACCCAAAATACAAAAGTGACACTCTTCGTTGTTCTCATAAAGATTCACAATATTGCTTATATGAGCAGCATACAAAGAATCGGGGCTGGAGGGGGGAATGTAAGAAGTACAAACTAATAATTTACTAAGACTTCCAAAGATGCATACACACAGCTGGTCGAGGAGAGAATCATCATTTTCTAAATGGACTGAAAAAGAACGGAACATCCGATTCACCGCAATTAAAACGCCTCCACCTCTTAAGCAATTTGTTTTAATTGCATCTCTATCTTTTCGATATGTATTATAGATATTAGGATCGAAGAATTCTACATCCGCGAAATTGCTGTTCAACCAAGTTTCTACGATAACATAAACATCGAACTCACAGCGAGACGAAGTTAAAAATACGTCACTAGCTTTTGTACGCATTCCCGAGATGTTTTGAAAATAAATAGCACTAGTGCCATTATCATAATTAATGAGCGGGTGGTTGGTACTTGCTACGTCCGCGATGGATTTCGCAGAGACTTTCGAAAATTCTGAAAAGGCTTCACTGTAACGTTTGTTGGCCAGATTTCCGGGCATAATAATTTTACATAGGAGGATTCAGGGGCTCCCAACTTGAAATTAACCCTATGCAACGATGAGAGTACGGCATCTTTTTTTGGTCATATAACGGTGGTTTGTAAAGGTACAAAATAATAGAGATAGATATGGAGTTCCATATATAAAAGTTTTTAGAATGAGCAGAAGAATTCATTAAGATATGCCCGTCCGTCCGTTCCTGGACACGATAACTGCAGTAAAGAATTGAAATATTTGAATCAAATTTGGCACACAGGTTGCTTCCGGTCAAGATAGGTTGCTATTTGGAATAGGCGAAATCAAACCATAACCAAATTAAAAAAAATCGAAAATTTCGAAAAACGTATAAAAGCAGCTACAATGATGACATTTTCTTGATCTATTTATTTGATTAACACATTGACGATTTTATAAAATTTTTGGAAAATGGGCGTGGCACCGCCCACATATGAGTAAAGAAATTTCCAACTTTGACTGTTAATAGCTTCAGAACTGTTGACGCTAGTATAACGAAATTTCGTAAGAGGCATACTATTGTTGTGACAAATGCACCCATAGAAAATAAGCGAAATCGCTTTTCGACCACGCCTACTCTTTCATAAAAGTTATATGGAAGGGAGGTAGAAATATTGAGATGCCCATATCTAATTAACTGATATAGGTATAATAATATAATTTGGTACTTACATCTTCTGATTCTTTAAATGATTTTTGCAAAATTTTGGAAAGCGGCCTTGGCACCGCCCACTTATGCGTCAAGAAATTTTCAAATTCGACTGTTAATAACTTCAGACCGGTGTAAGATAGAATTACGAAACTTAATACGAAATATACTATAGACATTTAGAGTACGTCCAGAAAAAATTATCAAATTGGTGGACGACCACGCCCACTTTTAGACCAAAGTTTTCTAAAAGAGAGGAAGGAAACCGGAATATGCCATATCTCCTTCACTGATGCAGATAAAATGCTAGAATTTCGTAGTTCCAATGACCTGATGATCTTATAAATGATTTTATTAAAATTTTAAAATGAACAAAATATAAAATTTCAGCTATTATTAACTTCAGAACCTTGTTAAATAAAATTACGAAATACGATACTAGGTATACTATGTACGCTTTTCAAAATTATACGAGTATATAGCCTATACTGTAACCAGTGAATCCAAGAATCTACTGTGAAAATTTCATAAAGATCCATCGAGTACCTTGCACGACTATACAAGATTAAAATTTTATATAGCATAAGGGCGTGGCACAGTCCTTTTTTCCAAAATTATATATAGCCTATACTATAGCCAGTGAACCCAAGAATCTACTGTGAAAATTTCTTAAACAGCGGTCAAGTACTTTGGACGCCAGTCACACAGACATACATTCATTTTTATTTTTATTTATAAGGTTGCCCACATGGTAGTAGAAAAAGTTTGAAACCTCTATAGGTCATAACTCCACAACAATTTACCACGACCGCTTTTTCACAGCTAGGCATTTAATGTTCGGTTCCACCCGAACTTAGGCTTTCTTACTGGTTTTTCTATCAATATAATAATATTACTTAACTCCACGTGTGCCTTTTCGATTCATTTCTTATTCCACCTCCGAATTTTTAATGACAAAGTAGCAGCATTCGCTTGCATGGAGCAGTCAGTAGAGCATTCGTGTCATATTTACGGTGAAAAGCATTTGTTATACCAGACAACAGTAGCTATATATGCCCTGAAAAATATGCGATTAGTCTAGGCTCTGTCCGGGATGAGTCCGAAAAGAGCATGCGACGAATTCCAGTTCTAAACTCTTTTTATGGACTGAGGTGTTCACATTTATTTAAGAATGTCCTATGGAGAGACCAATTGTACATATTTATAATTAAGCTAAAATTATTATTTACGGATCAATCGCCTTAGAGATTAGTCACACGATTTTATACAGAGTGTGTATTATTTACCTGAATATTATATAAAACAACCAACCTGCCAACCAGCAACGGATAAAAATCTGGATAAACAGTGAGCCGCGCGTGCCAAAAGAGTAGATAAACAAGTAAGGAAAGGGCTGTCTTCGACTGTGCCGAAGACTTCATACCTTTTATGAATACGCGTCCGTCCGATACTTACTTACAATTAGTACAAACTCTGCAAAACTTTTAATTTAAAGATGCATAGCCCAACCTTCATTTATCGGAACAATCGATTGTATGGGAGCTATGCGTTGCATTGTTCCGATCTTGTTGGTTCCGACAAATGATTAATGTTTTACAAAATGGTGGCGCCTTAGCAAGTTTCAAGGAGATATCTCAAAAACTGAGGGACTAGATTGCGTTCAATCAGACAGACATAAGACATTCAGACGGACATGGCTAAATCGACTTAGCTTATCGCCCTAATCATTTCGGTATACTTATTGGTGGATCTATCTCTTCTTCTTCTCATACTTACAAAAATCGGACCAAAGTTCTAATACCATTTCATGTTCATGAAATGGATAAAAAGTGGGCAGTTTTGTTGGACGAGGTTCACTTTTTAACCATGTTGAAAATATTTTTCCGTGTACGTGTGAGTGCATACCTGTAGCCATTTGTGGTTTTCCATACAAATTCCAAAAATATGGGCTGGTGTTATTGAAAGTTTGTGTATTCAGAGTTTCACCACGGTTAGCCTTGGCTAGTAGGGTAGATAACATAGTATGAAAAGCCGTAATACCTTGCTTAAACGGGAGTAAATGAAGCTTTTTTCAGCACTTCTGTAATTATATTATTATTTTTTTTTTTTTTTTAATTTCTGTAAATAATATAAATTTTTTGTAAAAACCACCAGACTGCCAAAAACGACATATTTAGCAAATTTTGGCTTTTCTTCTTTGAAATAATAAGGGGCTCATTAGTATCTGTGCTACATGCACCCACAAATACTACATATCTTATCTGTTTGTACTTTATATATAAAGGTAAAATCCAAATTTCGTGAAAGTCATCCATCAATCTCCTGGGCAGATTTCTCTAACTTAAACAGAGCCGCAATAAGGTATTCAAGTCACTTGCTTTGCTAGATATGAGACTATCGGCAGACCCAACTTGAGCAAATTGCATGTCTTTAGCGCCATCAGAACTGCTACGGGATTTCTTTTTATGTCATCTCATCCTCCTCCATCGAGAGACTAAAATACTTAATGCTCTTGAGAACGCCATAAGCCCATTCAACCAAACCGACATTTATTGGATGAAGCCCCACCTCTTTTTAGAGACATAAGGAAACATCTCTGCAAGCACTATGATGAGATCCGGCACCATATTACCTAGCTGTTTGATCTGCGTAACCATAGCCGGGCTCTAAATGACCGCAGAACCCCGAAATTAACATCCGATCACCTGAAATAGCTGAAGAGAAGCGCGTCCTTCCGAACCATGTTAGCATAACTTCTTTCTGGATATCATAATAGGTTAAACTCTTACTTATCCAAACTCAACCCCACCATACCAAATACTTGCATGTGCTATGTCCTCTCACGATACGAAACATCCCTTTACCTGTTCAATTGAACATACTCTTCTAACACCAATACCCCTCTAGTCCAACCCTGTTGAAACTGAGGGTTTCCTTAGAAGAGCTTGGTGACGATTCTCAGAGTGATAGTGTACATTATGCAAGCCGATTCACTGTTAACAATAATAACAACAACGTGAAATTATTATGACTGTACTTACATATGATAAGTTTTGAAAAGTGACGACGGAAATGTAGATAACTATCTTGTGCGTGGGCTTAGCAGTGAGTAGCAGTCCTGACCAATCCAGTCAAACTTCCTCGAATTCTTTTCACCGATACTAGTCAAACATATTTGCTATGAGAAGGCCATGACCGGCTGGCTATTTTCTTTGTATGTGACCGGCAATGCTTCTTTACCGTCACCCCATTTGAACATTGTCCTTGAGAGCTTTGGTTACTTTAGCAATGCACCAGAATATCAAATGTGGCAGGCTACGAAAGCTATGGAAAGAAAGTTTGCTGGATATAAGAAATATGCTTTTGAAGTACTGATGGTCCCTCAAACCAGAAACGGATGCTGATTAATATAAAAATCTGTATGTATAAATGTAATATGTATCCCTATTGTTGTTACTGTTATTATTGTTGTCTTTTTAATAAACATATCACCCCTAATGATGCTAGGAACTCTAGCGAAACGTTGGGTCGGAAAAGTAAAAAAAAATCTTTTATTTGGTCAAAAAAGCCTAAATCAAAGATAAAACTTAAAAAAATTAGTTTTAAAAAATTTTCAAAAACAAAGTTGTACTCGTAAGTATAAAAATTTTGAAATTCTGAGTATTCAGTTTTTGTATGTTGAACTAGCATTCTGCACTGTAACATAGTGCTGCTATCATTTTGATAAACGAGCAATAAACCATTACATTAGGTAAATACTTGAATTATGAGTAGCAAAAGGATTAAATTACATGGCACATCAATCGAAAACACTTTGCTACGTACTTCAAATATAGTTCATAAATCACACTCACACTGCTTTGGTAAAGCTTGACTAAGCACAATGAAAATGGTTAATATATCTAATGGCCCTGTGTAATCTTTGTATTAGCACAAATTTGAGCTAATGCAATATATTCAAACAATATCTTTTATAATAAATTCATATCCGATCTTGTTTATTATAACTTTCATGAACATGAAATGGCATTATATCTTTGGTCCGATGTTTGTAAGTATGAGAAGAAGAAGAGATAGACCCACCAATAAGTATACCGAAATGATCAGCTGAGTCGATTTAGCCGTGTCCGTCTGTCTGTTTGTACGCAAACTAGTCCCTCAGTTTTTGACATATCTTGATGAAATTCGGTATGGAGCCCCCATTTTGCATGAGATTAATCATTCGTCGGAATCAGCAAGATCGGAGCAATACAACGCATAGCTCCCATACAACCGATAGTTTCGATAAATGAGTTTTGGGCTATACAATTACCAATTAATAAGCTAGGAACGTGAAGCTTTGCAGGTTTGGTACTTATTATGTATATAGTGTGTGGTGAAAATCAACCAGTTTGGACTTACATAACATATAGCTCCCATACAATCGATTGTTCCGGCAAATGGGGTTTCGGCTATGTATCTTTAAATTATCAGTTTTGCAGAGTTTTTACTAATTGTGAGTAAGGATCGGGCACTTAAAGCCGTGAGACAGCCCTTTTCTTGCTTGTTTTTGATCTATATTAGGTCTATTAAGGTATTCCAGGAAAATTATCTTTTTTGGAAACAATTTTTAGCAAGAAGCTTAATATAGCGTATTAGTTGCATGTGTGTCTAGAAATTACATTTAGGCTCAGTTGCACAACGAAAATGTATATTTTTAACTCAGAATTGACGTCAGATGAGGAGTTTTGGCAACTTTTCAACTTAACTTTGAGGTAACAGTAAAACAATAAATGGCTGAATGGTTTTTATTTGTATTATAATTGATTGATTCAATCTGATTTTAAATTTAGTCCCAGAGTAATGTAATAAGTGCTTATCTATAGATATAGTAAAATTATAACAGGTCGATGTCTGTACATTGCAGATATTCAATAAACAGTTATAGGAGGGATCATTATTGAGCCAATAGAATCCAAACAGCTTTTAGAAGTTTTGTCTGTCTGACTAGAACTTGCAGCACGTCAGTTTAAGATAACCTTTAATTCGATATCTTGATGAGCATCAAACAAAAGGTGTTAATAAGTGCTGCAATAAGCGATGTGATTAGGTCCTATATCAAACAAATATTAATAATATAAATTTTTATTTGAAACTAATGACATGTATGCAGTTATTTTTACATTATATAAAATTAAACAATAATCGTCAAAGTGATCGGACGTGTTTTTGATCGCTCTTTGTTTTAATTTTTATTTTTGCGTAATAGTTTGTATTTACCTGAAT
Organism: Merzomyia westermanni; assembly: GCA_949987695.1. Lineage (NCBI taxonomy): Eukaryota > Metazoa > Arthropoda > Insecta > Diptera > Tephritidae > Merzomyia > Merzomyia westermanni. The sequence continues at coordinate 66,331,913 of OX465291.1, forward strand.
ATGAGTTGATAACAATGATTATCGTGTGCTTTAATATCCATACATACATATAAACATATGTGAGACAGTGACTCTAGTTAAACCTTAAATCAATTAGCTACTTTTGCTAATAAATACTTATTATATAAATAGACAAGATGAATTCAATGTAGAACCGTTTTCTGCTAAACTATAAGTCTAAGGTATACAAATTATATATGTATAGATAGGAAATTTTGAGGTGTACTTTTATCCGTAAATAAAAAAAATTTAAAAAATCATTTTAACATAAAAAATTTAACATAAAAGTTACACCACTACACATTTACTTATTCACACTATAGACACGCTGTGTGTGTGTGTACTTGCTTTTGTGTACTATGCTGAATCGTGAGCATGGCCGAGGAGTTGCTTTGTAGGAAAAAATTAAGAGCCGTAGTAGTGTGAGTAGACTTGCCATGCATGTTTTTGTGTTATGCGTGTGGTCGGCTCTCACTGTGAGTGCGAAGAGTTGGTAGTGGACCAATGAAAAATAAGTACGTGCACTATAGATACTCTGTTGTGTCATGTATTTTTGCTTTAGTTGTTGTTATTGTATTGATTACTGGCTACGATGCCCAGTGTCAGCTGCTCTCCTGAGAGCACGAAAAGTTGCTTTGTTGGATACATTAAACAAGGAATGTAAAATATGAGCAAATATGTATAATTCATTGCTGATACCTAGAAACAGGGTTTACAAAAATAAAATAAATGATTACTCATAAAGAGTATTAAACACCGAAGAAAATTAAAGGAAAATAGAGGAAAGGAAAAGAATTGAAAGGAAGGAAAATTAAAGGAAAGAAAGGAAAGAAAAGGAAAAGGTTTTATTTTGTTTTGTTGTTTTTCCGACAGGGTGAATGATTGATGTATATTGGAACGATTTTTCGTCATCCCTTGTCAAATTTGGTTTTGAGACAAACCGGTTTCGGCGTTGTGCCATCATCAGTGTCGATTTTCGATCTGATCTGTTGTGGTCGTTTGTCTTGTATTTATAGTAGGTAGCAGGTAACGTCAGCATGGGTGTCTGTTTGTGTACGTGTGTGCATGTGTTGAGTGTGTACATTCAGAAACGGGGGTGGTTTTGCATCGATCGGTTTTTTGTGTGGTTGCCTGAGGCAGGTAAAAGTTGGTAATTTTTGTTGTTTGACCTTTTTTGCTTGTTTGTTGTTTTTGATCTTTTGCTGTTTTGTGCTTATTTGTCGGTGCGTGTGTGTTTGTGGTACCTGAGTGGTTGCTTTGTTTTTTGTAAACCAATTTTAAAGGTTCGAATATTGTGTCGGAAACAGTGTTTGTCTGTTCGTTTATTATTCTACCGTCGAATGTTTTTTGTTTGTAGATTTCCATGTTTTCGAGTACGTTCAGACGTCGGCCTTTTGCTTGTACATGTAGGACCTTGACTGTTTTTTTGATGTTTCCGGGGGGGCATTTATTCTCCGCCATGTGGTTCGCAAAGTTGGACTCTGGTATGATGGTTGGATTCCGTATCTTTTTGTTGTAATCTCTAATGTGTTCTCTGAACCTCGTTCTTACTTGTCGTCCAGTTTGTCCTATGTAACTGTGCTGGCATTCACAAGTGAGCTTGTATACACCATGGCTGCTAAACGGATCTTCTGAGTTAGTTTTGGTTCTTAGCTTCCGTCCTAAATTGTTCGATGTTTTGAACGCTGTGTTGATGTTGTATTTTTTAAGGAAATTTGCTAATTTATATGTTGCCCTTCCAGTATATGTCATTGTCGTCCAGGTTTGTGTACTTTCTTCTCCATTGTTTCTTTTTTGTTCTCTAAGGTCTCTCCTGAGTTTATCTACTAGTGCTTTTTTATAACCGTTGTTTGTAGCGATGTTATATATTATTCCAAGCTCTCTTCTATATGCTTCTTGTGTAAGAGGTGTTCTTTCCAATCTTTGTACTAAGTGCCTTAGCGCTGCATTTTTATGTTGTTGTGGGTGGTTCGAGGTATTATGTATTATTGTGTCGGTGGCCTGCCTCAGGCAACCACACAAACAACCGATCGATGCAAAACCTCCCCCGTTTCTGAATGTACACACTCAACACATGCACACACGTACACAAACAGACACCCATGCTGACGTTACCTGCTACCTACTATAAATACAAGACAAACGACCACAACAGATCAGAACGAAAATCGACACTGATGATGGCACAACGCCGAAACCGGTTTGTCTCAAAACCAAATTTGACAAGGGATGACGAAAAATCGTTCCAATATACATCAAAAGGAAAAGGAAAGGAAAGGAAAGGAAGGAAAGGGAAGGGAATGTAAAGGATAAGAAAGGAAGGAAAATTAAAGGAAAGAAAGGAATGGTAAGGAAAGGAAGGGAAGGGAAAGGGAATTAAAGGAAAGGTAAGAAAACGAAGGGGAGGGAAAGAAAATAAAAGGAAAGGAAGGGAAAGGAAAAGAAGTTCGAGGAAAGTAAAAAATAAAATAAGAGAGTAAAAAAAGAAATCAAGGAAAATAAAAATATGTTAGAGGAAAGGAACGACATAGAAAGGAAGAAAAAAAGGCGGATAAAACAAACCTACAGCAAAAAAATAAAACAAAATAAAGTTTATTGGTTGAATTTCAACCACTGGGCGAACTCTAGTACTTATTATTATACATATGTGAGAAAATGACTCTCTGTTAATACTTGTGGTTAATTATTTACCAGAAATAATTTTCTCTCAAACTATGCCGTGTATTTGTGCTAACAAAGTTGATAGGGCGCGGTCTACCGTAATGTGCGCTGAGTGCAATGAACTTTTTCATTTGGACTGTGTAAAAATTCGTCCAGCTGATCTTGATTATTTACTCAAAACCGGTCAAGATTTCAATTGTTGTGCTTGTACTAATGCAAGGCGTAATTCCCTTCGCTCGCCTCCACCCATAATTAACTTGGATGATTCAAAGCTAAATTGTTCAACCTCAGCTGATACTCCGATTAGTACCAACAATTTTCCTACTCCGACGGGAGTTGATACATAATGCCCTAAAGGTGGTCACCGCTCTCACGGAGGAAAACAAACGCATTGTATCTGCCCTATATTCTCTTCAAGATGAAAACAAATCACTTATCAGCAAGTCTCAGTCGCTAATTCTTCGTTAGTTGACGAGATCAATGCTATTCGAAAACTCACAATGTGTTCATGTAGACTTGAACATAAATCTGAAAGCTTTCCTAAGAGTGATGCTACACATAAACATACATCTGATAGCTTATCTAAGAGCAATGCTAATGCTCCCTGCTCTACTCGTGCGGGCGGGGCGCTAGTTCGCTTTTGTACTCAAGTGTTGCTGCTGGCACGGATCTTATTGTTACCTCTGCTGCGGCCGTTTTGCTCGCTGCTTCTATTACCAAAGCTGCTAATGTAAATGCAAGCAATCAACCAATAACAACATGATTTTTGAGCAATCAGCTATAAGTTTTTCAAATGTGTTGTCATTAGATAGTAAAAATTTACGTTCTCCTGCACAGTGGAATGAAGTGCGTGGCAAAAGCGCCAAAAATATAAATTCGATCAAGTTTGTACAAGGTGGCGGTCGACTCTGGCAGGGATAAATCTACTCTTCCAGCTAATACAAAAAAATCACCTCGTCCGCAGTCCCCACACATGCGAAGGCAAGTTTCAAACATGAATCGGCTTACTCGCGATGACAGTATCGGGGTGGTAATAGGGGAGAGTACCAATACTGAACTTGAAGAAGTTGCGTCGAAGAAATGGGTTCATTTCTCCTCCTTTAAGTCTTCTGTCACTGCGGAGAATATTGTATCTTGTAGTTAAAAAAGATGCCGATTTAGAGAAGCTTAGAGAAATCAATTTCAAACTTGGTATCTCGCCTTCTCTCATTAACTTAGTTTTAAACCCTGCTTTATGGCCGGCTAATGTTAAAGTTAAAGCCTTCCAAAAATTACCCAAAACAGCGCCTGTTTCTAAGAAAGATTAGCAACATGGGTGGCATGCGTACTAAGGCTGAGGCTGTTCATACTCTTAGCTCGCAATTGGACTTTAATGTATTTGTTTTGGTTGAAACCTGGCTAAATCCGAACTTTTACGACAACGAATTTTTTGACTCAAATTTATTCAACATTTTTCGCAAGGATCGTGATAGTGAAAAAACTGTCTGTTCTTTGGGAGGTGGTGTATTGATCGCCGTGCAGCGTAACCTACGCGCCTTCGAAATTACCATGAAAAATGCGGATACCGTGCTGGATCAGTTGTGTGTATGCATCAATGGTGCGTCTACTCTTGGCTCACTGTATCTTATTGGCTCGTATATACCACCTAGCAGCACGTTTGATATTTACAAGGCAAATACCGACAATATCACTGACATTGTGCTGAATAAAGTAGCTGGCAATAACATTTGCGTTCTGGGCGATTTTGATCTACTTAATATTACTTGGTGCGGAAGTTATTCCAAACTTAGTCTTATGCCAACTAATGTTTCCGCTTTACATGATTCATATTTAATTGATAACATTCTTAGTCTTGACTTAATTCAAATCAATAATTTTACCAACAAGCTTCATAGAATTCTTGATCTCGTTTCGTAAGCTCAAATATTAACGCTACCATTGTAGAATGCCTATCCCCTATTTCACCTGCTGATTGACATCATACTCCGCTGTCTCTGAAGGCTGAATTCTACGATTTTATTATCAACCAGAGTGATGGTCGAATTTCCTTTAAGTTTGAGGCGTGTGACTTTCATAAGCTAAATGCGTGTTTCCTTAACACTAATTGGGCTTCTCTGTTGTTTGGTTCAGAGATTAATGAAAGCATTTCCATTTTTAAAACCCATGTCATCGAGATATGCTCCAACCACATTCCTCGCAGAGTTAAAAAACCTTATAAACTTCCATGGTATACACATGACCAAAAAAACCCTAAGAATCAGAGAAATAGGTGGCACAAAAAGTTTCTCAATTCCAATAATCAAATCCATCTAGGTAAGTATAAACAAATTTCTAAAAAGTTTAATTGCCTTAACAAATTCCTTCATAGAAATTATATTCTTGGGGTTGAAGCAAATATTAAATTGAACCCTAAGAATTAGTGTTGTTTAGTGAGCACTGCTTTAATTGCGTTTTCATCTGGCCAACAAGTTGACTGTATCTATACCGATTTCTCCAAGGCCTTTGACAAGGTATCTCACAAAATGCTAGTACTGAAACTCGCTGCCTTGGGATTTCACTCCGTATTTCTCAGATGGTTGCATTCTTATTTAACTAATAGATGCTGCATGGTTTTGGTTGAAGGTGTATCCTCTAACATTTTTACTGCCACTTCAGGTGTCCCCAAAGGCAGTATCCTAGGTCCACTCCTATTTCTTTTATTTATTAATGATATTTGCAGTTGTTTTGTCTCATCAGAGTTCCTGCTCTATGCAGATGACCTGAAAGTTTTTTCTGTTGTAAATAATTCTGAAGATGCACTGTGTCTCCAGGAAGATTTGAATAGAGTAGCTCTCTGGTGTATGAACTCGCATGTGCTTCTTAATATTAAGAAGTGCTTTCATGTTAAATTTTCTAAGAGTCGTAATGTGACCCCAACGGCATATAACATCTCGGGGGCTCTTCTCGAGTCCCTGGACGAGATTAAGGACCTAGGGGTCATCTTCTACTCCTCGTTCTCAGTCAATAATCACATTAATTATATCATATCAAGTGCGTATGCTGCATTAGGCTTCCTGAGGCGTAACAGTATTTCTTTCTCTGATCCATTTACCCTTAAATAGCTTTTTTCCTCGTGTGTTCGGTCCAAACTTGAGTATGCAGCATTTATTTGGAGACCATATCACAAGTTTGCAATTGACAGGATTGAGCGAGTGCAAAAGGTCTTCCTTAAATTTTGTCTGAGATCCCTACACTTTGCTGACCCAATTCCTCCCTATAAGTCTCGTCTTCTCCTTATTAATCTCAAATCGTTAGAAGTCAGAAGGACCACGCTTTCCCTATCTTTCATCTTTGGTGTGATTAGTGGCGACATCGACTGCCCTATTCTGCTTCGCTTGATTGTTTTTCTAGTACCCTCTAGGAGCCTGCGGACTCATCACCCCTTCTATATTAAACATTTTTATACCAATTATGCGAGGAATTCTCCGGTGGTTCGGGCTCTTCGTGAGCTTAACGAGTTCTCGAATTCAATTTTGCTTGATTTTTCTCTTTCAAAATATGCTTTTTATAACTTACTTAACTCTATATTGTAGTTAGGTTAAGATTATGCAGTGCTTTAGTCAGTAAGAAACAATGTAGTTTTTTGACTTTTCGAAATAAATAAATAAAAAAATACACAGTAACTAAAAACAAAAGCAGAATACCCTACACTGCCTCCGAAATCTTTGAATAAAAGAAAAGAAATTTGAGAGTTTTTCATCTTATTCCTTTAAATAAAAGCACTAGATGCTAGAAGCTAAAATTCAAGAAAATATAAGCAATTACTTTTTGCTACTTAGTTGCACCTCCATAGAATAGGACACTTTGGGTGTCTTTGGACAAGAAAACATGGAAACCAATTTCTTGGTATTTGTAACTAAGATTTATAAAAGTTGGCATGCTGGCTTTCCATCATATACAAATGTATATCTTAAAAGCACTTCGTGTTCCTAAATGAAATTCAATTATTGGATTACGTCAGTTTCATGTACGATATATATATGTACTTGAGCAAAACGAAGCCACTGCTTAGTAGGAAAAATTATTTAATACGTTGGAGTTAATGATCCATATACGTATACTAGTATATACTAGTGTTACATGTGCCATTCGTACATTTCCTTTGATTCATATTTATATAACAACCACAGACAAATAGTTTCTGTTAGTAAAAATGAGGACAATTTTCCTGTTTGTTGGTGTGACAGTGCGTTGAACTGTTGTCGATAACGTGTGCGATTTCAGTGATTTAGTGTTTCTAAAGTAAATTCTAGCCTTCCATTAGAATTCGATGGTCTTAGAGAAAGTGTTTATTTTAAAGAATTTAGAGCAAGTTTCATGATGCTAGTAGACAATCTACTGCAGTTCTTCGGATGAAGCTTTTCGCATAATCAAGATATTTCACACTTACGAAGCACTATTGCATTGGATGGAAAATTTTACATCTTTCCTTACATAAGAATATTTCAGCTCCACCAATTTTCTTTTATTTTTAAATTATCTTGTTGCTGCCTGGCACATAAGTTATACCCTTAATAGGGAGAACTGGGGTGCCTTTGATTTTTTTTTATTGCTTACCGAAAAATTTAAAAAACCCATTTAAGAAGCTCTTAAATAGCTATTAATTTTATTTTAATGTATCAAATGAGATCGAATAATTTTTTTTTAAGTGCACACTTATTCGATATACATACATAAAAAACTATACATTTACTAGCATTCCTATTTCGTAACGCTAAGTAAGACTGTGTCACATAAAATTCACTACACAAGGGCACCCCAGTTTACCATACTAAATTAGCAAATTACCTATCTTCAATATTCTTGCTGTTTCTATTTTAACTAATGTCACAACAATAGCATCAACTGTTTTTTATTTCCTTATTTTATGTATAAAAATTACGAAGATCATGAATGTTATTGCTGGTTGGTAACAGTTCTTCCATTATTTTAATACTTGTAGTTGCTTATAATACCCTGCAATCCTATTTACTGCCTGACTATTAAAAAGTGCATAAACTATTTAAAGCTTTAGAAAGAACAAATTAGCGCAATAATAACCAACTAGCTTAACTATGAAAACATGGTACCGAAGAGTTGATAACTTTCAAGCATTAATTTTGTCACAGCGTATTATCTAACGAACTATATGTAATAGGGCGGGTCGATTTAAAACTCCCTCATTGCTCTGTCAAAATCGTATTCTAGGGATCGAAATAAGAAACTTTGCCGAAGGAACCATACCTCTAAAACGAATTCTGATGTCCCCCAATTTGGGTCGAACTTTTGGGTAGGGGCAAATTTTGAAAAATCCCACTTTGACTCATTTAGACTGCTCTAATCGAGTCCAAATGTATGACCGACCCCCACTAACTTTGTAGGCCCGACCCACCGATGCCAGTGGCACACCCCCTGGAACCCTCCTGGGGGTTCACCATACTCTTTTTCTCTTTATGGCGCGATATACAACAGGTATATCATCATAAACCTCCTAAGAGATTTTTGCGCCAAGCTTCTCTTCCAATTTGTGGTGTGCCGATTTGAATTTTCCCTACAAATTGGTGGGACCTACAGTTTTTTGCCGACTCCGAACGGCATCTACAAAGGAGACGAATTTTTGCTGAGAAGCCTGTCATGGCAGAAATACACTCGGAGAGTTTGCCAAACCACTGCCGAGGGGCGACCCCGTTTTGAAAAACTTTTTTCAAATCACTTTTGATGTTACCTGTACCAGGGCTCGAACCATGGACCTTCGGTGTGGTAGGCCGGCAACACTACCTCCACACCACGGCGGCCACCATACAAACATTTCAAAAAATCGCCGGTTTTGCACTTTACATGAAAAAATCAGCGAAATGCCTATGTTTTTTCTTTTTGGAGTTTATTTTTCTCTTTAGAATTTTATTTAGTCACAACAAATGTAAATGAAAAAATGAATTTAACTTAGTAATAGAAAAGAAATTAAAAAAAATTATTAGAAATTAGCGTTTTTACAACCCTTTTAAAACCAAGGCATCACTGTGATGCATTTGCATGTCGTAAACATAGTTGTGTGGGTTTCTTATTTAACCGTTTTAAAAAATGAAGGTATCACTGCGACACAATTGCAGATCGTAAAATTGCTTGTCTTGTTTTTTTTAAGCCACCACAAGGCACAGCAGGTAGAATTGAAATTACTATTTCATTCTTATTACCTCGTCTCGTAGACCATATATAACGCAACAGTTTTTGTGAATGCATTAAGTCGTTGTGAAGAACTCAAAGTGTGAAGTGCTAATTTCAGATAAAAAAAATATTTCAAAAAAAATAATAAGTGAAGTGACCATTCCAAATCAAAAAGTTTACAATGAATCCACCATCCTCTAGATGAAGATGAAGCAACTACATCAACAACTATCGAAAACCAAATGAGTCATATACCCAAGCATGATGTTACTGTTTTTGGTGTGTCTACTGATTTAACTGATCTTAATTTACCAACCCATCTGGCTATCTTGAGATATTATTTTTACTTAAACGAACGTGCTAAAACAGAACAAAAAAAGTTTTCCCATTAATCATTCACTATTCAAGTACAAGATAATTGATTGGAATTTGGGAAAAACTTGGTATGGAAATAATGCTGAAAAAAAGTGTATTTAATAAATTGAATAAATTGCTTGACAAGTATCAAGAGCAAATCAAGAGAAGAAACAACACCCAATAATTTACAGAGTATGTAAAATCTCTGGAAACCATTTTTTACATTGGAGCATGTAAATGCGATTTGAAGGCAGCTCCATGTGCATGCGGCTGGGTTTCCGAACGCCTCAAAGAGTTCATGCACGATCAACATAATCAGAGAAGACTAACAATGGATGCATTTATGATGGAAACTGAAGAGCAAGGAGCAACGTCTATGTCATCAATGCCAACATACCAAGATCCCGATGATTCAACATACGCACCGCCACCGGTTCAAGAAGATATGGATAGAAGCACAAGTTCACAATACACAGAGAGATACGATTGTTTTAACTTTGCCTTGGTATGTGACAGATTTGGTGTGCCTGACAGAGTAGCATCAGCATTGGGAACCGCTCTTTTGCAAGATTTTAAAATTAAAGATAAGCATGGGAAACCTCTCATCATGGATAAATCGAAAGTTCGCAGAGAAAAAGAGAAATGCAGACAAGAAGTGCTTCGCAAACGGTTAGATGATACCAATTTGTTAGCGTTTTCATTCGATGGCAGAAAAGATGATACTTTAACGATAGATAAAATTGATGAGAAGTATCATACTACGATGGTAAAAGAACCTCATCTTGTTATTTTGAGAGAACCCAATTCTGAATTGATTGGTTACGTAAGACTGGAACATGAAACCGCTGAATACAAAACAACCAAATTAAATGGTTTTTTCAACGATAAAAAAATATCACTGGATGCATTAATTGGAATATGCACTGACGGTGAGGTAACAAACGACGATTCGAATTGCTGTTAAAAATACCATTGCATTGGTTCGTTTGCCTTCTACACTTCAACGAACTTCCGTTTCGGCATTTGTTTGAAGCTTTGGATCAAACAACCAGCACTGGACCAAGATCGGCAACCGGAAAACTGAGCCGCCAAATCGAAACTTGTGAAACTCTTTCGGTAAGTTATTGCTATCACTCATTTATTATAATTGTCAACCATTTTTAATTATTTTATTATTATATATTTTCAGGTGGTGGACGGCTTCCAGAAAATTGAGTTGCAAAATATGTCCCCTGCTCCAGAAAAAATTGAATTTTCCACCGATTCGAAGTACTTATACGACATGGCCCATGCAATTTCTAGCGGCGTGGTTCCGGTTGATCTGGCTAACACCAAACCAGGGAAAATTGTACATTCTCGGTGGCTCACCAAGGCGATTATTGCGATTAGATTATTGCGATTATATGTGACAACGGAAAATCCAGATCTCTTCTTTTCCAGATCCAGATGCAAATTTAAGAATTCTGGTTGAATTTATAATTAAATGTTATGTGCCAATGTACTTCAATATCAAGTATTACAGCTCTGCCGTATACGGCAGTGCATTATTTTTCAAGTTCAATATCTTGTTATCAATGTTGTTTGATGATAGGAAAGAAAAGCGCGACTGTGCCATTAAAAAAATTCTACGCTATCGAACCGATGGTGACGAGCCAATGGAACTTAGAGTTTATAAAAAACCAGATATAAACTTAAATTGCACAAGTTATACGGAAATGATCAATTTGAATGATATAAATATCGTATTTGAACCACCATTCACGCGAAGCATTCCGTACGATACATTGAAAGAATATTTAAATCAAGATGATCCACCGTTTAATGATCCAAAAATTCCATCACACATACAAGGAACGGAACGACATGTTCAATTGCTAGCCAGCGTTTCCAAACGGGTTATACCGGAAAATGTAGAGGCTGTTATGGCGACGACATTAGAGAGCCGTGCGAAATTGCCCAGACTTGAAAGTAAAAAAGACTTCAAACAATCATTTTTTTTAGTTTCTTTTCTATAACTCACTTAAATTAATTTTTTCATTTACATATGTTCTGACTAAATAAATTTCTTAAGAGAAAAAATAGATATTATTATAAATAAATAATAAATATTATTATAAATAAATAAATAAAAATAAAGAAAAAACATAGGCATTTCGCTGCTTTTTTCATGTAAAGTGCAAAACCGGCGGTTTTTTGAAATGTTTGTATGGTGAACCCCCAGGGGGGTTCCAGGGGGTGTGCCACTGGCATCGGTGGGTCAGCCCTCCATAGTTAGTGGGGGTCGGTCATACATTTGGACTCGATTGGAGCACTCTAAATGGGTCAAAGCGGGATTTTTCAAAATTTGCCCCTACCCAAAAGTTCGACACAAATTGGGGAACATCAGAATTCGTTTTAGAGGTATGGTTCCTTCGGCAAAGTTTCTTATTTTCATCCCTAGAATATGATTTTCACAGAGCAACGGGCGATTTTTTTGCCTCCCCACAAATCGACCCAGCCTAATATGTAATGATTCTTTTACTTTTTGCATGGAAAGGTCTTGTTTTGGTTTCCTTCCATTTTTCATGTGGAATTAGATTTTATATTATTTTATTGTACTTTTCATATTATTTTATTTTACTTTATTTTATGTTATTTTATCTTATTTTATTTTACTTTATTTTATTTTATTTTATTTTATTTTATTTTATTTTATTTTACTTTATTTAATTTTACTTTTTTCGATTTTATTTTATTTTAGTTTATTTTATTTTATTTTACTTAGTTCGATCTTATTTTATTTTATTTTATTTTACTTTATTTTATTTTATTTTCTCTTACTTTATTTTACTTTATTTTATTTTATGTTATTTTATTTTATTTTATTTTATTTTATTTTATTTTATTTCACTTTATTTTGCTTTATTTTATTTTATGTTACTTAATTTTATTTTATTTTTTTATTTTATTTTATTGTATTTCATTGTTTTTTATTTTATTTTATTCTATTTTATTTTATTTTATTTCATTTTGTTTTATTTAATTTTATCTTATTTTATTTATATCTGTTTTTACTTTATTTTATTTTATTTTATATGATCACAATGAACTACAAAACGGACGTAGACAACTGCGCTCACTTGTATAGGCACTTGTTGACAGACAAACAGTAAACAACTCAACGTCAACACGTGCAGACGTGAAAGAAATATATGCAAAGTTTTTAAATGTTTAAAATTTATTTGTACATGTAAATTGTTATTAAACCCTGTATTTTGTTTTTGTAATCAACTTATGTATCATCAATTAAGAATATGCTTCTATTTGTATTCATTATTGTTAATGTCATATTTGATGATGATGGAATTAGTGTTCCACCACCCGACCATAACGAGATACGAGTAGCAATAGCGCGATTAAAAAACAACAAATCCGCGGGCGCTGACGGATTGCCGGCTAAGCTATTCAAGTATGGCGGCGAGGAGCTGGTAAAGTGCATGCACCAGCTGCTATGCAGAATATGGTCCGAAGAATGCATGCCTGGCGATTGGAATCTAAGTGTCCTCTGGTAAATCTACCATCGACCAGATTTTCACTATGCGCCAAATCTTGGAAAAACCCGCTAGAAGAGAATCGACACGCATCACTTTTTTGTTGATTTTAAAGCCGCTTTCCATAGCACGAAAAGGAACTGTGTATATGCCGCTATGTCTGAATTTGGTTCCCAGCAAAACTTATGCTCAGGAACCATCTATTACCAGAGTGTACAATTGCTGGCGTATGCTGATGATATTGACATCATTGGTTTAAATAACCGGGCCGTAAGTTCTGCCTACTAAAAAGTGGGTTTAAAGGTGAACGAGGGCAAAACGAAGTACCTTCTGTCATCATGCAAAGAGTCAGCGCATTCGCGCCTTGGCACCCACTCCACTGTTGGCAGCCATAAGTTTGAAATAGTAAAGGACTTCGTTTACCTTGGAACCAGCATTAACACCAACAGGTTTAGAAATCCAGCGAAGAATTACCCTTGCCAATAAATGTTACTTTGGACTGAGTAGGCAAATGAGAAGTAAAGTCCTCTCTCGACGAACAAAAACCACGCTCTACAAGGCGCTCATAACGCCCGTCCTTTAATATGGAGCAGAAGCATGGGCGATGACAGCCGCAGGTATGTCGGCCCTTGGAGTATTCGAGAGATGCCGACGGTGTATGAGCCCTACGCAGACATCGACATTGTCCAACCGTTGGAAAAACCAAGTGGAGAACAATCTGCGATCCCTTGGCGTTTCTAATTGGCGTCAACTGGCGAAGGATAGAGTCAGGAGGCGCTTTGTTGGAAGGTCAAAATCGTTTAGATGGTTAAACAAACAGCAATTAAGGGCTGTTGACCTATAAATGTATGTATGTGTAATGTCATATTTCCATTCGAACCAAATCCTCGTGAATCTGAACGATTATTTCCACATATTGTAAAAGTGGAACAGGCCGATGTCTCCACATTGCAGATTTTTAAGAAAAATATATAGGAGGGATCATGATTAAGCCAATAGAATCCAAATCAACAGTTTTTAGAATTTTGTCTGTATGTCGGTCTGTCTGTGTTTGGTCGCGCATCACTCAAAAACCGCTGAATGGAATTGAATGGAACTTTCACCATTACATTAATAGGCGTTTAACATATCTCTCGTTTCGAGAACCCGACCAGTGCGGATATAGATCGATAAACGAAAGGGGTTAATGAGTGCTGCAATAAGCGATGTGAATATGTAACCTTTTTTAACGGGTTTTTAGAGATACGTTGAGTAATAACGGACTGAGTCTATTATAAGTTCTGAGAAGCGGCGAATTTTTAGTACCCTAGATTTATAGTATTGCGCAAGGTTTTTAGATATACCTATAAGATAAAAGCTTTCCAAAATAAACTAACCTTAGGACTACTCTTGCTGTTAAATACATATGTATTTTGGTTAAATAGTCTATTGGTAATTTGTATACACCTTTAAGAGCCCATGAGTCAAGACATCGGCATTACTTTTCGAACAAACATACATTGGGTGCGGGAATTTTTTAATGAGTGAGACCGAAACTTTCAAAAGACTATGTCATATTTGAAGAAAGAATGACATATCTGCTGAAAAATGGGCTGACTTTATTTTGTGTATCTTGTTGGCTACAGCTGTTTGAATTAGTAGAGGTCGAAAAATATTAATAATTAACTACTTTATGTGTAGCCCAGTTTATATTCGTTTTTGGTTGATTATTTTAAAGCGCTTAAAATGTCATAATGGGAAAATGATTGATAAATACGGAAGAGTAAAACATACAATGTCTGCAAAGGTCTGTAAATATTGTTGACCTTCCAATCACCTTGCTCAAAGTCTCACTGAGTTTTATTATTTTTAACATTTTGGGAAAATACACAATCAAAATTTAAAATGCCACAACAATCACTTGTCATCTTCGCACACAATGGAGCATCATCATAATTTTATTGACTTGTAAAATTACGTCAGAAGGCAAAGAACTTTAATTGAGAATATTGGCATTGAAACGGAATTTCATTTTTGCTTGGACCAAAAAAAGTCATCTCTTGGCATTGAAATATTTGCACATGCAGAACGAAGTATTTTTTGGTAACTGGCTTTTGTCAAAATGCTTGGCGCTTAACTTCTTGTATGTATGTATATTAGGGTTGTACAAAATAAATTCTCACTTTGGAGTTAAAAAAATAACTTCATTTATTATTCTCATTACCTAGCGTTCATGGATGTCACATATTTCATTTATTTTATGAAAAAAAAAAACAGATTAAGCATTCTTCAAAAATCAGAGAAGTAAGATGGCGCAGCTCAGGTTTAAAATCCATGAAACAATTCTCCAGCAAAAGTTAAAATATATATAATACAATACTTTCAGTGAAGTCAAAAGCGGTTGGTTTAGATAAAATTCATCCAACGTTTTTGAAGATAATACTACCAATAATACTGACTCAGCTGACTTATATAATTAATTCAATTTTTACAACATGCACATATCCAAAGTGCTGGAAAGTTGGTAGGATCATTCCAGTAAATAAACCTAGTAATGAGTTCAGACCAATAGCTATACTGCCGTTCCTATCTAAGGTCTTTGAGCGTATTGCCTACAAGCAAATTAGTTCATATGTGTATGAAAATAGTTTGATAACTGACCGTCAGTCCGGCTTTAGACCTAAGCGGAGCTGCACAACTGCTCTCTTAGACTTAACGGAAAGCATCAGATCTAGCATTGATGATAACAATATTGTGTTCCTGACTCTGCTGGATCCTTATGTCGTAAACTGGGTTCAATATTTAACTTCTCAAAGCATGCACTCACACTGATAATGTCTTACCTCAGGGGAAGAGCTCAAGCGGTTAGTATTGACAATCGTCTGTCAGATGTATTATCATTGGTGAGAGGCGTCCCGCAGGGCTCAATACTAGGACCTCTCCTTTTTATACTATTTATAAATGATATGCCAAATGTTCTAAAATACTCTAGCGTCCATGTATACGCTGATGATGTGCAGCTCTATATTGGCTGTCCCATTGAGTGTGTTAGTGATTGTGTAGTCAAACTGAACATTGATTCAACTAGTGTGGCTGAGTGGGCTTTGACGAATGGTCTTCACTTAAATCCTAGTAAGTTTAAATGTCTTGTAGTGCACAGAAGGTTACTGAAATTGATATCATTCGGTTGGGCAATACACCTATTAAATACGTGAGCACAGCGAAAAATCTCGACGTAGTTTTTAACAGCTCACTTACGTGGAATTACCATATTTTTAGTGCGATCGGAAGAGTATATGGGATGCTCCGTACACTCTGGTCAACCTAATACTTCATACCATTTAAAATTCGCCTTCTCTTAGCTAAAGCGTATTTAATACCTACCTATGAATGTGAGATTTTTGCCAATTGTGACTCTATACGAGGTGTGTTCAAAAAGTATTGCGAATTTTGTGTTTTTTCAAAAATTATTTATTTATTGATGAATATCTATTTTGTCCCCTTCAAAGTAATCCCCATGAGATATTATACACTTGTGCCAACGGTTTTTCCAATCTTCGAAGCACTTCAAAAAATCATTTTTTTGTATCTTGTTCAGCTCCTCCTTCGATGCCGTCTTTATCTCGTCAAGAGAAGCGTAACGTCGTCCTTTCATGAGCCTCTTCAGTTTAGGGAACAAGAAAAAGTCACAGGGGGCCAGATCTGGGGAATACGGTGGCTGCGGCATCATTAGTGTGTTGTTTTTGGCCAAAAAGTCGCGCACAAGCAACGTGGTGCAAAAGCCAATTTTTGTTCTTCTTTGCACATCTTCTCGGCCTTCTGAGAACATTTTGTACCACCGATAAACGTTGCTTCGGTCCAAGGTAGCTTCTCCGTATGCCACAGTCAACATTCGGAATGCATCCGCGCACTTAATTTCGTTTTTCACACAAAATTTGATACAGGTTCTTTGATCCATTTTTTTGAATAGGTAAAAATCGAAGACGATCCAAAACACGTGCAAGCAAAGCAGCTGTCAACAATTAACTGAACATTCAAAATGGCCGAGCTTGTCGGCATAAGTGAGAGACATGAGTACCAACATAACGCCACAAAAAATTCGAAATTCGAATATACGTAACCAGCGAAAATTCAAAATTCGCGATACGAACACACCTCGTATTTAGTCAGAAGATGAATGTTGCTTATAACAACATTACAAGATACGTATTTGGCCTCAAGAGACGTGACCGTGTTTCAGATAACGCTAAGAGTATTCTCAATTTCTCTTTGGACAACTAATTGAAGATCAGAACTCTGCTTCTCATTCACAAAATCATACACACAAGAGCACCTAGATATCTTTGAGAGAAACTCCGTTTTCTTAGATCATCGCGATCTAATTTACTTGTGCATATTAAATATAGAACTCTTACTTCTGAGCGCCAATTCTTCATATATTCGGCCAGCCTTTGGAACTCCCTTCCTTTGGGAATAAGGTTGGTGAGCAACGCATTGCAATTTAAAAAGGAAATCGAGCTATTTTACAACGATATCTAATACTTAGTAACTTAAGAATGTTTCTTTTTTCGTTCGTGTGTAGGTGGTATATGGTGTTTAATATTTAATATAAAATATTCCATTGAATTACTGTTTTATTTGTTAACTTAGTACAAATTATTATTATTGTTAATATCATTATCCCTATTATTTCTATTATTTTTACTTTTTATTGTAGTTAAGCTCATATTTTTAATATTCAAATGTAACGGATATTCATATGTGACTAGCACAATGAATATAATATTTACCATTGTCGAGCTAGGATGTACCAAAATATAAATAAATACAAATACAAATACAAATATATCGAGGAGAAATTAATATTGTTACAAAATCATTTAAAAGGCGGTATAATCTAGAACTATTTGTCAAAAAATTTCACTTTTGTGCAAAGGCTAAAGAGAATAAAAAAAGGAAAATTGGTCGTTTGCTAAGATTTTTCTTTGCTACAAAAGTCGTTGGTGTATATCTAGTTAGTGAGATAACTTTAAAGCAATTAAAATTCAAAGGGGCATGACTACGAATTGTATGCTTCATCTTAATAAAGCACAATTAATTTTTTCTTCTGTTATCTTAACATTTTTCGGCGACTATATTTGTTCTAAAACATTAAAATGCTACGCAGATTTATTCCATCGGCCAGATTTTATTTTTAGCTCCTTTTGGATTTTGAAAGGCTTATTTAGCTACAAAACTTCTCAAAATTCCACTGTCCCTGTGGAAAAATGCGACTTGTTGGCAATGTGCCATTCGGGAAGTGTGCCTCTATCAAGACTTCTAAGGTATCCTGGCTGGAGACTGTCCATTAGCCATCAGACATCTTTATACTACCTGGAGCTTGATAAGATGCAGATAATATTTTGCGAAGTCTTGAAGTCTCATTTGTTGTCTCCAGATTCCCACAGTATTGTTGCAATGATTTCCCTTTACCTTTAGCAGTCCTGATGCCCCAAGTTGGGTTTGAATAGCCTTGTTGAAGAGCTTCCTTGTTGACCTAATTTGCCCCAGCTCTGCATTCCACCAGACCGGCCTGGGTTTGGCGTGAGGCCTAGTTAGGGGGCAACAGCGTTCGAAAGTTAAGTGATTTACTGCCTTATCAATGTTGTCATTCCCCTGACTGACTTCTACTGTAGTGGATGTCAGTTTTTCAGAAAAGTTTTCCCAGTTTGTGTTCCTAGGATTTCTAAAAGGGCGTTGCACTTCCAATCCAAAGTCGATGGTGAAAAGTATCGTACCAAAAAAGAGCAGGGGTCTGGCACTCTCCAGTTATCGACTCTGGTTACAGAAGAATCCGTTTGCCAAGGTAATGTCGATAACTTCCTCCCTAATTCTATTCCTAAACGTTGGATCATTGCTTTGTTACATACAATAAGGTTATTGGATATATATAGGAAATATACCAAATAATTTGTTGAATAATTATGTGAGATACTAAGTATATGAAATATAAAAAAAATTAACAAAATTTTCTTCGTTAATGGGAATGTGTATATGTAATTATATTAATCTTTAAGTTCAGCTTATAACAAATTTACTGCATTAAGAGTAAAATAGTTTTCATGAAACGAAAAAATAAGCAAAGAGCAAGTATCTACTTACATTTCCAAAAATTATAATTACATAAGACGCTCATTGTCAGTATGTAAATGTTGTTACATTCGTGGATATTAATAATGTTTTCTGCAGGTTTTTTCATTGCTTCGATTTTCATTATTTTTGATGATGGTATAAGTAGATGTGTAGGTGCATGCGTATATATTTATGTTTTTTTATTGCTTTTTATTTGCCATATCCGTTACACTTTTTTTAACAAAAATTCGACGTTCCCGAACTTGTAAATTTAACAACTTGCAAGTGCAAAACATTTCCTAAGTATGGACCAGCAATCACTGAGTCGAGCAAATTGAGATTTTGAATTTTCAGAATTTTTTTCGTCGAGGGTGTTAAGTGATTTCTTCGATACAACTCATGAACAAGTTTTAATTTTGTAGGGAAGAAAATTTGGAACAGCCTGTTCAATAAAATTTTTAGAAATTCAAGGAAATTTCTAAGCGAGTTCTAACTTGCACATTATTATACGGTGCACTCAAACATTGTCTAGAAATTCTGGCAAACAATTTGCAGATTTTGATGGCCGTTTTTTAAAGTTTAATTAACTTTCCTGGACTTAGCGTAAACTTTGAAATTAGCTATATCTTAAATGAAAATCACAGATTTTTCTTATTTCGTCGAAGGATATTCAATTTAATTTTACAACTATTACATTGAACACAACTTTATATGTCCCGTTACATCTATTTGTTATTACAAATATGCTATGTCGACATCCTTTAACGTTTGGCAAGCCACTAGAAATTATGTAATTAAGTTTCCTTTTTATAAAAACTTTGTACTGTTCCGAGAAAATTAAATAAAGCGGATATGCTAATCCAGCTGGTTGCTTTCCTCGTTAAGCTCTTTTCGCTTTAATTCAAAACAAAGAATACGAGAGAGTTCAAATTAAGAGCTCAGAAAATGTGCAGCTTCACACTATTTTGTTTACTATAATGATTATCCTATTAAGCAATTTATAATGATATGTGGCTACTTTTATAAGTACTTTCAAGAGGACAATACAATCATCATAAAGAGTTTACAAATTTACACATTGTAAAAGCTTTTATATTCCTTAATACATGCACCATTACAGCAGTGTGTGACAACAAATTCAATTACATATTTACAATGCTCAAATTATATTTTTACAACCTTATATCAAGGTAGTGGGTGCTGACAAGTGTGCACTGATTCTGGTTAATTTTTGTTATTATTTACATCAAAAGTAATTTTCGTTGGAAGCATGCACACTTGCAAATGGCAGCTTCTTTTTAGCAATTTTTAATTAATTAGCCATAAATCACTACTGCGCTGTAGCATACTTTTAGGCACTTAAATGGCTTACTTTAATACTATTATGATTTATTTACCACAAAACACAGAATACGATTATCACTTTAGCGTCAAGACGATTTACTATCACTTGAGGAAGTTTGAACAACCATCGACCGCACCTACATATGTGCATTCAGACATAAATACATACACACATTTACAGGTGTGACATGTCTCAAATGTCAATGTCACATAACAAATTTAATTTAAATGTCAATGCACTATAACGCTATTCATGCTGATGTGTTATCTATTTATTTTGTTATTTTTGTGTTTGTTTGTATTATCTATTATTTCACCGTTTTAGTTCTACTTAAGTCATTACGACATGTATTTACCAACACCGACGTTGAGAGCGTCGTGCTGCCGCACCACAGGAACGTATTGACAGTAATGCTTTGAAACAGTTAGCGTTCAAATGCGGTTACCACTAAGTAAAAGAGAAAAGCATTTAACACAGTTTTGTTGTTTGTGCACATTCATGAGTACATATATATATACATACTAACATAAAGGAGCACCCGTATTTATATAAATGAACTTGAGCTGGTGTCAGCTTGTGCAGAAGCTTGCTTAAGATAATTGTTGTTGTCATATCCAATTTGAATACAAAAATGTTTATACTAGTAGTGGGACTATTTTCTTATAATATTTGAATAAATACTATTCGAGTAAACTAATAAAAATATTCGTTTCAAAAAATTCGAATAGTATTTATTCGAATAATTTATCCGTTTATTCGACTAGTATTATTCGAATAGTGGTATTCGAATAGTTGTATTGAAATGCGAGAGATGCATTCACGTTTTGTATATATGTACATATGTATGTTTGCGTGTACAAATGTGTGCATAAGCTGTAGTGATATTTGTTTAACTATTCGAATACCTATTATTCGAATAATACTATTCGAATAAATGTATAAATTATTCGAATAAATATTATTCGAATTATTTAAAGCCTTCGAATAAATGGATTTTTTATTCGAATAATTTTTATTCGAATAACCCCATGCCTATTTTATACATACATATTTTCTTTTTCTAACAGTATGCTTGTATTTTCTTTAATGTTTCTGTTGTTAGTTGTTTCTCATGGTCGCTGCTTGTTGCGCACACTCACAATTTTCTCAGGGCTCGATTTGGCTGACCGGCATTATTTCGGGTGCAGTGTTGTCTGCTAAATAACAGCTGTTTGCAGCCGAGAATAACTGTTAAAGCTTACGATATGATTGTGCTCTCAACAAGATATTTAAAATGGCCAGCTTAATAATATTTTACGGAGGGAAGACTTTCTGTATTTTCCTTGAAAATTTAAAACAAAATAAGACCGCCTGACTTAGGTAATGGCGTACTAAAGAATTTTTCGTACCCAAATTTACTTTTAAAGAATAATACACTCAAGTTATAAATATAATCCCAATACAAATTCCTACTCGATCTATTTTCATTGAAAACGTAAGAAATGTTTTATGGAAGCAGTCACGATCAAGTTCCATTCTCTAAATACTTTTCCAAACCAACAGTTAAACTTCTTAAGATAAAGTTTATAATAACTATTGAGTAAGTTTTTGAATGGCATTCCGTTATTTTCTCTTTTTATTCGTATTCCTATTAAACGGTCTTTCAAAACTTCCTAAGAATTCTTATAGGTAATCGCAGTAGCCTATCATTAGGCTAAACTTCATCTATTTGTATGCTGGCTAAGTACAAGGTGAAATAGATTATTAATCTGAAATGCCATGTATGCAAAATTTACAAACATATGAGCATGCTAGGGCAAATACGGCCAATCTACCACCTAAATACAATAGAAGAAAGCTCTAACAAGTAACCTCAAAATTATATGTGTTGTATATCATTATTACATCTGTATCAATATGTTTCACAGGCTCCTGGTCACCTTATTGTCTCCAAAGCACTTTTATTGACGTAATATGTTTTTGTGAAAGGTAAAGTGCCGACTTCTCTTCAATGTCGTTTGTGAGCTTTTTACAGATTCAAGTAGGGGTTCAGCTATAAATCAGCAATACAAACTATGTGCTCGTGATTGAATAGCTTAAAGTAGCACACATGTGTATGCACAAGCAAATGTATTCACACCTAGATAAATCTAGTCATATAAGTTCAGCTTAAGATATCGCTTTAAGCTACAATGCGAAAGGAAAAGCAATGCTTTTGATTTAAGTTGGAAAATTTGATCTAACTATATTTTTCGTTAACATTTTGCCTAAGGAAATAATTACTTAAAAGTTTCGCTTCATTTTCCGAGTTTTTTGAAAGTTTTCAATTCAATAATTAGCACATCTGGCAAAGGCGACTTTATAAATACTTTTCTGGAAATTATGATTTTGCATATTTCTCTCTCATACTGCTACAAACACCAAGGGCCTTAAAAAGTTGAATAATGATATATAACCTTGTATAATAGAATATTTGCGACAAAAATACTTTGCTTATACATGTGCATCTTACCACTTCAAGGTAATCTTTTCAGATAATAGTAGTTCAGTAACCTTTTCAAAAGCTTTAAAGCGAAAACTATTCGCAAAATTCGCAGGAAAGCATTGATTTAAAAATAATGTGCATAAGGCTACTTTCATGTCTAGGTGAATGTTGCACGCCTTCCTATATAAATACAGGGTGTACAGAAATTAATGGATACTTCTTAATTTTGGGTCAGTCGACATGGAAAACCCCGACCAAAGGTAGTATTTTTGAAATAGTGGCGATTCACATGGCATAGTGAACACCCCATGCAGTTCAAGGAGAATACTACGCTTTATTGAGTGCACTTCGGAGTAACACAAAACTCTGTTCTACTGACTTGCAGTTATAACACATACATATTTTTATTTACCTTTTTTTGCTAATACTTATTCACCGATTTACGACAGCAAAGTCGATCGAACATATTTGCTTACTCGAAATAAAATTTACTTAATAGTTTGTAGACATATGTTTCATTGGGATGTTATCTATAAAATGATGAAAATTTTTCTCGACATGCTTAGTCAGCGCATCTATTCAAGTACAAATGTGTGCATAAGACATGACGGAAAAATAAAAGTTATACTGATGTTGGCATTCATTTGGTGGATTTTAATCTGGTATTTTCCGATACTAGCTCCTAGCCAGACACTACACGACTGCCATGGGAACCATTTCGTTGTGAATTTTAGTCGCCACTTAAGACGATACACCAACTTCGAACATATACTAAGCCTTCTAATCAGCAGTGTAGAAAGCTTATCCACTAATTTTCGGACACCCTGTATGCATACTTCCTAAAAAATATTACTCATACGCCCCGTATGTACGACCAACAGGTGGAATGATGTTGGATGCTCACAAATTTGTTGCTGCTTTAATGTTTAAGCTTTTTGTCTCTTTTCATCACCTACTTTGTCCTATGCTAATATATTGAGTAACAAGCGCTTACTTCCGGCATACATAAGCCGCTTGAGTACGGTTAAAACAATAACATTGAGAAGAGCGGGAAATGCGGAGAATGTTTCAATATGTCTTTCTACAAAATCTGGGTATTTTCAAAAGTTCAGTGAGCAATTGAGTTGTACCCTGAGTTCGGGATTGTAAAATTTTAGTAGATGCATTGTGAATTTGTATACTTTGATGGGCTGGTTAAAGTTTAGCTATGAGATCGGTCAAGGCCAATCAAGGCCACTCATATACATTTGGTGCGTTTGTATGTATAAGGGTAAATTATAAATGTTGTTTGTGTATATGTTCGAAATTCGATAAGCAAAACTTGTACATGGGTAACCCGGTTGTGTGTCTTAAAACGTTGTGCATGCATACATTTGCATTTGTAAGTTAGCTTTGTAAGTGTATTTGTATATATTAAGAGTAAGGAGCCTAATTTATTTTTAGATTTATGTTAGTATGTACGTGCAGCCGTGTGTGAAAGCGATTACAGTAAATTCACTTCTTATAATTTGATAGTTTTTTGACATTTTTTTAGGATTACAACAGTTTGAGGCATTCCGATGAATGAAAAGTATTACTTTTATCATCATTAATACTTTTCGACATGCACTAAGTTGAAGTTATGGCAGAACATGATAATTTCGAGATAGTAGTGGAGTTTATTTG
The DNA here is from genome assembly GCA_949987695.1 of Merzomyia westermanni. Classification (NCBI taxonomy): domain Eukaryota; kingdom Metazoa; phylum Arthropoda; class Insecta; order Diptera; family Tephritidae; genus Merzomyia; species Merzomyia westermanni. The sequence continues at coordinate 66,356,208 of OX465291.1, forward strand.
GGCACCGGCATTAACACCAACAACAATGTTAGTCTAGAAATCCAGCGAATAATTACTCTTGCCAACAAGTATCTGGAAATTTGGTAAAGAACTTACATAAGTCTAAAAATCCAATTTTACAGGATGGCGAGAAACACCTCTAACTGCGTACAGTATCTTCGTGGGTAGTTACTAAAAATAAATATCATTGTTATATAATGGGACTACGCATTCTCAACGTTTTTAAATAGCTTTTGTTCTTTTAACGCAACGGGTTTTTTTCAACAAGGTTTAAACTAAATAAGTGCTTTTGGCAAACTGATTTTAGAAAAAAAGTAAGGTTAGCGCTGTCGTCGGCTGTGCCAAAGGCTTTATACGTTTCATGAAAACACATCACGGTTTTCAGTCTACAATCTTTATTTACTATAAGTACAAACTGTGCAAAATTTGACGGTCTTACCCCGTTAATTGAAGTATACATGGCTTAAAACCCGTTTGTCAGAAAAACGGGTTGTAGGGGGGCTATATGTTGTGTTGCTCCAATTTTACTAATTTTCAATGCACACATTAAGTATACGAGGTGTGTTCAAAACGTATCGCGAATTTTGAATTTTCGCTGGTTACGTATATTCGAATTTCGAATTTTTTGTGGCGTTATGTTGGTACTCATGTCTCTCACTTATGCCGACAAGCTCGGCCATTTTAAATGTTCAGTTAATTGTTGACAGCTGCTTTGCTTGCACGTGTTTTGGATCGTCTTCGATTTTTACCTATTTTTTTACCAAAATTGCTCAATTGTGACCAAACACAGCATCGCATTAACATTGCTAATGAGATGTTAAACTCTGTCCGCGACGACCCAAATTTGCTCCAGAGGGTCATAACTGGTGACGAATCGTGGGTTTATGGTTATGACGTATAAACCAAAGCTCAATCATCTCAATGGAAGCTGCCGCACGAACCAAGACCGAAAAAAGCGCGCCAAGTTCGGTCGAATGTGAAAGTTTTGCTGACAGTTTTCTTCGATTGCAGGGGAGTGGTGCATCATGAGTTCTTGCCACAGGGAAGAACGGTCAATAAGGAATATTACCTGCAAGTTATGCGCAATTTGCGCGAAGCAATCCGCCAGAAACGCCCGGCTTTGTGGAAGAACAAAAATTGGCTTTTGCACCACGATAACGCCCCTGCTCACGCAGCGTTGCTTGTGCGCGACTTTTTGGCCAAAAACAACACACTAATGATGCCGCAGCCACCGTATTCCCCAGATCTGGCCCCCTGTGACTTTTTCTTGTTCCCTAAACTGAAGAGGCCCATGAAAGGACGACGTTACGCTTCTCTTGACGAGATAAAGACGGCATCGAAGGAGGAGCTGAACAAGATACAAAAAAATGATTTTTTGAAGTGCTTCGAAGATTGGAAAAACCGTTGGCACAAGTGTATAATATCTCATGGGGATTACTTTGAAGGTGACAAAATAGATATTCATGAATAAATAAATAATTTTTGAAAAAACACAAAATTCGCGATACTTTTTGAACACACCTCGTACAGTGTGCGACAAAACTTTAACATCAAAATTTCCTTTAAAACATATTACTCAAAAAACTCGTAAGTACAAGTTCAATAATATTTATTCAGTAAGACTAAATATTGGGTATTATAAATTTTAATTTATTAAAGTAGTGAACCAGCTGATCCAAAAAAATGTGTACAAAGGATCCGTTGAACTCGAAAAGTAGAACGACAAAACTAAAGCACCATCAAATATCTATGGGACAACCCGGTTTTTTTCGTTATTTCGTGGCATATCCTTGGGTCTTTATGGCAGGTTGACATCGGGTTGGCATTGAGTATATTATTTAAGTAAAATATCTTAGGAAATAATTTTTCAGCCGGCTCAACTTGTCCTAATAGAGAGCCTTTGTTGTTGCGGATTTTTAGGATCCATCATTTCCTATCAATTCTTTGTTCGGTTAAATAGCAGGGGCAACGACAATCTATTATTAGTTCTGAGACGCAGCGAAGTGGGCCGCGTTTACTAGTTTAGAATACAATCAATCAAAACGTGATTAGTCATGAAATTAATAGGTTTGATTAATCTGTAATGATTATAGTCTGATTAATCAATTTCTTATTGAATAATTTGCTTGTTTTTTATCTTTAGTATGACACCTTTTGATAAACAAAATTTTTCATAAGAACAAACATAAGAATGTATTGAAGTCGGAAAAAAACGAATATTGTAGTACTGTTTTTACTGTCAATGGAGTGGCACTGCTTGTCACCAGATGTTGCGTGCATTGAATGTTTAACTAAAGTTTTTTAAATAAATTTGGAATCGCTTTGTCATTGTTGATTCTTCATAAACAACTGTAGCGCTTTAAAACATAAAAATGTGAATAATTTTTTTCAGGGACCCTTTTGGTGATTATTTTTGTATTTCCAATGGGGAAATCAAGGTGAACCAAATATTAGAGAATAGTCTAATAATATGGATATTTCAAAAACTAAATGAGGAAAGCACTGCTGAGGCAACCAACAACACCATCTCTTTTTACAGCTGGACCATCTTACATCTTAGCAACAAAAGTGATAAAATCTGGAACTGTATTAATGAATTAGTGTATTCGAAAGAGTTTGTTAAGAGAGATTGAATGTGGAAAATATATACATATATATACATATACACTAATATATTCATAAGTTAGAGGTAACGAACACACCATAACTAATAATTCTGAACTAATAGACAAACTTAGGACCGTTGAAGTGACAAAGGACAGCAAATTGGTATCTTTCGACATAAAATATCTATATACATCAATACCAATAGCAGAGACATTGAACATAGTAAACTCTATTATACTACGTAAAACAAAAGATAAAGTAAAAAGTACGCAAATCACGAACACGGTAAGAACCACTAAAAATGCAGCGCTAAGGCACTTAGTACATAGATTGGAAAGAACACCTCTTACACAAGAAGCATATAGAAGAGAGCCTGGAATAATATATAACATCGCTACAAACAACGGATATAAAAAAGCACTAGTAGATAAACTCAGGAGAAATCTTAGAGAACAAAAAAGAAACAATGGAGAAGAAAGTACACAAACCTGGACGAAAATGACATATACTGGAAAGGCAACACATAAATTAGCAAATTTCCTTAGAAAATACAACATTAATACAGCGTTCAAAACATCGAACAATTTAGGACGGAAGCTAAGAACCAACACTAAATCAGAAGGTCCGTTTAGCAGCCATGGTGTATACAAGCTCACTTGTAAATGCCAGCACAGTTACATAGGACAAACAGGACGACAAGTAAGAACCAGGTTCAGAGAACGCATTACAACAAAAAGACACGGAATCCAACCATCATACCAGAATCCAACTTTGCGAATCACATGGTGGAGAATAAATGTCCCCCCGGAAACATCAAAAAAACCGCAAAAGGCCGACGGCTGAACGTACTCGAAAACATGGAAATCTACAAACAAAAAACATTCAACGGTAGAATAATAAACGAACAGACAAACACTGTTTCCGACACAATATTAGAACCTTTAAAATTGGTTTACAAAAAACAAAGCAACCACTCAGGTACAACAAACACACACGCACCAACAAATAAACACAAAACCAACAACAAAAAACACCAACTTTTACCTGCCTCAGTCAACCACACAAAAACCGATCGGTGCAAACCACCCCCGTTTCTGAATGTACACACACAACACGTACACAAACAGAGACCCATTCTGGCATTACCTGCTACCTACTATAAATACAAGACAAACGAAAACAACAGATCAGAACGAAAATCGACACTGATGATGGCACAACGCCGAAACCGGTTTGTCTCAAAACCAAATTTGACAAGGGATGACGAAAAATCGTTCCAATATACATCTAATATGTTTCAGTGAGGAAATTCTACTTATGGACTGACTATATTTCACTGCATTGAGCTCATCGCCTAACAAAGCTTAAGCCACCATGTGTATTGAAGTAAATTGATGCCCCCAATTTAGATACATACAAAACTTATCCACTGAATGCTAAACACATAGTTATGTAGATAACTATTTACAAGGAGGGTGGTAGTTGCTAAGTTAACTCGCCTGAATCTAGTTAACAGTTGGTCGATAATAATTTGTGAGCTTGAGTGTTAGTCCGCCAAGCCATCAACATCAACCTTGACCATGAATATTGATTTCCTGCTGTGTTTATTACTATAACTTTTTTACTTTTATTAGTTTTGTTATGTTTGTGTTTGTCTTTTGGTTTCTTACGTTTTGCGCTATTGCTCGGTTATTTAGTATATTGCCAATGCTGAACTACATGGCAACTAAATATATTGATAATGTATGTACCTATAGGATATGAGCTGAATGACTAGATGTTCGTATATAAGCTTCCGTGGTTTAATTTACTTAGAGAAATTCCTATACAAACAAAGATATATACGTATGTAAGTATTAGGAATAATGTGTTAAGCAAGATACTCTGTTAAACATTTTTTAGAACGGTTATAAACCTTGATATGCTTTTATGAAGTCCTTAGCCTACCTTTGTTAAAGTCAAATACTATTGAAGGGGTTAGAAGCAAAAGGATCTAAGTGAGTCCGACATTGATTCGATTTTTTCAGGTTGATTACTTATTGCAAATTCTATGTAAATTTTTTTTAGTGCGTTTATTGGCCGCCCCATGGATATCACTTAAATGTACAAAATTATTGGATTTCCTTGTCAACAAATAAACACTATATTTAGCTATACAAAAATGGATATAACTCATAACGAAGGTTCAATAACGAAGGTTTTATAACTTCTTAATATTTATCTTGGATATCCTCAGCTATATTTTTACGGGTTCCATAGTGTCTAAGCTTTATGGAGGGCGAGAATTTTTATTTTTTTATTTTTTTTTTAAATTAATGTTTGTATATAATTTTTTTATTTGTTCAGAGAGTAAAATCGGGGGTGCATTAATGGCAACCTTTGAGTAATATTTATTTAACTATATTATTTATTTAAATTATTTGTTTTTATTGAACGGGGGGTGCGGGGCACCTGTTAGGCCTTGTATTTATTAATTGGGGGCGAGCACTATTGGCTCTGAGGCATTGCGCGGGATTGGCTTCCTCATTTTCGCTTTGAAAAACAAAAACTATATCTTCGAAATATTTCATAAACTGGGTGCGAATTACAACAGAGTGCAGCGCAAATGAAATAAACAAAAGAAATATTTATAGCTTATGTCGCTTAAACACATAGTAGTGGCAAGATATTCTAACTCTGATAAGGAGAGCACGTGTTGCGGCGACATGTTCAACGTTAGTTGAGAATATTAGCTGAATAGGAGTTACATAATTTATAATAATATAATTATTAATAATAATATAGATGTAATACTCTTGGTTATCTAAATATTTGTTGGCGTTTGCTACCGCTAAAGCAGACGTAGACACCGCAAAGAATGCATGAAAATTTCAGCTTGATATTAGTTGTGGCTTCCGCCGAAGGTAAAAGCCAAATGCACATGACTTTAAGCTGATTCACCAGCATATCATAGTTAGCTCTTTAGCAAATGCCCTCTTACACAACTCGCTTGTTTAATCTATAGTTTTTATAAGGGATGCGTGTTTAAAGCATTAAAAAAATTGCAATTAAGAATTTCTTCATCTCCAGTAAATTGCTATGAAACTAAAGTATAGACAAAGTAATTACTGTTTACTAAAAAAAAAAAAAAACAATTCTGAAAGCGGTGAATTTGCTGAAGCTAAAGAGACACAACTTTTATATACATTGCTTGATTAATCTGGTTGTCATAACATATTTTTTGAATAATCAATCAAAATCACTTTTGAATTATCTAGCATTCTTATTTACTAACAATGAGTATGAGTTTTAATAACCCGCACGGTGCAAAATAATGGACACAGATAAAGAGTTCCATATATCAAAGTTCTTAGTGTGAACACGATAACATGAGTACAAATTTAGATATCTGAATGAAATTGGACACACATGTGTTTTTCTATCCAGGGTAGCTTGCTATTTAAAATGGGTGAAATCGAACAATAACCAAGCCCCTTTTTTTTAATATCGAAAATTTCGAAAAACGTTTAAAATGAGATAATTAAATAATAAAAGCAGCTACAATAATTAAATTTGGTAGATGTATTTCGTTGGTCGTCCTATGGACGATCTTGACAAATTTTTGGAAAAGGGACGTAGCACCGCCCACATATGAGGGAACAAGTTTTCAAATTTCGACTGTTAATAACTAGAAATTCGGTAGGATATATATTATGGTTGTGGTAAATACACCCATAAAAAATAAGCGAAATCGCTTATCGACTGGAGCAGTAAAACTATCGACGGTTCCCCGATTCGATGTTTCCGATAGTTTGCGCTATACCATTCAATAGTTTCAATAGTTCGAATCAAAACTATCGATAGTATCGAAAAATACTTTTTTAACAAAACAAGGTTTATTAATTCATTATAACAAAAAACGAATATAACAATTCGCTTTCATTGCGAAAAAATAAACTGCAACATAAAATGAACGAAGGCACTAAGGTACGTATAAGACATATTCCCCAAAACTAAAGATTTAAATTGTCGGTTAAAAAGCGAAAATCGTCCTTCTTGAATCGCGTCCCCAATCTTGAATCATAAATGTGCAAGCATTTAAAGACTTTTGAGTTCTAAGTTAATTTTACAGTTTTCTAGAATGCAAGATAACGCAAATAAGTGGAATTACTACTGAAATCGTTACAGAAGAGCCTTATGATACTAATACAGTCAGTCGCTTTGCCAATATTTGAAAGGATTTCGCTTAGGTCCCTCAAAATGTCGATATCATCCAATGTCAGCAGAGGTGGGGCTTTTGGCCTATTCAGAAGTACTAAGGAAATTGCATCTCTTGTAATTAATATTCTATCTATCATCCAGTATGCGCTGTTCCAACTATTACTGTGCATTCATCGCAGCGTCGTCAAAAGCAAATTTTATTTCCTAGTCGAAATAAGTTTCCAGTTTTAAATAAAGTTTCGGAATAGTATTTTCTAACCTTGCATTTCACAGTAACTATCGAAAGGGGGTAAGAGCTATTCGATAGCGAGATTCAAATAAGACATTCGATAGTGCGAACTAAATTATTCGATATATAGCCAGTTACGTCGATAGTTTTGCAGCTCCATTATCGACCACGCTTAATTTTTCATAAAAGTTATCATTGAATGATACAATTTGTTAGTTACATACATTTTTTTTCATTCTTTATAAGATTTTTGCAAAATTTTGGAAATAAGGCGTGGCACCGCCCATTTATGAGTCAAGAAATTTTCAAATTCGACTGTTAATAACTTCATAACCGTGTAAGATAGAAATACGAGGTTTACTATAGACATGTTGAGTACGATATAAAGGACACGGTTTATATAAAATATCATTACCTGGAATCAAACAAATTCGTTTGAGTACTTTGGACGTCAGACACACAGACACACTTTAATTTTTACTTATAGGATTGAAATTTAGCTAAATAGAATGAGCCTAGTATTGCCCAGATGGTAGTACAAAAAGTTTGAAACCTCTACATGCCATAATTCCATAACAATATTTAACAATTTACCACGACCATTTTTACACAGCTGAATATTTTAGTAAGCAATAGTTTCGAAATAGTAAAGAACTTCGATTACCTGGGAACCAGCATTAACACCAACAATAATGTTAGCCTAGAAATCCGACGAAGAATTACTCTTGCAAACAAATGGTACTTCGGACTGAGTAGGCAATTGAAAAGTAAAGTCCTCTCTCGACGGACGAAAATAACACTCTACAAGTCACTCATCGCACCCGTCCTGCTATATGGTGCAGAAGCGTGGGCACTAACCACATCTGATGAGGCGGCTCTGGGAGTATTCGAGAGAAAGGTTCTTCGAAAGATTTGTGGACCTCCACCCGTTGGCGACGGCGAGTACCGAAGAAGATTTAAAGATGAGCTGTATGAACTTTACGCAGACACCGACATAGTTCAGAGAATTAAAACACAGCGGCTTCGATGGCTAGGCCACGTAGTGCGAATGAGCGAAGATGCTCCATCCCAGAAGGTATTCTTATCGGCACCCGCCGGTGGAAGCAGAGGAAGAGGGCGACCACCACTCCGATGGAAGGACCAAGTGGAGACCGATTTGCGATCCCGCGGTGTTTCCAATTGGCGCCAGTTGGCGCAACGAAGAAACGACTGGCGAGCTATGTTGGACGGTCAAAATCGCCCGGGCGGTTAGATGACCATTGATGATGATGATTGGCGGCCGCCGTGGTGTGGAGGTAGTGTTGCCGGCCTACCACACCGAAGGTCCATGGTTCGAGCCCTAGTACAGGTAACATCAAAAGTGATTTGAAAAAAGTTTTTCAAAACGGGGTCGCCCCTCGGCAGTGGTTTGGCAAACTCTCCGAGTGTATTTCTGCCATGACAGGCTTCTCAGCAAAAATTCGTCTCCTTTGTAGATGCCGTTCGGAGTCGGCCAAAAACTGTAGGTCCCACCAATTTGTAGGGAAAATTCAAATCGGCACACCACAAATTGGAAGAGAAGCTTGGCGCAAAAATCTCTTAGGAGGCTTATTATCATCAAAGTTTCATGCACTGTTTGTCAAGGAAATTTTAATCATTTGATTCCGTGAGTTTAAGTGTGAAGGGTGTTTCAAAAATTTTGGACAATTTTAATATTAAAAATGTCTGTGAAATCGTCAAAAAAGCATTTAAATAAACTAGTTTTTAAGTATCATGAGTATGAATGAGCTCAAGGCCACTAATAATTTTTCTATAGCGAAAATTATTATTGTTTTTATTTATCAATTAAATTATTCAATTAAAAAAAACTTTTAATAATTAAATAAATTATTAAAAAATATTAATATTTATAAAAACATTTTTACTACTGGAAAAACGATCAGAGAGATATTTTAGTAAAGCGATTGATTTTCTAATAGTATAATTTAATATAACATAATGTTATCTCTGAAACGTGTGTAAAATGTATGTTGTTTTGGGCGACTGAAGCTGTTGCGAGGTGATAACAAAAGCTATTTGTTTGAACGAAACTGAACAAAACTTTCAAAGAATTTTAGTAATACATAGAGCTCTAAGGAAACTATAGTTGCTTTATTTACTTTGTGTTGAGATTTAAGGGGTAAAGTGAGTGCTTACTCGTGCATGGCAATGATGTATGCTTCATTTGAAGAACAATCAATCTATTATTTTGAGGGTTATTGCTTTCCATTTTTGTTCAATTTAAATGATAAACTTAAACTGTTACCATAGAAACAGCATGAAAAATTGAGCTTAAACTATTCACCCAAATTATATAAATTAAATGCTGTCAACGTGCTTGCAACAACAG